>OY759218.1:41272208-42629708 GCA_963662175.1 Aradus depressus | reverse complement strand
CAAGTCACTAGTAGTCCCGGCTATATACAGCCGCATGGGGCACACAGTCCCATACCTAACCAGGCTTTGTAGCCCCCATCTCTCGCCAACAGTCAGTCACTAGTAGCCCCGGCTATATACAGCCACATGGGGCACATCTAAATATAGGGGTAGTAATTAGAGAGCTAATGGATAAATCAGAAGTGCTAACCCGGGTTTTCAGCCCCCATCTCTCGCCAACAGTCAGTCACTAGGAGCCCCGGTTATATACAGCCGCATGGGGCACACAATCCCTTACCTAACCAGGCTTTGCAGCCCCATCTCTCGCTTGCGGTCATCGCTCGAGCCCTGTGGCCTAGATGCCCTCGTGTGTTTACATTCTGGTAAATTCCAGTTACGTAAGCCGGTGTCTAGGTATAACATGGTGTTCGCCCCTTTCATAAGGGGAAGTACGATGTCGGCACCTTGAATCGTCTGTAGACGACTTCGTCCTACGTGCAGGGTGCTGTACACCGGAGAGCAGTTGCCATGCTGCGATCTGTTGAGACTCAGCTTCTGCTCTGGGATTTCGCCTCGGGTTTTTAATAACCCGGGAGGCGAAGACCCAATAAAAATAATATTTGGACTTTTTTTTTTTTTTATAATATATACATTACACATATTTACAATATATACTCTTGATTGGATTAATTGTTTGTCTCTCACAAATTTTTTTTTTTTTTTCTTATACAAACTATCAATATAATATATAATAATACTACTAAACACTAGTATGTCCAATTATTTTTTCTTTTCTCTTTCACACTTATTCAATTTGTTATTGTTATAACCCCGTCCGTCACACAGTGGTACTTACTTACTTACTCCTAAGCGGTATTCACAAGGACATCACAAGAGGCTGCCCGCAAGGGTCGATCCTAATGCTAGTTCTAGTTAGAAAGAACTAAATTAATCTTAGTACAAGTTACCATCATCTAAATATAGGGGTAGTAATTAGAGAGCTAATGGATAAATCAGAAGTGCTAACCCGGCTTTTCATTCTTGGAAAAAAATGATAAAATTGTTAAAATAATTGAATAAAATTGACTTCCTTCATTGGCTCTGTTTTCTCTACTTCCTCTTGACTCCATTCCTAGTAGCAAAAACAATAAGGCTTGGTACCCAAACCAAGGGGACTTTTTGTTCTCGATGCGGGGCAGATGAGAACTGTCTCGGGACATTTACACACTATGAAATGTTGAAATGACATTGTGCCATGTTTCCCTTTTAAATGGGAAACACGCGACTTGAGACTTTTGTATCGCGATAGTCCCAGAACACATAAAATATGTTTCGAGACACATTGAGACGTCCCGTACAGGCTTCTGGAGACACACATAAAATGACGTGTTGATACATTCATTCTATAGGGAATTATCGTGTTCACAAACATTCACAGACTTTTGTTTTCATTTTTGGAATCTGGGAGGTCGGAAAAAAATGGAATTCTAGTAAAAACTCAACATCGAATTTCTGATCGACTAGATAACTTCCCAAATACTTCGTCTAGCCTAGGGAAGTAAAAATATATTTAACCAATAAAGAGAGGCCAGAGACGATCAGTGAGGTCGGATCCGCGTGCTGTCGTGAGTGAGAAAGCCTCCGAGAGAGATGAACTAGCTCTGTCCAAGTTAACTAAAGGCGGCTCCTTCAGCATCTCTTTGATCCTCTTTATAGGGCTTTCACCCGTACCTTTCATATCAAACACATAACAATAGTTATTATCCCAAATATGTCCCAAATTATTTTTAATTTTCATTTTACTAATTTCTCTAAATACACTCTCCTGCCTTAGTAAGGTGTTGTAAGAAATTACACACATTGTAATTATTGAAATATTCTAGAATTAATTGTTATTTTTTAATGAAAAGAATCGCAGAAGTGTTGATTTCTCTTATGAAAACAGCTAAAGTGTAGAAGTTTTCATAAAAACAGCTGTTGGACATTAATGAATTAATTAGTGAGTATAAATACACAAAAGAGTGACTGACGAAAGAGCGCTCTGGTAGTAGGCGATATGACCTTGTAGTTAAAGCCCGGGCATGAGTCATAAAACTCGGAAACGCTGAGAAAGATATATTCGGACTAATCTCTAGCTTTCTGAACGACAGATCAGCAACCACAAGCATACTCAGTGGACATCACAAGAGGCTGCCCGCAAGGGTCGATCCTAATGCTAGTTCTAGTAAGAAGGAACTAAATTAATCTATTTATTAATATATTTTCAGCCCCCATCTCTCGCCAACAGTCAGTCACTAGTAGCCCCGGTTATATACAGCCACATGGGGCATATCTAAATATAGGGGTAGTAATTAGAGAGCTAATGACTAAATGAAAAGTGCTAACCCGGCTTTTCAGCCCCCATTTCTCGCCAACAGTCAGTCACTAGTAGTCCCGGCAATATACAGCCGCATGGGGCACACAGTCCCATACCTAACCCGGCTTTGTAGCTCCCATCTCTCGCCAACTGTCAGTCACTAGTAGCCCCAGCTATATACAGCCACATGGGGCAAACAGTCCTTACCTAACCCGGCTTTGCAGCCCCCATCTCTCGCCAACTGTCAGTCACTAGTAGTCCCGGCTATATACAGCCGCATGGGGTACACAGTCCCATACCTAACCCGGCTTTGTAGCTCCCATCTCTCGCCAACTGTCAGTCAATAGTAGCCCCAGCTATATACAGCCACATGGGGCAAACAGTCCTTACCTAACCCGGCTTTGCAGCCCCCATCTCTCGCCAACTGTCAGTCACTAGTAGTCCCGGCTATATACAGCCGCATGGGGCACACAGTCGTATACCTAACCGGCTTTGTAGCCCCCATCTCTCGCCATCTGTCAGTCACTAGTAGCCCCGGCTATATACAACCACATGGGGCATATCTAAATATAGGGGTAGTAATTAGAGAGCAAATGGATAAATCAGAAGTGCTAACCCGGCTTTTCAGCCCCGATCTCTCGCCAACAGTCAGTCACTAGTAGCCCCGGCTATATACAACCACATGGGGCACATCTAAATATAGGGGTAGTAATTAGAGAGCTAATGGATAAATCAGAAGTTCTAACCCGGCTTTTCAGCCCCCATCTCTCGCCAACAGTCAGTCACTAGTAGTCCCGGCTATATACAGCCGCATGGGGCACACAGTCCCATACCTAACCCGGCTTTGTAGCCCCCATCTCTCGCCAACTGTCAGTCACTAGTAGCCTCAGCTATATACAGCCACATGGGGCAAACAGTCCTTACCTAACCCGGCTTTGCAGCCCCCATCTCTCGCCAAGTCACTAGTAGTCCCGGCTATATACAGCCGCATGGGGCACACAGTCCCATACCTAACCGGATTTGTAGCCCCCATCTCTCGCCAACTGTCAGTCACTAGTAGCCCCGGCTATATACAACCACATGGGGCACACAGTCCCATACCTAACCCGGCTTTGTAGCCCCCATCTCTCGCCAACTGTCAGTCACTAGTAGCCCCAGCTATATACAGCCACATGGGGCAAACAGTCCTTACCTAACCCGGCTTTGCAGCCCCCATCTCTCCCCAAGTCACTAGTAGTCCCGGCTATATACAGCCGCATGGGGCACACAGTCCCATACCTAACCCGGCTTTGTAGCTCCCATCTCTCGCCAACTGTCAGTCACTAGTAGCCCCAGCTATATACAGCCACATGGGGCAAACAGTCCTTACCTAACCCGGCTTTGCAGCCCCCATCTCTCGCCAACTGTCAGTCACTAGTAGTCCCGGCTATATACAGCCGCATGGGGTACACAGTCCCATACCTAACCCGGCTTTGTAGCTCCCATCTCTCGCCAACTGTCAGTCACTAGTAGCCCCAGCTATATACAGCCACATGGGGCAAACAGTCCTTACCTAACCCGGCTTTGCAGCCCCCATCTCTCGCCAACTGTCAGTCACTAGTAGTCCCGGCTATATACAGCCGCATGGGGCACACAGTCGTATACCTAACCGGCTTTGTAGCCCCCATCTCTCGCCATCTGTCAGTCACTAGTAGCCCCGGCTATATACAACCACATGGGGCATATCTAAATATAGGGGTAGTAATTAGAGAGCAAATGGATAAATCAGAAGTGCTAACCCGGCTTTTCAGCCCCGATCTCTCGCCAACAGTCAGTCACTAGTAGCCCCGGCTATATACAAACACATGGGGCACATCTAAATATAGGGGTAGTAATTAGAGAGCTAATGGATAAATCAGAAGTTCTAACCCGGCTTTTCAGCCCCCATCTCTCGCCAACAGTCAGTCACTAGTAGTCCCGGCTATATACAGCCGCATGGGGCACACAGTCCCATACCTAACCCGGCTTTGTAGCCCCCATCTCTCGCCAACTGTCAGTCACTAGTAGCCTCAGCTATATACAGCCACATGGGGCAAACAGTCCTTACCTAACCCGGCTTTGCAGCCCCCATCTCTCGCCAAGTCACTAGTAGTCCCGGCTATATACAGCCGCATGGGGCACACAGTCCCATACCTAACCGGATTTGTAGCCCCCATCTCTCGCCAACTGTCAGTCACTAGTAGCCCCGGCTATATACAACCACATGGGGCACACAGTCCCATACCTAACCCGGCTTTGTAGCCCCCATCTCTCGCCAACTGTCAGTCACTAGTAGCCCCAGCTATATACAGCCACATGGGGCAAACAGTCCTTACCTAACCCGGCTTTGCAGCCCCCATCTCTCGCCAAGTCACTAGTAGTCCCGGCTATATACAGCCGCATGGGGCACACAGTCCCATACCTAACCCGGCTTTGTAGCTCCCATCTCTCGCCAACTGTCAGTCACTAGTAGCCCCAGCTATATACAGCCACATGGGGCAAACAGTCCTTACCTAACCCGGCTTTGCAGCCCCCATCTCTCGCCAACTGTCAGTCACTAGTAGTCCCGGCTATATACAGCCGCATGGGGTACACAGTCCCATACCTAACCCGGCTTTGTAGCTCCCATCTCTCGCCAACTGTCAGTCACTAGTAGCCCCAGCTATATACAGCCACATGGGGCAAACAGTCCTTACCTAACCCGGCTTTGCAGCCCCCATCTCTCGCCAACTGTCAGTCACTAGTAGTCCCGGCTATATACAGCCGCATGGGGCACACAGTCGTATACCTAACCGGCTTTGTAGCCCCCATCTCTCGCCATCTGTCAGTCACTAGTAGCCCCGGCTATATACAACCACATGGGGCATATCTAAATATAGGGGTAGTAATTAGAGAGCAAATGGATAAATCAGAAGTGCTAACCCGGCTTTTCAGCCCCGATCTCTCGCCAACAGTCAGTCACTAGTAGCCCCGGCTATATACAACCACATGGGGCACATCTAAATATAGGGGTAGTAATTAGAGAGCTAATGGATAAATCAGAAGTTCTAACCCGGCTTTTCAGCCCCCATCTCTCGCCAACAGTCAGTCACTAGTAGTCCCGGCTATATACAGCCGCATGGGGCACACAGTCCCATACCTAACCCGGCTTTGTAGCCCCCATCTCTCGCCAACTGTCAGTCACTAGTAGCCCCGGCTATATACAACCACATGGGGCACACAGTCCCATACCTAACCCGGCTTTGTAGCCCCCATCTCTCGCCAACTGTCAGTCACTAGTAGCCCCAGCTATATACAGCCACATGGGGCAAACAGTCCTTACCTAACCCGGCTTTGCAGCCCCCATCTCTCGCCAAGTCACTAGTAGTCCCGGCTATATACAGCCGCATGGGGCACACAGTCCCATACCTAACCGGATTTGTAGCCCCCATCTCTCGCCAACTGTCAGTCACTAGTAGCCCCGGCTATATAACCACATGGGGCACATCTAAATATAGGGGTAGTAATTAGAGAGCTAATGGATAAATCAGAAGTGCTAACCCGGCTTTTCAGCCCCCATCTCTCGCCAACAGTCAGTCATTAGTAGCCCAAGCTATATACAGCCGCATGGGGCACACAATCCCTTTCCTAACCCGGCTTTGCAGCTCCCATCTCTCGCCAACTGTCAGTCAGAGGGATAAGAGTAGTGTAAAACGGTAGTGGCCAGCTGTTTGAGGAACATATATATGGAAGACAGCACTGCTGTGAGATGACTTTAGTTACTCATGTACAGCTCTCTGTTAAACATCTACAGTGGTATGAATGAATGTTTTCTTTTAACGGTTCTCTCAAGAACCTCAAAAGAAATCTCTGCTACAATAGTAGTTTGTTTTTTCCGTTGAGGACCTTGGATCAATAAAAACTCCCGTTAATGTGGGGTCGACTCTTGAAGACAATTTTGTAATGGAAGCGCCCTGTAGTGTAAAATATTAAATATTTACTCAGGGTTGTTATCCTGTGTGAGGATTGAATAAAAAAGAAGAAAGAATTTTCAAAGAAAATTTTTTGTCTATTGACCTCTCTTCAGCAGTTTAGTTCGGTGGACACCCACCACCTGGCTGCTGATTTAGAGGTCAGACTCAATTGAGAAAGTGGCTCATTGAGTTTGAACCGTGTGTATGTTTTATCATACTAGTTCCCTGGTTAATCCTGCCAGTAGTCATATGCTACAAAAAATAACGATACGGGACTCATCCGAGGCCCCGTAATCGGAATGAGAACATTTTAAAGTTCTTACCAAAAATCTATTGGAGGGCAAGTCTGGTGCCAGCAGCCGCGGTAATTCCAGCTCCAATAGCGTATATTAAAGTTGTTGCGGTTGAAAAGCTCGTAGTTGGTTCTGCGTGCCATGCTGTTGTTCACCGCCTGCCGGTGTAACTGTCATGGCATGTCCTGTTGGTGGTGGATGAGGTCCCTTAGCGCGCCCTGCATGGTTTTTATAAACTTGTTGTAGGTTGTTCTGCTGAGGTGATCCTTGTTCACCTATTTTAATCCTACCGCGGTGCTCTTTACCGAGTGTCGAGGTAGGCCGACAATGTTTACTTTGAACAAATTAGAGTGCTTAAAGCAGGCTCTTAAATCCGCTTAAATAGTGGTGCATGGAATAATGGAACAGGACCTTGGTTCCGTTTTGTTGGTTTCCGGAATCCAAGGTAATGATCAATAAGGACAGGCGGGGGCATACGTATTGCGACGTTAGAGGTGAAATTCTTGGATCGTCGCAAGACGCACTAGAGCGAAAGCATTTGCCAAGTATGTCTTAATTGATCAAGAACGAAAGTTAGAGGCTCGAAGGCCATCAGATACCGCCCTAGTTCTAACCATAAACGATGCCAGCCAGCGATCCGCCGATGTTCCTCCGATGACTCGGCGGGGAGCTTTCCCCGGGAAACCAAAGCTTTTGGGTACCGGGGGAAGTATGGTTGCAAAGCTGAAACTTAAAGGAATTGACGGAAGGGCACCACCAGGAGTGGAGCTTGCGGCTTAATTTGACTCAACACGGGAAACCTCACCAGGCCGGGTAACCCGCTGGAATTGGGGCTTGCAATTGTTCCCCATGAACGAGGAATTCCCAGTAAGCGCGAGTCATAAGCTCGCGTTGATTACGTCCCTGCCCTTTGTACACACCGCCCGTCGCTACTACCGATTGAATGATTTAGTGAGGTCTTCGGACCGGCGGAAACCGGCATATTGACTTGTTCGGTATCGGTTCCGCTGGAAAGATGACCAAACTTGATCATTAGAGGAAGTAAAAGTCGTAACAAGGTTTCCGTAGGTGAACCCTGTGGAAGGATCATTATAGATTCCTCTACATTTTAAAGGAAAAATGACTTACTCTTAAAATAGAAGTCCATGATAAGGTTTCCTTAAGTGTGGACCTGTCAAAGAGCACATCATGGGGAGTGTGCTAAAAAGAAAGGCAATCAAGAAGCACTTCCAAGTGTGACTGAGTTGCCTAGAAATAAAACCAAAACATTTGGTAAGAGAAGAAGGTAGCAATCTAATATCATGAGTGTACATTGCAAGTGTACAAATGCGTGCATCTTTGCTCTGGTACATGTCATGATGTGTGCTCAAGTGCTGTCAAGCAGCTTTGAGTTACACTTTTGACCAATTATGAAGCACATCAATTGTTTGCAAAAAAACTTTGATTACCCTGAGTGGTGGAACACTCGGCTCGTGGGTCGATGAAAGACGCAGCTAACTGCGCGTCGTCATGTGAACTGCAGGACACATGACATGAGCATCGACATTTTGAACGCACATTGCGGCCCTAGGAATCTTCCAAGGGCCACGCTTGTCTGAGATCAAGTGGATCAGATCAAGAGGAACTCCATCTAAAGCTAAATATAACAACGAGACCGATAGAGAACAAGTACCGTGAGGGAAAGTTGGAAAGAACTTTGAAGAGAGAGTTCAAGAGTACGTGAAACCACTCAGGGGTAAACGGAAAAGCCTCTGACTAAAGGTTCGAGAACTTTTCCGACCAGTCTTGCTGTTCACCGGAGAGCAGTAGCCATGCTGCGATCTGTGAGACTAGGCTTCTGCACTGGGATTTCGCCTCGGGTCTTAACCCGGGAGGCGAAGACCCAATATAAAAAATATTTGGACTCCTGTTTTTTTTTATATAATATATACATTACACATATTTACAATATACTCTTGATTGGATTAAGTGTTTGTCTCTCTCAATTTTTTTTTTTTTTTCTTATACAAAGTATCTACAGACAATATATTACTACTAAACACTAGTATGTCCAATTATTTTTTCTTTTCTCTTTCACACTTATTCAATTTGTTATTGTTATAACCCCGTCCGTCACACAATGGTACTTACTTACTCCTAAGCGGTATTCACAAGGACATCACAAGAGGCTGCCCGCAAGGGTCGATCCTAATGCTAGTTCTAGTTAGAAAGAACTAAATTAATCTTAGTAGGGGTAGTAATTAGAGAGCTAATGGATAAATCAGAAGTGCTAACCCGGCTTTTCAGCCCCCATCTCTCGCCAACAGTCAGTCACTAGTAGTCCCGGCTATATACAGCCGCATGGGGCACACAGTCCCATACCTAACCCGGCTTTGTAGCCCCCATCTCTCGCCAACTGTCAGTCACTAGTAGCCCCAGCTATAGACAGCCACATGGGGCAAACAGTCCTTACCTAACCCGGCTTTGCAGCCCCCATCTCTCGCCAAGTCACTAGTAGTCCCGGCTATATATAGCCGCATGGGGCACACAGTCCCATACCTAACCGGCTTTGTAGCCCCCATCTCTCGCCAACTGTCAGTCACTAGTAGCCCCAGCTATAGACAGCCACATGGGGCAAACAGTCCTTACCTAACACGGCTTTGCAGCCCCCATCTCTCGCCAAGTCACTAGTAGTCCCGGCTATATACAGCCGCATGGGGCACACAGTCCCATACCTAACCAGGCTTTGTAGCCCCCATCTCTCGCCAACAGTCAGTCACTAGTAGCCCCGGCTATATACAGCCACATGGGGCACATCTAAATATAGGGGTAGTAATTAGAGAGCTAATGGATAAATCAGAAGTGCTAACCCGGGTTTTCAGCCCCCATCTCTCGCCAACAGTCAGTCACTAGGAGCCCCGGTTATATACAGCCGCATGGGGCACACAATCCCTTACCTAACCCGGCTTTGCAGCCCCATCTCTCGCTTGCGGTCATCGCTCGAGCCCTGTGGCCTAGATGCCCTCGTGTGTTTACATTCTGGTAAATTCCAGTTACGTAAGCCGGTGTCTAGGTATAACATGGTGTTCGCCCCTTTCATAAGGGGAAGTACGATGTCGGCACCTTGAATCGTCTGTAGACGACTTCGTCCTACGTGCAGGGTGCTGTACACCGGAGAGCAGTTGCCATGCTGCGATCTGTTGAGACTCAGCTTCTGCTCTGGGATTTCGCCTCGGGTTTTTAATAACCCGGGAGGCGAAGACCCAATAAAAATAATATTTGGACTTTTTTTTTTTTTTATAATATATACATTACACATATTTACAATATATACTCTTGATTGGATTAAGTGTTTGTCTCTCACAAATTTTTTTTTTTTTTCTTATACAAACTATCAATATAATATATAATAATACTACTAAACACTAGTATGTCCAATTATTTTTTCTTTTCTCTTTCACACTTATTCAATTTGTTATTGTTATAACCCCGTCCGTCACACAGTGGTACTTACTTACTTACTCCTAAGCGGTATTCACAAGGACATCACAAGAGGCTGCCCGCAAGGGTCGATCCTAATGCTAGTTCTAGTTAGAAAGAACTAAATTAATCTTAGTACAAGTTACCATCATCTAAATATAGGGGTAGTAATTAGAGAGCTAATGGATAAATCAGAAGTGCTAACCCGGCTTTTCATTCTTGGAAAAAAATGATAAAATTGTTAAAATAATTGAATAAAATTGACTTCCTTCATTGGCTCTGTTTTCTCTACTTCCTCTTGACTCCATTCCTAGTAGCAAAAACAATAAGGCTTGGTACCCAAACCAAGGGGACTTTTTGTTCTCGATGCGGGGCAGATGAGAACTGTCTCGGGACATTTACACACTATGAAATGTTGAAATGACATTGTGCCATGTTTCCCTTTTAAATGGGAAACACGCGACTTGAGACTTTTGTATCGCGATAGTCCCAGAACACATAAAATATGTTTCGAGACACATTGAGACGTCCCGTACAGGCTTCTGGAGACACACATAAAATGACGTGTTGATACATTCATTCTATAGGGAATTATCGTGTTCACAAACATACACAGACTTTTGTTTTCATTTTTGGAATCTGGGAGGTCGGAAAAAAATGGAATTCTAGTAAAAACTCAACATCGAATTTCTGATCGACTAGATAACTTCCCAAATACTTCGTCTAGCCTAGGGAAGTAAAAATATATTTAACCAATAAAGAGAGGCCAGAGACGATCAGTGAGGTCGGATCCGCGTGCTGTCGTGAGTGAGAAAGCCTCCGAGAGAGATGAACTAGCTCTGTCCAAGTTAACTAAAGGCGGCTCCTTCAGCATCTCTTTGATCCTCTTTATAGGGCTTTCACCCGTACCTTTCATATCAAACACATAACAATAGTTATTATCCCAAATATGTCCCAAATTATTTTTAATTTTCATTTTACTAATTTCTCTAAATACACTCTCCTGCCTTAGTAAGGTGTTGTAAAAAATTACACACATTGTAATTATTGAAATATTCTAGAATTAATTGTTATTTTTTAATGAAAAGAATCGCAGAAGTGTTGATTTCTCTTATGAAAACAGCTAAAGTGTAGAAGTTTTCATAAAAACAGCTGTTAGGACATTAATGAATTAATTAGTGAGTATAAATACACAAAAGAGTGACTGACGAAAGAGCGCTCTGGTAGTAGGCGATATGACCTTGTAGTTAAAGCCCGGGCATGAGTCATAAAACTCGGAAACGCTGAGAAAGATATATTCGGACTAATCTCTAGCTTTCTGAACGACAGATCAGCAACCACAAGCATACTCAGTGGACATCACAAGAGGCTGCCCGCAAGGGTCGATCCTAATGCTAGTTCTAGTTAGAAAGAACTAAATTAATCTATTTATTAATATATTTTCAGCCCCCATCTCTCGCCAACAGTCAGTCACTAGTAGCCCCGGTTATATACAGCCACATGGGGCATATCTAAATATAGGGGTAGTAATTAGAGAGCTAATGACTAAATGAAAAGTGCTAACCCGGCTTTTCAGCCCCCATTTCTCGCCAACAGTCAGTCACTAGTAGTCCCGGCAATATACAGCCGCATGGGGCACACAGTCCCATACCTAACCCGGCTTTGTAGCTCCCATCTCTCGCCAACTGTCAGTCACTAGTAGCCCCAGCTATATACAGCCACATGGGGCAAACAGTCCTTACCTAACCCGGCTTTGCAGCCCCCATCTCTCGCCAACTGTCAGTCACTAGTAGTCCCGGCTATATACAGCCGCATGGGGTACACAGTCCCATACCTAACCCGGCTTTGTAGCTCCCATCTCTCGCCAACTGTCAGTCACTAGTAGCCCCAGCTATATACAGCCACATGGGGCAAACAGTCCTTACCTAACCCGGCTTTGCAGCCCCCATCTCTCGCCAACTGTCAGTCACTAGTAGTCCCGGCTATATACAGCCGCATGGGGCACACAGTCGTATACCTAACCGGCTTTGTAGCCCCCATCTCTCGCCATCTGTCAGTCACTAGTAGCCCCGGCTATATACAACCACATGGGGCATATCTAAATATAGGGGTAGTAATTAGAGAGCAAATGGATAAATCAGAAGTGCTAACCCGGCTTTTCAGCCCCCATCTCTCGCCAACAGTCAGTCACTAGTAGCCCCGGCTATATACAACCACATGGGGCACATCTAAATATAGGGGTAGTAATTAGAGAGCTAATGGATAAATCAGAAGTTCTAACCCGGCTTTTCAGCCCCCATCTCTCGCCAACAGTCAGTCACTAGTAGTCCCGGCTATATACAGCCGCATGGGGCACACAGTCCCATACCTAACCCGGCTTTGTAGCCCCCATCTCTCGCCAACTGTCAGTCACTAGTAGCCTCAGCTATATACAGCCACATGGGGCAAACAGTCCTTACCTAACCCGGCTTTGCAGCCCCCATCTCTCGCCAAGTCACTAGTAGTCCCGGCTATATACAGCCGCATGGGGCACACAGTCCCATACCTAACCGGATTTGTAGCCCCCATCTCTCGCCAACTGTCAGTCACTAGTAGCCCCGGCTATATACAACCACATGGGGCACACAGTCCCATACCTAACCCGGCTTTGTAGCCCCCATCTCTCGCCAACTGTCAGTCACTAGTAGCCCCAGCTATATACAGCCACATGGGGCAAACAGTCCTTACCTAACCCGGCTTTGCAGCCCCCATCTCTCGCCAAGTCACTAGTAGTCCCGGCTATATACAGCCGCATGGGGCACACAGTCCCATACCTAACCGGATTTGTAGCCCCCATCTCTCGCCAACTGTCAGTCACTAGTAGCCCCGGCTATATACAACCACATGGGGCACATCTAAATATAGGGGTAGTAATTAGAGAGCTAATGGATAAATCAGAAGTGCTAACCCGGCTTTTCAGCCCCCATCTCTCGCCAACAGTCAGTCATTAGTAGCCCAAGCTATATACAACCACATGGGGAAACAGTCCTTACCTAACCCGGCTTTGCAGCCCCCATCTCTCGCCAAGTAACTAGTAGTCCCGGCTATATACAACCACATGGGGCACATCTAAATATAGGGGTAGTAATTAGAGAGCTAATGACTAAATGAAAAGTGCTAACCCGGCTTTTCAGCCCCCATCTCTCGCCAACAGTCACTAATAGCCCCCGCTATATACAGCCGCATGGGGCACACAATCCCTTTCCTAACCCGGCTTTGCAGCTCCCATCTCTCGCCAACTGTCAGTCAGAGGGATAAGAGTAGTGTAAAACGGTAGTGGCCAGCTGTTTGAGGAACATATATATGGAAGACAGCACTGCTGTGAGATGACTTTAGTTACTCATGTACAGCTCTCTGTTAAACATCTACAGTGGTATGAATGAATGTTTTCTTTTAACGGTTCTCTCAAGAACCTCAAAAGAAATCTCTGCTACAATAGTAGTTTGTTTTTTCCGTTGAGGACCTTGGATCAATAAAAACTCCCGTTAATGTGGGGTCGACTCTTGAAGACAATTTTGTAATGGAAGCGCCCTGTAGTGTAAAATATTAAATATTTACTCAGGGTTGTTATCCTGTGTGAGGATTGAATAAAAAAGAAGAAAGAATTTTCAAAGAAAATTTTTTGTCTATTGACCTCTCTTCAGCAGTTTAGTTCGGTGGACACCCACCACCTGGCTGCTGATTTAGAGGTCAGACTCAATTGAGAAAGTGGCTCATTGAGTTTGAACCGTGTGTATGTTTTATCATACTAGTTCCCTGGTTAATCCTGCCAGTAGTCATATGCTACAAAAAATAACGATACGGGACTCATCCGAGGCCCCGTAATCGGAATGAGAACATTTTAAAGTTCTTACCAAAAATCTATTGGAGGGCAAGTCTGGTGCCAGCAGCCGCGGTAATTCCAGCTCCAATAGCGTATATTAAAGTTGTTGCGGTTGAAAAGCTCGTAGTTGGTTCTGCGTGCCATGCTGTTGTTCACCGCCTGCCGGTGTAACTGTCATGGCATGTCCTGTTGGTGGTGGATGAGGTCCCTTAGCGCGCCCTGCATGGTTTTTATAAACTTGTTGTAGGTTGTTCTGCTGAGGTGATCCTTGTTCACCTATTTTAATCCTACCGCGGTGCTCTTTACCGAGTGTCGAGGTAGGCCGACAATGTTTACTTTGAACAAATTAGAGTGCTTAAAGCAGGCTCTTAAATCCGCTTAAATAGTGGTGCATGGAATAATGGAACAGGACCTTGGTTCCGTTTTGTTGGTTTCCGGAATCCAAGGTAATGATCAATAAGGACAGGCGGGGGCATACGTATTGCGACGTTAGAGGTGAAATTCTTGGATCGTCGCAAGACGCACTAGAGCGAAAGCATTTGCCAAGTATGTCTTAATTGATCAAGAACGAAAGTTAGAGGCTCGAAGGCCATCAGATACCGCCCTAGTTCTAACCATAAACGATGCCAGCCAGCGATCCGCCGATGTTCCTCCGATGACTCGGCGGGGAGCTTTCCCCGGGAAACCAAAGCTTTTGGGTACCGGGGGAAGTATGGTTGCAAAGCTGAAACTTAAAGGAATTGACGGAAGGGCACCACCAGGAGTGGAGCTTGCGGCTTAATTTGACTCAACACGGGAAACCTCACCAGGCCGGGTAACCCGCTGGAATTGGGGCTTGCAATTGTTCCCCATGAACGAGGAATTCCCAGTAAGCGCGAGTCATAAGCTCGCGTTGATTACGTCCCTGCCCTTTGTACACACCGCCCGTCGCTACTACCGATTGAATGATTTAGTGAGGTCTTCGGACCGGCGGAAACCGGCATATTGACTTGTTCGGTATCGGTTCCGCTGGAAAGATGACCAAACTTGATCATTAGAGGAAGTAAAAGTCGTAACAAGGTTTCCGTAGGTGAACCCTGTGGAAGGATCATTATAGATTCCTCTACATTTTAAAGGAAAAATGACTTACTCTTAAAATAGAAGTCCATGATAAGGTTTCCTTAAGTGTGGACCTGTCAAAGAGCACATCATGGGGAGTGTGCTAAAAAGAAAGGCAATCAAGAAGCACTTCCAAGTGTGACTGAGTTGCCTAGAAATAAAACCAAAACATTTGGTAAGAGAAGAAGGTAGCAATCTAATATCATGAGTGTACATTGCAAGTGTACAAATGCGTGCATCTTTGCTCTGGTACATGTCATGATGTGTGCTCAAGTGCTGTCAAGCAGCTTTGAGTTACACTTTTGACCAATTATGAAGCACATCAATTGTTTGCAAAAAAACTTTGATTACCCTGAGTGGTGGAACACTCGGCTCGTGGGTCGATGAAAGACGCAGCTAACTGCGCGTCGTCATGTGAACTGCAGGACACATGACATGAGCATCGACATTTTGAACGCACATTGCGGCCCTAGGAATCTTCCAAGGGCCACGCTTGTCTGAGATCAAGTGGATCAGATCAAGAGGAACTCCATCTAAAGCTAAATATAACAACGAGACCGATAGAGAACAAGTACCGTGAGGGAAAGTTGGAAAGAACTTTGAAGAGAGAGTTCAAGAGTACGTGAAACCACTCAGGGGTAAACGGAAAAGCCTCTGACTAAAGGTTCGAGAACTTTTCCGACCAGTCTTGCTGTTCACCGGAGAGCAGTAGCCATGCTGCGATCTGTGAGACTAGGCTTCTGCACTGGGATTTCGCCTCGGGTCTTAACCCGGGAGGCGAAGACCCAATATAAAAAATATTTGGACTCCTGTTTTTTTTTTTTTTAATATATACATTACACATATTTACAATATACTCTTGATTGGATTGAGTGTTTGTCTCTCTCAAATTTTTTTTTTTTTTCTTATACAAAGTATCTACAGACAATATATTACTACTAAACACTAGTATGTCCAATTATTTTTTCTTTTCTCTTTCACACTTATTCAATTTGTTATTGTTATAACCCCGTCCGTCACACAGTGGTACTTACTTACTCCTAAGCGGTATTCACAAGGACATCACAAGAGGCTGCCCGCAAGGGTCGATCCTAATGCTAGTTCTAGTTAGAAAGAACTAAATTAATCTTAGTAGGGGTAGTAATTAGAGAGCTAATGGATAAATCAGAAGTGCTAACCCGGCTTTTCATTCTTGGAAAAAAAAATGATAAAATTGTTAAAATAATTGAATAAAATTGACTTCCTTCATTGGCTCTCTTTTCTCTATTTCCTCTTGACTCCTAATCCTAGTAGCAAAAACAATAAGGCTTGGTACCCAAACCAAGGGCACTTTTTGTTCTAGATGCGGGGCAGATGAGAACTGTCTCGGGACATTTACACACTATGAAATGTTGAAATGACATTGTGCCATGTTTCCCTTTTAAATGGGAAACACGCGACTTGAGACTTTTGTATCGCGATAGTCCCAGAACACATAAAATATGTATCGAGACACATTGAGACGTCCCGTACAGGCTTCTGGAGACACACATAAAATGACGTGTTGATACATTCATTCTATAGGGAATTATCGTGTTCACAAACATACACAGACTTTTGTTTTCATTTTTGGAATCTGGGAGGTCGGAAAAAAATGGAATTCTAGTAAAAACTCAACATCGAATTTCTGATCGACTAGATAACTTCCCAAATACTTCGTCTAGCCTAGGGAAGTAAAAATATATTTAACCAATAAAGAGAGGCCAGAGACGATCAGTGAGGTCGGATCCGCGTGCTGTCGTGAGTGAGAAAGCCTCCGAGAGAGATGAACTAGCTCTGTCCAAGTTAACTAAAGGCGGCTCCTTCAGCATCTCTTTGATCCTCTTTATAGGGCTTTCACCCGTACCTTTCATATCAAACACATAACAATAGTTATTATCCCAAATATGTCCCAAATTATTTTTAATTTTCATTTTACTAATTTCTCTAAATACACTCTCCTGCCTTAGTAAGGTGTTGTAAAAAATTACACACATTGTAATTATTGAAATATTCTAGAATTAATTGTTATTTTTTAATGAAAAGAATCGCAGAAGTGTTGATTTCTCTTATGAAAACAGCTAAAGTGTAGAAGTTTTCATAAAAACAGCTGTTAGGACATTAATGAATTAATTAGTGAGTATAAATACACAAAAGAGTGACTGACGAAAGAGCGCTCTGGTAGTAGGCGATATGACCTTGTAGTTAAAGCCCGGGCATGAGTCATAAAACTCGGAAACGCTGAGAAAGATATATTCGGACTAATCTCTAGCTTTCTGAACGACAGATCAGCAACCACAAGCATACTCAGTGGACATCACAAGAGGCTGCCCGCAAGGGTCGATCCTAATGCTAGTTCTAGTTAGAAAGAACTAAATTAATCTATTTATTAATATATTTTCAGCCCCCATCTCTCGCCAACAGTCAGTCACTAGTAGCCCCGGTTATATACAGCCACATGGGGCATATCTAAATATAGGGGTAGTAATTAGAGAGCTAATGACTAAATGAAAAGTGCTAACCCGGCTTTTCAGCCCCCATCTCTCGCCAACAGTCAGTCACTAGTAGTCCCGGCTATATACAGCCGCATGGGGCACACAGTCCCATACCTAACCCGGCTTTGTAGCTCCCATCTCTCGCCAACTGTCAGTCACTAGTAGCCCCAGCTATATACAGCCACATGGGGCAAACAGTCCTTACCTAACCCGGCTTTGCAGCCCCCATCTCTCGCCAACTGTCAGTCACTAGTAGTCCCGGCTATATACAGCCGCATGGGGCACACAGTCCCATACCTAACCCGGCTTTGTAGCCCCCATCTCTCGCCAACTGTCAGTCACTAGTAGCCCCGGCTATATACAGCCACATGGAGCAAACAGTCGTTACCTAACCCGGCTTTGCAGCCCCCATCTCTCGCCAAGTCACTAGTAGTCCCGGCTATATACAGCCGCATGGGGCACACAGTCGTATACCTAACCGGCTTTGTAGCCCCCATCTCTCGCCATCTGTCAGTCACTAGTAGCCCCGGCTATATACAACCACATGTGGCACATCTAAATATAGGGGTAGTAATTAGAGAGCTAATGAATAAATGAAAAGTGCTAACGCGGCTTTTCAACCCCTATCTCTCGCCAACAGTCAGTCACTAGGAGCCCCGGCTATATACAGCCGCATGGAGCACATCTAAAAATAGGGGTAGTAATTAGAGAGCTAATGGATAAATCAGAAGTGCTAACACGGCTCTTCAGCCTCCATCTCTAGCCGTCACTAGTAGCCCCGGCTATATACAGCCGCATGGAGCACATCTAAAAATAGGGGTAGTAATTAGAGAGCTAATGGATAAATCAGAAGTGCTAACCTGGCTTTTCAGCCCCCATCTCTCGCCAACAGTCATCACTAGGAGCCCCGGCTATATACATCCGCATGGGGCACACAATCCCTTAACTAACCCGGCTTTGCAGCCCCCATCTCTCGCCAAGTCACTAGTAGTCCCGGCTATATACAGCCGCATGGGGCACACAGTCCCATACCTAACCCGGCTTTGTAGCCCCCATCTCTCGCCAACTGTCAGTCACTAGGAGCCCCGGCTATATACATCCGCATGGGGCACACAATCCCTTAACTAACCCGGCTTTTCAGCCCCCATCTCTCGCCAACAGTCAGTCACTAGTAGCCCCGGCTATATACAGCCGCATGGGGCACACACTCCCTTACCTAACCCGGCTTTGCAGCCCCCATCTCTCGCTCACGGTCATCGCTCGAGCCCTGTGGCCTAGATGCCCTCGTGTGTTTACATTCTGGTAAATTCCAGTTATGTAAGCCGGTGTCTAGGTATAACATGGTGTTCGCCCCTTTTATAAGGGGAAGTACGATGTCGGAACCTTGAATCGTCTGTAGACGACTTTGTCCTACATGCAGGGTGCTGTACACCGGAGAGCAGTTGCCATGCTGCGATCTGTTGAGACTCAGCTTCTGCTCTGGGATTTCGCCTCGGGTTTTTAATAACCCGGGAGGCGAAGACCCAATAAAAATAATATTTGGACTTTTTTTTTTTTTATAATATATACATTACACATATTTACAATATATACTCTTGATTGGATTAAGTGTTTGTCTCTCTCAATTTTTTTTTTTTTTTTTTCTTATACAAAGTATCAATATATTATATAATAATACTACTAAACACTAGTATGTCCAATTATTTTTTCTTTTCTCTTTCACACTTATTCAATTTGTTATTGTTATAACCCCGTCCGTCACACAGTGGTACTTACTTACTTACTCCTAAGCGGTAATGACTGTTGGCCAAATATTTTTTTTATTTATTTTTTTTTTTTCAATTTTTTTGTTCCTACGTAAAGGTACTCTTTCTTAGGTCTCTAATAAGGAAACAGCAGACGATACATCACTCAATTGCTTCACACCCCCTTTCTGGTGTGGGGTCAGCGCCAAGAACTGGTCAATTGACCATTGCAATGTGATCAGCGAATACTTCCCTCACTTGGATGGAGTCTTGGGCGCCCTGGCTAAGAGTAAACGTTGGTGATCCTGGCGGACTCCGGAGATAGACTACAGGAGCTCATAGCTCGCCATGACTTTTGCATAATTAATGACCAGCAGTCACCAGATTGAGGAGAGCCTAGGCCAGCTCAACAATATAATGCTGAGTGCGGCAGACGGCACCATCCTCAAAAGGGTCAGTCGGGTTCGGAATGGTGGAACGAGGGAGGCCTTCACCCTCGCCAAGAGGGCTGTTAATCGTTGCAAGAGGAGATATCAGAGGTGCCGAGCGGCCGAGTCACTGAGGATGTTCGGGAGCATTTGAGAAGGGATTATCCCCGGGGTGAGATTCCTAGTGACCCCAGGACCATCTTGGCTGGGCATCATATCAGAAGGCTGAGAGAAAGAATCACCCGCCTCAACGTCCAGAACGGTGACTAATCCTGGAGTACCCCCCTTTTTTTTTTTTTTTTTTTTTTATCTCTATTCAATTGGTTAGATTGACTTACCCACAGGCTCTCGCTCAAACCCCTCCGAGGAGAAATCAGACCTTCAAAAAAAAAAGCATCCCACGTACTGAAAAGAAGACGACCCCTACAAAAACATATTGGGACATGAAGCGAGTGAAAGATTAAAATAAAATCTACAGGGAAGAAGTCCCTGTTCCCGAGAAAGTACCTGGCCCGCAGACCCTCCCTTTCCCGGGATCCACCGTAGGGAGGTCAAATTGGGGCGTCAAATTAGGTAGATACCTACTATCAGCTCCGATTCCCGGCCAGACCATTCCTGTATCCTGGACCGTCAGGTCGGGTTCCGGCAACACACAGCCACTACGAATCCAACCGCAATTGGTGGTGCCGCTTGGAAAGCAAGCCACCTCCCGTAGTACCATTTTTGGTGGACACCCACCGTACAAGTACGAATGTATGTACACCCAGAGGCTCGGAATGGTCACTAGCCCGGGGTGGCTGATGTTGTTGCCACCCCTACAGTTTTCCATTCCCTCTTAAGACGAAGTGGGGTCTTACCCCGCCTTAAGCCGCGGTGGATGCATCCGTAGCATTTCGACGCCGCCCCGCGCCCCCGCGGACCGCCTTCTCTCTCTATATATCCTCTTCTTCTCGTATATTCTCCGCTTGCTCTTCCTGCGGGTTTTCTCTGCGTCCCTCACCCTTCCAAGTCTTCTTCTTCTTTTATAATCATAACTTCATCATACTTCTTCCATACTATCTTCTTTTCTTTTCTCAAACGTACGGCTCCTATATCATCACCACTATTTTAATCATATTTAGTTTTCACCTGCATCCTCTTCTTTTGTATGACCATACATGGACATCCTCCCCATGTTACCGGATGATCCACCTCCCTGTATCCTGCTCTTTTACAATTTCCACAATTTTTGTTCTCTTTAATCTTCTTGCAGCTGACAACGTGATGTCCTTCATCTCCACAATGGCTACACGTAATTGCCCTCCTGCAGAATCCACTCTGATGACCCAATCCTTGACATCTGAAGCACCTAACAACTCCTAAATATTCCCTCACTCTACATACTCGCAGTCCCAAATAAATTCTTCCATCCTTTAAAAATCTTTTATACAATCTCGGCGTTACCTGCAATACCCACGCTCTCGTTTGATATACTCTTGGACCCATTATTTCCTCTTCTGTCATTCCCTTTATTATATCTGGATTTCTTAACCCAATAGCCTTGACCAAGTCCCCTTTCTCTATTTCTACATCCACATCATGGATTACCACTCTAGGATTTTGCAACGACAATTCTCCATCTACTTTGAAACCCATTTCTTCCATCATTTTCATTTTCCTTATCTTCCCTATGTCTTCTACATCGTGTACACCTAGAACAAACTTCTTTCATTGTCTTCTAAATGATCTTACTCGTACACTTCCCTGTTTAGATTCTAAGCACTTTACTAGTTCAGCCCTTTCTTTCCCACTTGGTACCTTATCAGTAACCTCCACTATTATATTCGGACCCCTTTTCAACCCTGGTTTTCCTCTTCTCACTACCTCACTCCATTGTTCTTCTTCTGCCTGCATTAACTCTACGTCCATTCGTTCTCCATATCTAATGTCCTTTATCTGATCCTCCATCCTTCTTACTCCTTCTGCTACTATCTTTATATCTCCTAACTCCATTCCACCTAATTTATCTTCTAATTTCTGAATTTCCTTCACCACTATACTCATTTCCTGAATGTTTACACTTTGTACCGTCTAACTCTTGAACCATTTCTTTCACTTCCCCTATTGCTCCCGTTTCTTGTATACTCACCATTCCTCTTATTATTTTCTCAATGTTCCCAGTCACTATTTCCTTAGTTTCTTCAATACTAACTTCCTTATCCAGTTTTTTCAACTTATCTTCTGTTCCTTTTATATGCTCCTTGACACTCTTCCAACTATCTACTATACTTCTTTGGTGCTCTATTATACCTTTATCCCTACTCTCTATCTTCTCTAATCTCTTCATTAACTCCTTTTGACTTTTCCCTACTTCCTCTTGAACCTTCTTCTCTAGATCTTTTGTTCTATTCCTAACTACATTTTCTATTCTCTCCACGTCCCCTTGTCGTTGAGTGTCTTCGGCTTCTATTATATTTCTACATTTCTCTATTTTCCCTTTAACTCTTACCTCCAACATTTTACCCTCTTCTCTTATATTACCCAGGGCTTCCTCTATCCTATCTAAACGTTTACTTAATTCTCCTTGTTCATCAAACGTGATCATTTTTACTCTGTCTTCTACTGCCACCAATCTATCAAGCAAGATACACATTCTATTATACTCTTCTATGAATATTCTACTGTTGAAAAACTTTCCATGCTTTTCCATGGAGAAGTTCGACTTCATGTAACGACTTATTTCCCCAACTGCATCTTCCACTTTCTTTGTACATATATCCAGTCTATCCCGTCTTCCTATAGTTTCTAGTCCTTCTCTTTCCCTCCAGTCTACTAATCTTCTTCCTTCTCTCAGTTCTCTCGACCCCACTGCAGCTTCCGGTGACTCTAAAGACATCGTTCTTCGTCTTTTACCTGTCCTATCGGGTGTGAGCAAACCTCTCCCTCTCCCACTCCCTCTAATTCTTCTGCTGTAAATTTTTCAATATCCATATGTAAGTTCCTTCTTCATCCATTTTTTTTTTTTTTTTGAGGGTATGTAGAATAATGTTGAAATTCTTAAGTAAGTAGAACTTTTTTGCAGATTAATCGAGATGAGCCTATTTCTAGACCACATATATGTATTTACTTTAACGGCTTCAAGAAATTTGCGAATGTTGCAGGACTGTACATTAAGGATAGAGGAAGGTAAATTTTTATATTCCTCTTTTAGATAGATTTTTTTCTTATCATTTTGATGTTGTAGATATATTTATTTTGCGTTTCATTTTTTCAGATAAAAGGAATGATCTCAGAATAAGGAATGATTGCTCTAGTATTTATTATATATGCATGATATGTTAATTACCTATAGTGATTTGAACCAGAGTACCAATTAAATTTACTTTTAAAAATTGTTTTTATTTTTAATTTTTTAAGTCGCCCTCATTTTCCTTTTTCCTATTGCTTCGTTTAGTTGCTTTAAATCTATTGAATAGAAACATGACTGGACGCTTTTGACATGGTAAAGCTTCCTTGCATGGTTCAATTGGATTAAAACAGGTTTATCTTAATAATATTCAGTTGATGAAACATATCGGATTTCCATGTCAAAAAAAATAATAATAAAAATGAAAACGTCCCCCTTTCTTTTAAAACCTATATTCCTCAGAAAAAAAAAAACAAAAAAACAGGAATTTCTTGGAAAGAAAAGTTAAGAGAAATACTTCTTCATATTTTACGAAAAATAGTTCGATATTAGAAGGAGAGTTTCGATGTAAAACGCCTCAAATTCGCTACACATTTGTTTACAATCAAAACGTATATTGGGAAACAATAATTTCAACATTTGATATTGTAGTTCCAAGAAGCATATTACTATTAAAAACTTCGGTTTTAAGTTCAAGATGAATTTCTTGAGGACCGAACAAAGTCTTTTTCAGCTCTACTGTTGCTTTTCCATACTGCTTCTTCAGATCAAAATCGCTTCTAGTCGCAGCTTGTACACCTGGAGGAACTCTCGCCTTTAGAAAAAATAAAAATAAATAAATAATATATATATATATAGAAAGGAGGAAAAGTATATATATAATAATTTTTATTAAGTACTGAGATTTTTTATTTTGTAGATAACTACTTTTTATACAGATTTCCAAGTGGAAAAGACTTAGGTAGGAAAATTGGTCAGTGAAGGAGTTAATTTCAAATGAAATTTGCCTTTTAGTATTCATTTATTTTTTTAAATCTATAATACACAGTCGAATTGTGCACCTACATGTATCTAGTCTTCTTCAAGACTTTTCATACTGGGAAACTATTGACATTGTGCCTAAGATCAAATAAAATAAAGTTGTATGTAATTATAGTTTTGAAATATGAACACGAAACTACCTAAATGTTTAAATTTCTAATCTGCTGTCATACTCTGAACAATTACTACAATACATAATAAATAAGTACAGATATTATCCGAAACCTCTCTTTGAAACTGATGTGTATATTTACATATGATTTCATTATTTGTGTAATTAACATATGTTCTATTTCAATAATTCAGTTAGTGTTATGTTTCTAACCAATAAAGGTTTATTTATGTGAATATGTTTATATCTATAATATTTAGTACATAAAATCATGGCGAACGAGGATGGAGCAATGCATAGTGAACAAGAAAAAAGGACTGGTGACAACATCCATAAATTTAGAAAAGTAAGAGCTCGCCTTAAAGGACAAATTGCAAGGTTAGAGAACTTAATTAAAATTAATAGTATTCAGAAAATTTCAGAAGTAAATGAAAGGCTTTTGAATCTGGAAGCTATACGGGACAAATTTGCTATAGTTCAGGAAAACATAGAACTTTCAGTTGAGGATGAGAATTTACAGGAGGAACTCGAGGTAAGGTACGAACTAGAGGATAGGTTGGTGGCAGTAAAGGTAGGGCTACAGGATTTGGGATCCTTCATGTCAGAGTCGGAGAACAGACCGGTCGGGGTCAGGTCTGAAGCATCCGAGTTGCCCACCTCACAGGTTACTTCTAGCTTGAACTTCGTACCTTTTCACGAGGAAGAGACTTTCTCTAATTTTATAAAACGGTTTGAAACTTTTATGTTTTTGAAGCAGCAAACAGATCCGAAATTTATAATTTATACCTTTTTACAGGCATTGCCACCAAAACTTCACGAAAAATTATATGACTTATCGACTCCGGACGATCCCAGGGACAAAACGTATGAAGAGCTAGTATCAGTACTTCGAGAATATTTAGAGCCTCAACCGAGCGTTTGGACGTCCCAACATAAATTTATTTCTCGAACGCAGGGAAGACATGAATCAATTCATGAATTTTCGGCTGATTTAAGGAAGCTTACAACAAATTGTGAATTTTTCTGTGAATGTAAGCGGTCCATTGCTGACAAATTTTTATGTTTACAATTTATAAGGGGCCTATCAGACAAAGACATACGTACTCGGCTGCTACAGGAGTAGAAGAAGAGAACATTTAAGGAACTCGTTGACCTGGCTAATACTCTCGAGTATTCGAGTAAGTCAGAAAGCTCGCAGATGGACCTAATCAGAAGGGATGAACTGAATCAGCTGAAGAAAGACGGAGGCGTCCCCAGGGCACTGAACCCAAAATCGCCTGGGAAGGACGAGTCCAGTTTCTTAGATAACCAGAGGGGCATTTTCAGGCAGACGCTGAGGGGCAGTTGTTACCGTTGTGGTGATCAGTCCCATCGAGCTAACAGCTGTCGATTTCAGGACGAGAAATGCAGAAAGTGCGGCAAAAAGGGGCATTTAGCGCGGGTCTGCATGAGTGAACCCAATAACAAGAAGCTAACACACCATACAGAAGAAGATATTACTGAAGATTTTGCTCATGAAATTCAAATGAACAAAGTCTCGCAGCAAAGATGTGACAAGATAGTTATCGAAGTAGCCATAGAAGGGAAGACTGTCCCAATGGAGCTGGATACGGGAGCGTCTGTGAGCTCCATCTCCTACCGGGACTACAAGAGGTTCGGCTTTAGCAACAAGATCTTCAAGACAGCCGTTCAACTCAAGACGTATACAGGGGAAAATATAAATCCAAGAGGTGTAATTTTTACTCGTTGTCGGTACAAAGACTTTACTTTTTATGGGAAACTTTTCATTATTGACCAGGATGTAGACCCCCTTTTCGGGCGTGAATGGCTCCGAGAGGTACGACTGGACTGGGGTGACATATATGCAACTAAAGTTACAACAAAACTTGATGAGCTTCTGATAGAGTACCAAGATCTGTTTAGAAAGGAAGTTGGGATAATACCTAATGACATGGGACGTCTGCAACTATTGGAACATGCTCATCCCATCTTCATAAAACCTCGTGTAATCCCTTATTCACTGAAGTCGTTGGTAGAAAAAGAACTGCATAGGTTAGAAGAGGCCGGGATTATTACTAAAGTTCAACATTCTGACTGGGGGACTCCAATCGTTCCTGTGGTCAAACCAACGGGTGCTGTACGGATTTGTGCTTTTTTTTTTACATCCTGTTAGCACTTTAAAATGAAATACATGCAAAAAAAACGAATTTTTAAATAGCGTTATAAAAATAACAGCAGTAATATTTTGGATAATGTTAGTTTTGAAACCAATGTTTGGATAATGTGAGTTTTGAAACCAATGTTTGGATAATGTGAGTTTTGATTCCCACTACATAGGATAATGTTAGTTTTGTTACCAACTTATTCAAACATGTATGAATAAATCAATACTATTCAACATTTTCAAATGCAATGTAAATTTATTGTTACAATTATTACAACTTAAAATAATTTAAAAAAATGAAAAATGATTAAAATTTACACCTAATTTTACATAAAGCATAGATAATAATAAAATTTTATTTAAAATAAAAACTGCAAAAAGAATACAGCACAAAATAAAAAAGTAAACGATAACCTCTTTGAGCAGGTGCTTGCAAATACTGCTTTCTGATTGGTTAAAAGACGCTTAGTGTCAGAACTAACATTATCCATTAGGATAATGTTAGTTCTGACTCCAACCCTCAACTTCTAGGCCCATTATACCTAGGATAGGGTGACTTTTGATTCTAACCAACGCCATATTTGAATTCAGCTGAAAAAATTGCAAAAATAACCACTGCCATCTCAATTTTGTTAATTTTGGATATTGTTAGTTTTGATTCTGGAGGACTCATTTGTGTAATTAACATATGTTCTATTTCAATAATTCAGTTAGTGTTATGTTTCTAACCAATAAAGGTTTATTTATGTGAATATGTTTATATCTATAATATTTAGTACATAAAAGAAACAATTATTTTACCTCAAAACAGTTTGTACTCAGAAACATTAATAAATGAATACACAAAATCTCGGGTAACAGTCAATTTAGCTCCAGAACAAAGAAGGTTTGTTGCAGTATCAAGTTCGAGTTTAACTTAATTAACACCCTAAACCAGTTCTGTTTCCACATATATGTTTGTATTATCTGTTATTAATATTTGGTTCCACATATATGTTTCAAGTTATCTAAATCTTAACATTATTATTAATTTTATTTCTATTTTTTATTATTTACTTGTATTTGTACTTATTTATTTGTTATTTTTCCACGTATTAGTCTAGTGACATTGTTTTATGTAAATTTAGAACTAGGTTTTGTTAAGAAATATTTCATGAGTTAG
Organism: Aradus depressus; assembly: GCA_963662175.1. NCBI lineage: Eukaryota > Metazoa > Arthropoda > Insecta > Hemiptera > Aradidae > Aradus > Aradus depressus. The sequence goes on along the minus strand of OY759218.1, from coordinate 42,602,359 downwards.
CTAACGGTACAGCCGGGGGACTCCCAAGTTTTAATAGCACCCTTTGACCTGAGATGTATTTGAAGGGTCGCTCTCTGCAAACTGACTTAGTTCATAACTAGACCTGACGATGGTATAAAGCCGAAACCGGTAGTTATATATGTATATATCTTTAGTGGAATAGACAATATTTCAAAAATAAGTTTGTTTTATTTATTTATTACAAGTTTCCACAATATGTCCGCGTTTCTCAACTTAGAAGTTAGAAACAAAATTCTTCACAGACGGGGAGTGGTACCGCGAAATACCAAATTTTCAATATCTGGGAACGGGTGAACATACTTCAAATATCTGCCTCATTCTTCTTAGGGTAGATAATATGCATAGAATCCCGTTTGTCCCGTTCGTATATCACAATTACTTTAGGTTCTACATCCGTTCAAAACTGACCTTCGTTTGGGCCGGATGTGTGTCTCTACGGTTAAGCAAAATACCGCTCTGTACTAAAGTCTGTAAACTGTCGTAATATTTGTCCTAATTCAGTTCTGAGAAATGGATGCGATTCCTGGAGGTATGTATAATTTTTGGCTTTATCATATTTCTTTGAGAATTGTAGTCAGGTATTCCGCACCATTCGCCTATTTTTCGATAATATGCTTATATACACACTAATTAAAATTAGTGACCCCCCGAAAATACTTTCTTATTTTTTTTGTTGCCTGCAAAAAAGTTGAAGGAAACTTTCCCAAGTGAAATACCTTTGACCAATTTCGTTATTTGGAAATTGTCCGTATGTGTAAATTTGGAGGTAACAAACACTCATTTATCAAACATTTAAATAAACTGAAATATTTTAAAAGCATTCTGTACCTCAATTAAATCGAGGGTGAATTGCGGCGCAGTAGATCTCCAGCTACTTTCAATGTAAAATAACTTAATGTTGCCAGACTTCGGAATAGTATAGTTAGACACCATCGTTATATAATGAAAGGAATACGTTGCTGGTTGTTTTCGGCATTCTAAATCATCTGCGTAGCAGTTAGAATCCTCTCGAGAACAGCGACTGCAATAAAATTTTTTTTTATTCAAAACCTCAATGTAATAAGTTGTTGAATATACTAAGAAAAAACTACAGAAGGCTAGAAAAATATAGCATTCTGCAGAGAGGTCGTCTCTGCTCGAATTTAGGAACATCTGAGGACATTTAATGAACCATACAAAGAAATCAGTATAATATAATGTTATCGTAATACACCTACTTACTTCCTTTGTTGTTTATCTCTCTTATAGCCTGGAGGACAGATGATGGCATTACATCTATGAGAGCCCGCAACGTTAACACAGATTTCATCCTCACTCAAACAGATACTTGCTGGACTATTGCATTCATCAATATCTTTCAACAATATATAAAAAAAAAAAACTAGTAGTGCAATTTATAGAAAAACGTAAAAAGATATGATATATAAAGATCTTATATATATATATATATATATATATATATATATATATATTATAATATCAGAAAATTAGTTAATTACAAAATCAATTACTTTGTAATCAAACTCTGACTTCGTTACCGTTTTTGATTGCAAAAAAATTGTTAATTAATTATTTACAGTTTAGAGGTCCAAAAACTTTGAATTATTTTATACTATTGCTATGAAAGGGATAGGTCCCCAGGACCCAGCGGTTCTGAAGGGACAGCTCCTTCTCAGCACGAGGCGAGCAGAGTGGTTTGAAGGCTGAGATGATACAAAAGTAGGGTTGTGGTGAGTGAACCATTAGACACATTTGGTCTCGATATTTCAGACCTGACAAGCGGGGTGCGAGAGAACTCTACCTGGTCCTCATTATCCATCATCTTGGTTCATATAAGTTTTTTTTTGTAATTATTTATAATCAATTATATCCATTTGTTCCTAAACCTGTATACTTTCTTAAATCATTCCCTAAGATTTCCCGAACTTCATACACACAATTAACTATTTTCATTAATTATTATTTTGAAAGGGAATATCTGTTACATACATTTTTGCTTATTAGGGATATTAATAGGCAGTAAAATAAGTAAGAAACTCTTAACAATGAATTGTATCAAAACGGGAACGATCGCAATGTTATTGATTACGGTAATGAAGTCGGAGTGTAACACAAAATAGTCAGAACTAATTAATTACTGATTGTTAGTCTATATAAATAAAGCTGAAACGGGGTTTGTGTGTGTGTTTGTTTGTATGTTTGTTCCAGCATCACGCCCAAACGGCTGGACGGATCTTCATGAAACTTCACATATAGCATTCTTTTGAGCCCGATTGAATAATAGGCTATGTGGCGTCCCAAAATTTTGAACGGTAGGGGGGGTTGTAAGGGGGGCCTAAGTATATAAATAGTCCTACCTCATTAACTAATGGTCGAATTGTCATGAAATTTCACATGTAGTATTTTTAAAAGCCAAATAGGAAAAAAATGTGTGTGGCGTCCCAAAGTTTTGAACGGGAGGGGGGTTGTGGGGGGGGGGGGGGGCTAAGTATAAATATCGAGCTAAATCTGTAACGGTTGATCGTATTGTCACGAAATTTCCGCATGTATTATTCCTGAAGGCCAAATAGAAAAATAAGGTGTGTGGCGTCCCAAAGTTTTGAACGGGAGGGGGGGTTGTGGGGGGGCCTAAGTATAAATATAGAGCTAGCTCATTAACGGTTGGTCGCATTGTCACGAAGTTTCACATGTAGTATTCCTGAAGACCATATAACAAAAAAAGGTGTGTGGCGACCCAAAGTTTTGAACGGGAGGGGGGTTGAGGGGGGGGGGGGGCTAAGTATAAATATAGAGCTGGCTCATTAACGGTTGATCGTATTGTCACGAAATTTCCCATGTAGTATTCCTGAAGGCCAAATAGAAAAATAAGATGTGTGGCGTCCCAAAGTTTCGAACGGGAGGGGAGGTTGTGGGGGGGCCTAAGTATAAATATAGAGCTAGCTCATTAACGGGTGGTCGCATTGTCACGAAGTTTCACATGTAGTAAAAAAAAAAGGTGTGTGGCGACCCAAAGTTTTGAACGGGAGGGAGGGTTGTGGGGGGGAGGGGGCCTAAGTATAAATATAGTGCTGGCTCATTAATGGTTGGTCAGATTGTCACGAAATTTCACATGTAGTATTCCTGAAGGCCAAATAGAAAAATAGGAGGTGTGACGGCTCAAAATTTTGTACGGGAGGGGGGGTTGTGGAGGGGGGGGGGGCTAAGTATAAATATAGTGGTAGCTCATTAACGGTTGGTCGTATTGTCATGGAATTTCACATGTAGTATTCTTAAAAGCCAAATAGAAATATAGGGTGTGTAAGTCACAAAATTTTGAACGGGAGGATGGATTGATGGGGGCCTAAGTATAAGTATAGTGATAAGTCATTTACGGATGATCGAATTGTCACGAAATTTCACATGTAGTATTCATAAAGGCCAAATAGAAAAATAGGGTGTTTGACATCAAGAAATTGTGAACGGGAGGGGGGTTATGGGGGTAGGCCTAAATTTGAAGATAGTGATAGGTCATTAACGGATGATTGGATTGTCATGGAATTTCACATGTAGTATTCTTGATGGCCAAATAGAAAAATACACTATGTGACATCTTAAAAATTTGGGAGGGGGGGGGGGGGCTAAGCATAAAAATAATGCTGAATGATTAAAGGGCAATCGGATTGTCATGAATTTCACATGTAGTAGTAGTAACTGTGTATTCGCTGTGGGGTTCACTGTTGCAAGACATTTACTAGCTGTGATGCCCAGTGTTCCTAACTATGTAGTATCTATGGGGTCCGCTGTTGCAAGACATTTACTAGCTGTGATGCCCAGTGTTCCTAACTATGTAGTATCTATGGGGTCCGCTGTTGCAAGGCACAAACTAGATGTGGTGCTCAGCGTTCCGAACTTCGTACTAGCTGTGGGGTCCGCTGTTGCAAGGCACATACTAGATGTGGTGCTCAGCGTTCCGAACTTCGTACTAGCTGTGGGGTCCGCTGTTGCAAGGCACATACTAGATGTGGTGCTCAGCGTTCCGAACTTCGTACTAGCTGTGGGGTCCGCTGTTGCAAGGCACAAACTAGATGTGGTGCTCAGCGTTCCGAACTTCGTACTAGCTGTGGGGTCCGCTGTTGCAAGACATTTACTAGCTGTGATGCCCAGTGTTCCTAACTATGTAGTATCTATGGGGTCCGCTGTTGCAAGACATTTACTAGCTGTGATGCCCAGTGTTCCTAACTATGTAGTATCTATGGAGTCCGCTGTTGCAAGGCACAAACTAGATGTGGTGCTCAGCGTTCCGAACTTCGTACTAGCTGTGGTGTCCGCTGTTGCAAGGCACATACTATATATGGTGCTCAGCGTTCCTAACTTCGTACTAGCTGTGGGGTCCGCTGTTGCAAGGCACTTACTAGCTGTAGTGCCCAGCGTTCCTAACTATGTACTAGCTGTGGGGTCCGCTGATGCAAGGCACTTACTAGCTGTGGTGCCCAGCGTTCCTAACTTCGTACTAGCTGTGGGGTCCGCCGTCGCAAGGCACATACTAGCTGTGGTCACAAGCGTTCTTAAGTACGCACTGGCTAGGATGTCCAGCGAAGCTAAGTATTCACTAGCTGTGGTTTCCGCCGTTGAAAGGCGCATACTAGCTGTGGTGCCCAAGGGTCCTAAAAACTTACTAGCGTTACTATAGTTGAAGGACTATAAGCCTTATTCCGTATGAATAATTGAAAATTATAACATCATGAATATACTGCCGAAAAATTGAATAGACTTATAGGAGATATTGGGAGAAAAGTATTACTGCTAGTTAATAATAAAACCCTAGATGTGTACTCGTTACGCATGTTTTTTCTACTTTTTTTTTTTTAATTGCATATATCTATTTTTTTAAATGCTTATCCCAGTCTGTACTGCCTAGAAAAAAATAAAATGAATTTTAATCCCAATTTCAATGAAGCACAAGTCTGGTTGAGGCTATTGCTTCTTAATGCTGGGCGCAAAGTTTGGATTCGGCATTTGGCCGAATAATTTGTCCAATCCTAGCTTTGCACTTCTTCCAAAGCACGAAATATACTACTTTTCTTCCGGCTTTGGGTTTCTCAAAATGACCAAACCAAATGCTAGAAACTAAAACAATAATATGCTAAGAATACAGAGTTCTTAACCAATTCTATTTTGGACTTTTGGACAAATAAAAACCTATTAAAATTATAATACTGATGGGATTTGGACAAATTATTGGGGCAATAGCCGAATTGGTAATGTTTGCTTTATGTCCAATAAGTTGTTAAATTTACCATCACATGAATGATTATTGAAACTGAGCCGGTACCCCGGGGGACACTGACAAGTGTAAGTCCCTTGGTGGTTTATACAGTACCCCTGACATCTGTGCTCCTCCTCACACTCATTAACATCGCTGCAAGTCCTGAAAATATAAACAATATCTAATTTTTATTGATTAATTTTTAATTTTATGTGCAAATTCTTATTTTCAGGATGGAAAAAAAAGGGCAATGTACTTCCCCAGCTTGAAATAATTGTAATAAACTAAGTTTCAGCTCTCCCTCTCAACATTCCTCCTCTTTTGGGTGATTTTGCTGAAGATCGACTAAGATAACTCCTGATAGAAAGGATACCTATATGCATGTATCTGATACATACATATATCCATTCTAATATCAGATATACATTTCGATTCAGGGGATTGGAAATTTTCGAGCGATTACATAACTTCATCTGTAATTCGTATATCTGGGGATGTGAAACACATTTAGTAATCTATTCGTAAACGGAAATACACTACCTGTTATCCTCATTTAAGGAAAATCCTGTTCGGCAAGAACATTTATAGGATCCCCAGCGGTTTTGGCAGTATTGACTACATAGGCCAGATTGTTCTATACACTCATTGATATCTGTGAATAAATAAAGTTTTTTTTTTTTTTTAATTAGTTCTGTAAATGAAAACATACAGAGAAAAGGTAAAATTGTACGCTCATTTATGTCTGTAAATAAAAGGAAAAATATAAAAAGACATTTTTTTTTCATTAGTGACGATTGTTTTCATCGTTACTCCATGTTTCAACCTCATTTATGTATTGTAAGCTATTTACCTGTACATTGCGTTTTCGAAGGATTTAATTTAAATCCAGGTTTACATGATAAAACATCTGAACACAAATAATTTCCCTGAATATTTACACATCTTTGGTTCGGACTACATTTTGCTGTACCCATTTCACATTCATTTATGTCTGAAACATAGGCCAGCTGAACAATAGTGAGCTGAATACATACTTATATATTACTATAAATTACTAACCAACACAAAGTTACTAATCCGGCTATGGCGAGTAAGCTGCTAGTATTAAAATAAATAAAAAAGTACCGATGCATCCGGAAGTTGAATAAGTATATCCACGGGGACATGAAGGCAGAGCAGGTTTGTGTATTTCTTGCTCGCACTGATTGTCAGAACAAATCAACGATTTTCTGACACATCTAAATGAACCTTGAGTATTCTTGCACTCCCAATCAGGTCCAAGAAACCTGCAAGTGTCTGTACCTAACGTACACTCGTCATCATCTGAAATATACAGTAAAATCAAAGCAACAAAAATATTTTTAAAAAGAGAACCAGTTGCTGTCGAATGAAAATTATTTTGAAGACGGGAGGGACGTAGAATGTCAGAAAGGGCCAGAGCTGAGGACGTCCAGAGATCAATCCTCCTCTATCATCTATCCTCACATTCTTGCCATTTATACGAGTGATATTTGGTTTCATGCCCGAAGCTAGAACAATAGTAACAAGTAAATGTGCGTTCTACTCAAATGGAAGAACTTGTTCATGGACCCACCCCGAGTTACCACTGTATACATTGCCGAAATGACAGCAATAAACCAGTCTCTAGATTATTGCGTTACTGAGAACTGCAGCAGGTTTCTCATTTGCTCAGATTCCTTGAGTGTACTGCACTCTCTTCGGGACAGATATTCCACTGATCCTATGGTTCATGAGATTTTTAGGAAATTTAAATTGCTATTTGACTGTGGTTATCGTATCATCTTTGCATGGATACCAGGACGAGGAACAAGACCGCCAAGAAAGCTGAGGGAGCTGCACCAAACGCAAGCATGCCAGTTCGTCCCTCAGACATGAAGGAACTACTCAAGTCCGCTGCTAAATGCACTTGGCAAAAACAATGGGTTGAGAGGAGCAAAGCGCAAAGCTCTGAAGAAGTTCAAACCACGAGTTGAAGCATCCGTCAGGGAGAAGCTTACCGTAGGGAAAGAACTGTTTTGTCAAGGCTGAGACTCGGACACACATGGTTAACGCACATCCACATTTTAATGCGAAAGAGGAGCAATGTCCTCTCTACCGGTAACCACTATCTGTTCTGCACATATTGGAAACTTGCATAGCACTCAAGCCATATAGAGATAGAGAAGGATTGCCTCATGACTCTTCAGTCAGTTCGAAAAATTGGTTCTCCATATACGATGCAGTTACTGCAATTCTTGCGGAATATCAATTTATATAATAAAATATATAAGGAGGTGGGTACTCTCCTCCTTCCACCGCTCTAGAAGTGACAGGAAGAGAAACCCGATGTAAAGGAGTATGAAGTGGGACATGGGCTGCTGCTCTCTGTGCTCTGACACTCGCAGCAGTCAGGAGAGATAGCCGCATTAAAGGTGCCCCCACTGAGCGAATATGCAAGTTGTGCAGGCGCTAATGACCTCAGTTGTCAATGAGCCGAAGTTTAAATTAAAAAAAAAAAAAAAAAATCTCTTCCATTTTGTCCTCTAAGGTTTTTAGATTATTTTCATTTTGATTAAGCTTTATACTATTAAACAATATTTAAGGAGATAATTAATGCTTTAAATACACATTAAAATCTATAGAAAATCCAAGAAGCGTTTTCGGAGCCATGTCTTGGAACGTTTCCTTCTTAAGTTAACTTGTTCATGAAGTTTGTAGTATGTTTCTTGGGTTATAGAATATACGCTTCCAAGGCGTCCTTTCAAAAAAAAATATGTATAAAATGCATTAGTTACGTACCTTCACACTTTCCAGAATTTGAATTTAACGTATATCCAGTGCCACAATTAACATCCCTAACACAAACGAAAGAACCAATTGTATTATCGCATCTCTGATACTGGACACAATTGTGCAAACTTGTCTGGCATTCATTTACATCTACCAAAAAAACAATTTATTATTAAAGTACAATAGTTAAAAGGAGAATTACTTCTAAAGTATAAAAAAAATGCTATTCCATAACATAGAGGTAGTGATACGAAGCGTGACCAACTGTTCGAAATTTTGCGGGATCCCGATTTTTGGCTCTCTATTGAGGCGACCCGAAAGAAGTGAGAAGGATGAGGGAGAGGATAAGATTTTCAATCTTTGTCCAGGTATCACACATAATAGCTTCAGGCAAAGTAATATAATAAGGTTTTTTGTCAATAAAATAATATGATCATACTAATAACTAGCATAACACGAATGTATAGAAAGTTAGAATTAAATAAACTCTATATACATATTTAATGTTTATTCGTTTTAGATTCTCGTACGCAAACAGAATGCATCCGTGTGCTGTCACCACACATTGCAATGTTTCTAGTTTCTTTTATTGGAATTTTTTAACATTTAAACAATAAGTACCTATAAAAGCGTGTTCAAAATAAATAAAAACATATTTTATTCACAGAATGTTTTTTTTTTACAGTGGCCAAATGGATATATATATATATATATATATATATATATATATATATATTGTAACGTGTAGAATGGGGGGGGGGGGTCACAAAGAATAAAAGAAATTGTTATTCTTTATAAAAATAGTAGAAAAAAATAGTAAATACAAATAAATAAAAATGTACATATTGGCAAAAGAAATTAAAAGTAAGAAAAAAAATTTGATTAACTGTAAAAGAAAAGACAAACCTGATGTCATTTGGTGGGGGAAAAGATGGCGAGAAGGGCAGAAGAAACCGACTCGTGGTAGTAGGGTTTTGTAGGATCTTGGAGGAGGTGTGGTGTGATTTAGAGCATCTTGGAGGAGGTGTAGTCTGTTTTTGGAGGAACTTGGAGCAGGTATCGTGTGTTTTGGTAGAGCGTAGAAGGAGGGTGTATGTTTAAGAAGAGCGAGGAAGAAGGTCCTGCGGAGAGTATCCCCGAGAAGATGGAAGATAGCACATTTATATGAAGGAGTGTCGTGGAAGAAGAAGAAAGAAAAATCCCGAGAAGTTAAATTTTATATATGGAAGGAAGAAAAGGCTGAGAAGAAAGTGACGAAGAAAGAAAGATACAAAAGAGGATATAGGATGCCGTGAGTTGCCAGAAATTTTATAATCCATATTTATAACCATATAGTTTGTTGTCATTTGCCAAGAGTACATTTTTTTGTCTAAATTAACTTATAAGAGGTTTATTTCATCTATTGTAAAAAAATTATTTTGTTCACTAACCCATTAACCTTTTTTTTTTTAAAATCATTTACAAAAAAAGAAAATAAAAATATATAACTTATAAAACATTGTGATTTAAAAATTTAGTTATCATTTTGCTTTATTTTCACCAAAGCACTCTAAATAAGAAGAAGGATGCCACCCTGTTTTTAGATTTATAAATTAAAGTAGGAAACTAATAAATTCAATGAATAATTAGCTGTCTCATTATATATATGTCCCAGATAAACGGGCCACAATCCAAATAATTCGGAAACGAGTATAAGACAAGAATTGTTCATTGAATATTGCAAAAATTGTTCAGCGCTAGTGAGATAGTAGTTATGACCCTTATTATAGGGGAGTGTCATAGCAAGTTTAATGCTGCTTTCAGGTTTACGCCGTACGATTTCCAGAAAGAAATCATCCATCCCGGAAGGTCTTGAAAAGGATTATTCAAAATCTGAGAGAAGGTAGATTTACGAGTTCCAAATGTAAAAGGGGAAACATTAAAAGACAAGAAATTAATTTTAAATATCGTGCAGCGTGACCCGCACATCAGCATTAGAAATTTAGTCAGATTTCAATCGCTAATAACTACGAGACTAATAATGCGATAACAGCGGTTGAGGTCACAATGGATAGAGCATGTCTGTACGTGTTTGTTGTGCAGTGTTTGTTTTGCCTGTGACGTTATCGGGCTAGTGTGGGCGCCGGCGGATGATTGTTGCGAATTAGCGTTGTGTAAAATTAGAAATTAGTGTAGCGTGATACCGCGTTTAGATAGGACGTTGATTCGGGTGTCATTGTAAAGAGCTTGAGAAGCACTACTAGGACTCAAAGTGAAACAATAAATATATTCTCCGAAATATATGTAAAAATCGGAATTAAATTGAAAATTGCAAAAAAATTAAAGTTGTCGTCTCATATGAACAGTAAATATGCGCGGAATTATAGAAAACGCAAATCAGAGGAAAGCTCGCATCAAAAGGAATTTAAAAAACCTAAAAAGTCTAGTGCCGAGCGAATGCAAGAGCTACGGCAGCATCGAAAAGAAAATGAAAAAACAGTTGTTATGATTTTATCCCGACGTTTTCACGGAAAATTTATGGCGTGGACATTGAGTACGCCTTAATGTTTTTTTTTCTCCAAATTTCGAGGGTGGGGAGTGGAGGGAGATTGTCATTTGCTATTTAGTAGATCCATACAAAAGCTGACTTTAATTTTGAGTTTTCTCCAGGGCTTTAAAGTTTCAAAAAAGTTCAAAAACTTAAGAATTTCGCTGTGTAGATAAACATTTTTTTGAAAATAAAAGTAGATAATTAATAAAACAAAGAAAAAACATCATCAGGATTGAGCATCTTCTGCCTTTTGCAAAAATACGAGTTATTAAAAATCCCAGATTCCTCCCGTTTTTGCTGTACAAATTCTACTCTAATGCAATCCCTTCATTTGGGTTGTGGCCAGTCTTCTTTAGGATATGCTGAACTGCCTTGCAAAACATCAGCGATAATAACGACACATAGAGGTTTCGCTTTCAGAGTCAAGGTAGAAACACCATTGCAAGCGTAAATCACTATCTCAATCAATATCGGTGTGATAAAAAAAACACAAGACAATAAAGTTATCCTTTATATTTCCAATATATGTTAATTTTTTAAAAAATTTAGGTTGTTTTAATTTCTTCAATATTTTCAGGTGTACCACACTAACAAGAACTTACGCTAATTTTAATAGGCTAATAAGTTATTTTCTTATTTATTTATTCATTTTAGTTCCAAGAATTTATTCCGTTTATTTTTGCATATTCTGAATGCAAATAATATTTTAAAATGCTTTTGAATTCTTCATATGGCAAATAGCAACTTTCGAGGACTACCCATAATCGAAATACGAAAAAAGGCATTTGTTGGTCCTCCTAAGGAGGTTGGTAGTTCCGACTGGTCAGATGGAAATGTCTCTTCAGGCTCATTCGTCTATATAGTATAGTAGGTACGATAGTTAATATACAGTAGAACCTCTACGTAACGAACTTCTATATAACGAATTTTCTCTGTAACGAATTTTTTTTAAAAGACAAATGAAATTCCATTATAAAATGTTTCCAGATAACGAAGAAAATCTTCCATATAACGAATTAAAATGCTCCGAAAAAAAAATCCAAAAAGTAATTTTTATTATTAAAATTATAATTATGTAATGGCGACAATGGGAGAAGGGGAGGCGCCATAGAAGAACCCGCCAGCTGTCATTGAAGAAGTGCCTGATAATGTTTTCCAAATGCTAAACGATTGTGAACATTTCTATGAGAAGTTACAAACACGTGTTCAACAAGATATTAGAAAATATTTCCCAGTTCAATAAATTACATACCAATTGATATGTATACATTTCCCTATTGCTTCATAAAATGTAGTAAATTTTTTTGTATTTTATTATGTACATATATTTCATGCAGATAAATACATATGTATGTATATTTTTTTCTCTAATTGAGTGTTTTTATTTATTTTTAACCTTATATAGGTGTATACATAATATCCTGTGTTACATTTCATAAAAACACAAGTTAAATACATTTGTACATACTATGTATGTATTTATATATTTTTTTTAAACTGTAAAAAAATACAATTTCTTTATAACGAAGTTTCTATGTAACGAACTTTTACTTTGGAACCTTCAATTTCGTTATATGGAGGTCCTACTGTAATTAGAAAAAATAATACATACCAATGCATGCATGTGTTAAAGGGTCTTTTCTAAAACCTTTTTTACAGACGCATGAAAAACTGCCAATTGTGTTTTCGCATACTTGGTAACTATCGCATGGAGTGTCCTCCAGTTCGGCGCATTCATCCACATCTAAAACATTAGTAAATATAAAACAAAGAACTTGTTTGACACTCTCTTATATTGTCTAATTCCATAAAAATATAGCATATCGGCATCTCTTATCCCATCGATACCAGAAAGTTTAACGGTATGTAGAACTTTGTGTTGACGATGGCTTAAGCCGAAACCGGTACAATATCGACAACCACCATATCGACACAGATCGCAAAAATATGTTCGGATATTAAAGCATTAGTATTAGATAGCATTTAAAAAAATTGTATACAAAAACCAATGTAATCTGAAAAATGGGACCGGAAAGAAGCGACCTTCTGGTACAATTAAGAGAAAAAATGAAGGAACATGCCTCCCAGCGAAGTCTAAGAACATACCTCAAATGTCTCATACCTTGACAACCTGCAGTAAGATCGTTATGTTTGTATCCAGTAGGGCACGCATTTACAGATGGTGTCCGTTCTTCCAAGATACCTGAAAAAAAAATGATACAGGGTCATCCTACATCAATCAATCAATGTTTCAACTTTCATCTCTCCGATTTTTAGGATTTTCTTTGCATACGTTGTACCTGTTGAGAATACAAATAGTATACATTTTCAAACATTATTGTGGAATCACTTTAGAGATACGAGTTTATGTAAAGTCAAAAATTGAATGTTTTAAATGGCTACAACTGAAACTGGAAGGTCGGTGTGAGCTCATTTTACTAGAGAAGAGCTTTAATTCTAGAAGAGCTTTAATTGTAATTAAGTGCATAATAACAATTCTTGAATAATCGTCCTTCCATATAATTTCAAAATGTTGGTTGTCGTAAGATAAGTTTACGCCGACCCTCACAGCTGCAATACAGTTTGAGTTGTGGCCATTTAAAACATACCATTTTGTGTCTTTTCCTCCATTTTGTAAGCGCTAATATCTGAAACGATTGCTACAGAAGTTCAACAATTTTGCAATGTTCACCTGTTCAGTTAACTTACAAGTTCTGTTATCCGAATGTAGACGGTATCCTAAATGACAGCTACAAACCACCCCTCTAGCTGTCTCTTCGCATGATTGAGAGCACTCCTGACACTTCCTTGGGAAAAAAATATATATTTTTTAAAATAATTATTTATACTCAAAAAATATATTTCAGTTAGTAAGCAAAGCTCTTAGTCATAAGGCAAAAATTAATAATATAATTCTACGTAAGCATTCATAGGTGAACATCGCCACTAACAAGATTAATAAAATGGAAGTTGATATGTTTTAGTATCTATATGCTATTAATAATTATTATTAGTAGCATATGTATACGTTTTGTGATCAGAAGTTTTAAAATACACAAAAGTATCGTTCAACGATTTCTCATTTATTAAATGGTGTAAGCCCTAATCAATTGGCGAACGAAGAAAAGAAAAATGGCTAATAAAATTGTAAATATACCGAGCTTTAGTACAAAATATTGGATTGAAGAGTACATTGAAGTGGTAGAAAACATTTTTGAAGCTGGAGAAGTGCAGGAGCAAACAAGAAGCCGACTTCAGCTGGGGCATATCGGACTACAGACCTACTTCAAGGTGAGGGCTCTGACAAGTCCCAAGAAGCCTCTTGAGCTGACCTGAATTCAATGACGTGTTCGACGGAGGGTTAACGGCATAGCTGCGTTAAGAGAATACGTTACCCCGGTTTATATGAAGGCTCGGAATGTACCTTATTTGTTACGGAAGGGAATTGAGGAGGAATTAGATCGTTTAGAAATGTGTGGTGTAGTGGAGAAAGTTCAGCACAGCGACTGGGCCACGCCCATTGTGCCAATAATGAAACCCTCTGGGAAACTTAAGATATGCGGAGATTTTAAGGTTACGCTAAATCCTTGTCAGAAGGTACCAGAGTATCCATGACCTAAAATCGAGGACATATTTGCGAAGCTCGGAGGAGGAAAAAACATGTAACTATTAACACGCATAAAGGTCTTCATCAATATAACCGTCTACCGTTTGGAATAGCATCTGCTCCGGCTATATGGCAAAAGGTTATGGATGATATATTAACAGGCACACAGGCTATGTGCTACTTAGATGACATTATACTAAGTGGTTCGACTGTGTCAGAACATATCACTAATCTAAGGGAGGTGTTGAATGTATCGAAAGAAAGAGGAATAAGGATAAGTAAAGAGAAGTGTGAATTTTTGTAAGAGAGTATTCGTTATTGTGGTACATAATCGACGGGAATGGCCTACATAAGACTGAAGAAATGTGGAAGCTATATTGAAGACTCCACAATCCAACAATAGCTCGGAATTTAAATCATTTTTGGGCTTATTGAATTATTATCATAAGTTTTTGAGTCTGCGCCATCCCGTGTGTAGAGTTGTTATATATTATATGTAATCTTTATAGTTTGAACAATAGATGGTAGAGTTCATCTCCATTTTCTTGTTATTGGTGAGCAGGAAGGAGGGTTAAAAGCCTTGCGTTATTTATATCTGTTTTTAGCTGTTTTGTTGTAATACGTTAGGTCAATGTAGCGTAAGCCTCATTCAGAAATGTAGTCGAACCTCTATAACCTGAAAACATCTGTAACTCGTGGAGGAATACATTTCTCTTCGAAAAACCTCGAGAAGTAAAAAAAAAAAGTGGAAGGTTTACGAAGTTTATTTTTCCCAAGCCTGGCCACCCGTAATACTAATTAATAATTCACAGCATTAAACTAATTTCCTTCTCATTCTATTATTGACTTCTATAGAAACCATCACGAGTTGGAATCCATGAAGAAAACTGAAGGGTATAAGTGTCGCTAAAGAGTGTAAAACTGCTGAATCCGCAGGGGGGATGCGAGATGTATTTGAATAAATAAGCACTAAATACAGTTGCGGTGCATGGGTCCAATTCTTGACATCCTGAACAAAAAACCTGATATTTTGAAAATAGGTAAATGTGGTAGAAACTGTCGGAACAGAGATTGCCCTCAGCCCCCATTTCAAGGTTCTTCAATCCAGCCTGTTTCTCCACCCACCCCGTTAGCAAGCTCCCAGTCACCCGCTTTCATTTCATTATTTCCCATCCTGCTATCATTATTTTGGTTTTTCCAAATATTCAGAACTATCAATTAGCTTAATATTATGATGTTTCTTGTATATTATTATGCGAATTCATATATAATAAAAATAGTTATAATTTCCTTGTTTTACACGTTTGAATTCACTCCCGCCACCGACTTAATACAACTAAATAAACACTTGTAGTTGTAAAAATTTATGTAGTTAAAATCTCCTAAAGCGAAAATCTCGCAATTCATCCTTTGTCGTAGAAAGTCAAAATATTTGTTTTCAACATCGAGTTATAGAGGTTCGACTGTGTATTATTATTGGAATTCGGGAAAACTAGTATGATGAGGGTGTACCTATTTCTGAGAGAACATGATTTTCCGTCGCTCATGAGTGTGTAACCTGGTAGGCAACCGCAATTGTAAGATGAGCCAGAAGATATACAAATATGAGCGCACAGCTCATCAGGGAGCATGAGACACATGTTTTCTTGTCCTATAAAATAAACGTTATGTTACTAATTATCTTGTGTATCTATAAGATGACCCCAGAGCCAGCGCCCCCCACAAAAAAAATAATAAAAGAAGAAAAGAAAGGATAATTAGAAAATAATAAAATTGAAAAGAAGACTCGAGTCCGTGAGAAAGGTTCCTACTTCTGGTTTTCTTCATTCGTTTCCTCTTTCCAAAAATTTTTCTTGAAACTTTAACTTTTTCTTCGAAGAAGAAGTTTTGTAGCAATATATTTTATTAGATTGAAAGAAAAAAAAAAAAGGGAAACTTTAATTAGAAGTTTCAACACAAAAACTAAAGTCGAAAACTTAGTTTGAACTGTTATCCAAAAAACTTTCTGAACTTTAATTTCTAATAATCATTGACTATTTTGTTACTGGTAATGAGAAGGTCAAAATATAATTAGGATATAAATTAATTATGAATGAGGAATTGACTTCCTAGTATGAATATATTTTGGTGGAGGAAGTATTTCTTCAAATTGAGGCAGATGTAACACGATAGTAAAAAAAGGTTAAATATTAAATTATTTATTTATTCTTAACATTGAAATATTATGAATACATTGGATATTATGACTGTAGCTTGTGAAAATAATTACATAGGATACGGAAAGAATAACATATCTATATACTTTTCTTTTGAGCTACCGGCGCGTTAGAGCGCGTGCTTGCCTACTAACCTCAAGATTGTCCCATCCCGTTTACCAAGCTCTCAGTCAGCTTTCATCTCATTAATTTCTATCGATTTAAAATTACATTTTTCTCTCTTAATATGTCCAACATTTTCAATTAGTATAACATGATATTTCAGGGAACGTTATCGTATCTAGGATTCCATAATGTGACGGTATGGTGGATAACTTGACTGACTACTGAGTGGTTGTATGGTTAGACTTACTGGCTGTTAAACTAAGATGGGATCTGGAGGTAACCTGCTAATAGAATAAGAGAGTGCATATACTTTTATGCAGGATCAAGGTACGATATAAGACCAAAAGTAACTTTTGAGCAATGGCATTTACACCTGGAAGTTAAAAATATAATTTAATTTTTAAAAAATAGAAAAACAAATTATTCCTTAATCTATTCATTCCATCAAAACAATGTAAAAAGATGTTAGTTAGTTATTATGACTCATGCCCGAGCTTTAACTACGAGGTCATATCGCCTACTATCAGAGCGCTCTTTCGTCACTCTGCTGGACATGAGCCCGACTCTACGGTGGGAGTACTTAATTTTGCCTACCCTAAATTTTATTCATCTAGGGTAGAGGTCTTTAACGAGCACCTGTCATCGTACAGGCTCGGGACCATCGCTTAATGTCCCATACGAAAGACGGCGGGCTTAAGTTTATTTTACCTCCCAGATAAAATAAACTAAGGGCTTCGCCCGGATTTCGAACCTACGACCTTGAGCTCAGAAGGCAAGCACGCATACCACTGAGCTACCGATGCCCTCAGAACTGTATAAACATGTGATTCAGAACAGCTTTGTGCAGAATTAAAATGTTTACTGCCTACCATTAAGTTATTCCCCCCTATGCGGTATAATACATAATATTATTAGCTGTGACTAAAACATGTTATTATTGAATGTTTTATTTTAATAAAATAAAATAATTGCTATCAGTTACCAGTATGATTCTTGAGAATATATGATTGACTTCGTTTGGTTGTTTCTTCACAACAGTGACGAAATGCTGACTCCCATGTTGGGCCAATAGATACGCCATGAAGTTGACAACCAAGTCCCATTGATCCCGTCTTCAAACCCAAACTGCAGGCTTCACAGCAATGCTAATAATTATAAACAAATTAGTTTCATTATAATAAATGTAATAGTAATAATAAACGCTGTTTGATAATAAAACAGTAACAATGGATTGTATTGCCAGTCAGTGTTGCCAGGTGTAGTGATTTCTTTGCTTTAGAGTGCAAGTAACTACTTGCAACTGCACGGCAGGAATTTTCTTGGGATGAATCGACAATCAATTTATTCAGAATTAAAAAAAAAAAAAATCATATCAGAAATATGTAATTTTGAAATCACTGCAAATTACACATTATTTGGACAGCAACTTCCTACACACGGCAACACTGCTCACAATAATGTGTCTCTCTCTTGTGAGCTTGTTCTAGAATTTTAACTACGATAGAAACCTTCAGGTCTGCGTGAAACGTAAATCATGAAAATCTGTTCTATTGTATTATCTGAAGTAAAAACTGTACAGTAAACCAGATTCTACCTACCCAATTGCACATTGATAATTCAATTATTTTTCCTGTACTCACTCATTTATTTAATACTGCCTATTTATGTTTGTATTAATAACCATTTTCATTTAAATTTTTTTTTTTTTTATGATCTATTTTTAAATTAAAGAAAAATTAAAAACAAGCAAGGAACCGAAGTTAAAATCTGGGCCTTCTGAGCAAAGAAAAAACAAATTGAGAAACGTGATTTTCGAGAGATAACGCAGAAGTCAAATGGCAGTAAAATCGTTCTGCGTTATCGCTCGAAAATCAAGTTTAAGAAAAACGCCATTTTTGAAAACAAGCGTGAAAGTTGCTTTGTTGTAATCTGAAATACTCGATAATATGTGGGTTTTTGAGGTGAGAAATTAAAGTTTGGAAACCATTTATCGATTAATTCATCCTGTAGTTGATTTTTAGCCCTCCATAGTGGCAGAGTAAACCCTCATATTGAATATTTTATTCTGGGAATCCTGGGGTTAATTTGGACAAACCCCTATACACGTGTCTAATATTTTTTGATGTACAAACATCCCTGAATATTTCATTGAAATTGATTAACGGAGCTAGGAGCAGTGGCAGCTTTGTGAACGCAAACGTAACTACTATTTTTCGATGTAGAAACAGGTCGCCCGTGTGATTAGTAATAAAAAATAAAATGAAATTAATAAATAAGTACTTGAATATATGAGTACAAAATTTATAGTAGATTTGTGTTCCCGATTCTTCTGAATGCACTACATTCCTACCTGTGATGTTACAGTGCACGTCCCAGGGCGCACCCCCTTCCTCTTCATGACTGTATTGTGTGTATATACCGATCCTTATATATTACCGGCAATACTTATATGTAGATTAGTGTTTCCCTACCGGAACACTACACGACCGATTCGCCATATTGCCTCATTGGCTAAAATTTCCGTTTCAGATATTTTCAGATGTAGCCAATAGCAGTAGGTCATCAGCGAAGGACACCGCCATAGGGAGCTCCACTTTTAGAATTTCAAATATACTATCCTGGCCGACAGCTGAGTGGAGTAATGAGAAGAAACATGGGAAATTTAGTACAGCCAGATAGAATTTTTCAATCCACATAAATATAATATTTTTAAATACTTTTTTTAGATATAATTGTTAATATTATCTAGAAAAAAAATATTTAAACTTCCTAGCTCTCTCAAGACAGGAGTCTGGCTCCACACCCGGTAGGAGGGAAGGCTGAATCATACTTGACGGGAAACAAGAGCTTTTTTTATAAAATAAAGTTTAGACAACTGGTTATTGTGGATGTTTACATTCATTGTTTTTTTTTTAGTAAAAAAAAAGTTAATTTCTTATAATTATATTTATTATAATTATAATTATATACTATATAATTATAATTATATCTCACCTAAACGAAATATATAAATTAAGTTGAAAAATAATTGTATTTCTTAATTTTTTTGATAAACTTAGATATTTTTAAAGAAGATTTCTTAAAAAATTACAATTTTATAAAATACATAATAGAAAATAACATTAATAAATAAATTGTTTGCATTGTTGATGTATATTGTATGTGCTTTTAAAAGGCTCTGAGGATGGTAACAACAGAAAGCGCTCATCCCCTTGAATATATATCTTGTATGGGAACGGACTATATTTTTCTTTTCCTAATCTTCGAGTTTCTCACTACATCGGCCAGTTCCAGGAAAATTCTGTACTTATTAGTGTTTATAATGTTAGTATTTTTGCATAATGTTTGTTTACTTTTTATTTTGTCTACATAAAAATAACAAGAAGAATAATTTGTTAGAAAAGTTTCTAATTTATTGTTTTTATCTAATTTTTATATTTTCTTATTAAGTTTGCAAAATATTCGATTTTTTTTTTTTTTTGTTGATTAAGAAAAGAAGAAAAATTTACCTGTTTATTTCCAATCTGTGACTCTTCGCAGATCCCGCCTGTTCGAGCAACTTGTTCTCCTTCCTTACATTCATTTTCCCTAAAACAAATTTTTGTCATATAAATAAGAAATTTAAGTATTTAAAAAAAGTATACTGATATGCATTAGAGGTCATCATTAGGAGCTTAGATTCAGTCAATAAACTTTGACTTTATAATTACCTACTATTCGTATTACAATGCCAGGTTGTAGAACACATGTTTTGAAGAATTAATGTTCACAAAGGAATACACAGAGTAATTTTTTTTTGTAATGGCATAACTGAAAAATTCTAATGTAAATGTATTGAAATAAAATTTAATATCTGTAACCAGAATCCCATAAAGACATCTATTGAGTTTCAGCTGGATTGGCCGGAGGGAAGGGGGGATTTCAATCCTTAAGTAGGGCTTAACTGAAAACCATAATAACTGTTGATGTAATGAATATATCCATATGAAATTTTGAATGAGGATTGCAATGTTCCTGAATAAGATAGCTATTGATTGTCAATCAAATTGGAGAAGAGAAATGTTGTACTGAGCAGGCCAGAGAAGAAATTGAACCTCGGAACAAAGGAGGTGTGCCTTGCCGCTCTCTTGCCGTCCTTAGTCATAGGATTCTCATTAGATTTTGCATTATTTCTTACATTTGTTATTTTAAATTATGAAAACGTTTGAATATAAATTTCAAATATTAAACAATATTATAAGTAAATACATCTTCAGTATTTACCGTAAAAATCACTCACATAGTGATGAGCAAACGCAAGACCAAGACCATAGCAGTGTCTTGGTCTTGGTCTTGCACATTTTGCAAGACCAAGACCAAGACTGATTTTGCTCATAAATGGATGGAGTTGATTCACGGAACCGAATGATGCCTGGGACTGGACCAGCTGGTGACGGAGACCGGCTACTCAGTGTTCAGCCGGTTTGTCGGCTCCTGGCGGGGGACGACCACCATGGCCACGTTCGCTCACAACCAGCCATAGCCTCACTTAAGCCCTACCTCGACATATGACGAACGGGTGATGTTGCATATCTTCAAGGTTAATAATAAAAAAAAGTAGTAGAAACATATAGGAAGTCAATTTGTGTTTTGTTCATTATAGTTTCGTTACACTACTAGCAGGATAAACATCTTATTTTAATTATTATAATAAAAATATGTATTAACACCTCTGTACTTCTTGAGCACCGAAGTGGATCACGAGCCGCCTTCGGATCCGGAACGTGACACCCGACAGCTTCTTGAGAATCCCACCGCTGCCACCAGTGTAACGACTGCTAGGAGTTCAAGGATCCCTCCATCGCCATGTAAACAAGCTACTCCCCTAACTTAACGTAATTTATTTATTTATTAAGTTACGAAGTATTTAACGTTGAAATTGCTAGCGTATAGGATATCTTATACGATCTCATAACTTAATGAATAATAGTTCTATTCTACCGGGACCGCTATCACCGGGACTAAATCTTTTTATAATTTGCACCAAACGTAAAACCATCGATTACTCGAAATTAAGTTTTCATGACTTGATCCAGTCACCATATCAGCTATTATTATTGCCAACATTTTTGTTCACCTCAAAAGATAGGCGCAACATATCTGCATGGTGGAAAGACAAATGCTGAGCTGATCAGTTGTAATCCCATGCGGTGATGAGTCTAATCTTTCTGAGCATTCTGCTCTTTTCGCTCCTTGCTCACGTCCTGCCTCACAGCAACGAGCCAAAACCTCACTTTGTCCTTCTGAAATCATCAAAACAATAACATGATCCTACTAAGAACAAATAAATATTTCAGACATATGTAAGACGACCATGTGAATTTTGATGCTACCCAACTTTCTCAACAGCACCAGAGTAACCCTAAATAATAAGCCCCAGCTAGTATTTGCAAAGCAACGGTGGATATCCTAGCTAATAATTGCTGTACAATGGTGGACACCTAGTATGTGCTGTGCAAAGGTGATCATCCTAGCTAGTATTTACCGAGAAAGGGTGGACACCGCAGCTAGTTGTTCCCGTCGATGCTGGGCCTACCAACTAGTATGTGCTGAGCAACTGTCTTCATCTCAGACAGAACGTTCTTGGCAATGCTGCGCACCAAAGCTAGTCCCCTAATGGAGGCTTTATATCACCCATTAACAAAGTTAGTATGTTCCGACCAACATTGGGTAACCCAGCTAGTATGTGGCCACCCTAGCTATTATTGAATTATTGGAAGTAAATAGATTGCTAACTGGCGAACAATTCTGTTTTAGAAAAAATAAATCTACTTCAAATCCCACATTTTAATTTATTGAACAATTCATTTTACTCTTGACAAAAATGAACAAGTGTCTAGTATATTTGCTGATTTAACTAAAGTAGGTTAAGTTAGGTTTTATGACTCTTGCCCGGGCTTTAACTACGAGGTCATATCGCCTACTACTATAGAGCTCTTTCGTCACTCTGGTGGACATGAGCCCGACTCTACTCTGGGAGCCCTAAATTTTGCCTACCCTAAATTTTTATTCACCTAGGGCAGGGGTCTTTAACGAGTACCTGACATCGTACAGGCTCGGGACCATCGCTTAACGTCCCATCCGAAGGACGGCGTGCTTATGTTTATTTTACTTCCCAGATAAAATAAACTAAGAGCCTCGGTCGGGTTTCGAACCCAGTATTCGATCTGGTAAATCATGAAATTCTTCCTAAAAAAATGGTACACTACGGTATTAGAGAAATAACGCTTGATCTCTTTCATAGTCGAAGCACATGATAAACTGGTGAAATGTATACATTTTCAAGTACAGAAATTACATGCGGTGTATCTCAAAGATCTCATAAACTAACCGATAAATTATTCATGCCATTATTTAACTGACTTTATTCAATAATAATATCATATGTTATTCATGAATAAACTCTTTATTTATAAAACTATTTATTATTTAAATATAATTTTACCCAACACATTCTCTTTTATGTAGGTTATTCAATTTATATTGTAAAATAAAGAAAAATAAAGTTGTTCAAGTACTGTTTTTAAGCATATACAAGAAAAACGGATGTTGTGGGAACTTCAGAAGGGCATAACTTTTGGATCATGGTTCCAACGCTAATTTAACAGCATTAACTGTGTGAAAAGACGACCCAGGTGTAACTAAAACCACAATAAATGTATCCAAAAACGTTTGTCAAGAATAAGAGGTATAATGATAGCAACATTCAGAACTTTGGGGAGGAAAAATTAAGTTAACCGTCATTTTTTTGAATTTCTGAGAATGTTTGGGGTCATCTCAAATTGATGAAAAGCTTTTGGAGGTAGTTTATTAGAGAGTGGCCAAATACTAAATTTAATTCAAATCGGTCAATGTTTTCTACAATAAAAGTGGATATGTATGTTGGACTTTTAAAGAAGCACAACTTCTGTACCAAAGATATCAATGCCGATCTAGTGAGAATATGACCCTAGGGCAGCAGCTTAAGTCTCCCTCAGAATGTTTTCATAAACGTTTGTGGAAAATCGACGCTATTAAGATCTATCTCCTTTTCAGAGACGGGGTATGCAAATTTGAAAAATGTTTTCATCGATGTCCCGTCGTCCTCCAGGATCACTTTCATTCTGAGTTTCATGGAAATAAAACATTGGAAAATTGGTTTAAAATTACATCAAATAGCGTGACAGACGGACGTCCGGCGCAATGACTCATCCGTTTTCGGAATGATTCACGAATATGAAAGAATATTTTCTATCCGATAATGTTTTAGGGGTGCGGTTTCACAATTTTTTTGTAATGTAATCTGTTCGGTGAACTAAAAAATTTGGTGCATAAATTAATAAATTCAAGGAATTATTTTACCTGTAAGATGCAAGTTGAGCCCAATGCATAACAAGAAAAATGGTGAGTACTGTGTTAACAAGCACATTGTATATAGAGAGTGTGGGTGAACAGCGATAGGGCCTTCTGTCAATTGTTACTTAGATTAAATACGATTTATAGATTGCCCCCTCTTAATTCCAGGCCAATAATTCTAGTATTATGTAACGTGATTACGTGACGACACAAAGGCTAACTATAATCAGGAGTCTTTATTAAAGAATATTACAGGCAAGTGCTTGCATAGCAGGGCATATTAAAGAGTTCTGTAATTTTCATTTTTTACTACCTATATTTAAATTATATGATTTTCGAGGTTTACTGAAAATTTAAATGATTGTTGTTAGCACCCTCCTTTAAAAAATAAATTCAATAAGCATCTTGAAGAATACATTAGATCACAACAGGCAGCGTGGTTATAATAAACAAAACGCCTCATTGTATCTCGAAATTTGAGGACAGCTCATATTTATGTTGGAAAAAAAAAAAAATTAGGAATTTTAGGCTAGCATACATTCAAAATGATTATAAAGGATCTAGTTTTCATTTCCCATGAATAGGACATTCTTGACATCATTCCAACTCAAGAAATTGAACTTAGAGAGCAATAATTTAGCACATTTCCTGTAGAGATTATATGCTGATCTTATGTTGAATTTTGATGTATATAGTAGTTTCAAACTATTTCATAATTCAACAAAATTGGACACATAAAAAAATTACAATTTTTGATTACCTACTATGTACTGTACTTGGATCCTCAATCAAAAAAATATATAATTTGAAGATGTCAGCAAATTTCCTAAATTTGCAAAATATTAAATAATCTAATCAAAGGTCTTTTTGAGTTGAGTTGATAACGAAAATGAATAGCATAGAATCGAGAACAAAATATTGGGTTTATTTCCCTACCTTACATTATAAATGAATTTAAGAAATAAAAAAAAAATTGAATATAATTTAATTATAAAAATTATAGGTATGAAAAACAAAATGCTATCAACAAATAATACCTAAAACAAAATGACTCTCTTGTCTCTTATTATCTCTCCTACTTTCCTTTTGGGATATATGTATTTATAAATTAAAAAAAAAAAAAAATTACCTTAAGTCTGAATGTTGCCGAGAGCTTATAAATAAAAAAAAACTCATATATTGAGTTATTAGCTTTTTAAATATTGTACCTTCACTTTCAATTTAATTAAAATTAATTTAAGTTCATAAGAAAATTTGAATACATCTCCAACATGTCAAGAGAATCATGAACACATCTGAAACTGATGAGCTACCCCATCTCATCTTCACCGATAATGTTTGTTCTGACCAGGTCTTGTCTTTTCTCACTCTAAACAAAAGCACAACTATTATAACTAACCACATACGATCCGGCCTGTCTGTCAGTTTGGCCTGAACAGTCCGTCTGATGTCAGGCCGCCGGATCACGGAAGACCTCACACACGTTCAGGCGACAGCCTTCAAAATTACTTACTTCACTTTCCCTGGCGCTACGGTCCTTGTAGAACCTGGGCCTCCACAACGATCTTCCGCCATTCTTCTCTATCCTCGGCCTCCCGTCTCCATCTTCTCACACCCATCGTTCTGAGGTCGTCCTCTACGTCCTCCAGCCAACGTAAGCGGGGTCTACCTCTTCTTCTGAGGGACGTGAACAAGAAACCGGACCTGGTGGCCTTCGTGAAGCAGGGGCGGCTATGATGCCTGGGGCATTTACAGAGGATGGAGTCAGACAGATTGCCGAGGAGGATACTGGAGGGACACCCGGGAGGACAAAGAAGAAGAGTCTTCAAGATGGATGAGGATGATAACGAACTCGCGGTTCTTGGTTTAGTGGTTGCTTCAAACTAGAGGCTAATAATTAATTAATAAAACCTGGTGTAAGGAGCGGCTAAAAAAAATAAGTACATAATCTCTAAATTTGATAAATGAATTGAAGTTTGCCCCGAAAGATTGGCACAAATACATATATACCTTCATCTTCTTTCATTAGTGGGCCATTATTTGAGAAAAAACACACAGTGATGAGAAACGCGATTACACCTCATGAAAGGCTACCAACGCTCAGGTTTTTAGCAACAGAAATAAGTTATGAGGACCTAAAGTTTACTACAATAATATCACCTCAAGTTCTAGGTTACATCATACCGGAAACATGTGAGGCGATTTTCAAAGTTATGAAGAAGGATCACTTGAAGGTAAGAAAATTATTATTTCTTCTAAATTTGTTAATTGCAAAAAATGTAACTGTTTACAAAAATGTTAAATATATTTACTGAGGTTGGAATGAAAAAATCGTATTATAAGTTGTTATTAAGAACATCGTTCTGTGAAGTATTAATACTTGGTGGTGGGGGGTTAGCTGGTTGGTTCTCACGAGAAGGTTGGGACTGAACTGGTTGTGCTAATGAAGAAGACGGTGATGGAATTGGATTGTGAGTGTGATGAGAATAATGAAGGCTTTGGTTATCAAAAGTGTAATGTGGGGACATGTGAAATGATTGAGGTTGAGGTGGTACCTCGTTGATAAGCCTCTAACACGGTAATAAATATCCAGCCTCCGCCTCAAAAAGAACGTCATTTATAAACTTTTCTGCTAAGCGTCTTTGGTCGAAATGCATTTTGTCCAAATTTCGTAGTTTCATAGCCATATTTTTTCCGAAAACATCAAAACGATCTTCCGGTGTTCGAGGTGCCTTAAAGTGGTCTCTCATGATGGTCAAAATTTCGTTCGAAACCGCGTTTTCACCATCTTTTCGGCGGCCGTCTCTTACTGTTTGCTGACGCTTGTTGGTTTATCGAGTGTCGCGAATCCTGTGGTGACAAACCCAGTTCCCTCCAATGTCATCTTGCTTTGGTCCATCTGTATTATTTGTAACAATAAAACGATTCATTAGAACTTTACTATTCCTGTTGTATTTATTTTTAATGATATTTTTGTTTTCCTTTTCTATGATATTTTAGTACATAACAGTTTTCACACATGTCTTCTATCAATGTGCTAATCTAATTACAATATTTGTTTTACCAGTTTCCAGAAACAATGGAAGAATGAAAACATATCACAACGTTTAAAAGAACGATGGAATAGTGGATCGTTTTACTTCAATTATAAATCTGAACATAATATGGTTTGGTGACATTCTCTGCCATACGTTTTTGTAGCGGATGACGCAGTTCCAATGCGGGTAGATATAATGAAACCTTTCTGACAGGCTGACTTGTAATGAGAAAACAAATTACAACTATCGCGGGCAAGATGTATTGTGGAGAATGCATTTGGAATTAAGACAGCACAATTTAGAGTTTCTCGTACAAACATTATTGTAGAGACCGAAAGAATTGAATCTATAGTTCTGGCTTGTTGCGCTCTGCACAAATGTTTAATTAAATCAGTGACGAATCGTTATGCTCCTCCAGAAAGTTTTGATGTCAAAAACAGAGTTAGGCATCACTGATGATCATGGGCTTGATACCCTAAGTTCAAGAATGTTTGCTCTGTTTCGCAGAAGGTATGGGAATACTCCCGCTGACGCATAATTAAAATAATCTCATATTTCAAATCTGAACTTACAAAGATTTGTTAGCCTATTTATTCTTTTTGTAAACTGGTGATACTTGATTTCACTCCAAGAGTATCATTTTGATTTAAAAAATGTGTACTCAAAATAAAAAAGCACCATTATTTAAATTTCGCATTGCCACGAAAAATAAATCCTGGGCCTTTCTTTGATCCAGAGTTTAATTGGAATGGTGGAAACAACGCATTTTGAACTGAACTACATTTGGAGTACATCCTATAGTAACAGTTAAGTATAATGTATAATATTTCTATTGACTTTCCACATGTTTTGTATATATATACGTGGAAATATATATGTATGTATGTGGAAAGTCAATATGTCAATCATTCATTTATCAATGTAGAACTGAATTATTTAAGTTTTTTTTATAATATAGGTAATTATAGGGGGAAAAAAAAATGATATGACGAAAGGGGAAGTTAATTAGTTAAGCCTTATTTTGTATTTTAAATGTATTCCTTCCGTTTGTCTCACTTTGCCCTTTCCCCTTCCTGCAAATAATTGCAGGCCATCTTACTTGAAAGATTTAATTGTTTGTATTATTTTTTTCTCAATATATATCAATAGTGTTTTTCATTTACTATTTCTTGGACTATCTCAAAATATTTCTGACTTGCAAAAAAAAAAAAAAAAATGTGACGAATAGAATTCTAACTTTCATTCTATCAATGTTCTTTAACCAGCAAAATAATCTATTGTCCAAAACTCTAATGTTGTGACGTAAGAAACCAAGGTTTATGTGACGGATAACAAAATGACAAAACACCTCACCAACGTATGAGTGTTTAGGACAGTGTCTTCAAAAAATCTAAAAAATGTTAAATTTTTTTTATTCACAAAATATTATAAGTATAATGAAGTTTTATTTACAATATGTACATACATTATAAAATCGTATTTCAAAAACAACAGTAAAAGTGTAAAATATTATTTATAATAATCTTATTACTAAGAATAGAAGAAAATATATATTTTAAAAATTTTAATATTATTTATGAAAACCTTAAATGACAGTGTAAAGTACATGGCACATAACTCTTGAACTTAAATAAATAAAAAGGTGTCAGTAAACCATTCAGGCAGGTGGTACAGTAATAAATTTGTGAAGTCGAGGCCACGGGGAGCGTTGGAATAAAATATAATTATAACACAAAAAATTATTCTTTAATCAATTATCAGTCTTTTATGTATTATCCAACACCCCTCCCATATCCATGGGCTTACTAGGAATACCAACATCTCAGAAGTTGTTTGTTTTGAGCCATATGACTGACTTAGCAGCATTTCGCAGAATACTTCCTAAGACATTTGGCTAATGGTTTCTGTTACTCATTTTTATAGCGAAAAGTACACAACGCGAGACTTAATAAGGTTTCCCATTGGAAATAAAACATTTTATTCAATAATTGTACATACATCACTATTAATAAGTCAAAATAATTATAAAAAAAGACAAATAAATCTTGCAGTACGCCCACAAATGTAAATGGAATGAAGTTTTATAAAAATAAAAACATTTTCATTGTAATGACGACTCAGGAGCCCACAAGTAAAATAGCCTTATTATTATCAGCCAGAGGAGAGAGAAGACTTAGAGGAGGAGCGATAACCTTTTTTATAAAAAATAATTCCTGCTGGAAAAGTAAACTCACCAACATCTTTTTAAACAATGATACAATTTTTCTTTTGTTCAGTTTTTCAACATTCATTCGCTTATAAAAATATACAATATTTAATTGAATATAATATTTACAGTACCTACCAAATTGAATATTTATTTCACAAAAGAAAAAAACAGAAACTAGTCTACTAAAAAAGAATTTGTTCCTCAATATTCTGAAATATAAAAATAAACATGTAAATAAAGAATTAATGAAAACAAACAAATGACTAGATAAATAAAAAAAAAGATGAGAAGGAAATAAAACAATGTAATTTGAAATATCAATGGTAACAATAAGTAATAGTGTAAAAGAAATTTAAAAATTAGTATAAAAGGCACATTTTCTTCAATTTTGATTGCAAATTCTTTAGGAATTTGATTAAAAATATAAAAATAATTAAATTGAACATCACAATTGGGCAATTTGGGGTAAGCAAATCGAACAATATTTCATCAAGACCTGAGCGAAAATGAATAAACTGAGCACAGCACTCCAGAGTACCTTCTATATTGTACTAGCAGTAATACCCGGCGTTGCCAGGGGGAACTTTGACTTTTCTCCCAATATCTCCTATAAGGCTATTCAGTTCCTCGACAGTACATTCATGATGTTATAATTTTCAATTATTCATACGGAATAAGGCTTATAGTCCTTCAACTGTAGTAACGCTAGCTTTGGAGCTAAAACTAATTTATTCAAAAAGATTTCTCATTAATCGTTGCAATGGTTTTCGAGTTACAAAGATTGCGTGAGTGGATGCTGGGATGGACCAGGGGTTGATTAAAAAATAGACCTTAACCTTCCGGTAGATAAAACTTATCTATTCAAAAAGATTCCTCATTAATCAATGCAGTGGTTTTTGAGTTACAAAGATTGCGTGGGTGGATGCTGGGATGGACCAGATATTGAGGTACTAATACGCCTATAACCTTCCACATACGATGACGAACAAATTAAAAAAAAATTATTCAAATCCATCAAGCCGTTCGTGAGTTATAGCGGTACAACGCACAGACATTTTCAGCTTTATATATATGACTAGCAGTAATACCCGGCGTTGCCCGGGGAACTTTGACTTTTCTCCCAATATCTCCTATAAGGCTATTCAGTTCCTCGACAGTACATTCATGATGTTATAATTTCAATTATTCATACGGAATAAGGCTTATAGTCCTTCAACTGTAGTAACGCTAGCTTTGGAGCTAAAACTAATTTATTCAAAAAGATTTCTCATTAATCGTTGCAATGGTTTTCGAGTTACAAAGATTGCGTGAGTGGATGCTGGGATGGACCAGGGGTTGATTAAAAAATAGACCTTAACCTTCCGGTAGATAAAACTTATTTATTCAAAAACATTCCTCATTAATCATTGCAGTGGTTTTTGAGTTACAAAGATTGCGTGGGTGGATGCTGGGATGGACCAGATATTGAGGTACTAATACGCCCATAACCTTCCACAGACGATGACGAACAAATTAAAAAAAAAATTAATCAAATCCATCAAGCCGTTCGTGAGTTATAGCGGTACAACGCACAGACATTTTCAGCTTTATATATATGACTAGCAGTAATACCCGGCGTTGCCCGGGGAACTTCGACTTTTCTCCCAATATCTCCTGTAAGGCTATTCAGTTCCTCGACAGTACATTCATGATGTTATAATTTTCAATTATTCATACGGAATAAGGCTTATAGTCCTTCAACTGTAGTAACGCTAGCTTTGGAGCTAAAACTAATTTATTCAAAAAGATTTCTCATTAATCGTTGCAATGGTTTTCGAGTTACAAAGATTGCGTGAGTGGATGCTGGGATGGACCAGGGGTTGATTAAAAAATAGACCTTAACCTTCCGGTAGATAAAACTTATCTATTCAAAAACATTCCTCATTAATCATTGCAGTGGTTTTTGAATTACAAAGATTGCGTGAGTGGATGCCGGGATGGACCAGAGGTTGATTAAAAAATAGACCTTAACCTTCCGGTAGATAAAACTTATCTATTCAAAAAGATTCCTCATTAATCGTTGCAATGGTTTTCGAGTTACAAAGATTGCGTGAGTGGATGCTGGGATGGACCAGGGGTTGATTAAAAAATAGACCTTAACCTTCCGGTAGATAAAACTTATCTATTCAAAAAGATTCCTCATTAATCGTTGCAATGGTTTTCGAGTTACAAAGATTGCGTGAGTGGATGCTGGGATGGACCAGGGGTTGATTAAAAAATAGACCTTAACCTTTCGGTAGATAAAACTTATCTATTCAAAAAGATTCCTCATTAATCATTGCAGTGGTTTTTGAGTTACAAAGATTGCGTGGGTGGATGCTGGGATGGACCAGATATTGAGGTACTAATACGCCCATAACCTTCCACAGACGATGACGAACAAATTTAAAAAAAAATTAATCAAATCCATCAAGCCGTTCGTGAGTTATAGCGGTACAACGCACAGAAATTTTCAGCTTTATATATATGACCAGCAGTAATACCCGGCGTTGCCCGGGGAACTTCGACTTTTCTCCCAATATCTCCTATAAGGCTATTCAGTTCCTCGACAGTACATTCATGATGTTATAATTTTCAATTATTCATACGGAATAAGGCTTATAGTCCTTCAACCGTAGTAACGCTAGCTTTGGAGCTAAAACTAATTTATTCAAAAAGATTTCTCATTAATCGTTGCAATGGTTTTCGAGTTACAAAGATTGCGTGAGTGGATGCTGGGATGGACCAGGGGTTGATTAAAAAATAGACCTTAACCTTCCGGTAGATAAAACTTATCTATTCAAAAACATTCCTCATTAATCATTGCAGTGGTTTTCGAGTTACAAAGATTGCGTGGGTGGATGCTGGGATGGACCAGATATTGAGGTACTAATACGCCCATAACCTTCCACAGACGATGACGAACAAATTAAAAAAAAAATTAATCAAATCCATCAAGCCGTTCGTGAGTTATAGCGGTACAACGCACAGACATTTTCAGCTTTATATATATGACTAGCAGTAATACCCGGCGTTGCCCGGGGAACTTCGACTTTTCTCCCAATATCTCCTGTAAGGCTATTCAGTTCCTCGACAGTACATTCATGATGTTATAATTTTCAATTATTCATACGGAATAAGGCTTATAGTCCTTCAACTGTAGTAACGCTAGCTTTGGAGCTAAAACTAATTTATTCAAAAAGATTTCTCATTAATCGTTGCAATGGTTTTCGAGTTACAAAGATTGCGTGAGTGGATGCTGGGATGGACCAGGGGTTGATTAAAAAATAGACCTTAACCTTCCGGTAGATAAAACTTATCTATTCAAAAAGATTCCTCATTAATCAATGCAGTGGTTTTTGAGTTACAAAGATTGCGTGGGTGGATGCTGGGATGGACCAGATATTGAGGTACTAATACGCCTATAACCTTCCACATACGATGACGAACAAATTAAAAAAAAATTATTCAAATCCATCAAGCCGTTCGTGAGTTATAGCGGTACAACGCACAGACATTTTCAGCTTTATATATATGACTAGCAGTAATACCCGGCGTTGCCCGGGGAACTTTGACTTTTCTCCCAATATCTCCTATAAGGCTATTCAGTTCCTCGACAGTACATTCATGATGTTATAATTTCAATTATTCATACGGAATAAGGCTTATAGTCCTTCAACTGTAGTAACGCTAGCTTTGGAGCTAAAACTAATTTATTCAAAAAGATTTCTCATTAATCGTTGCAATGGTTTTCGAGTTACAAAGATTGCGTGAGTGGATGCTGGGATGGACCAGGGGTTGATTAAAAAATAGACCTTAACCTTCCGGTAGATAAAACTTATTTATTCAAAAACATTCCTCATTAATCATTGCAGTGGTTTTTGAGTTACAAAGATTGCGTGGGTGGATGCTGGGATGGACCAGATATTGAGGTACTAATACGCCCATAACCTTCCACAGACGATGACGAACAAATTAAAAAAAAAATTAATCAAATCCATCAAGCCGTTCGTGAGTTATAGCGGTACAACGCACAGACATTTTCAGCTTTATATATATGACTAGCAGTAATACCCGGCGTTGCCCGGGGAACTTCGACTTTTCTCCCAATATCTCCTGTAAGGCTATTCAGTTCCTCGACAGTACATTCATGATGTTATAATTTTCAATTATTCATACGGAATAAGGCTTATAGTCCTTCAACTGTAGTAACGCTAGCTTTGGAGCTAAAACTAATTTATTCAAAAAGATTTCTCATTAATCGTTGCAATGGTTTTCGAGTTACAAAGATTGCGTGAGTGGATGCTGGGATGGACCAGGGGTTGATTAAAAAATAGACCTTAACCTTCCGGTAGATAAAACTTATCTATTCAAAAACATTCCTCATTAATCATTGCAGTGGTTTTTGAATTACAAAGATTGCGTGAGTGGATGCCGGGATGGACCAGAGGTTGATTAAAAAATAGACCTTAACCTTCCGGTAGATAAAACTTATCTATTCAAAAAGATTCCTCATTAATCGTTGCAATGGTTTTCGAGTTACAAAGATTGCGTGAGTGGATGCTGGGATGGACCAGGGGTTGATTAAAAAATAGACCTTAACCTTCCGGTAGATAAAACTTATCTATTCAAAAAGATTCCTCATTAATCGTTGCAATGGTTTTCGAGTTACAAAGATTGCGTGAGTGGATGCTGGGATGGACCAGGGGTTGATTAAAAAATAGACCTTAACCTTTCGGTAGATAAAACTTATCTATTCAAAAAGATTCCTCATTAATCATTGCAGTGGTTTTTGAGTTACAAAGATTGCGTGGGTGGATGCTGGGATGGACCAGATATTGAGGTACTAATACGCCCATAACCTTCCACAGACGATGACGAACAAATTTAAAAAAAAATTAATCAAATCCATCAAGCCGTTCGTGAGTTATAGCGGTACAACGCACAGAAATTTTCAGCTTTATATATATGACCAGCAGTAATACCCGGCGTTGCCCGGGGAACTTCGACTTTTCTCCCAATATCTCCTATAAGGCTATTCAGTTCCTCGACAGTACATTCATGATGTTATAATTTTCAATTATTCATACGGAATAAGGCTTATAGTCCTTCAACCGTAGTAACGCTAGCTTTGGAGCTAAAACTAATTTATTCAAAAAGATTTCTCATTAATCGTTGCAATGGTTTTCGAGTTACAAAGATTGCGTGAGTGGATGCTGGGATGGACCAGGGGTTGATTAAAAAATAGACCTTAACCTTCCGGTAGATAAAACTTATCTATTCAAAAACATTCCTCATTAATCATTGCAGTGGTTTTCGAGTTACAAAGATTGCGTGAGTGGATGCTGGGATGGACCAGATATTGAGGTACTAATACGCCTATAACCTTCCACAGACGATGACGAACAAATTAAAAAAAAAAATTAATCAAATCCATCAAGCCGTTCGTGAGTTATAGCGGTACAACGCACAGACATTTTCAGCTTTATATATGAGGGGTTTGGAGCCAGAGCGGACCAACCCACAATTTTTCGGAAAATGAGTTATTACCATCCTGATGTTGGCATAGGTTCCCTTTTTCAAAACCAGTGTGGATCACTTAGTTTCTTCACTTCAGTGATAGATAGTAGCACTTTAAGTTTAGTCCACAAGTATTTTGTGCATATATTTTCAAAGTCACAATGGATCATACGGCCTTCAAAAACTTTATAGAACACAAAAAGGGATCACTCATCCAATATTATTCTAAAATTTCAAATATAAATAAATATTTGGGGCCCATTTATGGAGATAAACAAAATGTACTCAATTTTCAATTGCCATTTTCTACCTGTTCAGTTTCAACCAGTTGGTCCGCTCTGGCTCCAAACTCCTCATATATGATATGATATTACACAAGTTTTTTTACAACAGAAAATGCTTTTCTCAAGTTTTTATTTGTTTGATCAATTATTTGACTGAATGATTTCAATCTAAATAACGATTGTTGTAGGTATTATTAATTTTGCTATAATTATTTTGACATATTAGAAGTAAATGGTCCCAGGGCTCCCTTGTGCCGCCTGCAAGTAATACCGATAAACGGTAGATTTTTCCCCATTTTAATGCTCATTTTATTTTTAGATTGTGTGTTTGTAGATAATGTAATCCAACATTTGGCTAGGATCTTAATGACTACGGCAAAAACGTTGCCTACCCCTGGTCTTATTGAATAAAAAAGAACCAAGTCGATTTAAAACTCTCACAAAAATGAAAAGTAACCAAACTATGTGAAAATTAAAAGCTTCATGTGATCAAAGAAACCCACAGATGAAAACAACAGGCATTCGCAACTCCTTCTATTAATTTGTAAATATCATCTGCCAATAGGTCGCACTTTGTTGTAGGCGGCTGCCTGAAGATCACATTTAAATCCTAGAACAAAAGTAGAAACAACAATTAGTAGGACTACCATAAGCCACCGTGTAATAATCCTAAATAGTTTTTTTAATAAACGTTGAGATATCCCCAACCAATGTTGCTCACAAGTCGAACTGACAAAGCTGTTGAAATCAAACCTGATTAGTCTAAAGAGAAGCAAAGTCACATCAAAACTAGTTTTGTGCGAGACACTGTTTACAATTGAGTTAATTCTATGTCAATTAATATACTGTGGGGTATAATGCTGAACGTGAGGAGATAGTTCCTTTGATCAAAACTTAATTCATTAAGGTTTTTTCTGTTCTTTTAATGCAATAGCTTCTTGCCTGACATAATCTATTGAAAAAAAAAAATATATTATTTCCCTGACTAATTCAATGGTTATAGCATGTTCTTCTGAATAAATATTAAAACTATCTGGAAAAGTGAAATAATGACATCAATGTTATGAAATGTTATATATAAAAATGTTAAAGCTCGAAGTCTGACAATATAAATAAAAGAAAAAACATGTAACTCCGTCATTTTCTTCGGGGCCAACAATGTCCATATCCCACAGCTTCAAGTCTAACAGAGATATTTATTATTTGAAAAGTTTACCAGCACAAAAATAATGAATACATAACTAAAATTATATCTTACCCCACTGTTATTAGCGACGTCCAGAGTCAACATTA
Source organism: Aradus depressus (assembly GCA_963662175.1). NCBI lineage: Eukaryota > Metazoa > Arthropoda > Insecta > Hemiptera > Aradidae > Aradus > Aradus depressus. The sequence goes on along the minus strand of OY759218.1, from coordinate 42,566,109 downwards.
CAAAACCATCCAAAAAACGGGGATGAAGTATGAGTAAGTGCTGAGTGTTGTTATCACTTGAGGAAAATATTTTGCATTTCTCATTGTATTTTGCCATCAATACCTTCATTAAACCTTGGTAGAACGATAATTGTTGAAAAAAAAGGGGTTTTAATCTCTTATCCAATTCAAGTAATTTTTGAACTGAAGCCAGATCAATCAACTCAAAAAGCTCAGTGTAAGACAAGTAATTCTGTAGAGGATAAAAAAAAATATATAAATAAAAATGTAAGTCTTATGCAGGGAATCTGTGAAAGTTGCTGACATGTTAATAAAGGATACAAAGGAAGCTTGTAAACATTGGCCGGACAACGCTTCCTTAAAAAATTATAGGCAAAAAACAGTAATTTTTTGGGAGGTTTTGCAAATTACTTTTCTTAACATTTATCCAAAACAAAAAGGGGCGCCGGTAGCTCAGTGGTATGCGTGCTTGCCTTCTGAGCTCAAGATCGTGGGTTCGAACCCCGACCGAGGCCCTTAGTTTATTTTATCTGGGAAGTAAAATAAACTTAAGCAAGCCGTCCTGCGGATGGGACGTTAAGTGATGGTCCCGAGCCTGTACGATGTCAGGTACTCGATAAAGATCCCCTGCCCTAAGTGAATAAAAATTTAGGGTAGGCAAAAATTTAGGACTCCCACAGTAGAGTCGGGCTCATGTCCACCAGAGTGACGAAAGAGCCTCTGGTAGTAGGCGATATGACCTCGTAGTTAAAGCCCGGGCATGAGTCATAATAACTAACTCCAAAACAATATACATATATATTTGACCTGTTGACTCGTTAGGACAATATAAATTCATGTTAATAACGAAAATCATGGGGGGAGTATGTAGTTGGATTTTAGTGTCGGGACAGCCTGTCTTTCTCCGCCACAATTTTTTTTCACATTAATGCCATTTACTATATTTTACCTTAAAATTTAACAGAACATTATAGGAAGTATAAGGGATTTTATGTAATCGGTCAGAAATTCGATGTTGAGTTTTTACCGGAATTTCATGTTTCTGACCCCCTGAATCGAGAAATGAAAAACAAAATGTCCTGTCTTCCTGTGTCCATGTGTATGTGTGTGTTTGTGGACATGATAACCCTTGATGGAATAAACATATTGATACGAAATTTGAACCTGTGCGTCCAGAACCATATGAGAACGTGTCTGGAGGAGGGAGCGTATTAACACATAAATCCTAATTACTGCATTTGTAATTACGTATCAACACAAAATTTTATATGTGGATCCAGGACCCATAAGGGAGTCACCTATCGCTTTTCAACAAAATCAGTCGAAGGGAGGTCAACACTAATAACTGAAGATGTATTAGGTTACAGAAGCAAGACAACAATTTATTTTCAAACAAATCAGTAAATTGGTTTCAGAGGGAAAGCGAAACCGCAGTTGATTAATTTGCGCTAGGGAGGCTTATCTACTTTTTTTTCTCCGTTTGCATTGAATTAAAGCAGTTTTAAATCTCACAGAAGCTCTATAATGTTTAATGTTAGAGAGAATGAATCTCATAATTTGATAATAAACATCAAAAAAAAAAATATATATATATGTATATATGTATACAAAAATATCACCTCAGTACACGGAAATAGGGCAGCTAACAGATATTTTGACCCCAAGACTTCAGTTCAGGTTTAGAGACAATTTTTCGGTCTTCACATTCTAAATAATTATGGAAAAAAAAGCAAAAAAAGAAAAATATCAAAACATACCGTTGATGAGTTAGACAAAAGTTTATTCCATAAAATATGAACTCGGCAATCCACAGAACTTTTTCTAATCATAGACTCAATTAATTTTTTTGCAGTTGATGCCTCCTCAAGAATGATTTGATGCATTAATTGTTCGTGAGATGAATAATATCCAAGATAATTTACTGATTCTTGTCTGAAAACATAAATAAACTAAAATATATACGTCAATTATTCATATAAAAGTTCCAATTGAAAAACGTATTACACCTATAATTCAATTACGTTAAACTTTAATTACACATTTTTTCCCCGGTTCTATTTTAAATTAATGGCTATTGGGTTACAGTCCACCAACTATTGTATTGCAAAAAGGAAGTTTATATAACAATGCATGCCCCCCCCCTAAAGGATTCAATCTCCTTATTTTAAATTGAAATATCTCTATATTGAGGCCTACTTATTATACCTGGGTTGTTACGAAGTCAGTAATGTCAGTCATTCATTCCAAAATCTTGATCTCTCGGATTTTTATTATTTTTTTTTTTTATATTATTTTATTTATACATAAGTTGTTAACAAGAAAAAGCATGAGTAGGAATAATTAAATTAGGCGACCATAGGTATGCCCACTAAATTATGCACTTTTCTTTTTCTTATTTACAGATACAAAGAAGCTTGCAGTTCAAGGGAAAGAGATCTTTCCAATGACACCTCCTTCGAGCTCTAGCTCAAAGTTGTGATTTGAACTATCAGAAGCTCTAGAGCAATTCATGTTGAACTTTCGCAAAATCCTATATATTTCCTGAGTCCGTTATTTTTTAAATGTGAGATGACCGACTCTCTGTCATCAGCCAAGTAGCTCACTATTTCATCTTCAAAATATGGCCTTAGGTAATTATATATAAAAAGATATTTTTGTCGATTAACCATGGTTGTTTAGAACAGGATGGCAACCTGTAGACAGTATTGAGCTAAGAATTACATTATTTTTACTGAATAATTATGTGATCATAAAGTTTATTGTAGTATCATTTGTTCAAAATCATTTTTGATAGATATAAAAAAATTAATTTAAGACTAAAATCCACCACTGCATTCAGATTACATCATAGATTTTAATAGATAGTTTTTAAGATTAATCAATTATTAGGTTTTAATATGTTACAAATATTAGTATTGTGTGTTATTTTATTAATGTTAATTTATTATAAATGTATAAAGGACAAATAGTTTCCCTATTTTGAACAGTATTCCATTCCTGACGAACACTAAGCATTAGGACAAAAACAGCAAGCATTGCATCAACAGGCCTCAAATATAAATAGGATTGTGTTACCTTATTTCAAGATGGTCTGAATGATGACTTACGTCGGGGGAATTTTTTTGAAAGAGTACTTCAGTTTCGATACTGTACAAAGCTTCAACGTTTTTAGACTTTAGCTGTGCATTTAGACTTGTCATGGTGGAGACAGTGCAAAATTTGCCAAGCTTCCATTCCATTTGTAGTTTCGGATACAGATCTCTAGCAAGAGGATACACACTTACTACTCAATAAAAATTCTTTTCGGATTAGTCAAAACGAGATTCAACATATTAGTTTAAATGTAATTAATATTTATTATATATTTATTAATTTAAAGAAAGGTAAATAAATAACTCAACTTAAAATTACTTTAAAAAAAACTTTAAGAATGAAATTTACTGTATCCTTTATACATATTTAAAAATTTCAAACATTTTTTACTTTTATAACTCAAATTAAAAAATATGAATCATTCTGATCTTGAATAATTTAGATTTTTAGGATAGATGATGATTACATACAAAATTATATTTGTATGTAAAGGTCGTGGAAAAACTACTTATTATGAATACATATATTATTGTTTTAGTGTCATTATTGTTTAAGGTGATTACTTCATACAATTTTAGTTTAAATAATTTGTCCATATCTGTATTTATATTTGTTAGCCATTATTTTACAATTTTAATACATGTTTTATTTTTAATAATTCAAATGTATAATATGGGTACAAAAATTTGTTGACTTGAATTTGAATAGTTCGTGAATTTTTTTTTTTTTTTTTTTCAATCTTGGTTTATATATATTCAGATTCAGCACCTGACAGTCGTGGTAATAAAATAAATGCTGTTGGACTGATACATCTGTGTTAGGTATATAACATGTAAGTTCACAACATCTGCCTACCAATTGAGACAAAAAAAAACCTACAGTATGTTCTAGAATATGTGATTGGGTTTGAGATCAGTTGTACTAATAGTCGTAATTTGGAAGAAGGCTTTTTGCAAGGGCGGATCCAGGATGTACATCAGGAGAGGGGGGCTTTACCCCCCCCCCCCTCCCCTTGTACCCACTGGCTTGTTGGAAAGTCCTGCCTTTTTTAAGAACGTTGTAAAACTGACATAATATATTCGTAATGCCGGTCTAAACGCAACATTATACCCTATGTTTTGCCGGTTAGATACGACCCAAAACGGCCCTGTTTACACAATTTACGTTTTATCTCCTGTCTTTTTTCCAGTCTCTTAGATAAAATGTATGAAACATTACTTTTATCAGTTTTTTGCATTGCATGGTGCCTAGGGAAGAAAAAATAGAAAAAGTGTTAATGACAGTCTAGAGCAGGGTTTTTCAAACTGCGGATGGCAAGATAAATAAAATATGTCGCGACGAACAGAAACAATTCAGATTGGTTGTACAGCTTTCAAAATAAAACTTTTCAGAAAGTGGTTAATTTCTCTCTTTTTCTTTTTTTCATATATTCTTTGGAGATTTGTTTTTTAGGTGCGAAATACTTCAGACAATGTAATTTACTTACTCATAATGATGTGGAAGGTTTATCGTAAAGAAAAGAGTGTTAGTTTCTTCTGCATTAAGGGATAGATTCTAAATTGTAAAAGTTATTGCGTTAAATAACGTTCATCTTAAATTTGTTGCTTAATATCGACTGTTGCACGCTTCATGTACGTTATGCGGAGTGACTTTCGGCTTTCGGAATTGAGAATGATACGTCACGCTTTGCTTTGTCAGCATACTGCTCGGATAGGGGAGAGCCCCTTGAGCTCTCTGGAAAACTAAAGAACCCTGGGAAGATAAGGACGCCAGTCCCGTGGCATCAATTACTCATGGACAAGCAAGCACATCCAGATTACTGAGATCATTGAACAAAAACTTTTATTCAAGTGTATACTGTTTACTGTGAATTTTAAAAAATATTAGAATGTCTTCCGTGTTCATTCAGTTCGAGTAAAAAGTATTTTTTGCTAACGTACGTCTTGACTGAACGGGCAAAACGTAGGATAAAAAGTTGGGTGTAGACGTGATATATAAAAGATATTCTAATTACTTTGTATTTCATTAGTCTTATAATTAAAGCGCTTGACCAAATATTCGAATATTTAAAGTGCAATGATTTAAAAATAATAGCCTAAGATTTAAAGATCAGTTTCTCAATACATTTTGATGAAATAATACTTCCTAAATATCTTACTGTATTAAATCAGTAGATGCTACAAGAATTACAATGACATACGACTCAAAGTACAGATTTTCGGGACCTCGATGATATGGTGGATAACGTCGTATACCATCCCGGTCGGCATTAATATGAATTGTAATTTAAATTTCTGCTGCCTTCAACAACTTCAGATAGACAGCGGTCAGGTCAAGTTAGCGTTGCGAGTCAAAAACAAAAAAAAAAGAAACTGTTAAAGTGACGACAAACCAACAATTAGGTCAAAATCGTTTAAAGCAGGATTAACATGATTAAAACGTAGGTGTATTTTTGGCTGAAGTTTTTAAAGGATAGATTTACTGACCTAAGTGCTTATTGTTTCTCTAAACGGTCTCTCAGACACACACACACACACACAGATCTAAGTACATACGTTAAGTGTGTCTGTAACTACGTTGTTAAACAGTGAATGCTTCAATCTTACTTGTTACTGGTTAAGACAATATATATATTAAACTTTATATTATTGTATTTGCTTGTTTTAGCATAAGCTATGATCAGAGAGTCTTGTTATTGTTCAAAGTCTTACTTGTTACTGGTTAACACAATGTAGAAATTAAACTTCATATTATTGTGTTTGCTGGTTTTGTCGTAAGCTATGATCAGAGTCATATCTAAATCATCGATCTGCTTCATCTCCTGAATTTCTTTGTTGTTTGCATATTGCGCAAACCCTACTTTTGTGAGCACAAACTCACATTCCTGCAACAAACATTTTGTGTATAGGCATTTATTGGATAATTTAAGATTTATTAAAATAATTTATATAATCAACACTTTGGTAGTAAGGCAATTAGGTATAAAACTTTCAAAATACTTTATTTCATTATTTTCTTTTTTCTTAACACGTTTCGACTACAATCGTCATTTTATATTCTAAAAAACAAGTCAAAATTTTAAAAAATAACATTAATTCTGACTTTCACAACCAATCTTTTTCCACAACATTATCACATACTATAATTAAGAACAAATAAGGACTTACCAAACAAATACAGATCAATCCATATATAATTTATTCATTCCAAAATTTCTTTTTCAGGAATGTCGTCAAAATATAGTATTTTTTTCACATTATTCAATTTTAAAATAATACATCTTTCAATTACAATATTTAAAATGACGAATGTAGTCGAAACGTCTTAAGAAAAAAAAATATTCAAATTCATAATTTTATATAATTTATATAATCGTTCACTATTTATAAAAATTAAAAGAACAAATAGAAAATATGGTGTCTCCTGGACAGCTTAATGCAATGAATATAGGTCAAACGGAGACAAATAGGACGTATTAAGAAGTCGGAAAACCTTCCTTGAAGAATTACAAACAAAATACCACATTTTTAATAATACAAAAGTTTTTACAATATGGCATAATTGATATTTATCCCAAACCACAAACTTAGTTCAAATAAAAGTTGAATTATGTAGAATTACAATATGAAGAAAAATAAAGTGGCAACAATCTGGAATAAAGTAAATAAAGTGACAACATCCTTCTTCAAAATACCTTAAATGTTTTTGCTATTATCACGAGTAATAGTTGTATTATAACTTAAAATAATCCTTTTTGTATCTTAATTTATCGCTATCCAACTTTTTGATTAAAATTATTAGAAATAATTCGCAAAACATTCTAAGAAACTTGGAAATGTCTTGTATTTTGGTAAGAAAGCCTTTTCGCTCCATTTGACCTGCATTCACTAAATAGAATCTAGCTGTTCAAACTCACAACTCTTTCACAAAAAAATCAATCAATATGTGATAGTAAGATGTTGTGGGACAAGATTTCTCATAGAAACAGAAAACGTTGTCTTCCCACTGCTTTATTTGCGACCAGAACCAGTCCTTTTGTTTCTATGGGAAAATCATTCAAATTTATGTTCACGAAAAATTAAATAAGGAAGTACCTCAGACAGATTGTCAATTTCATATCGGTTTTCATTAGGAATCATACGTAAAACATCCATATCATAGTCTTTAGCATGACCAAGCAGGTAGTCGTACAACTGCAACGCTGGCGTAGACAGATCAGTTACTGATGAGGAACCTAAAATTGAAAGAAAAAAGACATTTGTGAAGAAAATGAAAATTTGGAAGTGCAAACATGAAATGAACCGCATGCACAATTTACATTATCCTGTGTTTCCGCAACTGAAAGGTAGGTAGTAAAAAGGTAAAGTAGGATTTCGAGTGGTGGGTTTTGTTCTACAATTCTCCTTAAACAATAGTCGTACATGCAGATAATGTCTGCCACTGTTAAAAAATTAGTCCTATGTGAAGTCATAATAAGATTTATATACATGTATGTTGCAAATAAAATAATATTAAAAAAAAAAAAAATGAATGTTTTCGGGTCAAGTAATACATCGCTAGCAGTAGGTAGGGTGGGGACAGTCAACAGCGTATTCCAATTGCAGACAGAAAGCAGTATAAATAGGAATTTTCAATGGCTGTAAACCTTTTAACATAAATTATGAGGATTAACAATAACTTACAATTAATAATTTAATTAATACACACCTGAATAAGCAAGATTCCTTGAGAAATTGGGAGCTTTAGGATAATAATTGATAAAATCGTCAAGAAAACTTGTTATATGATAATCGGATTCCAAATATGATTGCTGATTCGAAACATACGAATGTATACATCTCAGGTGGAAATCGTAAGTGAAGGAGTGTAAATGCATCAGAACTTTCATTTTATCACATTCATCCAGGAAGTTGAAAATGATCTAAAAACGGGAAAAAAGTTCAGTAATTATGAGTATACATATACGTTAAGAGGCCCTTGCAGAATCAATATTATCATATTGCAAGAAAATGTTACTACATTGTTACAATATAATCGAACTATGTTCAATGTCCATCGATTGCTTGTTCGGAAGATATTCGCGAATCAGTAATAAGTGTGAATTAGCCTGTGTAGCCATTGGGCTGTCAATCTATTCCAAGAAACGAACTTGAAAGAAATAAAACTTGTTTATTTATGATATTGTCTAATTTCACCAACTATATTTACATGGGAGTACTTTCGGTATTTCTACCATCCTCAGCCAAAAGCATAAGAGATAAGACTAAGTTAATATTACAGAATGTCCCATTGGCTGAGGATGGTAGAAATACCGAAAGTACTCCCATGTAAATATAGTTGGTGAAATTAGACAATATCATAAATAAACAAGTTTTATTTCTTTCAAGTTCATTTGAATTATTTCACAATATCTCTGCAATAATGTCAGTTTTCATATTCCAAGAAAATTACTGAAATAATAACTTATATTCTCATTGATTGATGAAACAACATTATTGTTATCAAAACATTTTTTTGTTTTTGTGAAGCGATACATTTAATTTTTGTTAATTAAAATTAACTGACATGCTGATATATTTCTTTGTAGATCCCACAGCTGTGTTTCAAGTCAATAGAAAATAGCTATTAAATGGATTTTACAAATATAAATATTTTTTATTAGGATAGTATAATCTTCTGAGGTAACATTCATGAAAGTAGGGTTGGAAATATTAAATAAAACCAATTAGAATTATTATCAGCAAGAAAAATTATTTTACAATACGGGACATTGATTGTGTAAGGGCTCCTATAAGCTGAAAAAATGAAATAGTTCATTGCGAAAAATACTTAAAATGTAAATAAGTTGTTTATAAGAAAAAGAAAAAAACCTGTGGGATTAAACAATTTGAAGATTTTGCTTGTAGTCTTGAATATTCAAGAGCATGAAGCTTCACTTCACAGAAGGGTTCGGACAGGGATATTTCTAGCATTAATATTCCACCAAGTAATGATTTTTGCAAATAATGTTTGACAACATCACTAAGATAGGTTTTATCTTGATTACTGTACCTGAAAAATATGTTAATTCAATTTATCAATTCTTGAATATAAAAGAAAAGGTAATGACTTACTCAGATAAATAAGAAATTATTACGTTTTATGAGGTGTTGTAGGTGTTATCTGGACTGGGATGAAGCCCAAAGTTTGCAAATACTGTTTATATTCGTAAAGAAATACTGAAGAAAGTTCATAATGCCAGCGAGCACTTCGCTTCCTCGAGCCTATTTGTGAAAACTGAAACGAAACAAAAAATAAAGTAATACATTAGAGAAGCTGCAAGTACAATATGCACAACTTATACACCGAGTGTTCAAGTGAAAACTTTTTTTTACCACTGTGTTTCTAAGAACCTGCTGGAAATATCTCATTGTGTAAATGGTGAGAAACAGTATAACACGTATACAAGTACCTTTAAAAAATATGGATAGGTTGATCTTCTACCCATACAAACAGGTAGCTAGAAAAGAGAGAGAAAAAAAAAATGTGTACCAAGTAGACCCCGTTATTAATTGATAGGTGAAACATATGTACTATATAAATGTTTTATAAAGGGATTCACTAATAGCTATGTAGGTAGGTGACTACACGTGACTTGACCAGAAGTGTTATGTCAAGTGGTTAAAAACACCACTTTCGCTTATTTTCCGCCAGCATTTCGAAAGAATATTTTTCCCACCTGTATCTGTTCACTGTGTGTCCTGTATATATGTTCCTCAATATCCGGAAGACTATTACACTTTTTCTACTTTTTTTATTTGTTTCATCAATGCAGAGTATTCAATTCATGAAAATTCCCAGTACAAGTTAATAAATTTATAAATGGACTGTAAAATTGGAAAACGAGCATTTTTTTCAATACAATACAATTTCATAAATCAAAATTGCTTATAAGTTGTATTAAATATCGTACATTAGTGGAAGAATTCATAAGAAGTGACTGATCACGGGCAGCGGCTGAATTCAATCTCCATCTAAAACAGAAAAAGAAAGTTTGATACATATATAATCTTCATTTCAAGTGCTGGTGTCAATAAACATTACAAAATATACTACTAAGACAGCATATTCCAGAGAAATAAAATTCGATGCGATTTTCATGGTCTTAATATTAGCTTCAGAAAGGTTTTAAATTTAACTATTATGTTATATTAACTATTAAATTTAACAAACTAACTTTTTTTTTGATGTTGTGACACATTGTTGAAAAGCTCATTTTTTTAAGTACATCCTATACTAAAATATCATATAAAACTATATATTAGTATAAACAAAATAACTTACTTTGGTAAAAAAAGGAGAGGTGTGAGACAATAATGAATTACACGAGAGCTTTTCAAAAATAAATTTAGTGTATCTTCGGATAATGGGATGTAAGGTGTGGCTCCCCGACTCTGCCACATAATACGAAGTTTTTTCAGTTGTTCTGAAACAATATTCCTTATAACAAGTTTAATTAAAATCCAAAAAATAAGTTAATGTTAGTCAAGTTAAAGTAAGTTGTCAGTAAAATTGATGGTCTTATGAATACAACCTATTTCATACCAAAACAGGCACTATTTCATTTTCATTTTTTAATTTCAATATAAAAATAATATAAAAAATAAACATTTTAAAAACTATTGATGTTAAAAATTAAACTTTTAATTTAACAAAAGTCATCTTAGAAAAAAAATCAAAGCACTTTGATAATACATATTTCCAATAAATTCTGTAATTATGAAATGTGGCACTCCAATAGCGGATAGAGGAGAATTAAATCAAAGTTCGATTTCAAGATGCGTCGGTGACTCTCCATCTCACTTTGGCGAAAATAGAGTTTGGGATTTCGTACTACAATTAATATGGGAGCACTTTTGTTCGAATATTGAGAGCTATAAATTACCTTTTTTATCACATGATTTAGTAATAAGTAATTGGTTGACATTGTCGACAACAGGATCACTGGTGTTAATCTTGTAGTGAGCTGGAGTTGGGTCCGAATCTCTTAGGATCTGACAGAAGGAGGCCACAGAGGCTCCGGGACAGCCAGGCTTCCGGACTGACGACGGACTAAACGAGAGCAAGCTGTCCAGTTCTCCACAGTCCGGCCAACTCAACTGCATAGACTGTAACAGATCCCCAGAATAACAGAGGAGTTACATGATGGAATGACATGTGGTACTTCAGGAATCGTACCCCCAACTATTTAGGTTTTTTTTTAAAGGAAAAGTTAGTAAAATGAAGATCATAACGGAACAAAATATTTATTAATTATAAATATACAAAAGCGTCGACAAGTGACTTAAGATTTCTTTCTAAGATTTCCAACAGGACATTATAGAGGCATCTATGAGATCGCTCCCAGGAGCGCCGCCACTCTTTTGCCTTCCAACCGCCTAGCTCAGATCGAATTCATCCCAATCAGGTACCTCCTCCGAAACCGGCAGGGTACGGACAGAGCACCTTCTTGGGGATAGTCTCGTCGACAGTTCGAAGTAGTACACTACTGAGTTTGCCGACCCCATCCTCAATCTGACCAACCGGGTCAGAACTCCTGAGACTTTCCCATTCCTCGTCACAGGAGTATACGGCAACGGCGGTCACGAAGGCTCGATAATGGATTTGCGTGTAGCATAGCGAGGGTCTCTAGGCCTAACTGTGGGAAGACAGGCCACAAAAAGCAGAACGTCTTGTACACTATAGTCGCTAGGCGTGAGTGGAGGAAGATTTTGCACAACATTTTCACAATTTACATTAATCAAATAAACCTTATTAGTGTCTTTACTAAGACTATCGTAAGAAGCAATAATGATTACCTGAGATGAATTTTTCCTCACAAAAGGTTGATTATGAAACAATCCCAATTTTTGTGATATAATCCCAGTCAAGAAATTCGATCTTGTGCTAAGCCAATGGCCTAACTGAGTTAAAAGTTTCGTGATATGTTCGATTCTGTCCTTAGACCAGTTGTACATAAACAGTTCCACCTAATTTACCAAATGTATTAATAAATAATTTGAGCAATTGACAATAGAAGCAAGGGAACGATTTAATAGTAAAATAATAAGGAAAACAGAAAAAAATGCAAAATAATAATCACAGGAAAGACTATATGAAATGCAAATAATGTATTTATGATAATTTACCTCATAGTTTTTTATTCGGCAAATTAGGAGAGTTTGTCGAGGAATGATAAGGTCTGCCCCATCGGTCAATGTAGTAATAAGAGAGGAAAATTTTTGATTCAGCTTCATATCTACAAGAAAATAATAGACAATTAAAAAATTACATAAGGAAAATTGGGGAAAAAATGCAAAATATAAAAATTACCAAATAAGATAAATTTAATGAGTGTGAGGATTCAAAATAAATAATATCAGAAACTGTTAAGACAAATGAACAGACATAACATTGACTGTTTTATGCAAAAGAAATTGTTTAATCCTCTGTTGATATAATGTGACTTGAATTTTTTTTATTATTAAAAGTAAATTACATAAAAATAATGTTTTTGAAGGAAAAGTACAGTCATTAAAACATGTAAAATAGCAAATGTTTAAAATTACTTTTTTGCTCATTATCTACAGTAGATGTTATAACGTTTTCCATGGTACTTTTCCATTCTAATATACTTCCAGAAATGAGAATGTAGTTTGTCGTTATAGGAATATCAATATCCCACTGGACAATAACTGCTTCATATGTTTCACCATTTTCCAAAAACATGTAGGTGAAATTTTCTTGCGTTGAAACTAAGTTGTTTATTTCCTTGAGGGTAACACTAACAGCATGCCTGGAAAAGAAATAAAAATATAAGTAAAACTATATTTTCCTACATATTTATGAAAATGTTTAGTAAAAAAAAACATAGAGGACAATTGAAAAAAAAAAATGAAAACAAATTATTGTAACGAAAATAAAACAAGAAGAATAATTAAAATCATGAATATTCTTCTAAATTCATTTGAATTTGAATAAAAGAACAAGAAAAACAATTGAAAAAAGTATGAATGCAAAGAAAAATATATCCTTTAAAATTAATATTTAAATATTTACCCTTATATGTAGTCATACCCTGTTAAGAGCTTGGGTTACGATTACGAAATCAATCATGGGAAAATTTGAATATAATATAAAAATAACATATGCTGGCATTTGAAAACCCGTACCGAACAATTTGAAAACATTATACCTAACTGTTGTCATAACTTTCGGTGGAAACCGTCGCCACTGGCTGCTGGCTACCTCACTCTTCAAAATTTTTCCATAATTCCTGACTTTTCCCAAGGAATTTTAGATTGGGAAAATTCCCAGAAAAGTTCCTATTCCCACACTAATCATGGGACCTAGTCAAAAAGTTACAGAGATCCATTCTTGGGTCGTATAAACTGGCTACTGATTTGATTATTGAAAACTGGTTTGTATATATTTTAATTATTTATGTTCCTTAATGTTAATGATTATAAAAAATAATAACAGGGACATATACCTTGATGTTAATATGACTGAATGTGTTTTAACAGCAGGCACATTTATCTCACAACCAAAACGAATCCACTTAGGCAAGATTTGTTGATACACTTTATTTAAAACAGGTGGCCGATCAGAAGAATCTGAAATAGTGAATAAATGTCAAACTGTCCTTTCACACCACATTCTGATGTTCACACCACATAATTGTATAAATAACCTTGGTGAATTTTTCTCTTAAATCTCTTTTTAAATGAAAATGTAAAACAAATTATTTTTACATCACAATTAGTTTTACCGAATCTTCGTTGTTTCATAAAGACATAACACTTACCAGTGGGCATTTCAATAAACTGAGTTTTTAGAAGGACTAATTCCGTTATTAAATCCCATAAAGAATACTTGATAGAACTTCGAAGTTTGTTCATTAAATATTCCATGTTTACTCGCCCTTGCTTCCATATTCGAACTTCCAAAAGTACCTCATGCGCTGAAATAAAAATTAAAAAATATTTAAAAATACATGTGATGATCATTACATGACATTCTTATAACGACCACTTTTGTACTTTTGTCTTTCTATGATACCGTCTACTACTTGAACCCGAATATTTTTTGGGAGTCCCAAATTTTGCCTGCCCAGGTTAAATTAGGGTAGGAGTCTTCAACGAGTACCTGACATCGCACAGGCTCGGGACCTCGATTTAACGCCCCCTTCGAAGGACGGTGTTCTCAGTTTTATTTTACCTCTAAGATACAAAAAAGCCCAAGTCCCTCGGCTAGTACGAAGCTACGTTCTAGGCGCCAAAAAGAAGAAAGGAAAAAAAAGATTAAAACAAAAAGAAATTTGAGAAAAATGTGAAAGAAAAGATACTCATCGATTGTACGGCCTCAACTCTCATATTGGGTAATTCTATCGAACCTTGAATGTTTGTAGAAAAGCAAGATATTTTGAAAATGAACTTTTCAGCAAAAGGTTACCATATTAAAAAAATCTTACATTGATTTTCGGGCGATTCAAGGACTTCACTTTCTGTGGCAGCGAGAAAAGACATGTCGTTAAAACTTTCGTGAAATATATCCTCCATCAAAATCTCAGATATGTTTTTGTCATGAATAGGGTTACCAGACCTGTCAACGAAGCTTGTCGCTAAACAGGCAATCCCTTTACTCCCAGACACAGGGCTCTGATTGTATAAAAAAATATTTGATTCACTAAACCTTCTTGATGAATCTTCGGGGTAAGAATAATCCTTTAAAAAAAAAAAAAAAATAATAATATGTCTATACATCACATAACATTGAATTCTTAATTACAAATCAATAAATCGACTTGATTTGGAATATATCGTACTTATGTATCATTACTATGCACGGCATTTTACGAATTTATATACTTTTTTTTTTTTGTAAATACACATTTTGAGGATTTTCACCATCAACACAATTAAAAAATTTACATTAATCAGAGAAAAGAGTTAATTATAGTGATACCAATGAATAAAAATTCCCCTTAACTAGCGCCTAGTTTCCAAAATTCTTTGACGAGTTTCAAAAAGTCATAGGTTTATAATTTCACGTAATTATTATTATTTTTATTTTTTTTTTGCAGAAGTGAACCTCTTAAAGACTTTACAACAC
Organism: Aradus depressus; assembly: GCA_963662175.1. Classification (NCBI taxonomy): domain Eukaryota; kingdom Metazoa; phylum Arthropoda; class Insecta; order Hemiptera; family Aradidae; genus Aradus; species Aradus depressus. The sequence goes on along the minus strand of OY759218.1, from coordinate 42,550,884 downwards.
ATTGACAAAGAAAAGATAATTCTCCATGTCGTGGAATTTTCATGTTTGAACAACATGTGGAAGACAATTTGTTTAACCACTCATTGCCATAAAGAAATAGCAATAATAGTGTTATATACAGTTTTTAATAATTACTGAGCTATAAAGCATACTATATTGTTTTAAGCAACTATTTACCAATTTTTAAGTATGTTAATAATATACAAATATTATTTGATCCCAATGAATAAATAAAACAAAAATATTTACCTGGAAAGGAAACCTATGGTCAACATATTTTGGTACAAACAGAAACTGGAGAACATTTTGTTTTAAATAGACGTATAAAGCCCCTAGGCAACGATAAGTGAATTGTGGCACGGTTAGCTGTAAAAGTAATAAAATACAAAAGGATTTAGATTAGAATGTATGGATGGATTTTTAAAGATGGTGGGTGGTTCTTCAATGTATACAGATTGAGCATTAAAAAATAAATGAATAAGAAGAAATTTAACTTAATCTGGGTACCTGAATGATAGAGTCTGGTCTACTGTAAGGTTTTTGAATAAAATAAACATCTTCTTGGGAAAGTTTGCACATAGGGTTTCTAGCCAACATAACTGAAACAACTTCAAGAACAGCGTCGTCCAAACGGTTCTGCAAAACTTGTACAAGCTCATTCTTCACTTCCAATCCTAAAAATTAAGAATTTAGATAATTTTCATCTACAAAAATGAAAAAAATATGTAACTTAAATTCTAATTAAATCTATTTAGTTAACTATGAACTAAAAATCCTACTGTCCTTAAGGGCTCCCATAACCCCTCCTACTGTTCAAAGTGTTTGAATATCATATGTCCTATGACTCAACCGGGTTTATAAGGATGCTTGCGTCATTTTATGAGATTCCATCAACCGTTAATGAGCTAGCACCAACCCCTTTTACCCCCTCAGAGTGAGAATTTCGAAAAATCCCGACTTAGTGGGTGAGTAATGTTTTTTTTTCAAATTTAAGCTTTTGAGATTCAGTGAGGAATCAGGACACTTAATTTTTTATGCAAATTGTTGTGATTCATGCCCGGGCTTTAACTACGAGGTCATATCAGACTTTCGTCGCTTGGTTGACATGAGCGCGACTCTACTGTAGAAGTCATAAATTGTAACTATCCCGGTTTAGTTACCTAGTGTGAGGGTCTTTAACGAGTTTCTGTCATGGCATAAACTCGGGACCATCGCTCAATTTCCCATCCGAAGGACGGCGTGCTCAAGGTTTTTTTACACCCCAGATAAAAAATCTAAGGACCTTGAGGTGGTTTCGAACCCGCAATCTTGAGCATAGTAGAGATTCGTAAAATGTATCCTATTGACAATTTAATGTTTATTGGAAATGAATATTATTAAACTTCTTTCAAAAGTGCCTTTATCCGCTTAGTTGTGGATCAGATGAATTTTGTTTATCTGGCAGATAACATAGAAGAAAAAAAGAAACATCAAGACCTATTAATTATAACAATTTTCCGATTCTATACTAGAAACAAAGTTAGTTTACCTGCTGCAGTGATACCGTGTACCTTCAAGGTTAGAAAATCTTCCTGCTTCTGCTGGGCATTTTCCACGTGGTCTCCAAATGATTTCAATCTCGGTCTGATTTCCCTCTATTGCGATAGAAAATAAAATAAATAAAAAAAAACTATACGGATGGTTTAATAAATGATGCCTCAATTGTTTTTCTTTTTGTAATTTCGTAGTTTTTTATTTTGTCCGTCTTGAAAAATTCCAACAGTTTGATGGATATTAGAAGGAACAGCAGAGAAAAGATTAACACACAACGTGTTATTTATTGTTTATTTCGAATCGGACGATACTACTTTCTTTCACTGCCATGAAAGAATGTTTGATAATAATGAAATATCGAAATCAGATTTAGATTTGGTCAAGCACTTCTAGAGATATTCATTACAGAAGTATGGCAATTACACTCAGTTGAGCATTTCTCTGCTTTTTGAATCACATATATATTTTTTTTAGGATTATTAATTATTATGAACATGCATTTCGACTATACACCTACCGATAACAGATCTTCGTGTGGTTTTTTGTACGTCAAAGAGTTTATAGAAGAGCTTCTTGAAACAGAACTTGGAGAACTGTCCTCTTCGAAACCATTACTTTTAGAACTATATCTGATATTTTCATACAGCCTAAAAAAAGTATTAAAAATATAAATAATCAAATTATTTACTAGAAAAAAAAGACAGAGCTATTAGTACTCTATATGAATATATATCGCTAAAAATAGAGGGGCTTCACCTAGACAATCACCAATACGGCAGCTATATTAGAAGAAAAAGAACTGGGCAGGATGAAAATGAGGATTTCATATAATATTATGAAATTCTCACTTTAATCGTGCCTAATTATTTCCCCTCTCATTCTCGAATACAATGAATAGTCAATTTAAAACAACTGAGGTCTGTTCATTTTTTTACCCTCACCTAAGATAAAAAACATTGTTTCGTGTATTGTCCTGATAAACAAACATGTTAGTTCTATTATTAACGGAGAATCTGTTAAGGACAGTTCGGAGAGCTTGAGTGGCTCTGGAGAGGCCCGGCTTCCCTGGGCCTGTCTTCAGTCTCGGGTGGAGAAGGAAGTGAGTCTGCCAAACCACAGGACATGAAAACCATCCTGGTTTATATTTTTGAACTATTTCTGAATAGGCCCCTCGAAAATCGAATTCAACCGAATCTGAAACAGTATAACATTTGTAGTGAACTTGCATACTCTTTATTCATATGAGAGTATTAGAATCAAGGTAAGTTATCAAAATCAATAAACAACGAAGTGTTGGTTAAGCGGAACTATATTGGGCGAGGGCGAATACTATGTTATGAACAGCGTGTCCAGCAAAACATGACTTTTAATTTCGATGATGTCTTCTTGATACATTTTTCATGTGTACTCTGGTGTACCAAATTAATACAATATTTATTTTTTAGTGAAGTGAACCAAATAATATTAAACGAACTAGGGGAAAAAAAAAAGACGTCGGTGAATCGTTGGCAATGTACTTCCCCAGCACGAATTAATTAACTAAGTTTTCGCCCCTCTTCTTTAACCAATCTACCGATTCGTTTGAAAATCACGAGGCATCTTACCCAAGGACATTTGTATCCTCTTACAAAATTCAATACATCGGCAGTTATTAACGGTTTTTATTATGTCACCCTCCCCCTCTAACCAACATTTTTCAGGTCCATCAAGATTTTTTCAGGATTTATGGGGTTCAGGAAACACATATAGAATTTGGTGATATATTCATTTTATCGGGAGTTATCCAGTTCACAGATACAAAGACACACACACACAGTGAAAGCATGAAGTTTCGGTGAAAACAACATTGAATTTCTAACGTATAACTTAATATCCCCTACACTTCGTATAGCTAAAGAAGTGAAATTTTGCGGACAAAAATTAATTAATTAAAAAAATAATGTATCAGAATGATTACCAATTACATAACGCAGTAGGTGTAATTAAGAGGACTGGACAATTATATACAATATTCTCAAATTATATACAGTAGACAATTAAACATGTTGAACAGGGCAAAAATCCCCACAAGATAACGAAAAACTGCGTTTTTAGTAGAGAAACCCCTCATCCACCAAAACACAGACTCGACCGCTGTTAATATTATTTGGGTACTTCCAAATAATAATAATTAGGCTGGTTCTTAATATACTAATATTTAGAACATAAATTAATACACGAATTTGAAATTCTCTAATAATTTCCAGTTTTCCCAGTTGCTGTACATCCTGAAGAATACATTTTTTGAACATAGGCGGGAGTATAAAATAGTTTTTCACCGAAGAAGTCTGTGAATGTCGTTTTTTGCGAGGAAAAGAGCTATTTTCACACATTAAAAAAACAAAAAAGTTACCACATTCCTATCGAACAGAACACAAGAATAATACTTTATTTTAAATATACGATATTTTATAAAAAAAGAGTAAAACAAATTATAAAATAACTAATCGATTATAAAATAATTTGAAAATATTTTGGAAATAGTAATGAAGGGAGGCGCCCGAATACTAGTTTTCATCGAAAATGAGTTATTCACGAGGTTGTACTCAACATTAAAATCTCCATAGAGTTTTTCAATCCTTTTAAACGAAAGCCCCCTACGTCGAGTTGAAGAATATGTTTAAGAAACAATGTTCAGATCAAAGTAAGCTATCTCCATACTAATATTCAAAACACACCAAGCTATCGCCAAAACAACCAATATCCTAAATGAAACGAAAACAATGAAAATAAAGTTTATTATTCTGTGACCGAGGTCCCCTAAGAATAAATAGATGGAGAGTCAAAAAGAAAAGGAAACAATGAAATAAAGTATCAATATGACGTACAAAGAAATGAATACATAAATAAATAAATAAATTAACGCTACCTTGGAGAAAAACTAGACAACTATAAACATAGATAAACAAAAAATTACCATGAAAAAAACATAAAATTAACAGCTTAATTATAAAGAAAAAAAGTATCGATGTAAATAGAACAAAATATGTAAAAAAGAATCTATATAAATGTGAATAAAATAAAATAAATTAATAAAAATCGACATAATACAATGATGGTTAAATATAAAAGAGAAGGAAAGATGCCCAGACGAGAATTGAAATAAAATTAATTTTAGAGAGTAGGGGCTAGATAGAAAAGTGTGAAGAAAGAAGAAGAAAAAATAAAAATAGACATAATAAAATAAAAAAAAAGAAATGAATGATAAAAATATATAAATATGTAAAATGAACAAAAATGAATAATATTTATTATGATAGAATAATTCAGGAAATATGGGAAAAAGAAATATAATGACAAATAAAGAATAAAAAAATGGGAGAAGAAAAATAAAGAAGTAAATAACTTAAATAATTAGATAATTGATGTTGACGAATAGGAAAATACGGGGGAGAGATGAAGACCTAATCAAAGGGAAGTGGTTTGTTCAGCGAAGAGGAATTGGTATAGTGAGGATTTGAAGGAAGCCACGGAAGGACAGTGACGGATAGGGGGAGGCAGGGAGTTCCAAAGAGAGGAGGCTAGGACAAGGAACGAATTGTGGAAGGCCGAGGAGCGATGGGAGGGAATGAACTGATCTGAAGAACGGGATATGGTGAACAGAGGACTGAAATTGAAACATTTGAGAAAGCTAGTAGGGTGCTTTAAGCATTAGGAAGAGGAAGGCGGTGGAGGGTTTGAGCCAATCTAGAACGCATTTCTTAGGCCAAAAAACACAAACCAATATGTCGCTAAACATTTGACATTTATGGGGAAAATTTTCTACACTCACAACATTCTGTACAAATGAAAAAACACAAAATAATTAAACATTTTTCAATGGTCTACCTTCATTGGTTCGTATCAGCTGGTTTGGCTTCCAGATATCTTCACTTGCCTCAGGTTCAAGTAAGGGGTCACACATTCTTGTTTCATGAAGACTGTTCAGGAGTAGCGTTTGATTTACTGTTTTACAAACTTCTTCTATTTTTTCAAGGATCTGAACATAAGAATTTTTGTAAAGCTGAACTTCTTCATAATTTATTTCTAAAAATCTGCAAAAAACATATTGCCAACAATTGCGTTATCTAATAAAGTCTATCAACATAAAAATGTCATGCATGTAGTTAAAAATATTACAGAAACTAATAAAAGTCCTTTATATTAAAATTTTTGTTAAACAATTCTAACGGATGTTATTGTAAATATATATATATATGCTTCTGGGTCCACGGTATTTATATACACACACATATATATATATGGAGGGCGCCGGTAGCTCAGTGGTATGCGTGCTTGTCTTCTGAGCTCAAGAACGTGGGTTAGAAACCCGACCGAGGCCCTTAGTTTATTTTATCTGGGAGGTAAGATAAATTTAAGCATGCCGTCCTTCGGATGGGACATGTTCGATGATCCCGAGCCTGTACGATGTCAGGTACTCGTTAAAGACCCCTGCCCTAGGTGAATAAAAATTTAGGGTAGGCAAAATTTAGGACTCCCACAATAGAGTCGGGCTCATGTCCACCAGAGTGACGAAAGAGAGCTCTGGTAGAAGGCGATATGACCTCGTAGTTAAAGCCCGGGCACAGGTCATGTATATGTATATAAATACCGTGGACCCAGAAGTTGCATAAAGTTAGCGGAAACACCTAGAATTTAATTTTATTTATCTCATGGCATTATATCGATCAATTGCAAATGAGAAACTCAGTATTTACGATTCAGGAGTGGCCGCGGCCTCAATTGATCCTTGAATTAAACACAACTGGCTAATTAGAAAGATAATACAGGTACAACGGCGAGTATTAACTTACCTACAATGAAAATATGATGTAACGTGTTCTTCATCCACCTTCAAAATTAGCCAAAAATTGGGCATTATGGCTCGGGACCGATTGAGTTCATTCAGCCATTTATTTGTGACATTTGAGTAAGAACCTTAACACAAATAAGAAAATAGAACCAAAACGTATAAATAATAAAGAATTTGCAACGAGAATTACAATAAAACTGAGCCTTCCGATAGGCCAAAACAATTGTAATTATAAGTAAATAGGAACAGCAGGTTTACCGGCATTAAGTAAAAAAAAAAAAAACGTAAAAAGGATTACTTTTTGTTGGGAAGTCCCAATCTCTTCCATTCCTGAAATAAATTAAGCAGAATTAATAGAAAAATAAATTCAATATGTATACAATTGAAGAAGCAAATTGTCATAAGAGATGATCATATTTTCTGATATGTGAGGGAACATGCCCCATCGCATATTGTATCCTTTGACTGAGATCGTTCCAGTCCCAAATTAGGGTAAGGTACTGCTAGTAAGTACAATACTCACCTAATTTCAGATCCGTTTTCTTCACTCGACTCTTCACCTAAATTCAAAAAGTAAATATAGTTAAAAAAGAAGTGTACAAACAGTTCAAATGTCATTTTTTTTGCAGAAACGTTTTGAGAGACATGTAAATTTCAGATTTTCTCTTTAAAAAGACACGGTTAAGAGTATATTTTCCTCCATTAAATTTTCTTAATCATATCTCATTAGGTTTAGGTTTTGAATCTGGCGCTCAACAACGTAGTCATAAGCGCCTCATATCTCATTATACATATGCAAATTTATTACTATACAAATTGCTAAATGTTAAATTCATTCACTTTAATTTTTTTTTTACATACCAAAAGACTGTTCAGAATAACTGCAAAATGAGAGTTGATTATTCAGAACATCAGAAGAATTTCGATCCTTTATAACATAATAGAAATCTCCTTCCTTTTCAATTTTGTATTCAGAAACTTTCATTCGAGAAAACTCCTGAAAGGTTATTAAAAAACAAAGTGTAAATGAAAAATTAGTCGGTGTATTCCCCTAGCGATTTGATAATTGATTTTCGCTCTACCTCTGAAAACCAATAGTCGAATTTCTTTACAAATCAATAAGTCTTAGTAAATAAATAGTCAATTCATGCATTAACATAAGCAGTTATTAAGGTTTTTGAGTTGTGCCCCTCCCCATCCCTTTACAACGAGGGTTGAAAATCAATGTGTTGTCCTTATGGGGTTTTGGATCCACATAAAAAATTCCGTGTCGATATACTCATTCAATCGGCAGTTATCGTGTCCACAGATATACATATATCAATCAGACAGCTTTTTCTTTTTCGAGAAACATGAAATTTCGGTAAAAAAAAAAAGAACTTCAATGTGAATGATTACACAACTAAACTACGTATAACTGGGGAAGTAAAACATACAACTTACGGCATACAGTATATAAATGTAGTACAGACTAGAAATAACTACCTCTTTAAATTTTTGGATGCTGTGTTGAATGCCAAAAACAAAGTCAAGCCCGACGGTATTCATATTGCAGCTGTAACGTCCAGGAGAATTTTCAACGTGATTTGAGACGAAATTCAACGTGGATTCATTTGTGGGTACGTTATCCAACAAAAATACTGCCACTTCATCATTTAAAAACCATTTAATCTGTAAAAGATAAAATAAAAAATAAAATAAAGAGTAAATTGGAATTACAGATCACTGATAGAGGTTCAAGTAGGATTTTTTTAAATGGCTGACTGTATACTGGATCTGAATATCAAACACTATAATATTGGAGGGCGCCGGTAGCTCAGTGGTATGCGTGCTTGTCTTCTGAGCTCAAAAACGTGGGTTCGAAACCCAACCGAGGGCTCTTAGTTTATTTTATCTTGGAGGTAAAATAAACTTAAGCACGCCGTCCTTCGGATGGGAGGTTAAGCGATGGTCCCGAGCCTGTACGATGTCAGGTACTCGTTAAAGACCCCTGACCCTAGGTGAATAAAAATTTAGGGTAGGCAAAATTTAGGACTTCCACAGTAGAGTCGGGCTCATGTCCACCAGAGTGACGAAAGAGCGCTCTGGTAGTAGGCGATATGACCTCGTAGTTAAAGCCCGGGCATGAGTCATAAAACCTAACCTAACTATAATATTGACAGTACTAATCTTTTAAAAACCGTTATTCCTTCGCATTTGAATTGGTAAATAAAAAGTCTTGTTCATCAAAACATCAGAAGTCCTTCTGATAAGCTATTGAATGATGTGTAACATGAATATTTTTAGGAGGACCGAGCCTACAGAATTCTGAAAGTGGCCATGCAATACATAATTTGAAAGCTCACTTCAAGATCTTTTAGACACAGGAAGAGGTTCTCTTCTTTCTCGATTTGAGAAATGTGAGAGCTGATTTTTAAAAGAGCGATATACCATTTTATATATCCCTCAAATATCAAAAAAACGTTTCAGACAAAAGTTCCTTCTTTTCGAAAGACATTTAAAATGTCTATACAAGTACTTATTAACATTCAACAGATACTGTACCTACCTCTTTAATACAGAAATTTATGGCTTTGTGTTGCTGAAATGGCAAGTGCTGGAGCCTGTCACAAATTTTCAAACCAACTGAAGAGTTACTGCAAAATAAATATATTGTATTAGTTATTATGTCATTTATACAGGCATTTATAAAGACGGTTCACTTTGCGATAACTTCTAAACTGCAACAGATATAGATATACATTTTCGGAAGATGGCTAGGCTCCCCACCTTTCTAAAATTGATCACGTGACACATGGAATAAAAGCAAATTTCGAGGTCTTACAGAACCAGGGTATGTTTTATTTTTTTGGCCTATATGATGAGTATGACCGAGGGTATTACAAAACCAATATTTTAATTCAGAACATTTCGAAACGATGAGAGATATCAAAAAATGTAATTTGAAAAAGTTTCTTGTTCTTATCAGACCTTTATATTGTGTATAAGTGAATCCCTCTTCATGTAAAAAAGACTTCAAAATTCATCTGCGAATCTTATTTTTTACAACTTTTAACTGAAGAATGATTTTCATGTGATGGGTCGTAATAGAGTTATTTTTTTCAAAATGTACAAAAAAAGGTTTTAGAATAACATTTGAACAACGTTCATTGAAACTCTTTGCTCCCAACTACATTTCTTACAAGACCCTGAAATTTCATTAACCTGGCTTATAACACTCTGTATGTTATAATAAAAGGTGTATCCTAGAACTATTTCTAGATACAACCCTAGAAACCTAATTAAATATTGCTCTCTCTGAGCCATCGTCATAATCGTTCTACAGACGGTTAGTTTCTGTTATATAGATGGCGCCAGGATATATAACTCAAAAGTAACCAGAAGTGGACTTAACCCAGTGGTGCATTAACGTAGTATGACAATTTAAGAGGAAACTGACTGATGTTCACTAGGATGAGACATTTGGTTGTCGCAATGTAAGGAGGCTCCTCGTGCTTCCATTGGATTCTGGTAGTTGTTACTGTCTGGGATAGGAAGATCTGCTGGATATGAAGCGGGCAACGTTAAACAGTATATATCCAAGGTGACTGTCGCCTTGGAAAAGTCTAATGATTCATATTCGCTTGATTTGTCCTTGAAGAGTTCTCCTAAAACATGAGATTCATTTGGTTTTCGATATACCAGATTATCTAAAAACTATAATCTATAAATAGTACATAAGTAAATAAAGCTGAAAGTTATGGTGTGTTTGTCCTGGCATCACGCGAAAACAACTAAACATATATTCACGAAAACTACAGGTCGTCTTAATGACGGTCCAACTCCAGTATAAGCTAAGTGGCATCAACAAAATTCAAATTGGGGGGAACTGTAGGGGCTAAGCGCCTAAATGTTTTTCCAACAATGTGTGACAAATTATTTCTATGGGTTGGACGAGCTGAGTTCCAAGTTATGTATCTTTTTTCTTAGGGGAGGAGGCATTGTTTATTCTTTGTCCAGGGAATTACAATTTCATTAAGATAACTTGAGAAAAAAGAAAAACACATTGGATAATATATCCTGCTTGGTGGGTTAGGTCAGTTGCTGTTCTGTGTATACTGCGACCACCTTATCGGCCTACTATAAGTGCCCTCCAAAGAGTTGGATTTTTTTTTTTTTTTAGGAAAATGCTGAAAAGAGAGGGGAAGTTTACAACAATGATTTGTGGCAAATCATTTTGAAAGCCTGGATGACAAAATTCAGAACAAATATAATTAGCTGTTAACCATTTTCATTAGTCTCTGACGTTAGAAAGTTGTGTCCAAAAATTTAGACAATTTTCCTTCGGATGGGCATAAAGATTCTGTTGCGGCCAAGTGAGTCTATATATCTGACCCTACAAGTTTACATAGAAGATTCTGTACATAATTTTGTTAGAATTAACTAAGTTATAAGAGTCACTTACTCTGCCGTGCAGAGCTGTACAACCTAGTCTGAAGAGTAAAATACATACCGATGCAGGTTGGGATCATATTCACTGGAGTACTGTGCATAAAGTCTTTGTTTTGTGAACGTATAGTACACACCAAATGAATGAAAAGTGGAAACAAATCATCATTCACTTCAAAAATAAAGTCGCTAACACTTTCAGAGTCCATATTAGAAAGAAGAGAGGTTCTAGCATCATCTGGAATGATGTCAAATCCAATTTTATCCCACACACCTAAAAGTAAAGTGTTTAAGAAACAAAATTTTTAATTTCATAGCACGTGTCGCAGAAGATATCGATAAAAATGTAGAGGGTGTTCCAAAGTGTGATAAAATCAGCAGTTTATAATCTGAATTGTAACAATTAAAGATAACATTTCAAATAGTGAATCCCTTTTATTTGTAGAATACAGCCCATGACAAGCCTTGTCCTCCTCAAAGAAGTTCTCGCAAAGGTTCCTGTCCATAGTTATTGTCAACTAACCATTAGCTCCCAGGCGCCTCTCGTCTCTGCTCATCTGGTCCTTCCATCTGGCTCTGGGGTCTTCCCTCTCCTCTGGTTTCTTCACGTCTCATATCCATCACTTTCTTCGGGGTTCAGTATATACTGAATGTGCCCTGCCCACCTCATGTTTTTTCCAAATAACGTACTTTTAAAGGTACGCACAGCTCTCGGTGGAAATGTTCCGTTTCTATTCACAGGTCTATATATCCTGCGGAGGATCCTTCATTTAAACGCCTCAAATCGCTCCCCCACTTAGTTTCTCTTGACAGCAGACGCAACTTCGTGCTTCAAGAGTCCGTATTAACATCGGGGGACAGCAAGTAGTGATAATATAATAATTAAAAGGCGTAAAATCAAAGTCTTGAGTTCCTGGGCCACGGCATAACATTATTAATACGGACATATACAAGACGCCAACCTTTACAATCCGCCAGTTCTATTTATAATTGCATGGGAATTAATGGTGAATTACGCCAAGTGAAGTGGAACTTATTACGAAAGAAGATTCTTTAAGCCTTCAATACACCTGCTCACTCAATAACGCCATTCAACTCGTTCGAGATGCATTGCCTAGCTCAGGTACTTGAATGACTCTGTTTATACGATTCAAGTGGCTTACTCAGTACTTGAATGGCTACTTAACGAGTGTGAACTAAACATTCTAGATTCATAAGAAAACGGCTAATCCTATCAAAGTTAGAACACCCTCAATACTGTTAAAAAAATTGAACAAACGTACCACTGTTTTGGGTACTGCTAAATTCCACAACGTCAGACTGCACAGAATCTAAATCTTGATTTTCTTCACTACTTTGATTAATTACTTCTGGAATATCAACCTAAAAATATAGGGGGAGAAAAAGATTCAAATCAAAATATCCTGCACATAATAAATAATTAACAGAGATCGCAAACTCATGAAACTTCAGTTCAAGTTCTTTCAAACGTTTTTTTCTTCCATAATATCTGCCAATCATTTTATTCCATAATACCTGCCAATTGTTCATTAATAGAAATTGCAATTACATATCAAAATATATATATAATAAAAAAATTAAACAATCCATACCAGTTTAGGAACATGTAATGGAGGACAGCAAAAATAATACTCGGGAGTAGAAGGAACAGCTTTAAAGCAAACCATAAGTATTTCTAAAAACCTCTGCTTTATTAATTTGTGAAGAGGCGCCATTTCTTGAGAAATGCAAATCGTCTGAGATAATTCTTTTTGCTCAGAAGTCTTATCTAATATACTTTGGTAATGGCCGCAAATCGTCTGTAAAAAAGAAAAAAAAATGAATCTGAAATAACCCAGTAAGCCGCGTAGTTCAATATATCGCTACCTCAGAACAACTAAAACAATGTGAATTTTAGGAAATCAGGCTAAAATTCACTGATTCTTAATAGTACTTTACTTTTGATATTTAGAAAACTTCTAGATATTGCTAGAGCAATAAGCTTTTACACGGGTAATAGTACATACTTATAACCATTCTTCCTGTGAGTTTAATACGAATTCGATAGTTTTTTAGTTGTGACGGTCTTGTTCTGAGGTAGCGGCGATATTGTAACGGTCCGTAATAAGGGGTACTTAAATAATAGTAAATAAAAAAAAATAAAATAATAAACAATAATTTAATATAAGGAATTTTGAATTGAGAATGCTTCGACATGGAAAGAGGGGGAGAAAGCGGTTATAGCTGGAGCGTTGTACGGAGGTCGGTCTCGCTCTGTGTCCTTTTGTATCATCAAAATAAAGCACATTCGGAAATTTATTAACGTTTAGAAAAATCAGCTCTAAAAAACACAGAAAAAAAAATGTATTTTTTTTAGAAATGGGAAGGATTAGGATCAGGATATTAGGAAGTAATTTAGTGATAAATAATAAATAAATATGAATTCTTTCTTGCCTGTATAAACCTGGTTATATCAATTTCAAGGAGGGTTTCTTCACATTCATCCACAGCCATTTGAATATCGTAACTACTTATTTTATGATTCAAATGAAGCGATTTGAAAAGAGCAATCACATAAGACTTATTAAAAGCTTGCATAACAACTTTACAGTGGTGATGGAGGTCAAGCTCGTCTGGAAACATAAAAAATAATATTTTTATAAATACAACAGTAAAGGATGACTGTTTAAAAAAAAAAAAACAATTTGGTATTTATTCGTTTCAGGTTTTGCGCTACCAGAGCGCTCTTTCGTCACTCTGGTGGATATGAGCCCGACTCTATTGTGGGAGTCCTAATTTTTCCTACCCTAAATTTTTATTCACCTAGAGCAGGGGTCTTTAACGAGTACCTGACATCGTACAGGCTAGGGACCATCACTTAACGTCCCGTTCGAAGGACGGCGTACTTAAGTTTATTTTACCTCCCAGATAAAATAAACTAAGGGCCTCGGTTCCGTTTCGAACCCATGTTCTTGACCTCAGAAGACAAGCACGCATACCACTGAGCTAACGGCGCCCTCTTATTTTTCTATATATTTTTTCTCTAAAGTTGCAAGTAAATCTCCAAGACCCACCCCTCTCCCATTGACACAAAGTTTTCATAACGTAATTTATGGACGAGCATCAGGTTGCAGGTTGCACGCAAGGCTACCTCCAAACACAAAACCTTAATTACACATTTGAAAAATACGGTTTGGACCATTACCTGGGGTGGATCCTTCAGGTGTTCCCAAAGATACACTTCCAATCTGTAAATCTTTCTCAGATTTATTTGTTTTATCCAAATAAATATCAGACTTTCTTTCAAAACTCGATCTCAATATCAGAGCATCAACTAAATTGGAAAGAGGGCAATCGTAAATATATATTGGTAGGGTTAATGCGCCCAAAAACGACTTTCCTTTATAACTGTACGTCAAACTATTGTTATATTCGTGATTTTTGGATGTATTCCATGATTTCATTTTCGCACCGACAGAACTCGTTCTAGTCCTTTTCGGATCCATTTTCGAGACCTCCGACTGTTTTTTCATTGGGCCCCAAGAACTAGACCGCATTCGAAACGATTCTTCAATAATATCTTTCGTTGTTTCCTTTATAGGGACTGTATAAAATACCAAATCCTCTTCGCTGCAATTAATATCCAAAATGCTACTACTGGAATATTTGGATTTTTGAGGAACATCTGCACCAAGAGGATTTTGCGGATGAAATGGCTCAGCATCTGGATTCAAATTTGACTCATACACAAGTTTGTCAGTCTGGTTTTCTTCTGTTTCCAATGTTTCAGAAGGTTTATAAATTTTTTGTTCACTTCCAAGCATGAGCATTTTCAAATCGTAAAACGAAGCAGGTATAAACGTGAGAACACAATGGTTAGAAGCCATGCTTTTCACAAAACATCTCCATTTCGGTACAAGAGACTTCGGTTTCTTTAGCAAATTAGACACTTTACTTGTTTTCTTAGAAGGTTTTACATCATCCGAAGAACCTAAAACAGTTAAAAAATAAATAAAATAAATTAGAACATAAATTTTGGTATCTTATAAAGGGTAGTATGCGTAATTTAGAAACAAAAATGATTTGTTTAAAGGGGTTAAAGTTATTTGCCTGCAAAAACATCTAACTTCAGCTTCTCATTTTCCTAGTCGTTTTTCTAACTATGATTTGAGTGTTTCCCAAAAACATTATTTAAGAGAATAATTATAATTTCAAATTTTATGTTATCTCTGCTTTGGAAATTCGTTACTTAAATATGGAGTATTAAAATTTTTTTTTTGTCTGCTTTACAGATACTCCAGAAGGTCGAGAAAAAAAATAATAAAAAAATGGTAGTGATATTTAGTCAGTTTTGTACCAAAAAATACCATAAATGGCATAACGACGATTTTGGTATCAAGATTTGCTAAGCCAGAGGTGATTTTCGAGGCTATAACATTTTTTCATAAACTGTTATAGACCGCACAAAAATATGAGATTTTCACCTATTTTAATTTTTTTTTCCTTATTCTTAGCAAGCCACAGACAAACAGTTTTTCTTTGAAATTATTCGAGGAAAACATGATATTTTTTTCTCCTCTTAAGGTTCCATAATTTCACAAAATTAATCAAAAAAAAATATAGATAATGTAAATAATCCAAACTCGGGGAAGAACTAGAGAACTCTGTAGAATACATGGCCCATGAAATCATCCACTCTCTAGCAGCGGGAATAGTTTCTCCGGTGTCCGTAGATTCTGTATCAGAAACCTTCCTCTCCAATTTGGTTATTTCTATAGAGGAAAAAAACAAAACTTAATTATTATAACTACCATTAATAACTAGGTGATCCTATATTGTTATATCCTCTTTAATGAGCTTGCTATTTTAACAAGTTTATAGAAAAATGTAAGATTCGAATCGAGTACCACATTGTTTCATAGATAATTTTAGTTAGGACCAACCAGACAGTATTTTTTTTTCTTTGATAAGGCTCTATTATCCTCCTATATTGTTGTATCCTCTCGAATCAGTTTGATTTTTTAACAAGTTTTTAGAAAAATGTAAAATTAGGAGCAACATGAGCTACCTTCATTCCATGTATTATCATAGATTATTTTAGCTGGGACCAACCAGACAGTATTTTTTTTCTTTAATAAGGCTCTATTATCTTCCTATATTTTTGTATCCTCTCGAATCAGTTTGCTTTTTTAACAAGTTTTTAGAAAAATGTAAAATTCGGAGCGACATTTGCTAAGTGAGTTCCATATTTTTTCATACATTATTTAAGTTAGACAGTATATTTTTTCAATGTTACATTAAACTATTTTATGTGGGATATTTAGAGGGCAAGTTAACGCACCTGTGGGAAAAGGGATGGGGTGAGCTTGACAATCTCTGGGCCTGTTAGCAATGAGGGCGAGGAGCTGAGAAGACTCGTGTTCGCTCAGAGCTAGCTCCCGGTGGTGAAGTTCTCGTAATTGACTCAGAAGGTTCTCCATAAGAACGTTGTTTGGGGCATCACATCTATTTTTGCACTCCCAGTCATCGTAAAGTTCTAATTTGAAAAAAAATATGCAAACATTAATTGATATGACAAAAATTTCAGAATAATAGCACATCACATCACTTTTTGGTGGGTAGTATAGCTGAATAACGTATACTAACGTAAACATTAAATAATAATATAAATGAGTCGCTGAAATGGACCAAGTTGACATGTGAATTGGGCGAATGCTAAAAATATTACATGTTGGGACCATCTCCTTCCCGTAAATAGCATAAACTCGATGTAGGAGAAGATTTCTTCAAGAGCAAGAAGCATACTTTTCTGTCATCGAGCCGCTACGATCCAGAGCACTTTCGCGGAGCCTAAAGCACAGGTTCTACAGCTCCATGATGAAACCAGTCCTAGTCTATGAATGCGAAACGTGGACTCTGATCTCACAACTCGAAAAGCGGTTCAAAACATTTGATACTACCGGTCAAGGTTTGGGAAACCCAAGAGTGAATGATCAGGACAAACAAGGAGCTAAGGGACATCTGCCACTATACGACCATAGAAGCGTTAAGTCACAGAGCTAACGAAGCATAGGGGAGAGAAACGGACCGGAGACGGCAATTGGACCCATCATTGACACTTATTGTTAGACCCAAGAAACCGGATCCTCGGGAACAACTCGTCAAGAAGGATGCCATGGAGCACCGTGTGAGGGATATCATGGTGACCTGGCGACCTATGGGGCATCACAGATCGCTGTGAAGTAGGCTGGTTTGGTCAGCTAAGGGTGTTTAGTTCCAAAGCTCAAATCGATTTATAGGGAGAAGTAGAAGAGATACAATTGAGATCCTTAATAAATAATTTATCTTCATTTTTCTCCTTGATTCATGTCATGAATTAAAAAAAAAAATACCTTGAATAAACAGGGATGAGAGATGTTCTGCTTGTTGACATTTTGGCAACAAATTCATCAGATTGTATGCAAAGGGAATATGGTGAATTCTTTCATCTTCAATAGCAACTGCATGAGGCCAATTCCTAAACAAATGTTTGTACATATATAGTTACACTTAACCATTCTCACCTGTTTCATAAACCATCACAATTGTGTCAGCAATACCTGGACGATATTACCGATGACTATTTCAAAATTCAACGAAATAGGAAACTTACTCTAATGGATTTTGGTGAAGAGCGGATGGATCGAGAGCTACAGGAGGTATGACTTGTTGATTGTGGCACATCAACTGAAGATGGTCGAAAGTCAACAGGTTGGAGATGCATTCCGCATCTACTCTCCAGATCTGAAAGTGAGAGGAAAAATAAATTCATTATACCAGGCGCGGATCTATGAAGGGGGGAAATAAACCCTCCCAAGGCTTGAGGGAAAGAGAGAAAAAGTAGCACGTCTTGTTTCATGAGGGCGCCGGTAGCTCACTGGTATGCTTGCCTTCTGAGCTCAAAATCGTGGGTTCGAAACACAACCGAGGCCCTTAGTTTATTTTATCTGGGAAGTAAAATAAACTTAAGCACGCCGTCCTTCAGATGGGACGTTATGCGATGGTGCCGAGCCTGTACGATGTCAGGTACTCGTTAAAGACCCCTGCTCTAGGTGAACAAAAATTTAGGGTAGGCAAAATTAGGACTCCCACAGTAGAGTCGGGCTCATGTCCACCAGAGTGACGAAAGAGCGCTCTGGTAGTAGGCGATATGACCTCGTAGTTAAAGCCCGGGCATGAGTCATAATAACTAACGTCTTGTTTCATTATATAGCGTAACATATTCTGAGAATAGCTTTCTTATACCCAGTAATGCCAGTATGCAATTAACTGGGGAGAGGGAGAGAGAGCGATCTGTAAAAAAAAAATAGGTTGGTATAAGAAATTTCTGTTATGGCCACATCCCATATATTTTACTTTTCTTTATTTCTTTTTTTTTTTTTTCCTAAAAACTACCAATAATAAAAATATATTTTAAAATTCGTTGCCATGTGTTACAATTTAAACATTGCTCTGAATTCTTCCGACAGAAATTTATTTTACATTCATTGGGGCTGGGGCACTAAAACGTTGTTCATACTGGTCCTATCTCGCAATTTGACAATTGGAAATTTAATAAGGAACATTGTTTCTAAGGTCCAATTTTTGGATGGGACCCTAACCATTTTCGCGTAAATAAATCAAACGTAAAAAAAAAAAGGATTTTGAGAAGTCATTTTAAGATGGATTTTGGCATGTATCTCGCAAACCATTGAATATTCTTATTTTATATAAAATGTGCCTTCAGTATTCTCTACTTTTATTTGAAAAGAATTTTGTTTAGGCTATAAAGATAAGCGGTTTCTTGTAACATGTATGTACTTCGGTCCGAAGTTAAACTGTTGTCGTGGAACATTCTTAATCACACTGCACTTTAATGGTACTTATTTTAAAATCGGTATAATTCCGTTATTTTATATTACCATAAAAATGGTTCCAGTTAGAGGGAGGGATCAACTTTTTGACTTTATATTTCCTTCTCTCATGCCACGATTTATATATTTATATAACCCGATTAATAAGGATTCTAATCCTGATCGAAATTTTGAAATTGATAAAAATTTGTAGAGTTGTATCTTTTATCATTTACAGTTCCTGGAATGGAATCCTTCTATGGAAGTTATGCTGAACACTTGTGCTTTCTAGTGGCTGCCACTTTAAAGAGCAAGATTTTTACTAATCTCATATGGGGCAGCACCACATGACCATTTTCTTTAGAAATTTGGGACATACCCACTTGCTCCGCGAACGAACTTAATTTAATTTTATATGAAATTGGCCTACATTAATAAATATGGCGTTGTGGCGTAAACGGCTGATGGGATTTATATAAAACATCCTTATAAGCTCAGTTTAAACGCAGACTTTGTAGCGACTCAAAATTCTGAATGGAAGGTGGTGTTGTAGGGGGCCAAAAATATGAAATTAGAGGTTGATCGGATGCAATTTTTACATGTAGCATCCTTAGAAGCTCAGTTAAAACATAGGGAATGTAGTGGCATCTCAAAATTCTGAACGGAAAGGGGCGTTGTGCAAAATGATGAACAAATAAAACGAGTGCTAGCTCATCATCAGTGATTTCATTTTCATCAAATTTCACACGTAGATACTCGGTGAGAACATAGGCTATGGTGCCACCTTCGAATTGTGGAGGCAGAAGTTATTTCATGTTTCCTCTGTTATAAATAACATCTCCGGATAAATAACATTTTCATATGGCGAAGGAGGTGAGAGGTAGTGAATATGGGAGGAAGGGAAGTGAGGTGGTGTGGGGAGGAAGTGGGAAGGGTGTGGGATAGAATAACCTTTTTATTATTTTTTTGGTATCACACATAATCAGCTTCAGTTAAGTAACAAAACGCAAAGTTACACCCGGCCAACCCGCTAGTATTTAATGAATACTAGTATTAGCTCTGTAATATTGGGTCTGCCTACGCCACTACCATTAAATTCGACGATATCAACGGTATTGAAAATTGTATTAATAACAAAAACACTGACCAAACATATAAACAATTAACAAAATTAACCTATATGTTTAGTTCACAGTCACATCACTAGAATCACCAGCTGTGCAGTGTTATCAATCTATCAGAATATTATATATTATATCTTGATAATCCGGCGTTCTGGAAATACACTTGTCGTACCCTTTCTGTCTTCGCGCCAAACCGGATGTAAAAAAACTTGGCCACTCTTGTGCTCCCCTCCCTTCCCCCTTTCTATCTTCGCGCCGCGCCGGATGTAAACAAACTTGCCCACTCTTGCGCTCCCCTCCCTTCCCCCTTTCTATCTTCGCGCCGCGCCGGATGTAAACAAACATGCCCACTCTTGTGCTCCCCTCCCTTCCCCCTTTCTGTCTTCGCGCCGCACCGGATGTAAACAAACTTGCCCACTCTTGCGCTCCCCTCCCTTCCCCCTTTCTATCTTCGCGCCGCGCCGGATGTAAACAAACATGCCCACTCTTGTGCTCCCCTCCCTTCCCCCTTTCTATCTTCGCGCCGCGCTGGATGTAAACAAACATGCCCACTCTTGTGCTCCCCTCCCTTCCCCCTTTCTATCTTCGCGCTGCGCCGGATGTAAACAAACATGCCCACTCTTGTGCTCCCCTCCCTTCCCCCTTTCTATCTTCGCGCCGCACCAGATGTAAACAAACATGCCCACTCTTGTGCTCCCCTCCCTTCCCCCTTTCTATCTTCGCGCCGCACCAGATGTAAACAAACATGCCCACTCTTGCGCTCCCCTCCCTTCCCCCTTTCTATCTTCGCGCCAAACCGGATGTAAACAAACTTGCCCACTCTTGTGCTCCCCTCCTTTCCCCCTTTCTGTCTTCGCGCCGCACCGGATGTAAACAAACTTGCCCACTCTTGCGCTCCCTTCCTTCCCCCTTTCTATCTTCGCTCCGCGCCGGATGTAAACAAACATGCCCACTCTTGTGCTCCCCTCCCTTCCCCCTTTCTGTCTTCGCGCCGCGCCGGATGTAAACAAACATGCCCACTCTTGTGCTCCCCTCCCTTCCCCCTTTCTATCTTCGCGCCACGCCGGATGTAAACAAACTTGCCCACTCTTGTGCTCCCCTCCCTTCCCCCTTTCTATCTTCGCGCCGCACCAGATGTAAACAAACTTGCCCACTCTTGTGCTCCCCTCCCTTCCTCATTTTTATCTTCGCGCGCGCCGGATGTAAACAAAAATGCCCACTCTTGCGCTCCCCTCCCTTCCCCCTTTCTGTCTTCGCGGTGCGGCGTGATGATTCTAGTGATGTGACTGTGAACTAAACATATAGCTCTTAAACAATTGATTGAATTTTCATGAAACTTCAGCTGTAGCATCCCTTATAATCCCGGTTCATACATAAGTCATGTGGGATCTGAAAATTTTGAACCGGAAGAGCCAACGCAGAAAATGACTGCTACAGTAGATTGGCCATTCATCTCAAAAAATTATACATGTAGCATCCTTGAAAGCCCGGTTCAAATCAACAGGCATATCTGGAATTCCAAACCTCTAGAACTTTCTAACCTGAAGCATATGCACCCGAACGTCATGTCTACATCTCAAAATAATTGAAAATGTCAACTTATTTCTAAAATAATGTAACTTGAAGTTACTAATCAGGCAGGTAACGTTACTAACCGGGCGATGCCGAAGAAGCTGCTAGTTAAGATATAGATGACATTGATGCGGTATAAGTGTTATTCACGAATTATATTCTATTTAACTTGATCTGAAAATATATTTCCTTTACTCAATACTTCCTGTTTACTTAGTTATTTTCGCCTCATCGATTTATGGCTGGGTCTTCACACCACCCTTTAATTTTGTGCAAAGTTTAAGTTATTTAGTGTCAATAGGTTCCAAGATTGGTACATTTATTACATTGGAAATTATTATTGTTTTTGTGTTAGGTTCCTTTCTAATCCACCCCTCCCCCCCCTTCTTTGGCCTATGTGGCATCATTAAGGATTTTTTTTTTATAACGCCCACCCCCGGAAATGGAAATTTCTTTCATTGGGCCGTTAGAGGGCGGGGAGGTGTAGCCCATTTTTATTTTGGCACCCACCACAGGACCGGGCTACATTCCCGGGGATATTTCTGTGGTCACAGGGAATAAGTTGTTGGGTTGTAAAATGGCCAAAATGAGTTAAGTGTACTGTGATCATCTCCCAAGCCATCTGCACACTGTGAAGAAGTTGGGAGCTCAGGACTCTAATACTACGGAATTATAAAGATGTGGGTTTCTTAGTATCTCGTAAAATTGTGTATGTTCTCGGTTAAATCAACTTAATCTACTTCTTAGAGAAATCATTCACGAGATAACTGCATTTAACCATTTATTCACTATGGCAGACTATTCCAAGTGAAGAGGGCGTTTTCGGTTAAATCAACTTTAGAGAGGCATCATTCACGAGTATTTCAAAAAGTATGGTAAATAATTAGGTAAGTGATGGGGACTGATTAGGTAACTAAGGGAAAATCCAAAAAAGGATTAACAATATTCATTTTCATTCACTCCTATAGATTTAGAAGGTATGTGATTAATAATGATGCAATCATTATTTATTTATTCCAAAAACTGGATTTACAAGATTAATGCAAAAGTAAAAAAGTGTTGCCCTGAAAAGTTACGAACTTAGACTTAGCCAATTTATTCCCTGTGACCACAGATTTACAAACACCCGATCCCGGGAGAGAAGTTTTATCTATGAAATAAAATTCTCTCCCAAGAAAAGGGATTTGAACCCGCACCCGTGGTGAGTCCATGTACCAAAGCCCTACGGTCTAGCACATAATATTCATTCAATCGGGAATTATCGTGTTCACAAAGAAACAGTATTTTTTTTTTTCATTTTTGAATTCAGGAGGTCGCAAAATATGAAATTCTAGTGAAAACTCAACATCGAATTTCCAACCGATTACATTACTTCCCCTATACTTCGTATAGCTGGGGAATGTGATATGTATATTTACATATGATTTGAATAATAACCATATGTATAATTAACATATGTTTCTTTAGTGGAATAGACAATATTTCAAAAATAAGTTTGTTTTATTTATTTATTAACATATGTTCAGTTTTCAGTATTCATTCAATGTTATGTTTCTAACCAATAAAGGTTTATTTATATGAATATGTCAATATCAATAATATTTAGTAACAATATCATGGCGAACGAGAATGAAGCAATGCATGAAGAACAAGAAAAAAGAACTGGTGACAATATTCATAAATTTAGAAAAGTAAAAGCACGCCCAAAGGACAAATTCCAAGGTTAGAGAACTTACTTAAATTTAACAATGTTAGGAAAATTTTGGAACTAAATGAAAGGCTTTTGAATCTCAAAGTTATACGGGACAAATTTGCGACAGTTCAGGAAAGCATCGAACTCTTAGTTGAGGATGAGGATTTGCAGGAGGAACTAGAGGTAAGGTACGAACCAGAGGATAGGTTGGTGGCAGTGAAGATAGGTTTACAGGATTTGGGATCCCTCATATCGGAGTCAGAGAGCAGACCGGCCGGGGTCAGATCTAAAGCATCCGAACTGCCCACCTCACAGGTCACTTCTAGCTAGAACTTCGTACCTTTTCAAGAGGAAGAGACTTTCTATAATTTTATAAAACGGTATGAAACTTTTATGTTTTTGAAGCAGCAAAAAGATCCGAAATTTATAATTATATTTTTTTAAAGGTATTGCCACCTAAACTTAATACAATTATATGACTTGTCGACTGCGGATGATCCTAGGGACAAAACGTACAAAGAGCTATCAGTACTTCGAGAATATTTAGAGCCTCAACAGAACGCTTGGACGTCCCAACATAAATTTATTTCTCGGACGCAGAGAAGACATGAATCAGTTCATGAGTTTCCGGCTGATTTAAGGAAGCTTACAACAAATTGTGAATTTTTCGGTGAATGTAAGCGGTCAATTGCTGACAAATTTTTATGTTTACAATTTATAAGGGGCCTATCAGACAAAGATGTACATATGCTACAGGAGAAAAAGAAGAGGACGTTTAAGGAACTCATGGACCTGGCAAATACTCTCGAGAAAGCTCGCAGATGAACCTAATCAGAAGGGATTAGTTGAACCAGCTGAAGAAAGACGGCGGCGTCCCCAAGGCACTGAACACAAAATCGTCTGGGAAGGACGAGTTAAGGTTCTTAGATAACTAGAGAGCCATTTTCAGGCAGACGCTGAGGGGCAGGTGTTACCGTTGTGGTGATCAGTCCCATCGAGCTAACAGCTGTCGATTTCAGGACGAGAAATGCAGAAAGTGCGGCAAAAAAGGGCACTTAGCGCGGGTCTGCTTGAGTGAACCCAATAACAAAAAGCTAACACCCCACACAGAAGAAGATATTCTTGAAGAAGTTGCTCACGAAATTCAAATGAACAATGTCTCACAGCAAAGATGTGACAAGATAGTTATATATAAGATAGTTATCAAAGTAGCCATAGAAGGGAAGACAGTCCCAATGGAGCTGGATACGGGAGCGTCTGTGAGCTCCATCTCCTACCGGGACTACAAGAGATTCGACTTCAGCAACAAGATCTTCAAGACAGCCGTTCAACTCAAGACATACAGGGGAAAATATCAAACCGAGAGGTTCAATTCATACTCATTGTCGGTACAAAAACTTTACTTTTTATGGGAAACTTTTTATTATTGACCAGGACGTAGACCCCTTTTTCGAGCGTGAATGGCTTCGAGAGGTACGACTGGACTGGGGTGACATATATGCAACTGAAGCTACAAAAAAACCTGATCTTCTGATAGAGTTCCCAGAACTGTTTAGAAAGGAAGTTGGGAAAATACCCAATGACAAGGGACATCTACAACTTGCTTTTAGTATTCATTCAACGTTATGTTTCTAACCAATAAAGGTTTATTTTTATGAATACGTCAATATCTATAATATTTAGTACACAATAGAATGTCACAAATCACAAGTTTCTACAGCCAGTAATTCGGTCTCGGCGGAGTCGGACAGATGGGTACGTAAAAAAATGTACGGACATTAAGCATTTCCCTTTGGCTGATTTCACTGAAAATAGTTTCATTCTTATGGGGTTCTGGATTTACAAGTAAAATTTTGTGTCGACAAATTCATTCAGTTGAACCCCCCCCCCCCCCCCCCCCCCCCCCCCCCCCCTAATACGCCCTTCTCTTTGCTGAGATTGTCGTACTCACAGGGTTCCAGATACAAATATAAAATTTCGTGTCGATATATTCTTTCTATCAGGAGTTATGTTCTCAGCCACACTTACACACACAGACAGACATGACATTTTACTTCCCCTATTAGTATATTTAGTTAAGAGAGTTATGTAATTTGTCAGAAAGTCCATGCAGTTATCGCAAAAATTTAATGTTTTCCAAACCCTTGGATCCAAAACTGAAAAAAGTTCACTGGTATGTGTCTGTGGACACGATAACTTCCGACAGAATGAATATGTCGACACGAAATTTTATATGTGTACCCCATAAGGATTGATTTTCAGCGGGGGACCGTAGGAGGGACTTAACTTATTAATAATATAGTAATTGTCAAAGTACTGAATGTTTCGACACGAAATTTTACTTGTAAATCCAGAACCCCATAAGAATGAAACGATTTTCAGTGAAATCGGCCGAAGGGAAATGCTTAATGTCCGTACATTTTTTTATGTAGCTATCTGTCCGACTCCGCTGGACATATTCATATAAATAAACCTTTATTGGTTAGAAAAATTACACTGAAAACTGAACATATGTTTATTATACAAATAATTCAATCATATGTAAATATACATATCAAATCTCTGCCGGTAATCGAGACCTTAGGATCTGGTTGACATGCCGTCGAAACACGTTCCCACTGTCCAGCCTCACTCGGTACTGGACTCTACCTTCCCGTCCTATCATGTACCCGAACTTCCATTTGTCCCTCTCATTGTAACACTTAACCTGTATCCTCTCCCGGCGCCACACGTCCCCATTATCCAGCCTCACCCTGTACGGGTCACTACCTTCCCGTCCTATCATGTTCCCGAACTTCCATTTGTCCCTCTCATTGTACCACAACCTGTACACTCTCCCGGCGCCACACGTCTCTACTGTCCAGCCTCACTCGGTACTGGACTCTACCTTCCCGTCCTATCATGTTCCCGAACTTCCATTTGTCCCTCTCATTGTAACACTTAACCTGTACCCTCTCCCGGCGCCACACGTCCCCATTGTCCAGCCTCACCCTGTACTGGACACTACCTTCCCGTCCTATCATGTTCCCGAACTTCCATTTGTCCCTCTCATTGTAACACCTAACTTGAACCCTCCTCCCAACTGGAATTCCTCTCCCACGAAATTTTATGTGAGGATTAAGAAGTCCCTGAGAAAGACACTGATTGATTCTCAGTCAAATAGGTGGATTGGTTTGGAAGAGTGAAAATGTAGTTGATCAATTCTGAAGTACAATTTCAGTGATTCACCGACGACTTTGTTTTTTACAATTTTATGTTGAGATCAAAAAACATGAAATTCCTGTGAAAACTCAACATGTAATTGTTGACCCATCGCATAACTTCCCCTCTTACTACGTACAGCTAGGGAAGTAAAAATAGAAATCAAAAAGAGAAACAGAAAATTATTTTATTATAAAATAGAGGTACTGTAACGATAAGAGGAGAGGAGTAAAGATAGGAGGGTTGCTGATAGCAGCTATCTCACCTCACCTGGATTGTTTGCACAGATAAAAAGGTAAAAAATAAATAACATTATGAAAGTACTCTTTTTTTTTTCGAAATCAAGAGAAACATGATGTGAATAATTTAAATAAGAGTCTTGTTACATTTAAAAAATGAAATAAACAATAGTTTAATTAAGGTACACACAACTATGTACATACAATATATATGCCTATTATACAATACTTACAAACTTAAATGGTTCACCAAATGGCTAACGAAGGGTATAAGTCAAAAGTTGCCAGTTTAGTATGAAATATTTTACTTCTTTGCTTGTAAACAAGAATTTGCTATTTCAACTACGTATATAGTCTAAATTGATTGAAGAAAATTGTTTAAAAAAAGGCTTTGCGTTAGGAGAAAATGATAAATGTTTAGTTAAAGAACCAACATTTGTTTATTTAATGTATAGTTTTTTACCCCTTCGGTAGCATGGTCATAATATATTATGATTCATAACGAACGAGAATTTATACAATCAAAACACAAATTTTATATTGTCCTCAATTTTATTTAATTCATACAAAAAATATGTTTCCAGTGTTTACGCTAGTAACAGGAAGTTGTAAATATTAGCCAAAATATGACGAAAAGAAATAAAAAGGAAGAGATTTTTGAACTTGGGCAAATAATAATCATTGGTACTGTACAATTCCTTTATTTATTTGTTATGAATAAATACATCAACTTGCAAAAACATGTGCTAAATACAAATAAAATAGTTTCACCAATTAATGGTTATTGATTGTCTCTGTGAAGTTTCATTGAAGGAAATAAATAACTGAACACAATTTTTTGTAAATGGACTATGGTGGGGTGGATAATAGGTCTACCAACTAGTAGATCAGGTATCGAGACCCTTTGTACTAACATGAATTTCTGTCAATTACCACAGGGGGCGCTAGTATCCGCTGATTCGATACAGGAGGTAAAATTGGGGACAATCAGAGCATCCGCCTAACTTAAACTTCTTAATTTGATTGGCTCCATTCCTATCACCGGTTTACGTAAGATATATGAACAGTTATGCGGACAATCTTTAGGTTGGCAACAAGTAGAGATAGTCTGTAAGGTGGCCCCATTCGTAGTAAATAAACTTTGAGAACTTATAGGTAATTAATTTCATTTTGAGTAAAAAAGTTTCTATAAATATAGGTCAGCAAATGCTTCCTTAAAAAAAACAAAAAAAAAAACAACTACAGGCAAAAAACCTTTTGAAAACCCATTGTCTGGATGAGGTGGAATTCATTTTGCTAAAATATGTGACACATGGAGTGAAATCCTATTTCCAAGTAAGAAATTCTGAGAAGATGGATATTTTATTTCATAGACTATTTTGGTGGATAGGAGATATCCAAAACTTCAAATGATGTCAATCGACGTTTTTCTTGAAAAATGTTGAAAAGAACTTCGCTTCCCCCGAACTAGGTTCTAAGTGCTCATTCTTTCATAAATTTAACGCTGTACAACTTTTTTCAATTTTGAATGTATTTTTTGATATGATGAGTTGTAATTGAGTTATTTACAGAAAAAATGTACAATCTTACTGAAAAATCTAAGTTTTAATGTTTTTTTTGGGGGGGAAGCGTTCGCGGATCTATGTTCAAAGAAACTTTTTCACTTGAAATTCAAATCCTCTTCCCATAAGGTCCCAAAGTTTGTCCCTACGAACGGGGCCACCCTGCACACCACAATCGGTGAAATACTCTAAGACGGCGAAACCTGGGCAATATTAGAATATAGCGAAACTGTGTGTGAGTTCAGTTATTTTTTTCCGATAAAAATATTGTTTATTTCTTCAAAATTAAAGACATTATTACTTTTTAACAATACAAATAAAACGTTATCAACACAATAATGAGATATAAAAAGTCTCAATAAAAAGTATTACATATGAAATACATCAGAATAAAAAATGTATAATACCTACTCCTGACTGAAGAAACTTGTCTAAGACGCAACGAATGACATGACAGAAGCCAATGGAATTGAGTCACAAATAACATGTAAACCAGTCAAAATTCAATGTCTTATCGTTCGTTATGTCTTAAAAAACAAAAATATACAGTTATTTTCATTCCAAGCATTTAGTTTTTGGGGTGAAAACATATATAATCAGAAAAAACAGGCAATTTATATCTATGAAATAATAATGAATTAAAAACATTTAAACAATTTCATTGTAAATTTTAAAATAGATAATCACTTGAGCTATATTGCAGTGATTAGACTAAATAGAAACAAGGATAAAGCGTACAATATTTTTTAACTGAAATTTACGCTTTTTCCAAACTAATGAGAATACATGTACTATAATTAAAATTAGAAATGATAATTCTCGCGTCACTGAATACTGGTTGGGGATTAAAAAATATTTAAAAAATCTAAATTCTGAATCCGATGTGTGTTTGTGGTTGAAATAAGTGGAGGAGTTGAATCTCACTTGGTCAAAAAGTGCAGACGCTACCTCTCCACTTAACTCAAAGTACAAAAACCACAATCCGCTATGTCCAAAAGTAGGAAAAAATTAATAAGGGATAAAATCACACTTTAATTCAAAAGATTATTTGCCTAATATGTTTTACAACAGACGTTTATTTATTGAAAGCCTACATTACAAAAAGTTTAAAATCACAAAAAATATATAATTGAGAAAATATATATGAGCCATTTTGCGATATGTTCAGCATTAAAATATATAAATAAGTAATAAAATCAAGGTTATAAGAAATTAAGAATTGAGGTCGAGAAGAAAATTGCGAGCATCTATCAGTTGGAAGAGTTAGATCTGGCACTTTAGAAAAAAAATCCTGTCTAGATCCCCACTTCCAACTAACAGGTGCGCACCTGGAAACAAGAACTGTGACTGAAACCCTGGATATATAGTTGTGGCACCCTGTTGACAGAGTTCGGATTTAGAAAACTGTGACTGTTAAATAGACAACTATGAATAAAAACCTGTTAACAGACCTGTTACATAGAGAAGTTGAAAATTGTTACTGTTGACAGAGCTGTTATATAGAGAACTATGAGAGAGGTTGTTCACTGAGCTCGGTTATATAGACCACTGGGAGAGCCCTTCCCAAAAGTTTTGTCACATCAGACACCACTTGAGATTATCTAAACCAACATTTACCTAGTACCTGTATCTGTTATCCTCCCCACCTCACTCCCTCAACCTCTCGTCACTAGAAACCGGACTTATATGCACC
Organism: Aradus depressus; assembly: GCA_963662175.1. NCBI lineage: Eukaryota > Metazoa > Arthropoda > Insecta > Hemiptera > Aradidae > Aradus > Aradus depressus. Next base: position 42,521,137 of record OY759218.1, on the reverse strand, counting down.
AGAAATACCGAAATATATGTAACAAAAGAAAACTGAAATATGCAGTTAAATGAGCAAGTAAAAAAAAAAAAAAAATTGTAAAATGCAATAAAATATGATGACTAATTACTAAATATACCAAAATCATTAAAAATTGCCTCCTAAGCAAGAAATCTAGAACTACCTATCAAAACGCATCTAAAAATAAAGAAAACGTAAGTTTTTTAAAAAATATTGTCTATTTCACAAATAATATATAATATGGGAGTACTTTCGGTATTGCTACCATCTTCAGCCACGACTTAACAAATGTTATATTATTTGTTAAGTCGTGGCTGAAGATGATAGCAATACCGAAAGTACTCCCATATTATATATTATTTGTGAAATAGACAATAATTTTTAAAAAACATACGTTTTCTTTATTTTTATCAAGTGTTTCACAATATCTCTGCAAAAATGTTAAATATCAAAACGCATCTATTTTCCCAAATGAATTTTTAAAGAACTGAAAAACGTCCAGCTTCCTTAAAGACAACAGATAATCACACTCAACCAATACCATTTGATACATTTCAGCTGGGGAGGATGACCCGGCCGACCTGGGGCGGGTGACCTAGGGCCGAATTTTGAGGGCGGGGTGACCTGTCTGCCCAGGGAAGTTAGTGAATAATCTAGCAACAATGGGTACCACAACTAACTTTTCTCATAAATTGATTTTCTCTAAGAAAATAATATATCTTCGGAATATATCAATCGGCACCGTTGCTTGTTGAAATTAATGAAATCTTGGGAATTCTGAATACTCATATTAAATTTCGTGTCGATATGAATAACATAGACAGTTATTAGGGTTTTGAGTACAATCCTTGCTAGTCCATAAACAGGCGCAATAAGTACAAATTCATGAAAAATCATGCGCCAGAAATATTAAATTGCGGAACAATCAAAAACAAAAAAAATTCAATTTGGATCTCAAATTAATGGTACTAAAACGCATATAGTCAAAATAGTCAAAGGGCCGGTGCATGATCTTGGTGACTAATTTTATTACAATTTGATTTTAAATTTATTTCATCGAGGAGATGTTAAAAACGCATATGGAGGGATTTACAAATGGCGGCCTAATTATATGCTGAAAATATGCATTTTTATTGTTTTTTGTAAATATCTCATAATTCGTTCGTATGAAGAAAAGCGTTCTTATAACTAAAGTTTGGAACTCTAGACAAAAAAAGTTCTATTCACTTTTTGGAGCAAAGGCGTATGAATATGTTAGCACGAAACAGCGCGCTCAACTGAGAAGTCCAAGGTTTGGCTATTTAGTGTTTTTTTTGCAATTGGCTCTGTAACGACTACATATACAACAAAATATCATACGACATTCCTTGGCGTTGCGAGGGGGGGGTGGGCGGGGTGGGCACGACCCCCCCAGAAACGTGCGATCTAATGAACCTAATTAAAAAAAATTATAATATATAACGACAACTCCACCGCAGACAAACATTACAGTCAAGACAAGGATATAGAAAGCTTCAGTTCCCAGTCAAACGCTATTCGGATACAACTTACGCTTTCTTAAAGTTTGGACTCCAACGAATGCTGCCCATCGGAGAAGTATGAGAGTTAAGCGAACGCATCGTCGTCGTGCGCATTATTCATCATATTCATCACTAGACTGAGGAAAATTTTAATTGTTGATTTAAATTTGTGTTATTCTGATTCATACTGATATCTTGTGTATGATACCTGATTGTTAATTATTAAGTTTAATTAAACTAAAAATATGATTGTGAAATGTAAACTATTGTTTTATTATCTCCGTCGGTTGACCGTCCACTTCCCCTGGACAATCACCAATACGGTAGCTCCAGAGGCGAAGCCCCGTCCGTATCTCGTGACAAGCTTTCGCACAAACTCGAAAAAAAGTTCATATGGAATAAATCCCAGTTGGACGCACGCGCTCGGAATACTATTATCATACGGAATTCGCTCCAAAACGGTTGCATTCTCCAAAAAGTGTATATAACCTATAATTTGGAATCTGGGAGCGTGTTTGATGGAGGTAGTTTTCCGTAGGTCTTACCAACCCAATATATTCTGATTTCTGTAGAAATCTGCTAAGACGGTTCCAATTATGCTTCGCAATCCAGGGAGGGGATTCATCTGCTACGTATACTTTGAATTGCAAATAAATGAATTTGTTTTTACACTATATATCAAGGGAGTGTCACCACTGGGTGATTTCTCCCCTCATGACATTTCGACATTGCCATTATCTCTGTATTAGCATATTTGCTTGTTGTATATATTTTTATACAGTTGTAAATATCTCTTTGTAAATAAAAAAAATAAATTAAAAAAAAACACTATATATCATTACGTAAATTTACTTCTAACGAAAATGGACGATCTGAATAATTTTTGCAGACCGTCCACCAGGAGAAAGGACTTTTCTGGAAACCGATAAAGACGTTTTGAATAAAAGTTTTTAATTCACTACAATCAACAATTCCAAGCTATAATTGTCTGGATGGCCAGCACCATCAGCTAGCTCCCTACCCCTCACTGTCAGCCATGGGGCTATAGCTATAGTATCTATCTAATGGTGGAGAGGTCCGGCGGTGCCTCCTGTTCTCCTCCGGCCTGGTTGGGGCAGCTCGATTGGGGGCCTCGGGATCCCGCCTTCCATTCCTTCTCCCAACTCACTTTATGTTGTTGAGTCTTTAGTTTCCCTCTTTGTATCTGGCCAATTTGTCTAATGACATAAAGCCAAGAAAAGAAAAAAAAAAAAAAAAAGTTCCAAACAACGGGATTTTTGAGACGGAAATCGGGATTCGGAAAAGCAAACCCTATTCTAACACCCAAAACCGGTATTGGCCTAATTTATTTTCCTGGTATGGCATATCAGTTGGTAAATAAGGTGTAAGCGGTGAAGAGTGGTGGGGAAGGGTTGGTCCCACATATCTCAACTTTGTTTGCTACCTGTCCTCTGTCAATATTGCACCATATCAGATATCTTAGCATTGAGCCACTTCAGGACAAACTCTGATATCCTCCCTCTTCATTCACCTCATCATACAAGACAAACATACATTTTATATCATAAACATTTTCCTATCCTCTATAATGTTTATACATCTGCCTACAAGTCCCAGCACACTCCTGACCACTGCCGTTCTTTCTTCCAACTATAGCTTCCCGAAAGCTCCAATCCCAACTTCATAAAATCGTGAGATGGTGTCAGCTGTGTTTTATTCGACTAATTTCCTATCTGCTCGTTCTTTGCCAGCGCTTTGATGCCGCTCCAGGAGTTCCCTATCTTCTCCGCCCCAGCCTTCACCGTCCTCCTCTAAGGGATCTTGGGTCTTCCTCACATACAACACAAACATACATTTTATATCATAAACATTTTCCTATAATATTTATACAGCTGAACTGCATTCAAGCCCCAGCACACTCCTGACCACTGCCGTCCTTTCTTCCAAGTAAGTCTTCTGAGACCTTGCGGGTTCCATTCGAACGCCTGCTTGGCAATGCTTCCTTCCCCTTGCCTTAGCGCTAGACCGATCCACTTTCATTTTCTATTTTTCATCTGAAACATTATAGGCCTTTGGTTCGTCGATGCCCACAGCTCTATGTTACTGAGTTTGGCCACCATATGCTGACGATACTTAAGAAAACCTGGAGATTAATGGATATGCCAAAGTTAAGAGAGAGGATAAGCCTCCCTCAATAAGAAGTGTTTTTCCTAGCATTTCTGAACACACCTTAGAGCTAGGATTAGATCTGTGGTTTGTAAGTTTATGTGTTTCATAAGGAAAATGTTGACATACAATTCTTTACAAATTGTTCTTAAACATAAAAAAAAAAAAAAAAATGGCAGTTCCAAGAAAAAAAATTCAAAAGAATCCAATTAACTTATCTTCAATAAACAAACGTTGAATGATTGATTTTCGAGAGTAAACTTTTACGAGGTCATATTTGTTTATTCTACCTTTTAATAAAATGATAACTGTATAAACATGAAATATGTCAAAATGTATCTTATATAATGTAGAATACAATTTTTCTCACAAGCTGATAATTAACAATTTGACACATAATTATACTCGTACATACAGTGGCCTCATTCTGTTACTTTCGAACGAGTGGTTGAATCGAGATGGGACAAAGTGCAATCTTCACCGGACCACAGCTAGTATTCTAAATATAAATATAAACACAGAAATGGGGAGGGGGGGAAGGCCCCCAGCCAGATGATTTTACTTTATTTTAAACATCAACTTTTGTTAAAGTGAATAAGCAGCTGCTTCTATTTTTAACTCCTGCTCAAAATTAACGCACAGCCCAGTATTTTTTTCATTTTCTTCAGTTGTTTTCATTTTAAACTTATAATTCCTATTTGTATTGAAGAATTCTTTAAAATAGAGTGAAAAATTAACAATATCAACACAATTAATTCATTGCTGCAATGAAATGTATTGAATGATAAAGAACAGAAAATCAAATGTTTCATGAGATAAGACAATATAAAGAAAATTTGAAAAAAAGAGAAGCAGTTTGGGATGTTGTAACCTCTTGATTTTTTCAGTACTTGGTGTTTCCTCCTCTGGCAGATTTGACAGCTTGGAGCCTTCTTTCCATCCCTCTGATGAGATTTTGGAGGTCTTCCTGAGAGACCTTCATTTACAGCAGTATCCAGCTGAGCAAGGTTATCCGGAGGTGGATCCCGGGTTCGAACCCTTCTTTTTACCATGTCCCAGGCATGCTCTATTGGCTTCAGGTCCGGGCTCCTCGAAGTTCAATCCATAGTGGCTATACCAACTTCTCGAAGGTAGTCAGTTACCCCTCTTGCACAATGTGGACGAGCATTATCGTGCAACAGAATGAAATCTGGACCGATTAAAGGAGCAAATGGCTCTACGTGCTACTTCACTGGCTTTCAGTATATTCATTCTCGTTTTCTAATGGATGAAAGCATTATCATTAGAATTATAAAATACATAACAATAAAAACTACAATATTTTCACAAGATAATAAAATAAACTATAAATATAGAGGAGAGCTGTGCCTAGTGTCACCTTTGTTTCTCATATCAAGGATTTTTTTGTATTTCTTTAAATGTGTAATATTATTGCTATAAATAATTCGTTAAAAATAAACGTATATTGTATCCTTAGACACAGCACATTCATCTTTATCTATAAGGTGCAGCAGAACTACACCTGGGAATCCTAGATTCTATTTCATAGCAGAATGTCCTGTCTTCAGCTGCCCGACTTGTGACTCCATAACTGTCTGTTCTCATCAGATTTCACGGTCACAACGGTATTGAACAAACAGCGTCGTTTGTCAGAGTTGTCATTATTCCGATCTTATTAATTAAAGACAAGCAACCCCATAGGGCCGAAATCCTTTTGGAGGCATTTAGAGTACTACCACAAAGGCCATGAAAAATAAAAACACTGGAAAAGTGCAAACAAATAAAAATCACATTCTACCCTGGAAAATACCGTTCTTCTTTTTTTTTTTTTTTTTTTTCTTTCTTTTTGGCCTCGGCAGACACCACACTAGCCATTGCTATTCTTAAAACTACACTATAAAATATAATTCTGCCAAAGATGGGATACTGGAGGGAGGAGCCCAGACAGAGGGCCCAAGCAAGCGGCCCCAGCCAAGCCGGGGGACAGCCGGAGGCACCCCCGGACCACATCACCCAAAACAATATTCATAGCGCCGACCAGTGACTGGAGTGGAGGCTCCTGAAGGAAGGTTTGCATGTAGTGCCGGCCGTCCAGACCTTCGGAGCTCCTGGGTCTATAGACCAGTGCATCGACAGTGCCCCCCACAGACCCCCAGCCAAGCAGGGGGACAGCCGGAGGCACCGCCGGACCACATCATCCAAAACAATACTCATAGCGCCGACCAGTGACTGGAGTGGAGGCTCCTGAAGGAAGGTCTGCATGTAGTGCCGGCCGTCCAGACCTTCGGAGCTCCTGGGTCTATAGACCAGTGCCCCCCACAGACCCCCAGCCAAGCCAGCAACCCCAAGCCCAGGCCCCCCACCGGAACCCGCCCCCCAGTCAGAGCTTACATTGGTTCAATTTATAGCTAAGGAATCTGGGGCTGATTTTGAATTTGCATTATAAATCTGTAAATGGATTGGTAAATAAAAATGTTGAGGGTTATTAAAAGCTGGGGATAGTTAAAGGGGGATTGGGTTAGCTTATACAGTTCAGTGAACATAAGTTCTCTCTGGGTATGATATTTGGTACATGAAAGTACAATGTGCTCCAGGTTCTCCTCCACCCGACACACCCGGCACAGTGGGCTGTCTGCCTTGCCTATCCTAAAGAGATACGACCCATAGATCCCGTGGTTCACCCTCATTCTATTGATAACAGTACCAGGGTTCTGAGCCCACTCTCGGGTTCATCCTCTAATACCAACTTCCTTTGTCACTACTGGTATACATCTCTTGCCAAATGGACCGACAGTTCCTTTTAATTTGTCCACTAAGATCCTCTTTGGGTAGCCGGACTGGTAAGGGGGTCCCTTCTGATAACGCTTGTTCACATAAATACAAATACTTTGGAGTTGGTTATTTAGTATTATTTATTTCTGTATTTCGAAAACAAAAAGAGGGATAAATAAAAGAAGAGTAAACGTTATGTAGTGTCACACTTTTTCTGACAGTAAAGAACTAAAATATTGTTGAAATGTTGAAAGATACAAGTATCCATTTTTGGAATAATAAAAATAAACAGTACAAATGAAAAAAAAAAAACTAAAGTAGTTTATTTTGACATCATTCGATAAATCAATGATTAGAAAAGGTGTAGATTTTTTGGATATGTTAGGCATTGCTAGGACGACCTCTTTACTATAATTATTATTAAAGTAAAAATCATAGTTCAGGAAGTATAGTGTTTGTACCTGTAAAACGTACCTGATCTTACCTGTATCAAACCCCTCTGGATTCACAGCCAATCTCCAAGAAACAAGTTTAAAAAAACAGCGAATAGAATAAATAATTTTCACGAATAATGATCAAAGGAAAATGTATTGAACAAACTGTAGCATAAAGAATAAGAATATGAAATCTCAATTTCAAAGTCAAAGCAATAGACTAAATAAACTTCTCAGCAAATATTAACATACAGTGGTGAAAAACTGGTTAATTTTCATAGATGTGGAAGAACGTTCGCAAGTTTCCTGGATGGTAGAAGAGGGATTTCAATTGAGGTAAAGTCGATGGAAGGAAATATCAAATATGATGACTCACAATTTTCGATAGCAACTCATGCCAAGTATAACCAGCACTGGATCAATCGCCAGTCCGCATAACTAGATACTGGGTCGACCTTAGTGAGAGATCAAGCCAGGCACCACCAAACAAATTAAAAAGAACGGGTGGTCAGTCTGATCCCTCAGGCTGAACCAGATGTCTCCTCAGCTCCGTTGAAAAAATAAGAATTCTCGTTTTCATAGCAGCAGTTGGAAGGGCAAAGCGCTAGGTATCGGTAATGCAACTTTTCTGTAGACAGGTTACGGGGCGCGCGATTTCAAACATCACTTCACATAAAACCAGTCCACTAAAATATATATATACGTTGTAAACGCATTTTGAACTGACTCACAAGACCTCAGCCACTTTTTATAATTCAAGCCTTGGGCAGAGGGGTTTACTTATTTTTTTCCCCGAGCCATAGGAAGGGGTAATTACCCCCCTTTTATCCGCGCATGGCTACTTCATACGAGCTCCTTAGATAGAATGAGAAAGATGAGATAGTGGGGTAATCACTCCCATCTCTCTGAATCATGCGGTTCGCAACCCTTCGCTCACAACAATCACAACAGAAAGTAAAGAAAAAACGCGTTTTTTTTTTAAATATTGTCTATTTCACAAATATATATATATATAATATGGGAGTACTTTCGGTATTGCTACCATCTTCAGGCACGACAAATACTAAATGGAAGTTCAACCAGTTTACAATCCAAACGGTACCCTTCCTTCAGCCCCATGGGGTTTTTCCTGTCCCTTCTGTACAGTTATGATTTAAAATATAGAAAACATTAAAAATAAAATTTCGTTTCAAATTGAAATATTAATATTAAAAGAAAAAATTTTGAAATAGTATGAAGATGTATGAAATAAATCAAAGATGACAATAATAAATATAAGAATAAGAGTAAAAACATATAAAATAAAGATACATCGTTTTTTGAGGAGGATGGTACGTATACACAGAGACTGGAGGATTATATTATTGGTGATACAAGGGTGAATATTTGAGATTGGTCTGATCGTTCATACAATTTCCTATTTGTAGTGCTCTGTTTATTTCTAGTTGTTCCAGTGAGTTGAATAATGTACCTTTGTCACAAAAATGTAGGTATTGTATGCCTGTATTTAAATCGAAATGGTGTTTGTTTGCGTTGTGTTGTGCGAAAGTTGATTTGACTGAGTTGTATGTTGTGTCAGTGTTTAAGCCTATTTCTGATATTATCTATATTTATGAAATAGACAATATAAAAAAAAAAAATAACACATTTTTTCTTTACTTTTTTAAGTGTTTCACAATATCTCTGCAAAAAGTATCAATCACAACAGAAGCCGAGATATTAAACTCAAGGCATCATTTCTGTGAAAAGGTATACAGGGTGAATTTTTAGCGAAAATACTCCCCAAGACGTACAAAAAAAAGTCTTTTACACCATGGTCCGATTCTCACTTGTTTCCAGGTTATTGAATTTTTTCGTTTACCAAGAAGTTGGATTTTAATCAATTAATCGCTATTACTCAGCTTACCCTTCAGTCGAAAATTACTTTTGATATCACTAACCGGAAGCTTGATGAAATTTCTATAAATTACTTTATTCAAGCGTCTAAAACGTTTACATGTGCCACACAACAACTACTGAAAGGCTTCTTCGAACTTTTTAGACATTATTCAAAGTACAAAATAAACCCTAAATTTAAACTCAAAACATTTCAAAACAACTATACCAATCAATAAACCTTAAAACGACATCCCCAAATGTCCTATTATCTCAAGTGGTCAGTTTCCAAACAACATTTAAATTTGAAAAACGTGGTCTTATAAGAGGGAAACCAAATAAATGAATGAAGGAAAATCAGAATTGTTCACACTTTATTTCACTTTTTGATAATATCCAAAATTATTTCAACTAATACTAAAATTAATTCCACCAATGAATTTATATTATGAATAACATTTAATGTTAATTAAATGGTTTTGAATGCTCAAACTGCCCTACTCCTTTTCGGGTACATCCCCTTACTCTCTTCCTCATCGTACCAACCGTAACGCTAAATGATCATATTTCCCTCAACTGAGTTGCTTCACCTATGTATGCCCAAATACATGTCTGCGAAATGTGTCGATATAGTTAATAAAATAAATAAAAACAATGAAAGAACTTGTTTAACTTTTATATTGTCTACTTCCACAAAAATATATACATATAGTGTACTGGTTTCTGCTTACACCATCATCAGCATCAAGTTCTAAAGAGAGTTCACTTTTTTTTTACAGAAAACCCAACGAGCTTTCGGATGGTGATAGCAAAAATAAGTTTAAAGTGAAGGGTAGCTGAGTAAAAGCGATTTGTTGATCAAAAACCAACTTCTGGGTAAAAATACGAAAAAATTCAATAATCTGGAGGAAACAAGTAAGAATCGGATCGTAGTTTATACGAATTTTTTTTGTTGGTTCGTCTTGAGTACTATCATTCTTTAAAAATGTCCACAGTGACTACCATTCACCCAATATAGATGGCATCAGCGTGTATAATTCAAAATCCACCAGAAATGGACTACTTGGCTTCACAGCTGCTTCAATGGTATTGAAAGGTGACTTACCATTTCCGCAATTTGATGATAATGGAGATTGTCCATGTAGGATCTATTTGGAGGAGTGTTGGTAACAACCCCGTGTTGAGGCTCAATCCAGCACTCTGTGATCAGCTCAGTCCGCAGCTCCAAGTCATTCTCATCGGTCATTTCATCCCCGGAATTACTGAAAATGATAATAATAATAATAATTGGTGGAGCGCAGGCCGCGCTTCGCAAGACCTTTAGGAAGGTTTTTTTGCGATCTTGTATTCCTTGGTAGTCGCTCGGAAAGCCATAAGTCATTTTGTAGAAATATATTCTAAATCTCAACCAGTTCAAAAATGAGCGTGTCCTGTGAAAAAGGGGTCATATTTTCATAAACAGTTGTAAATTGGCTTATCATACAAGTTTTAGCATGAACAAGGCATCCGTATATGTAAAACCTGTTTATCGATGAATTGAAAACAACGGGTTGAATTCGAACGCAATGAAGAAAACTGGCGTAATAGCTCAAATATTCTTCTGCGCAAACGCAATAAACATTTATGGGGGCTTTTTCGGTCTGGCTCGAATGGGAATTCTATTTCGCGAAGCATTTGTTACCTTAAAATCATACTAAGGCTCGGCCTCGTCGATTGTATTTGCGCATTCAGAATCCTAATTTATTCCGAAGAAATCAAATGTATGACTTATTTAGAGATTAAATATCCTTTCCTCATGAAATACATTTATTAACAATTTATTCAAAAATAAGAAATAAAAGCTTGGGTGTTAGTAGAACGATAACTCACTCATACTGTATTTCAGTGGAGACATTTTATAAAAGTACAAATCACATTACAACACTTATAAAACAACATATATTTGAGACATCATAAAAAATGTATACTTCCTCAAGGTACCTATTCAAAAGAACTTGAAACACTTTAAATAAAATTGTTATTAATAGTATGCATGTATTCACCTTCCTTTGGTACTTGCGCTGGTCATGTGAGGTGGGAAAAGAATATACTGAATAATACAAGTCTGAAATCGTCCATAGTTTTCAAATAATTCGTCTTCATCAAAGCACTGGAAGAAAGTAGACTGTTAAAATATAAAACAAACACAAGCATTGTGATTGCGTAGGGAGGATAATAGCCATATTTGGCAGCAAAATGTAACATCTTTCGGACTTTAATTAATTCAGAGTGGAGTAGCTTTCCAACAATATGGACTAACAAGTTGTAAGTCAACTTCTGGTCGATCTTAAGTTATACAGACTGGTGCCATAGAACAAAAACTCTATGGAAACTTTCAGAATATCAAGGAGGAGAGATAAGGCTTGTGGTCGAATAAAACAGACTTGTGGAATTTCTGCCAAGCTTTCTGTTTTATTCGACCACAAGCCTGATCTCTCCTTCTTATTACATCGTTGTTCAATCCCTCCCTAATTGATTTCAGAATATCGACGATTCGAAGGTTGTTTGTAACCCTTGTTTTTTAAATGTATAAGTTGAGGAACGCGGACATATTGTGGAAACTTGTAATAAATGAATAAAACAAACTTATTTTTTGAAATATTGTCTATTCCACTAAAGATATATATACATATAACTACCGGTTTCGGCTTTATACCATCGTCAGGTCTAGTTATGAACTGTTCATAACTAGACCTGACGATGGTATAAAGCCGAAACCGGTAGTTATATGTATATATATCTTTAGTGGAATAGACAATATTTCAAAAAATAAGTTTGTTTTATTCATTTTAAATGTATGCTTACAGCTTACTGTCTTCTACCTCGCTGCATACTATTGAACCAAATCGATTAATCTATTATTTATATTTTTTATGTTGTCCATGTTTTTAAGACGCTACTATACAGGAGGGACAGGGAAAAACTCCATAATGGCTGGAAAAAGGGTCAGTTAGGATTATAAACTTGTTTAACTTTCATTTAGTATTTGTTAAGTCGTGGAGGACTGGTGGAGAAGAACGAATCAGGAGCTATATAGGTTCTCGGAAAGGTCTGTAAGCTTGGCAGACAAAGATGGGAGACCATGAAGTCCCAATGAAATAATTATTAGTAGAATCCACGGGACTATTAAGAAACGCCGGGCAAAACAAATATATTTAGGAATGTCCAAACAGAAAACCTCCGATGACATTGTTTCGTTCGAGGTGAGGGCCTTAACTGTCCCCTTGGCTCCTCTATCACTCTTTTTAAAACTTTAATTGCTCTCCAATATACCTGTCCCACTTCCTTCTAAAGGTCTACACACTTTCTAATACTTACTTTCATCTGCACCTCCAACACCATATTTATAATGCCAGCTGTACAATGAGCGAATCTAAAACCTTCTTCAAGTCTCATTCTGCAATAAACAAAAAAATTAAAATTAAATACAGTACGATATAATTATAATCTAACAGTTACTCATATTTTTTTTAAATCGATGAATCACCGGCGATGTTCTTTCTCAGCTCGAACTACTTCTAATAAACTAAGTTTTCCCTCTCCCTCTGCTTCCCTTTTACCTGAGTTGGCTAAAAATCAATAAGTGTCTTACTTAAGAACTTCAGAATCTACTTATAAAATGTAATATCGATACATTAATTATATTGGGAGTGTGTCCACAAACACAAAATAAATAATTTTTTTTACATTATTAGATTCGTGGGGTCGGAAAACATGAAAATGAGGCGAAAACTTGACATGGAGAGATGTGTCACCATTACTGGGCTCAAGTTTATTTTGTTGTCGCATTCACAACATTGCAATTTTACCTCTTATGGAGTCACCTATGTTACCGATACATGGCTCGACAATGGCTTCTCTATTTTTCAATCCACTGATTGCTATACTACCTGGACAGATGATATCAAACCCCTTAGTAGAGGGTCAAGGTTAGCAAATAAAAGGTTGACATCTAGTTTTGCCGACAAGTTGACAAGTTACTACGTAATTGTCTAGTGTGCTTGCGCGCGAAATATTTGAATACGCAGCGCTACTGACCACATCAATTCTTTGCTTTGTCACAGTGTTAAAGATCGTTAAGAATTGAACTATGAATCGAAATGGGTCGCTGAGAGTACTGTAAAAAAAAGGATTTCAATACTAGGAATTATTTTTCCATAAGTACTTCATTATAAATAGGCATTGAATTAACAGAGAAATTGTAAAAATTTGGTAAGAATGGTAAAGATATGTCCGCGAATTCCATATTGCGATTTCTGTTGCCATCCTTACACAGTCTATGCGTGGAGGCACAGAACTGATTTGAATTTTAAAAAAGGAGCTATGCTCATATGGCCTCTGGCTTACAGACTTTAGCTGAGGAAGCAATCAGTTTAAAAGTAAATTTACAATCAAAGTGATGTATCGTCTAAAAGTTAAAAGAATACATACCGAGTTAGTGTGGTAAGCATAGTTGGTAGCAGATTGTTATGAGAATCCGAAGGAGTACGGGCATCCCATATTAATCTTTTATGATGTAAGTATCGTGACAAGGTAGTGATCAGTGTACTAACTGGTCGCAAAGGCTTGGAGTCACACACAGGCTGAGTCCCATCAGGAAATATAACTGTTTCAAATTCTCCAGGCATTCTCCCATATCTAGGCAAACGTTCAATCCATATAAATCTCCCAAAAAACATCTCTATTGTAAAATTCCACCAAATAATGTTCAGGATAGAAATTCATTTAAAAACAAAAAAGCAATGTCCTGCAGTGTCCTGCAACATTCATGCCCTGGTCGAGTAAATAAAGCCCAACTTTTTACAATTTCATCTTAGAATGGAAGTAGGAAGGGTAATAAAAAAAAATTCACATTCTCACGGTGCTTTAACTTTGCGGGATGAGATAGGTCAGTGAACACCCAGTGTGACCGGTCATGATACACAGCAAATTTACTTACTAGCTGTTAGCTAGCATGATGTTAATGCTTGTAATTAAAAAATGTTCCTTTATGTTTTCTCTTCAACTTTTTTTTTAATATTTTTAAATTAGCTCATAAATATCGGTATCTTGTAAAATATCAAAATCTAATCAGATCTAATTTGGCACATGTGACATCTTTATTTCAAATTTCTAGTTCATAGCTACATTCATTTCTGCATTGGAGGGCTCACATACGTTCCAATCACATACACACGCATGTACACACAGACAGACATCATCAAGAAAATTATTAAAACGTATTCAGGAGACCTTGAAACGTGAAAATCCGTTGAAACCTCGATCTCGGATATTCGCACGATTATAATACTTCCTTATATTATAAGTATATGAAAGTAAATATTTATATTTTGATTAGCGGTAAATAAATTAGGTAGACGCCCCTTAACGTTTAGTGAATAGGTTGATAAGGCATACTGGATGTTTCACTGATCTATCTCAACCAGCAAAACTAATTGGGAATATTTCCTCCAGTGCCCTTCCTACCTCCATGGGTCATAGAGATTAGTGGGGCTGAGTATCCGGATTATAGATTATCGTATTTCAAATTTTAAATCCACCTCCGGAGCCATATCCGGAAAATCCGAGTTTGCATTTCAGATTTTTGTATTTCAATCCAGATTCGTACTTCGATCAAGATTTTAATTCGGTATTTTGTCCAGATTTTAACTTAGAACTTCGCAATCTGTTCATAATACTGTAGAGCCCAGTGTTCCCAAAGTAATTGGGGTTGGATCTTTCCGGATAAATTAATTTTCCTGATAATATATGGTATCAAGAAATGTTCTTCAATCTTATTTATGAACGTTCTTACACCATTGTACTTATAATATCTAACATAAAAAACAACAACATAAAAAACAACAACATAAAAAATGGTAAAATTAAAATTTAAATACACCTAAACGGTTCACTCCACACCAAAACCATCACTTTTCCAACACTAAATTTTTTACATTCATTTTAATATGATCTACAAATCTTGACTTACTAAATTAAGTTGTTTAAAACATAAACAACTTAATTTAGTACGTCGTGATTACCTTATCAATATTTTCTCAAGGGGTTTCTGAATGAGGGTGCAACATTCCACTTCTGATCTCAACGGATTTTCCAAAGTTAGTAACTCATATTTCCTCAACGACTCAACCCTTTGTGGAATCCTCAAGCGGCTCATTTCTTCTCTGATGGCTTCAACAACCTGTTTTTAATTTAAAGTGTTTAAAAAAAAGTTCTACGTATTGTTAATATTAAGCGATAAGTGATAAAAATACATTTAAAAAAATTATAAAAACACACCTCATGTCTGAGACTGCCCGGAGTTCCACCAAGAAAAGCGATGTGAAGTACTGCGCAAGGAGGTTTGGATGTTACACGAACAATATAGAACCATGTGGGCCCTTTTTCTCCCTCACTAGAATAAATTGTTCGCATTACACTACAATAGAGTCCATAATTCCACCTCAAATCAACCAAAATTTGCAAAATGTTTCCTTTATTCTACGATTTTCACAAAAATGAGAGTATATCTCTACATGAACTTGAAAGAAATAAAACTTGTTTATTTATGATATTGTCTAATTTCACCAACTATATTTACATGGGAGTACTTTCGGTATTTCTACCATGCTCAGCCAAAAGCATAAGAGATAAGACTGTCTGAGTCTCTTATGCTTTTGGCTGAGGATGGTAGAAATACCGAAAGTACTCCCATGTAAATATAGTTGGTGAAATTAGACAATATCATAAATAAACAAGTTTTATTTCTTTCAAGTTCATTTGAATTATTTCACAATATCTCTGCAATAATGTCAGTTTATATCTCTACAGTCGACATCACCAGAGGCTGGCCTCAGGGACAGTTAAACCTCTTGCTTTCTAGTGCCTTACACTGGCTTAGAATATGAACCGGAGTCTCATTTTCCTCGCCACATTTCCTGCACAGAGGGCTTCTAGCGATGCCCATATTGTGTAGGTGTTTGCGCATATGACAGTGTCCTATGATCTGCTCTGACATATCCAGATTACCCCCTACAGCTTGCAGAGCTGCTTGGCTGTCAGACAGTATCAAAATTTGCCCACCCTTGATGTTCTGTCTTTTGATGAGCCAGGCGCAACCGAGGATATACTTCAGCTTGAAACACAGTGGGATACGCAACTCGGGATATACTAGTATCTCCACACAGCTTGCATTACTATTTTACAAGTGTAAAGAAGGAGCAAAAAATAAATATCAAAATAAGTTTAATACAATGGGCTACAAAATAAATAAATGAAGGAACATATTTCAGATAATTGAACGTCATATATGTTTTTACATATTATTTCATTACTTAAAAAGAGCATCAATGGAGCATCTGATATTTTCATGATTTGTTCTCTCTTGTAAACCGTATTCTTAGAAATAAAATAACACACAATCACCGTAATATATAGATTAAAATGAACCAAGTCCATGAGGTTAATTCCTGAGAAAACAGATCTCATAGTTGATTACCTGCAATTAATTAACAATTGACTTCTAATAATTAGAATTATTGATATTATTATTGATGATATGATATTATTAAATAACAATTATTGTTCTTGCTGGTTAAATGATGTTAAACAATGTTTAATTTAAATTATTTTATTGGCATTTTCAAATATTATACAGAAATTATCATGTCATCACATGGAATTGAAGTGTATGCTGGACTCGGATCAAGAGGACGGTTTACAAGAGAGGACAAATCATGAAAAAATCAGCTGCTCCTTTGATGCTCTTTTTAAGTAATGAAATAATATGTAAAATATATATGACGTTCAATTATTATCTGTGAGTGGCCCCTATACAAGCCAAAACTTACGTAGATGGTAAAATTTTGATGTAGGAATGGTTTTCAACCAATACAAATGTTGTCATCTTTTTGAGAGTACTGAATAGGGTAGCTTCGGCCTGTCGACACTGAAGGACGTAGCTACGAGAAGTTGTGGAGATAGTGTGTAACAAGTGAGGAAGCGGACGGTCAGGCTGGAGGATGAGGCCGAGACGATGTGTATGGAGCCACTTCTGCCATACACCTGGCTCCAGAACGACGACAGGCCGCCAAAACTGACCGAACTGTGGGCATGACGCACCACTGGAAAATACAATACGAAAGTATTAGAATCAAGGACAGCTACCTCCAATTTTTATCGATAATGAGTTGATTACATGGCCGAATCCTTTTGGGAGTTCAGTAGGAAAGTGTTCAAAAAGTCAAAAAGGCTTCATCGATGAGCCTACCATACTATCTAAGCTGAACATAGAGTGAACAGATTGGCCAGTAAACCCATGGATCACTTACGTACATATTTCGTTCCCAGTTTGTCAGTAAAAAACAGTTCTAATTGTATAATCCTATATTTGTTCTTAGTGATACCTAGATATTCATTGGTGTTAAATTAACAGCTATTAATTATGGAAATATAAAGTAAATGGTTCATAATAAAATTATAAAACGAAAGCTAGAAACAACTATGTTTTTGAAACGGATAAAACCAAATAGTTTCCAGCCCTTATAGTTATATTTATAAAGATTTTTTCACGTCTCAAATATTGAAGTTACAAAACCTCTCAAATAATGAAGTTAAAAACTTCAATTGTCTATTACTATAGAGGGTCCAAATACTGCTGTCAAGAACTATGAAATTGTATCCCACAGTGACAAGTAAATTTCTAGATCAAAACACCGCTCTCACAGTAAACAAGAAACCTATCCGAGGAAGTCTCTTACATTAAGCAAAATGTGCAATATGAGAAGCAACGCGTTACCGCGATTTTATCGGAATGGAATTTCTGCTCATTACACGGTTCTAGAGCCACACGATTATTGTTTTATTTAAAATAATTCACAAAAATGTAATCAAATAAGGTATGAACACGAACATCAATAGCTTCTTTCTTACCTGGATGAAAGTTCAGGTGGGGAAACATTGGAAGAGAGATAGAACAAGGGCATTCCATTTCTTATACTTTCTGGGATGGTATACGCAACAGGATTTTCAGAAAAAGAGTCAAGATGTGATAATAAAATATCTGTGTGGGACAAAGTTTTAAGTGTACCCCAAAATCGAGATACAACAGCTTGTCTGTATGGTGAGTGAAACGGCTTCTTCATCAGGCACGTGATATCGTGCAAAAATTCGTATGGAGCTGCAAAAAAATCATAAGTTCACATGAGTTAAGGAGCTAATATTGAGTTCCTGATTGCAGGAATTGTATGGTTAAAGCAATGTGTTTCTTACCTTTAATAGATAAAGTGAAACGAACCAAATTTTTGAAATTGCAAATAGGCCATTCTGAGGTTATATTATATTCAATAAAAATATGGTTCGACCAAGGTAATACCATGCTCACTTCAAGGTCATTATCTTTCAAATTAATATTCTAGAGAAAGTTGTAAAAGTAATTAAAAATAATGCATAATCTGATAACATATTGTTTGCAGTAGTTGTAACAAAGGTGGTAAGCGCCAAAATAAAAAAAGCTACAATTTTATCTAAAAAATTAATATTTGGTGACAATCGACATCTAATTTTAATGAGCTTGTGACATCGGAAAAGGACATGAAGATATCATTTTTCGATTGATAAAGGAAATTCAAAATTAACAGGAAAAGTAAAATTCTTCATTTTTTTTGAAATATAGAAAAAGTTAAACAAAAAACAGAAAAGTTAACAAAGAAAAATTTCAAAAAACACATCAAATTTCGAAAAAACGTTTAGTAACTGGTGTTCCCTCCCCTCTATTCCCCTCTGGCTGAACCCCTTCTCACTCAGAACCACCGCCCTGATTGCTTCATCTTCACTTAACTCCCTTCTTTGGGCCCTGGAACAGTTATTTACTTTCACTTATTCTCAAATAAAGAGATTTTAAAAAGAAATTTAGAGAAAGGAAGAGCGCTGTAAGAACTGCAATAGAAGACTGGATCACTGGAGTAAAGATAATTCCATTTCCTTAATCCATAATGGTAAATAAATATTAAAGAAAGATAGAGGATTATAGCAAACATACTCGTGAGAGAAATAAGTGACAATTAAATTTTGTCCGGGAGAGTAGTTTTTATTTAAACCACTTTCTTAAAAATGTAAATTGTCCGTTCATTTAGATAACTTAATGGCAAAAGCTCAAATTTCAAAATTGTGGAGCTTAGCACCTTTCTTATGCTTCCACTGTACAAATAAATAATTAAAATAATAATAGTATTATTCTAAAAGTTCATACTTTAATGATATATCCTTCGTGTAATCGGCAGCATAACACGCTAGTAAGGCTTGCAATCAAATGATCTTCGTTTTGTTTTTTGGTTAACAATTGTGTCTCTCCATTATGAAAAAAACTCTGATTGCTGAAAAAAATAATAACAAATGCATAAGGAATTTATAATAAAAAAATTGTAAGAATATGTAAACATGTTCGCTTGAAATTTGCCGTTCTAGGATTGCAGGAAACCTAGTAAGCGGACAAAATTCGTTTCGGTTTTCCAATGTATATTTTTAATTAATTTTTTTGGCATCATAGATAAGAGGACATTCATTAGTGTCAAGGCGGCTAAGGAACAAATTTTTGTGAAATAAAAAAAGCAAAATTGTATACATTTATTTTTTAATAATAATGTAACGAAACGTTTAAAAATGTAAAATAAAATCAATAAGAACATATAAAACTATGTTAGAATACCTAGAAAATGTGATTTTCTAGGTATTCTAACATTTCCCAAGAACACTGCATGGAAGTGATCCACTCTGTACGAAATACATGATAATGGGTAAAATATGAACAAATATGTAATCTGATTGAATATGTAAAATAAAAATGGTTTAAATCTATTTAGAATATGTTCAAAAGCCTGTAAATAGTTACCGTACATGAACATTTCAAGCTCAGGGAAAATGTGTAAATACAATTTAATAAATTGTTTTTCTTTATTCTTCCCTCAACTGAATTTATTTTTAAATGTATATAAAAGAAGCAATCAAGACAAGGAATACTTCTATTCGATCCTACAAAACTAATACGCTTCTAATTTTTATTAGTAGAATCAAAATACCACAAAAACAGATTTAGGATGAGGATCGTCACTCAAAATAAAAAACAGAAAAAAATAAATAAAATGAAATAAGATGTTAAGCAATAAAAATTAGTATGCATTTAAATATATAAATTTTCACTTGGAATTTATATAAATAATATAGTGCCAATTATTTCACAACTTTGTAGTTCTACCACTAAGTTTTTCTAATCTATATTTATTCTTAAAACATTTACAACTAGTGGGGAACAATGTATATCAAATATTTATTAAACCTTATATTCCAATTTGCGTTGTTAGGTCTTGCAACAAGATCCTGTATGGTATTTTTTTGTCTAAAACTCCACGATATAAATGCTTCCTGGTACATATTAAAACCCTCTGAAGTAATCTGAAAAACCCAAAGTATTCAAATAAAAATAATAATTGTACGCCAATAATTTTAGGATATAAAACCAATTATTAAAGTGATAATTATTTTAATAATAGGTGGAATGATTTAGTAGCTATTCTAAAAAAAATAAAAATTCTTCTTCTTGCAGAAAATGTTATTTCAAGTTTTCTGTTATTATTGATCCTACATGAAAAAATGACTGAATCAATATCACATTTTAAACATTTGTTAGGATGGTTGCTGAAGTTCGAATGGCATTTTTTGAAATGGGTCTGGATTAAATGTTCTATGGGATGTTAAGATATTTATGAAGGATTTTGTTAGGGACATAGAAAGGAGCGTTTCCTATAAGTCTGTAAACATTGGATTAAAAAAAGGATAGCATTTTTTTGATGCAATACTCAAACCTACGTGAGCTTATGGACTTCAACTCTGGGGTTCTGCCAAGGCATTCAATCTTCAGTCCGAAATCTTTCGCACAATAGCCAATACTCCCTATTATCTATTTTCCCTTCTGAGTTCCCACTAAAATCCTCTAATCCGTGCCCTCCATTCTGCCATAATCCCCCCAAAACGCCTTAAGCGCCAATGAACTAGAGATCTTCTTAGCAGTAGCAGTGACAGTGATTAATTACAAATGAGTGCCACTCAGTGCCTACGGAGTGTCTCCACTGGGTGATTTCTCCTCTCTTGACACTGGCATTTTCTGCCTCATAGTGTATTTGCTTATTATATAAATATTTTTTTTATTCAGTTGTAAATATCTATTTATGAATTTAAAAAAAGAGAGAATTGACCATCGGGGAGAAGCAATAGCGTGCTAAAGATATAATTAGCTACATTAACCAAATCATGGCAGGTGTGGGTCACAAGATCTTTGAGGTTTTACTGCAAAAAGCTTAAGAACCCATTCCAAGATAATCAAAAAGTACTTACAACTTGGGGTGAAAAATGAATATACGCCCCTAGAGTTGCGGATGCTATAAACTGCATAAGTTCTGAGTAAGGCACCAAGCCATGGCAGGAATGGGGATGAAACTGACTTCCCACATGCAAGAAGGACACTGCTACTCCGTTACTCCGTAGTTGGGTCAAAACTGAATCTAATACGTGAATATCAGGTAACGTTATCATTCCATCAGTTATAACGACTAGATCTGAAAAAAATATATATATATACAATTAAAAAATAATACAATAAAATTATAGAGTTTTGTTGTTTTTTATAATAAAAAAAACTCTTCTATTAGATCACGACAAAGTATGTTCACTCAAATCGGTCAAGTTTAACGAACATTAAAGTGATTTTAAAAGATGATAAAGCAGTAGAACTTTACAATCGCATCAGGGGGAAAGTAAAGGTGTGGGCATACTCTAGTCTTATAAAGCTAGTTTTTGAACTCCCCTTGACAAGGCATTTCAAAGGTTTTTTCACAATATACTATGTATATTAAAAATTTAAAAAATGAAGTTTAATTTTAAATGATTACTTGATAAATTGCACTGTGGCAAGAGTCTTAAGGCTAGCATTCCATATCGCAGTAAATTTATGAAACCAGAATCTGGTCCGACCATTGAAATGTTACATGATCCAGTTATTTGTTTGTCTTGAACTTCCTCAAATAAGCCACCAATAAGACGCTCAGATTCAGCCTAAAAAAAAAAATATATGTATACAAAAAAATATTTTAATAATTTCTGAAAACAAGAGCCTGCAAAACAAGAGGTCTGTGTGCGCAATAAAAAATAACGAATTGGAGCCTACGAAAATCGAGTAATCACAAAAAACGTAAAATGATACCTGTTTTAAACGGAGGCCTTCAATCTCGTCATGAACAATACCCGAAACATCAGCAATTGTGTCTTCCAAAAGTTCCAACTGCTTGACAATTGCAGACAAAAAATCTTCAACGTTCGAAGAAGTGACTCGCCAGCCTTGTACCAGAACCTAAAATGAAAATGACTATAAGAAAAATGAAATACTAATGGTGACTTGCGACCGAGCGACCTGCGAAAAATCGTATTGCATATAAAATGTATCTTACAGTATTCTCTACAACTTTTACTTGAAGAGATTTTTGATTAGGTCATAAATATAAGCGGTTTCTTGTAAAATGTACTTAGGCCCAGAAGTAATGTGTTCTTAATTTTCGTCCAAAATCTAATTAGATCTTATTATTAGGTTAGCACGTGTCCTTCGTTACAAATTTCAAGTTCATAGCTACAATCGTTTTGAAATAGGACTCACAGAGTTCCAATCACACACACACACACACACTCACGCGCATAGACAAACATCATCGCGAAAATGGTCAAAAATAATCAGGGGACCTGTGAACATGAAAATTTGATAAAAACTCGATCTGCATTTTCGCACGATTACAACACATCCTTTATTACTACATGTATAAGAAAGTAAAAACCAACTTTCTACTTTTTTTTAAACATTTTATATTTGTAAATTAGTTATTATGACTCATGCCCGGGCTTTAACTACGAGGTCATATCGCCTACTACCAGAGCGCTTTCGTCACTCTGGTGGACATGAGCCAGACTCTACTGTGCGAGTCCTAAATTTTGCCTACCCTGAATTTTTATTCACCTAGGGCAAGGGTCTTTAACGAGTACCTGACATCGTACAGGCTCGGGACCATCGCTTTTCGTCCCATCCAAAGGACGATGATGTGTCGATTTGATGTGTAATTACCTGTTGTGCGGGAGTGATGAAAAATGGTGTATGGACAATTACGGTGACAAAAAGTTGGGGTTCAAAAACGAAGTTGGTTCCAGGCACCACAAACTAAAACAAAGCAAAAAAGCTCAAAATATTATACATAAAAAATAGACTACATTTAAATTCTAAATATAAATTAACTTTTGATTATTCCTTTAAAAAAAAAAAAAAAAAAAAAAAAAAAACGCGTGATTCACAATAATAAATATATTCGTACATAAAATATCTTCAAAAAAACGATGAAAAAAATATAACTTACATGCTTTACAACTCCTTCAATACTATTTTTCAAAGCAGACACGATTTCATCCAGCATAACCTGACCATGTTGAATATCCTAAAAATTATTAAACTTGAATAATACAATTTAAAACAAGAACAATCAACATAAGTGATTCATAAGTAACAAATATATCCGGCGATTTTTGTCCTACATTTTTTTCTATTGGTTTCCAAAATTCACTGCTATACCATTTATCAAGTCATAGTCAAATATCAAGTTAGTAAGAAACTTTTGTCCATTTTTTTTCACAGAATGTAAAAATCTACATACTTAGGCGAAGGCTTGAAATTTTCAAGTCCAAATGCATGAAACTTCCCTCTTTTTGCGCTATGGCAACTTCTATCATACGCCACCTTCATGCGATGATTTTCAAATTTATCTAGTACTAATTTTTTCCTTTTGGGAATTAGTCCTGCATTGACTGGCTTTTGGCCCTTTTCTCCAAAGTTTTGCCTACGCCGAATTCAGCAATGTGAATCCAACCTATATTTTGGACTTCAGGACACTATTTCCTCAACTCCTCCCCACTTAAATCCGTCAGTTGCAGGTACCCTCCCTCGTTTTTCCCATGTTTGACTATCCTTGCCTCGAGCATGGAAGACTCTCTGGTGAGCTCGATAAGAAACTGGTCTTCTCGAACCAGAGGCACTTATTTCACGAACAACCCACTTGTGACATGAGTCCTCATTCTCCACATCAGGGGATATCTCACAAATATTTCCGCCAGTTTCACTTGTCTTTAGCTGGAAGATTTTTTTTTTCGAAATTCACAAAGTACACAATACCGAATAAGCCCCTCCTCAGAGATCATTCTCCAAACAGATCTTTGAGATTTTTTTTTGTAAAGCAGCTAAGAACTATAGGCAAAAATGACTATCATGTTCTCTGTAAACATATTTTACCTTGGGAACTACGTCCTCTGAAAACGAACAGAACTTTCATTCCTGTCTAACAGCATTTGTGCTCTAGCCTTAGATTTTATACATACCACGGCGGATATTGAAGGGCTCATGTCCAAGCAGTACACAGCCTTATTAATTTTGGATAAATAAACAACATTAGTCGACGTAGTAATAAGATACTGGTATGAAGTGCTTGTGTCGGGTCCCCAATCGGCTGGCGGCTCTTGGGGGTAGATTGATAAGATGTCAATTTCATTCTCCTGTCCACTCTGAAAAAAATTAAATAACATTTTTACAATAAGCATTTTTTACTGAAAAAATAATTAAATGTCTAAAAAAACGTTATTCTCGAAACGACGCCAGTCCAATCTGCTTTACTTTGGAATAAATAAATGAAGTGATTTTTTAAAACCAAATCTTGTTACGAGTTTTGAAAAAAAAAATGGCGAATGTCTGCTCTCTATAAACAGAAACTTAAACAAGTTTGAAACAAAAAGATAGCACAGAAGTGGGAAAATACACACGAGATTGAGCTGAGGTCGACAATTCATTTCCGATGGACTTATGATGGACATAAGTACAGTTGAAAAGTATCTTTTGGTTCGTCCTAACTAAAATAGCAGTAGAGAAAATGTAAGATATAGGTGAATCCTACGTCACCAAGTCCGCTTAATTTGGGAAAACACTTTTATCCAGCAATGTCAGTAGACTGACTTCGATCATGTACTACGTAAGGCTAACATAAGTAAAGATGAAAAGTATGTTTTGGTTCGTCCCTCCTCCTTGGGAAACCCCAAACAAAGGAAGGAAGTCCTACAGTCGTAACAGAATAATCTACTTTGTGAAAATATTTGGGTTTTAACATTAATTTCAAAAAATAATAATGATGACTAAATTAACTTACCTGCTGCCAGGGAAGAGTAATCTTTTTGTTAAGATTTTTGAAGAACCACTGTGTACGAACGTTTCTTGAAACATGGTAACTCTGATTCATAATGGCGTAGACAACGCCAGCCACGAGAACTCCTGAATTCTGTAAAACATATAAGGGCGAAGTTACATATAGGGTGTTCAAAATGTTCCGAAATACCTATCTCCGGTTCCAATGATTTGATTTGGGAGAGGCATATTCACAAATGAGATTTGTGTCGATATAGATTTTATGTTAAGCCTACCTCCTTCATTTTGGCCAATTTGGCTGAAAATAAATAGTTGTTGTCTTTATGGGGTTCTGGATAAACACATAACATTTCGTGTCGATACATTCATTATATCGGGAGCTATCGTGTTCACAGAGATACACAGACATTTCTTGTCAGTTTGGAATCAGAATGTCGGAAGACATGAAATTCCGATGAAAACTGAATTTTGAATTTCTGACCTATACATAACCTCCCCTATAGGTACTCCATATAGCTGGGGAAGTAAAAAGTGCGTTTCTTGGAGAATTTGAGTCTAACCACAAATTTTTTCTTCAAAATATCAGTTCACCTTAGGCCTGCCTAAGGCATTGTTCGATTCATTTATTACTTTGTCTCCCTACATCAATGTACCTCTACTCCATTACTTCGGCCGCCACATATAAGATTTAGTAAACAGTTTCACAAATGTTAGAAAAGGCCTCTCAAAACTAATATTTTCAAAGATCCCAGTTTCATCCAAAATGGAAACAGGGGGAGCAAAAACAGGAAAATTTACGGAGTAGTTCAAAGAGAAGGGACATTTCAGGTAAACCACCACATCTTTCAAGCATTGAGAATGGTGTAAGAACATTGTGTTTTCAACGTGTATCTAAATAATAAAAAAAAAATATCATCTACTGATCATTTCAACTTACATTATTCCAATGTTTTTTCATGACTGATGACACGAAAGAAGACTTAGTTTTTGCACCACTCCATAATTCACATATCTGGATATCATCAATAGGAACAATAAAGGGTCAAAGTTTATCTAAGAGAGATTATGGAAACTAAACTCACCTCTTCCAAGCTGCCCAAGGACTCCATGGTAGAATAATACCGATCATTATAAGTAATAATTCAACAATTTGAACTCTGATTGAGTACAATATTATGTATACATATATATATTTTTTAAACTTCAATGTTTTTATTCGATAAAGACAAATGCAATGGAGTTAATGAGTGAAAATAATAAAACAAAGGATAAATTATGTTTCGTATGTACTCAATATTGATTTTTTTGTAGAAAATCTGGTTTGACAACTTGGCACAATAACATAAATTTAAAAAAAAATGTATGCAAATAATAAACACAACAGAAGGTTATAAAGTGGTTATGCATCACGTGCCATACGGTTAATAACACAAGTGGACTTCGTAAAGCGATTGAGATTGAGGATTTCCGTTTCTGTTGAAAGGTTTTAGTGTGTATGAGAAACTGTTGATTTTTTTTTCTTTATGGTTTCAGCAGCTAGCTACAACCACAAACTCATGATTCGACTAACCGTTTGCTTGAGTAATGACTGGTAGAGGCGCATCTACTCTTATTATAAAAATGTTTTATTATACAATGGTTGTTCAAAACATTTTTCCCCTCTTTCGCACTCTCTCTTTTTAGTAGACTTATGTCCTTTTTTTCTCTCTAGCACAGCTCCGACTTACAGCCATAAGGTGCAGCTCGACCAGCCGTTCCTCCGACTATTGGCTCGTTCTGCGTCTTATTGGACTAATTCAATTCTGGGGAGTTAGCATTGGGTCATTTTTTTTTTGTTTCAGATTTTTCACAACTATAAATATATTGATTAAAAAAAAAAAGTACATTGTGTTTCTAGATTTTATAAAAACTTGTAAAAAAGATTACTCAATAAAATGTTTTTAATGTAAATCTTTATGTTTTTTCAAAGTTTGTATTACTTATTGCCAAAATCATCGAAATGTCAATTATTTCAATGCAACCATTGTTTTCAGAAATTGAAAAACAACGTTTTTTTCTTTGCAATTTGAAATACTATGACATTTCGACGGCAATGGTAAAAAATTAAAGAGGAAAGGAAAAAAAAATTAGCTGGATGTTACTATTTATTATTCAATTCAGAATACATGAATTCGTACTTGTCTACAGTGTTCATTCATGATTTATACTAGTATTGAAATTTCATTTTCATAAAAAAATTGATAACATTTTTCTTAAACACAATTCAGAAGTTTAGTATATTTAATAACATTTTCAAAAGTATCAAAAAAATACAGACTGACTTTGTGAATTTAGAGGTAATCTTCATGTGAGATAGATAACTCTCAACAGAGCCCACCACCCAAGTATAAATATTAAATACGGTAACTGTGCGATTCCTTTCACCATTGATAAATGATAATGGAATGGTCTTAAAATGAAAAGTTTAGAAACTATCTTCTTTTAATGTTATCTTTTTAGATTGAAAATAATACTGAATAACCTCTTTTTTTTTTAAATAATCATTCCCCAATCAGTAATGTCTATAAATACAAATATTTCTGTGTGCACATAGAGTAATAGTCGGAATATTGTCAAGAAGGGCCAGTATAACTATTTTATACAGATCTTATTTAGAGAAAACTCACAAAGCTATATCCCATCGTAAGATAAGAGAACAGCAGCACACTTATAAAATCTGGCCGGTATGATCGTAAAGCTATTTAACCTTAGACCCAGTAACATAGTTACGACAAACTATTTCAGTATACCATTATTTTCTTTTACGGATCGCCGCTTTCTAGGAGAACTGCAGAAGCGAGCAATGTGGCCTCTACCGCCTCAGTTGTAACATCCGGTGGAACCTGATGGTTGCCGGCGGGAAGGTTCCAAACTGGGTCCGTCATTTGTTCATTGTTGAGTGAGCAAGACCGGCTACCGTCGATTGTAGTCGGGTGACGGAGGGGGGTTGTTTGGCTAGAAAACTCGCGTCGGAGTCCTATGTCTATTGAATTTCCGGTCCTGGCTGGGCACACCGGTTACCGCGAATTCAACCTTTCCTAGCCTCACTGTAAGTCTCTTTGCCGGCCTCATTCGAGCTGAGTCCTGATTTGCAGTTTATTGCTGAGGCAGATCCCTGTTGCTATTTTCATGTCCAGCTCACGTCTTGAGAGGAGTCCATCCAAGGTTTGTCTTGTGTTTACTCCCAGCCTCTAGTTTATCGCAGGGTAATAGCCCAAATTTGCACATGGACGCCAAACCATGAATTACCGCGATATGTTATGAAATAGATTCAGTTTCGCCTTTATTTTGCGAATCTGTCTCGAATGACAGATTTTGGAGGGCCGAAATATGCTAATAGCACCTGCTTGGCATCACTAAAGGTGATTTCTGCCAATTTCTTGAGCGAAAGCAAATTTCAGAGGGACTTGATCACAACAGGTTGTAACAGGAGACCCAAAACCCTGATCTTTCTCTCAGGCGTCGCTGCAAGATCAAAATAATCTTTTAGACGTTCAATATACTCGCTCAAACTCTCTTCCTCTTCCGCAGAAAGTGGCGGTTTCTGGAGAGCGAGGTGTTGAGAGGCCTCAAACACTGACGCTCCAAGTGTGGCGTCCTCGGCAGCCGCCGTGTTCGTGTTTATTGAGTATTGTCACAGTGAAATCGATAAAGTAAGTTATTTTCCTCAGCTTCGAAGTAAGTTATTTTCATCAGCTTCGGGAAATAATTTATCTATTTCAGGTGTCTCATGAAGGAATGAAGCCAATTTTCCTAAGCTATAAGACATACATCTTAACTGTCCAAAGAACGTAATTCTAATTGATGAATTTATTTTTGAAAATGAGATATACAATTCATCCGTGTTGGTATCACATTAATGTCACCTTCTTCAGACTTTAAAGCCTTTAAAATTAAATGATTGTAATATATTGAACTACTAATAATTTGTACAATGAAATGAAAGTCAAATATTACCAGAACTTATGTATATATTATACTTGAAGGAAAAAAAAACAGGCTGATTTTCACTTGATCAAGAATTTTTTTTTCGGATATCTTAAAACTTAATTTTCTTCAGATGTCTATTTGCGTATTCCAACTTTCCTAGAAAGCAATAATAAAAATTATAAATAGTTCATTTGAAAAAATAAATAATTATTAAAAACCTTAAAGTGTAAAAAAATCATGTGATCAATAATACATTAATAATACAATGAAGTAATCGATAGAAGAAACATCATCGGCGAATAACTGGCAATATACTTCTAAAGCTGGAATTATTTATCATACTAACATTCCGGTACCTTTCAACACTCCTTCGCCTCATGGAATACCTCAAAAAAATTAGTTGTCTTGGAGGTTTGAAGCCACAGAATTTCGTGTTGATCTTGTATTTCATTCTGTCGGGACTGTCCAAAGCTCGCTTAGTGGAAGAAGAAAAAAAGTAAAACTTACCGTTTCCACAATCGAGAAGACGGGCAAGTCACAAATTTTTGTTGTGTTTTTTTGTATCCAAAATAAGGCTTCAACATTTTAGTTATAGGTTGGCTAGCAGTTTCCTCCTCATTCAACAAAGGTCCTATTTCTTGGGTAGAAGGATCTCTTGAATGATACTTCTTGTTGGAGTTTGACAGGAGCCCCAACCTACTCTCAGATCCTCTCTCTGAATTGTACTTTTTCTGATTGTCACGTCGACCACAAACACAATCCTGACCGCAAATTGTGTACAAATTAGGTTCTGTGCATTTGAGTGATTCCATAGGCGAGAGGACGAGAGGGCAATTGAACGATTCGAGAGAACTGTAATAGAAAAGAATGCTGAATCATTCCACGTCAAATCAATCATCATTTTGGAAAGTTTGCATGGCCTCTCTTCCATTTCCGCAAGAAATTTTGGAAATGTATGTATACTGCTCCCCAAAAATACCGGCGCACTCTGAACGTTTCATTTTTTGTTGTAATTCTGTTTTTTTGGATCAAATATAGTTTACAGTGCAGCAAATTCCATATGGAATTAGGAAAGAAAAATCAAAATGCTTGGAAAACTAAAGACATTTATTTTTTAATAAAATAAATTTAACAAAACAATTTGAAAAAAATTTAAAAAAAAATATTTTGCTTATGTCTACATTTTCGCAACACATTTGTTTTCAGATCTTTATGGTACCACCTCTTGCCTGAAGAACATCTTCTGACCCTATAGTTTCCCTAACTGTTTATACATGCTAAACAATACTTGATCCAAACTAAAAAGAATTACAAAAAAAAAAAAAAATCAAATTTCCAGAGGGCCCCGGTTTTTTTCTGGAGCAGTGTATATGTATATTTAAAATGAGGAATTTTTCGAATAGACAAAATAAATTGTTTTCGCGAAATTATGGTAATTTTGTATTTATCAATTTGCCACCTAGGAGACAGAATTGCGAGCATTTTTTATTTATTTTTTTATTATTATTACTTTTTTTCCCCCTTAGCTTTTCGCCATAGCCAATCTATTCAATATTAAATTTATACTTTTGCATTCACCGACCCTAAAAACTACACAAAACTACCATATATGTCAGTGTTGTTTGATGCCAATAATGTGATGTAGCAAAAAGGCTGTGTTACCAATTTCTCTACAGTGGATAACATTGTTAATCTTTCTATTTGGTACTTGCTACAACTCATAATCATGTGCTCCAGAGTCTCGACCTCGTCACAATGCCTACACTTGGAGGTTTCGGTCAGACCTATTCTGTGCAGATACCATCGACAAATACCGTGATTAGCTCTCAGTCGGCAGATTGACCTACTAAAGTCCTTTGTTAGATTTTCCCCATGGAACCATGGTTTGAGCTGAACTTGTGGATTAATTCTCTTGTAAAATGATCCTTTCTCCGAAGAAGCGTACTCCCGCTGCCAATCGAACCACAATCTCCTCCTCACCTCTCCAAACAAATCTATATAGGGAAGACAGGACTTGCCCAGGGCAGTCCCCTCAGAGACCGCTCTCCTCGCTAAACTGTCCGCCATCTCATTGCCCTTAATACCCGCATGTCCCTTCACCCAAACAAACCTAACTCTTGTTCCTTTATTCTCAAGCAAGCAGACACTTTCTACGATCACCTATACAATGTTGTTGATATTCTTATAAGTGAAATTGCTTAGTTTCCCTAACGAGATTGACTATCGCTTAAAATAACCAAATTTCTAATTTCATCCATCTGCAATGCATATCTGAGGGCCTCTAAAATAGCTATAAGTTCAGCAGACACCCCAGAGAAACAAGATGGTAAAGAGAACATAATCCTGAAGTCCCTCTGAGGATCGTAAATGCGAGCATTTAACAAACATCGTATTTAAATATATAATTAAAAATAAAAATAAAAAAATAAATAAAAAAATTAAAATTAAAACTCAAAACTGTTTGATTCCATACACAATTACGATTAAAAAGTTATTTTGATGTAAATCCCAAAATGTCGGCGGATATTGTCGCAGTTATTTAAGCTTCCTCCAACATGGACGGATTACGCGACCTGTGAAAGGCTTTGAGAGGTTTTACTGTATCTGTAGACATCCTTTCTCATACTTACCCTCTTAGTTTTTCGGTACTTAAATGGCTATCCTTGACTTCATTTGTTACATAACCTAATTGATCCTTTCTTCCTGCTTTTACTCCTTCCATACTCTAAAATAGAAGAGGTATAGTTTTAATTAAATGTATGGGTAAATATAGAGCAAAAAAAACACGCTTATTAATTTAATTGTACATATGCCCCAACAGCCCTATTACTACAGGTCAAACATTAAAAAAAACTACGTATTACAGTTATTATTATTCAAACAAATAAACAACAAACAAATATAAATAAAAATTCGGTCAGAGCTCTGATCCCATTTGAAATGAAAATACATTTTATTCTGGGACCGAGGTCCGCTAAAAATAAATCGCATAGATTTTCATTATGTAATTATACCATGCAAAACAAATTCATGTTGATCTGGTAAATGAAGAATTTTGTTAAAAAAAAAAAATAATAATAATAATACATTTATCAGACAAGGTTCGAACAGTAATTAATTTAAAAAAAACTAATGTAAGTAAGAGACTAAACCAAAGTAAGTGAGAAAAGAAAAAAGAAATAAATAAAATAATAATTATTGTTATTATTAGGTACTAGCAGTAATACCCGGCGTTGCCCGGGGAACTTTGACTTTTCTCCTAATATCTCTCGTTCGAATCGATTTCAATTCTTCAATAGTACATTCATGATGTTATAATTTTCAATTATTCATACGGAATAACGCTTATAGTCCTTCAACGGCAGACATCCCAGCTAGTAAGTTTTTAGGACCCCTGGGCACCATGGCTAGTACGCGCCATTCAACGGTGGAAACCACAGCTAGTGAATACTTAGCATCCGTGGACGTTCTAGCCAGTGCGTACTTGAGAACGCTTGTGACCACCAGGTTGATTAAAACATAGACTTCAACCATGAATTGAACCAAATTTTCTTGAGACAATTTGTTTACGTGTTTAAACAAACAAAAGTTCACAAAAACGTTAAATAAAACATTGAATTAGCAAATTTCCTGGCATCCTTAAACGTTCTGCTCAAACATAGGGACGTGACATCACCCAACACTACGTGACATCACCCAACACTCCTCTCACAGTTTGTTCATCTCATGGCCTCAGATTTTAATTGTGAAATGTTTCATGAAAAAGGTACAAACATTATCTTAAATCTAAAAACCGTTTAAAAGCTAGAAATTTGAAGAATGGAGTCTACCGAGCTCAGAATCGCCATTTAGAAATCTAGCCAAGTCACTTAGCTCAGATGTTTTAATCGGGAAGATAAAAATAAATTTGAGCACGTCGTCCTTCGGATTGGGCTTTAAGCTATGATCGAGGGCCTTTTTGTATGTCAGGTACTCGATAATGAGTCGTATGTTATGTATCTAAACCTGGGTAGTTGAAATTACATTTACGTTAAAAATAACTTGAGCACGTCGTCCTTCGGATTGGACTCCAAGCTATGATTGAGGGCCTTTTTGTATGTCAGGTGCTCGATAATGAGTCGTATGTTATGTAACTAAACCTAGGTAGCTAAAATTTCACTTAGGTTCGAAAACCCTTGAGCACGTCGTCCTTCGGATGGGACTTTCCCGATATATCTTAATCTGTCTATCAGTTTTAACAAATAGTAAATCCATAAACCGTTAAAAAGCAGGAAATTTGAAGAATGGTATTTAGCCCGACTTTTTTCGAAAAACATTATTATTTCAATTTTTGTGTAGGATTCAGATATCCGGGTTGTTCATCAGTTTTAACAAATATTAAATCTAAAAACCGTTTAAAAGCTAGAAATTTGAAGAATGGAGTCTACCGAGCTCAGGATCGCCATTTAGAAATCTAGCCAAGTCACTTAGGTCAGATGTTTTAATCGGGAAGATAAAAATGAATTTGAGCACGTCGTCCTTCGGATGGGACTTTCCCGATACATCTGAATCTTTCTTTGGTTGACCATCTTCGTTTCTGGATGCTGCCTATCTACCAACATAGCTGTATTAATTTGTTTTTCAGAAAATATGTCAAAACGGTACCTCAAAGCCCACTTATATTCCACACTAGCAGTAATACCCGGCGTTGCCCGGGGAACTTTGATTTTTCTCCCAATATCTTCTATAACGCTATTCAGTTCCTCGACAGTACATTCATGATGTTATAATTTTCAATTATTCATACGGAATAAGGCTTATAGACCTTCAGCTGTTGTAACGCTAGTAAGTTTTTAGGACCCCTGGGCACCACAGCTAGTATGCGCCTTTCAACGGCGGAAGCCACACCTAGTGAATACTTAGCATCGCTGGACGTCCTAGTCAGTGCGTACTTAAGAACGTTTGTGACCACAGCTAGTATGTGGCTTGCGACGGCGGACCCAACAGCTAGTACGTAGTTAGGAACGCTGGTCACCACAGCTAGTAAATGCCTTGCAACAACGGACCCCACAGCTAGTACGTAGTTAGGAACGCTGGTCACCACAGCTAGTATGTGCCTCGCAACAGCGGACCCCACAGCTAGTACGTAGTTAAATACGCTGGGCATTACAGTTAGTAAGTGCTTTGCAACAGCGAACTTCACAGCTAGTACATAGTTAGGAACGCTGGGCACTACAGCTAGTAAATGCCTTGCAACAACGGACCCCACAGCTAGTACGATATTAGGAACCCTGGGCATCACAGCTAGTATGCTTTTGCAACGACGGACCCCACAGCTAGTACGTTTTTAGGAACGCTGGGCCCTACAGGTAGTAGGTGCCTTGCAACTTTTTTTTTTTTTTTTTTTTTTTTTTTTTTTTTTTTCCGGGTGCTCCTGACCCCTTAGGGGGGTCGGTCACATCACCCTATGTTCTCCCGGCTTCTTACGCCGAGTGATCTCGGGATCTTATCGGGGGTTCTGTTCTGCCTGTGTCCCGGAGCCGGGGGCAGCCGCCGCACGCCTGTCGGTGGTCGGTGGGGCCCCCGGCACCGGGTTAGTAGGCTTTCTTGATTCTCCGCCAGGAGGAGACGAACCGACCAAAAGCCAGGTAGCCAGCCTCTGTCATCAGTCCCGGCAGGTCCAGTCCCAGGTACGATCCTGTCTGGCGAATCAGCGCCGCCCTGGGCACGTCGTATAGCGGGCATTCGAGAACTACGTGTTCCGCAGTCTCGACGCCGCCACACGAGCAGGCTGGGCTGTTCTTCTTCTTAAAGAAGAAGAGCTTGGCGCTGAAGTCGCCGTGACCTGATAGCATCTGTGACGTCCAATGGTCTGGTTGTACCCATGGAGAGTCAAGGCGCGTCTGGACGTCTGGGAAATAGGTGAAGGTTGTACGGCCATCTGTCGATTGCGCCCAACGCTGTTGCCATCTTTCTACGATCCATTCCTGGACAATGCCCCTCAGGCGATCTGGTCTCGCCCGTCCTTGCATCTCCCTTTCCAGGGCTTGACGCAAGGCCATGTCCGTGTCTGCCTCTATTGGTAAGCCGCGTCTACAGAAGTACGAGGCGACGGCCCCATCCAAAACAAGGTCTATGGGTGGGGCCCCCGCCAGCACCTGCAGCGCAGCCGTGGAGACTGTACGGTAGGCTTTGGTAATCCTGAGGAGGGCTGCTCTTTGAGCTTGAAGTAGCAACGTACGCCGTCGCTTGGTGGGGTGAACCCACCATCCGGCAGCGGCGTACCTTGCTACTGCCTCGAAAACCCCGGTGTAAATAGTTTTACACGCGGAGTAGCCGAGACCCCACGTCGCTCGGGCTAGGTAGCTCAGAGCGTTAAAGGTAGCTGTTGTCCTATCCTTGATGGCAACAGCGTGGGGCGTGACGTTGAATCCCGGCCCAATCCCCACACCCAGGTACGTGATCACGGCCGGAAATTCAACGCGTCGGTCGTGTACTGCAAGAACCAGGGGGTGGCGGGCGTCAGTTTTTCCTCTCATCAGCATAGCCGCTGTCTTGCTGGGAGAGAGGGTTAACTTGTTCAGTCGGCACCAAGTGTCAGTAGAGTCGATCGCGGCTTGGGCTCGGGCAGTCAGAGTGGCACGACTATCAGCGTGCACCGTGACCACTAGGTCGTCAACATAGGCTATTGCCCTGTGTCCACGAGTCTCGAGGTCACGAAGCAGTCCATCAAAGAGTATGTTCCAGAGTGTTGGTCCGAGGACCGAGCCCTGGGGACACCCTCTGGTGATGTTCACTGTAGTGCTGGTGAATTGCTGTCTCACCGTCGCAGAGCGCTCGCTGAGGAAGCTGGAGATGAGCCCGAATAGGTTCCTAGGTATTCCCACAGACCGTAGTCGCAAGAGAATGGCAGGCCACCAGGCGCAGTCGAAGGCCGCGGCTACATCGAAGAAGATGCAGAGAGAGTATTTCCCTCTGACCTCCTCGACATCCGCCCTTAGCATCCTCAACGCATCCTCAGTGGATCTGCCCTTCATGCATCCGAATTGTCTGTGCGAAACAAAGGCCTGTACCCGGGCCCGAATTCCCGACAGGATCAGAGTCTCCAACACCTTGCCGGAGACTGGGAGTAGGCTGATCGGTCTGTAGCTATCCGCCAAGGAGAGGTCCCGGTCCCCAGGCTTGACAAACGTGCACACAAGTGCCTGTTTCCAAGCACTCGGGAAGTGGTTTGTCCTTAGGCAGGAGTTGACCAGATGAAGGAGATCCGCCTTTATTCCTCTGCCTCCCTACCGCCAAGCTTAGATCTAATTCATCCCAGTCCGGGGCGTCCTCTGTATCCGGCAAGGCACGGGCAGTCTCTCTTATAATTACCTGGGCGGGGGTATCCTCCATCGGGTCGTCCGCCGGAAAGGCCACCCCCAAGTACATCCTTCCTGCCTCCTCCAGGACAAGGCGTAAACGTCCCCGTCCCTGATGGAGGTCACCGGGGCGACCGGCCTCAGCCTCCCGGTGGCGACCCGGTAAGGGATCCCCCACGGGTTTCTGACACTCTCCTCCTCTATGAAATTCCTCCAACTTACCTTCTTCGCAGTGGCGATGCTTCGGTTGTAGGCATTATTCAGTTGTCGGTACTCTTCCCGTCTTAACATCTTCAGAAGCGGGTTCCCGCACCGTTGGTACCTACGCCTGGCGCGGTATACAACCTTCTTAGCGAGGGTAAGCTGCTCACTCCACCAGGGAACCTTTTTGAGCCTGTTTACCTTCCTGGGGATGGTTTCGTCGGCAGCTCGGAGTAATATGCTACCGAGCTGTGCAACTCCCTCCTCGATCTGGTCAACAGGGTCAAAGCTCCCGAGGCCTTCCCAATCCTCGTCGCAGGAGTAGGTAGCAACGGCGGTCACAAAGGCGTCCGAGATGGCCTTGCGTGTGGCAAAGCGCGGGTCTCTAGGCCTGACCGCTGGAAGACCCGGGTCAAAGAGCTGAACATCTATGACGCAATGGTCGCTAGATGTGACTTCTCTGACACGCCATCCTCCCACGGCCTGGCCTAGTCCGCCGGACACAAGTGTGACATCTATATGGGATTCTCCCATTGCACCACGAAATGTGGGCGGGGAGTCCGGGTCGTTGACAATGCGAAGATCATGGCGGGCTATCACATCCAGTAACCTGCCACCCCGGCGATCGGTGCGAGCCGATCCCCAGGCGACTGACCAGGAGTTAACATCCGCCAAGATGATCACGTTGCCCCCCTCGAGTTCATCAAGTATATGATCCAAGTGGCCTAATTGTCGTTCTATGTCCTCAGAAGGCGGAAAGTACTGCGGACCCCACAGATAGTATGTAGTTAGAACCACAGGGCATCACAGCTAGTATGAGTTTTGCAACGGCGGACCCCACAGCTAGTCCCTACGTAGTTAAATACGCTGGGCCACACTGCTAGCGCCTTGCAACAGCAGACCCCACAGCTAGTACGAAGTTA
Organism: Aradus depressus; assembly: GCA_963662175.1. Taxonomy (NCBI): domain Eukaryota; kingdom Metazoa; phylum Arthropoda; class Insecta; order Hemiptera; family Aradidae; genus Aradus; species Aradus depressus. The sequence continues at coordinate 42,483,649 of OY759218.1, read as the reverse complement.
GGAACGCTGGTCACCACAGCTAGTATGTGCCTCGCAACAGCGGACCCCACAGCTAGTACGTAGTTAAATACGCTGGGCATTACAGTTAGTAAGTGCTTTGCAACAGCGAACTTCACAGCTAGTACATAGTTAGGAACGCTGGGCACTACAGCTAGTAAATGCCTTGCAACAACGGACCCCACAGCTAGTACGTAGTTAGGAACGCTGGTCACCACAGCTAGTATGTGCCTCGCAACAGCGGACCCCACAGCTAGTACGTAGCTAAATACGCTGGGCATCACAGCTAGTATGCTTTTGCAACGACGGACCCCACAGCTAGTACGTTTTTAGGAACGCTGGGCCCTACAGGTAGTAGGTGCCTTGCAACTGCGGACCCCACAGATAGTATGTAGTTAGAACCACAGGGCATCACAGCTAGTATGAGTTTTGCAACGGCGGACCCCACAGCTAGTCCCTACGTAGTTAAATACGCTGGGCCACACTGCTAGCGCCTTGCAACAGCAGACCCCACAGCTAGTACGTAATTAGGAACGCTGGGCATCACAGCTAGTAAATGTCTTGTAGGTGCCTTGCAACAGCGAACCCCACAGCCAGTACATAGTTAGGAACGCTGGGGCTGAGCACTACAGCTAGTAAGTGCCTTGCAACAGCGGACCCCACAGCTAGTACGATATTAGGAACGCTGGACATCACAGCTAGTAAATGTCTTGCAACAGTGAACCCCACAGCGAATACATAGTTACTACTACTACATGTGAAATTCGTGACAATCCGATTCATGACAATACGATCAACCGTTAATGAGCTAGCTCTATATTTATACTTAGTCCCCCCCCCCTCAACCCCGCCACCCGTTCAAAACTTCGGGACGCCACACACCTTATTTTTCTATTTGGCCTTCAGGAATAATATATGCGAAATTTCGTGACAATACGACCAACCGTTAATGAGCTAACTCTATATGTATATTTAGCCCCCCCACAACCCTCCTTCCTGTTCAAAATTTTGGGCCGTCACACACCTAATATTTCTATTTGACCTTTAGGAATACTACATGTGAAATTTCATGACAATTCGACCATTAGTTAATGAGTTAGCACTATTTATATACTTAGGCCCCCTTACAACCCCCCCTCCCGATCAAAACTTTGGAACGCCACACACCTTATTTTTCTATTTGGTCTTCAGGAATACTCCATGTGAAATTTCGTGACAATCCGACCAACCGTTAAACAGTTAGCTCTATATTTATACTTAGGCCCCCCCACAACCACCCCTCCCGTTCAAAACTTTGGGACGCCACACACCTTTTTTTCCTATTTGGCTTTTAAAAATACTACATGTGAAATTTCATGACGATTCGCCCATTAGTTAATGAGTTAGCTCTATATTTATACTTAGGCCCCCCCACAACCCCCCCTCCCGTTCAAAACTTTGGGACGCCACACACCTTTTTTTCCTGTTTGGCTTTTAAAAAGACTACGTGTGAAATTTCATGACAATTTGACCATTAGTTAATGAGTTAGCACTATTTATATACTTAGGCCCCCCCACAACCCCCCCCCCTCCCGTTCAAATGTTTGGGGCGCCACACTCCTTATTTTTCTATTTGACCTTCAGGAATACTACATGTGAAATTTCATGACGATTCGCCCATTAGTTAATGAGTTAGCACTATTTATATACTTAGGCCCCCCTTATAACCCCCCCTCCCGTTCAAATGTTTGGGGCGCCACACTCTTTATTTTTCTATTTGCCCTTCAGGAATACTACATGTGAAATTGCGTGACAAAACGACCATTAGTTAATGAGCTACCGGTATCTTTATATTTAGGCCTATCCCCCCCCCCCCCCCCCGTTAAAATTTTTGGGACGCCACACACCTTATTTTTCTACTTGGCCTTCAGGAATACTACATGTGAAATTTCGTGACAATACGACCAACCGTTAATGAGCTAGCTCTATATTTCTACTTAGGCCCTCCCACAACCCCCCCTCCCGTTCAAAACTTTGGGACGCCACACACCTTTTTTTCCTGTTTGGCTTTTAAAAAGACTACGTGTGAAATTTCATGACAATTTGACCATTAGTTAATGAGTTAGCACTATTTATATACTTAGGCCCCCCTTACAACCCCCCCTCCCGATCAACATTTTGGGACGCCACATAGCCTATTATTCAATCGGTTATTCTTGATTCAAAAGTTATTCTTGATTTCGTAAAATTTAGGCCGAGGCCCTTAGTTTATTTTATCTGGGAGGTAATTTTTTTTTTTTTTTTTGGGTGCCCGACCTCCGGTGGAGGCCACGACACCATCGCTGAATCGTCGGGGAAAAAGGGAAGCCTCACTAATTTATTTACAAAATTAAAAAAAAAAAAAAATACATAATTAAAAATACAGAATATTTGATGCTGTGGTAGGCTAGGAGCGACCGCTGCCGACCATCTGCGACGATCAGCGGTCACTCCCAGCCCACCTTAATTTCCTTGGCGGGCCGAGAGAGCTCGGGATAAATGTAGGGCGATAGCTAATTGTGGTTCGTTGGGGCGCCGGGGACGACTGCAGGCCTCCCCGGCGCAGGGTCAAAATGCTTGCTTCTTTCTCCGCCAGGAGGCGACAAATCGGCTGAACATTGGGTAGCCGGTTTCCGTCACCAGCTGCCGTAGGTCGAGTCCCAGATACGATCCTGTCCCGCGTATCAACTCCACCCTAGGCCCGTCGTACAGCGGACATTCGAGGACCACGTGCTCCGCAGTCTCGACCCCGCCGCACGAACAGTTCTGGGATTATTATGGGATTATATAATATAATTATCTGGGAGGTAATATAAACTTAAGCCCGCCGTCCTTCGGATGGGACGTAAAGCGATGGTCCCGAGCCTGTACGATGTCAGGTACTCGTTAAAGATCCCTGCCCTAGGTTAATAAAAATTTAGGGTAGGCAAAATTTAAGACTCCCACAGTAGAGTCTGGCTCATGTCCACCAGAGTGACAAAAGAGCGCTCTGGTAGTATATATATAAATATATAGAGAGATATATATAAATATATACAGGGGCGTAGCCAGTATTTTGAGCAGGGGGGGGGGGGGGGGGGGGGGGCAAAGTTAGGTTACAGGGGATGGGGGTTAAAAAGTAAATTCATTTTTTTTAGCTAATTTCAAAAATTCATTTAACATATCAATTAATACATTTTTTCTAGTCTGGCGGGGGTAAAATGTTTTTTTACATGTTATCCAAGCATTTTCACCTTTAAAATTTGAGATGTTTGATGAGGTACCTACCTTCTTTTTGTGCCATGGGAGCTTGGACTATTAGGTTATCTGTCTGAATCTCTAGGCTCTTCAATTCAATTATAAAATAATTCAAGATACTTACTAAAAAACTTCCTAATATCCATGTTAATTTTAATAATTTTATGCAAATATGGAAAACAGTCAAAACGGAACGGAACTGTTACTGAAAACTTCGTCAAAACCTCAAAACAAACTGTCACGTGAACACAAACACAGTGAACAGTTACAGCGCATGGCCTGCGCCCTGCACTTACAACAGCTGATTGCTGATTTAGGAGTCAGAAGAACGGGAAATTTGATGATCCTATGGTAACTTGCAAGCAATGCATTTTTAATAAAAACTATTTTTTTAGTTTATTTAATTTTTATATTTTTTTTCTCTGGCCAGGGGGGGGGGCACGTGCCCCCCCTGCCCCCCCCCCCCCCATGGCTACGCCCATGTATATATATATATAAAACTACGAGGTCATATAGCCTACTACCAGAGCGCTCTTTTGTCACTCTGGTGGACATGAGCCAGACTCTACTGTGGGAGTCTTAAATTTTGCCTACCCTAAATTTTCATCTTGTACACTTTCTACTTACTCTGTCTTCAGCATGTTTACTAATACTTTCCATGGTTTGTATCTTCTTATTATCAATGTCAGCTTTAGTAACAATTTCATTTTTCATAAAATGAGTGAGATACGGGCAACTTTTGAGATACGGTTTCAATTTTTGTGTCTCCCTCAGGGGTTTCGGGGGTTTGCCCTCAATTATGTCCTGAAGATAGGGACATATCTTTAAACCAAAGTCATCTCTTGCATCATTCATTCTACAAAAATGAAGATAAAAATAACAAAAAGAGCCAACATTTCATCGTTACAGAAAAAAAAAAATATATATATGTATTTTATTAGTTTGGTTATTAATTAACTGATGTAAATATTGAATCTATCAAACAATTCTTCGAGAAAGAGTTGTGGAAAAATTGTACAAACTGAGATAATTGAGTTTTAAAAAATTAAAAAAAATACACTAAAAATCAAGATGAAACACTACATTAATTCGGGTCAATCAATGACTTACGAATTTGCAAAAATAGGGACGTTTGTTTACTAATAAAGTGTAATTTACAGTAGTTATTCTTCTCTTTTGAAAAAAAAATTGAAAATTTTCATTGCACAAATGATAATTTTTAATTTGATCAAAGAAAATACCGGCAAATCATATGCTCAGTGATATGAGAATCAACAATAAAATATTGAAATACCTGTCTTTTGCTTCAACACTGGTAAGGCTGTCGGAATGTGAGCTAGAGACTGAAGGAGACTGGCTTGCAGTTCTAACGGGAATGGAGGCTAGAGATGGCTGAGGAGCGAGCAATTCTGCATGGGAGAGAACTTGCTCCTTGTCCAAACATGTGCATTTTTTTGAACAAAAGCAAACCTCCAAATTATCAACATTGTCATAATTGCGAACATCATAAGTACCCTAAAAGAGAAAAACTAAATTGAATAATTATATAATAAGTAATGGTTGATATCTGTTAAGGTATCAGCCTAGCTACCGGTCTGTCAACATATCTATCTTCAGTGCTCCAAACCTAACTTATCTCGTATTATTTTATTATTACTATTATTATTCTTCTTTTTTATCTTCTCTTTTGTATTTTGTATATATATAAATATATACATTATTATTATTTTTTGCATCTTCTTTCGTTTTTCTTTTTCTTTCTTTTCTCTCTCTCTCTCTCTTTTTCTCCAAAATGGTCATGTGCCCGACGTGTAACACTTCGGTTATTCGAGAGAATAAAAAATCAATACAGTGTAGTGTGTGTACAGCCATTTATCACGGCCAGTGTTGTCATTTTTCGGACGGTGAATTGGACCATGAAATCTCAGAAGAAGCCTTGGTCCTGTAATATTTGTGAGAAGAAGAGGAGGGCGATACCGTCATCGGAGCGACCTGCAAGCCCAGCTAGTAGATGTCCTGGCAAACTTAGTAGCGGAATAGCCTCTCAGGGCAAATTGATGGTATGAGAACCACAATAAAAGACACGATTGAAACAGACATCAAGGAGATTAAAGCCTCCTTGAATTACAACAGCGACATAGTGGCCGAGACCTCAAATAGGCTGGGCAACATCGAGACCAGCCTAAATAGATATACTGAAAAGCTGACAGCTTTAGAGGCCGAAAATATAACTTTGAGGGGCCGTATCTCCGATATGGAGGTATGGGTCAACAGAACGGAGCAGTCCACTAAACGGAACGGTCTAGAAATCCGTGGAATTCCGGCGAAGACAGATGAAAATGTGGCGGCCGTAATGTTGGACATAGGCGTGGGTCTGGGACTAAAATTGAATGTCGAAGATATAGACCATATACACCGACTCAGACCTCGGCCGGGAACCCAGGATTCGGCCATCGTAGTGAAATTTGTCCGCCAACAGACGAGGGACGAAATTATTCGCCTCCGAAAAGTCGTTAGGGACTTCTCGACTCGACACATGGGATGGCAAGAAAATGACTCTCATCGGGTGTACATTAGTGAGGATCTCACTCTGTATAATAAAAAAATATATTTCTTGGCTAGACAAAAGAAAAAGGAAGGCAAAATAAAATTTGTTTGGGTCTCTGGGGGGAAAATCCTATGCAGAAGAGATAACGGGACTCCGGTTATCTCTATTACAAGACCTGAGGATTTGACTAATCACTTCCCATAACATCAACACTCTAGTTTCCCCCACTCTAACTACCAGTACTTCCTTCCACCGCTTCCCTTGGACTCTCTGCTGCTCAACTCTCCTGTTTCGTGTCTCTCCTCAGTGTGTGCCTGTGCTCTTTCAAGTATATTTCAGTTTTTCTTGTACTTATTTTTATTTTCCAATTTATCCTTTTCTTCTCATTCTATTTGCTTATTAAACTATGTATTTATTTTTTTCATTATATTTATTTGTACTTTCAGTCTTCAACCTATATTGTTTCTTTCCTTTTCTACGTACTATAGACATATCACTTTACCTTTTCTTTACTCTTCTTTGTGCTTTTTAGTCATTATTCTGACAATTCCTAACATATTTATTTATCTATTTTTTTCTAGTTTATTAATCTTGATTTCTCTCTATTTTTTTAAAACATCTTTAATGATGTCATTATTTCATATATTACTCCAAGTCTATACACCCCTATTGCTCTCTTTATCATTATTATTTATCACTCTTTGTATCTATATTGGAAGCATATATAGTCTTTGTAAATTTTTAGGTACTCTTCATGTATTTAGATTTGTAAATATCTATTTTGTACATATTCCACTTTATTTGTTTTTATTTATATTCTATTATTTCATGTTATTTACATTTTCTCTTTGTGTATCTATTATCTCTCTGTGTTGTATTGTCACTTATAGGATTTCTTTTTCAATACATAGGACTGAGCCGTGTGTACCCCCCTATGTATCTTCCTCCTCCTTTCCTCTCCATGTCCTATAATATTTTAACCTGCTGTCATGTCAACGCCCAATCCCTCTTCCCTCACTTTGACGACTTCCTAGACTTCTTCCAATCCCGTACCTTTCATCTGATCGGAATCTCCGAGGCCTGGCTCACTCCCCTCATTCCCAGCTCCGCTCTTCCTTTTCCTGGCTACACATTATTTCGTAAGGACCGCCCTAGTCGGGCTGGTGGGGGGGTGGGGGTCTATGTACATGACTCCCTCAAGGCCCGTATATTAGACTGTTCATCTGACTCCCCCCTCCCACATGTCGAGTACATGTTACTTGAAGTAACGATTTTACACGAAAAGTTGTTTTATTGTGTAGTCTACAGACCTCCCTCTATTCCTTTCGGCACCGACCTTGAATCCTTGCTCCTACAATACTTCCCTGTATACTCCAATCTAATCCTTGCCGGTGATTTCAACTCTAACCTCCTTTCTGACTCCTATGACAAAAAATACCTGCTCAACTTATTTTACTCCCTCAATCTCTACTTAGTACCCTACTCTCCCACCCATCATACTCAGCATAGTCACACCTGGCTTGACATCCATGTCATTGACTCCTCTGTTAAATTACTTTCCTCCTCCCAATTTCCTGTTCCTTTTCTCTCCGGCCATGATCTTATCTCTATTTCCTATGATCTCCAATCTCCTCCTTTTGTTAAAAAAACCATATCCTCGAGACATCTTTCCTCTATATCTCCTGAATCTCTACAGCAAGGCCTTGATGCTATTGACTGGAGCCCAATATTCAATAGCCACTCCGTCGACGATATGGTTCAAGATCTGACGACAAATCTCATATTCGTGCTGGATAAACACGCGCCATTGCAGGAATCTCGAATCCGGCGGCCCCCTGCACCATGGCTAACTTCTGAAATCAGAAGTTTTATGAAGAATAGAGACTCTGCAAGGCGCAAATTTGTCCGCAGTCACTCTTCCACGGATTATGAGATTTACAAAGGTCTACGTAACCGAACCCAGTCTTTACAGAGAAGAGCTAAGGTTGAATACTTCCACAGGGTCTTGTCTGAAGCTCCTAATCCTAAATCCAAATGGTCCCTTCTCCGCAACCTATCCTTAGTCAAATCAAAACAGTGCTCCTCCAATATTCCTTGCTCTCCTGATACTCTTAACCACTTTTTCACTTCATCACCTAATACAAATTCTCCCCCTACCCCATTGCCTCCTAATCTAACTTTCAATCCAAATTCCTTCTTTTTTTCCTATATACATCCTGAAGATCTTCTCAATAGCATCCTTAAATCCCGTACAAACGCCTACGGTCCAGACAATGTCCCCGTAAAATTGATCAAATGCGCCCTCCCCTCCATCCTTCCTGTCCTCCTTCACATCTACAACTTCTCCCTGCAGAACTCAGTTTTCCCGACTGCTTGGAAATCAGCTATTGTCCTCCCCCTAAATAAAATTCCTAATCCCTCTTCTCCAAAAGATCTCCGGCCAATATCTACCCTCTCCAACCTCTCCAAACCCTTAGAACGAATAGCCCAATCCCAACTATCCTCCTATCTTGAAACCAACCAAATCTTAAATCCCCTACAGTCCGGCTTCCGTCCTTGCTTAAGCACTCAATCCGCTCTCCTAAAAGTTACCAATGACCTCCAACTAGCCATAGACAACAGACAAGTTACTCTGCTCGTACTTTTCGACTTCACTAAAGCCTTTGACACCGTTGACCACAGCATCCTCCTCTCCAAGCTCCACAATACCCACCTTTCCAGCAGTGCTGTTCGCTGGTTTCAGTCCTTCCTCTCCGGTCGTTCTCAGTCAGTTCTCGTCCCAAATCTCCCTCCCTCTTCCTTTCTGCCAGTTAATTCTGGGGTCCCTCAAGGCTCATCCCTTTCTCCTACCCTTTTCTCTATCTTCATAAATGACCTCCCCAATTCCATCAAACACTCCAATTATCACCTTTATGCCGATGACTTCCAAATTTATCTCTCCTTCCACCCCTCCACCGCTCTTGTTGCTTACGACAAGATGATGGAGGACATCCTTGGTATCACAGACTGGGCTTCCAAGAATGGACTGACACTGAACGCTGAGAAGACTAAAGCCATTGTGATAGGTAACCATAAACTACTAAACTCCCTTACTGACTTACCTCCATTAAGACTACATGACTCCGATATTGAATACTGCACCAGTGTAAAAAATCTTGGATTGATCCTTGATCAAACCCTCTCCTGGAAAGACCATGTTACTCACATCTCCAACCGCTCCTTCAAAACCCTCTACTTCCTCAAACGCCTTCGTCACCTTCTTCCCACGAAAACCCGTCAGCTGTTGGTATCCTCTCTTGTTTTCCCCTACTTTGATTATGCTTGCCTCGCATATGGAGGACTGTCTGGTGAGCTCGACATGAAACTAAAGCGAGTCATGAACTCCTTTCTAAGATTCATCTTCGGGCTCCCCAGACACTCCTCTATTACTAGTTCCTATACCGACCTAAAATGGCTCTTCCCATCCTCTCGTCGACAATACTTCCTAGGCTCCTTCCTCTATCAAACCATATCTTCCCAAAAGCCCTCCTACATCTTCCAAATGCTCCAATTTAAATCCCATATCCACCAGAAAGTCACTAGATCCCGCCCCTCGGATCTTTACCTCCCTTCCCACAGGACAACAACCTACCACAACTCTTTCCTTATCCAAGCTAACTCCCTCTGGAACTCTCTCCCTCTCCAGATCCGCCATGCTCCTTCTCTTCTTTCATTTAAGTCCCTACTTTTCCATTATCTCCTAACTCAGCAAACCTCTGATTCCTAATGCTGGCTCCTATGAGATAGTTCTAGTCTTCCTATAAGTCTCTCACTCCACTGGACAGATTGTCACACTCCAGTTTCATCTGCCCAGTTTTTTTTGCGATTAAATTCATATATAACTCACTATTGTTATTATGTTTTACATTATTATTCATACTTTGTTTTTTTCTTATTTTTATCACTAATTTTCACCAGTTTTTTATTGTTTTAATCATTGCCTCTCTCTAACATTTTATATTTATTACTAGAGACCTCTTTTCCTTTATTTTTATTCTGTCTCCATGGGTCGATACTTGTACTCTTTTATCTACTTCTTATGTTATTATTCTTAGGGGACGAAAGTCCCAGAATAAAGATTATTTTTCATTTCATTTCAAAGATTATTTTTCATTTCATTTCAAAGGTAGGATCACAGTGGACCCATTCCATCTCAATTCATGCAGGGGGTTTCTGTCACATGAAATGCCCAAGTTTGGGTCCTGAAGAACTAGGCAACTTAACCAGTTTACCAAAACCAGTTAACTAGTATATGAAAACCAGTTAAGGCTTCAACTCCTAATAATAATAATAATAATAAACGTCTTTATTTCTTTTTCTTATTACAAATGTACTGTACCTGGGAGGGAGCCACAAAGGAACTAGTTATAGCCTCTGTCTACCTTCCGTACGACCAACCTGGGCACCCACCTTCTATTCACTAGGAACCTTGTGACCTTCTGCGGGAGACAACGATCTCATGCAATACTAGCGCATCACACCCTGTGGGGGAGCAGCGACAAGATTATGAATCGCGGTAACAAACCCACCTTTGTAACACAAACTAGGAAGGAGGTTACGGACACGATGCTCATGCTACATTAATACCATCCTAAAAATTTTAAAGTTGTCAAGTCACTATTCTCCCAAATTAAAGAACCTACCCCAAAAAACAACCAGTCTGACCTCATCTATCAGATACCCTGTTCAGATTGTTCATCATCTTATGTTGGCATGACATCTCAATATTTAAAAAAGAGATTATACCAGCATGAGTATGATTGTAGAACAAAAACTGACTCCGATAATTGCAGCGCCCTAATCAAACACCATAGCCTGAACAAACATAAAATTCTCGACAGAGAAATCAATTACTATGAAAGGCTGACACTGGAAATGGTGTATATTGCCAAAACCTCAAATACTGTCAATTTTCGCACTGATACCAATAACCTGAGCAACATTTATGCCAATTTGCTTCAAAACTGCTGAATCCATAGTTCTGTCTCCAATTATATTTAATATTTAAAATTTAGATTAATTTCATTGTGTGTCTATTTATTCTTTATTATGTATTATTTCATTTTTGGTTAGTGTCACTTCTGTCTAAAATTCTTCATTTAATTAATAAGTTAAATTATGTTACTATTTATATAATTATAGAGTTTTTATTTTATTTTATTTTTTCTCAACATAGTAAAATATCTGTTAGTCAGTAAGTAGTTCTCTTCAAATTTAAGTCCCGTTAACTGGGGTTTTCCCCGGATTTATTATCTGTTACCCTCGACCCTTCTGTACCCTTAGTTGAACGTAAGACCTCACAGTCTTCATGCCTTCTCCTCAACCATCTATATTCATAGTAAGTTTCCTTGTTGTTCATCAATGTGTATATGTATGTGAATGTATTAGGATGTATATTTGTATTTATGTGGAGTTGTATGAGTGAATGTATATTTATGTACCTATATATAATTTTAATCGATCACCCATTATATTTTTCTAATCTTGATACCCCCATGTTTGTTAGGCCCTGATGATGATATGAAATATATCGAAACGTTGGCATTTGAATAGTATTTTCTTCATTGACTGACCCTCAATACCCCCAGAATTTTGAATTCTACAGTCGCTAGCAAACATCTACATTAATACCAGGATTAATAATTGAGAAGGATATGTGGCTAGGGAAATGAGACTTCGGTTCATATTCTAAGCCAGTATAAAACTCTAGAAAGAAATTATTTTTACTGCTTCGAGTCTGCCATAACGGAAACGAGACAGGCTATGGAGGGAACCTGCAGCAGAATCCTGAACTTTATGAAATATAAAGGACTGTGGTAAGGACCAACACACACAGGGCACATAATAGACCTGCTCTGGCAGCGGTGATACCTTCAACCCACTGAAAAAAATAAAACATTCAGATAGGACTAATGGTTTTCTCGAAAATCAAGCAAATGTCTAATAAAAATGGGTTTCGAGATATCATTTTGAGACAGTTTTCGGAATGTATCTTGGAAACCTTCGACAAATGCTATTTCATGTAAAATGACCTTTTAAGTTCTCTTCAACTTTATTTTCTTTTCTAATTAAAAAAATACACAATACATTGTATCTTGTAAAATGTACTTAGACCCCAAAGTAAAGTGGTCTTAATTTTTGTCTGATTTCGTCCAAAATCTAATAAGATCTAAGTTAGCATATGTTACATCTCAAATTTCAAGTTCATTGCTACGATTGTTTCTGAGTTGGAGCTCTCACTAAGTTCCTGCCACATAAACACAGATTTACAGACATCATCGCGAGAATGGTCAAACATATTCAAAGGACCTTGAAACATGAAATTCAGTTGAAAACATGATCTCGGATTTTCGCACTAATACAATACTTCCTTATACTGGAGGAATAAGAAAGTAAAAATTGTTCTTTGGCTGTTACTTTTTAAGCGTTATCGGGAAGAATTTTTCTTAATTGACGCTCTAAAATAATATGTATTTTGAACAATAGCACTTACATGTTTGAAAGTTACAGAATCTAATCCTAAACGTGCGCAAATTCGAACTGTTTTTAGTCTTGAGAATCCTTCATGTAAATCAACTTCATGCACTTTAATTGCCTTGATGAATTTCTTTTGCTCTTCTTCTTCGTCGTCCATATCTGAAGATGTGACTGATGAGGAGTCTGTAGACATTTGATGACTGAAATAATATTTTAAAAAATAATAGTAATAGAAATGAACAAATACATAATAAATCTTCACCTCCCTCCTCTGGCATTATTGTACATCGCTAAAATGTGTACTAGTGGGAAAACGTTGTATGTTGCCTGAGATATCTGGTTATTTGTTTTGCGATTTTTTTTTGTGTTGCCGACCTCCAATGAAGGCCACGACACCCGTTCGCCGCACCCGTAAGAGGGCCTAACACGTTTATTTATCAAATAAAAAGAATTATTTGTTGCTATGGTCGGCTAGGATTGACCGCCATCGACAATGTGCGACGATCGGCGATCACCCGGCGGACATTGGTTGGCTGTACTACAGTGGGATGCCGTGTACGACCACTGAGAGAGCTCGGGATAAATCTAGGACACTGGCTGGCTGTGAGGAGAGCCTTACATCCTGTCTAAGTTCTACCAACTGGGCTGCGATTCTCTCAACTCCCTCATCAAGTTTTCTCTACTATTATTGAGAAATTCAAAATTTCCTCACACTTTCGTTTTGAGAATTCCTTGGGATGGCTCTAATTTATTATAAATTGGATTTTTTCCAAGTGGAAACATTTTGCAAAGTTCACTTTTATTTGTTTCCCTACATTCACATTCGACTGGACAAACACATTCTTCACTTTTCCCAGATTTTGTTTGATCTGATCCACTCTAGAAAAATAACAAAAAGTATTACTATACATGTAAAATAAAAAAGAATCATTTTTTATAATGATAAAAAAAATAAAAATAAAGATGAAATACATAATTTCATCAAGAGAACAAAATGGGTATTAATGTCATCAACGAACATCAATATTACCTCTTGTCAAACATACTAATTTTGATGGTTGAGGGTTCCCTATCTTAAGAGCTAAAAAAAAAACTGTCATAAATATAATTGACGACTAGAAGGTTGAAAACTAAAAAATGACTATAATTCAAAGCATTTTTATTCTTAATTAGATCACAATAGCTCACAAACAGAAAAAAAAATAAAAAAAAAAGAACTTACTTCAGTTGATTGTCCCAAATCGTCGACTTTACTAGAGCTGAAATCGGAAACGAAATTACAATATTGCTAAGATGTTAATTACATATGATGATTAAGTATATAAGTAGTTAGAGTGTAAACCTAAGTAAACCTATGTGTAGGTATTTATATTATTATTTTTATATCTTGATAAAGTAAATATTAAATTATTTAGAGTATTAATAAATGAATTTTGATGTAATTTTTAAAAATAATTTTGGAAATGACATTCTTAAATAAAAAAAAATGGAATTTTTTAGTAAAATATCTGTAATTTTAATAGTCTTTATATTCCCACTCTAAAAATGTAGGATGCTATAGATTTTTGAACGACTAGGAATCCATTTTTCATAATAAAAAATAAAAAAAATGGCGGTACCCAATTTTGAACAATTTTAGCACTTAAAATAATAGATATAAAAGTATCTCAAAGGTCCTAAAAGGTCAAAATGATAATTTTGTACAAAAGGACGGAAAATTTGCTAAAAAAAAAAGGTATCTTAAGTTTTTTTTTTATTTTTGCTTCGTTTTCGCTCAATTTAGAATTGAAAAAACGCGATTTTAGGGTATATCACGTTTTTGGCTAACTTCGAACTGCTATACCTACATCGGAACCATTAATTTCTAAAAATCTAAAATTTTACACAAATACTCAGAGGTACTAAGGGAACATTCTCACACAGTTTGCAGAAATATTAATTGGATTTATCCGAAGATAGTCAATTACCTTGATTTTGGACAACTAATCACAGTGATCTTGGTAGGAATTTCGAACTGCGGAATGAGGTGTTCTATAGCACAGGTGCATTGTCCCACACAATTGCAGCTTTCCTCACAGATGCAGTCTCTACTTACACTGTAATAAAATTTAAAAAAACAACAAATAAATACATACATAAATGAAAACATTTTAAATCTACACATGTGAAAATTGTGAAGACCACCTGTTACCAGGAAGAAAACATCGGTTTGGGTTCAAACTCCATCAAAACATTAACTGGTGCTATATTAACAAATGAATTAAGTATCAATATTTTTAATTTAGTATTAAGAGGGATAGGGGGTTATTGTCTCGTCGGTATCTCTCTATGATCAGAAGTAGTAGCCTTTTAAGAATGTTAAGTTTTCCACTATATTGACAAAAAACCGCCAAAAATGTATCCGGACATTACTAGCCTTTCGTTCACATTTCCCCTTTTTAATCTTTGAAGGACGTATCCTCATGCCCCGAAGAATTCCTTCCATTAATTGTCGGAACTGAAAAGAGGTCGTATAACCGACATGCGTGAAGCAGGATGTTCCTACCCCCAATGGAAGAGTAGGCTCGACCAGTTGTCTATCGCTATTTTCAGCGCAAAATGGTAACGGGGAGGGACGACTGGTCGAAGTGTAGGCTGTGCGGGTTCTCTTAAGAGGAAAGATCGGCGGTTAGTATGAGCGGCCCTCAAAGACCGAACAGCAACTCAGATTGGGCCACCCTCGCACCGTCCTGCAACCCAATGTGCATTGTTATTGTGCCTTTCTGGACGTGGCGCACGCCTTCGAACCCTAGCCTGCTCTACAAACTCCGCCTTCCCCACACTTATTACCTTTTCCTCAGATTCTATCTCTCCCATTTACAATAATTTAGCCAGCTGTTGTATAAAAAATAAAAAGGAGGGGCAACATGCGGACTGGGGTCCACGTCGTTTCGCCCTGGCTGGAGTTTAAAATATTCTACAGACGCTTCCACAATTTTCCCAGAACGAAATAATCAATTAACTTTTCGCTCTACTTCCAAAACCATTTGCGCTAATATTCAACATTTGACTTCCCTTCTGCCGATTCCGATGAAAATTAATAAGTGTCATTCTTATGAAATTTTGAATTCACATATGAAATTTTGTGTCGATAAATTTATTACAACGGCAGTTATTGGAGTTTTTGAGTTAAACCTCCCCCTAACCCCCCCTCCCCTGTGGCCGATTTGATTGAAAATCGACAGGTGTTGTCCTTATTGGGTTTTGGACACACATATAAAAGTTCTTGTTGGTGCATTCATTATATCGGCAGTTATTAGAGTTGTTGGTGCATTCATTATATCGGCAGTTATTAGAGTTTTTGAGCTGAGCCTACCCCTAACCCCCCTCCCCTCTGGCCGATTTGATTGAGAATCGACAGGTGTTTCCCTCATTTGGTTTCGGGCAAACATATAAAAGTTCTTGTTGGTGCATTCATTATATCGGCAGTTATTAGAGTTTTTATATAAAGCCTCCCCCCTAATGCTCTTCTTCCCTTTGGTCGATTTGATTAGAAAAATAATATGTGTCGCCTTGTCTTTAGAGGGTTCAGAATTCACATATAAAATTTCGAGTCGATACATTCATTCTATCGGGAGTTATCGTGTTCACAGACACACATACAGACGGACGAATCTAGAGATTGGAAAACTTGAAATTCCGTTGAAAACTCCGCATCGAATTTTCGACCGATTAACTTCCCATATACATCGTATAGCTGGGGAAATTAAAAGTAAAATATAATAAAAATATAGGTTGCATCCTAATTTTCCAAGTTTAGTTTACCTGTCGACCAACAAACTTATACAGATAGTCTGACTATTAAATTGTAGAGGCGGATGTTCCTGAAGTGTACCAAGACCAGTCCTTTACACAGTAAGCCACCGACCCTCATATCCTCCTATCTACTTTCGCGGACGTTACCGCTATCTTCTCCACCAATCATGATTCTGCCATTACCTCCTTAAGATTGCAAAAGCACCCCCTGCAAAGCTAGAGCAGGTTGTGAAAAATAAAAGAAAATGAGGGAAAATGTGTCGACATCAACATCACACTCAGATGGCAAACCTGTCCTCCAATACTGTTTAACAATATCCGATATCTTGGGTTCTACCTTGACAGCAGACTAACTTGAAACCCTCTCA
Source organism: Aradus depressus (assembly GCA_963662175.1). NCBI lineage: Eukaryota > Metazoa > Arthropoda > Insecta > Hemiptera > Aradidae > Aradus > Aradus depressus. Next base: position 42,467,170 of record OY759218.1, on the reverse strand, counting down.
CTCGAATGAAACACCAAGAACTGAACAGATGATTTGGACTACTATACAGACTCCTTAATAGAAAAATGTCAACGGAGAACAATTTTATAGCATTCAAGTCACTATTTTTCATACCATTTCGTCTTCTGCTGGCAAAATGTTCAATTACAATTTAAACCATTAAACTGTGTTGCGTTATCATAACTGTACAAGAATACTGTAAAAGTGTCGAAATCGTAATGACAGTGAATATGCCAGGGAATGCCGGGTAACACTATATTACAGAACTTAGTACAACTGTCCCTAAATTACAGAAATTAGTATTAAAATCAGAATTACCTGATTTTATCTTTTGAAGAAAGAGGGGGTAATTCAGGACTGCATATACAATCATCGATACAAATACAAGAATTATACTCCTGTTAACAAATATTGCAATAATAAAATTAACAAAAATAAATAGTCATTAAAAAATTATATATATTTAAATATATATATATAAGCAGTATTTTAACGGAAAAATTAAAGTACCTACCTTTAATTCTTTATCACTCCTCTATGAGCAAAAAAAGCAACCAGTAATTATTAATTTAGAAAATATTTTAAACGAACACTTGAAAATATATATTTATAGTATGTACACCTACCTTCAAATCTTCTTTACCAGACACCTGTAAGCAATCAAAATAAAATGGAATTATGTTTTACAATAATATTTATACATATATATATAAATATATATATATTTATTGTTAAATATATAAAATATATATGACAATTTATAAATTGTTACATAAAAAATCTAAGGATTTCTTTGCAATCAATATATTGATTGCAAATAACAACAACGAGTGACAGAGAAAATAATGGAAAGTCTTAGATTTATTAAGTATCAACTTATAAATTCTAATACATATTTCAATTATTTAACAGAAAAAATATAAGTACCTACCTTCAATTCTTCATCACTCCCCTATGAGCAAAAAAAAAACAATAGGTAATTATTAATTTGTACAATATTATATATATATATATATATATATATATATATATATATATATATATATATATATATATACATATATATACACCTACCTTCAAATCTTCTTTATCAGATACCTGAGAGCAATCAAAATAAAATGGAATTACGTTTTACAATAATATTAGATTAATTTAAGTTATATATACATATATAATATATATATGATTGCTGATATCTTAAATTTAGGAAATAAAAGGGATATTTTAATTGTTTTGTCAAAAAATGCTTACCTCTGACTTATCCTTATAACTCAGCTAAAAAAAAAAAAAAAAAAAAATACTCTTAATTGTTATTTGAAGAAATGTAGTTATTGATAAAAATCATACAAAATGGAAAACGTATAGTTACCTCAAGTTCATCTTCGTTGTTCTCCTATCAACATGAAAACAAAATAAATTAAATTGATTGATACCATATATATTTTAAAACATGCGTCCATGCTGAATAATGTTTTCGGATTTCTATATAGTATTCTTTTTTGTCCCATTCACAAGTTAGATTGGCCAAATACAAAAACGGTAATTGGAAAAGACAGTATTTTCTAATGAACAGAAACTGTTCGTTTAGGGCTAAATGGTCAAACATCTGAACAGCATTTCTCGATTTTCTAATGAACGTTTTATGTATGGAAGTTAAATAAATTTACTCAAAGTTTAAAGAAAAAAGTTATTTCACAAAAATCATCTAATAATTTTTCGCCTTAAATATGAGACTTGTGATCACTCCGGGAGCCGTGCAAGGAGTCTGAAGTTTGGAAAGAAAGAGGGAGCCAGGTTTGGTCTCCAAAGTTTTATTTTTTTATTCTACGCCGGTATGCTGGCAAGTCTCCTAGCAGTCCAGTACACTACAGAGTTTTTCGTCGTAGAGCAGTCTTCTCCATACGCAGTTCTGACATCCTGGAGAGCAGAGCCGTCATGACAGAACTCGGGTCGTCCGCTACTCCGATCCGGTAGAGACTTCCAAGAAGAGAGTCGTAGTTGGTTAGTAGTCAGAAGGAGGCCACAGACTGTCCTCAAAGTAGATCCGGAGGCAGCCGGCCCTTGCCTCCCCCAGCACCTTCCACTGCTATTCCTCGGTCTTCATGCAGTGCTCAAGCCTCACCGCATACTGGAAGAAACCCTTCACTATCCTCTTCGAGAAGTCCATAGTCAGAGGAGTTCGACCTGTTCCATGAAGAAGCATCTCTTAGCCTCATTCCCTCGGATACCGCAATGTCTGGGGATCCACTGCAGCAAAACCGTTGAGCCTCGAATCACGCCGAGCCGTTTCACTCATACACGTTAATGACCATCATTCCATATATAATTTCTAGCGGCTTCCATTGTGTTGGTATTTTCAGGGCTGCTATCGGTTTTGAAAGAGGGCCTCCTGTCATAAGTCGTAACACTTTATCAAGTTTCAGAATCAGATGATGTGGACGTCCCTTCTTAGCCATACTCCATCACGGGTCGTACATAATCCTTGCTTATTTGCTGCTTAAAAGTAACCAGATGTCGTCGACATAGCGTTTCCAAAATATAATATTATTTATAAATGGATTTTTCTCTAAAATTTCCTTCGACAGGCTAGACTAGAACCCACAGCTAGTCCCTCCTCCTGTCTATATAATTCATTGTTGAAGGGAAAATAATTTTGCTTTAAGCACGGTTCTAACAGATTACAAAATTATATTTTTTCAAAAATGGACTTACTGGAATTGTTCATCAGATCTCTAACTAAATAGAAGTCATGTCGGCTGTGTGGAGACTTTCATTGCAACGTAAATCGTGTAGACTTATTTTGTGTCATATATTATACATATTTTATCGAGAAGATCCGCGAGCAAGAAAATTTTGGAAATCAGTGTTTTAGACTAGCTAGATTCCCAGCAATTCATTTGATTATTAAAAGAAAACACAAAAATATAAAAAAATGAATCTACTAATAAATAAAATATTAGCTAAAATAAATTAACATAGATTATTAAAGAAATCAACATTTCAAAAATACGGCTTATCAGGAATATATGTCCATTAAATATAATTATTACTTTCGAGTCGTCATGATGATGGTGCGTCACAGGCAAAGAATGGGAAGACTGAGATGCTGAATACTGTTGTTCAAAATCTCTCCTGAAAATGAAAAAAACATTAAGCATTATGAGAAATCAAATGAGTACCCCCCTACTCATTAAAATTTAATCATACAAACCCCCCCCCCTCCCCCCCCGTTTTGTTCGAAAATTAGGAATGGATTAGGCGGACATTTCCTCAGACGTTAGAAATACGTTAGCAACAAGACATTACACCGCGACTTGAACGTCACATCCATAGACACAACCATTAAAAATTTATACCAACGTTTCTACACGAAACTTTACTTACACCCCAATCCGGAAGTTCGCAAAATCTTAAGTACAAATTTACCCCACAATCCCCCAAGAAGACTAAAGAGAGTTTGGCCTAGAGATCTCCTGGTATGAAGTGATGTCATGAGGGTTCATCGCTGGGTGTTTTTCCTCTCTCAAGCCTTTCATGTCATATTTATTTTTATTATTTTATTTTATTTTTATTTTTTTTGTATAGTACATGTCAGCCCAGCCGCTGGTTGTGCATTTTTTGCATAGTTGTGGCTTAAGATAAATAAATACAAAAAAAAGAAGAAATGCCTATTACAACCAATATAATATTTAATTTAAATTGCTGTCCAAAATGTAGACAGAACCTTGTCACCCCAATAGGATGAAAGCATACTTACTTATAGGGATGTTCTTTGAAGCATTCATTCCGTTTAGTAACCCTGGATTGCAGTTCTGCCAACTGTCGTGAAGTGATCTTGTCCATTACTTGCTCCGTTGTAAGATCAGTCAGTAAACAGAGGCATTCTGAACATTTACAAGTTTGAGAAGCCACATGCTTCACTACTTGTATTCCATTGTCAAATGGTATTCTATTAACACCCATTCCAGTTCTATAACCAAAATAATATTCATTAAATTATTTAGTTCAGTTGTCATCTTTGCAAGGGTGCGAATGCAGAGCCTACATTTAAAAAAAAACATCGGGTCAACAATGAGTCATCGAGAACTATATTCCTCCAGTTCGAATTATTCCTGTTTCCGCGCTCTGTCTACATTCTCCAACTCTTGGGTTAATATCTACTTGATGTTTTCATTTTCATTTTTACATACAAGTTGTACCTACTTATATTATTTTTTTTTTTTTAATGTTGGTATGAATTAATTTGATTCTTTATTAGCCTTTCGGAAATACATCTTTTAGGCTCAGGGTTCAGCCTGATATATATATTATTCAGTTTAAAAAAAAGTAAATAAATGAAGATAGAAAATAATTATAATAATAAAGTACAAAGTAATAGAACCTAACTGTTAATTAACAAATGAAAAAAAAAATAGTGAAAAAACTTCTAGTGAAATTGTATTTTATTTAAATACTTCAATTTCCTCTAATTTTTAGCGCCCTTACTATGTATAGTATGATATTATTGAGGTTTTGGCATGAAATAAACAAATTTAAGACTAATTTAATAGAAAAAAATGTGTAAGTCTTTCCTTTTTTCTCTATTGCTTATCGCTTTCAAATTTCAGATAATTTATTTACTGCCTAGACCAAATTTAAATGGATTTATTTCCTAGAAGGTCAACTGCGATAAAGGCCAGCCTGTATACAGTTATAAAAAATGAATGAATTCTTACCCCGAAAAGCATTGATCCGGCTTAGGATAAATGTAATTAACATTTTCGATTTTCTCGGAAAAGGCAATTATTTCCTTGGGTCTCCCTCTGCAAGAACAATGGCCAATGCAGGTACATAACCGGTTCATCCCCTCCAGGATAGGCTCGGTCATAAAATATCCAAGCTGACCTGACTTTGAAGCACCCTAGAAAAATAATATTACAGTTAATAATTAATCATATCATAAGATACTAATTCCACACATTACTTACAGGTTCTGAAGCACTCAACGGTTTCGGATCATCGTAAAGGATATAAGAAGTTCTTGCAATATTTATTTCATCCATAATATCTGATCTAGAATTTTAAATAACTAAAATGAGTAAGGTTCATTTCATTACAAAATCTTTCAATAATTATAACGGCGACACTTTGAAATACCTTTTTAGCACCTTGAAGACCAATTTTAGCAATATGAGAAGATTCGAAAATGGTATATTTGGGTGGTTATATCAAAAAAGCCAAAAAAAATATTTGGGGTTCCTCATTTTGAAGGCGACAAGAATAAAGACTTTTCACAAAAATCGTTAACAAAACAATCAAGCACTGGAAGGGGGGAAATAGAGTGCGAATTCGTTATTTTCGGTCGGAAACAGCTTATGTAGAGTGTTTTCTTTCATTTGAGCTGTAAAACGTTCTTGACAAACATGAATATTGTCCACTTCTATAACAAATATATTCTTATGGTGTACCGGTTTGGGCTTACGTCATCGTCAGCACGAAGATAAAGTAACATCTAATTTTGCTAGTTTTTGTACATTTAAACAATTCTGAGATTACGTAAGGCTGTGACACCCCTGTCCCAAGGAAAACACTACTGTCATAACTGAAAAATCTAATTGTGAAAAGATTTTGGTTCAAACAAAAGTAATAATACAAGGTAAAGGGATGAAATTTAAATAAACTAACTATATAACAAATAAATGAAATTATGGCAAATGGAGTACAGTAATTACTAGTACTAGGACAATAACAAAATAAGAAAATCAAATAATGGGATAGTGCAAACTCTATGGATCATGGAATGGCTAAACATAAAGATCTGATAACTCCCTATAGAATGAATGTATCGACACATTATTTTATATGTGTGACTAAAACCCCATAAGGACAACACCTATCGATTTTCAGCCAAATCGGCCAGGGAGGGACAGGGGTGGGGGGAGAGGCTTGACACAAAAACCCTACTAACTGCCGTTGTAATGAATATATCGAAGTCAAATTTCATATGTGAATTCAAGACCCTATAAGGACGATATTTATCAATTTTTAGCAGAATTGGAAAAAGGGGAGAGGGTGATCAGAAGGGGCTCAACTAATTAACCCCAATAACTGCCGTTGTAATGAATATATCGAAGTCAAATTTCATATGTGAATTCAAGACCCTATAAGGACGATACTTATCAATTTTTAGCAGAATTGGAAAAAGGGGAGAGGGTGATCAGAAGGGGCTCAACTAATTAACCCCAATAACTGCCGTTATAATAAATATATCGAAGTCAAATTTCATATGTGAATTCAAGACCCTATAAGGACGATACTTATCAATTTTTAACAGAATTGGAAAAAGGGGAGAGGGTGATCAGAAGGGGCTCAACTAATTAACCCCAATAACTGCCGTTGTAATAAATATATCGAAGTCAAATTTCATATGTGAATTCAAGACCCTATAAGGACGATACTTATCAATTTTTAGCAGAATTGGAAAAAGGGGAGAGGGTGATCAGAGGGGGCTCAACTAATTAACCCCAATAACTGCCGTTGTAATAAATATATCGAAGTCAAATTTCATATGTGAATTCAAGACCCTATAAGGACGATACTTATCAATTTTTAACAGAATTGGAAAAAGGGGAGAGGGTGATCAGAAGGGGCTCAACTAATTAACCCCAATAACTGCCGTTGTAATAAATATATCGAAGTCAAATTTCATATGTGAATTCAAGACCCTATAAGGACGATACTTATCAATTTTTAGCAGAATTGGAAAAAGGGGAGAGGGTGATCAGAGGGGGCTCAACTAATTAACCCTAATAACTGCCCATGTAATGAATGTATCGACATGAAATTTCATATTTAAAGTCAAAACCCAATGAGGACATAACGTTTCAAATTTCAGCGAAATCAGCAGAAGGGGGGAGGGTGCTCAAATCAAAATGTATGCCGATGTAATAAATTAATAGACACAAAATTTAGTAGGAGGATTTAGGAGCCTCTATGTAAGTCAACTGTTGAATATTAACGCAAACGGTCAAATGGTTTTGGAGGGCGAGCAAAACTTTAATTGATTAATTTGTTCTGGGGAAGTACGTTGCCGGTGATCAACGACGACTTTTATTTGTATTTAACTGTATGAGGTTTTTGCAAGTGCACAGTGTTAACATCTAGTGAAATTATCTTTCTAAAAAATACGAAATTGGAAAAAAAATTAGGACTCCAGTTGAGTCAGGGTCATGTCAACCAGAGCAAACGGAAGAATGTACTGGTAGTAGGCGAATGACCTCGTACTTGAAGCCCGCACATAACTAACTAACGTTTAAAATAGACGAGATGTAAAAAATAAAAACAAGATTGTCATAATAAGCAACTCTAAATGTTATTATTACCTATCCTATTAAGAAAGTTTTTAAAAACTTAATTTTAAACTATTAATAAATTGTGATAACTTACCATTATATTTAAAGTAAAAGAAAATAATTTAATGAAGACTTACCTAATTTTGAAAGACTAGAAGTAAAATTTAGATAAAACAAGAAATTTAGAATGAAGTCACAAAATTGAGCATGTTTCTCTCTTATTAATTCAGAGAATTATGTTGCTTAGTAATATAATATATATATTATTTTGTACATTAGCAACAGTGTTGACCATAATGAGACCAGTATTTTTTGTATTATTTTTTTTTATTTCATTTTTTTTTTTAAATGCTATTTCAAGTTTTTCCGTCATTCGCTCATTGATAATTTGTAAAATTATTTTACAATAAAATGAATAGCAATCAGAGTTATGAATGAAACACCAAGTGGTGGCATCAATGAAAAAATGTTCAGTTGGCTTCACTGTGAGGGCTGAATCCAGATAATTCGGGTTAAACTCTCAGTCTGTAACCAAAATATATCATTATATAAGCAATTTTAGGCGTTGGCGTAGCTAGGGGGGCAGAGGTGGGCTTCAGTTCCCAGTCGAAAGTTATTCGGATTCAAATTACGCTTTCTTAAAGTTTGGACTCGAGAAGAGTTTATAAATTATTATAATAACGTCTTCAAAATTGATGTTTCAGCTTTAGATGCGGAAGGGATGGTAATGAAAAACATGCTTACAACCAAAAATGGTGATATAAATGTGGAAAATTTAAAAAAAACATCAAAAAGGATGATTGCCCGCCCATTGTACAAGTTGTACAGCGCTGCTAGTAAGTTCAGCTAGTTGTGAAAGAAGTTTATCTGCCATGAGGCGGATAAAAGCGTGGCTTAGATGCACAATGGTTCAGGAACGATTCTCTCATGTGTCACTACAGCACATGGAAAATAAAATAGTAAAAAATAAAATTTCAGATGAAAAAGTATTGGTCCGATTTGCTGAAAAAAAAAAGAAAATTAAGGCTTATTTAATTGAGGATACTTACTACTTATTGTATAAGACAGAATGACTAGACTCATGAAAATTTTAATTGTTGATTTAAATTTGCGTTGATTATTTTGTTATAACCTACTAATATTTTGTGTATGGCACCTGATTGTTAATTATTAAGTTTAATTATATTTAAACTAAAAATATGATTGTGGAACGTAAACTATTGTTTTATTATCTCGGTCGTGTTGACCAGTTGCCCCCCCCCCCCCCCCCTCCCCCCTTCAGAGAATAATGCTAGCTACGCCAATGATTTTAAGGCACATCTCAGGATTTGACTTTGATATTGATTTATGTGCATGATGACTCAATGTTAAAATGTTACCAGATAACGCTTTTCGATTCCTGCAATGTTCTTCTCCAGCGCGAAATAACTATGTTTTCGCCCTCTCTCTAATTTAGGAGTAAAACTGTAAAAAATATTACAGAAAAAATTCAAATCATTGCTTGTGGTTTCAAGCCCCATTTAATGTTATTATTAATTATTAATATCTTCCAAATGAAAAAAATTAACGCCATTGATATTTCTATTAGGTACTTTAATTTCTCACAAAAAATTCAAGCTGGTAAGGGGCCCAATTAGTTTGGACCCAAGTCAATACAACATCTATAATGAAAATATTATTTTTTGGGTAATTGATAATAACTCTCGAAAATGCTCATAGAAATATCATTGTTGCCCATGGTGACACTGAAAAATGGACTGCCCCTAGGCAGCGACGCTAACTCCACACCACCGAGGTAATTCTTATTGGTGTTTTGTAAATTGTTTAATATTATCTAAATAGTTGTACATTTAATGATTACAATGGCGATCATTTTGACAGCTAGCAGGTGTAAAGTATATGGGCCCACCAGCATTTCTTTGTCTTATCGTAGTACAGTCATGGCATCCAAAAATATTCCAAATCTGAAATTCTAGAGAAAATAATTGCTTTAGTTCTTGAAAAAAAAATAAAAAAAAATTTGTTGGCTCGAATTATGCGCATTAAACGAACATAAAAATGTTGGCTTTCTAAACCTTCCTCCTTTGCTCAATTTGATTGAAAATCAACAGGTTTCTTAATTATTGACCTGTGAATTCATCCATTCGTAAAATTTCGTCTCGATTACTTCATTTTATCGATATTTACTTATGGGTTTAGAAAGCCAATGGGTTAAACCCATTCTCTCCTTCAGGTCTCTATAATACAAGCTGGGGAAGTACACGGTCGGTACTTTATTTAAACTAATTCGCCTAAATTACCAAAAACTGGATACTTCCGTTCAAACCCGCAGAATTTTCTAGGTCTATTTTGCAGCCTACTGACTGTACCAGACCGCTTATAAATGGCAACTAACGACGTTCGCAATCGTCAGTGCTAACATGGAATTCTTACCAACATTTTTTCTGTGTTTCACCTACGTTTTACTCAGTCATGGAAAAAGCCAAAGCTCTGCAAAAAACGTAAGCAATTCATTATATTTTGCAAAATAATTCATTTTTAGCGTATTTCTTCATAAATCAGGTTATGGCTCACCCGATTGGTATGATCTACAAAGACTACCACCATGGTTTCTTCAAGCATGCTCACCACAACCCGATTTGAGGAGTCTTTCAAATGTTTATGTTTTTATTTTCATATCTAAGAGTCTGTTGGCGCATTATTTTCTGAACACTTATTCAAACTTTTCCCAAAATTCATTTTTGATAGGGAAATCAAGTTTCTTATTATAGACTAATTAGACTACGGTAAATGCGTAACTGTGGGTTGAATTCACGAACAAATTCGTGATCTCGCTTTAGGTATTTTTGAGTTGACAGAAATAGATTATACAGTGAACTCCCGCTAATTCGGACTAGTTGGGACCTGCCCCCTTCCAGATCACCGAAAGTCCCGGATTAAACGGAATTTGCTGTAAGATGCACATGATAATTATTTTAGCGATTTTTTTGTTCTTATTAATACACCTTTTCCTTCAGGTTAATTTTATTTTCAATACTACACAATGTATACGTAGATCCAAGTTTTCGACCTACGAACAGAGATAGGGTTAACAAAACAAAACATCTTTGTGATTAAAACTCAAAATTTATTTATAGTACAGTACTACTGTACAAGACAAACCACGGTACATTAATGTTATAATGTAAAAATTAAAAATTTTTAAAAACGAAATAAGTAAACGTTAAATTTTAAACAGGACTATAAAATAAAACAATGTACAGTATTTAATGAAAACAAGAATAATATTTTTAGACTCTCTGAAAAAAGTATGTAATGTTTTTTTGCTTTAAAGAAGACCGACGTCGTTTTGCCATACTATCTTGTAGGCGCCTCAAGGTCAGTAGTCAAATCCTCTCTTTGAATTATTTTCATACCTACCGCTCGCTAAATTAAATTTTACTTTACTAAGTCTTAATTAGTTTTTTTTTTAAAATCCCGTTCGGATTAACCGGATGTCTGGTTAATCGGTGTCCGGATTAGCGGGACTCTACTGTATATAGTGTTTCCTTTCATTTGAGCCATAAAACGTGGATCTAGGTTCATTCATAGAAGCCGAGGTATGCCGTTCAGAATAGTAGCGTATTTACCCCTAAAATTTCACTTCTCTTAATTACTAATACATTTCCCGACTTTGCGTCTAGTTAGCATACCTTAACATGAGGGGGGGATAGAATACCTTTACTTACTACAAAAATTGGCTAACCTTTTGTACCTTTCTCCTTGATTCTGCTTTCCACAAAAATCAAATAGTTTTTCAAATAAAAGTATTCGAAAAAACATGGAATTTCTTTTTTTGGTTGGTTGTCCCGTTTACGAAATAACGTCTTTATGTGCCAACTCTGATAGCATTTTTTTGGTACGTTTGCTTAATTTTTAAAAACGGTAGGTCCTATTGAAATATCGGTCGTATCGAACTTAAATCTCTCCCGAATGCCTAAGAACTTCTGAGGGACCGCCCTACTTCATCAAGGGGCTCACAATGTCATCTAAATATGTCCTTAAGTAATTTCACTTTTTCTTTTTACATTTTTCAGATTTTAAGTGAGAAAAAAAACTATAAAAGTGATTATTTCTTAAAAGATCCAAATTATGAGATAATTTTTCTGCCACCACAAGGTCAAACTTTTATTGATTTCAACGTTTTTGGAAGGTAAATTTTCGATACACCATTTATAAGGTTCATATTATGGAGTTGGGCAAGCTTGAAATTGCAAATTAATGTATGAATTTTTTTTTTTTTTTTTTTTTTTACTTCCATGCTCCTTTAGGAAATGAAAATCTGGTGATGGGTACGAAAAATCGTGTTGAAGATAATGTCAGATTCTGATTGTCCTAGCCTCTTTAAGAAAAAAGAAATACGATTTTCCATAGGGCGGTTATGCGTTTGTGTGTTTCTGTATGTCTGTGGAATTTTCTCTCCTTTCGTTCCCGATAACTTCTTCAAAAATGCACCAATGAAATATTCATTTTTGCAAAATGTTTGTCACAATGAGAACTGATTTCGGTTCCAATCGGATTAGTGGTTTTGGAAATATCGGCACTTTAGCATATATTTTGAACATAAAACAATATCGTCTAAGTATCGCCTAAGGGCTTTCTGACAAATTCAACTATAACTGAACAATAACCACATCTTATACGTAAAGAATTGTATCAGAAGTTTCTTAAGAAATAGTTCACATTCGGTAATTTCTACGTTATTTTTTAATTTTTATTGATCTACAATCTGTACAATATATACAATAGATAGATGTGAGGATATACAATATAGAACAAGGATACATCGGATGGGAGAAGCCAGCCGTGCTGACATTCCCTAAGAATGTTCATTTCATAGCCGAGGCAAAAAGTATTTTGCATCATGGAAGACATTTATGGTTGTCCATACCGATATTTTTGATACATGTACCTATTTCTTTTAAGATATTTGGAATTAATCCCAATCCTGAGTTCCAGAAAAATAACTGCAAATATATTTGAAATAGAATAACAAAAGTATAAATTGGTTATTTCAGTATTACTTAACATAGTACCAAATTTACCATTATTCGTATTTTGCCCAAAAAATAGAAAAACATTTTTTAATTTTTTTTTTTTTGGCCTTATGTACGATGCATATTAGCCATGACTCTTATAATGATGTTACCTAGTTATTTACGACATCCACGGCCCCGGGAGGCGATCTACTTATCTACGAAATAAAACTCACTCACGGACGGGATTCGAACCCGCAAACCAAAGTTAGACCATGCGACCAAAGCCCAACGCTCTAACCCACACGGCCACCATGGCTCCCTTTAGTCAGTCCTAATTCCTCATTTAAAGTAATTTAACGCGTTTCATCACAAATAACTCAATTATATATAGTATAAATCAGATATTTTCCATTTTCAGAGAGTTTCATCTGAACTTTAAACCAAACCATAATATCGTTTCCAAAAGATTTAAAGCCTATTTGTCAAACAATGAGTTTCAAAAAGAAATCCAAAACGACTTAAAAACATGTTATTATTTACATGTTGACGATTTAAGGTCAGCAGCAATGAACATTTGCGGAAATGATATGGTAAGATTTTCATAAAAAAATGATAGACATTGCATTATAAAATTTATATTTCACACTTATATAATTCATATTTTAAGGTTTTCTAATTTTTTTTTTTTATTTTAATATTATTCAGCATATTTTAGTGTTTTACGAAAATTATGTTCTTGAAATTTTACCAATTAACAATATTTCATTGACTGATGGGAATTTTTCACCTTATATTGTGAAAAAAAGTGAGATAGACTCAAGTAATTGGCATAAGGAAATTTGTAAGTACATTAGACATAATAAAGCCAACACTGACTCATCAAAATTCTAACCCACTTCCACTAGAGCTAAAAAATTTAAATTCAACATGAAATTAGCTCCAGATTACTCTCAGATGGAGAATTTCCAAAACCCGAAACTTTTTGAATTCAAGTGGCTGAAAAATAATGTTACCTAGACTCGGTCCCACCCGGCCCGATATCAATTACCTGGACCCGAACACGATATCGAGGAGTCCGGGGACAGAAAAATTAGAAACGCAGATTTATGTAAAAGTATTGAACTTTATTCAGGACTTTATTGAAGGCCATATTTACAATCGGTAGAAATAAATATTTTAATTGAATATTAACAGTATATATAACGTAGAAAACCCGTAGGTGAGGGTGCACGATGCACACGTATAGCGTGGGTTGGGGAAACGTGAGAATGAGGAGGTTAGGCTGATGGGAAAGGCCCCTCTCATCAGCCCCCCACTACTTCACTTCCCTCCCTCCCCACCTCGTTATCTCTTGCCTTGCATCCCCGCTCGGTAATGTTATTTATCTCCAGGGGCATAGCCAGGGGGGGGCAGGGGGGCCACGTGCCCCCCCCCCCCCCTCCTCTCCAGAGCTAAGAACTAAGATAAATTTTGGATTGCTTGCAAGTTACCAATAGAATCTCCAAATTTCCCGTGCGTCTGATTCCTAAATCTTACTTAAATGTACATGTACAAAACAAGTCATATTACATTTATTTAAATATACAAGAAATCCATTATTTCATTTCCTCGCTCAAAATCGTAATTTATATTAGACTTTATACTCATAAAGCTGATTTTACATGCGCAGTAAAAATGCAAAGCGCAGCAGCAGCAAATGCACGCTATTGGCTATGAGTCATTTAATTCTAAAAGGACAGAAACCACAGCGTGCATTTGCTGCTGCTGCGCTTTACATTTTTGCTGCTCATGTAAAGTCAGATTAAGTATTACAGTCAATGATTACCTCAGGGGGGGCTTCTAGAGGTCCGAGTCTCCCAAATTAATAACAAAAAGTCTGCAACGCTAACCATGGAAACTGCGGGCTGTGCCCCCGGGAGTCTATACCCCCCTGTAGCCTAACTTTGCCCCCCCCCCCCCCCCTGCTCAAAATCCTGGCTACGCCCCTGTTTATCCCCGTTATTTCTAAGTTTAGCAAAATAATGTAAATAACAAAAAGTGTTTAAAATGAAAATGTCTTTCATAATGAGTCAGTAACTTTTTCACGTAGGATCAATAGTAACTGAGAAAACATGAAATAACTGTGACTTCAGAGGGCGCGGGTAACTCAGAATAAGCTGAGCTCAAGATCACGGGTCCCTAGGTTTTTTACCTGGGAAGTAAAATACATGGAGCAGGCCGACTTTCGGATGGGTCTTTATGAGTTAGTCCCGAGTCTACTCGTTAAAAAATCCCTACCCTGGGTAGACAACATTAACGAAATAATAAATCTTCTTATACAAAGTAAAACCGTTCAAAATAAAATTCGTTCTTGGGTTGGTTGCGCAATGAATATAGAAAAAGCTGACTAACTCAAAGCTCTTGTCTTTCTACTGAGAGGATTGCTGTTCGACGAGGGGCGACGGGGTGAGGATGTGAAGCAAGTTTAATTAACATGTATTTGTTACATGTGTAATTAACAAGTATTTGTTACATTTATTAATGTTTAAACTTTTATTTAGCACATCTTCGGTATCCCGATTTAGACGAAGCAAGAAACTCTGCCATAAGAAAAAATGTAAGTATACAAAAGCTCATTTTGATGAAATAAATTATGAAGAAGAATAGCTTAATTTTTGTACGTTTTAAATATGTTTATTCTTAATACTTTTCTCTTCAGTTTTCGAAACTCAACCCATCTCACAACAGTGAAACGCCTATAATAGAAACAGCTTTATTTTTTGACGAAGAAGCGTACAAAATATTTTCTCCATATTTTGGATATGATGTGAAAAAAATAAGGGATATGCTTTTGGCTTATGTCAATGCGGTAAAGTATTTTTTATACATATTTATTTATTACTCGCAGAATGCCCGACATTGCAATGTCGTAGACATACAGGTCTTTCTTATACCAACCACTTTTTACAGATCCCTTTTCCTTCCCTTCCCCGCTTTCAAGTTTATTTCGTACTGGTAATAAGAAAGTCAGTCAGAATTACACTGTACAATAAAACAAAGAAAACCGCTGATGCCAACACGTTACGTTCATTTACCCAGTAATGCTAGTACGAAATGGAACAACAGAAAGTTATGATATGTCCACACCACATATAATTTTTATTATTATTTATAACAGTCTTATTCTCAGCATTGTATTTTCAGAAGGCAATTTTCGGTAAGAGGGAAATAATTTATATTAAACTCTCTAAACCCGCCATGCGTTGAATGGCTATTTTTGTAATTTAAAAAAAAAATTAAAATTACAAGTTGTCAAACCACTTTATAAACCGTTCCAGTGGTGTCAAACATAACCCATAAGTTTAAGCGCAATAGCTTCGACAGTTTCGCATCCTATAAGCCTCGCACAGACGGACATTCATTTATATATATATATAGGTACATATATATTGCGTTATTATATATATATATATATATAAGGTTTGTTAATAAAAATACAATTTTGTTTTTATTTTTACTTTATTGATAGTAAAAAATATTATTTATGTAATGACATTATTCTAATGCTTTTGGATACACAATATTTTTAGTTGTTCCGTCTGGTGCATATATGTACATGTAAATCTGATAGTTTTCCAACACCTGCATTTCGGTATATTCCAGTTTGACGTCGAGATCGGCCGATATTTTGCCGTTTTGGTGGCATTTTATTAATGCAAACCCACCTATTGAAAGTGGATTAGATTCGATTTTATCTTGACAAGCGCTTAAATTTTCAAGAAAAATTGAACAGGGAATTATTAGAAGTTTGCAAAACATAATATGTCAAAAAAATTGTTTTTTCTTTGTTTTTGTTTAAGTTTATTCATAGAAAATTAAAAGTGAAGTTAGTTATGAGACGTTTAATGTAAACAAAAATCTGACAGTTTTGTAAACAATGAATTATAAATTCGATAACGATAAAGAAAAGACAATTATATATGTAGATGAAAAGTTATTACTTGTAGAATGTAAATTTTCAAAAACAAACATTACGAAAAAAATGTTTGATACTGCTGAAACGACATTTTTTTTCCAAAACAAAAAAGATGTAAATGTATTTTTTATACGTGATAAATACACGAATTTCTTGATATTCACATGGTAAGGTTAAGGTAAAACGAAGTCTCAAATATTTTCTGTACTCTGTAGAATTCAATACGAAACATTTTACGCGAATTCGTGTAATAATTTCAGTTCCATGAGAGAATGCACAAAATGCGAGGGGAGGTACGGGGGTTCGAAGTTTTGGAGTCTATAAAACACAAACATACAGACATTGGATTTTATGTATAAAGATTTATATAACTGTTAAGTCTTCGGAGAGACTTCGCAGCAAATTGAGTTGTAAATGTACAATTTATTGTAGCTTTCTTTATTTATTAGTTAAAGGAATTGAAGCATTTAGCATGAATCTGAATTCAGTTTACTGACATTTTCAAAATAGCGGCTGTCATTGGCCGTAAATGCCTTCCATAGCGTCTCTCTAGAATGATCCAAGTTGACATATAGTTGTAGCTGGGTAGCCCAAAGAGAGGTGACAATGAAAAGTTCGAAGAAACTTCTCCACAGGGAATAGACGCAAAACTACAGCAAGCTTGAAAAATAATATTTTTCATGTATACTTGTGAGGCGATTGATTGGTTTATTAGGAAGGAACAGGTTATTATCACCCTACCGTGTTATATTTCTTGTCTTCAATACGACAGGACACTTTTTTTTAAGCGATGAGTCCACAACAGCCATGGTGGGATCCTACAGGAGGCCAGGTCGGGACTCAGGGGCACTCCATCAGGCAGGTACGGCGGTGCTGTTGTTTGACATCTGGCCTGGCCTGCCTGTTTGTCGGGCCGGGCCAGGGGGTCAGGTCAAGGACACGTGGTCAGGTCAAGGACACGTCACTGTCCACTCCTTCAAGCCCCCAAGTGCTAATTGGTGGCGTTAACACATTGAAGGTGTTAATGTCGTTAGCATGAATCTATTCAGGTTAGTAGCATTTTGACAATGGTGGCCATTAGCTGAACTAAAATTCTTCCTAGCGCCCCCCCTGCTTTTTTCTGTCAAATGTTCAAACTTTAAATATAATATTAGTTCAGATAAACAAACACGTGCAAATTCGAGAAAATTTCTCCACAGGAATTGCACTTTTTTTTGTTGTGTTATTGTGAATTTGCAGTTACGAAACCCTTTATTGTGCGACCTGACCCACACCTCTAATATTATTTCTTATTTTTATTATAATCTAAAAATATTTAACACACTTATAAAATATTTGCAGGTGCAAGCCTTATACCACCAACCAAGTCTTGGAACTCAGATCGAGGTTCGACTAAAGCGGATGGAGATTTTCCGGACACAACCCACAGACCTGGAGACTCATGGTGGAGAAAGAGGCATGCTTCTAGAGTCGTTCTGTAGATACAACCAGGCGCATGACCCTAGGGATGACACAAATTGGGACCTCGCACTTTACATATCTGGGTAGTTAGTTTCTCTAAATTCTTCTTTTGCATGATTTGGCTGAGAATCAATGAGTGTTTTCCTTATGAAGTGTTACCTCTGAATCATATAAAATTTCATGTCGGTACCAAGTTAAGCCCCCTCTACACTCTCCCCTTTTGCCTATTTGACTGAAATCAACAGATGTCTTAGTTATGGGCTTCTGGATTCACAATCTAAATTCCGTGTCAATAATTCATTCTATCGGCAGTTATCTTGTCCATACATAGATGACATTTTTACTTCCTCAGCTAGACGAAGTATGAAGGAAGTTATGTAATCGGTCAGAAATTCAATATTGAGTTTTCACTGGACTTACATATTTTCCGACCCGATTCCAAAAATGGAAAAAAAAATTGCTGTATGTCTGTGAACTGTGATGTATAAAATTACACACATTGTAATTATTAGTAATATAGGTACTACTTCTAAGTTGAGGAACGCGGACATATTGTGGAATTTGTAATAAATAAATTTTAAAAAAAGTTTCAAAAAATAAGTTTATTTTATTTATTTATATAGGTACTATACACTTACAGTGTAAACTCTATATAGCGACACTTAAGGGACTGCGCATTTTATGGCGTTATAGAGAGATGTCGTTAAATGAAGAGAAGAAAAATCAATACATATTACATTACATTTAATAGTATCTTACTATTATAATATGTATTTACTAATAAACTATAACATTAACAAACAACAAACATTAATAATGATACAAATAACAACTCTTATTGCGTATAGTCTGTTATCTTCGTCTGACTTTTTTGCTGCTCCAGTATTTTAAAGTAATCACAACCAGTGGTGGATTAACCAATAGAAATTCAATAGGCAGGTGCCTAGGGCCCCCGATGCTGAAGGCCCCAATGTCTAAAAAAAGTCTAAAAAAAAAAAAAAAAACTTGTCACTTTTGAAACGATTTTACACGCTTTTGGGAAAAATAATTCAGGTCAAATTTGACAAGGAATTTGACCCGAGTTATTTTTCCCAATAAAAGGTATGAGGGGCACCCTATTAAGCATGATTTTTTAAAAAAATAAAAAAACAAATCGGCTTTTTCATTTTTCACAATGTGTTTTCAGTTTTCCTAGTTCTCCATAAAAAAAATTGCTGAAAAGTTTTCGTTTTTTATGGGGGGGGGGGGGGGGGGGGGTTAAAAATAGGGGGGGGCCACATTTGCAATCACCTAGGGCCCCGCAGAAGCTTAATCCGCTACTGATCACAACAAACAAAAGAACAAATTTCTTAGAATCTTCTGTATGTATGATGCCGACAGTGCAGGTAAATACGTGCTAGACAATAAAGCAACAAAAGACCGTACACAGCTGCAGTTCTTATTAATTTCGGCAACTTGAAAGTACTGTTTATTGCTTAGTAATGACGTATTGTTGTTGTTATTTAGAGTGGGTGTGATGCTACATAGAGTGTATCATTGTATGGACAACAAGGTAAACCAACCAGATTCGAGTAATTTCGAAGTTTTAGGGAGTTTGTCGTTAAATCGAGTGGCGTTAAATAGAGTTTACACTGTATTTATATTTATTTGTATAAAAACATGAAGTAACTAAAATAGTGAATAAATATATGAAGTCACATTTTGTTTTAAAACAACCAATGAGTGGCCCATCAGCTGATCTAAATAGGATGGGCCAGTCTTAAGTTGTATGGTGGAGGTGAGAGGTCTGAGTTGAGATGTAGTGAGAAAAGTGTTTAGGCTTAAGGTGTGGTGAACCAAAAAGGTGTGAAATAACATTGAAATAGATGGGCAAAGGAGGTACTTTTATTTATTTATATGTAAATAATATATATGCCCAAAATATCAAAGAATTATAAATTTGTTTGTAAGATTTCTTTAAAAAAAAAATAATTTCATTTTTTCGGAAATTACTGTAGAAATCAAAATTTAGTAGACCAGCTTTAATTTCTACAGGAAATTTGGTAATTTTATTTAATTATTATTAATATTTACTATTTCAATTATTATTAATTATACTTTTATTTATTCAATTTTACATATTTTAATTATCACAGAACACGATAAATCCGAAAGAATGAATATATCGACACAATGTTGATGGAAATCGAGGTTCTGTCGTGTAAAAGAAAATGCAAAATTTGGCCAACGTTTCGAAAAGTATTTATTTTCTTCTTCAGGGCCTTATGACGACTTGAGTGGATGTATGTGGTGACGGTGTTGTGAGTTCGTGTCCAGTGTAGTGAGTCCACCACACACATCCACTCAAGTCATCATAAGGCCCTGAAGAAGAAAATAAATAGTTTTCGAAACGTTGGCCAAATTTAGCATTTTTCTTTTACACGACAGAACCTCGATTTCCATCAACATTGACAAGATACTGTCGACTCTATTAATCATATCGACACAAGTATATCCAGAATCCTTTAAGGCGACACCTATTCATTTTCAGCCAATAAGGCCAAAGGGACGGCAGGGATTTTGCGGAAGGCTTAACGGAAAAATTCGAATAACTGCCGTTGAAAAGAATGTAACAACACAAATTTGGTGGATTCATGATTTTTAGCCCAAATGATTGGTTTTCAGTGGGACAACGACAACATTTTTTTTTCCCAGAGGTTCGCTTGATATTACAAAAAGTTAACATCAAATTTTTGACATATTACATAAATTTCCCTGTAAAACATATACTTAGCTTGAAAAGTAAAAAAATCAGTAAGAAAGAAAACGGAAAAATTCCAAAAATAACACAAAAAGGCATTAATAGAGAGTTAAGAATGTGTATTTCTGTGATTTAATAACACAACCCCATGAAAAAAAAAAAGGTCATGTCCACTGAACTAGACACCCAGGTCTATATGTTTTCGAGGTCTCTGAATCCAAATTCGACGTCCGTTTCACCTTTCGGCCTTTTTCCAACAACCTGTATATAATATATATATATATAAATTCATATTTGTTCTTGTATATGTATACAAACCCCTCCTTTGTCGTGATTCTGACAGAAACCCTTCGAAAATAGAAAAAAAATAGTTTCACCCCCTCCCCACGTCTCACTTTCGAATAAATGATGAAGAAGAGCAGGGGACACCCGAGACAATGCTGAGAAACGCTAGAGATGAGGGAAAAAAAGGGGCGGGGGGGGGGGGGGGGGGGGGGGTTACGGTGTCCACAGACCTGATGGGGTGAAACGGACGTCGAATTCGGATTCTGCGACCTCGAAAACATATAGACATGGGGATCTAGTTCAGTGGGCATGACCTTTTTTTTTTTTTTTCGTGGGGTTGTGTAATGAATGTTTATATTACATTATTTTATTTTAATATACATTTGATTACAGTTTAGATTTCTACGCCATTGAAAATGGAGTTAGGAGTGGAGTAACAATGGGTTAGTATCAACTATATTCAACTTTCTTATTTTATTTCCGTTTTTAAGTTTAAATTAACCACACCACAGTAATTTTTGAAATTTCGAGCTCTTCATAAGTTATGAAAAGTGAGCAAGATAAAAAATTGCGTAAATTACTGTATACAGCCCATTTATATAGTTTATAAATTTTTAAATCGTATATACATCTTAATTTGAACTGATACTAAAAATGCTCAAATTTCATAAAACTACTTCAATTATTCAGCAGTAATTGTAGATATTCTGTAGATATTGTAGATATTTTGCAGCAACTTGTATACTGCTCAGAATAGTCTTAAGACATTTTTCCTTCTATAGCTATATATTTCGATATGATATTTTAATTCTCCAGTTATACTTACGAAGTGTAGAGATTGTTATGTAATCTGTCAGAAATTCGATCTTAATTTTGAACGGAATTTTATCTTTTTCCCATATCCATGTATCTCTCAAACAAGGCTGCTTCGAAATGTGCCTTCCAATTTTCTCTACTTTTATTTGAAGAGATTTCTGATTAGATCATAAATATAAGCGGTATCTTGTGAAATGTACTTAGCTCCAAAAATAATGTTATCTCAATTTTCGCCCGACTTTGGCCAAAACCAACTCAGATCCAAATTGTAAGTTAGGACATGTCTTCATCTTGAATCTCATGCTCATTTCTATAATAGTTTTTGAGTTAGAGCGCTCACAATGTTTCAATCACATGCTCGGACATCATCGTGAAAATCATGTTCAGGGACCTTGAAATTTCGTTGCAAACTTACCTCGAATTTTTGAACTATATCAATATTGTAAATAAAAGTAAGTAAAAATTAATTATATATAATGTTATTCTTCATAGGAATTACACTACTCTGCAAATGTTGATTGATATCCGTCTTTTGAAGAATTTTCGATTGAAAATTATAAAATAAGTTGTGTAGCCGCAATTCAAGAGGCAACTTTTGCCCAAAATTCAAATGTCTCTTGATATTCGTCAATGAACCCCCGCAATGTATTTTCTCAACTCGAATTTTTATAATATATTTCTAAGTGTTTTTAAGTTTCTGCTCTCCCTCTTTGGACACAAAATGTAGTATGAGGATTCCAAACCAATCGACAGTTTCGGCTAAAAATCAATAGTTGACTTCTAAAAGGGGCCTCTGAATCCTCATACTACATTTTGTGTCGATAAATTCATTATATCGGGAGGATTTTGAGTCGAGCCCTCCTCCTCTGATCCCTTTATTTCGCAGAAAATTAATAGGTGGCGGCCCTTTCGTGGATTCATTCATTCATTTTCCATTGAAGATTATAAAATTAGGTGTGCAGCCGCAATTCAAGTACCTATCAACTTTTGCCCAAAATTCAAATGTCTCTTGATATTCGTCAGTGAACCCCCGCAATGTACTTTCTCAACTCGAATTATGTATTATTTATTTTTAAATGTTATACAAGTATAGGAGACTGAATGAACAACCCCCACTCATGTAGAACGATTACTCTCTACCCAAATATACGCATAAATTTAAAAAAAATATGTCTGATCCAACCTTGACTTTCTTATACCTACCATGTTTCTACAGATCACTCTCTTCCTTCCCCTCCTCTCTCTCAAACTCACTTCTCCCTCATTACAAACTGACATTACTGACTATAAGAAAGTTTCTCTCAGAATTAACCTGCATCTACAAAGAAACACGCTGATGTCATTTCCTCCTTAAGACATTCTTTCATCCAGCAATGCCGGTTTGAAATGATTCAGAAGAGAGGGTGGGACGAGGAGTGATGTGTGAAGCCAAGGTTTCAATGCCACATAAATTAAGGACTAATACTTTGGGGAGGCTCACAACCTGCACTTCAGGTCTACAAGTGCCAGAAAAGGGCAATGGGCATTATTGCTTCGGCACCTTACAATGCTCATTGTAAACCCCTTTTCCGGGAGTTGGACATACTTCCGGTTCCATGTCAGTGCATCATGACTTGTCTTATCAGTCTGGACAGAAGTGAAAAACCACAACCAACTCATGAATATGGTCTTTGGGACGGCAACTACAGGGTGATTCCCTCGTAACTTTAAAAAAAAATTGAATGAAACTAGACCGAAAATGGAGTAGAATGCCGCCAACCGCACCTTTCTATTCCAATCCGTTGCCGAGATATGATTTTTTAAAGTTTTTTTTTCTCGATAAAACCACGTTTTTTGCCATCAAGTCCCACATTTCTCCCCTTTAAATCAATTTTTTCTCAACTTTTGACCACATGTTCGGCGTTACATTTTCTATCAGACTAGTGTACTTTCAACTTTGAAAATTACCAACTTAGAACCGAAATAACAGCTAAAAGGTTAAAATTTTAGAAAAATTAAAATTTCGGGAAATACTTCCACGTCAACTAATTTCCCGCTCAAGGACCGCTTCAACCGTCCAGGGGGCTAGAAAACTCGCAAATTGAATCGGCTTTCTATTGGTATAGCCAACTTTGCGATTCCGTATCGTTTTCATGGAGAAATGACCCCGCACCATTCCTATGGGAAATTGGCCCCCGGCGAAATTGGCTGAAATTTTGAGGAAATGTTCCTCGGGTCATGTAAATTGAAAGTCTTTATAGACTCGACCAGCGAAAAATAATATTTTTCAAAATTACTAACGTTTTTCAAAACTGAGATTTGTCATTAGATTGAAGTGCCAAATAATCAGTTTGAATGGCAATTTAGTCATTTTATCGATATTTATCAATGTTTACATCATTTTCTAACAACAATGGAAAATGTTTTGATGATTTTTATAAAAAAAATATTCTGTATAATAATAATACTTATATGCAGAAAGATAAGTCAAAAAAATATTTATACAAATAGTTTCGATACTTTATAGTTGATTATTTAGTCATTTTCTTTGATCAAGTATTGTCTAACGTAACTTATTAATTTCATATAACGAATTGCGTCAAGTGTGTCGGCGAGAGCGCTGGCCTGTGCCTGCACAATTGTCATCGAAAGGTTTGCCAAGTCGACGAATATTGTGTGCCTGAATACACCATTTTAGTTGAGATTATTTTGAGTCCGATATTTCTATTCAAGCGGTCCTTGAACGGGAAATTAGTTGACGTGGAAGTATTTCCTGGAATTTTAATTTTTCTAAAATGTTAACCTTTTAGCTGTTATTTCCGTTCTAAGTTGGTAATTTTCAAAGTTGAAAGTACACTAGTCTGATAGAAAATGTAACGCCGAACATGTGGTCAAAAGTTGAGAAAAATTTAAAGGGGAGAAATGTGGGACTTGATGGCAAAAAACGTGGTTTTATCGAAAAAAACTTTAAAAAATCATATCTCGGCAACGGATTGGAATAGAAAGGTGCGGTTGGCGGCATTCTACTCCATTTTCGGTCTAGTTTCATCCAATTTTTTTTTATATGTTACGAGGGAATCACCCTGTAGTTGCCGTCGTTAAGACCATATTCATGAGTTTCACTTCTGTCCAGACTGATAAGACAAGTCATGATGCACTGACATGGAACCGGAAGTATGTCCAACTCCCGGAAAAGGGGTTTACAATGAGCATTGTAAGGTGCCGAAGCAATAATGCCCATTGCCCTTTTCTGGCACTTGTAGACCTGAAGTGCAGGTTGTGAGCCTCCCCAAAGTATTAGTCCTTAATTTATGTGGCACTGAAACATTGGCCCAAGCATTGGCTTCCCACATCACTCCTCGTCCCACCCTCCGTTCTGAATCATTTCAAATCGGCATTGCTGGATGAAAGAATGTCTTAAGGAGGAAATGACATCAGCGTGTTTCTTTGTAGAAGCAGCTTAATTCTGAGAGAGACTTTCTTACAGTCAGTAATGTCAATTTTTTAAGTTACGAGGGAATCACCCTGTAGGTATATCAAGATTCCACATCACCGACTGAGTAGGACTGAGCCAAGTCATGTAATTATGCCATTAAAAATGTATAATCATTTAACCAAAGAGATCAGAAGACTGAACAAAAATGAACTTTTAAACAGTGGCCTTACTATTTTAAACAAACATTTGTTTTATGACATTAAAGATTTTTTTAACTGTAATGATTTTTAAATTATAATGTTATTTATGTACGTAGTAGGTTGTGTTGTTTAGTTTTTATTTTAATTATGACATTTCATATAACCTATGTAGGTTGATTTGAATAAATAAATATAAATATGAAAACTTGGTGTATATTATAAAGTCATGTTATGTTCACATCAGACAGTGGCGGATTAAGCTTCTGCGGGGCCCTAAGTGATTGCAATTGTGGGGCCCCCCTATTTCCCCCCCCCCCCCCCCTCATAAAAAACGAAAACTGCCGATTTGTTTTTTTATTTTTAAAAAAATCATGCTTAATAGGGGGCCCCTCATACCTTTTATTGGGAAAAATAACTCGGGTCATATCCCTTGTCAAATTTGACCTGAATTATTTTTCCCAAAAGCGTGTAAAATCATTTTAAAAGTGACAAGTTTTTTTTTTTTTTTTTTAGACATTTAGGCCTTCAGCATCGGGGGCCCCTTTATCATCGGGGGCCCTAGGCACCTGCCTAGGTTTGCCTATTGGTTAATCCACCACTGACATCAGATATTTACACAAAAAAGAGTGACAACTGTATCAATC
This sequence comes from Aradus depressus, assembly GCA_963662175.1. Lineage (NCBI taxonomy): Eukaryota > Metazoa > Arthropoda > Insecta > Hemiptera > Aradidae > Aradus > Aradus depressus. Next base: position 42,441,305 of record OY759218.1, on the reverse strand, counting down.
CTAATAATTTCATAATTGTATAGGTTTAGCTGCAGTGGGTGGTATCTGCCAGACGAAATACGCTTGCGTGATTGCTGAATTCGGGGTGACAAATATTTTTGGGAAACCGTACCCTTCGGCTGGCTTCACGTCAGTATTCATATTGGCACACGAAATAGGACATAGGTATGTTTATTTTGATGCTTCTTATTATAATTTAATATTTCTACGTTCACTCTAATATATATGTATTATATATAATGTGGAAATTATTTCAGTCTAGGGATGCACCATGATGGCTCTGCAAATGGCTGCCCAAGAGATGGTTTCATAATGTCTCCATCGAGAGGAGTGACTGGTGAGACTGTGTGGTCTTCCTGCAGTGCCGAGGTCACGTCCCAACTTAAGTATGTTTTCATTTATTACTTGCATACCCAAAACTAGCTCTACCATTGGGCATTACCCAAAAAATAACCCCGAGGATAAATGAAAATAAAAACAATTTTTAGAATCGCCAAAAAAAAACAATCGCAATGTAATTTCTCATCTCGTTATAATTAGTTCTCCCTTTGAAATCTTTCTCTTCTTTACCTGATTTGGCTGAATATCAGTAGATGTCTTGTTTATGAAATTCAGAATCAATAAGCAAATTTCTCATCAATACTTTCAGTCCATCGGGTATTATTAAAGTTTTGAAGTTGCCCCTCTCCTCCTATTGCCCTCTCTTCCCGTGGGCCGATTTGGCTGAAAATAAACAAGTTTTTTTCTTACGGGATTTCTGGATCCTCATATAAATTTTCTTGTCGATATATTTTTATCTATTGCTAGTTACCTGCTCACCGCCAGATACACAGGCATACATTAAATATTCCCCAGTTAAATACAGTGAAACCTCTCTTAGACGGACACCCATAGGGCCGTGGAAGTTGTCCGCCCAGCAGAGGTGTCCTCCTAACAGAGGGAAAAGAAAAATAGAAGGCAAATTGATAAGGATGAAAGGTATCTTTTCTAAACACGTGTATCGTATGTAAAAATGTTGTTTATTGAACAACTGAATACAGTTTTAAAAAATAGGAAATTTGTAATAAAATCAGAAATTTGTACTAGAATCCGAGCATAAACAATGGTACAACAAAATCGGACATTTTCTTTTGTTTCAAATTTTTTTTCCCAATCGAGTTTTCAATATTGTCCTCTACCTGAGAAATTAAAATTAATGACGAAGCATCGTTTGCTTTGAGGCAATAACGCTTGATTAAGTTCGCGTTGGTTTTGGTAACTGGCAGTATGGAACATTACAAACTTCTTGGAATTACGAGTCCCTTCGTAAACACAGGTGCACTACGTGGAAAGTTTGGTAGGTTGATAGTACAATGTACAAAGAGAATTCTAAGAACATATTAAACGTCAACCCGAATTGGAGGCCTGCCTGTCCTTCCAACAGAGGTAGCCTGCTCTTCTCGGTACTCGATTTCACTGTCCGTGTCCGTCCAAGAGAGGGTCCGTCTAAGAGAGGGGCAAATGTGTTGAAATCCCTATATATTCTACCGGGACCGTAAAAGTGTCCGTCCACCAGGGGTGTCCAGCTATCAGAGGTGACCGCCAAGAGAGGTTTCACTGTATAGTATATAGGCGAGTTATGTAATCGGTCAAAAATTCTTCTCAAATTTTCACCAGAATTTCTAGTTTTCCGACCCGTAGAATCCTACAATGAAAAATAAAGAAATATGATTGTCTGTGAACAAGATAATTCCCGATGGAATGAATATACGAGATTTTATATGTGGATTTATTACCCCCTTTGTTTTCAGCAGAATCAGCCAAATAGATGTGAATGGGAGATTAGTAGACACCTAATATATATCGTGTTACAAATAATTTAAGCCGGGGAACTATATTGTCAGTGATTCGCCGACGATTTTTTGGTCCCAAAATACTAAAACATGAGAAAAAGGCAAATGTACGACTGAATTTTTTTGATGATTGGTCTTATTATCCCCTGAGAAAGTAAAAATTTAATTGAGCGTAACGCAAAATTATTTGACCAAGTCAAAATCATTTGTCAAGTAATATGATACTGATTTTTTTTAAAGAACCTTAGCATATGTAGGTGACTCACACGCGTCTTGGTTGCGTTTTATTTCATTTATTTGTATAAATAAAAACATTTAGTCAAATGTGTGTCTCTCTGTACTTAGATATGTTTTTCAGAACCTGGGCAACATGTTTATTTGACGAATCTGAAACTGTTTACGAACTGGATCACTCTAAATTCAAAGATAAGCCTGGAGTTTCGTGGGGCGCTAAGAAACAGTGTGAACTCTTGCTGAAAGACACTGATGCTGACATTTTCGGCGAAATCAATGAGGTAAGAATCAGTGTTGGTTATGAAAAAATAACGTATAATAAATTATTTTATTTACTTTTTTTTTTTTCTCAAAAATTAAACATACCACTGTTCACATTCATGTGATGAATATGAATAAATCTATGAATAGAGAAAATGCAATTTATTCATTACTAGCTGTACCACTACTCGGCGTTGCCCAGGAAATTCACTGTTTCATGGCATTCATTGGTTGTCCATTCTTGATTAATGACAATAATAATAGTTTTATTAACCAACCAGAAATTTATTTTATCTTTACATGTGGTGTTTAGAAACACGCTTTCCCTCGTAGTTGAAGCCCGGGAATGAGTCAAAATGACTAAGTAACTAGCTTATAACCATAATAGTTTTTGGTCGATACCTATCCACCAACATTGTTGTGAAATGAATGCTATGTATCAGATCATGTTTTTGAATAGGAAATAATAGCAAATATGCATAGGATCAACATCGTTGAAATTTAGGTTTACTATATTTTTGGTTCTACAAATAAACGTTTGTAAAAATAAAGAAAAACGTAAGTTTATTTCACACAATATACATATATAAAAAATGGGAGTACTTTCGGTATTGCTACCATCTTCAGCGATTCATCGCATACATGATTCTCAATTTTTGTCAAGTCGTGGCTGTACCGAAAGTATTGCCATATTTTATATATATTTTATGAAATTAAAAATATTTTTTTTAAACTTTCGTTTTTCTTTATTTTTTATTAAGTATTTTACAACATCTCTGCAAAAACTTTTATGTATCATAAACCTGGGAAGCAAGACTAGGGTGACAAAAAACAACAAATATATATATTATAAGTTGAAGAACCACTATTAATTTATTTCCCTCACTGACATGACTTTTTTTTTGTATTTCAGGGATTCTGTCAAAGTTTGCGGTGTAAAACTCCACATAGATCTGGGTTTTATTTCGCTGGTCCCGCCATAGATGGAACATTTTGCGGTCCTAGTAAGGTAAGGTAGTAAATAAAGAAAAACAATGTAGATATTTATTAGTCATGACTACTAATGAATAAACTATATTGTGTCTATTTTTTCTCTAACTGAATTTATTTATTTACCCCCCTTTTAATTATTTACCCCTCAGAACTAATGAAAGTGTTGAGGGCCAAAGTAGGTTAAATAAATTGTAAAACAAGTAATTCATGGACTTACTCATGTCCAACACTGAAAGGCAGCTAGGACTCTGGCATCTCCATAGATGAGATCTTCCTGAGTTGATGTATGTTTTTTAATCTATTGCCATACGTTTGAATTTCATTTTGAGGATTCCTTAGGTGGAAGACCATCTACGAAACCCTAATAACAATGGTTTCACGTCTGTCCGTGAATCTGTCCCCAACTCCACCCCTTTTTCTTAAATGTATGTTCGTTTTCTTTTCTCATCCGATGATCCCTATTTCCGAAAAAAAAAATTCTTCAGTGAATCACAGATAATGTACTCCCCAGAACGAATTAATCAATTAACTTTTCGCTCCCCTTCCAAAACCAGTTTACCGTTTGCGCTAATATTCAACAGTTGACTTACATAGAGGCTTCTAAATCTTCATACTACATTTTGTGTCGATAAATTTATTACATCGGCAGTTATTAAAGTTTTTGAATGAGGCCCCTGCCCTTTAACCGATATCGCTGAAATTTAACAGATTACGTCCTCATTGGGCTTTTACTTTAAATAAGAAATTTCATGTCGATACATTCATTATATCGGCAGTTATTGGGGTTTTTGAGTTGAGCCCCCTCTGATCCCCCCTTCCCTTCTGCCATTCATTACAGGTATAATTATTAGAGTTTTTGAATTAAGCCTCTCCCCTAATCCCGCTCCCCTTCGATTCGGCTGAAAGTCGTTGGTGTTGTCCTTATGGGGTTCTGTTCACACATATAAAAGTTCGTGTCGATAGATTCATTCTATGGACAGTTATTAGAGTTTTCATGTTAAGCTTCCCCCCTAATCCCCTGCTTCCCTTTGGTCGATTTGGCTGCAAAACAACAGATGTTGTCGTTAGAGGGTTCTGAATTCTCATATAAAATTTCGTGTCGATACATTCATTTTATCGGGAGTTATCGTGTTCACTCACACACACAGACATTTCTTTTTTCATACTTGGAATCTAGAGGTCGGAAAACATGAAATTCCGTTGAAAACTCCAGATCGAATTTTTGACTGATCAACAACTTCCACTATACTTCGTTCAACAGGGTAAGAGAAAAAAAAATTGAAATGAGGAGAACACTGATTTATAGATATATCTACTATGTTATTAAATACTGCTTGTAATGTTATTTACATAAATGTCTCGTTCCAGTGGTGCTTGGCAGGAGAGTGCGTGAAAGTTGATGAAGCTCTTCTGGAGGAGTCCATAAAAGGAGGCTGGAGCAAATGGCAGTCTGAGCCCTGTTCATCTGGATGTCTTCAGTATTCTAAAGGTTTCTTCATTCTTAACATTTTCTGCAGAGATATTGTGAAACACTTCATGAAAATAAGGGAAAATATTGTCTATTTCAGGAAACTAACATAAGTGGAAGTTCAACAGTTCACATTCCGAACTTTCCTTTCTCCATATACGGGGCTTTCCATGTACCTTTCTCCTGTACAGCAAAATCTAAAAAAAATGGGGAAAGCATTGAAAATAAAATTTGTCTCTAATTGAAATCTGAATAATGAAACAAAAATTGAAATTATTCCAGTGAAAATAAAAATAAAAATACATTGAAATAAATTAAAGATGATAAATAAATATATGAATTAAAAGTATACAGTTTTCAGAAAATAAGTACATACACACAGGGACTGTAATATTATATTATTGGCGATGAAATGGGTGAATATTTGAGATTGGTCTGATCATTCATACAATTTCCTTTTTGTAGTGCTCTGTTTATTTCTAGAGTCTCATGGTATTATTCCAAATTTTCTCTTATTATTCAGATTTCAATTAGAGACGAAATTTTATTTTTAATGCTTTCCAATTTTTTAAAGACTACACTGTGTAGGAGAAAGGGACGCACCGTGGGGGCTGGAGGAGGGACAGTTCGGAATAGTTATTATGACTCATGGCCGGGCTTTAACTCATATCGCCTACTACCAGAGCGCTCTTTTGTCACTCTGGTGGACATGAGCCCGACTCTACTGTGGGAGTCCTAAATTTTCCCTACCCTAAATTATTATTCACCTAGGGCCGGAGTCTTTAACGAGCACCTGACATCGTACAGGCTCGGGACCATCCGAAGGACGTCCCATCCGAAAGACGGCGTGCTTAAGTTTATTTTACCCCCCTGATAAAATAAACTGAGGGCCTCGGTCGGGTTTCGAACCCACGTTCTTGAGCTCAGAAGGCAAGCATGCATACCACTGAGCTACCGGCGCCCCTGATGTGAACGTTGAACTTCCATTTAGTATTTGTTACGTCGTGGCAGAAGATGGTAGCAATACCGAAAGTACTCCCATATATTATATATATTTTCTGAAATAGACAATATTTTAAAAAATGTATGTTTTATCTTTATTTTTATAAAGGTTTGTTATGAATATTTGTGTAAGACTAACAATGATCTATTATGGGTCAATCAGTTTTTGATGATTCGGCGGTGAGATTTAGTAACCTTTGCCTCACAATGCTAGTTGTAGAAGGAAAGTAGTAAAACACAAAAAGGACCGTTACTCGTCGATAATGCTTTGCGAAATGTATAAAATGGTATTTCTTAAATGTAAAAAAATCCTTTTTCAACATATTTTGTATGTAGAAATAAAATTTAAATTTTTTGAAATTCGATTTGACTTGGAATGCATATTTCGATAATGATGCACATTCTTCTATTCGGAATTTAAAAATAATGTGAGTAACTTATATATACATGATCTTTTCATGGTTCAAGGTTACCAGTCGCGTCGTAGAAACTGCAATAATCCTGTTCCGAAGAATTCCCGCAGCTGTACTGGAGCAAGCTTCGAGGTTCTTCTATGTAATGATTACGAAGTTAGTAATGTTGAATTCAATATTTCATCCGAAATGTATTACTAAATATAAATATTACTCACGAGGTGACATACCCAAATGTTTTTTCTGGATTTTGCTAAAACTTGGTGAGGTGATTCTTCATCAAAAATAAGAGGGCTATCTGAGCGTTTTGTCAACTTGGAAGGGGGGAACCCCCTCATAGTCAAAATGTATTTTATGGAGTTTCGACAATTCAAAATTTTCAATCCCGAAGATGATTTTGGCAAGATCAATTTTAAATCAAATGTAAAAATGTAATCACAAACAAATCTAATCTATTCAATGGATTTTAACATTTAAGAACTTATTTGAAAGAGCTTCGTCAGACATTTCCTTAGAATGTTGAATTTTGACGCCGTCTTCCACTATAAAAAAAAAAAAAAATTTGGCTTCAATCTCGTTTTTAACATGAGAAAAATTGTCCAAATGACAATAATATGGTAATATTTTCTTCAAAAATTACATTAAATTCAAGCTTTTCACGCCTACAAACTATCGGTACACAAATTTCATAAAAATCCATTTTTAAATTTACTGACTGATGGGGTTAACAATAACTTTATTGATGCTCACCTACGTAATATACGTTAGAAGAATAGAGCCAGTCTGTAAATATATATATATATATATATTTTTTATTTATTTTAAAATAAAAAAACAGATTTTTATCAGTCTTTAAACCTATATCGAGAGAGAAAGATTGTGGTTTTAGGGTGAAAAACTGCAACAGTTTTCATAGCTCTTTTTATGTACCGAGATTTTCTGGTATGGGATATTGAATTTGAAATAATGTACGGTATGGAAAAAAAAAAGAAAAACTACGCCTTGAGTCCTTTTTCTGAGTAGAGTAAACCCTCGTTTCTACAAACTTTGTTATAACGAACCGTACTTTATTACGTATAAAAATCTTGGTCCCTTGAAAAATACACAGGGTAGTATAGGGCCAACATCGGTGGTAACGATTTATTTGTTTATAACGAAATACGAACACATTTCGCGGTCCTTGTAGTTTACCCCTCCCCCAAATAAAAGTTAATTTAATTTAATATTTTATTCTAAACTCATTTGAAAAAATAAATACATATGTATGTAACATTTATCACCGGATTCGGTTTTAACAAAGACGCATAAAACGAACAGCTGATTTTCCGGTCCATTCAAATTCGTTATAAGGAGGGTTTCCTACATAGTGGGTCAGGAGCTTTTTTTTAACACAAAATCGAGACTAGATAGATTTGCGTTTCTCATGTTGCAAACCACCACACATTGAGTTTCCGTTTTTACTTATTTTTCGATTGAAAATGACGTCACCCACACTTTGAGAAAGACACCGAACGTTTCAATGTGTCTGGCGCCAAATCTACTTATCAAATTTTCATACTTGAGGTGTCTTTTGAAAGAACTAATTAAAGTCTTTCGAACAAGGTCCTAACTATTGAATTTGGATTTGTTTTTTCTATGTCAAAAACAAGATAGAAATCAAAAACATTTTTCTTTTGTTTGAGTGTTTTTTGGTGAAAGACGGGGACAAAACTACTTCTAGGATATGTGGCTGGAAAGGTCTGATCGAGCTCTTTGAAATTAGCGTTAACATATGAATAATCGAAGTGATTCATGTGGGTCGAAAAATCGACATTTTTCAATTTTAATGAAAATCGGCATATGTTTTCTGACACAGTGGCGGATAGACGGGAAGGGGAGGGGGGTGAAGCAGAAACCCCCCCCCCCCTAACGCAGAGACTCATAAGTTAGTTTCGTTAAGTATAAAGAAATATGCACGTTAAATTGGGAAAGACGTCATAGGGTTGCGCGAAGGATCTCTTGCGCACAGACGTTAATGACTTCATTCGTTTATAGTCTTCCCCCTCCCCCCCTGATAAACATCCTGGATCCGCCCCAGAATATGTCATAAGAACATGAATTTGAGCTCTGTAGAATAACAATTTTCTTTTTTTGTGTTTTTGCTGTTTTCGATATAACGTTACCGCAATATTATTATAATTGTATACAAAGAAATTTGTTCTATCAATTTGAAGGGTCGAAATTCCAAAAAATATATTTAGCTATGTGGGGATTTTGCCTCCTCCTTAGGAGCCCGTTCACAAATCTCTCGAACAGATGTCCGCTTAGTTTCTATGTAGATTCACCTCACCAAGTCTCAGCGGCACCGAGAAAAACATCTCTATATTTCTCCGAGTCAATTTTATTGTTATTAATGTTTTAGATTTGCAACTATGAAAGAGAATCCTCTATGGATTATGCCTCAAGAAAATGTGGAGAGTTTAGTAAACTGATACAAAATTTAGATCCTGCAGGCTCCGGGCTTCAAGCGCCCCACGAAAAAGGTAATTATTTATATTATTATTTGTGACAATGGGGTTTCTACTTCGCCACCCGGAAAAATAAGGTATTTTAGGGAATTCATTTTTAAAAATGTACTAGATAAAAAAAATTAAATTTATTTATTAATTAATTCATTTATAACAAAAATATGCACAAATATTCACAAAAATATGTAATTATTTTGAAACATATTTTCAAGAGAACATAAGAAATATCAAACACTATTGAAGATGACGTTTTGAAATTTTACTAATTGTAAAAAAAAATGTTTTTCTTCAACTTTTCTAAAATGCAAAATAAAATGAAAAAAAGAGGGCAGCTGTACAAAGTTAATTTTTAAATTTCCTCAATAGATACGGCTAAAGAAAATAATTAAAAACAAAAATATATGGTCTGATGAGTAAAGCTACTACCCCTTTGACCCCTCTTGTGAATCATTGGCAGTTAAAATTTCAAAGTGTTATCCTCAATGGTCTCACATAAAAGAAGAACTATTATGAAGGATTCCATTTTCGAGACTGTAGCAGACACTCTACACATATCATTTGATATTCCAGAACGGTTGTGGATGGCATGTAGCATCTTCTGCAGGCGAAGTGATGCTAATTCTTATTACAGCCCTCGTCTTGAACTGAACGATTTGCATGTCAATTCCTATTTCCCGGATGGAACTTGGTGTCATAATGATGGAATTCATAATTACTATTGCTTGCAACATCATTGCTTACCTGAGGTACTGAAAGTATACAAATTTTATTTTTATTTTATTTATTTTTAAGGCTTTAATGGTAGAGACCGACTGCAAAATCCTATTAGCGAGTTTTTGACGTTTGTCTATTTATAAATAAATGAAACTGAATTCTTTCTTTGTTGATTCTCAATCTGGTGGCGACTCTGACTTTGAACTAAGGATTACATATTCAGAAAAAATATGTACTTTAGAATATTTCGGTGACGCTCTTTTTTAAAATGTATATGATACCTTCTTCGAAGGGCGAGATATCGTATTCATTATCACTTGTATAACCACAAGTCAGGATGCTCATGGTGGTTAGGGCAGAGTATGGATGATATACGTGGATGAGCACAAATGTGAATTACTTCGCTCCTGCGCCGTGCTGGTAGGAGGAGGCTAGGCGGGAAGCAATATGTCCACATGTAAAAAATACATAACTGGCCCAAGCCCCCAATCTTTAAATCTTTAGGCCTGCACTGTATCAGTGAGCCAAACTGAAGTATAAAAAATAAAAAAGATAACTAAAGAGGAAAGCTACATGAAATCTCATTAAAAAAAATCGGACTAGCCTCATTTGTAATAATAATAATTATTATTTTATTACTAAAGAAATTCTACAGAATTTATAGGTAACGTCAATCTTTTCCATTTTTACTTAAATCTAAAATTAAAAAAATCATCCATACTATAAAAACACTTCTTTTTTAAAAGTTTCTGTATATTTTTATTAAAGTCGCTATCACTCAAGTGTCTTACTTCCTGTAATAAGCAGTTGAACAGCTTGAGTCCCGGTCTTCTCCAGCCTGCATCTGGGGATGACCGAATTGTGTTGAGATCTCAACTGGAACTGGCTTACCGACTCTACCAGACTGTACTCCCCGACTGTCTGTTTGACATAGGTCAGACTGTTCAGAATATATAAACAGGGCAATGTCGATATGTCAAAGTCAAGAAATAGAGGACGACAATGAATTCTATCTGATGCTCCAGCCATTATTCTTATAAATTTCTTATGTAGCCTATTCATGACATTTCGGTCCACAACTGGGACCAACTTCCTCGCCAGGTAGATCACCCTGTTCAGCTTTCTGGTCACCTCCTCTATGTGATCCGCCCAGTCCAACCTTCTAGTCCCAGGAGATTAACCTTTTCTAAAAAGGGGTCACAAGGATTTGTACACAGCCCAAACAGAATCTTTTTGGTCTTTAGTTGGTTTAGATAGAGTCCATTTGCATTAAACCAACTTCTCGCACTCTCAAGTCCCTTGATGAATCCTGTGCAGCTGGACGTAAATCAGATGATGCATGCACCACAGTCATCCGCATACAGTGTTACTGGGGAATCAATACTTTTGTCTATATCGTCTATATCATTGATGTAGATGATAAATAAAATAGGGCCGAGAACAGATCCTTGAGTCCCTCCCATATTTACTTCAACCACTTTGGAGCTAATACCTTAAAATGAGACGAATTGCTTCCTGCCTCTCAAATATGACTCTATCAAATCCAGACTATTGCCCTTGACTCCATAAAATAAATTACTTAAGCAACATATTCACTTATTTTTAATTTTGTTCAATTCCTTTTTTATGTTTTTATAGTCCAGTTAATATTTATATTAAACTAGCAGGTTACTAGACATCGCTCTGTGTAAGTTCAAACAGGTTAATAAGTTCAAGCAGGTTAGAAACGTGATCTGTCTGGTTAGTAACTATTAGTAAGTTAAATGATTTTAGAAATAAGTTAACATTTTAAATGATTTTGAGGCTGGTGGTTTGTGACTTACTTTTTTTTTTTTAGGATTTTTATATTCATCAAAACAAGAAGATTATAAGCAACGAAATAGAACCTTTACCTCAAAATGCACCACCGAAGATTTCCCCTCTCCCAGACTCATTAAGAAAATATTTAAGTTTGGATTCGAGTGGAAAACCAATTTCGACAAGATTATCACCTAGTTCTAGTAAAATGCTGCCTGAAAACTTTTGGGAAACAAATGATTACATTGAAATTCCATCTGATGATAATTTCATAAATGCCTAATATATTTCAATACATTTTGATAAATAAATTATAGGTTAGGTTTTATAATTCATGCCCGGGCTTTAACTACCAGGTCATATCACCTACTACCGAGCGCTCTTTCGTCACTCTGGTGGACATGAGCACGACTCTACTGTGGGAGTCATAAATTTTGCCTACCCTAAATTTTTATTAACCTAGGGTAGGGGTCTTTAACGAGTACCTGACATCGTACAGGCTCGGGACCATCGCTTAACGTCCCATCCGAGGGCGGCGTGCTTAAGTTTAGTTTACCTCCCAGATAAAATAAACTAAGGGCCTCGGTCGGGTTTCGAACCCACGATCTTGAGCTCAGAAGACAAGCACGCATACCACTGAGCTACCGGCGCCCTCTAAATAAATTATATGAATTGTTAATACTATTTTAATTTATTTATTACATACATTGAAAATGATAAAAAAATAGAAATATCATTTTTTAAAAGGTAGACAAATGAATGAACTTTGGTGTTTTAGACTTTTATTTTGTGAAACAATTAGAATTAATAACAGCTAATGCTAAAATACACAATTTTTCCCCCTTAAAAACATAACACAATAACAATAATTAAAAAAATAAAAAATAATCAGACCCTCCTTTCTAGTTACAAAAAATAATATAATGGAAAATTCATAGAAAAAATAATAATAAAAAAATAAATAAGGTAAATTTAAATATTTTTTAGATTGTTTTTTTTTTTTTATAATTTAGTTCATTTAATTGACCGAAATGTTTATTTGATCATTATTTTTTAGAATAATTTTTCGGGCCAGATATGTGACTAAATGTTGACGCGCTGTCTATTTAATTGTCCGTCATAGACGTTAGCAATAGCAAAAATTTGTTAACAATGTTTTAATAAATTTCTAATAGTTTTTTTGTAACACTGGTTTATGTCTATGAATTACTAATTAATTAAGTTTTAGAGTTACAATGTTTTGTTTTTACTTCCGTTTTTCTTTAAATGTTGACAAACCTGTGAAAAGATAAATTTGTTTACATTATCTTCTATTTAAATTCCATTTAATTCTTCGTTCGAAAGTGTTCTAACTTTTTTATTTCATGACTAACAAAAACTACCTAACCATCGAAGGTTTTTCTTTGCTTATTATTAAGTTTTATCAATATTAATAATTGATATGGCGAGATAATGTTCATGTATTTCTCAGATACACCGCGCGCCTACGTGTGATCTTTAGACCTCCCGTCCTGAAGGGTTATTTACAAAAATTTGAAACTTCGTTACGCGATATCTTATAGTTTTTAGGGTGATTGCGTTAAAACTATTATAAATTTGCCATTCCAGATAAAAGACTTGCCACCTTTCGCATACGTGCCCAAAAGAACTAATGGAGCTCTAATACTGTACCTAACATCTTCTATTCCGGGGTCCCTAATTTGAGGATTAATAAATGGTATGGGGTCAGGCGAATTTTCCGTATGAAAATGCATTCCAGAATTATAAGTCACGCCTGGAATGAGAAGATTATAAAGTGAAATATTTCTATTAGGTTCAAGTTTGAAAGAAAATTCGCCGTTGAGCCATTGTAACGAATGATCCAGACCATGGCCAACATACTGCGGAAATGAAAATGAACCCTGAATTGTTGAATGAAAGATTGAACAAGACCATAAAATTCCATGGTTATATACTGTAGGGGGTTCAATTATGTCATTAGTTGATGGTGTCCAGAAAATGGGCAAAGATATTTCTACAGGAAAATCCCCTGACCAAATGGTTTTTCGTGTTGAAAAAATACCTTTTCCATGACCAAACGTCACCCAACCAGATTCAACCTTACCGCCAAGCCTGTAACCGGTTATTTTTGGGATAAAATCAATTGAATTTGTTTTTTTTTTGGTATTTTGTAAAATTATGGAATCATTTTTGGGAAACAATTTTTTACGGATCATCAGTTCAGCATCTCCGGACCAGTAAAAAATTGTTTCATCTGGACACCACCATGGAGTCAAATAACAAAGAAATGATTTTTCGTAAAATGCTCCAGAAATAGTTAAAGAACATGTTTCATTTTCATCACTTTTTGTCAACGTAGCTTGCTTATTCCCCAAAAATAATATTTTACAATTATAATCTTTATTTGGTTCTATAATACTTATATTTCCACCGTATTTGTACACAATGTCAAAAGAAAAATTTCCGGAAAATGGAACCGTGGATTCATCTTCTGTGTTATACGGCAACGAAAATTTCCCTTCGATGCGATTATCATTTGTCGGTACGCCAGACCATTTCAAATTCGCACTTATATCGTAGGTATTCGGTGTTGCGATATTGTCCACAAAGATGGATACAGGTGGTTTTCCGTTGAAAATTTCCATATTTGAGCCCCCATTTAAATTTCCAAAAATCTGTGCATTTTTTACAGTAACACTAGCGTACAATTTTAACAAATCATTTTTACTCGCCTCATAAAAAAATTGTGTATTTTTTGGTGACGATTCTAAAAGTAAAGGTGATAATGGCTTAATAAAAATTAGTTTTGTTTCTCCTGACCAATAAAAAATTGTACCCTCTGAACACCACCAAGGTGTCAAAGAACAATAAAATGGACGCTGATAAAAAGTTCCTACCAGAAGAATTGTACATTGCTCGTTTTCATCTTGCACAGCTTTCAATACTCGGGAGTCTGAATAACTTAATTTTTGATAAGACTGAAATAGTGTTTTACAATTATAAACTTTTTTTGGAGCCATTTCTATCATTCCTCCAAATTTTAAAGTCACAAGCGATGAAAAATTTGCTTCAAGGATGTTAGTAATTTCTTCCCCGTTTGAAACATTTTTGATAGGCAGTTTAAAAGATCCAGAAAAAATATCATCAGCGAACGTTCCACTTATAAAAATATTTGCAGATGCCGTATAACCTTTCGGATCTATAATGTTGTCTAGAGGAATTGTAACTGGAAACTTCAAATTTAAAGCTTCATAATAATTTTGACCATTAATTTGTGCACTAATATTAGCTGAATTTACTGAAAAAGATACTGCCTTTTTTGACACATTTTTTTTAGAAGATTCTAAACCATCAAGAGAAAATTTTCTTATATTATTTTCACTATTTAATAAACGTTTCGACATTATAAACTCATTAGCGCTTTGAGAGAATGTAGTTTCAACGGAAAATGTTTTTTTCCCATCACTGTACATCTTGTCAGTCCAAAAAGTTATATCAAAATCTTCCAAATCTGAGCAAGGTACAATGGGGTTCTTCTCGCTTTTAGATTTCAAAGCTTCTTTTTGCATTCTAGATATGATTTCGGTATTATCGCATATTATTTTCGCTAGCGTGGTCTTCCGGATCTGTTGCAACTGATCTATAATGAAAAAAAAAAAAAAAAAAAAGTAAGTAAACCGAAATTACTAAATAGCTATTACAAGTGTGTCAGATCACACATTGAAGAATACTGCGAGTAAGAAAATTAAGGAGATTAGACATAAAAGAACTTTTCTATTTTAATAAATTGTAATTTTTTCCCCCGGAAAAATCTCCAACTCTAACAAAAAGTAGCTTTAAGTTAAAAAAAAATATTACCTGAACTGAAACTGTGAGGTTGTCCATTTGTTTCGTACCAAAATCTATCACCAATTTTTAATCTTCTAAATTGATCTTGTATAAGACATACTGCAGTAGGCCCTAAAAGTCCACTATTTTTTGGCTTTTCGGCCAATGCACCCACAAATAAGTCAATATCATTTATATCCCTAAAATTAGAAAAACAATTTTAACAATTTAAAAAAATAATAAGTAAAGTAAATATTAAGTTTACGTAATCATATAACTTTCTTGTACTCAATACGGTTATACCTCCTCTCTCTCAAATGTTGCCCCTTTCCGGTATACTGGCTATGGTTTCTTTGTTTCATTACAGGCATAGCGTAATTCTGCGTGTCTTTCTTATCATACAAAGTAAGACAAGTTTCAAATGAAATTGAGGGAGGAGGAGAGAGGGGGGAGTGATCTGTAAAATCATGGTGGATACAAGAAAGTCATATGTTATGGCCTTATCAGTTAATTTTTTTAATTTATGCACATATTTGACCAGAGAGTATAGTTTTAGATGAAGGGGTTAGCAAGTAGATCATTCAGTCGCCTGTCCTTGTATTTCAAATATGAAATTAATTCAGATAAATATTTTTTTTTTTTTCAACGTTGGAAAGAGTATAACAAATGTTGAAAAAGGTGAATACAATGAATAGTAAATAATATAATAATAATATAAATAACATAATAATATTTAATTGATACCAATACCATTAGAGTGATCAGAAGTCATGACCAGAATCACTACTAATATGTGTTTCACTTGGTTTATCACAGCCGTTTGACATACCATAGCACAGTGCTGAAGGCACAGGGACATGCCACAAGAGGAACTTGAATATCTTGTCAGTATTTTATTTTTTATCATTATCATTTGGCAAGGAGCTACACCCATTTTCTCAGATTCTCTTGGTGTTCATCCTGACAGGAAGTCTCTTTCAACTTCTGCTGAAGTTTCCGAGGAAATTGATTGAAAAAAACATGACGTAAGAGATACAAATTTAGTCGCGGGTATCCACCAGATACTTTTACACTCTCGCGACAAAGCGGGCGAGGGAACTGGGAAGTGAAGCTCAACGGCCGAATCATCCACCGAAGTGAGGAAGATAGCTAGGAGGGGGAAGCCTCGCACCACCCGCTCAATGTCTACAGGGCCCAACGAAATCACTATATATCTCCTAGATATACGCGACTAATGGAATGTTAAAAGGAACTTTGGAAGAGAATGCACTCACCCGTTTATAGGTAGTAATCAACGATTCCTCACCATATTTATTACAAACGCAGTATTATATTTTTGCTTGTTAATAAGTCCCACGATACTTACATATACTGTTCCTTAATTTTTTTTAACGAATCTTCCTCCATAATGGTATCAAGATCATCAAAAGATTTAGGTACTTCAAAGCTACAAAATTTTCGCCATTTAGCGTATCCAGGCAAGCCATTATTTCGTCCTCTTTGTATAAATGAGGACACTAATTTTTCTTCACAGATCGTAGTATCATCAGTCAAACTATTTTTCTGCAAACATAAAATATTTGTATTGCTCCAAATTAACTGAATATATGGGTTGTTTGGAGGCTATTCAATCACTTTATAATCTAAATTGACCATCAAAATATGTTATCACAATTATCATGATCTCGAACACAACTTTCTTATTTGAAATCTGATCTCTTATCTTTCTTCTTTCTTAGAGGGCGCCGGTAGCTCAGTGGTTTGCGGGCTTGCCTTCTGAGCTCAAGGTCGTGGGTTCGAAATCCGATCGAGGCCCTTAGTTTATTTTATCTGGGAGGTAAAATAAACTTCTCTGCAAACTAACTTAGTTCATAACTAGACCTGACGATGGTGTAAGGCCGAAATCGGTAGTTATATATATTTATATCTTTAGTGGAATAGACAATATTTGAAAAATAAGTTTGTTTTATTTATTTATTACAAGTTTCCACAATATGTCCGCGTTCCTCAACTTAGAAGTTGAAAATGAACTTTAGCAGGCCGTCCTTCGGATTAGACGTTAAGCGATGGTCCCGAGCCTGTACGATGTCAGGTACTCGTTGAAGACCCCTGCCCTAGGTGAATAAAAATTTAAGGTAGGCAAAATTTAGGACTCCCTCACTAGAGTCGGGCTCATGTCCACCAGAGTGACGAAAGAGCGTTCTAGTAGTAGGCGATATGACCTCGTAGTTAAAGCCCGGGCATGAGTCATAATAACTAACTTATCTTTCTTGGCGAATTTTGAAACTAAATTTTTCATGAAAAAGTAGGTCGGATCTTCCGTCGAAACAATCTGTCGGATCCTCGATGGGATATTCACAGGTCATATCGCCTAGTACCAGAGCGCTGTTTAGTCTCCGCGTCTTCCCTCCCTTTTCCCCCATCTTTTTCGCGTTTGAAACTGATGATATTTTTTATTGGTAGGATGTCTCCAACTAGAGAATTTGATCTGCGTTTTGACCCGACTACAATAGGTTCTTATACTGAATCGGCAATATAAATGGGTCGTTTGTCACACGAATGTTTAAAAAAAATAACTATTAATTTTTTCAATAAGCAAACTTGGATATATTTTTTCAGGAGAAAATTAACATTGACGTTAGGCTAAGGAGATATTCGATTTCGAGATCATAATGTATTGTAAAAAATTAATATAAATATTAAAAATGGTGATTTAGTTGTCAAACTTCAGCTTTGTTCGAAGCACATTTTCAATTTTGAAGAAATCTAGCTTCAGAATTCTCTTGAAAGGATCATTCAAATGATGCATCATATGACCACTCCCCCTGAAGTTGGGGGCTCTGCCCCTGTCCCTAAGATGCGGGACTTTTAAGATAGGATATCTCCTCAAATATGCTCAATTCGGTTTGGGAACTGTTTTTATAGCTCTCATGATTTCAAAATGGCAGCTCAATAACTTTACTGAATTTTTGGGGGAATTATATGAATTAAGACTACGAATATGAAATTAAAATGCATTTATATTATTCGCAATTTTGAAACAATGTAAGCTGTAAGAAAAATTCTCAAACAAAGTTGTTCAGTCAACTCTAATATTCAAAATGAGCTGCAACTCAGCACCCTTTATAATGGGGCATTTTTTAGATATCCCCTCTTAAGAACCTCATCTTCGGGAGAGGAGCAGAGCTTCACTGGACGGGTCATGAGGTAGGTACATCGTTTCAAAGGTCTTTCAAAAACTCCAGTCAGAAAGACTAATTGTGACTATAACTTTTTTTGGCCTGAATATTGGCCAGAAAGACTTATTTACTTTTGCTCGATAAGGTGAATGGGAGAAGACGTATAAAACTGCACAAATTCGGTTAAATAAGCCGCCATTTTGAAACTGGATGAGATATAAAAAAATAAGTTCCAGGATTGGATTCTATAAGCTCTATTTAAAGTCTCGATCGTAAAAAAAACTGTAATTATGAAAACGGGTGCTACCGCATAGGTACAAATAAAAAATTTTGAATAATACAGGAATGAAATTGTTTTTTTGTTTTTTCCATACTTACAGGTAATTGTGTGTAAATAAGTTTGAAAGCTGCATTCGCAAAACTGATAGATATTGTCGGGTCAACACTTGCATTGTAGCCATTAAAATATTCTGAAGACATAGGTTTTAAAGAGTTTTCACCTAAAAAAAAAGAAAGGAGACATTTTAACACTAAGGTGATGGCCTCAACTGTGTACACAACAACTGTCAAAAAAGGACACTCTCTTAAAGTTCCTTCCATCTATATATCCATATCCCCCACTCTCTCTTGGGATTCTTACTCATCATATAAAAACGTTCGGATGCATTCTTTACATCAGCAGTTATAAGTGTTTTTGACAATAAATAGATGTGCCTATTTGTACGGGTTTTTGGACTCTCATATAAATTTCATGTCGATATTCTGTCGGGAGTTATAGTCAACATTTCTTATTTCTGGATTCATGGAGTCGAAAAACATGGAATTACGGTGAAAATATAACATCCAATTTTTTCTGGTTATGTAATTTTTCTACACTAATATAGTTGTGGGAGTAAAATGAATAAATAAAAACTTACCTATAATCAATGGTAAAAATTCCTTGTAGGTAACATGCTGTATTTGAGCTATAACAATTCGCCTTGCTTCTTGGAATAACTTTTCATCACTCCAATGCGGATTAATTTTCTTAAGTCGAGATGATACTATATTATGTTGTTTCGTCATTAACAGATTAACAGAATCCATATTCATCTCTTCGTTAATACATTTGTAACCTAAAAAAAAAAAAAATCTAATTTATTCATCAAAAGTATTTCCTTATAGCCCCTCTACACTATGGGCCAAGGTAGGCCAATGCATTGGTCACCAATATTGGCGTAATGGCGGCGCTGGCCTGGACCTTGGCTCCACATACTGACCAATGGTTGGGCCAAACCCATTGGCCCAGTATCATGGCCAAACCTTGGACCAGCACTCAGTTGCTTGAACCCTATTTCCGTGATGGATATCGAGAAAATCGCTGCTGCATCTTTGTGTTTAGCTAGGGCATATAATTGTTATTTACATATTATTGACAAAAACATGGTTGAAAAGAAATGGAAACAAAGAAGATGGTAGACGCTAACCATTCATCGGAACAGAACAAAAATTTAAAACATTCCTCATTTGTCCATGTAGACATTCTGTATTTGTAGTTTAATAATAGTAATGTAGTTTAGTAAAATAATAAAATAAAATAATATAAAATACAGGATAAAAGGAATAAACAAAACACTACTGGCAAGCAACAAACAACCAATGTTGGACAAGTGTGTGGATGCGTCTCTTATCTACTGCGCACTTGGTTCACGCATGTTGGCCTCCTTTGATGTGTGTTGAAAAACCGCTCCCAAAGCCAACGTTCACCAACCCAAGCCAACACCCTGGCCCAACATGACCAACAGAAGCCAACCCCTCCCTACACAGTGGCCCAGCAGGATTGGGCCAATGCCTGGCCCATAGTGTAGAGGGCCCATTATACCTATCACGTTTTGACAGACTCCACCCTTCCCCCCCTCAAATTAATTTTCAAACTGGCATTACCGGTTATAAGAAAGTCATTTTTATGATTTTACAGTATATCGTAATTCTTAGAGTGACTTTCTTGCCAGTTTGAAATGAGGGAGTTATAAATTTGAGAGGAGGGAGGGGGAGTGACCTGTAAAAATTTGGTGGATATAAGAAAATTATGTTATGGTCACATCAGATTTTTTAAATTTTATTTATGCGTATATTTGACAAGAGAGTACTTGTTTTACATGAGGCATATAGACCATTCTGTGTGCTATACTTAATAATTATCAAATTGTACACATATATGAACGCATACCTATTTCACTGCAAAATTTGTAGTTTGTTTCATCCGCTTTGCATTCCTGAATACTTTTATCGGATAAGGGCCGAAGTCCCCTTTTTTCTGGAGTTATGTACAAAACCAGAGTTCCATTTTCATATTTTCTTAAGTGTTTCGACATACTTTTCGTATTTCCATAAATTGGAGTTCCATCCAAAAAGCTGCTTGCTCTATTAAACAAATCTGGTTGTTCTTGGAAATAAATGTATAATATATTATTCTCCGTAGAAATAAATATTTCATAAGATCCATAAAAAAAAAAAATGCATATAAGAAAACGTAGAAGTAGCTTGAAGAAAAACTAGTCAAGCTAGCTATCTTCTCATAGCCTCTCCACACTCGTTTTCTTTTGTATTTGTAAATCGAACATGTTCTCACCAATATTTGCTGAAATAGAAGATGTATCATGATCTATAAATTGGCCCCACAGTACGAGTAATGGCGTTAATTCCGAATTTGATTTTTTATTTTTCAATATTTTCGAACTGAGCTCTTGCAATGGTGTAAGGTTACGACGGCTCTTTTCACAGTTTGGGTCAATATTATCTGAAAAAAAAAAAAAAAGAGTTCTTAATATAAATGTTATTAGGAAAAACAAAAGGAAAAACAAAAATGTGACTATAATCTGTTGAGTAAAAGTACGCTCTTGAGGTCGGAGAGAGACATTCAATCCCAAAAACATCGACCGATTTCACATTGTATCGAAATGAACCAAAACATTTGCAGTGGCATTTTTGAGTGGTTAGTAGCGACAGACCTCAAGAGCGAACGTTTTCACCTTACGGATTCTATACCTGTGCAATCACCAAAATTGATATCTTTTCTGTAAGGGCGCATTCCTGTACCCCAAAAAGGGTGCAACAAATTGTTGCATGTTCCATCAATTAAAGAATATTTAGCAAATGAACAATTAAAAAGACTTTCTTCATCGTTGAAACTTGGGTCACTGGATTTTTTCAGCGTTCCAAGAGAAAGATGGCCACTGAAAAAAAATAATCAAAAATAAAAATGTCTCTGTCTACCATACAGAAAAATGGCGTTCATTCTTGTTAGAGTGGTTACTAGAGCACATCTGTAAAAATGCAAGTAATCGAAAAATTGTTCAAATAAAAGTTGTAGGGAATGAAAAGCAACTCTGCATCTTACATTTTTTCGGTAAGTTTAATATTATAATGTAGTGTATAATAAAATATGCATCAGAGCTAGAGCTCTAGGGGTAACCAAATGGATATTACAATCTCTCCCTGATAGAGCCTCCCTCACTTATAGGCAGGGAGGAGACGCAAGTCTTGGCTTCCCTGTACCCCTACTCGTTTAACCAATCCAACCCACCTTCCTAGCTGTCCCGCTTCATCGAATCTCATCGAATTAAGGTTATTTTAAAAATCAGTATTTTTATTAGGGTTATCAGTGTAGAGCTGTAAGTATTCAAACACTCAAAAAATTGTAAGGAGTATAAATTGAACAATATCCTCCTTTACATTTCTGGAAAATTCAATGTTCATTGAGACAATCTAAAAAATGAAAACGATTATGTATAGAGCCAAATAGGTGTCACAATTGGGTGATTAATGTTGAAATACACATTATTTGATAAAATGTTCTTAAATATAATGTTTCATGAAAATATGTTAAACAAGAGCGGAGTTTTTAGGGAGGGGAGGATAAAAATTTATAATAAAAATTAAATACATTTTTAAAAGGTCGTATTCATAAAACTAAAACAAACAAAAACTGCAGCACTTACCTGAAAGGAGTGTTTTTCTTAGAATCGGAACGAATTACTTCATTTGCTAATTCAGGATTTTCGTCAAAATTTTGTGTTCCTGAAATTGAGAAAAAAAATACATATAAGAATTTTTAAAGTCCAATAAATATAAAAAATAATATTTTAATGAAGGTAAAATACCTTTTAAAGGCAATTTCCCTTCCACGATTGTAGAATTATTCAATTCAACAAGTTCTTCATTATCTACGGAGTATGTTACGGTTACAGCAATAGCTAAAGCGAAAATGATTCTGGAAGCAAAAAAAAGCTCTAAAATTTATGAAAGACTACATGCCAACATCCATCAGTTTTCCAACGATTTATAATATATAATTATCGAAAGTTTTTTATTATTTATTTCATGTGCTCCCTGTTTTATTTTTTTGAAAAATCTCCAAAACTGTTAGTCGTAAAGATTTGCTTTTTGTTTTTGTTTTTACTCTCACAAAATAATAATACATATACTTTTTTCAAAAAGAGAAAAGCAATGTTTAGTTATTCGTAATTTTGTAGGTTAAAATAGTTGATTTAGATGCATTTAACAAACTTGTTTTTTTTTTTCTATAATTAAAATTATTTGTTCAATAAATTTAAATGTGGCATTTGAAGTCGATTTATTTTTTCTAAAACCGAATTGTTCGCGAGGCGCCGGTAGCTCAGTGGTATGTGATTGAAACCCGGCCGAGGAACGTGAGGTAAAATAAACTTAAGCACGCCGTCCTTCGGATGGGACGTTAAGCGATGGTCCCGAGCCTGTACGATGTCAGGTACTCGTTAAAGACCCCCGTTAAATGTCTCCCATTTATTTTTTGCCTTCTCAAAATATAGCAATTACAAATGTTTCGGGAAGCACTCTCATCATCAGTATCTATAATACATGTGTTCTTTAGGATAACTATTCCTTCTGTCAATCAAAATCTTCTTTTTATAGAACATATTTATTGAGTCGACTTCTATATTTAAACAATAAAAAAAATATATTTCTCCTTCTTTGAAATTTAATTCTCTACAATTTTTGACTGATAAATATTTTTGTGATTTGATGACTCGTAGCCGAGATTTGTTGCAAAATGTAAAGAAAGAACTTTTTTATTTTTTTTTTTAAATATCTTTATTGTATGAAGTATTAACACTTAGTCATGCAACATTCTGTGTCAACCTGTTTACGCCATCACATTCAATGGAAAAATTCTTAAAAGAATATTTTCAATAAGAACTTGTAGTTAAGTAAATGTTTATTTGAACCCGGACTCGGAACCGTAAAGATCACGGACTCGGATCGATTCGTTGCAAACCTACTATTAAGCGATATAAAATCCAGCAAATATATATATATATATATATTATTACGAGGGGCTCTGGTAGCTCAGTGGTATGCGTGCTTGCCTTCTGAGCTCAAGATCGTGGGTTCAAAACCCGGCCGAGGCCTTTAGTTTATTTTATCTGGGAGGTAAAATAAACTTAAGCACGCCGTCCTTTGGATGGGACGTTAAGCGATGGTCCCAAGCTTGTACGATGTCAGGTACTCGTTAAAGACCCTCCCCTAGGTAAATAAAAATTTACGGTAGGCAAAATTTAGTACTCCAAGAGTAGAGTCGGGCTCATGTTCACCAGAGTGACGAAAGAACGCTCTGGTAGTAGGCGATATGACCTGTTAGTTAAAGCCCGGGCATGAGTCATAAAACCTAACCTAACCCCGAATTGTTCGCCAGTTAGCAGTCTATTAATTTCCAATAAATCAATAGGTCTCTTGAACATTATTTTGTCAACGATTTTCGAAATTGTTGAGAAAATAATCAGATGCTCCCTCATCACACTTGTGGCTGTCATGGAACTGTATCTTAACTAAAACAAAATGCCGTCGGTGAACCACCAGCATTGAACTTCCCCAGCACAAAATAATCAATTTCATGTTTGCTCCCTTTCCAAAGCCAATCTACCGTTCGGGCTAAAACTCAATATTTGACTTACATAGTGACTCTGAATCTTATCACTAAATTTTGTGTCGATACATTCATTAAATCACCAGTTATTAGGCTATCGGAGTTTAGTCTTTTAGTCTAGTCTTCTCTTACCCTTCGACCGAATTCACAGAAAATTATAAAGTGCCATTATGGGATTTTGAATTTAAAAATATGAAATTTCATTTGGATACATGCCCCTCCCCATCTTGTCCTGGCCTTCCCTTCTGCCGATTTAAACAAAACTAAGACTCATGGCAAGCATAATATGCATAGCATAAATTATATACAAAAGGTTCAGCCTCCAATCAAGTTCGCTACCTTGGGTTCTATCTAGACCGACGACTGACATGGAACCCCCATACACAACTAAAATGACAGGAGCTGAACAGACGGTTTGGTCTGCTATACCGGCTGCTCAACAGACAATCCAAACTATCCACTGAAAACAAACTGACCATTTACAAGACAATAATAAAACCTATATGGACCTAAGGACTTGAATTATGGGGTTGTGCTAAGCTACCTAACATGAAGCGTATCCAGTCCTTCCAATCCAAAGTCCTAAGAACAATTGTCGATGCACCCTTCTATGTGTCCAACCTTACCCTCCATAATGACCTTATTTTCATGTTCATTTTATTCGATCTTTATTATTATTTTATTTTTATGTTTATGTTTATTATTATTTAAATTTAATATTTTCTCTTTGTTTTGTACATATTATATTATTTGCATAGTTCTTAGTTTTTTTTTTTTTTTTTTTTTTTTCTATTTATTATTTTGTACACAATCATATTCTTTCGATGTATATATTTATACTTTTTTTTTATCTTTCTTTTAATGTTTTTGACTTTCATCAAATTTACTCATGGTGTATACCGATTGTATAGGCGATAATAACCGAAGCAGTTGTTCGCCCAAAATAAACCAACCAACCGACTGTAAATATTCAAAATAAAGAATTGAATGAAAAAAAAAAAAAAAAAAAGGTTCAGTGAACTCTCTTAATCCTCATTCAACGAGGGTTGTAAACGACGTGAAGTTGTAAACAGTTAGGTCCCTCCAGGTAGAAAGATGCCATAAGAAAAAGTTGTTAAATCACCGGATATGTACTTTCCCAGCTCGATTTCATCAATTATGTTTCCACTCTCCCTCCAAAGACAATCATCAATATTTGACTTACATATTGGCTTTTGAATCCTCATACTACATTTTGTATCGATATATTCATTACATCGGCTGCAGTTAGAGTATTCAAGTCGGGCCTCTCTTGTCTGGACCCCTCTCTTAAACCGATTCAGTGGGAAATTGATAAGTGGTCATGCTTATGAGGTTTTGAATTTAATTATAAACTTTCATATCGGTATATTCATTACATTTGCAGTTATTGGATTTTTGAGTTGAGTCTGCTTCTGATCCCCCCCCCCCTACCTTCCCCTTAGGCTGATTCCACAGAAAATGAATAGGTATCGTCCTTTCAGGGCTTTGAATTTACACCTGAATTTTCGTGTACATTAGTTACAACGACAGTTATTAGAGATTTTGGGTTTAGCCTTCCCTTAATCCCCCCTTTTCTTTGGTCGATTTGGCTGAAAATCAATAGGTGTTGTCCTTAGCGGGTTTTGGATACACATGTAAAATTGTCGATACATTCTTTCTATCTGGAGTTATCCTGTTCACAGACACACACAGATAGATTTTTTTTTTTTAATAGAAATAAAAGACGTTGTCTTCCCACTGTTTTATTTTATACCAGAACCGGTTTTCGACGCAACAGCGTCATCATCAGTGGTTCATCCACCCACACAGCACAGCGGTTGGAAGATAACAGCGGTTGGAAGACAACGTCTTTTATTTCTATTAGAAATCTCGTCCCACAACATCTTACTATCACATATGATTTTTTTTTTTCATTTTTGGAATCAGGAGGTTGGAAAAACGTGAAGTTTTGCACCAATTACGAAATAGGCTGACCCGACAGATGTCAATATGCACAAAGTCACAAGGGCAAGGTTTATGTCAAATAGAAACGAACAGTTTTGATACCCTTGAGAAATAAAATAATTGAAGTAATAAATAATTGCTTATTCTTGTTTAGGATGTGTTATTCTGAAGCTGCATGGCGTAGTAGCTCAGGTAGCTGCTCTGGGCTATGGAGGTTTCCCAATTGATTCCCGTAAATCCCGGTAATTCTTTCTTTAATATGTGCAATTGAAAATAAGTTGAAGAAATTAAAGAACAACTTTAGTTGTAATAGAGTAGAAGGGGATCATCCTGTAGAGACCTGGACCTTTCCGCCCTAGTTGGGAGTACAAGAGTAAACAATGACAAAACAAACAAAAGCTGTACAAGTGGAAAATCGTTTAAGATATATACAGTAGAACCTCTTTAAGTCCAACCTCGATAAGTCGAAAACCTCCAAAACTCGAAAAAAAATTTTGTTCCTTTCCCTTCAAGCCTCAAAACCTACATTACTCGAAATCTCAACCCTCTATTAGTCGAAATAATCAGTGAGTCCCTACAAGCTATTTTGGTACATATTTTCCCTCTATGACTCGAAAAAATAAATTGGACCTCTGTATCTCGAACATAGCTATGTTTTATTTTACAACCTTTACAACTCGATGATTTGAAACTTATTACCTCTTTAGCTCGAAGAAAAATAAGTTACCGACTTAAAGAATTTGCCGACAATGTACACCATTGTTTCTTAGAAAACAATTTAGGAGTATACAATAAATAGGATTACCAATTATCTAAAGCAAAAAAAAATTACTGACTTTTTTAAATACCTACGTATATGTACTACGTATTTTTTATTTTAAGGATGTTTTGAAATAATGTTGATTTATAATAAATATAAATAGGTTTGTTACCTCTGTAACTTGAATTTTTATTTATTTCACCTCTCTAACTCAAAATTATTTAGAATGAATCTTAACCTCTACAAGTCGAATCAAAATCCGCGTGTCGAAATCCTCCATAAGTCGAAAACTCTGTAACTCGAATTTTTTGGCATCTCCCTTGATGTTCGACTTATAGAGGTTCTACTGTATAAACTATATATCCAGGGTCTGTCTAACATTTTTTTATGTATTATTTTATATGTACAACTTCCCCAAATATGAAGTGTATTGGAAGTTATGTAATAGTCAAAACTTCTGTAGTTTTCACCGAAATTTCATTTCTTCCGACTTTCTGATTCAATAATGACAAAAAACAATTCTGTGTGTGTGTCTGTGAACGCGATATTCAACTAAATGGTAAATTAGTTTCACATGGAGAGCGGGGAGGGGAGATTAATACAAAAACTCTAATAATTGCCGTTGTAATGAATGTATTGACACGAAATTTCATACGTAAATTCAAAGCCCTATAAAGAAGACACCTATCAATTTTCAGCGTAATCAGAAGAAGGGGAGGGGGGCTCAACCCAAAAATCCCAATAATTGTAGGTGTAATAAATATATAGACATGAAATTTTATATATTGACTTGTAAGTCAAATATTAAGTATTAGCCCAAACGGTCAATTGGGATAGTTGATTCATTCGCTCTGGGGAAGTACATTGTCGGTGATTCACCAAGGACTTATTTTTAATATGGATGCCCCTCGAACTATTTTTCTAACAATTTTTAAGATAGAGATATTTTTGGTTCTGCTAAGACAGATTTGAAAAGATCTAGAATAATATAATTATTATGTAATAAATAAACTATATTGGCGCTGTAAGTAGAAGGAGATATTGAAATCTTCAGCCGTTGTTATGTATAAAATATTATTAATATGTTAACAATATATTATTATGTAAATATAAACTATTATTAGTTTCTTTTTTCTAATATGACCCACTTTATGTTATTGTTTTCGTACGTATTCTACGAGAGAAATTGTTCGCGTACGCTACCGCTCGCTCGTTCCAATTGGAATTGTGTTTCGAACCTCAAGTTCTATTTAAAACACAATCTGTAAGTACGAAATGTGACTTTCTAATAGCTGCAGGAAGAGAAATGTTTAAATTTCAAAGTGAAGTTTTGAAATAATTTTTTGTTCTGGTGTAAAAAATTTCGTAAAAATACGAATTGATAAATGATTCAAAGTTACTCACAATATTCCAATGCAGGTGTAACATTGCATCTGACGTACTTTTTTCTTGTAAGCTCGATTCGGATCTGCCAAAAAAACATATGGCATATGTTCATCCGAACTTCGCAATGGCGTTTTTTCATTTGCCATAACGTTTTTCTCCTAAAAATGAAATTATAGTAGCTTAACTTTCTTCAGCAATCATTCTTGTAAAATATGGTCGTCTATATATTTGTATGTCGTAATTTTGAGTTACAGTTTCCATCCATTATTATTGAGAAAAAATTAATTTTATAAAGTGATTTGATTGATTTCAATGTAAGCAATAGAATGTTTGTCTACGACCATTAGAAGCCCGAGTATAATGCCGCTCGTAATAGTAGCGTCCAATCCATAAATCAGATACACCCCGTAGAGCGGTGATGATTTGAAAATGTGAAAACCTACAAGCTATTTTGCCTTCGAATAGTTAATTTTAAAGGTATACATATCAATCGAAGAGAATAAGAAAGATAAGTACGCTCTGTCTTAAAAGTATTGCGGTTATGTATTCATAAAATATGTTCTCGTATTAAATCTCGATCCTCCTTTTTTATTGTTGTTGTCAGAACAATTTGAAGAAAAATTACGTTTTTCACAATTACCAACGTCCGGGTGTTTGAAAAACGTAATTCTCTCGATCCTCCATTTCTATTGTTGTCAGAACAATTTGAAGAAAAATTACGTTTTTCACTATTACCAACGTCCGGGTGTTTGATAAACGTAATGCCCTTCAAATGTTTTCTCTCTCTGACGTTACGTTATTGCAAATTTTGTAAAAATTCATGTTTGTGAATTTTTATCAAAATAAGGTAAAACATTTTTGTGAACACTAGAACTTTCGATTTGATTCACTTTTTTAAATGCCACTAAATTTGAAAAAAAATATATATATTTTTAAGTCTTTTGTATTATCCTTAAAAATTGTCATTTTTAAATCGCCAAAAATTGCGTTTTTTCGGTTCTTTATTAAAATTATATTTTTTAATTCTAATAAAAATGATGTGTTTTTACATTTTGCTATACACCAATCTGCATATATCAGCCATAAACATGAAATATATGCTTCACGATCGCTATTGTTCATGTTCTGCTATTGACAATTTTAATTTTTTTTTTTTTTAATCAAACAAAAATTGTCAGTGTCATTATTTTCAGTTTAGCTTGGGCCGCATAAAGTTTGAATGTTCCTATTTGACGAGTACCTAAAAACAGTTTACTCATATCTGCTCTTAACGAACAGCATCAGTTAAATACGAGTTCGCATTTACCGTCTTTGTATCTGATCCATATGGCTAGGCATGAGGCCAAAAAAAAATAAAAAAGGGGGTAATAATTAAATAGGTACTGTGGAAATCCGCTGACAACTATTACTATTAATTGCCGGTCATAATCTAGCAAATTAATTTTCAATTTAATAATACCATGAAATATTACCATTAATGATAATAATCATCTGTTATTACCACGGCAATGACTTGTCACTATAAATACCATGTATTATCTTCATAAATTTCTGTCCTTTATTTTCCAACCTAAAATTATTTCTTCGGTTTGAAACGAAAGTTGTTAAAAGTATCGCGAATTTCGCTACGAGTTACATAATCAGAAATGTCATAGTATTCACTCAAAATTTGATAAATTACAAGAATATTCAATTCAACTAATAATATTTACGTTGTATATTTACGTATAGGCAAAATTGATCTAAACTTGCAGTAATTTATTTTTGAAAAAATAAAAATAAATAAATGCAACTTGAAATATATAATCAATTTGAATCGGAATTGTAGGATTTTTTTTCAACACTACAAATACAAAAATTTAATCTCACCAAAAAATTAAATTTATATTTTTTCAAAAATAAAAAATGTATCTGTTGAAAAATAATGGAGATTTCATTCATATATATTATTTATTTATTATTTTCAGGTGTTATTATTGATATAATGTAATCAAGGAGTGGAGGAAAGCTAAATATTGTGAGAAAAACTGCGAGAACAGTACACAAAAATTGTCGAAAAATTACATTACGTAATATATAATTTTTATTTTTCAATGTACTTCAACAAGAATAGAATGTATATTGAGTAAATTTAAGGGAATGATGTGTTTTAAAGTTAGAATTTTTTGTTAAATGTTAAAATAACATAAAATTTAAAAATACCTCGTATGTTATGTAACGACGGGTACGTTGAACGTTGAAGCCGAGGCAGTCACACAGATACTGAGGGGCTTAGATACCTGAAACCCACAACAACCCTGAGAGAATTTCAAGTTGAACAACAAAAAAAATTGGTTACGTAACGAGTAAACAAAAATATATTATATTTTTATTTACCTGATTGATGATATTATTTGGATAC
Organism: Aradus depressus; assembly: GCA_963662175.1. Taxonomy (NCBI): domain Eukaryota; kingdom Metazoa; phylum Arthropoda; class Insecta; order Hemiptera; family Aradidae; genus Aradus; species Aradus depressus. Next base: position 42,410,621 of record OY759218.1, on the reverse strand, counting down.
TATTTTAGTTATGGTTAATAACAAAAATTGTTTGGTGGTTTACCGGTAATGTAGTTTCCTATCAAGATTGATTTGCAATAACAAGTTGCCACTCTCCCTCTCAAACCTCCCCATCATTTGACTGAGAATCTATAAGTGCCTTATTTATGGGCTGGATCCACATGTGAAATTTTTATCTTAATTTCATAGAGAGATATTAGAGTTTTTGAATTTAAGCCCCCTGTTAAATCTGCCCTCTTTCTTAAGAAGCTGAAAATTTCTACAGGTGTTACTTATGGACTGCTGAAATTCCAACTTATGAATTTTAATTGTTTTGCAAATTACTAAGCTTCTCTTCCCTCTAAACTCAACATCCTTTGGACGATTTGGCTAAAAATTAGATATCTGACTCCAGGAGATTTGAATTCAGTTATAAAACGTCTTATCGAAATATTCATTCTATCCAGAATTATCGTCTCCTGAAATGACTTTATTTTAATTTTCGAATAACACGAGATTTCGGTTAAAACTTAACATGAAATTGGTTCAATGGAGAAAGAAGGCAAGAAGAAAGGCTTAACAAAAAAACTCTAATAACGGCCGTTGTGATGAATGTATTGGCATGAATTTTCATATGTGAATTCAAAGTGCGATAAGGATGACACCTACAAATTTGCCGCTAAATCAGCCCAAGGGTAGGGGGGGATCAGAGGAGGAAGCTCTACTCAAAAAATATAATGCCGATTCAATGAATGTATGTATCGACACAAAATTTAGTATGAGGATTCAGAAGCTCCTATTTTAGTCAACTATTCATTTTTAGCCCAAATGGTTTTAGATGGAGAGCGAACATTTTATTCGTGCTGTGGAAGTACATTGTCTGTGAATCACAGACGACTTGTTTATCTTCGGATTCCGGGGGGTTAGAGAAAATAAAATTCCGGTAATAACTATAGTTAGTTATTATGACTCATGCCCGGGCTTTAACTTCGAGGTCATATCGCCTACTACCAGAGCGCTCTTTCGTCACTCTGGTGAACATGAGCCCGACTCTACTGTGGAAATACTAACTTTTGCCTATCCTAAATTTTTATTCACCTAAGGCAGGGGTCTTTAACGAGTACCTGACATTGTACAGGCTCGGGACCATCGCTTAACGTCCCATCCGATGGACGGCGTGCTTCAGTTTATTTTACCTCCCAGATAAAATAAACTAAGGGCCTCGGCCGGGTTTTGAATCCACGACCTTGAGTTCAGAAGGCAAGCATGCAAACCACTGAGCTAACGGCTCAATTGTTCTATTGAATGTGATGGCGTAAACCGGTTGACACAGAATGTTGAATGAATAAGTACTTCATACTTCATACAATAAAGATATTAAAAATAAAAAATAAAAAAGTTATTTCTTTACATTTTGCAACAAATCTCGACTACGACTCATCAAATCACAAAAATATATATCAGTGAAAAATTGTAGAGAATTAAATTTCAAAGAAGGAGAAATATATATATATATATTTTTAAATATAGAAATCTACTCAATAAATATATTCTATAAAAAGAAGATTTTGATTGACAGAAGGAATAGTTAACCTAAAGAACACATGTATTATAGATACTGATGATGAGAGTGCTTCCCGAAACATTTGTAATTTCTATTTTTTGAGAAGGCAAAAAATTAATGGACGACATGATGCTGGCTGCCCTCGAAATAGGTTCCATAACATGTGTGATCAATTTTAAAATAGTGAGCTTTGACCTCCAATTAATAAAGTAACTCAGTTTCAGAGTTAGAATAATCATAAAATCATTCATATAAAAGTGATTAATTTCAAAAAGTTCATCCATTAATAAGGAACAACACCACCCCCATTACTTTATGACTTTCAATGAACACCCACATAAATATACCATTTTCGGGAGAGAGAATCCGCACTATGCTATTATAAAATTGATCATGTGAAACATCTATGAAAGCTAATTCCAAGAACTTTTAGAACCAGGAAGTTACGCTTTTTTTGGCCCTTATGCTGAGTACAAGCGGGAATTATTATAAAGTCTAGATCGAAATTTCGTACAAGAGTTGAATTTTTATTTATCCCTGATTTTTTTATTTTGAGTAAGAATATTATTTTGTAATAACTATAAATAAATTGATGTGTGTAGGATTATAAAGTGAGAAAGTTAATTTCAGTAATTATCTTGAATGAAGTTCAATGTTTTTCAAGACAGTGAACACATTTCTCATTAATTTGGACCCAGACTCTTCAAGTTTACCAAAAATCCTCGATACTTTTTATTTTTCAAACCTCTCAATGATAAAGAACCTCGGAAAATTGTTATGGGTTGTATTATTGTTTTTTTTACAATGAACTGTCTTTAACAATGTATCTATGTAATACAAAATCTTGCCCCCGAATGCGCGTTTAATGTTTTCTATCATAAGTGTTTTGAGGAATGTCAAGCCGAATTCGTCTAATTGTTGTCAAATGCGGCATTATACAACGGGAGAATCTGTACTTCTTCACTGACGAGACTGATGGGAGGATGAACATTTTATTCTCTTTTAACTTTTTTCTTCTTCTTTATATGATATGGTATTAACAACTGCCCCGATTATGATTTTTCACAGGTATACAAGTCATTGGTGAAAGAGTAAAACGTTGACCCTAGCATCGGTCCAGTAGTACAGACTTCTATTGTCATTTAGATTTAGTGGATTGGATATTTCCGACAGAAACTTAATATCGAATTTTTACTGGTTAAATAACTTTTCTATTACAAGATATAGCTGGAAAAGTAAAAAAAAAAATGTGGATGTGTTTTTAATAATTACAATAGTAATAATCTTTAAAATAAATATTATGAATTCGATATATCGAGAAGGCACTAATTGAAAATGTTGTGATTTGCAAGTTTTCATGTTATTCAGTTATAACCCTGTCGTCTTTTTCCGTGTTTGGTTTACTTACATATTATATTGAAGTTTACTGGTAATTTTTTTTTAACTTTTATTATTGATTTATTATGTTTTTGTATTGTAAATATGTTATTCGTATACAATTTTGAAACATTTTTTAGTATGAAATGCCTCCAACTACTGAAAATACTCAAGAAGTACCTAGACGAGGTTGGTCAACGATGTATGACCATATTTTAACACACAGAATTGAATTTACTTTATGGTGTACAAGATGCCTCACAATGCTTTTTGCATTGTTATACTTAGTACCAATCGGGTAAGTGAATTATTTATAAACATTTATCACTTATTTCAAGTTACTCATCACTTTCAAGAATCGTTTTGTTTTCTGGATTTTTTATTCATTTCCATCGACACAAAATAACAATTTTAGCTTGTCTTTATACCTATTTCAATGGTTTTTAAATTTAAAAAAGGTTTAGGGATATAATAACGAGTAATAGGCCCATTCAATTGGTTATGTTTAGAGTGAATTATCTTCTTTTTCCGAGTTCCATTTCTTCTTTTGACGCAAACAATTATTGTTTTTGAAATATATAATTCAATTATAATGAAAATTCTTAGTTATCATTTTTTAAACATTGTAAAAATTATACTTCATTGATATAAAAGTTATGGTGGTTTTCGAATGTTTTTTTTTTAACAATTTTATTTTTAGTTTCATTTGACTTTTAATATACATACATATTCAAATTGAATGTTCAATGATTTTTGTTCTGTCGTATAAATGCCTGTAATGAGTACTTTAAAGAAATGGAGAAGGCTTGTGAATAAATAGTTTTAAGTGGTCTAGTCCCATATGCGCTCTTGAGATAATGAATTATATTTTAGTGACATTTTCAGTCTAATAATTACTATGAATGTAGAATTGTTCCATTTCTTTATTGAACTTATATTATTTGTATTCTCGTTTTAGATTTTCTAAACAGTTATTACATAGTAAACAGTTTGTGATAAATCCAGCTCGTTACTACAAGCAACATGGTCATTTTCGTTGCAGAATGCATTAAACAGTGTTTTTAAATATAATAAAATAAAAATGTTAATTTGATGTGAGAGAATAAATATGAAGAATATTAAGGTCAATGTTATTATTCATCAAGGTCTGTCCTATTGCTCGTTTTTGAAGGTTTTTTAGGCGTGGACAATATTGAAAATTGAATTTTCTCATAGAGTTGCAGTTGTTTCTCTCTTTAAATCAATTTCATTAAAATATGATTACATTTGTTATTCATATTAAAGTGATATTTTCAAAATTATATTTATTTCTTCAGGTTTTTTAAATTTCATAAAATACAAATGTGTTTCAAAATTCGGTTTGTTTTGTGTTTTAGAATGTTGACTTTACTATTATTATTTAACAGTCAAATACACACTCTTTGGAATGCGAATTAAATATCTGATAGATTCTTCTTGAGGAAAGCATTCACTATTGCCAAGTCCCTGTAAAACAATATATTGTTGAGATACTGGTTTAAAATACAGTATTCCGAGTGTTATGGCTATAGGACAATGAGAAAACAAAGGTTAGGTTCGTCACGTAAAAAAAAGGGGGATAAATAGGTATTGTAAAACAAAATTAACATAAAAAACGCACATAAATCTTTAATAACTCATTGTAAATGGATAATTTTTCAAAAAAAACAAAGGAGAGGCAGTTGTTTGAAACTCCATACGGCAGTTGTTTTCTTAGTCAGGGGTCAAGGGTTAACACAAGAACACTATGATCTGCCGATGTAATGAATGTATCTACGACATTTTTATATGTGAATTCGAGACCCATTACGGGCCACATCTATTATTTTCCGCGAAATCGTCCGAAGGGAAGGGGACCCTACTCAAAAACCCTTAATAACTGCCAATGTAATGAATGTTTGGTCACGAAATTTAGTATAATTAAAAAGTCCATTTGTAAGTCAACTATTGACTTTTAGTCAAAACGGTCGAGACGGTTGGGTTTAGCGAGAGAGCGGAAACCTAATTGATTAATTCGTGCTGGGGAAGTACTTTGCCGGTGATTCTACGAAGACGTTTTTACTTTTATCTGTCATATCGTTATATCTGTAGGCTCTCATCTCTAGTGTTGGTTAGACAAATGCAGGTCCCAAAAATAAGGACACCATTTCAAAGAATAACGTGCTTTAAACCTCGCCAGTTATTAACTTCCATCAATCAATTTTGCTCTAAAAGCTTCATTCAGTTGAAGAAAGCTATTGGTGCTCTTTTGAAGGACCGTATTTCTTGAACTGTTGGATATCATGGTCATCGCTAGAACATTCGACACAGCTACGTTAACTGTTTTCATCTCGTTTAATTTCCTTTTCTGTCATTCGAAGCCCAGAAAATTGTGTTCAAATCTCCCTAACATCGAGAAAAGAAATAACTAAAAGTATTACCAAACGTTAGTTAAATGACTCATGCTCGGGCTTTAACTTCGAGGTCATATCGCTTTACTCCTTCCTCGCTCTGGTGGACATGAGCCCGACTCTAGTGTGGGAGTCCTAAATGTGGCGTACTAAAGTTCAGCTATCCAGGGTAAGGGTTAACGAGTACCTGATAACGCACAGGCTTTGAGCCATGGCTTAAGGTTCCATCCGAAGGACGGCATGCTCAAGGTTTTTTTACCTCCCAGATAAATAATAAAACTCGGGGTCTCGGCTGGGTTTCAAACTCGCGATCTTGAGCTCAATAGCCAAACATGCTACCTTTGAGCTACGGGCAACTTCATGTTGAATCGGTAACTCCAAAAAATCGACCTACCCCTAAGGAATCGTCATCATTCATTACCTAACCTCACATTTTTCGGTCCCTCAACTTTTTCACTCTCTTTGGTAGTCCGGTTTTTTAGTTGTTTACATTTTCGTTATGTTTTTGAGTAAAACAGCCAAATAAAACGAAATGACATGAAAAAATTAAACCATAATATAAATCTATCCGAACGCTAAACAGTATACTGTGAAAAGTATGAGAGGAAAGGTCTAATTTGTTTAGAGAATGAATAAGTTTAGCCAGAAATCAGCGTTCTCCGAAACCTAGGGTCGATGTGAGTTCCCTTGTGCAAACACTGTATGTTGTTCTATAAATTGATCATTTTACTAAATATTTTAATAGCAGTTTACATTATATTATTATTTAAAAAAAAAAAAAAAAAAAAACAATATTCAAGTTGTGAATGTCAAGTTAGTGTACATTAGGTCAATCGCGAGTGTTGAGGGATTACAGACACTTAAAATCCGGGCTGGAAAAATATGTAAATCTCAATTTTAACATCTATTTTTTCAAGAGCTATCAGATTAATCTAGAAGTTTCGGTAAAACGGAATTAACAAATGCGCTGGATTTGCATTTTACTGATTTTATTTTAATAAAGCGACTGTTCTGTGTCCGTTTACCAGTCGATTTTAAAATAATTTCCGAATCCTCAATTGACTCATTTGTTTCAATTCCTACCCATTCAAGTTGACCCTAATTCATTTCCTTTTCACCCTAATAATTCTTTCTTTGTCAATCTGAAATGTAGTTAACTTAATATTAGGTAGTAATAATATCAATATTATTAGTAATAATAGCTGTAGTGGCTATTAGGCGTTTATCGACCCGCGGTACCCCAGTCTGGTAGTCCCTTCGAGCTGGGGGAGTACACTTCCAGTGTTCTACATTTTTTTTCTAATTTGATAATGTAATTGCGATTATAAATATAATTGTGTATTTCTTGTTTTCAGAAGGCCTTATCATGCGTATTACAAAGCTCTGCTAGCGAATGCTGCCACGAGCGCACTCAGACTGCATCAACGTCAGCCAAGAATGACTCTTTCTATGTCCTTCGTCACTTCTATTCTGATCGAAGACAGCTGCCACTATTTGATATATTCACTGATATTCATGTCGAGCACTCCGTTTACATGTATCCTTTTTAATTAATATTGAATTTTGACGCCAACAATCAGAAATGTTGTTGGAATCAACAAAAGTCCGCAGAAACTGCGTCAAATTAGAGGATTTCTATTGCATTTACTTTCATGGTAAGTCATAGGCACAAAGGCGGCAATGTGACACTCAGTATGGTGATAATCATAAAGGTAACATTTAAGTTAGTTTGGAAGGGAGAGTGAGGCTTGTGGTCGATAAAAACAGCCTTCTAGAATTTCTGTCAAGCTTTCGGCACTGAGTGTGCCTTCTTCAGAGCCTATATTATGCTTGCCTTGCATATGGAGGACTGTCTGGTGAGCTCGACATGAAACTAAAGCGAGTCATGAATTCCTTTCTAAGATTCATCTTCGGGCTGCCCAGACACTCCTCTATTACCAGTTCCTATACCGACCTAAAATGGCTTTTCCCGTCCTCTCGTCGACAATATTTCCTAGGCTCCTTACTCTATCAAAGCATATCTTCCCAAAAGCCCTCCTACATCTTCCAAATGCTCCAATTTAAATCCCATATCCACCAGAAAGTCACTAGATCCCGTCCCTCTGATCTTTACCTTCCTTCCCACAGGACAACAAGCTACCACAACTCCTTCCTTATCCAGGCTAACTCCCTCTGGAACTCTCTCCCTCTCCAGATCCGCCATGCTCCTTCTCTTCATTCATTTAAGTCCCTCCTTTTCCATTATCTCGTAACTCAGCAAACCTCTGATTCCTAAGGCGGGCTCCTATGTGATAGTTCTCGTCTTCCTATAAGTATCTCACACCACTGGACAAATTGTCACTCTCATGTTTCATCTGTCCAGTTTTAGCAATTAAATTCATATATAACTCACTATTGTTATTATGTTTTACATTATTATTCATACTTTTTATTTTATTTATTTATTTTATTATTATTATTATTTTTTTTTTTTCTCATTAATTTTCAGCAGTTTATTTTATTGTTTTAATCATTGCCTCTCTTTAACATTTAATATTTATTACTAGAGAGCCCTTTTTTTTTTTTTATTCTGTCTCAATTGGTCGATACTTGTACTCGTTTGACTATTTCTTATGTTATTATTCTTAGGAGACGAAAGTCCCAGAATAAAGATTATTTTTCATTTAATTTAATTTCATGTATTGATATGTATATACACATTATCAGTAAATTTATATGAGCTACAATTATGTAAAAGATATAACAATAAACTAAATGTGACTAAATAACAACCTACATCATGAGCGATTATAACTTAATTTATATATTATTTATTTTAAAATTGTATTAAAAGTTATTTTTGCTCACGATGTAGGTTGTTATTTAGTCACATTTAGTTTATTGTTATATCTTTACGTAATTGTAGCTCATATAAACTCACTGATAATGTATATATCAATATATGCTCTGAAGAAGGGACACTCAGTGCCGAAAGCTTGGCAGAAATTCTACAAGTTTGTTTTTATCGACCACAAGCCTGATCTCTCCTCCTTCCTATTCCATCGTTGGTCAATCCTTCCCTAATTGTTAAATTACTAACTGCTTGTTAATTAATGTGTACAATGAATAAAATAGATGAATGATAGAATTGATAAATAATAAATGAATGAAATAGTTGCGCTTTACTAGACATGTCTGTAAACGTAGTGTTTTGTGGCTCAAAATAGGCTGAACCCATTTAGACATTTAAAATTGACGAGGATCATGTCAAATGAAAATAAACAATCTTAATTCCTTTGAGGAATAACCTACAAAGTAACTGGAGAGAAAAACATTGTTCCTCACACTGATAACCACCAATCGTGGTTATAACAATAACCATGAAAGTTCATGAAGATGACAATTTTATGCCTTTGAGAAATAATCCACTGGAAAAACTTAAGAGTGAATAACAGAAACGTAACCTTCTGAAAAATTCAGAGGAATTGTAAATTATTGATATATTTCATGCCAATATATCTTTTTTGTTGGCATTCACTAACTCTCGCCAATGGGGGTCCAATCGGAAATTATATTTGAACCTAGTATTTTTTTTCTTAACACAGATTCAGTTGTTTTGTTGCCAATCTTCTTATTTTCTCTGATACATTTTGCAAGCTATTCCCTCACTCTTCTCGACGTAAGTATTTAACTCATATACTTTTTATAAGTAATTATCTGTATGTTGGCCCTTCTAGGAGAGGGGATCTTATTTAATCTTTAGATTTTTATGTGCCTGAAAAGGAGAATAATAGCGGAGTAAAAGAAAAAAAAATTAAGTCTAGCTACAACATTCATCGAGATGGTTGAAATTGAAATGAAGAGTACCTACTCAAAAATAAGTTTTGAGAAAAATGCACCAACAGTTTTGCTTTTTTTTTTGTAGTAGTCTCCTTGAAATTACAAATTACAAACGCCTCTACGTCAGCTACGTTTAGTTTTGAACTAATAGCCTACAAAGAAACTTGGGACGTATAAGAATGGAGATCTAAAATAGATAATTTTGACCTTGTTTTTGTGTTGCTCTATATAATTTACGAAAATGAGATGAGGTCCCCTTTCCTATGACATATATGTATTTTTGCTTTGATTAGTATTGTCTATGTGCGGTTGAAAGGTGCGTGCGGAGTGAGGAATGTGGTATTCTGATGCATGAGGGGTATTGTTCTACTACTCGTTCCAAAACAGTGGTCGTACTTGCAGATAATTTATGCCATTATCTACAAGTTGACCTTAACTGAGGCCACTGTGTTTTTGAATTTAATAAAAAAAAAATCTGATGTTTTTAAATTTAATTTTAAAAAATCGGTGAATCTCCAGCTATGTACTTCTCCAGCTAGAATTAATCAATTACGTTTCGCTCACCCTTCAAAGCCATCCGACGGTTTGGGCTTAAACTCAATATTTCATATATTTTTCATTTTTGGGATCAGGAAGTCGGATAACATGAAATTTCGTTTAAAATGTGCATCGAATTCACTACCGATTACATAAATTCCCTTTTACTTCTACGGGGAGGTAAAAACAAAAAGAAGAAGAAAAAAAGTCGGTGAATCTCCGGGTATGTACTTCCCCAGTACGAAATAATCAACCATCGACAGTTTGACTTCTGATTTGATACTTTCACTACATCGGCAGTTATTAGGATATTTGAGTCTATCTCCCCTTTTACCCAATATACTCCACCATATGTTTTTTATGCAAGTATATTGTTTGTAGGTATAATAAAGATGGAATAAAAGAAAATTATTAACATTTTTTCAGATGGTCGGGCAGAATTCATGGTGGGCTGCTAGACTTCTAATTTCTCTGGTGGAATTGCAGTCAAGAAACATTCTGAGTCTTATTGCATGCACTGAGATCATATTGATGCCATTTTCGATTCTCCTTGTCTTTATGTAAGTATATTTTCTTCTTTCTTTCATTTTTATTAGAAACGTATCTGTTCTAATAAAACACACAATTTTGGAATGACATTTTTGTGAGGCTGAGCTACCCTTCCTGGGCCCAACATTTTTACGTTGGCTGAAATTGTAGAAGTCAGATCACATTTACTTTATTCTTCGTCGCTTCATAACAACAAACCATCCCTTAAAAAAACACAAATCCGCTACTTGCGCCTAGCTGTTCTACTTGACAAGAAACGAGATTTATTTTTTTGTTTTTATTTATCTTAAGCCACAACCACAACTATGCAAAATGCACAACCAGCGCCTGGGCTGACTTGTACTATACAAAAATAATAAAAATAAATATGACATGAAAGGCTTGAGAGAGGAAAAACACCCAGCGGTGAACCCTCATGGCATCACTTCATACCAGGAGATCTCTATGCCAAACTCTCTTTAGTCTTCTTGAGGGATTGTGGGGTAAATTTGTACTTAAGATTTTGCGAACTTCCGGATTGGTGTGTAAGTAAATTTTGGTGTAGAAACGTTGGTATAAATGTTTAATGGCTGTGTCTATGGGTGTGATGTCCAAGTCGCGGTGTAAAGTCTTGTTGCTAACGTATGGTGGGCATTGCGTGATCAGTCGGAAAGTCTTGGATTGAAATAGGTACCTGTATTCTTTTGATGTTCGAAGTCTTGGCTGTACCATATATTTGTAAGCCATAGGTCCAGAGAGGTCGGAGAAGATGGTATAACAATTTAGTTTTTGTCGAGTAGATAATTTAGAACGCCTATTCAAAATACTGTACAATAGTCTAAGTCGCCGGTCTAGTGTGAGTCGTGTCGTCCTAGTGTGAGTGTTCCAAGTCAGCCTTCTATCGAGGGTTAATCCTAAATATTTTACGGAAGAGGTATGAGGTAATGGCTGTTTTTCAATGAATACTGGGGGGCAGTCACCACGGCGGAGAGCGAATGTTACGTGTTGACATTTTGTGGTGTTAAATTTAATTTTCCAAGATTTACTCCGAACTTCAATTTTGTTGAGGTGTTGCTGTAGTATGAGTGAAGTGGTGTCAGGATCTGTGTGAGAGGCTATCAGTATGACTGAAGAATAAGATAATATGTATGGGGTAGGAGGGGTTTAAGTTTATATAGAAGTCCCGCGTGCCAGACCCGATCAAAAGCCTGAGATATATTCAGGAATGCTCCGGCTACATAGAGTTTTCGCTCTAATGCAGACGCTGTATAGTCGAGAACTCTGTGTAGTTGGTGGGTGGTGGAGTGAGAAGAACGAAACCCAAACTGGTGATCGGGAAGATGAAGTGAAACGATAGAAATGAGGATTATAGTTTTTCAAAGATCTTGGAAAGAAAAGGGAGAAGACTGATAGGTCGAAAGGAAGAAGGGTCATGCTCAGGTTTGTTTGGTTTTGGGATCATGGTGATAACAGAGTACTTCCACTGAATGGGAAAGTATGTTGTACGAAGAATGGAATTGTACAAAGTTGTCAGAAATACAACAGCTTTCCGGGGCAGCCGCTGGAGAATCTACGCTGTTATCAGGTCGTAGCCCGGGGACTTCCTTCTGAGGAGATTTTTAATTTCGTACTGAACTTCGAAACATAGACTCTGTGAAGATTGAACATGTTTTAAGCCGAGGGGGCTGGGTGACAGACAAAAGCCCCTGATAAATTATTGAAACTTACAGGTTACCTGTCCGTTGTGCAGTTAGTAACTTTAAGTTAGATTATTTAGAATATGTGGCGGGCCACATCTAGGTAACCTGCTAGTAACAATATATTTGAATATTAATTAAAGAGATGAACGTAAAAAAAGTATAAATATTATCCATATAATTATTTTGTACTTTTCCAACCTTCATTTTTTTTCATTTTATAATCACGAAAATTTAAGTAATAGGTAACTTTGCTTGGTATAAATACCAAATTAAAAAATAATAATAATATTGTTTATTTTTTAGGAGTCGCGCTGGCCTTTTCACACCATTTTTTTATTATCTATTTCTACTATTGCGTTACAAATCACAAAGAAATCCCTACACCAGAAATATGTTTCATGAAATGCGGGTAAAAATGGAAGATGTCGCCGCCAAAGCCGGTACACCTTCCTATCTTCGGAGAATTATTCACTCCTCAATTTCTGTTACTTCATACCTTGGTCTTCACAATCCGCAGCAGCAGTCAACAAACCAATAATTTAATTAAAAGTATTGCTTAAGAAATTGAAGAAAAAATCGAAAAATTTCTCTTATGATTTAATTTTAAGAAAGAAAAAAAAATCTGTCATGTCACGTAAAAGTTCGAATTTTTGAATGTTCATGGGCATGAGTAATGTTATTTCTCTTTTTGTATATGTATTAATTTTTTTTTTATCTAAGACAATGTGTAAGTTTGAAAAAAGTTAACCTGGGTTTGTACTTGGATAAATTCAACTAAAGGAAAAATGAAAATATCTTCATTTGTCACGGCCTTGACCTATGAATAAATCGCATTTTATCTGTTTTTCCTTTATTTCAATTCATTTATCTTAGCTTAACACCGGAATTACAAAAAACTCAATATGTAAAAAAAACGAGAAAAAACCTTATTCATTACTTTGTTCACACTAAATAACACTGTTATTCACTTCTTTTTCATTAAAATATATATATGTATGTATATTTTCTGTTATTGTGAATCCCTCTTTATTATTGATACGTTATTTTCCCCAGATTTTTGTGAATTGAATGACACTCATATTTGCTGTTTTGTTAATTATGACTCATATGGTTATATGATTCTTTACGCATTTATATGATCTTGAATCACAATCATGGATTTTGTTATCGTAATTCTTTAGATGATCATATTTAAATTTAATTTATATGATTCTTCTAAATTAATGTGAATTCGATGATACTAATTTTTGCTGTTTTGTTACGAATTATGAATTCGTTGTAAAAAAAAAAATATGTTCGCAAAGTTTTTCTTGTACGTTCTCGTGCGTGTAAAAGATTTGTTTTTTCTTAAATTATTTAGTTGCAATGAATGTAGAGCACTTAAATATTAGTATTATTATTGTTACTGATTAATTTTTGTATTATTTTTGGATAATGTTTTATAAGTCTTTATAAATGTTCACGATTTAATATAAACTGTAGTTTTATTTTTAATGTTGTTATTGACAGGTCATTCTACACTATACCAAACTGATAATTTTTTACAAGAAATTTTTGATTTTGTTATAATTTGATATGTTAGGTATTTCTGATATGAAAGGTATTCGAAAATATCGACGAATTTTTCATTATTTCCTTATTTATTTTTTATGGCTGTTTTAAATTCACCTAACCTTTTTTTATTTTACTCGAATTAATATTCCGAAATAATGTTCTTAAACAAAATTGACACTCAACTATCATTTTATTCACATTGAAAAATTAAACTTGTAATTTGATAGAAAACTTTTTAAAACTGAAAAAAAAACAACATGTATAGTAGTTATCATGTTTTAAATTAACCCTGTAGGTGTGACAAATAGTGCAGACTAATAGCAGAATAGGAGGTCAAAATTTCAAAAGTGGGTGCAGTTGGGAGGGTCACCACCCTGCACTTCGAAATTCTCCTGCTATTGGAGTTCAACATTTCTTACTTAGAGGATTTATTTAAAATTTAATACGGATTATTTTTTTTATTTTCAGTTTTGTTGAATTACAATTTTAATTTTTCAGTGAGATTTAAATATTTATACAGTGTCAAAGATATTTTTGTTAAAATGTATTACTTAAGGTTCCTTTCCTAAAAAAAGAACCTACAATTCTCACAGAGGCCTAAGAAACACACACAGTATTATTCAACTTTTTTTAAAGTAAACAACTGATAGTTTTTGAGAGAAATAATTTGAGAACTGGAAATACTCGAAGTAATGAAAAACCGTTCTGTATTTTTTAATGACTTCTCCATCAGTTTCGAAATTATATTATTATCAACACTGTCGGAAAAATTATAGTTTTTGCATTAAATAACTTATACGAAATCACATGTAATAAATAGATTTCCTCTCAGGATTTTTCTGTCGATTTGGGATTTTTAAGAGTTTTCTTATACTTTTAATATTACCGATTTGATTTTCGAGCGTCACAGTGTTGAAGGGACTTATAGGAGTTAAGCGCCACAATTTCAAATTGAATTATCACACCTTCTTTATTTATTTATTTTTTTAATTAATTCTTATAGAAGGAATATACTATCTGCGGTTATTGTGAAACAAATGTGTATATTTTGAGCTCTTGCATCAATTACGTTTTGGGTGAGCTACAGAAATGGTTTTATGTGCATTTTGGTTCAATATCAACTTACCAAAATTCTAATATCATTGTGCTGAAATTTCACATAGATTAATAATCAAAATGTAGCAGGCATCTAAACATTTTGAGCGGTTGTCATTCGTATAGTATTTCAAGAACTTTTGAAAACAGAATTAGTTCACTTTCTTCATTGAGTCTGATGAGATTGAGATGTTTTTAGGTAAAGGTGTATTCTACTTCATTGTCCAATCCCCTCCCCCATTTTTAATCCATTACGGAAATTAAAATGTTTTCTATAAACGAAGTTTATGTGTGAAAGACACTTAGAATTCCAACTATAAGTAGAACTCGAAATATTCAGGTGTCGAACTTGTTGACGTGTGTGCGTGTGTATAACGTAAATATGTGTGTACATAGAATTCAAACATAATTATTTGTGAAAGTCCGCCTCAGAGATTTTTTTTTATTCAAGGGCTTTACAATAGCCATCCATTATTATTTTTTCAGAGTAAATCTGAAAAATCATTGGAAAATTCATTCTTTAATTTACTCCACAGCTAAAAGGATCTTAAATATAATTTATAAATGACATAATTATTCATGAATATATATATATATATATTTTTTACAGTTCTCATACATAAAAAAAATACCATTAGGATAAGCTGGGTTGGGGTCAATAATTTAATATTTAAAAAATGTTAGTTTGTTAATCGTTGTTATAATTATGTTTTTAATTACCAATGTAACGTTCATTTTATTATAATAATAAAAAAAAGTTGTCAAAATATTGGAGTATTTATATCGGAAAAATGGTCTTTAATATAAAACTTTTGATTGTTGTATTTTATTAAGCTGTATTTAATTCCTTATTCCATGTTTTATTAAGTTTGACATTTTTAACACAGTGTAGACATGATAGCATTTTTATTGATGAAACGTAAAAATTACGTTGAATATTGTTTTATTAGAGTACTGTTGATTTTATTTGGGACCGTATATGTCAAGTCTATAACGAGTGTTTGACGTCTCTCCTCTTATCTTGGAAACTATTGAGGTTGTATAACTTAGCAAAAAGTTATAGTGTGATATATAGTTTTTCTTTGGGCTAATAATATTAAGGGTAAAAAAGAATTACATAAAAAAGCCATTTTTATGCATTAGAACTTTTATTTTTTGATAAAATGGCACGACATATTTGGTCAAAATTCATCGAATACAAGAATTGTATTTTTTAAATTATTTAAAAAATACACAGACTTGAATAATAGTCTAAAAAAATACGTATCAGTCGTAAGTTTCTTCATTTTTTTCAGCTATCAGATATTTTCAATTACACCAAAGAAATACTATATTTCGAATATACGCTGAAGAAAAATTATGAATCTATTATAATAAAAAATATAAACCCACAATATTATCTCGCTACATAATATTTTGCATGGGGTATTAACAGTTTTGGAGCATGTAAATAATATATTTTTTTTTTTTTTGCAATTCACACGAAGTACTTTGTCAAGTAATTTTACGATTATGAAATACTTCTAGGTAAAAGAATTGTATGAATAAATCTATGATTAATGCGGTTTTTTCAATTTATTTATATTTGAGAATATTTTTTTGGCACAATAAGACACTGTTTCTAGGGTCGACAAGAAGTAGAGCTTAAATATGTAGGTTCGGTTGAAAGGAAAATAAAGAAAATCAATTTATTTAATTCTCATAATCATGAATAATGAATCAATTTCCTCTAATTGGATCTATTTGTAAGCACATCAAGATTACTTTTCAACCCCGTAGAACTAATGAGACATATACCAAAAAAAAGTATTCACAAGTATAAAAAAATCGAAAAATAAAAAAACAATAATAATGTCATAATCTTGCCCATGCTCTAATAATTATTATAATTGTTTCGTCGAAAGGTTTTGACTTTTCAGTCCTTTAAAATATCTTCAAACCCATATTGTCCTTGAAAATATTTTATTTATTTTAGAAGAAAAAAACAATTGAGGTTTAAAGATCTAATATATCTTATACAGATATATTAGATCTTAATTCTTTAAATTAACTAAACATTAAAAAAGTGCACAATTTATTCTAATCGTACCAATGAGTCTTTCATTTAATTACACTAACATTTAATTCCTCGTATTTATACGACAGACGTTTACGTAATTCTATTTTCTAATAGAAAAATATGGCATTTACCAAAATTGCGAACTCACAATTTTCATCACATATTTCCTTGCTGAATAGAAACAACCAAATTGTTTTTACCTATTATTTTCTGATATAAAATTTGGATTTAACTATGCATTATATGCGAATGCAGCTAAATTTTTGTATACAAGGTAAACTTACGTATATTATTAAAATGTAAATTTACTTTTGTATTATTCACAGTAAAAAATATGTATACCTTATTTTTCAATAGATGGTTCTTTTATTCATAATTAAAACAAAAACGAAACCCAACCAACGATTGGATGATTTATCCATCAATTTGAAAATTTATGAACTCAAAATCAACCGAAAAACAACCTAATACAAAGAGAAGTTTAACATGAAAAAAAAAAACATTTTT
Source organism: Aradus depressus (assembly GCA_963662175.1). Taxonomy (NCBI): domain Eukaryota; kingdom Metazoa; phylum Arthropoda; class Insecta; order Hemiptera; family Aradidae; genus Aradus; species Aradus depressus. Next base: position 42,393,494 of record OY759218.1, on the reverse strand, counting down.
AGAGAACGCGAAATTATAATACGTAGATATGTGTACAATATTAGCAAACGTAATTCCTCAGGTTCAGTATGGCAGAGGGTAAATAAGTGAATCCTGGTGATACCTGACTACTTCCAGAGAGGTGAGAAGCAGGACTACTAATGTGAGATAGGACTGGAGAGAAGTGAAATAAGGTACGTACGTAGTTGACGGCTCATATAAATGGGCATGAATCATTTATATTAATTTATTTATCTGAGACTTGGAATTAGTTTTGTAGGATCAGAATGAAGTGTAGTGTTTAAATAAAGAAAAAACAGAAAAGGCAATTTATTACTACATGTTAAGTTTCTTCGCACGGATTAACTTGTTTAACACCTTGCTTTATACATAAATTGAATTGGCAATATAAGGGCCCCTTGAGAAAACGTAAGTTGTCATGGCTTTCAATCAAGACATCAAAATAAAATTAAGTTCCGCATCCTGATTGCAACCCACCCCCAAATGTACTTTTTTCTCGGATGGTTAATATATTTATATATATATATTTTTTTTTTTTTTTCAAAAACATCCTAAAGTGAGGAGATTAGTGATCTGTGGATCTACAATACTAGTGTGCAATGTATGGTAGTTGTCTTATGACGAGGAGACGTCTGTTGGAGGTGGTCAAGTACAGTTCTTTGTAGGCTCCGGAAACGGCCTCTCTCACCTCCGTCACTTTGGAGTTGACCAGAAGCAACATCTCCCGACCACCCGCTTCCCATCTCCAGCCCCAAACGAAGACCTTCGTGAAGAACTCCACCGCCTTTGCAGCCTCTATACCAGTTTCATTTTTCTCTATACGTTTCATTTTTTAAAAGAAGCCTAGATTGGTGCATCCTCCAAGTTGCACAGATAATTTTAAAAATCGTCCTTATTAGGTCACCATAAGAGAGAAATATGTTAATGTCAAGTGCCTACATAAGGGCCTCTGGCAACAGAAAATAAAGAAAAAAGAACAAACTTGTCGTTAATGATTCTAACCTTATGACAGCGATGGAAAGTACAGTGTGTGCTCCATCAAAAATTATGCTAGTTAAATAAACATTTATGATGAAAGCACTTTCCAAAAATAGCATGAAAATCGTCCCGAAAATTGCTGGGTAATATATCGTAGTTTCTTGTTAATCTCAGAAAAATAATAAGTTTAACCCCTCCCTACAGCCGCTGTTAGAGTGACATCTCGTACTTGCAGCATTTATAGGAAATATAATGACTTTAAAAGACGAAGTTGCTTGTAGCAAAGAGGAAGCGAAAACTGGCCGAGGCACTTAGGATTTGAGCTCAATAAGAAAGCAAGCATACCACTAGGCTACCGGAGCCCTCGATTGGTTTTAGAGAGAGAACGAAAACGTAATTGATTAATTCGTGCTGGGGAAGAATATCACCGGTGATTCACCGTATATCTATAATATTTATAACAAAATATTGTAATATTTCGAAAATCCGGGTTTTCCACGTTTCGAGATCCCCTGAATATGTTTCGACCATTTTAAAAGTTTTATATTTTTCGAAAAACACTACAATACAGCAATGTCGGTAGATAGGCTTCAAACAGCCATCATGATAGTGAATGTAAAAATACAAAATAGATTCTAGTAGGTCCTAACTAATCTGACAACTTCTTTTCTACTTATTATTATTATTTAATTTTATTATTCTATTATTTTTTATGTTTTTCTTCTTTTTATAGAAGAGATATAATTTATATCTCAGGCCGAACCCCTTGCTTTAAAGATGTATTTCCTAAATGTTAAAATAAGTACCTGACATATTACAGCTCTGATTTCCTGAGGATAAAGTTTCACTTTACAACTCTTTTGAATTCCTTTTTTTTATCTTAACTTTACGGCTGTTTTTGCATATGTACCTAATACATGCAATATTTCGATGTAATTAAGTACGACATAAGGAAGTTACGAAAGTAGGATAAAAACTTCAAGTTCATTGTGGCAAGATAGATTGTGCATTTTGAGAATTCCCATTCGCTTTTGCCACTCTGTGTGTGGTCCGGTTCTGAGTCCTATAACTTCTGACTAACGCTGTTTGTTTATTGTGAAAGATGTGAAAGGGAATATGTACTCCTGTGGGAGTTATTATTGTTATCTAATACTATACAAAAGAACTCCATTTCCGCACCATTGTTTAGTTTAGAAGGGCCTGGTCAGGTCCAGGTTCCATCTTATCAAATAACTAAAGTACCTTCATTTTAGCCACGAGAGCCATTGCCGGTAATTAAAATAATAGGGTTTAGGACCTTCGAAAAGTGCTACAAAATCAAAAAGAATGGAGACACCAAAGAAAGATAGGAAGAAAATATGAAACAAATTAAAATAAATAAGTCATAGCAAAAAATATATGGAATTTTTTTTCTTCACTGGGCCTATCCAGATATTACTCTATCACAAGATTGACTTATAAAATTCTGAAAACTGTTTTTATGTACTGTTATTCCCTTTCCAATCTGAATGCGGAGGATGGCAGCCTATGGAGGAGAACCCGTAGACTTCTCCGACACCAATCTCAGTCGATGCCAATGCGACAGAACGACGGATCCTGGGCCGTGACGGACGACGAGAAAGCCGATTTGTTTGCTGCGCATCTCTCATCTACTTTCAGACCTCATCATGATCTTTCAGACATCCCTCATGAATCACGTATTCACCATTTCTTAGACACACCCCTTCCTATCTCCCTCCCACCAAAAGCCTTCATACCCTCCGAAGTTCAGTACGAAATTAAAAATCTCCCCAGAAGGAAGTCCCCGGGCTATGACCTGATAACAGCGGAGATTCTCCAGCGGCTGCCTCGGAAAGCTGTTGTATTTCTGACAACTCTGTACAATTCCATACTTCGTACAACATACTTTCCCATTCAGTGGAAGTACTCTGTTATCACCATGATCCCAAAACCAAATAAACCTGAGCATGACCCTTCTTCCTTTCGACCTATCAGTCTTCTCTCTTTTCTTTCCAAGATCTTTGAAAAACTTTTCTATAAACGCCTCATTTCTATCCTTTCACTTCATCTTCCCGATCACCAGTTTGGGTTTCGTTCTTTTCACTCCACCACCCACCAACTGCACAGAGTTGTCGACTACACAGCGTCTGCATTAGAGCGAAAACTCTATGCAGCCGGGGCATTCCTGGATATATCTCAGGCTTTTGATCGGGTCTGGCACGCGGGACTTCTATATAAACTTAAACCCCTCCTACCCCATACATATTATCTTATTCTCCAGTCATACTTAACGGATAGGTATTTCGCCGTCCTTCAGGGCTCAGCTATTTCCTCCTGCCACCCCATACTGGCCGGCGTGCCTCAGGGCTCAATATTAGCCCCCCTATTATACTCCATGTACACCTTCCACTTACCCACCGACCCTCTCACATTAACAGCCACATACGCAGATGACACCGCCATTTTAGCCTCTCACACAGATCCTCACACCACTTCACTCATACTACAGCAACACCTCAACAAAATTGAAGTTTGGAGTAAATCTTGGAAAATTAAATTTAACACCACAAAATGTCAACACATAACATTCGCTCTCCGCCGTGGTGACTGTCCCCCAGTATTCCTTGAAAACCAGCCATTACCCCATACCTCTTCCGTAAAATATTTAGGATTAACCCTCGATAGAAGGCTGACTTGGAACCCTCACACTCGGACGACACGACTCACACTAGACCGGCGACTTAGACTATTGTACAGTATTTTGAATAGGCGTTCTAAATTATCTACTCGACAAAAATTAAATTGTTATACTTATCTTCTCCGACCTCTCTGGACCTATGGCTTACAAATATATGGTACAGCCAAGACTTCAAACATCAAAAGAATACAGATATTTCAATCCAAGACTCTCCAACTGATTACGCAATGCCCACCATACGTTAGCAACAAGACTTTACACCGCGACTTGAACATCACACCCATAGACACTAGCATTAAACATTTATACCAACGTTTCTACACCAAAATTTACTTACATACCAATCCGGAAGTTCGCAAAATCCTAAGTACTTTACCCCACAATCCCCCAAGAAGATTAAAGAGAGTTTGGCATAGAGATCTCCTGGTATGAAGTGATGTCATGAGGGTTCACCGCTGGGTGTTTTTCCTCTCTCAAGCCTCTCATGTCATATTTATTTTTATTATTTTATTTTATTTTTATTATTTTTGTATAGTACCTACCTGTCAGCCCAGCCGCTGGTTGTGCATTTTTTTTTGCATAGTTGTGGCTTTAAATAAATAAATACAAAAAAAAAAAAAAAAATGTACTGTTATTGTATTCTCTTGTGTATATTGAATTCAAGCTACTGTTCAGTTACGGATCGTTTCACGAGCACGCCTGTAGACTTCCAGAAAATTTCGATAGTTTTGATCGTTCTTTTTTTTGCTTTCAAAAGTATTCATAACAATTTAGGATAGCTGTATCAAATTAATTCTAATTAGTCATAGATAAATAATGAAATATGTCTCTCACAGGTTCTGACAGTAATGAACATTTGAGCAATGAGCCAGTTCATGGATTTGTGACTGTGATTCCAGTGGAATATACGAGACATAGAGGATTTCTTCAGCCACCAGACCAATATAGGCAAGTAGTTTTTCTCATAATATTATTATTGAAGTTCAATATTTGTTTATTGTAAGGATTCTCAAAAATCCAACAATCATTCTTCATTAGGATTTCCCATCATTAAAAGGATTGTCTAAATAAATTACCTAGTTCAAAAATAAGGTGAACATTTACACTAACTTCTTCATAATACTGAAACTAGTAATTTTTATTTGCGCATTCGGTACCTTCCTTGCTGCCTGTTTTCTATTGAATTTCGTGTAATTATTTTGATTTTAGCGAAAACATTAAATACTATTCCATTCTATTTTTTACATTTGATTAAACTATTGGATTTTATTCCTCTTTGAGAATCTGGAATTTTTTTGTTACTGTAAGAAGTATTTGTATATCAAATCATTTAAAGTTAAACAAAAAAGAAATAGTTAAGCATAAGGCAAAAAAAAAAAAAGCAGTGCAAGCCGAATGTCGGTCGAAATAAGTTATTACTTCCATTTTACTTAAAAATTAAAGAAGTTCGTTAATAATATTAATATTGCTCTTCTTATTAAGTTACGTATAGCATGCCATATAATTTTTTGGAACATGTGTTTGGGTTGCATATACATATATGATTAAACTCGCAATTGATTAAAAACCTCGAAATAGGACATTTGATTTTTTCAAAGTAAGATAGGACATTTTAACATAGGAAGGAAATTATGTTAATAGGATGTCATTTTTTCTGTATTGAACACATTTTAAACAACTTCACTAAGAAAAGCTTTCAATATTATTCTTATCAGAAACTCATCTTTTTATTTACCAAATTTAAAAAACATAATAATAACTAATAAAACATAATAAATATATAAACAGTAAACAGAATAGTGCCCAATTTCTATTTTGATCTGCACAATTATCCAGCCATATAATAACTATTTATATTGGGTGAAATTATGTACATTTTGTGGAGAGTTAGTTGCCACAAACCGAGGTCCAGGCTACATTACAATGGAGTGGCACACGGTGCCTCAAGATGATCGTTTGAGGTTCACATGCTCCATCCTGTACCACAGACGACTCCCGACCTTAGCTTGTGTGTTTTTTGGTTCTAATGCTCGTGTAAGGATTTTTTTCAATTAGTGCAATTTTCACTCTAGATTTGGTTTGCTTTTCGCATGTCCAACACTGTGCGATTTCAAGTACTCGTTTAAGACCCCTTAATAACAAGGTGTCTGAGTAAACAGAATTTAGGACTCCCCTAGTCATTATTTTACCCCTTGTTATTGTTAACATTTGAAATAGTCTCTCATAATTGTTTGTTGAGGCTAAAGCTACAATTCTGTGAGCTCGGGTTGGCATCCTGAAATACTAATATTAAGTATTTACTTAGTTTGATTCTAATGTTAACTTTTATTTGTAACTAAAAACTTACTATTTTACTATATTTTTATACTTGAAATAGTTTATAAACGTAATCCAATTATAAAACGTTAAGTTAATAATATAAGTTGTCTACACGTTTGTGGACACACATGCAAGAGCCTCATTTGAATCTCTTACTCAGGAAGGTTTTGCCTTTATAATTAGAAGGTTTAATATGTATGTTGAATGAAACATACGATGTTACACAACGAACTAACTTATTATTTCCCACCAGCACATCTTCTGTTAGTTAAGATAAAAAGTCATACTAAGACAAAATATCCTGTCTGCATTTCCATTGTCAAGTTAAGACTATCTCAATTAGTAAATGTTACTAGGACGTTATAAACTAGTAAAAACATCTCTAATAAAGATGAGACAAATACGTTAGATAGTTTCTTGAGCCCTATAAGCACATACGGCATTCTAACTTGGCTTAAAATGTGATAAACATGTGAAAGTCCAAATTTTTTAAAAACTTGAAAAATCAAAAATTTGTAGATAGGATATTTTATCTAAAGAGGGCAGAATACATATTGACTATATATGAATTGTAGGAGAAGCAGTGATATTTTTAGAATTGATCATTTAGATAACATGTATAAAAAATTACATTTAATAAATTGATTGTATTTATACATTTTTAGTGATTTTAAGTCTCGAGATGCAGAACATGATCGTTTTGAAAACATTAATTGCATGCCTTGTGGAAAATACTCTCAAATTGAAGAGGCCAGCATAAATTTCAAACCCTCTAGTGTCTATGATAGTCACACAGAATGGGAAAACGTTAATACAAAGAATGAACAACGGACTTATTACGATTTGTCGTATCAAAGTAGGTATTTAATTATTTTATTAATAATTAGTTTGAGGCTGAGGCCCGCAGCCTCCAGACTTGATTGGACCTGAATCAGGAAAGAAGACGGTTCTGTATTTTTCTAATTTATTCAATGCCACGACCTCTGGACTTTGCTTGTGATAAGGAAAAAAAAAAATCCATTTTTTTTTTGGACCGAACACAATTGGTTGCAGATCACTATCATCGGATGGCCGGTCGGCCTATGTATATTTCTATGTTTATACACCCCGGTACACCTTGACTCTACGTGGGTATTGCCTGACCACTGGATGTCCCAGGTACGAAGAGGTGACGGAGATTTCAACTCTAAGCTCTTCTTTTTTAATTAAGGGGAAGAACAACCCGAACTGTTAGTGTGGCGGCATCGAGACTCGAATGTCTCATTTCGTAAAATGTATAGTGTAATTAAACATCTGCATCACATAGCCTTTCTATTCCGTACATATCTTCTTTATTATTATTAATCTGCGCCTATCCAAATTAGCCCGCTAGGATCCCCAGAGACCTGCATCCATCAGGCATCCATGACCCTCGTGGTCGAAATGCCTTAAAGAAGAGAAAAAAAAAAAAACATTCACGGGGGGGGGTTGTATATTGCCGTTCTGAAGAATGAGCTATTTTTCGGGAATGAATTGAAAAAAAAGTTTCCCGATAAAATAAATTGTATTTTTGACTACTAATAAATTATCAATCAGGATGGATGGCTATAGCTGGTACTAAAATAATAATAACGAATTTAATTTGTATAATGTATTTTGTACTATTCTTCTTATTAAATTAACTCTTATTATTATTAGTCTATTATTATATATATTTTTTATTTTCGTTCATATATATTTAATTGGAACTTTTATTTATTATTAGGTGGTATTTATACCCCCGAATAAATGGCGGTGTTGTATACACCTTTCTGCATATAAGTTTAACTCTTGATCGGTTTCGATTTTCTGTCTCGTTTTCCGAAATTTATATGTATTTTTTTCTCTTCATCCGGATTAGTGATAAATTCGCAATTTAGAAATGTTTTTATCTTAATGACGCTTGGTCACTGATTTGCGGATCTCCTTGTTTTAATTTTTACTATTTGAAATTTTCAGATGTAAAAATCTGTGTTTACATGATGAACGACGTGGCCCTGCGACTGGATGTTGAAGATGGAACAAATGTCACTGTCCAGGAGTTGGTACACTATATAAGTTTGGAGGAACAGTTGCGTCTCCCTCGAATTGCTGCCACTGTCTTCACTCTTTGGATGTCCTCTGGTCTTCTTGGTATTCTAATATTAAACTATCTTGAAATAGTTTCATGAGATGAGCCGTTCAGAACACTAGAATCGATTTTTCTCATTTCGTAAAATGTATAGTGTTGTAATTATACATTCACGGGGGGGGGGGGGGGGGGGGGGTTTGTATATTGGCCGTTCTGAAGAATGAGCTACTTTTCGGGAATTAATTGAAAGAAAAGTTTCCCGATAAAATAAATTGTATTTTTGACTACTAATAAATTATTAATCAGGATGGATGGCAACCCAAGAACTTATCAATATCTCAAACACCATTTAAGATAAATAACACTTCGAAATTTTAATGGATTGTAAAAAATCATGCAGCTTTAGAGGTTTATTTTTTTACACCTATTGTTAATTGTTAATATGGGAGTTAACAGAACGTCCGCTTTTTTTTTAATTTTTTTATTTACATTTCAATACCGTTATTATTTTATTACCAGCTATAGCCGGTACTAAAATAATAACGGTATTGAAATGTAAATAAAAAAATTCAAAAAAAAGCGGACGTTCTGTTAACTCCCATATTAACAATTAACAATGGGTGTAAAAAAATAAACCTCTAAAGCTGCATGATTTTTTACAATCCATTAAAATTTCGAAGTGTTATTTATCTTAAATGGTGTTTGAGATATTGATAAGTTCTTGGGTTGCCGCAGTTACTACGTGTTTCATACCTGCTTTCTGACGAGTCTCTATATGTTCTTACATTTTTCAAATCTTAATTGTATATGTACTCTTATAAGTACGTACCTATATGAGCTTTCAGAGAAAAACGTTACAGTTAGTTTTTATGACTCATGCCTGGGCTTTAACTACGAGGTCATATCGCCTACTACCAGAGCGTTCTTTCGTCACTCTGGTGGACATGACCCCAGAAAATTATAAGAACAGAAATAATTCAAAAAAAGGCGGACGTTGTGTTAACTCCCATATTAACAATTAACAATGGGTGTAAAAAAATAAACCTCTAAAGCTGCATGTACATGATAATAACCTTAAAAACTAAAATAAATTAGTAAAAACCTTGGAAAATTATAATTCTACATATAAAATAAAAGAATGGGAATGTTATATGTGCAACCACTTCATAATTATCGTAAGATCTCTCCGCCTCAAAAATTAGATTATAAATATGTATATAGCGCTGCAAAACTTGGCGCGAAAATCTGACGAACATTTTTCGACTAACCTTAGTTTACACTTTTTTAATGTCAATAAAATTGTAAGTGCTACTAGTAATTTCAATCTTGAAAATAATAAATTGCCAAGATTTAATAAATTCCCATTCTTTTGTATATACATATATATAGAATTATAATTTTCCAAGGTTTTTACTAATTTATTTTAGTTTTTAAGGTTATTATGTACATTTAATTTTTTTATTTTTATTTAAATTTTATTTGCTTATCTATTTATTTTTATTTATTCTTTTTGTTTTCAAGGTTTCACCTCTTCCTGATTGTAGTCAGCTCAGCTGGAATGAAAGATATTCTATTTACATAGATTATATTTTTCATTCACTTGACAGCCTTGATAGCTGCTGAGCAATTGTGTATTTTTTCTTAAGTTGGTATATGATTTTATTACTATAATTTTTATTAAAGCTTATTATTTTGATCTTTATTTATTATTTGTTGATATTTATGCAATGTTCCATGTAATTTCCCAAACTCGAGTCATTTGTGATAACGAAGTGTTCGATGTCTCCTCTAAATCTTTCTTTGTCCCATTTTGGCTTTAAATCAATTGGTGTCTTACTTGTCGATTTCTGAATGAACACATAGAATTGGTCGATGTATTCATCCAATCGGATGAATCCAACTCCAAAATTCAAATAAATCCAAGATGATATTAGACGCATATGCAATCTTTAGTTTTTATTGAAGTTATTATTTTCTAAAATTTCAGAGTTGCAGTTGAAACCACATCACAAACCCTTACATATTAGGACAAAATGGTCAAATCTACTTGCTAAATACGCTCACGCATCTGAATCCAGGCAGCGGAGAGACGAACCAATACTGTCTTTCAGAAGAAATGTTTACTTTTCTTTGGCTCAAGAAGAAAGAATAAAGTACGCATTTTTATAATAATTATTTTAAATATGTACATAATTGTTATTTTATTCTCTAAGGCTTAAATTATACATTTAAGCGATGCTAACCACTATACCATAGGGCTTAGTTTCAGTGGTTAACGCCATAGGCTAGAATCCAGAAGTCCCCAGATAGATTGATAGAATTGCTGGATATATTCTAGATGATGTAGTGGTAGCATCACTGGTTGAAAGCTCGATGGTTCAGGGAAAACATCTCTGAAATGTGAAGTGGTTAGCATAGTCGGCTAGGATCCCTGATGGTGCAATGGCTAACATATATGTTAGAATGACTGATTCATTTGCAGTTTAGATTTATTTTAAATATATTGTCCTTTAATTTCTTTATTATATGTTTTTCTAAGGGATGATCGACTGCTAGAACTTTTGTACACAGAAGCTAAACACAATATTTTGGAGGGGCGGTATCCCTGTGAAATTTCTCAATATATCATGTTAGGAAGCATACAAGCTAGGATTGAACTTGGGCCCTATAATCCTCAGTATCACACATTACAATATTTCAGGTAATTGTATATTTATTGCTTTGAATTGATTTTCTATTTTCTTTTTCTTATAATTAAATTTTTAGAAAATCACTCAGAATTATGATGTACGGTAAAACAAAGAAAACTGCTGACGCCAACATATTACTTTTACCCAGGAATGCAAGTATGATATGAATTTCGAGAGGGGGGAAGGAGAGTGATTTGAACAAGAGTAGTTGGTATAAGCAAGTCCTGTAATTTATTAATTACATTTTTAATTTATAAATTAAATTTTTAATTTATTAATTACATTTTTTTTTAGAGATCAGCAAGCCCGTTTTCTACCCGCGCATATCCGCAACATGAGTTGGAATTCTTGGCTGAAACTTAACGGAAAAGAAGCCCCCGAAGTTAAACTTTTGGAACATTATAGACGATTACCAGAAAAAAAACTACAAAAAAAGTACTTGGAATTTTGTTGGTCTCTTCCGTACTATGGGTAAAGACATTTTAGTATATATAAGGGTCATTCAATGTCTAGTGGGTCACCTAGAAAGAAACCGATTTTCCCATTTGCTTCAAACGTGGCAATACATAACTGTAGTAGGTCTTGGTTTTTTCTATTTATCCTCATTGTATGAGAGTTGAATTTTTGAACAAAACACAAAAGTAACATCTTTCTTTTCAATATTCCCGGTACTCAATGAATATTTTTTTCTTTCTCTTTAGTGTAAGGAAGTATTGTAATCGTGCGAATATCCGATATCGAGTTTTCAACGGAATTTCACATTTCAAGATCATCTGAACACGTTTTGACCATTTTCGCGATGATATCTGTGTGAATGTGATTGGAACTTTGTAAGTGCCCTAATTAAAAAATTGGCCACATCACATGCATTTTTAATTTGATATATAGTTTGTAAAAGTGAATTGGACGCTCTTCCTGTTGTTGATCACGATTGTTTTGCTTAATTTTCAGATTTTTTTACGTTTTAAATGAAAAAACTGATATTCGCAAAATGTCTTCTTTTTTTTTTTTTTTTTTTTTTCTTCTATTCAAACATGGACTAAATTAAATTGTCTATTCAATCCCCCAGAAGGAACTGGGATGATACGATTTTCGGTATAGGCGCTGCAGCGTGTTTAATGCGTAAAAAAACGTGGTATTGGTACCTACTAAACTATGAAAAAAATTATTTAAAGTTTGCAAATGTTTACAATATAAATGAATAATATTGTTTTAATAATTTCTAATGTTTTTGGGGAAGTATTTGTACTTTTTTCGCAGTCTGAAACTCCTTCTACATGCACTTACTGACATTTTAGTGTAAGAATTTTAGGATTTTTTTTAGAATACAATTTTTTTTTCGTAGATCAGCTTTTTTCCAAGGACAAATAGAACAGCCTGTTCGTGGACTAAAATCTTTAATAACACATCAGGATATTCCAGTTCTGGTTGGAATAAATGGTCAAGGAGTTTATGTCATCAACAATGCTCAATCTGTTAGTATTTTATTGATAATAGAATAAAAAGTGTGCCTGTTTCAACGATTTTTTATACAAATTTGACCTTAGATATTTGTTTTCAGTCCTTGTTGGTGGGTTTGAGGTATGAAGAACTGTCTTGGGATTTTGCTAAACCATCTCAGGAAGACAACCCTGATTGTCTCCCCTGTATATTTTTGCAATTCAGGGTCGTAGAAAATGGTACTAAAGTTTCAAAAATATTACAAATCTTCTCCAAACAGGTAAATGTCACATTTTTGCTTGAAAAAAAAAAAAAAAAAAAAAAAATTGCATTCTTGTGATTTAAGGGTTTTGAAGGTCGAAGACTATAAACGCAACCGTATTAACCTCTGTGAGGAATATCTGTCTGTCTTCTAGTGATGATATCTTGGAAATTATAGGGTCAGTCGGTGTTAATATCATACAGTGCAAAACTTTTAGTGAATGTTATATAGACATTTAAATCTACCTTCAACCGACTACGAAATAAATACCTGATTCTGGTGCCGGATTGGTGAAGAGGATCTTCATTAAATTTATAATAAATCGAAAAATATACTAGATATAAAAGTATTGAAACTACCGTATCTTGGACTACTACATACAGTTCTTCTCCTTTTTTTTTTTTTTTTTTTTCTATTTACACAGAGATATTTACAACTGTATAAAATATATACAACAAACAAATATGCTAATAGAGATAATGGCGATGTCAAAATGTCAAGAGGGGAGAAATCACCCAGGGGTGATACGCCCTAGTCACTCTTTTTCTCTCGTTTATAGCTAATCACTGTCACTGTCAATGCTTCTGCTCAGGAGGTATCTAGGCCATTGACGCTTAAGCCGTCGTTGGGGAAGTATGGCAGAATGTAGGGCAGGGAACATACAGTTCAAAATGTTTTTATCAAAATTGCAATTGTAAATTAACTACAGATGTTTGATTAGAAGGGTTTGGGTACAGTTAATAATGAGATGAATGTGAAACAGTGGATTGGGTAGTTCATACATATAATAGATCATGAAACAATATCTACATGAAATAGTGGCTCTTGTTCGTTACTTATCAGTGTCTATCATTTCAGTCGTTTTGTTCTTTTGATTAACACTTGTTTTTATTTAGGCATTATTATTAGATGTAGTGAAGTGAATTCACTTATGTAATTATATGTTTATCATCTAAAATATAAATCTACCATTCCACGTCAAATAATCTATCTGATGCTAGGACCTCATCTATCTCTGATTTACTTATTGTTTTTGTATACCTATTGAATTCGATTTGACGAGGGGTTGTAAATATATTATATATATAGAGTAGATGTTTGCTAATTTTTAATATTATATATATCTATTTTTTTTTTCAGGCTATAATGATGGACGCACTGATAACAGGATTTGTGGAGGAATTAAAATTGAAAATTTCCTCTACGTCGGCTAATGGCGTTGACAGATCTGCAACCGTCTTTGATACTAACTTGAATAGTGACGGTAAGTGACAATTGATAGTATTCCTAAAAACAAAACAATGCAAGAAACTATTTTTATCGGATTTCTGTTGAAATCAGCTACCACCCAACAATATATTCATCAAACATGATCTCCTGAACACGATTCGGGGGCTCGTTCGAACTTTTTCTATTTATATATATCTATATATATAATTAGGGTGGCCCTTATTTTGAAAAAGTTTAAATTTCTCATTCCTCCACACGGAATATTGTTTAGAATATTGAAAAAATGCCCCCTGAATTTTTTCAATTTTTTTTGACCATATCAACCCGTGCCTGTAACGCGTTAAAGTTTAACATTGAGTTTAAATGGGGATTTTGCGAATTGAGAGACTTTAGAGCGTAACTTTTGTTGCCTCGAATGGATTGTTCTGAAATTTCGTATTCTTACGTTTTGGAGGTTGCTGAAATCAAATTTAATGTCAAAAATCAAGTTTTGACAGTTACACTTGTCAAAAAACTGTCATTAATTTTAACTAAAAAACAATTTTCTCAAAAAAAACATCCGTGATGTGATTTTATAGGTCGCTGATTTCAAATTTGATGTCAAAAAACTGTCAATAATTCAAATTTATATACAATTCAATGAATAAATTTTTCAATTATGTCATTATATATGATTTAGGGGCAGCTGAATTCAATTTTAATATCAAAATTTGATTTTTGACATCAAATTATACCATTGGAAGACTAATTAATAGACTCAGAATAATTCTTTTAGTTTTGAATTATTGACAGTTTTTGACATCAAATTTGAAAATCAGCGACCTCTAAAACCTATAAAATCACACCACGGATGGATTTTTTGAGAAAATTGTTTATTAGGTAAAATTAATGACAGTTTTTTGACAAGTGTAACTGTCAAAACTTGATTTTTGACATCAAATTAATAGACTATAGGAAGACTAATTAATAGACTCAGAATAATTCTTTTAGTTTTGAATTATTGACAGTTTTCGACATCAAATTTGAAAATCAGCGACCCCCAAAACAGAACAATCCATATATATATATATATATATATATTCATATTTACAAAAAAGAATTGTGTATAACGTTTGGGTTACGCAATTTGTGACGGATTTTTATATATGAAGAGCACGGGCAAAGAACCAGGTTTGTCACCAGATGTTGAAATTGAGAAAACTGAAATTAATGTTTGAAAGTCCGTATCTATCAACTCCCCACACGTCATATTTTCAGCTTCCGTTTTCATAGTGACAACCCGTCTTTTTGAAGACCGTAACGATGGTGAATCGTGAAATATGTTAATTATACTATACTGTAGTGGCGATATCTCACATTCGAGAAAAAAGTGACAAACCTGGTTCTTTCCCCGTGCTCTTCATATAGTGTGTTGTGTTTAATATTTGTTATAAACGTTCGTCTACGTTCTTTAGAAGCTGTTATATTATAGCGTTCAGAGAAGGTTAAGGTAGCACCTTACCCCTAATCGAACAGCCTCTGTTAATTAGTGATTACTGAGTTTTTACTTCTCCAGTTATAAGAAGTATAGGAGAAGTTATATAATGATTTTCAGCCAAAGGGGAGGGGGGATTAATACAAAAACTCTAATAATTGCCGTTGTAATGAATGTATTGACACGAAATTTCCTACGTAAATTCAAAGTCCTATACATAAGACACCTATCAATTTTCAGCGTAATCAGAAGAAGGGCAGGGGCTCAACCCAAAAATCCCAATAATTGCAGGTGTAATAAATATATAGACATGAAATTTTATATTCAAATTCAAAACTCTATAAGAATGGCACCTATTAATTTTGCGCGAAATCGGTCGAAGGGAAGGGGGGACATCAGCCACTGACTCAAATAATTGTAAGTCAAATATTGAGTATGAGCCCAAACGGTCAATTGGGATAGTTGATTAATTCGTGGTGGGAATGTACAGACGGTGATTCACCTATATTTTTTTTTATATCTTTGATAATTTCATCGGCAGATTGACCCGGTTATTATTTGTTAAAAAAAAAAAAAAATGAAAATTCAATTAGGAATTTGTATATATTTATTTGTTGCTCTTTCCCCCCCAAATAATTTAATTTATTTTTTTAGGTTCAACTTTAAAGAAGGATTCACAAAACTTTTTCATCAATAAATTAAGAAAGCTCACTTTAGCAACATTTGATGAAGAAGGTACGTAAATTTATTATAGTTACTCTGTTTTGTATATATCTATACATATTTTACTTCCCCAGCTGTACGAAGAATAGGGAAAGTTATGTTATCGGTCAGAAATTCGATGCGGAAGTTTCAATGGAATTTCACGTTTTCAGACCCCTGATTCCAAAAATTAAATAACAAATCTGCCAGTTTGTATGCCTTTGAACACGATAACTCCGGATAGAATGAATATCTATAATATATAATATCGATACGAAATTTTATATGTGTAGCCAGAACCTACCAAAGACGACACTCATTGATTTTCAGCCAAATCGACCATAAGGAAGGAGCATCAAAAACTCTAATAACTGCCGTTGTAATGAATGTATTGACACGAGATTTTATATGTAAATTCGAAACCCTCTAAGGACGTCACAATCAGCTGAAGGGGACTCAACTCAAATATCCGAGTAACTGCCGGTGTAATGCATATATTGACATGAAATTTTATTTTGTATTCAACACATAAGGATGGCACCTATTAATTTTCCATGAAATCAGTCAAAGAGGGGGACACGACTCACTCTAATAACTGCCGATGTAATAAATGTATCGACACACAATTAAGTTTGAGGATTCAGAAGCCCCTGTGCAAACTGCCGATTGGCTTTGGAGGGAGAGCGTAATTGATTAATTCTTATATATTATTTTATTAATATATTATATAGATTTTATATATATATATATATAATTCTTATATATTATACGGGAAAGTTCATAACCAGTGATTCACCGACGACTTCTTTATTTTGTTATCGATGTATATACTTTCATTTTTCTTTATTATATCACATCAAATTTACTTATTGTCATATTACCCATTGTAAATATTGAAAATAAAGAATTGATTAATATTCAACTAAAAAAAAAAAAAAATTCAGGGGAAATAGATTACAAAACTTAGCTGGGGAAGTAAACAAATTATCTATCGACTTCATGCCAATCACTGATTCCGAGTGGATCATCGGTTTCTTATTGAATTACTTGCTATAAAGAAAAAAAAAAAAAAGTTTTTCTGAAATTTAAAACAATAATTCTTATATAAAATGTTTTTGTTGAATTAATACTTACTGTATTTGTTTCAGGACACTGCATTGGACAAATGGGCTCCTGGTCTTTCAGTTATTAATTTCAACTAGAAGGAAGTAGATCCAATCTTAAAGTATTTTTTTTAGAATTATTGTGACCTATCAAAACATATACTAACTCCATAGGGGGGAAATTCTCCAAGTTTCTTGCCATTCCGACGCTTTGATCAGCATTCATTTACCATTATAATGCTGCAATAAATTGTAATGATAAATTCTCGCAAGTAAAGGAGACTGAAGTCTGCGTTTTCCCGGGAACACCGGGTACCTAAACTTCCTTAAAGCTTTGTTAAGCTTTCTCCATATGATCCTACCTTCTCCCAAAGAATGTGTTCAAAGGTACATTCGTATTTTATTCAACGGCACCAACAGACAAGGAAACCTGTTTTTGTGATGAGTACAGTTCATGAAAAAATTAAATTCACAATAGAAATTGATGGGGAAGAGCTGAATTTTTTAGATCTTGAGTTAAAAATAACAAATAAAAATATTAAATTCGAAATATACAGATAACGTATCCGAAAGTTATTCAACCTTCATTAATTGCCCCAATAGTTAAAAACATGCAGCGTTTTATTCGATGTTCCATAGAGCATATGGATGCGTTACGAAGCAAAGTAAAAAAACAAAAAATCGGAAAGAATGATTGGACGATCTTAGAACTGATTAATTCTAAGAGGGAATATCGGTTAATTTACTGCATAACGAATGCGTCTCTTAACAAACAGGAAACACTTTTAAGAAAGAGGGTTTTAAAATAGAAACCTACAAATAGAAGAGCGGAGTGAATCAGCGCGAATGCATATAGTGTAGTTCGGTTTATATAGGTCAATCAGGATAAATAAAATAAATTTAAAGAACGGGTCAAAGAACACACATCCGAAATAAGGGAAAAATCTACATTCGCTAAACATATAAACAATATGGGTGGGTCACATATTCAACGAAGCAATCCCCCGATAAAGTACATCCATCTTTAGTAAAAAGCAAGACAACTTGACTCTCTGTAACAGCTGGAAAGTAATAGAGCTAGAAAAAATGGGAATTGTTAGAACCAAACTCATTCAAATCCTCACCTCTGTTAACACCACTAAGTTATTATAATATTGTGTATTTTTATGATAAAGATTATGTATCTGCGCATTTTTATTTGTTGTTTATAAAGATAGAATAAAATGTTTGAATGATAAAATGTTTGATTTGTTTGAACAGAATCCTGATAACATTTCCTACGTGTCATACAGAACTAATACAAAGTTCAATATTTCATTCGGTTATCCCAGAATGGATACATGTAGAACATGTGACATGTTTTTAGTTAAAGCAAAGGCTCTAGAACTCTAGGAAAACAAAGTAGAAGTAAAGTAAAATTAAAAGAGCTGACTATATTAAATATGTTCATAAGAGAAAACCACAAGTGTTTTATGATAGAAAGAAACTAGCAAGAAAACTGAGTAAACCCCAAAAAGAATTTCCTGCTAATGCTATGGATTTTCAAAAAAACATTTCATTGCCCAATATTACAAGAGACTATTAACTATGGTTTCATTCAAATAGCATAATTTAGCGCATTGACAATTATATTTTTATTCATATCAAGAAATATGCGGCAAGAAGGGAGCTGATGAAGTTGCATCATTTTTACATGACTTTATTCTCAGTCATCAGGACAGGTCCATCAAAAATTTATATCTTTTGTGACTTGTGGGGGACAAAATGAAAATTTCACAATTTTAAGATCATTACATTGTCCTCATATTGAAACTTCTTGACTCAATTAAAATCAGTTTTCCAATAAGAGGACATTCATATCTTGAATGTGACAAAAATATGAGACTGATTAATCTCAAAACACCTATGGAATTGATTGATGGATTAATGGACATTCCTTATTTTGTACATGTAACAGGACATTCCTGATTTTTACAAAAGTTAACTGATTATTTTTTTTCTCAATGTTTATGATTAAAAATAAATATAGTAAAAGAGTAATTTCTTTGTTAAGTACTTTTCAAGACAGAGATTATTAAAATGTATAGACTGTAAATAAATTAATTTTGACTATCCTTGTTTTTTGCCTGTACCCTTCATATGATAAAAAAAATACCTAATACTTTCAGAAGCTAAACTGTCTCATTACATTCCTGTCAAAACGTTACTGCTCCTTTCTGTCACTAAATGGCTCCAGGACAATACTTTGCAAAATAAATTGACAGCCTGTTACAAAATACCTTTTACGCAAATAGTGATACCACAAAGCCCTACACTTAAGACTATGAGAATTAGGGGAAAAATAAATAAATGTGATACAAATTTTGTTTCTCAAACCCGGTATATTGTTATTCAAATTTGTCTATTTCTTTCGGATTTTTTTGTACATAAAAATATAGTAGTTTCAGTACCTCTGTTGACTTTTCTTTGTTCTTCCGATACAATCATTATTTATTGCTATTCGATAAACACTCGCCAAAT
Source organism: Aradus depressus (assembly GCA_963662175.1). Lineage (NCBI taxonomy): Eukaryota > Metazoa > Arthropoda > Insecta > Hemiptera > Aradidae > Aradus > Aradus depressus. Next base: position 42,373,989 of record OY759218.1, on the reverse strand, counting down.
ACAAATTTTAAGAAAAAAAAAAAAGAACTTGAAATTAAACAATTAAAAAATAATAATTTATTCTATGAGTTTTCGTGATTTGAAAAATTTCCTAAGATATAATACCTGCCATACAGATAAACTTAATAAACATAACATACTAAATATGCTGAGGTAGAGCACACGGTTGTTCGTAGATTCTGAAACATATTAATAATGAATGTTAGGATCTAAAAAAATAATACTAAACTAAGAATATGACAAGTGTGATCAAAAGCACACAATGAAAAGTTCCATGGATGAAAAATGACATCAAAAATATTATAAATTAAAAGAAAGAACTTGTTTAACATTTATAGTGTCTAATTCCACAAAAATATATATACATATACGCATGAAGTGTACAGGTTTCGGCTTATGCCAACGTCAGCACAAAGTTCAAAAGAAGTTTACGCACAAAAGTAATCCGCAACCGGTATACTTCATGTACTTATTTTAGGGCAATTAGACAATATAAAAGTTAAACAAGTTCTTTGTTTTTATTTATTTATTAGCTTTCTACTATATCGACACAGATCGCACAACTGTATTCTCACATAAACAATGTTAATATAAAGAAAATAGATGACCATTTTATAGATATATTAATATTTGTTACAATCTTTAATAACAAATTGTAAACATATGATTTTTACTTCCCCAGAGAATTCATCATTCAAATTTACTCCATTACACAAAACATTCAAAAAATTCCATTTCCCGAATTACGGATTTCCATTTATTTGCGTGGAATAGCCAATATATATATATTTTCTTAATAAAAAAATTGACATAAATTAACTTTGTTACCATTGGTATCTCGCATCAATACTTCTCGTTCCCTCATTAGTGCAAAGTCCTGGACAATCGAAGAGGACAAATCTTCCAGTTTTTTCAACTCGATTTCCATAGGTTTCAGTTTGCCAGCTTCTCCTAACTAAATATGTTATTTATTTTTAATGAATCAATACGATCGTGAATATTATCAATATTTTTCCCAAATAATTTCATGATAATTTTCAGAGTGATGTAATTAAAATAAATGTCTTACCGCTTCATACGTTTTGGCTTCAACACCTCTTTTTGTATTCAATGAAATTTCCTGAATAACACCTCTTTGATCTAGAAAATAAAGATCCAGAAGACATCAGTGAACAAATATTGCTAGTTTGTAAGGAAAAACAAACTAAAATAAAAAGTACAGTTTTTTGTATTAAAAGAGTAAGTTGGACTTACGACTTGGGACACGAGACTGGAAACATATCTCAAAGACATCTTGCGTTTCAGTAGAAAATGAAAATTTTCCTTTTCCTATAACATCAGTATTTTGAGTCAAAATTCCCTGTTTTGAATCAGTCACCTGTAAATTAGCAATAATTAAAAATAGTGAAACTTCTATAAGTGTACATCATAATTGGTAATTATTTGAAATACATTATTTCGTATATACAACTTAATAAAACAATCATTTCTATAATTGAACGTACGTAGTACTCATAGTAGTTTATCTGTCATTACAATCCTATGGGTACCGCCCTAGAAATGCTTAATGTATTCATGGGTCCACGAATGACGAATACTTCGTAACTCTGCGATAGAGAACAGAAAAACCTCTTTACACGATATATATTTATTTCTAAATAAGAGACACAAAACCTGAAAAATGTTTTCTGATTTTTAGACCGAGTGGACGCACGTTACAACGGGTTTTTGATAAAATACTTATAACTGAATTTTTTTTAAAATTTCGATGTATGTTTTGATATATAGAAACAATATATAAACGTATTAATTCTACTAATGAGCTCATCATTGACCTCAGAGGAATGTAACGCAAAATTATCAAATACGAAAAAAAAAATTAGGATTTAATAATCGTGGAAAATGTTTTTCAAAATATACAATTCCTCAGCTCGAAAAAGATTACGGCTATGTAGCCACTATCCCTGTCCTCATTTGGCAGAAAATCTATATGTCATTCATATAGTCTTTAGGACACATACAATTTCGAGTCTATATATCCATTCTACAAAGCAAGCAAGCAAGCTAACTCGAGGAGTTATTGCTGCACCAGAGACAACATACTATATACTTTGTTTAGTAATTTTTCTGAATCAGAAAAATGTAAATTGCGATGATATCAAAATAGAATTTTCCGATATTTCTTTTCCTACTTTTGTTCACGAATTCAATATTTTTGGTGATTGGAGAATGCTGTCATTGTATCTACTGTACTAAAAATTAAACAAGTTCTTTCTTTTTTATTTATTGTACTTATTGAAAGAGCTATTTCGCCATCTGTCTTTAACGAAAAATAAAATGACGCCTTGAGATGTTTTTCATTTATTCATTCCCTGTTATCAGAATGCCTCATAAAATTTTACTGAAACCTTCGGCCGCTAATTATATTAAATGCGTACTACTATTTAATTTTATAATGTATATAGATTTATTACAAAACTTACTATGTAATCAACGCGCTGTCCAGGTGCATCCGAAACTTCGAAGTCCCCAATAACAGGTATGTCCTTTTTAAGTTCTTCTCTAAGGCACTTTTGAGTATTGGGATGTAAATGGAACATAATTGATTCGACTAATGTCAGACCTATAAGGCCCAATAATATTATCATTAAAATATTCATATTTGACCTAAATCGCTTATTCCCCATGTAAAATTCAAGCCCATAGAATATTTTTAGGAAATTTCCAGGCGAAAGCACTGATGTTGATCCGAAATGATTTTCAAAACATACAATTGTATAAAAAGGAAAACAACACGTGTCACTCAAAATGGAACATAAATGACAAATGTGAAGGCTAATCGATATATCGAAATAAATTGTTTCATTGTATTATTCTTTAGTATTTTCGCATTATGTTGATTATACTAATGTCCTAATGTTAAATTGTAAAGAATTTGGCCAATATTACGGATTTAAGGCCGTAGAAGAAAAAAACTAATGTATGTCCCCCTCGCCATCAGTGATCCTAGGTTGATCGGCTTTCAATTCCCTATATTATATAGAATAAATATAATCTCTACTATTACATTTTATACATTTTTTACAAATAAAACATTTCTCTGAAATATTTTACTAAGCTTTTTGACTTATAGATAACATTATTATTATTCTAATAACATAAATGACAAAACAGTCCTAAGTTAATTATTGTAATATTCATTTTTTCCATAATTAAGAAAGCGGGAATTCTCATTTTGGTACTAGATAAATGCCTTGTCAATGGCGGTCAAACATGCTTTATAAAGTTCTAAAATACAAAATCCTTCTAATTGCCTAGAACAAAACTGCGGTCCATTATCCAAAACGAGTACTTCAGGAAGTCCAAATCCATTTACTGAAATTTTCAGTGACCATCAAAAACATGGTTCCCCGAACAGGCCCGAATTTCATATGTATATTCAAAGCCCATAAGGACAACACCTATTAATTTTGAGGGGTAGAGCTAAATAGGAGGGGAGGATCAGAGGGGGTTCAACACAAATCCCAATAACTGCCGATGTAATGAATTTATCGACATGAAATTATATACTTAAATTCAAAACCTCATAAGGATGGAATTTAATAATTGTCGGCAACATCGGTTGAAGGGAAGGGGAACCAGAGAAGGAGGGCTCGACACACAAAAACTTTAGTTTGAGTATCCAGAAGCCATTATGTAAATTAAACATTGAATTTTGAACTCGTGCTGGGGCAGTACATCGCCGGTGATTCATCGACGACTCTTTTTTCTTAACTTTTCTGTTCTAATTTCTTCGCAAATGTCTCTTAGAAATAACGATCAAAATGATTATCTGGGTTCTGAAATTGATTGATTTACTGACCTCGCCCTTAACTGTCTCTCAGTTTCATGACATTAATTTTAGCCATGTCCGAATACATTTTTTGCGTTCTGTGTTGATGTAGTGGAAATACTAATAAATAAAATAAAATGATAGATAAAACACTTTTTTTTTTTCTTTTTTTTTTTTGAACACTTATATTGTCTAATTTCACAAATAGTATATTATACTTAAATGTGTACCGGTTTCGGCTTACGCCATCGTCAGCACAATGTTCAACAGTAAATATGTTGTTGTTATTGTTGAACATTGTGCTGACGATGGCGTAAACCGAAACCGGTACACATTTAAGTACACTCAACAGCAAAAAAAGCGGCGCACCTTCAATTTCATTAATATTTTTTATTTGAATACTAGAAGTAAAAATACTGTATAGAAAAACAACAAAATGGATGAGAACATTATTTTATTTAAAAAACAGAATACCTACCTACTTTATTTAAAAAAAAAATGTTACATCAGATTTCTTCCAATAACTGAAATGTCCACACGCCTTTTTTTCATTAGTAACGAGTGTTACCTCCTCTAGCTTGAATAACTGCTTGTAGTCTTCTAGGCATGCTTCTGATGAGACTAGCCACGCTTCCTTGAGGCATCCCGTCCCGTTCTTCCACCACAGCAGTTCTCACTTCTTGTAAGTCAAGGGGAGGGTTTGGTCTGCGGCGGATGCACCTTTTCAGCTCGTCCCAAAGGTGTTCAATAGGATTAAGGTCAGGGCTGCAGGATGGCCATTCCAAGGTACGAATACCGACCTCATTAAGGTATTCAGATACCACATTTGCAACATGCGGCCGAGCATTGTCCTGCATGAAGATAAAATCTTCCCCAATTAATGGAGCAAAAGGCATCACATAATCTTGTAGGACTTCAGGGTACATACGCCTACATACGCATGTGCATTCAGGGTCGGCCTCCGGAATACGTGGAGATCGGTCTTGGCTTCTAAAGTGATGCCTCTCAGCGGTCTCTAAAGCCGCCTGAGTGCGATTTCGGAGAGTTTGGAGAATGATAAATAGGTCGTCTGCAGGTATTGTCGCTCTTGGTCTTCCTGAACCTGGCCTCCTCGTATATCGGCCACTCTCCTCATACCTATGGAAGGCCCGCCGAACAGTTGTTTCAGGTAGCCCAAGAGTCCTGGCCACGTAACTCTGACTAGCGGCTATCTCGGCAGTTAAAACCATTTTGCAACTTTTAGAAGTTACTACAGTAACTCCAGAACAGAATTAACCCTTGAATGGCATCGTGTTTTTTTACATACTTAAAGGCACCGTGGGGTGTGTAGAACCCCATCCCTTGTTTTCCTTGTTACGGTCCTCTCATAAAATTATTTTCAAACTTATCACCATGTTCATATTCTTCTGTTAGTTTTGAAGAATAATTTTTAAAGAAAATGAAAAAATTAATTATTGAAGCACAAAAAATATTTATTTTTCCATAATATAAAAATATGTTGGAAATACATTTTTTTAATATACATTAAAGTTATAACAGCCTTTAAAAATTAATTTTCAAATGTGACAAGATTCTGTAACTTGATTTTTGAAGTGAATATAGTAACCAAAATAAAACAAAAGAAAAAGTTGTGGGGAAAATAATATAGTCCATTGGAGAGAGCTCAACATGCATAACACTTTGAAGACCGGTGTTCATTGCACATTGCTCTCTGGCAGTTTAAACAAAGCTGTTTTGTCTTCCTGTCTTTACTTCTGTCACAAAGTGCACATCTCACTTGCTTATCAATGATATTAGGTTGTGCTGGAGGTGGTTCTGGAACTGCTTCGGCAGATTCATCTGACTTTGAGTAAACCAAAACTTTAGCAATAATTTTATCCAGCGGTCTGGATAAATTTTTCAAATCTGCTCTTATTTCAACATGAGGTCGCACCATTGAGTAGCCCAAATTAAACAAAAAATCTTTTCTTGCGACCTTCTTTCGCCAATTCACCACGTCAGTGTATGACAAATAAAGAAATCTGTGCATACTCATGGTAGCTCGAAAAACAGAGAGCCCTTTCATAGGAGACCACAAGTCTTCTACCGTCACAAAACCTGCGGCAATTGGTATTAAAACGTCATCCATTTTTGCTACACAACAGTCACTAGCACACAACTTACTAGTATTGTCGAAACAAAAAACTAAGATTTATAAAATTTTTACATAGTGTAATATCAAATTTTGTAGTCATAAAATATATTTTATAACAGAAATAAAAAAAATAAATAGATCCAACTTTTATAAAAGATCTTTGTCAAAGAATTTTCATAGTTTAATACCCGCCTTGGTGGGAGAGAAAACTCTCTGTGATTCACAGAAATGAACAGACAGCAAGAGAAACTGACCTTGGGCTGCTACCCACCCCACGATGCCATTAGAGGGTTAAACTTTAAAAAAAAAAGTAATGAAAAAAACGTTAGTCTCTTTACAGAACTCTAGACAAACTGATATGAGGCTTGTTATGAAACCTTGGGTTCTTATCATTATTACTCGAACCTTGTGTTGCTATGCTAATACTGGAGAGGATTATAGAGAAATAATAACAAAATCGAATTTCAAATATAATGAGTCAAACCTAATTTAATTCCAAATATAATTGAAAAAGAAGGTGCACCGCTTTTTTTGCTGTTGTGTATATGTTTGTAGACTTAGACAATTAAGTTTAAAAAAAAAAAAAAATTTTTTTTTTTTCATCTTATTTTATTTTCTTAATTTTAATTTGGAAACTTCCTCTCCCTCCGTCCCAGTTCCTAGAAAGTTAATTTTACTACCCCCGCTCCTTTTTCCTTCCCCCCTGTTCACAGGAAGGGCCAGTTTCCGTTTACTACCCTCACTTTTCTATTAGGGGTTAGACCAGTTGAGAACGCCATCGCAGTTGCATCATGGCCCCACGACGGAGAAAGAAGGTTAGTTTCAAACTATAGGGAGTATTATACTAATATTTTTTACTTGGCGCTACCAATAACCGTATATCTGTGGGAGTCTTTTTTACGTATCGCTACTAAAAAGCGCCTAAACAACAGCGCTACTAATGCAGGGTTAAGATTAAAAAAGTCGTCGGTGAATCATCGGCAATGTACTACACCAAAATGAATTAATCAATTAACTTTTCGCTCCCCCTCCAAAACCAGTGGACCGTTTGCGCTAATTTTCTATAGTTGACTTACATCCTAAATTCTCATACTAAATTTTTATTGATAAAACATAGTTGATTAACAGTTCCAAACTGAAATAATCTTTGAGGAAACGTGGAATTTAGGTGTTTTTTCTGAAAGCTTGTTAAAAAAGCCAACTAATTAGACTATTGAAAAATGACTTTTCACAACAATTATGATTAATTATTGATGATCGTTTCTGTGATGTATGAAAATGGCTTATAAAAGAAATACATAAAATATTGTAGACCTAAAGAAACCAACAAAATTAATTTTCCTTCAATTAGTTGATATATTCTCGCTGGGGAAGTACATAGCCGGTGATTCACCTACAACTTTTAATTTTTGCATTTTTTAACTTGAACTTTATACAAATTTTGAAAATGTTGATCTTATATCAAGATATAATTCTTAATTTTCTTCTTATTTTTATTGTAAGTGTAATATTAAACATTTTTATTATACGTGAATTCAAACAGAAGCCACTTATTTACGAGATATTAATTGTCAAAAATATGGCTGCCTATGAGTCAGGTCATTAAATTGCGTAGTTTGAAATCTTTATCAAACCGTTTTCTCTTTAGGAGACATTCATGTTTCCTAGAATTGTATTATATACTACCTACCGGGTTACCCAGCGTTTCCCGGACGTAACATTGCATCATACTACTTAGCCTGAAGCTGACTCCGAAAACGAAAAAGTATGTATGTATATAAGGATTTATATAAATATAATTTTCCTTGTGTCGTTATTCCATAAGGAAATTAGGAGTTCCCCCCCTTATAGCCCATAGCCACTCTCAAAATAACCCACTTATTCCGTGTTCATGATACCATTTCTGGCCAAAAAATAGAATTTGTTTTCCTTTATTATATAAAATTTGTTATTCTCTGCTGTGAATTGATACTTTTTTTTTCTCAATATATATGTAGCTATTATTTTAAATTAGATTGCATTTATTAGGTAACACGCTTGAAAAAAGATATATCGATATTTTGTTTAAGTATATCTGGAGGTTACAGATTTCTAAGCGGGTAATATCTAGGATTCTAATTCTTTGTTTGTGATGTTAAGTCTATTTTTTAATTAATTCTTATTGTTCAACAGTTATTTATCAACGTTTTTCGTATATTCTTCTATAAGAACTGGAAAATCAATTGATCTCTCTTAAAATTCTTTTATATCATAAAACATAGTAAGTTGAAGTGTTATGAACCCATTTTAAGGCGGCATTTAGTATTCTCATTGTTTTATTTTGCAGTTCGATGAAATTTAGCGCTTGTAAACGAAGAATATCTTCTGTACAAATTTCGAATTCAACTTGATGTACTTCGTTATGTTTTTCATTTATTTTAGTTATTTTAAGAATTTGAAATATATTCCAATAATTATGAATTAAGAACTTTTTTTGATCATATTAAATTAAGAGTTAGTACTTTTACTTTACCTGCCGATTCGAATGTTTAACAATAATTGAATAATACGGACAAAACAAATTAGCTTTTTGTTAATATGATTAATGTTTATGGAATTGTCTAAAACTCATTCTATTAACCAATCCATTTCTGAAATATTTCAACTTTATATGAAGGGTTTTTGTAAATGTTTCATATATTCGGAAATTTTGAAAGAAGTTTTGTATTTGCTTAATTTAATAAAAATAAATTAATTCGAGTGTTACCTAGTTCATCAACTGAAAAAAATAAAATAAATAAAAATTTTCCATTTTTGAATTGACTGATAATGTGTAATATAATTCTGACAGTTGAAGTAGTATTCGATAATAACGCCCATAAAAATGTTACTGTTGCGGATGTAATGACTCATGTAACGTAAATGTTTACAAAAAATTGAACATTTTTAATGAAACAAATTAGATTTTTGTTAATTTGATTGGCAATTATTATTAACTTGTCTTTTTTGAAAGTAGACAATATGAATGTTCAAATAATCTAAATTGTTCCTCCAAAATGTAGTTAATGTATTTTTAAGCGGTTTCAGGCATGGTTACTATCGTTTTCGATAATATTCGAAGATTATCTGAAAATGTTTGTGTTTTTTTTTAATTTAAATTTAAAAAAAAGTTTCATTTGCGTCAAAAAATGGTTGGTTTATTATCTGTACCTATCTTGTATGCGATACTTAAAAATAATTCAATTTTTAAAATAATAATAGTCTTAATTTTAACGAAATTTTTCATTTCTTTGTACAGCTTATTTGTTTTTGCATATCTTTTACAGATGGATGACAAGGAGTATAAGAAGTTTTTGGTTGACAGCAACGACGCAATTGAATTTAAACTTGGTAATGTATTTTTTTCCAATGTTTAATTCCTGGATAAACATGTGTGATTTTGTAATTATTGTGCTGGTTAAATGTTAAATGGTAATTAAATATTGATAAAAGTATACTCCAAAAATATATAGAAAATATAATATGGGATGAGTTTACTCCCTGAGAAGATTCATTGCTTAATACGAATTCAGACCGGGGAGACTTCAAAAGAAATCAACTCAGGAAATTCAATTTACGAGAGGAATAATTTACAACATTTCCTGTAGAAATGGTTCTAAGCTGGTCTTGGTGAAATTATGATTTATACAGTAGTTTCCGAAATAATAGTCTAAATTAATTTAAAAAAATAAACATTAAGACATGCAAATTGATCGTATAAAGTTAATTAAAATTTATGATTACTGTAATTGTTTGGAAAATATATATATATTTTTTTTTTTTAATTGAAAGGTGAGATTTGCAGATAACCACTTAGTTTCCACACTGTTGTTTTTCTGATCCAGTTCGAAGCTTATATACAAATTATGTCTTGTGAAATATTTACACAGTGAATAATGGGATACATAAAAGAGAACAACATTCATAAGGCCCTACTTTTATTTTCCTTGACAAATGTCGAAAATTTTACGTTTTTGCAGTTATTTCGCGTTTCAGCCCATTGTCCGGCGGGGCTTAAATTTGAAACTCCCAATAACTCTAGACACAGTATTGTATATGTGGGTTCAGAAGATCATATGTCACCTATAGGCAGAGAAGAAGGGTTTCGAAGGAGAGTGGAAACTTAATTTAATATAATTAAGTCCCTTCCTCACCCACCGATGTGTACTATATTCAGAAATAATACAGAAACTAATAACTAATTTTTATTGTTTTTCAGTGAGAAAACCCGCAGATATAGAAGATGAGTCATTAGTCTTCAAACCGGAGATGTCTCATCAGTATTTTGGCGACAAGTATGTAATTGACAAGTTAAAATTAGAGAGTGTGGCATCAAGCCCAAATATTTCCATAAAGATTAATTTTTGAGGAGTGCAGGAAACTGTTACAGGTTCAAGTATAAATAACTAAATTTACATCTAAACTGGTTTTGTACAAGGAGGCATTGTTTATTATTGAGTAAATTGATTTTAAAGAATGGAGATGTTCCGGTTTGAACAAAACATGAGAACAGCCTATTGATAAAACTTGAATGTTCATAGCAGGTTCTAAGTAATTATTAAACCAGTATAATGATGCGATAAAGAGTTCGGGTTGTTCTTCCTCTTGAAAAAGAAGAATTTGGAGTTGAAATCTCCGTGAACTGATAATATCTGGGACATGCAGCGCTCAGGCTGTACACATGTATAGTCAAGGCATACCCTGACGTTTAGGAAGTATGCGTTCTTTTGTGACCAATGTTGCCATTATCCATTCCTGGACAATGAATGTTCTTGCATCGCTCTGGTCTGGGCTGTCTGCTCATCTCCTTCCAAGATTAGGCGTACGAGCTCAATATCAATATCTGCTCCTAAAGGCATATTGCGTCTTGAGACCTATAGTGCGAGGCTTTAGTCCCATCCAAGGCCAATGTCTATGGGGAGAGAGGGGGCTCCCGCTAGCACCTAGTAGCCCTTATAGACCTTGTAACCCTTAAAAGTACTACTCTGGCGAGTATCCGAATTACGCGCTGCTGTTTCGTTGGGCAATACCACCAGGCGACAGCAGGTTATCTTGCTAATGAAGTGTGGCTCGCCCTGTATCCAGAACTGGGGACTGATGGGTGTCGAATAGTTATTCGAAAATCTTCTTTCTTAACTGTAAACTGTAATATCTTATTCCTGATATTTTTATAGTATTGGTTTAATAATTAATTCAGTTGAAGCTATAGAGTTTGTTCTCAGAATAGTGTGCAATTATTGAAAAAGTACCTAAAATATACTAATTTAAGAATTAATATTTAAAGCAAAACATTTTTTCTTAATTCAAATTAATTTTTGACCCCCCCCCCCCCCCCTTCTCTCAAATTAAGTAATATTTATATATACATATATTGTTTTGTTCCAGAGAGCAAATCTACGGCTTTAAGGGATTGAGAATCAAACTATACTACACTGCATCATGGCTGAAAATTTATTGCAATATTAAGTTTGATGAAAAAGCCGAGGATGCTGAGGTATTGTATTACATTTTTATAATGTATTCTCTGGATTTCTTATAAAAGACACGGACCAGTAAGGCCTATCAGGGGCTATTACTCTATGCTCTCAAATCAAGGTCACCTCATTCCCTGATATTTCTTTGAGTTAAGGCCGAAGTTGTTCACTCCATGCTATCATGCCGAATTCAATTCCTCTAAAGCAGTTTGTCAATTCAAGAATACTATATTTTTTCTTGTAAAGAACCTTAACTTACTCAATATTTTTCTTCTAATATACTATGTGGTCCCATATCTGCCCTGACCCTCCTCACAATAAAAAATGTGAATACACCAGGTAGCTTATTCATATTTTCTCAGTTCACCCTGAACGTTCTGAAAATTTCATGAGTATCAACTGTAGGACCCGTGATGTAAAAAACATACAGACAGATGGTGTTTGTGGTTTGGGTGCTGCGGCTTATACGAACCTACCAACATACAAAATGACTAAAATTCACTTTGAATGCTTAATTAGACTTTTCTGCGGCCCTTTCATCACTTGTATATCTTATTTTGAAAGAGAAAACAAATTAGCTTCAATTCGATATCACAAATAGCACAATCGGAAACAGGAGGATTTTTTCTAAACTGACTAGAATGTGCGATAGCCTACTTGCGCGAAAATATAAAAATTTTCAAAAATATCTTTTGCTTCTTATTTTACCCAAACATCTTAAAAAATTAATTGAAGGTCATCTCATAGATGTCTACATATCTGTACCTCAGAATAAAAGTGTATTAAGCCACAAAATGTAAACTTTAGGAAACAGTAATTTGAAATTTTTTCAGATATATTAACATCTTCAGATTCTTAGGAGTTGGTATATGCTCTAAATTGATTTTAAAAACAAAGAAATTACCAATTTTTAAAAACATTTTTGTTAAATATTGTTTTTGTATTTGCAAAAATATTCAAGTGGAGTTAGTGTGTACGGTACAGGAAAAAAAAAGGAGATAACACAAAAAAAATTAAAACAGAATACGATTTATTCTTTTAATAAACTCAATTATTTATTTCTAAATATTAATATATACAAAACATACAATTTTTAAGATTTGTATTATGATAATTTTATTTAATAAAAAAAAAAAATTTTGAAGAAAAAAAAAACATTAATCTTCTAATACATTTTTTCGAAGGCCGCCCGGTTTCCGAGGTATATGCCACAACACTTTTAAAATTATAACAACAAAATGTTCTACGAAAAACCCCTTAGTCCTGTCGAAAATGTGAAACGTTTGTCCGTTCAAGAAATCTTCCTTACGTAATTTCCAACCTTCTGTGTGTGACCTCAGATTCGAGATACCAATACGGACAAAGCTATAGCCTTCTCAAGATTGCACAATAGGCTACTGCGAAGTAGTTCAAAGTAATGTTTAAATATTTGTCTTGAACTTGATAATTATCACTATCACTGTGTATTTGAAACAAAATACATGTATTCCAAATATGGAACTACGATACTAGGTATATGAGAGTGAAATATAGACCATTGAGGCCCTTATATATGTATAGATACCTGTATCCCAAATATGGAACTACTAGGTATATGAGACTGAAATATAGTCTCTTATACATGTATAGATACCTGTATTCCAGAACTAGTTAAAATCGGATCAACAGTATATATACGATAGAAATTTACTTCTTGAGGATAACACAATTTTTATGTTTGTTTTAGGTGTCCGATTTAATGAAGAAAATTACTGTTAAGTACCAAACGGACATTATTGAAAATGTTCAGATATTTGAGAACTCATTGAAATTAGAACACAAATTTGTTCCATTTGGTACATTGATGCGTTCTTTTACTGTTGATGGCAAGTATACCATTTTATAATTGTAACTTATTAAATTACGGATTTAAAAGACCTTGGTTTTACGCGAAATCACGATAAAAAAAAATTCGCTCCCTATTTATTAATTTTTTACCACCTATTAGGGAATAGGTTAACTGCTATATAACATTGCAAAGAATGGTAAAAGTACATCCCGAGAAAATCATCTGTTCGAAAAAATTCTATTATTCATGAATCATTTTGAGAACTTGAGATGCGTTTACATTGGACCTCCAAATGTCACGCTCATTGGCGTTGACCAGGAGTGGCCAACCCGCGGCCCGCCTTGAATTATTTTACGGCCCGCGAGATTCATCATAATTTTACAAAATATGTTTTTTTTTGTGCAATATTTTTGTTTTTAGTGTAGTGTTTTGTAACAAATATATAAAAATAGATTTTTATAACACTTGTCACAAAAGAAAAAATTTCTAATTTGAGAAATCTGGCACGAAAAGTTGTGAGCGCTTTTGGATCAACTTGAACCTGCGAATCGTTTTTTTCGAAAATGAAATTTACCAAACATATAATCACGCTCGAACATCAATTACGATGTGCAAATACACGCATTGAGATCGACTTGCAAAAGCTAAGTGAAAGAGTTGAGAAACAAATATCTCACTAATTAAATAAATAAAATATTATTAGATCATTTCATTATTATATTATCTTTGTTTATATGTATGAATAATAATAAAAACAACAATAATAATAAATTATGTTTTAAATTTTCACTCCAAAACATTTTTGTAGTGGGTCTAATATGGGATATATAATTTTATATGCGGCCCGCGGGATTATAATGTGTCCACAAGATCATTTGGGTTGGCCACCCCTGTTTTAGACCAACTTCCCAGTGATAGATTTTCATGAAACTCAGAATGTAAATAAGGCCTGGAAAGGTCCTCTGAGGCCTCGATGAAAACATTTTTCCAGTTTGCATACCCAGTCTATGGAAGGGAGAAAGCTCCCTTGAAAAATGTTTCCCAAATTTCTGATTTTTTTTTTTTTTACTGTTTGACTGTACAACATTTTGAGATATTTTTTATTTATTTAGTTGGTGGTAAGGAACGGATGTTCGAAATCTACTGGTGCACTGCACAGACTAAGGACTTCCTCAGTTACCATGCGCGGCTTCAGACCTTCCTTATGTGGTTCGTCGATGCTGCTTGCTACATTAACACTGACGAAGAAACTTGGAATTTTTTTATAACGTAAGTAATAATTAGCATTAAGCTGCTCCAAATTCATCTTATCATTATTATCTTAGAATTAGATCAGCATGGAAACATTAGTACGTATATGAGTTAGACCCTTCTAAAGGTCGACCATACATATCCACTCTTCGTGTAGAATGATATACTGGTGCACCACAGAGATTAAAGATTTTCTTAGTTGCCATTCGCTGCTTCAGACCTTCCTTCTGTAGTCTGTAGTTCGTCGATGCTGCTAAATCGATCTCTTTCAGAAATTAAATTTTAAGTTGAATTTTTTTAATTTATTACATTTTGAGACTCATCTTTTACCTTACCAGGCTACTCTCTCAATGTTTTTCAAATAAATCCTATATCCGGTAGCTCAGTGGTATGCGTGCTTGCTTACTGAGCTCAAGATCGCGGGTTCGAAACCCGGCCCGAGGCATTTAGTTTATTTTATCTAAAAAAAAAACTTGAGCATGCCTTCCTTCGGATGGGACGTTAAGCGATGGTCCCGAGCCTGTACGATGTCACGTACTCGTTAAAGACCCCCCTACCCTAGGTGAGTAAAAAATTTGGGGTAGGCAAAATTTAGGACTCCCTTAGTAGAGTCGGGCTCATGTCCACTAGAGTGACGAAAGAGCGCTCTGGTAGTAGGCGATATGACCTCGTAGTTAAAGCCCGGGCATGAGTCACAATAACTAACTATAATTACGGAATGGCACTATAATTTTGGTTCTATGAGGAAAGATCGAATTTCAAGAGTTCGGGATGACTTTGGCTACAATGTTGTGATTTCTGGTACTACTCAATTATATGTATATATATATTTTCTCGTTAGCTATGAGAAGTACATTGGAAACGATGACGGAAGCCTTGAGTACGCAACTGTTGGATTTGCAACCATTTATGAATATTATGCATACCCGGCTAATTTGCGACCTCGGATCAGCCAAGTGCTTATACTACCCCCATTTCAGAAAATGGGGATTTGCGTCAAATTATTATCAACAATCTATGACCATTACCTCAGTAAGAAGAATATCGTGGATATTACAGGTATTATATTTAGTGTACATTGTATTTTACAAATAGACTTTTTTTTCATTTTTGAAAATAATATTTAATACTGTTTTTGACAATCAAGACTAGTAGTTGTCCGATTTGGCTGAAAAGGGAATAATTCTGGTGTTGAGTGTCAACAATATATGGGTTATTCCATGGAAATGGAGTATCATGACTCAAATTAAAGCTTTCTTTATTGACTGATGATCCAAAAAGAATTGGGATGATGTAATTTTTAGTATAGGAGTTACGTTTTTAATGAAAAACAAAAAAAAAAAATGAAAACTGACATTATTGCAGAGATATCGTGAAATAATTCAAATGAACTTGAAATAAATAAAACTTGTTTATTTATGGTAACCATTTACCATACATAAACAAAAAAATGTTACTTGTACCTACCAAACTACGAAAATAGAGATGATAAAGCATTTATTTTTTTAAATTATCGCAATATGAATGAATAATATAGAAATATATTATTTAAGAAGTTTTTTGAGAAATATTTGCATTTTTAGCAATCTGAAACTAGCAACACTTCCTTCTCCTTGCAACTGGAGTAAAGGTGATTGATTGACATGATTAACGTTCCTGTTGATATAATCTGCCTCATGTCAATCATTTGTATGGAAAATATTTTTAAAATAAGAGGGCGCCGGTAGCTCAGTGGTATGCGGGATTGCTTACTGAGCTCAAGATTGCGTGTTCGAAACCCGGCCGAGGCCCTTAGTTTATTATGTTAAGGCAAAAAAAACGGAAGCATGCCGTCTTTCGGATGAGACGTTAAGCGATGGTCCCGCGCTTATATGCGCAGGTACTCGTTAAAGATACCTACCCAAGGTGAATAAAATTTTAGGGTAGGCAAAATGTAGGACTCCCTTAGTAGAGTCGGGCTCATGTCCACCAAATTGACGAAAGAGCGCTCTGGTAGTAGGCGACCTTTTAGTTAAAGCCCGGGCATGAGTCACAATAACTAACTCACTATAAAAATATTATAAATAATATATATATATATATATATATATATATATATATATATATATATATATATTATAAGTTACATCAATAGAATTCATTAAGTCATTCAGA
Source organism: Aradus depressus (assembly GCA_963662175.1). Taxonomy (NCBI): domain Eukaryota; kingdom Metazoa; phylum Arthropoda; class Insecta; order Hemiptera; family Aradidae; genus Aradus; species Aradus depressus. Next base: position 42,357,298 of record OY759218.1, on the reverse strand, counting down.
CCAATACGAGTCTTCTAAACTCATTTTTTTTTTTTTGTGTGTTGTATTTTTAGTGGAAGATCCCTCAGAACAGTTCCAAAGAGTTCGTGACTATGTGGACTGCGAAAGATGCTTGAATCTAGCTACCTTGTCTCCTGAAAAATTGAAGAACGGATTTAAAAAAGAGATGGCCGCTGAAATGAATACACGATTTCATATCAACAACGTTAGGATAAATATTATACGTACATTTTATTTATGGTCTGTGTATATGAGAGTTAGGGTAGGTACTTATAGAAAGCAGGTTTCCGGTAGAATTCTGGGACTAGCGTCAATTTACTTCAAAAATGTTATGTAGGTTTGGTAGAGGCAGTTTCCGGCAGGCCCACCCTCCTTGCCTGCTTCAGCTTGCGTACTGATCACGATGAGTCTGAATTCGAGAGAACCCCTATTTCCTCCTATGAATGCGGGCTGAGACTCGAAGTCCATGTAGAAATTGCGACGGCGGGAACATACTATAGTTATCAGGTTGACCTGACTTCCGGATTCAATGAGCGCCCTTGCCCAGCGTCATCTTTCGCGAGGAGACTTGGTTTTGTTGATGGTCAGTAAAAGGTCGTCATCGTGTTGGTGTCAATCGGAGTAGTTCCAAAGGCGAGCGCGATGGTGCATCAAGCGGCGGGGAAGAACGATTTGTAGAGGACAACGTGTTTCACCAGGGCATGCCGGTTTCCTCCCGTTTATGGGGGTTTAAGTGAGTGAAGCGTTCTTCTGCGTGTCAAACTGGATTGAATGCTCAAGCGGTCTTAAGCGGTCCAATGTCCAACATTTGCTTCACTAAGTGAGTGGCATGAGCTCGGGTGGACGCTTAGCGATTTGCTAAGAGTGAGTTAGCGAACTCAGCTCATATTGATCTCGCAATAATCAATCATGTGACATCCTTCTCGGTTTTATCAGAAAATATTTTGTTTTTCGACCCCCTAATTTTCGCCCCCACAGGTAGGGCTTTAATATAGGTTCTGACGTAACAGCTTCAACTACAATTTATATGTTTGATTTGATGGGCATATTCACCATCATCTTATTGTTTTTTTTTCTATTTTGTTGCAGAAACAAGCCCGAAGGGTGTACGAAATTCTTCGGCTGAATTACACAAATACACATGATGAAGAAGAGTATAAAGCTTACCGAATTGACGTGAAGAGACGATTAAATTTACCATTCCAGGTAACACAGTGTTTTATTATTAGTTTTTTCTAACTTTGGACTCCAATAATATAATATTATCTAAGCTATTTTGTTCCTTTATATTATAATTTCATAAATTACCGACAACTCAGGCTTAATTTCTATCATCAAATTTACTTATGTTTTTTTATAGCCTATTGTACTTATTTTAAAAAAAAGTAATATTCTTGAGTCACTTAGATATTTCATTTAGACGAAACATTTTATTTTTATTATACAGTCAAACCTCCCTTGGAAGGATATTTTCTCTCCTCTGTGGTGTCCTCACAAGAGAGTTCCATTCTCTCCGCCTCCTTATTTTAGATCTATGTATTTTTTCTAGTCCACTTTTGGAAACCTGTAGAAATTGAGCCCATAAATCGTCATTTCGCTTACTGTATGTATGCAATGGGAATTACAAAGCTGAAAAAAAGAACTTGTTCATATGCTTAAAAAATACAATTTAATTTAATCACTAATTATTTGGAAAATTATATTATTAATAATAAATTAAGTTGTTGGGAAAAAGAGTTATATTTTAGTCAGTCTTTTAAATTTAGATACACAAATTTGTTTTTCCTGGTTTATGGAATACATCGCAGTCTTTATTGTCGGGTTTATTGACTTGTTGGTCGTTATTGTACGTAATCCGGCTGTGTCAATCTTCATTAGGTATACAAAATTCTTTTATTTCGAACCGTTGATTCAAAACTCCTCCATAGTAGCCCTTCAGAGCTACTGTTCCCTACAGTATTTAGTAATTCCTTTTCTTTTAGCAGTCATTGTATCTAGGTTCTAGGTTTATTGTAGATGTAGTGTGTTATCTTTTTTTATTTTTATTTTGTACATATTAATACCGTTAAAAGAGGTTGTCTGCCAAAGGAAGGTGATTAAGTGGAGGTTTCGCTGTATTCAAATATTTTTAAGGTTGCTGTAGAAGAAAAGAATGTCTGACAAAAGGGGAACCCCCGAGAGGGTTCACAAATCCAAATTTAGACATGTAGATCTTTCACTTTATGTTTTTGGCTGAATATATTAGCAATACCGAAAGTACTCCCATTTGTAAACATTTTGTAAAATAGACAATATTTATAAAAACCATTAGTTTTTCTTAACTTTTGTCAAGTGTTTCACAATATCTCCGCAACCGTATTAAGCATCACTCATAGGGTTACCAGATATGAAAATTCAAAAAAGAGAACTTTTTTTTTTTTAGTGCTGGAATTTACAGGAACCAATTTTTTTTATTATAAAGTTCTCAGGTTTTTAAATAGTTTATTTCTTGTTAGGTTGAGTTTTGTTAGTAGCGTTGATAAACACAGCACATTTAGTTTAGAAACTATGTTGCCATTTTTGATTCCACTAAATCTGTAGTATAGTTCTGTTTGCATTGTTATATGTGCCTGTTCAATGAAATTTCTGAATGAAGAGACATTTCCTCGAAACGGTTTTGTGGAAGTAATTTTGTCAAAAAAGAAAGTGAAAAAGATCCACTACAAAAAGAGAACTTGTTCTCTAAAAAAGAGGCACCTAGCTAACCTTAAGCTCACATCAGGTTTATTTCTTTCAAACCTTGTAAAACTAATGGAAGTGTTAGATTCGTAAAAAAAATTATTAAAGGTAAACATTAATCGATGTCCTACACTGTTCCTCAGGCGTTTTAAGTTTGTTGAACTATCTTGTTTGTACAATATAGAAACTTTATGCAACGAATCCATTTTATTTTTTGCTTAAATCAATAGTCTATATTTCTATTTTTCAAATATAATTTATTCTTTGTTTTTTGTATTTTCAGCGTCAAATTGTATTCGTTTCAAAATGTCGTTCGAGGATGACCCCTGAGGAAATTTCCAGCAATTTTTTGAATGATGATGATCGTAAAACAAGACTAGAAAGTCTTTACAAAATCACTATTGGAGAGTATATGTCTGTTATTAAAAGGTTAAATTCCTGAAGAATTTATCGCAACAACGTGGATATAAGAACAAAGTGGATATAAGAATATATATGACTATTTTGTACGCGGGAGTCATTTGCTATGAGATGGGATATGTCTTGGAAGGACTGAGGGGCGCTCTCTAGCACGTAAATTCTTAGATAGAAGTGCAGGGGAATTACAGGGATTATTGGTAATTTAAATTTCTTGAAGTAGCATTTTTGATAAATTGACTCGAAATTCCAAAACCGCTACCGAAATATATGATTTTCTTCTTGACATGAAAAGTCAATGGCCAAATAGATTAGTAGATGAATACATGTATTAAAGAAAAATATTCATCAGTTTTGAAACAGTGCAAACACTGATGATTTCACACAAATCATACCTATTAATCTATGATAGTGTATTTCTACAATGAACATTTTACCTACAATAAATTAACAGTTTACAAAACAACTTTTTGTAACATGATAGATATAAGAAAATGCCAATTGAAAAAAAAGGCGAAACCAATAGAAAATGTATTTTTTCAAAAAGATATTTTGGGACGACTTTAAATCCCTTCCTCAGGTCACAAAGTGTAACTCAGCTAGAGCTAAGAATACCTACGAATCCCCTAATTTACGTGCTAGAGAGCGCGATATTATTTAGAGATATTATTTATGGTATAATATCTAATCTAATAAAAATATATATTTAAGACATCAATTCAAGTGTTTATAGTTTTTTTTATTTTTTTTTTTTTTTATTTTACGTGGGTCGGTGAAAATCTCATAGACACCTGGAGCCACCTCCCTTGCAACAACTGAGCGGGCCCAACAAGTTGCTCTTCTTTCATATTATGATCTTGTTTTGTGAGGTGAGGCCCATTGGCCTGTCCCCAGGTTTAATTAACTTTATTTTTCTCTTTTAGAGTTCTATAGAATTACATTAGTACAGAATTACATAAGAGTTACATTATTGCTATTGCGACACTAAATCTTGCGGCTTCATTCTTTTAAGTCGCCTAACAGAGCGCGGAACTTCGTCTTTCACATGGCGCATTTTCGGATTTACATGTGTCTGAATTCTTTTGTCGTGGTTGTCTGATTTTGAATACATGTATTTAAATATTTTGTGTAATCTAGGTCTATGTTGTCATGAGGCCAAAAACGTTGTATTTTTATAGCTGTTTTAGAGTTTTGTTACTATAAACACTTGAATTGATGTCTTAAATATATATTTTTTTTCATTTAAAACATTCTAAATATAATTGTGTAGCTATTGTTTTTGCTCAACAATCCTAATGTTATTTTAATTATTCTTGATTAAAGTAATTTTTAAAACATTAAAACGCTTACAATTAGTATACATTTTCCCGAAGTCGCCTCAAACCTATCCTACTCCTAGCTATAAATTAGCTTCTTAAAATACATCGATATATGATTTCACCATGTCTATGCGGCTAAGGTGTATATTCTTGCCTAGATAAGGCTTTATAGAATAACCATGTTCAATATGACAAAATATGTCGAAATGCGATGAATAAAAGGCTTAACTCACAAGATTCATTTGGTCCGCTCAGCAGTATATCTACGATTATATGCTTATTTTTGAACTATTTAAACTGGGGATGAAGAGTTCATCAATAGAGGACGTGTCTTTTTAGTGCTCCATAAAAAACTGATTTTTTTCTTGTTTCTGTGACATTTTTCTAAGATATTTTTTTATACAACTGTGCATTAGCCCCTGGTGAATATTTTGGTGAGTCAATTTTTAAAAACTATTCTGTTTTAATTGAAAAAAGTGAATATTAATTTTACAAAATCTCAGTCTGAAGTACGGATTATACGATAATAATTCTTGTTGACATGTCTAAAGTTAAGGAGCTGCATGGTGGGGCGGACGGAGGGGAGATGGTGGGAGGGGCAGTTCCCCTCCTGATACCTGCCTCATTCCTTCAGCGGATGGAGGAGATGTTTAACTGTATTGAGGCCGTAAAGAAAGACGTAGCTCAGTTTAAAAACGAAAGTGAGGCAGCGGTCAGTTACGTTAGATCTATTAAAGAGAACATATCGTCTGGTTTTCAAAAAATTAATAAAGACCTCTCGTCTCTTAAAATGGATTTTGCTAAGTTAAAAAGAAAACATGATATTTTAAGTAAAGAAATAAAAATTGTTAAATCACAATTTGATGAGGTTCGACAGTCTGTTCGACATTGGGTGAGAATAACAAATATCCCTCACCATATCAGTGAAGAACCTGCCAATATTGTCAGTAAAATTGCGAAAATAGTGGGTTTCAATCTGATTACTGATAAAATAGACAACTGTTATAGGTTAAGTAGAGAGGGTGTCAGATCTACTGTTATTTTCTCCTTCATTAAATACTCGCTAAAATTAGCGAGAGCCAACCGAGAAAGCCTAAATAATTCAATTTTTTCTGGGGCATCCATTGACCCCCCCCGTTCCAATTTACGTCAATGAGGATCTGGACAAATTTTCTTACAAATTATACAAATTGGGGAAAGAGCTGCAGAAGAAAGGAAAATTTAAGTATTTATGGTGTAGAAACAACAACATTTTTGCACGTAAAGACGACGGATCAAAGCGTGTTCTAATAAGAAGGGATACCGATCTTTTGGTATTTTCTTATCGGGAGGAGGCTGAGAATTCTGCTTTGTCAGATGAAGACATTGATCAGAGTACAGTGGACTCGGACATCTCATCCAGAGGCCAATCCTCTCTCAGAGCTACCTCGTCATCCAAGAAGAGGAAACTGAAGAATGTGAAGGCTCATTCCATTGAACCTTTTTTAAGGCCAAGGACACACTCTCTCCCAAAAAACGCTTAACTCCTAACTTATTTGACCCATTGGAAATCGGATTTTGGAACTTGTATGGCTTCTCTACCCTCTATAATTTGTCACCTTCAGAGACAGACAATCTACTGAAGAAGAGTATAATCTGCCTGTGTGAGACGTGGCTAACCAGCGAGACTGTCACTCTTCCGGGATACCTCAAGGACTATGACCATTACCTCAGTCCTGCGACCAAAGAACACTCGCGAGGTAGGGGGAGTGGGGGCTCATGGTGCTGGTCAGAAGAGATCTGAGTTCTCCTTTCCGGGTCCTCTCTTCTCATCCTGGCTGGCTCATCTTGCGACTCCAACTTGGCAACATCCACCTGGTCCTCGGCACCGTCTACTTCCCTCCTAGGAAGGATGGCCATCTTCTCCTCACGTCTTTCTCCGAACTTCTCACCGATCTTGTGTCCATGCATGTTAATTGTAGTTTTGTTATTGGGGGTGATTTTAACGCCCGGATTGGTCATTTGAATGTAATGGATAATGAGATTTTTGAGAGTTCTGTGCTGACTGGGTTTAGATCCTCATTTGATAAGGAAGTTAATATCAGAGGTAGTCAGTTGGTAGGTATAATGGAACAACTGGGCTTATTTGCTTGTAATGGTAGGTCCATCAGCGATTCCCCTGCTAATTTAACTTATTTCTCTGACCGAGGATGTAGTCTTGTAGATTTTGTTTGGGCCTCTGTCGGTATTCTAAATTATATTAATGATTTCAAAATTATCAATTTATCGAATTATTCTGATCATTTTTTGTTGTTGTTTATATCTAGTCTTTTGTTCCGATGAAATGTTTAGACCTTCAGCTAAGATAATTTCTGTTCGAAATGTACAAGTTGTCTCTAGAAATAAATCAAGCCTGTCTCAATTCCAAATGTTATTAAAAAATAATAGCAATATCTACTATAATAGCGACTCTACTATGGAACTTTGTAATAAGTTATACGAATCAGTTTTAAATGCGATGATAGAAGCTGATTTAATTAAGTCTATTACTTTAAATAACGGTTATAAAAATAAAAATCTTTGGTATTCAAAAGAATGTAAGAATGCAAAAAAAGAAGTTAATAAGTTATATAAGCTCTGTCGTAATGATAACTTTAGTCGTGAGTCAATGAAGTTATATGTCGACTGCAGAACGAATCATAGAAGAATAATTAAGAAATGTAAATCTGAATTTTTTGAATCTGTTAAAACCGCTTTGAGAAACGTAAGGAACCCCTCGGAATTCTGGCAAACTATCAAAAAATTTAGAAAGAATAAAACAACCAACTGTCCAATCTCTGTTGAACAGTGGGAAGAATATTATGTCTCTATCATACCTCCGAAGTTGTATAATAACAGTTTGTTGTTCAGCCACCACCACCCATTTCTTGATAAGGACATCTCTTTAGAAGAGCTGTTATCAAGTATAGGGAGCAGTAAAAATAACAAAGCAGCCGGTCTGGATCTAGTACCTAATGAGTGCTTTAAGTATTTCGACTCTTCTTGGACCTACTACCTACTAAATTTGTTTAATAAAATCTGGCATAGTGAGGAATTCCCCGATAAGTGGTGTAAAGTTAAGATGAAAATGCTTCATAAAAAAGGTGAAACAACTGATCCTGGTAATTATAGAGGGCTTGCAATATTTAATTCTATTACTAAATTATTTACGTCTATTGTTAATAATAGGTTAGTTAAATGGGCGGATGAGAATGGTGTTATTCCCGAGGAGCAGATGGGGTTCAGGAGTGGGAGGGGGTGTCGAGACGCAGTGTTCACCCTGGCAGCCGCAGTCAACATCCAACTGAGACTCGAGAAAAGAAAGGTGCTAGGGATTTTTGTTGATTTCAAGAGGGCTTTCGATTCGGTCTCCCACGACAAGCTGTGGAGTAAATTACATCAGTTGGGTATAAGTGGGAAAATACTGAGACTGTTGAAAAATTTGTATGATAAAGCTACTTTGGTTATCTCAGAGGGCGCCGAAACATCAGGAGAGATACAAATTTCTGAGGGAGTTCTGCAGGGAGAAATTCTGAGTCTCTTCTTTTTGCTCTATTTACATCTGACATTGTTCATTTCTTTGTGACTAACGGTGCGAAGGGAGTTAACATTGACAGCAGTAGGGACTTGGTTATCCTCCTTTACGCGGATGACCTCGTTATCTTGTCTTCTTCCTGGAGCGAGGCCCAGCGTAATTTAGATCTTCTGAACGAGTACTGTCAGGTCAACTCTCTTACTGTTAACACCGACAAAACTTTCATGGTTCTTTTTCGTAAAGCTGGAAGGTTGGCCAGGATGAGGGGGCTCTATTACCAACAGACTAAGCTGGACCTGGTAAATAGTTTCACATATCTGGGTATGCCATTCTCTTCCTCCGGCAAATTTCACGCCGCCTCCAATAATTTTTTGGGAAAATTGGCAGCGGGAAATTCGGCAGTAATGAACCTGTTAAGATCCACGAGATCTGATTCCTGGGAGGCGAAATGCTACCTTTTCGACTCGATAGCTGAGAGTGTACTTCTATACTTGTCCGAGGTTTGGGGATGTGAGTACGTGGAGGTAGTTGAGCTTCTTTAAGTCAGTTCTAGGGCTTCCAGTGAGCACCCCCAGCGCCTATGTTAGAATGGAAACAGGCCGGGTTCACACTAAAGTAAAGATATTCAGCAGGATGTTGGGCTGGTGGCAGCAACTCCTGGCCATGTCGGAGGACCGTCTCCCAAGACTCTGCTACCTTCGCCTCGCCCAACTCAGCTGAAACTTTGTTTTGCCCTTCAACTGGGTCACCCAACTCAGGTGTTACCTGGCCTTGATCGGGGCTGACCACCTTCTGGACGGCCCCTCTATTTCTGATATCCGGCCCCTCCGTGGTGATTTGGTAGCAGCTATGAGGAATCATCTGGTCTGTCTCGATATAAATACAATAGTAAATTCTAAATATAACTCCCTCTACCGATTGGTCAGTGCTTTAGGGCCTCAGGAAAGCTATCTTTCATTAAACTGCCATATTGAAAAACACTGACTTCTAGCTCAAATCCGTCTTCACAATACCAATAAAACTTTTAGAATATTACTTGGAGGGCTTAGGTATGAGTTTTGTCCTGAAAGTGTCTGCAGGCTCTGTACCTTAGATGAGAAGGACGATCTTATACACTTTTTGTTCAATTGTCCCTCCTTGTGTATCCCCAGGCAAACATTTCTCCACAATCATCTCACCAATAGTCCAGAATATAACACAGAAACATTTGTACATATTTTAAATAATTTAAAAGTTAGAGAAATTAACGATTTATTTTTATTTTTTTCGGTTGCTTTAAAAATAAAGAATAATTTAATTTAATTTGTGCTTGTAAGATGGAGATATATATTTTTTGTTTTTATTATTATTATTTTTTTTATTTATTCATGTGGTATTTTGTTTTATATAATTTTCGAATTGTTTCATTTATACTTCTTTTGTTATTTTGTGAAAAAAAAACCCCACTCATTGCCATGAGGATTGTAATCTTTTGTGCAATAAAAGTTTATCTATCTATCGATCTTGAACTATTTAAACTAAGTACATAGTTCTTAATACGCCCCACAATTTTTTCCTATTATGGAAACAATTATCATCAACATAAGTTGAATGAGGGGGATTTCCTGTAAAAAATTATGCAGGGTAATCCATTTTTCTGTAGTAAAAATAAGGGGGTTCGCCAAAGTGGATTATTGGAAAATAAGTGTAGGAAAATGAATTATTGTTCCTCAACAACATCCGGTTTCCCTACTCCTTTACTTTTTCTCGTCTGTTGTCATTTCGTCATGTCTTGTCATTTCTGCTGCTGGTACCTAGGAAATAAACATATTAAAGAGACCTAGAAATAACAGGCCAAGAAGCACCTAATGTAACAATTTGCTAACGGGCGGTTTTTTACTACTTCAGAACCGCGAATTTACGAATATTGCTGTTGGAACACTGGATTTTGCCTTGGACAATGGAACTTCTAAGTTGAGGAACGCGGACATATTGTGGAAACTTGTAATAAATAAATAAAACAAACTTATTTTTGAAATATTGCCTATTCCATTATTTCAACTATTCCCCTTTGTCCTGAACCAGTTCTGTTTCCACATATATGTTTGTATTATCTGTTATTAATATTTGGTTCCATATATATGTTTCATGTTATCTACATCTTAATTTTATTTATATTTTTTATTTATTTGTATTTTTACTTATTTATTTGTTATTTTTCCATGTATCAGTCTAATGATATTGTTTTATGTAAATGTAGAACTAAGTTTTGTTAGGAAATATTTCATGAGATAGCTAACGGTACAGCCGGGGGACTCCCGAGTTTTAATAGCACCCTTTCAACTGAGATGTATTTCAAGGGTCGCTCTCTGCAAACTAACTTAGTTCATAACTAGACCTGACGATGGTGTAAGGCCGAAACCGGAATTAATATATATTTATATCTTTAGTGGAATAGACAATATTTCAAAAATAAGTTTGTTTTATTTATTTGGACAATGGAACGCATTACTTCATATTTAGCTCAATAATATTACTTTTTAAATACTATTATTATTGTGGAAGGGGTTTTTAAATGAAGGAATCACATTTAAAAAAATGAAAAATAAGTTCATTATTAAAAAATAAATATAATACATATTATCTGTAACATTTACAGATATTTAATTTCTTCAATATAGTTCAGGTGTGTTGAATTCACAAAAATTGGATTTTTGAAGTCTATGACTGATTCCCAGAGCTTATTTTCGTACAATGCTGAAATGAAAATGGAAATACAATAAATATATATATATATATATATATTGATAAATTGACTTTAGTGTGTTTATATAAGGACGTTAATCCCAAACTAATATTTGAAAACTGGACCTCACCAGATTCATTTAAATGTGTTGTTTTCCAGTCAGCATTTCGTTTGTGTCTGTGTATGTCCATAAAACCATGAGCTGATTCGTGGATTGGGGTTTCGTCTGATCCGAAGTCCTGAAAATAATAATAACCTTATTGAAAATTGCAATTACTTAATTTGCTAAATCAAAACGGCTTCTCTGCAGCAATATGTGGGTCTGTGAGAATCAGTGATTGTGTACTTTGTAAGATAGTTATTACCACTCTATTTAATTTACGGGAAAAGTCATTAGTTCATTATCGTGCTGTATAGATCATTCAGTTAGATGATCTAAATAGATCTGTCGTTCCAACTCATGAACATACGTAGTTCACAGAGATCACTCACTTGGTCAGAAGATGCCTTATTATTAAGAACGAACTACAAAAAAAAAAAAAAAAAAAAAGGTAGAATTTCAGTGCTGAAGTTCAAATCAAAGTAGAAATTAAGCGATGTTTACAGTTAAACAACTAATTTTGTAAATATGGACAACCAACTGTAGGATTAACTTATCTGTAAAATGTCGTTGTTTAATGAATACAACTCATTTTGTAAACATGGACAACCAACTGTAGGATTAACTTATCTTTAAAATGTTGTTGTATAATGAATAGTCTTATTGTTCTGGCAGTTAAATGCCATCTAGTCTATTCACATGTCCATCTCAAATTAATATGGTTTTAAATTTCACGGACGCAGCCAGAGTGATAGCGTTACTGGGAAGATGGTAGTGTACGTGACAGGCGCACTTAATATTCCTATGACTACGTTCCAGAGGACACACCGGCCATATCTGAAGACCGGTGGATTTTTTTGAGAAGAGCTAGATCTGGGCAGAATCAAATGACAACTCATAAACATGACTGCTTTATTATGTCCAATATTTTAAGAGATAGGCCTATTAGCGCAATTCAAAGTTAGACAGAGAGTCTTCAACAAGTGAGGCAAGTGAATGTAAGTGTCTGACTGTTAGAAGATAAGATGTCTTGTCGAAAGTGCATTAGGCTCAAAGATCACTTTAAATAAAGACAACATTAGTAAATAAAGACTGAGGAATAAAAATTAATACCCATAAGTATCATACATATTTGTAGCAGGAAACCTTCAGACTGAGAGTGGCTTTTGTTTTGATTCTTAGTGTACATTGAACGAACGAACTATAATATAGTTCACTATATTATAGTGTGCTAATTAAACTCTTATTTAGTTCATTGAAGGTTATAGGTAGGCATTTCATTCACTGAAATTAGGTCGTTCACGATTATAGTTCATTCACCTGTATAACGCCCTTGAATGGCGTTTCTCTTCATAACCTCATGTTTTTAGAAAGTGACAGCCATTAAAGAGGTTTTCGTAACTTTTTTAGGAACTATCTTCTTTTACTGAAATCTTTTAAAATGTCTTCGGTGATTCACCGGTTATATGCTTCCCCAGAACGAATTAATTAACTTTTCGCCCCCCTCCAAACCAGTTGACATATGAGCAGGCTCCTACATTTTAATACTAAATTTTATATCGATAAATTCATTACGTCGGCAGTTATTAGGGTTTTTGAATTGAGCCTCCTCCCCTGAACCCCCTCTTCCCTCCTCATTTATACTCTATATAGTTTTTTTCTTTATACTGGATACAAATCCATTTTTTTCTAGATTACGGCTTAAGCGTCAATGGCATAAGGACCTCCTTAGCAGCAGCAGTGACAGTGATTAGTTACAAATGAGAAGTCACCATTGGGTGATTTCTCCCCTCCTGACATGTTGACATTACCATTATCTCTCTTTTAGCAAATTTACTTGTTGTATTTATTTGTTAAACAGTTGTAAATATCTATTTGTAAAAAATGAAATAAAAACGATTTTTTGTAATGTTTAGATAATTAGCAATATATAGATAGTTTTTGTTTAATAAATTTTCGTGGAATAAACAATATTTCAAAAAAAGTTTTATTTATTAAGTCTGTTTCACATCATCAATTCTATTAAATAAATAAAACAATCGGCTTTATACCATCGTCAGGTCTAGTTATGAACTAGAACTAGTTATGAACAGTTCATAACTAGACCTGACGATGGTATAAAGCCGAAACCGGTAGTTATATATGTATATATATCTTTAGTGGAATAGACAATATTTCAAAAAATAAGTTTGTTTTATTTATTTATTACAAGTTTCCACAATATGTCCGCGTTCCTCAACTTAGAAGTTATAAATTCTATTTTCAAAACACCCTTATTTACTTTTTTAGTTTTTGTCTCACAACTGAATTACAATATACCTATCTAATTTTATTTATTTATTAACTTTATAGGCTGCACTTTGCAACTGTGCAAAATCGCCCGTCGCATCTGCGGCGCACAGTGGGGCGAATGACCATTTTAGGTGGACAAAAGTCAAGTCAAAAATTTAAGATTTCCCGCCTTAGACATTGTTGTCGGAAGGTGAGTGGCTCCGAAAATGTAAATATTTACCTTATAATGAAAATAAATACTGCATAGAGATGGAACAAATCAAGTATACACGTTTGAACAAGTGTTGTCATTCTACTAGGATAAGACGCGGATTTATTAGTCTGACTGCAATAATATCAGTTCGATCATTGTTTGAGCTATATTCGGCAGTTGAAATGGAGTCTAAAGAGAAAGGTAAGTAATCATATGCACGGTTCTTGTAAGTAGTGTTCAGTTACAGAGATATTTGAACTGTTTTATTAAAAAATCCGTTACATCCATAATTTTTCTTTGGGAAACCAAGTGTACGGTTTCTGAGGGTTTTCCCGTACATTCTCAAAATGTTTCTAACCCTGAAGGTAAACAACCAATTTCCAGTATATACTGTTAAGACACTCCTCGGTGTATATCAGCCTTCTGTAACGCTGTAGTGACATATTATTAATTATATTATACAACATAAAGTGAGAAAGCGGAGGTTAAACGATGACGCAGCTGTATAAACTGCAAGCTGGAAACTGTCAGCCTCAGTAATCTCAGAGTTGCAAATTAGTTATGTCAAAGGCCTCTGACATTAATTCCCAACACAGTACGCTATCTATATATAACTGTCAGTGTATTTGTAACATTTGTTAGAAATTTTTGCAATAAATCAAGTATCATTTAGTACAAAAATATCCTTAAAAAATCAAAAAATTAGTAGAGGGGTGGCAAACCTCCCTCAACCTACAGTATATAAGCTACTTACAAGACATTTTCCGCTTATGCAAAAAGCTTTTTTGATAGGATCTCCACGACTGCAGTCTGTCCCAAAAGGGTACCACCCATCTTCTCCATTCACCATGTAGAATCTGTAAGGAATTTTTTCATCCTGACAAGCTATTCTGCAGGGTCTATCCGGATCATCTATTAAAACGAGAAAAAAAAAAAAAAATCTAATTGAAACACATTAAGAAATTGCGGAGCCAATGGTTTTCAAGGAAATTGAATAACAATAGATACCTGAAGATGCGAAAAGCTGCATGCCAAGACCGGAGAGCCTACTTACTTTCTTGCTAAATAGCGTACACACTAAAGTAGCATGAGAAGATGTACTCTTAACTGCTGGACAGCTCTGAAAGAAAGAAAAATAATTAACAGTCAAACAATGTAAATAAACATAAACTATTTTTTTTTTTCAAATACCACTATCACATCTACTTTTAATCAATTTTGCAACAAAATACATTCTCTGAACCTCTACGTAGTGGGTCATTCCATAAAGTATCGGGCATATTTGAAGACCCATTTTTGAAAAGTTGACATTTTTACTGGACAGTGTAAGAGATGTTTAGACTCCAGATATGCAATTATTTTTTTATATAGCCAATAGTTTTGGAGAAAAAAAAATAGACGGAGAAAACCCGTCAAATTCACCAAATGAATATCCTGAGTTTCTCCGAAACCCAAAGAGATATAAGAATCATCCACAAATTAAATAGAAGGGAGTTGATACATGTCTATTTTTAATACTCGAAATACAAAATAAAAATAATCGTATTGACATACTTTGGCATCACCTGTACAAAGTTGAACACTAGCTGTAGCGTTACAATACCGACATGGTCGCTTCTCGACCAGTCTGAGTCCTGACCCTGGGCTGAGGCAGTTGTAGTAACAGTCACTGATGGGGACCCACACCCCAACGGCAACCTCTCGCCGCTTATCTCGGGAGAAGAACAATGTCGAAGAGCACATCTCTGGAGAAATGGAGAAAACTTCATCCTCAGCTGAGCACTTAAATTCCTAAGAAAAAGTCATATAATTGATTATTTCATCGGTTTGGGATGAAAATATTGTATCATTAATTTCTACATATTTAAGGGTGTATCCAATATGGCGGCTAAAATTCCCCAAAACCAGTATCTGATTCAGAGGATATTCAACATTCTGAAACTTAGCAGTTCCATTATGTTTTTTTTTTCAAGTACAGTAGACTCTCCCTTATCCGGCGTTCTGTTAACCGGTGCGCTCCCTTATCCGGCGCTCGCAAAATAATATCAAATTTGTTAAACTAAAATTAACATTCAATTATTAGATTATCAATTATATGAGCCACGTGTATTTACGAGCACATAATAATTCCGTATCTCACGAATCTTTTATGTACATATTTTTATTGTACATACATACATTCATATGTGCATTGTATTTATAATGAAGGGAACGCTAATACAATAGTTTATTACTTCATTAATAACCTATAAATAAACTATAATAAATACATAGTTGAAGCTCAAACATTTATAAAAAATGTTTCCGAGAATAGAAAAACAAAGGTCCCGTCCCGTCCGTGCAGTGCGTCTTATCGGGACTAGGCAGCACGGAACAGTGTTGTGTTAGCAAAACAAAAGAAAATTACCGATTTTTTTAACAAATAATATTTTAAATATGTATGTAATTAAACGCAGATTTCAAAATAACCTTTTAACGCTTGTATAAATGAAAACTGACATTATTGCAGAGATATTGTGAAATAATTCAAATGAACTTGAAAGAAATAAAACTTGTTTATTTATGGTATTGTCTAATTTCACCAACTATATTTACATGGGAGTACTTTCGGTATTTCTACCATCCTCAGCCAAAAGCATAAGAGATAAGACTTATCTCTCAGTCTTACCTCTTATGCTTTTGGCTGAGGATGGTAGAAATACCGAAAGTACTCCCATGTAAATATAGTTGGTGAAATTAGACAATACCATAAATAAACAAATTGTATTTCTTTCAAGTTCGCTAGTATAAATATACATATGTACGTACATATAATAAATCAATGTTCAGTATGTACATATTTGTCAATTTAATAAATGTTATAAACAAAATACATACGTGTTTTATTCCTTAGCTAAAAAACACTTTTTTTTATGCTTTAATTGATATATTTTTTCTCATTAATTGATGATTTCCGTTATCCGGCGTCACATCGGTCCCGGCAACCCCGGATAAGGGATAGTCTACTGTATAAAAGTACATTACAAAATCTGTAAGTAAAGTACAAATGTTTCTCACCATTACACGTCCTTCCACCATTCTGACGTTTCAATAATCACGACATTTTTACTTCCCCACATATACGAAGTATGTAACCTGTCAGAAATTATATATTGAGTTTTCACCAGAATTTCATGTTTTCCGACCCCCTGATTCCAAAAATGAAAACAAAATCCTGTACATCTGTGGGAATATCTGTGAACACAATAACTCGATACGAAATTATATATGTGTATCCAGAACCCCTTACAGACATCTATTCAGTCACACAGTTTTCGCTTTCCCCCTGAAACTAATCGACTATTTTGGTTAACAATCAGTAGTTTACCTACGCAGGGACTTCTTAATCCTCAGATAGACTTTGGTAGTTATTAGCGCTTTTGAGTTGAGCCTCTTCTGACCCCCGCTTCGCATTTTTGCGCAGAAAATTAATAGGTGTCCTTATCGGGTTTTATATATAAAATTTTGTGTAGATACATTCATTAAATCGGCAGTTATTAGAGTCTTTATGGTAACCTCCCTCTTCCCTTTGACTGCTCTGTCTGAATAGTTATTGTCCTAATGGAATTCTGGATACTCATATAAAATTTCGTGTCGATACATTCATTCTATCGGGAGTTGTGTTCGCAGACACACCCACAAACAGGAAATTCTTTTTTCATTTTTGGAATCAGGGGTCGGGAAACATGAAATTCAGATGAAAACAGTATCGAATTTCTGACAGGTCATAACCTCCCAACAAGCTAGGAACGTAAAAATAAACTCAGGTATAATATTTTATAGTATTACTAATAGCAGAATATTATGTAAAATATAAGGAAAAAAGGCTTATGTTCTGTATCCACCCAGCTTCCGATTTCGATTAAACTTACAAATCATAATACACCGACTTTCACTCACTCTCTTTCACTGTATATAACTAAAGTTGACAACTTTGAAATAATAAATTAATAGAATACTATTTTTAAAATGTTATTTTCTTTGCATTTCAACTCTACGAATAAATAAAAACCATCAAAATAATTTTCACCCAAATACTGAAATGGTCAGACGAAATTTTAGGAAAGAATTCCAGGGCTAAAAGTGAGATAAAGAAATAATATAAACATGCGTACCCTAACAGCAAATTATTTTTAAAAACAACATTTTGAGACCCTTGCTTGCATGATTTTCTTATTGTTAGTTTATCTCTATAATTTAATTCTGCAATTTCGTCAAATCATTATGTAACACTTTGTATATCTTCTATATCTAATATGTCTTACCTGACAAACACCCGATATACAATACACAGGTCTATTTCGCCGATTTATTTGGCAACTGGTTCCGTCAGGAAAAGTCCATCCTTTCGTTTTGGTTTCTCCACTCTTTTTATAACACCAAACAGTACATGCCTCTTCGGCTAGAAAAAAATAAATAAAAAATATAGAAATTGGGAAGAGAATGTCATTTTATTTGCGAAAATGTCAAATCTTCAACACGCATGCAGTGCATTTATGGAGTTATTATATTCTAAATCCACCCAATTTTTCTGATAAATTATAATTTATTACAATTATACTTACGACTAGAGCTTATTTTTTGTAATCCAGAGCCAGTAAGTTCATTATCAACTTCTCGAGCTCGAAGACAAATTTCGTCAGCAAAATTTTTTATACTCGTGCGAGGAATTTTATC
Source organism: Aradus depressus (assembly GCA_963662175.1). Taxonomy (NCBI): domain Eukaryota; kingdom Metazoa; phylum Arthropoda; class Insecta; order Hemiptera; family Aradidae; genus Aradus; species Aradus depressus. Next base: position 42,339,265 of record OY759218.1, on the reverse strand, counting down.
GCACTGAAAAAAATAAATAAATAAACAAATAAATTACAATGACATAGAAATAAAAAAAATATATATATATAAAGAAAGACAATTACCTGATAAGGGACGCAAGTTTTAAATTTTCTTTCACTTCCAACACAGGCTCTAACATCGTCTTCAGGCCTGATTAAATAGAAAAACATTGAAAGTTTAGTAAACAACGCGCAAAGGTTGAGGAGTCGAAATAGAAAATCGTGGGAAAATCGTCATTAACCAAAAATATATTATCTATAACCTGGATAGTTGGGAATTGATCAAAAATATACTATCAAATACCCAAACAATTGGTAATTGGTCAAGAATGTATTTATTATTTTGTATAATTTAATCAACAGGGAAGGATTGACCAACGATATAATAGGAAGGAGGAGAAATGAGGCTTGTGGTCGATAAAAAACAACTTCTAGAACTATACTTAATTGATTATTACTCAATAATTTTGGAATAATTATATTATATAAATTCAATAACTATTTATTATAAATAATAGAATATCTACTTTAGTGTCGCTGTGTTACCATAAACTGGCTCGTGAACCAACAAAACAGGTCAACTCACGTCCACAGCTCGAATATACTATATCTAGTCAGTAAACACGCGGTGTTTCTATGAACACTACATCCCTTCCTATTTTTTTTATTTTAAGCTTTGTAGCTTAAGCTAAGCTTAAGTATTGTAGATTACAGAATTACGATTTTTTTTCAAATAACCTAACAATTAATTAGCTGTAATCTGATGACTATCTATAACTTACCTAACCCTTATATCCATGACTTTCCAATATCCTTCGATCCATTTTTTGGATAATTAATACAGTTTTGGAAAAATATAAATTTTTTCCATAATCAGAGATTTATTTTTCTCCATTATTTGGGCAATTGATAATCTACTTTTTTATTTATTTATATTTTATTTTCCCAGGTTCAATCAAATGAAATTCTGGACCTCAGGTGGTTCTGTATATACACTCTCAGACAAAATTAAAGGACCAGTTCAATTTTCGCAATTTTAATGTGTTTGCTATGTTTATTTCTCTTACGAGTATGTTTGCTATAATTCTCCATCTTTCTTTAATGTTTATTTACCATTATAGATTAAAGAAATTGAATTTTCTTTACTCCAATGATCCAGTCTATCATTGCAGTTCTTACAGCCCCTTTCGTTTCTCTAAATTGTTTTTTGAAATCTGTTTATTTGAGAATAAGTGAAAGTAAATAACTATTCCATGGCCCAAAGAAGGGAGTTAAGTGAAGATGAAGCAGTCAGGGCGGTGGTTCTGAGTGAGGAGGGGTTCAGCCAGAGGATAATTGGAAAATCGGCTCCAAGGTCACAATCTGTGATGTCAAGAGCGGTGAGCCGACATCAGGAGACGGTCAGGTACTTCCGCAGAAGAGGGCAAGGTCTTACGAGGGCAACTGCCGAGAGGGATGACTGCTTTTTGCAGTTACATGTGCTTCGGGGTCGGCAGTCTACCAGCCTTTACTTCAGCCACCTCTCAGAAACGTCAGACTTTCTGAACGTACAGTCAGAAGAAGACTATATGAGTACGGATTGACATGACATCCCCCTGCTCACCAGAGAACACCGTGTCCAGAGGTTGAGATTCGCCCGGGAACACCTGAATTGAACTACTGATGATTGGGGACGAGTATTATTCTTGGATGAGTCCAGATTCTGCCTAAGGTCTTCAGATGGACGTGAACGAGTGTGGAGGAGGCCGGGCGAGAGGTTTACTCCCTGTAATTTTTCACCCCGAATCAGTTTTGGCGGAGGTTCTGTGATGGTGTGGGGAAGCGTAAATTGAAACGCCTCTACGGAGTTAGTGGTCATTGGTCATGTCTCACTAACTGTTGCCAGGTATATCAGAGAGATCCTAGAAACTCATTTGGTACCCTTCGCTCCGTTTGTCGGCCCTCGAATTCTTTTGATGCACGACCATGGTGTTGTTTAACAGTACCTTCGTGATGGTCAATTTGCGGCAATGGATTGGCAGAAATCCAGACATGGACCCCATAGAGCATGTCTGGTACATACTTGCAAGACGCGTCAGAACACGACAGCCACAAAATTTAGAGGATTTGCGGAACTTCTTGCTTCAAGAGTGGGAAAATAGAAGTAATTCAAAATTTAATCAGGGGAATGCCCAGAAGAATACTGATAAGCTAGGGGAGGGAACACCAGTTACTAAAAAAGTTTCAAAATTTGATGTGTTTTTATGAAATTTTTCTTTGTTAACTTTTCTGTTTCTTCTTTAACTTTTTCCATATTTCAAAAAAAAAAAAAAAATAATAATTTTACTTTTCCGGTTAAATTTAAATTTCCTTTATCAATGCCAGAAATAATAATATCTTCATGTCCTTTTCCGATGTCACAAACCCATTAAAATTGCAAAAATTGAAGTGATCCTTTAATTTTATCTGGGAATGTATATACTAGGTATATTTCTCAAATTATTGTAAAATTTAATTATGGAATTAATTAAATAACAAACCTGGGTTGGATGCAAAATCTTGATGCAATCATGATGCCAGTACTTCCGGTGGATAACGTTCCCTTGTCGTCGGTGAGACAGCCGGACGCACACTCAGAAAATGGACTCCACTCGCTCCAACCTTCGGTAAGAGGCGATTCAAGAACGCCAGCCCCCAGACGTTTACCCACACATCTTCCGCTCCTACACCACTGCAAAAATGAAAAAAAAAAAAAAAAATGAATAGGTACATTAAAAACATATTTGTCATTTGTCAATAAATTATAAAGGAACAGTTGTCGAATGTGAAAAAGAACGTTTGAAAAACACTCGTTATAGGATCCATGCTTCTAACTGGAAACATATACATGGGTAGACAAAACAAAATTTCCAATAAATAACAGTTTTAATCAGAGATAACCATGAACAAATCATGGTTTTTAGCTTGATTCACACTTTTATTACGTTTTTTTGGGTACCTAAGTCCTGCATCTATAAATTTCAAAAAATAAATTCAATTATAGAAAAAAAAATTAAGCATTCAAAAAGAATTATTTCACCCTCATTTTTCAATCGCTATCCACAATTTATACAAGGGGTTCTGTATGCGAAAAAATAATGTATTTCCCTACCTAGGTAAGAGCAGCCGTCCACCACACCTATCTTGACTCGTCTGTACATCAATAATATCCTTAATTCTGAACTAATAACAATGTATAATGAAGCTTAAAAAAATTATTTCTAAAGAAAATCTAAAATCAATAATTTTAATAGCTTTCATGACTTCTCTAAATTCAACGAAAATAACATAAGTATTTATATATAATAAAATCCCTTTTCCTATAATGTCTCAAATATAATTTATAATAGTTATGCTATTACAAAATACCTTCTCAGAGCCACAATGAGTCCCGTCCAAGGCAGGGTGTGATGTCCAAGTATAGCCATTTCTGGTGCACTGTAGGTCCTTGCATATGTTGGAAACAGGTTCCGAAGATAAATGTTTGCTACCTCTCCCATATTTCAGCATACCTGAAGAAATATATTATCTCAGACGAAAATAAGTTATAAATTTGATATTTTATCTAATCACATGGTTCTCAATTTCTTGCGTAGCATAAAATAATGTGTTAAAAACAGTCAGCTGCTTCCAACTGAGAAAGTACATGTTTTTTCTATTGATGTACCTGATAATCATCCATCTGAACATTTTGTTGATTTTCAAAACTAAATTAAGATTCCCTATTTTGTTTTTTTGCCTTCAGTAAACCAGAACTCCATTTACAAGTCAATTTTGGAGTGTCCACGTTATATCTTTTGAATCCAAGAGCTCGTGTAAAGATTGTTTTAACCAAGACATCCCTAGATGTACGAAGTATAAGGGAAATTATGTAATATGTCGAAAATTCTATTCTGAGTTTTAATCGGAATTTCATATTTTCCAACCCACTGAACCCAAAAATGAAAATTGTTCATATCTGCCTGTCTGTGAACACGGTAACTCCCGGTAGAATGAATTTATGGAAACGAAACGGAAGGGGTTCAACTCAAAAACGCTAATAACTGCTGATGTAATGTATATATCGACACAAAATTGTATATGTGGATTGAGAATTTGAGTAAGACACATACTGATTTTGAGCCAAATAGGTCGAAGAGAAGGGTTTATGGTTGCCAAGTTTTACAACTTGAAATTCACAAGTCTATGATTAATATACAAGCAGCAAATGTGTTAATAATGAATTATATTAGAAATGACAATGTCAAGAGGAGAAACAATACCCAGAGGAGAGACTCTCCTATACTACTAGGAGATAATTCAATATTTAAATTGTTAACAATTATAAATAACTTGTAATAAACTGCAAGTTACCAAATGAAAATGTGTTGTGTCAAATATTAAATTTGGACAACAGCTAGCAAGTGCATCATTAATTTCTACATATTTAAGGGCGTATCCAATATGGCTGCTAAAATCCCCCAAAATCGTTATGTTCAACATATTTCCTAACTTACCTAAAAACCGTTCATTATATTCAAAATATTCCGACATCGCAAATGCATGGGAACGGCCCTTTCCAAAAGTCGGCGGGGTTTTGTTACCTCCCCCTTTGTCTCTGCTTGTAAAACAGTTGTCATGTTCTTTACTTCATGGCCTGTCTCATGCAACTCATCCTTTACATTGCACAGATGTGCACTCGGGTGCAGGTGTCTGATCACCACCCGAAAAGCCTGCTCCAGCCGATAAGTGTAACTACTTGATATAGTGTAACTACCGGTAACTACTTGATGGTCGTCCTAGCGAGTCTGGGAAATGAACAAAGAACTTGCCGTGGTTATGCGTAAGAATTTGTCTTTCACGAGACTGTTGAGCTATTGCCACAACTCTAGAAACTGACACGTCTTTAGACAAAGAGGGGTGGTTTGTTCCCTTCAGTTGGCAAGTTCTCCAGTGAGCTATACTTATCTCGTGGTCCTTGAGTATTTTCGCATTTTGAACCTAGCGAGTAGGGATGGATTTGGTATAACCAAGCAAGAGAGAAAATCCACCCCTACTGGCTAGGTCCTAAATGCGAAAATACTCAAGGCCCACGAGGTAAATACTAGCAATAAGTATAGCTGCCATCATATATGATGGCACTCTGGTTTCTGATAGTCATTTTATTCATGAACTGAATGGACTTCCCAAACACGGAAATTTCAAAATAAATAAAAAACGAGATCAAATTTTGAATTTATTGATGTAATATATGCCCACCAAGGCACCAGAGATTAGCACAGTGGTTTAAAATTTCATTATTATACGTAAAACAAAATTATTCATACTATATGCCATATTTGTACTATGTAATAATCACAATTTTCAAACATATAACATAATATTTAATAAGTTAAATATAAGGCAGCATAATCAAATATAATATTTTTGTAATTAATTAGATGAAAACAATTTCTCATAAATGAAGAGCAACATAATTGTTATTGAAATATTCCAAATGCATCATAAGTCAGTCATATTATTACATTTAAAATTATAAATCTGGGAACTAAAATTTAAAAAAACTAGAATATTTCGTTAATGGTAAATTTAGTAAAGTAAAAATTTAGTTCATGTAGAAATTTTTCAGGATTTCAAACCGAATAAAAAAATTATAAATAAACATGATAGAACGTACATTGTTGGTCTGCGGTAAAACGTTCTCCAGGCAGCAAACCATCACCTGAGTGATCTAGCTGCTCTACGCTGCGAGTGTGGTCCATCAAGCAATGGGACTGAGGCGTACTATGAAGCCAAAACATAAACAAGCATTTTAGAATATAGTTAACGATGGGTAGTTTTTACCTTCTTATTATACCCATAGTACACGATTGTATATATATATTTCTTTTTAAATTTAGCTATATGAAAAGTAGTAAAACACTTCAGAAATTAAGATGACAAGCAGTGAGAAAATAAATTATGATACCATAGAAATTTCACTTCAAACATTGTTGGTAAAGCTAATTACACACTAACTAGAGGCAAATGTATCTACCTCTATCTTCAATTAGTTTTGGTTAATAATATTCGATTACGACTGTTAGTTTTTCTAATTTGTTGACAATTTAGTTGTGTCAATAATCTTACTGAAGAAATTGATCGAGGTAGTCTCGACTGCATGATGACCATGTTATTTTTCCGCTGCCCAAAGTTGGTGACATCAAATAGCTGCCTGGATCGCAGTTGTTATCCGCCAGGGGTCCGTCATGACGCATACCTAAACTGAAAACAACAAAATATATTAATGAAGATTTAAATCGTAATAAAATTTTAACATTATTAACAATTAATAAATAAATTCATCATGAAAACTAAACAGCTTAGGGTATATAAAAAAAGTGGATCTGAAAGGGCATTGCATTTTGAAGAAAAAGTTCGCAAATGCTTATTAAAAAGGTTGTAGACAAAAACATGGAGAAACTCTGTTTTTCGCGCGAAAAGTAAATAAACCCAAACCCAATTTCGTTTTGGGGCTATTTTAGTTTTTATGCCAAAAACTTGCGTTTCTTAATTCACACCTCTTAAAAAAAGCAATTGTGAGCATTTCAGACAAACCCTGTGCTAAAAATAACTTCGTTTTCTGTTAGAAATGTTTACCTTATTTATTTTTTCTCAATTTTGATGTATTTGCTTCTTTTTTTGATTTCTTCGCAGTATCTTTTTTCTGTTTTTCAAACATATGAACCAATCGCCACGATAAAATCAACGATATAATAAATAATGGTGATAAAATCAAAAGAACCGTCGCCAAAAATTCCCAAGGCTCTTGAGCTGCCCACAAAATTATAGAATTTAACCAACCTTCCCAAGTGTTTTTGTCCAAATTTAATGTCGTTTTCGATTCCATTTAATAAGAAAATTAATAGTTGATTTAAAAAAAAAAAAAACACGAATTCTATTTGCACTTGAATACGATTAAACGAAATCTAAATATCAGGATTTCATTGCCGTTTAATATTAACTGGAACCTGTGAAAAAATTAATAATTAGTTTTAAAAAGAGGTATCCTGAATACTGTTAGTAACATTTCAAGCCTATTTTCAAAATTGTATCTTCAAAGGAATTAGTTGGTATATTTTTCATTTTACTAATGCAAATAAAATTATTAAAAACTAACTACAAAATTATATAACGTGACATAACATAATTAAAAAAATTAATAGAATACAAACTATGTTTACTCATTATAATCAATGAAATCAGGTTCAAAGAAAAATCAAGCTATGGATGGCTTCTTGAAAAATTATCAAAAAGAAATACTAGAATTAGGTACCTATCACTGCCGACATATTAAAAAATATGAACAAAAATACCTAGTGTATCTGTGAAAAATCAATAGGTTCGTTTATAAAGTTAATTAATTGCATTTAAAATTAGGAAATAAGATGACACTAACTCAAATGAAGTATAGCTGTGAACTGCATATTCGATAGTTGATTACCGATTTCCTCGGTTCGATTGTAATACAATATTTTGTTCAGAATCGGAATTGAAAAGATGGAAAATTAACACATTTAATTAATCTAGTGATTATTATGAATTTCTCTCATTCAATACCTAAGGAAAAAAAGGACGAAGTCCATTTTCCGGAACAACCTGGAACTTTTTTTAAATTGGTCTCTTTGCAAAAATTATATTTAAAAACACGTATTTTTATAAACAAAAATGAAAAAAACTGCAACAAAAACACGTTTTTGAAATTATTGTATTTTTATTGAGTGGCGCAGAATGGTAATAAAAAGTTTGAAAACCTTCAAGAGGGAAAAATTATCACTACCAGCTCGAACCAAACAGTTTAACAAAACCTGAAAATCATGCGAAATACCACAAAATGTCAGGTTTTCAATTAAACTATTGCAGGAAAATAATGGAAAATATATTTTCGCCTCATTCACTGATTTCTCACACATTCCGGAAGGAATAAATGAAACAGTTTATCTAGTTTTTTGAGTCATAAAACAAAATTTTAATTTGGGCCGATGTCGTACTTTTGATTTTGTTTTTCCCACTGTGAGCCGTACTCCCTGGCTATACCTTCGCTGTCTTGGTCAGCCTACTCTCTTCACTCAGTCCAGTCTCTCTGTGAACACTTGAGAGTTAAGCCCACTCCTCGGATCCCCTCTTCCCTTCAGCCAATTTCATTGAAAATCTTCAGGTGTTGTTCTTATTAAGTCCTGGGTCGACATATACAATTTGTTTTGTCGGTACGTCATTTATTATTTACAAGCAGTTATTAGTTTTTGTTTAGTATCTTTTTACCTGCCTCTCACTTATTTGACCCTCGCCATAAACTTCCTTCAATTTTTCGATGCGTGGGAGTCGCTTTTTCGCCTTCGTTAAATTTCCATAACAAAATATGCCGAATATGTTCACTAGTTACTTTCATGGTAAAATATGAACTGAAGGATAGGTATTCCTCAGTCAAAACAATATAAGTTAATTACTTATTAATACTTATTTCAATATTACTGGTAAACAAACCATCATCCAAAGGCAGTTGACTTTAATTTTGTATAGAAACAGGCAATAATGAGAAACCGACATTACTTATGGGATGACTTTGATACTACGCCTTTCCTATGGTTCCCTTCTTTCCATAAGCCGATTTGGTAGAAAGTTAATATGTCAAGTAGTTCCGTCCCCCTCCTCTCCTTCATCAATAACAGAAGGATTCGAACAATAATTAACAAAGAAAAATAATTCGTTATTTACAAATATAAGAATGACAATTATTTATTCTTATACATGAGGAAAATTAAAATAAGTTGAAAAGAGTGGTATAATTGCTTAAATAAAAAGATTACTTGTACAGGTTACGGTGAGAGGATTAGACATTGGAACAATGAGTGTAATCACTCTCCCTTCATTGTGAAAAAAAATTAATATTGCACTAACTATCCAATACAATAATTTATTCTTATGAATCAAAAAGTAAAGTAAAACAGGACGAAGGGGTTGTCATATGTTTAAATAAACAAATTGAATGCTATGATAATGATAAAGAAAATTGTGTGTGAGAATGCAGATCTCTTTGAGTAAAGGACCCAGTGGTGGATTAACCAATAGGCAAACCTAGGCAGGTACCTAGGGCCCCCGATGCTGAAGGCCCCAGTGTCTAAAAAAAAAAAACCTTGTCACTTTTAAAATGATTTAACACGCTTTTGGGAAAAATAATTCAGGTCAAATTTGACAAGGAATTTGACGCGAGTTATTTTTCCCAATAAAAGGTATGAGGGGCCCCCTATTAAGCATGATTTTTTTTAAAAATAAAAAAAACAAATCGGCTTTTTCATTTTTCACAATGTTATTTCAGTTTTCCTAGTTCTCCATAAAAAAAATTGCTGAAAAGTTTTCGTTTTTTATGGGGGGGGGGGGGGGGGGGGGGGGTAAAAATAGGGGGGGCCCACATTTGCAATCACCTAGGGCCCCGCAGATACTAAATCCGCAACTGAAAGGACCTATTGATTTTCAGTCAAATCAAACAAAGGGTGAGGGCGGGGACTTAATCTCAAAACCCTAATAACTCTTGATGGAATGAATATATCGGCTTGAAGTTTGGTAATTGGATTTTGAAGTCATTATGTCCAACACATATTTATTTTCGTTCAGATCGGCGGAAGGAGACGGCGAGAGGTCAAGCCTCAGGATTACGTCAAGGAACTACTTTCAGCTTGTTTTCTAGGTGACTAGAATCTAGTTACATATTTAAATTATTATAGGACTGAAAATAATGACATACTGACTTGTGTCCAATTTCATGTGCAACCACGTAGACACTTTCAAAATGACGGCCCTCATTCACGGTGCAGCTACTGGTCAGAGTGCACATTCCAGCTATTGGCGCCAGTCCTAATCCATTTAGCCATAACATATAAATATATAATTAGCTACAATAGTGTGTAAATTAAACAAATACTTTGTAAATAATTAGATGGAACCTTCTTCAAGATTTTTGTCAATAGAAATGGACAAGACATTGTTGATCATTAAATCAACAATTGAAAGCATTCTAATTAGAAAAAATTACGAAAATTAAAGCAATTTGTGATAAGTAACAGAAAAATAAAATCATTACAATGTAAAATAACACAAACCATATTTGACCTAATGAAAAATTAATGCCACCATAGTTTTCAGAAAAAGGTGAAGTCAGGCCAATGGTTTGAATTCCCTGCTGATTTTGGTTCATTGTAGTAATCAGTTTTGCCCAGAGATGACATAACTCTATTTTTTATTAACATAATTCAGTTTCCATGATTTTAGCTATCATGTTGGTAGGCTTGATTTTGATACTGTCGCTCCTCACTACCACCCAATGAAGTCGCTCTCCTATGAGTCCCCAGCGTATGTAGCCGTGTGCGCAACTACGTTTCACTTTTCAGAACTTTTCAAAGTTTGAATTTGAATTAATTTTCCTTAAACGTTTTGAAAATGGGGTATTCACATGTACTTGACACTTGAAATTGACCACCCGGTGTAAGTAGGTATACAATTAGGAAACGCCACCGAATCTGAACGTGACTAGAGGAAAATGAAATGAAAAATATTCTTTATTCTGGAACATACGCCCCTAAGAATAATAACTTAAGAATTTTGAGAAAAACAAAGTTAGAATAATAATGTAAAACATAATAAAAATAAAGAGTTATGCATGAACTATAAAGAAAATCAGAGGTCCGAGAGAAAACAAAAAAAATTATATATATATATATATATATATATATATATATATATAACTAGCAGTAATACCCGGCGTTGCCCGGGGAACTTTGACTTTTCTCCCAATATCTCCTATAGTCTAAACCTGCGGCTTCGCGTTTTTGAGTTACAAAGATTGCATGGGTGGATGCTGGGATGGACCAGAGGTTGATTAAAACATAGACTTCAACCATCCTGGAGCTAAAACTAATTTATTCAAAAATAATTCTGATTAATCGTTGCAGTGGTTTTTGGGTTACAAAGATTGCGTGGGTGGATGCTGGGATGGACCAGATATTGAGGTACTAATACGCCTATAACCTTCCACAGACGATGACGAACAAATTAAAAAAAAAATTAATCAAATCCATCAAGCCGTTCGTGAGTTATAGCGGTACAACGCACAGACATTTTCAGCTCTATATGTATGATGATGATATGACTTACCCACGACCTGTTTACTGATCTTGCCATTCTTGGCCAACACGTACAGATCAAGTCCAGTCAGCATGAGTGCGTGGTCCCAGTGAAGTGGGTTAGAGTCCTCTCCTGGATTCTCTTCTTTTTGCCAAACACAGAAGTTTCCCAGAAATCGGTCGATATCATGTGACCGAACTAGACCTATTGGCTCCACATGAAGGATCTCCAGCCTCTTCACCACAAAACTAACCGGTCGGCCTAGTGATGGATCGTGGTAGAGCATTTGTACCTGAACACAAATTGTTTTTGACCTATGCATCTTAAAATACGACTCCTCATACACTTTTCCAGAAACAGAAATTAATAGTAATCATACTTACAGCGTTAACCATAGTAAGTACAAATTTGACCAATTCTTGTTCAGTGTTTTTTGGAAAGTTGGTAGTCATGTGTTGATACAGGTCTCGATCTACGAATACTGCAGTCTCGATGTGGACTGGCCGTAAATTTTTGATAGATCTCGTTTTCCTGGACAGTTTTCCAAATTTGGTCGTAATTTTCTTTTTGACAACAACATGTGGTATTTGAGAAGCACGGTTGTGAAATCTGGCTGGCAATGGACGTATCAGGAAGTAACTGTCATCTATTTCAGAAAATATTATTCCATGCTAAAAAAAAAGAAAAAAAAAACGTTTCAGATACGGTTATTGTTTAGCTATTTTAGTGGAATTTGCCAGAAAGCCCTTCCTTGTACGATAATTGGACGATATTGTTATAGGCATAAAATATGTGCTGCGTACATATTTCCAAAACAGCTGATTCGATTGGTATCAAAATTAGCTGTGACCTTGAGTCCAACAAAAACTCAACATTCAAATTGGTACCTTTTTGCTGAATTTATCGTGAACGAAAAAAAAAATCCTTGGACAGACTTAAACACACGCTCAGCCGTCATGCGGAAAAACAATTTTCTTTATAGGGTGGGGGGGGGGGGGGGGGGGGGGGGGGGGGGGGAGGCGCGCAATCATAATCTGCATCCGACTACATTTGCGATCTGTGGTGATATAGTGTATAGTGAAAATACTAATAAAATCAAATATTGTTGTTCAATATTTATATTGTCTAACCAAAAAAATATGTACAGAGAGTGTGTCGGCACAAAGTTTAGCAGTAACATTTAAGTTTGCTAGGTTGGCATGAAATTACTTGAGGCTGTGACTCCTCTTCTTCAAGAGGACAGAGAGAGAACATCCACAGAGGAGAGAGAGAAGTTGCACAGAGGAGAGAGAGAACTTCCGCAGAGGAGAGAGAGAAGTGGCACATAGGAGAGAGAGAGAAGTTCCACAGAGAAGAGAGAGAAGTTCCACAGAGGAGATGAGAAGTTTCACAGAGGAGAGAGAGAAGTTCCACAGAGCAGAGAGAGAAGTTCCACAGAAGAGAGAGAGGTCCCACAGAGGAGGCAGAGAAGTTCCACAGAAGAGAGAGAGAAGTTCCACAGAGGAGAGAGAGAAGTTCCACAGAGAAGAGAGAGAAGTTCCACAGAGGAGAGAGAGACGTTCCACAGAGGAGGAGAGAAGTTTCACAGAGGAGGAGAGAAGTTCCACAGAGGAGAGAGAGAAGTTCCACAGAGGAGGAGAGAAGTTTCACAGAGGAGGAGAGAAGTTCCACAGAGGAGAGAGAGACGTTCCACAGAGGAGGAGAGAAGTTCCACAGAGGAGAGAGAGAGAAGTTCCACAGAGAAGAGAGAGAAGTCCTACTGTCTTAACGTGCTTAGGAACGCTGGACACCACAGCTAGTATTTGCCATGCAACGATAGTCGGCCCAGCTAGTATTTGCCAAGCAACGGTGGACAACTTAGCTAGTACAAGTATGTGCCGGACAACGGCCTATTAAGTTCCTCAGCCCCCGTCGATCCGGGAACACTTTTAATAAGATGAATGTATGAAATTGGAGATTGTAGTTAGTTATTGCGACTCATGCCCGGGCTTTAACTACGAGTTCATATCCTTTTCTACCAGAGAGCTCCTTCGTAGCTCTGGTGGACATGACCCTACTTTGGGAGTAGAAACAAGAAAAAACAGTCGCTCTCTACAGACTGAACCTCGATATTATTCATTAGTGCCATCATTTCATTGTCAGTACTTTACTATGAATACCATATCTGTAGCTTTTTTGAATTTCTACAATTTTTTATTTTTTTTACTCATCGCTTTTTTATTGGAGCTTCTTTTTAGTTATTCAAATATTTTCACAGTTACATTTTTCTGTTAAGGCAACAGTACTTCCCTCCTCTGTGTGGCTTCCCTTGTCGGAGAGGAGTCACAGCCTCAGGTAATCCCATTAATGAATAAATATATCTCGCAAATTTAAATGTTCCTGTTGAACTTTATGCTGACGACGGTGTAAACCAAATCTGGTACTCTACGAGGTGTGTACAAAAAGTAACGGGAATTATGTAATTTTGCTGGTTGTATTAGTCCGATTCGCGCGATTTATTCGTTGTTGTGTTGGTAAACATGCCTGAAAAGTATCTGTACATTGTTAGCGAAACCGGTTGTTTAGTCTGCTGTGAGCTGTCAAAGAGGTTACATGTGTTTTGGTACGATCGGTGAATTTACAAAATGGATCAGAGAATTTGCATTCAATTTTGCTATAAGAATGGAATAAAGTGAAGCAAAGTTTTAGAAATGTTAAATATTGCTTTTGGTGAGTCTGCTATGAGTAAAACTAGGGTTTACGAGTGGTATAAAAGCTTGACAAGTGTGGTCGAATGTGAAGGTCATGCTCACTGTGTTTTTCGATTTTAACGGCATAGTGCACCATGAGTTCTTGCCACAAAGTCAAACGATCAATAAGGAGTACTACCTACAAGTGCAACGCCGTGAAGTAATTCAAGACAAAACGCCCGAATTTGTTGCGAAACAATTCATGGCTTTTGCACCACGATAATGCACCTGCTCACACTTCATTGCTTGTTCGTGAATTTTTGTACAAAAACAACACTGTAATGATGCCCCAGCCTCCATATTCGCCAGTCTTGGCTCCGTGTGACTTTTTTCTGTTCCCAACAATAAAGAGAACCTTAAAGGGCCGTTGTCACAAGCATAGATGAGCGATAAAAGCGCATCGCTGAGAGAGCTAAATGCTATCCCAAAGATCGAGTTCCAGAAGTGTTTCGGGGATTGGAAGAAGAGCTGGCATAAGTGTATAATATCTAATGGGGACTATTTTGAAGGGGATAACATTGATGTAGACGAATTAATACATTTTTTTTCAAAAACCGAAAATTCTCGTTATTTTTTGAACACATCTCGTATATGTATTTTGTGGAATTTGAAAATATAAATAGGTCTTTGTTTTTAATTGTTTGTAATCAGGATCGAGCTTATCTCGGACATGATTTTTCAGGCAGGCTTCAGTTGGAGCTCCCCCCAGCTCTCGGGTGGAGTTTGCCCAACATATTGCCTCTATAGACATCTTGAAACATGAATTGACTTGATTCAATACTTACGAAGCCCTGACTGAGTGCTAACGCAGCCCTCCCAGGATGTGTGTAGAATGAGTGTGAGGTAGCCAGACTGGGCGAAAGGAGACGACTGCCATTGTCTCCCCTCGAGATAAGGACCAAGTGTGGATCTAGAAGAGAAGCAGGCTTCAGTTGGAGCTCCACAGTCTCGCCATGGACTCTCAGCTGGAGTTTGCCTTTCACATTGCCACTTCCAATATCGTGCCACACCACCTCCACTCCTTCTGAAAAACCAAAATAAAAAAATTATGAAAACGGATTTGTTTGGTTGTTATTTCGGAGGTTTTGACTAGAGTAGTATTGAATTTATAGGTGATGTATTTCTGCAGTATGCCACACGACAAGAAACAACTAACGCTCCCTAGAGACGGGACTTACAACTATGAAACTACAGTGTATTCTCAGCTGTATCGTACGCAATAGTTGTAATGTTACTAATTATTATGATCATTATTATCTAGATATATAAAATCCAACTCGAAATTCTCGCTCTGAGGCCCTAGGGCTAATAACTTCAACATTATTTTCTCGATTTTTTAAATGTTCGATGCTTCCCCTGTTCTAAAGTAGTTTTCTAAAGGTTATTTTAATAGTTACTATTTGTTACTTTGTTATCATTTTTTGTTGTTTTGGACATTGACACATACATTATGGTTTTAGTTTTTCAGTATTTTTTAATTTTCTTTCCAAGTGTGGTTTATTTTTTAGATAGTAAGTACTCATTGTCGTTACATTTATTATTTTACAGAAGTAGTTTTCATTTGTTTATTCACTTTTTTCATTCGCATTTAATTTTTTTTTTTTTTTTTTACTTCCTAGCTACGAAGTATTGGGAAGTTATGCAATCGTTCAAAAATTATTGTTTTCTGAACCCCAGATTCCAAATTTGAGAAAAAAAATTGCTGACTGTCAATGTGCCTGTGAACAAGATAACTCCCGAAAGAATGAATGTATCGATACAAAATTTTATTTGTGAATCCAGAACCCCATAAGAATGATACTAATGATTTAATTGTCAGCGGAATCGGCAAAAGGGAAGGGGGGGGGATCAACTCATAAATCTCAATAACTGCCGATGAAATGAATGTATCGACATGAAATTTCATATTTAAAGTCAAAACTCAATGAGAAAATAGCCTGTCAATTTCAGCGATATCGGCTGCAGGAAAGGGGATCAATTTAAATCCCTAACAACTACCGATGTAATGAATTTATCGACACAAAATTTTGTATGAGGAGTTCCTATGTAAGTCAACTGTTGAATATTAGAGCAAATGGTCGACTAGTTTTGGAGGGGGAGCGAAAAGTTAATTGATTAATTTGTTCTGGGGAAGTACATTGCCGGTGATTCATTTACGACTTTTTTTTATTATTTTTCGTTAAGATGATTATTGAACATGAAAGCGGGGTTCCAATGATTTCATACTTTTAGTAGACACCTCTGGTTCAAGTAACCAGTAGCTGAGTGAGTTAGAGCGCAGTCTCCGGTTCCTTGTCTCCTATCAAGTTCGATATCTTGTGTCCTACGAGACAGAAGACTGACATGGAATCGCCATACAGGTCTGAAACGACAACGAACTGACGGTTTAGGCAGCTGTATGTATGTATATTAGGTTACTAAATAGAAAATCCAGACTTTTTATTGAGAACAAAATGACTATATACAAGACAAAATAAGATCTATATCTAACATGAAGCGTATATATTTCTAATCTCACCCTCCACAATAACCTTAAACTTCCTTTTGTCAATGATCTCATCAAGTCCCGTTTCATAAAATTTCATTCTAAACTTTCCTACCATAAAAATACTTTTGCCTAATCCCTGGCAATCCATTCTAATCCCGACAATCCTCCCCGAAAGGTGAGGCGGTCCTGGCCGAGAGATCCGTTAACTAAGTATTATTTAGGGAGATATTTCTTTTTCTTCCTTCATTTATTTATATTTTGTATTATACATATTTATTTATTTTTTTATTTATATTACACGAATGTTAAGAAGAATGAGGGATGCCAAATCGCAAAAGATTATTTTAATTTTGAAAAGTCAACGTTTTCCTACTCTTCAATGTACTCGGCCATTATAAAGAATGGCTTAATTTGTATTACGCAAAATCTTGAAATTCTTCTTCGAATTTATTTGTCATTGTTTTGCACGAATGTTAAGGATGAGAGATCTTTTTCAAAATTAAAATATATAAAAAATTATCTAAGAAGTTCGATGGGCGAAAAAAGTTGGATGCATTGAGCATGAAGTTTTGAATAATGTAAATTTTGATACAATTATTGATGATTTCATGCATGTAAAAAATGACATGTCATTAAAAAAACCTTAATAATGTAATACTGTAAAAATCCGAGAATGTGTTTTCAACTGAATTTCTCTTTTTAAGATCTGAATGTGTCTTTCTGTGATTGGAACTTAGTGAGTGCTTTATAGTCCAGTGCAATTAGTCATTATAAATGAAAAATTACGGAACCCAGGTATGGATTTGAATGATTTTTTTTTTTTTTTTAATTTCTAATGCCATAAACTAAAAAGTTTACCCATTGAAAATTACAGAAATTTCAAAAATCCGTAAATTAAAAAAAAAAAAAATTAAATTTTTAGGAATCTTAACGAAAAATACAATTATCGGAATTTTTAAATATTTCTTTTAAGAAAATAATGATTTTTATAGTTTTCGAGGTTGTTTATAAAGAATTTGTAGAAAAAATGAAACTTTTAAAAATTAATTTGAAGATGGCAGAAGTTCCAAAAAGCGAAATAAATGAAAGAAACGTTGAATAATACAAATACATAAATTTTTTATAGAAAATAATTTATTAACAACTTATGCTAAATGATAATTATTATAAATTTTTATTACATAAATAATTATAAATTTTTATTAAAAGGATAATCATGTAAACTCATTTCCGACGTTTTCGTTTTCGATGTCATTCATTAATATCATTGGTGGAGCATTTAACCAGCTAACTCCTTTACATAGTAAACATGATATAGAACAATTTAAGCCACTTTTCTACATCCACAAGCAGAGCCACACCCAGTTTTATATTAACGAAAAATCATTTTCAGAAGCTGGCGGTTAGTTCATTGTAACTGGTACAAGTGAATTATCTTTTTTTTTTTCCATCCCCATTCTTTTGGCAACTTATCATGTCCCATCCTCAACTCTACTTGTAAATACACTCTTTTTATATGTTCTCAACTACGTAGCATCGAGTGCACCACACCGGATATTCTCTTGTGAATTTCTCGGTAAGTCATCTCTTTCTTCTTTTTTTTTTTTTTTCTTTTTCATTACTAGCTTCCTTTCCACAAATAAAAACAATTTGTTTTCCAATGACGCAATATTTTTTTTGGAGCAAAGTAATTCACTTGTTTTTCTTGCCTTTAATATGCTTCAATGTATTTTTTATTAACCCTCAAATAGTAAGGTGGGGTATTTTTGGACCCCAAACGTTGTTTACTTTACGTACCTTCTAGAGAACTCGTCTCAAGGTCACAAAACCAAAAGGTATCCTATCTCGCAGCCTTCGTCTAGTATCCAGACCGACCGCAAGTCTCAGCTAAGCTACCCCTTCTTCTCAATCTCTTTTGCAATTCACGTGTCCGACTCTGGGGTCGCCGCATACCGTTTGCGTATATTTTTTTACCTTCACTTGCCTAAAATTTTCATTTCGGGATTTATTTTTGTTATGTAGAAAACTAATTTGTTTTCTGTAATAAAATAATATAATAAATATAATAATACAAATATATTTTTTGGGAGGAATACCCTATGTCGCCAAAGAAATTGAATAAATGAAGAGAGATTTACCTATGCCGGCTCAATACGTACTGCGACTCACCAACTCGTGGAAAGGGACCAATAGAAATATAACAGCAGATAACTTATTTAATACTTGTGTTGTGAAACTAATTCAAATATTGTTCTTTTTACATAAAAAAAAAAAATTATATACTTAGTATTGTCAATTAGGTATTTTTTTTTTTCTTTCTAATAACCTATTTTTTTTCATGGGTTGACGTCAACTAAGATCATTAATTATGTTTTTTGATGTAAGTGCTTTAAGTAAACCCGAAATTATAAGAAATACACGTGGGGTCCATACAGACCCCACCTTACCGTATGCGGTATATACATGTATGAGTATATACAACTTCACACGTATTTAAGTATTGTAATAATCCATCGTTCCTCTCCTCAGAAGCTTGTTTTAAAGTTCCCAATCCTCTTTTAATATCAACAATAGAACCTACATCATTACTCCTCTCAGATCCAAGTGTTTCGCAAAGAAAACAAAACTTTTCTTCAACATCTGCTGAATCACTATTCTTAGTGTACTATCATAATTAATAATTATCTGCAACAAGAAGTATTCGAAAAATTGGTAAACGGAAAACGAAAATGAAAAAGATGAAACAAATAAAAATGTACAAATGAAATTTTTTTTTTTATTACAGTATAATATTATAACTGTAGCGACATATGATGCATATGTTTCTGTCGGCGAATTAATCGACAATTTCAACAAAAACTGCAAAAAAATATTAAAAATAACGTTCCACGTGGCCGCAGGCACTATACTAAAATGTTTTCGGAGCAGAGAAACATCTGTCACTCGTGTTCTCCACTATCCCTGCTTCCCCACCCTACTCCCTTTTTTATACCTGCTATGCCTACTTTTCAAGGACGTTTGTTGTCCCTTTGTATAGGTACTATACTAGAAGTAACGTCATTTTCATAGGAGTATCCTTAAAAAAAAAATCATTAGCGGAAAGTTTCAAAGGGTAAACTTTTTACTTTTTAGTATAAGAAATTCAAATAACCTGGAAACATTCAAATCCATTCATTAGAGCTGGCTTCTGAGGTATACACCTCGGTATGCAAAATTTAGGACTATTATTAGAGTCGGGCTCGTATTAGTAGGCGGCATGATCTCTTAGTTAAAGCCCGGGCATGGGCCACAATAACTATATTAATATGAATAAATATGGAAATAAGTAAAATAAAATAAAATTAAAAAAACAATAATTAGTATTTCTAGGTCCAGGTCCAATTACTCAAACCAATATATTTTCTACTAATTTATACAATTTCATTCATAATAAAGCGAACTGCGTAGTAAAGAGGTTTTTAAAAATTGTAATAATAGATAGTAAAAAAAATAGAACTGGACTATTAACTCAGAACGAATGTAGCGATGAACTAGAAATATGAGATTTGCGAAAATGTGATTGGTATAAGATACTCATATTATGAACTGATCAGATATTATACAAGACGTCCTTGGGATGGGATGTTAAGTGAAGGTCCCGAGCCTGTACGATGTCAGGGATTCGTTAAAGACCCCTACGCCTGGTGAATAAACCTGGGAATGCAAAATTTAGGACTATTATTAGAGTCGGGCTCGTATTAGTAGGCGGCATGATCTCGTAGTTAATGCCCGGGCATGGGCCACAATTAACTATATTAATATGAATAAATAAGTAAAATAAAATAAAATTGAAATACCAATAATTAGTATTTCTAGGTAGGGGTCCAATTACTCAAACCAATATATTTTCTACTAATTTATTTATACAATTTCATTCATAATAGAACGAACTGCGTAGTAAAAAGGTTTTTAAAAATTGTAATAATAGATAGTAAAAAAAAAGAGGCTTACCATTTTCGTCTGAGCCAACATAGGTCATCCATTCTGTCTTGCTCAGAAGTGTCCTCAGGTGATCCTAAAAAAAAAAAAATATATATATATATATAATAATATAAAACGAGAGCTTTCATGTCCCTTAAAAGATAAAATTCGATGAAATAAGAAGTATTGGACGGACAATGCAAACAAAAGGAAAGACGTTGAGGGAGTGCAGAAATGCGTTCACAAACTACGTCACGCAATTTTGAGGTGTTTTTAACCCCCTCCCTCCCTCCCCCTTGTCACAATTGGTCACATTTAATTGAACCCCCCCTAAACGTGACGTCATTTTTTCAACCCCCCCCCCCCCCCCCCCCCATTTAAACTGAAATTTTTTTAAAAAGAAAAGTACTAAATTGTATAAAAATAATAAAACTTCAATTTATCATAAATACAACATATATATTATATTAATCTGTATTCATAAATTAAATAAAAGAACAGTGATTTAAGTATTTAACATTTCGATTATTCAAGCGAGATAATCCATATCATGAAAAAAGACTGAGGCACATTACGATTCCTCCCAAATCGGTTTTAAATGTTCATCTATAGTTATGATTGGTATTTCAGATTGATCACTGTCAGAAGGTTCAGGTATTTCCCTATTACTATCTATCATGTCGTCATCGAACCACTCGGCTTCTTCTTGATCCTCGATGTTTTTTATGATGGCCAACATTTCTCGTTGACGTCTAGCTGCAACCCGAACCGGTCTAACTTTAACTACCGGTGCCTCCGTATTGCACTGTTTCGAGTGACATTTTAAATATGTCAAAGACCCCAAGTACACGCCACACTTTTTGTAAGTCTTCCGCTTTATGTCTCCTTGCACATATGGCCGACCTATATCATAAGCAACTTCCTTGTGTTCCTTGAAAACTTCAGGGTACAAAGTTTTTTGCAATGTCAAATTCAAGAAAAGTCGAGAAAATTCTCCGTTTTCTGAATTGACCGAAAGACTGTCGCCGTTTTGAATAATACGTGCTGGTGGTGGAAGAAATCGATCCGGCAAAATTTTAAGAAGACCACTTCGAAATTGTTCACAACAGTTGGAGTCTTTGCACTTCAAAATTTGTAATAAGTAATGACTGCTGCGAACATGTTTGTTTTGCCATTAATTAAATTAATTTTTAGAAAATTGTCTACGCCCTTATTTTAAAGTGTAATAATAAACGTGACGTCATTTTTTTGTTTAGTCCCCCCCTCCCCACCGTCACAATCATCACATAAGTTATAAACCCCCTCCCCCCCCTAGGCGTGTGACGTAGTTTGTGAACAGCCCCTAACTCCTAATGCTACTTATTTTTACGTTTTTATTCCCCGAGCTGTATGAAGTATAGGGGAAGTTATGTAATCGTTTGTAACGGAATTTTAAGTTTTCCGACCTCTAGATTCCAAATATGAAACAACATTTCTGTCTATGTGTGTCTCCCTGAACACGATAACTCTAGATAAAAAGAGTTTGTAAGTGACTCTTGATAATGCCTTAACACGGCGAAACTAGTTGAGTATTTGAGAATATATAGTGAAGTTTGACAAAGAAATTGTGCATTTTAATTATCTATTCCTAGAATGGAGCTTCACAAAGTAAATCTGGAAACCATAAATTATTATATAAATTATCTAGATAAAATGAATGTATCCACACGAAATATATGTGATCCCAGGACCCTCTACGACGACACCTATTGATAGGGGTGAGACAACACAAAAACTGTAGTAACTCCAGATAAAATGAACGTATAGACACGAAATTTTATATGTGATCCCAGGACCCTCTACGACAACACCTATTTATAGGGGTGAGACAACACAAAAACTGTAGTAACTCCAGATAAAATGAATGTATCGACACGAAATTTTATATTTGATCCCAGGACCCTCTACGACGACACCCATAATAGGGGTGAGATTTGCCACAAAAACTGTAGTAACTGGCGATAGAATGAATGCATCAACACGAATTTTTATATGTGAATTCAATATAATATAAGGCCGACCCTTCTTAATTTTCAGCGGAAGGGGGGGAGGGCTTGACTAAGAAACCTCAATAACTGCCGATGTAATGAAAGTACCGACATGAAATTTCATATTTGGGGTCAAAACCACATGAGAGCATAACCCTTCAAATTGCAGCATTATCGGCTGAAGGGAGGGGGGGGGGGGGGGGGCTCAATTCAAAAACCCTAATTACTGCCGATGTAATGAATTTATCAACACAAAATTAAGTATGAGGATTTAGCCCTGGTTACCTTATTTTTTTTAAGGTTGGTTGCGGAGGTGGAATGGACAGATTATAAAGGACACCAAATTAATTATTGAAATTTTCATTATGGACATGTTGAGTAAAAAATGAAAACTATGGAACTCTTCTTGCTGTACATGACTGTAAAATTTTAATGTGGGATGAGGCTTTCAAATTTTGCAAAAAATTAATTATTCCAATACTTTTCATGATAAGAAGGGAAAGCTTTCTGGAAAGTATGAAAACTAGGAAATGGGAGAGTTAATTTAGACAGACTGACACCTCTACTTTCCATCATATGCATAGAGAGTTCGTTGCTAGGGATCTTTTCACAAGGACCACCTAGCACCTACATACAGGATGGAAATAACATTGAAAAAATAAGGACACTATTGAAGTCCTCATATGAATCCTTAAACCTTAACTACCAACCATGATGTAACAATTATATCCTTAAATGCCCTCGTGTAAACTTATTAAGGACGAAAACTTGATCCACTTCTTGGGAGAATGCCCCTTCTCCATGATTTTGTATTAAATTCTTTAAAAAACAAACTTTTAAATTATAACGAATGTCTAGTAGTTTTGAAGTGGGAGAAGTTGGACGCTTTGTTTATCCGTGTGTATAGGGTTTTGAAGGGGGAGAAGTTGGACGCATTGTATCTCCGTGTGTATAGGGTTTTGAAGGGGGAAAAGTTGGACGCATTGTATCTCCGTGTGTATAGGGTTTTGAAGGGGGATAAGTTGGACGCTTTGTGTCTCCGAGTGTATAGGGTTTTGAAGCGGGAGAAGTTGGACGCATTGTATCTCCTTGTGCATAGGGTTTTGAAGGGGGATAAGTTGGACGCTTTGTATCTCCGAGTGTATAGGGTTTTGAAGCGGGAGAAGTTGGACGCATTGTATCTCCTTGTGCATAGGGTTTTGAAGGGGGATAAGTTGGACGCTTTGTATCTCCGAGTGTATAGGGTTTTGAAGCGGGATAAGTTGGACGCTTTGTATCTCCGAGTGTATAGGGTTTTGAAGCGGGAGAAGTTGGACGCATTGTATCTCCTTGTGCATAGGGTTTTGAAGGGGGATAAGTTGGACGCTTTGTATCTCCGAGTGTATAGGGTTTTGAAGCGGGAGAAGTTGGACGCATTGTATCTCCTTGTGCATAGGGTTTTGAATTCAAATATAAAATTTCATGATGATACTTTATTACATCGGCAGTTATTGAGGTTTTTGAGTTGAGCCCCCCTCTCTTATTCCCCTTCCCTTTGGCTGATTCCGCTGAAAATTAATAGGTGTGGTCCTTATTGAGTTTTGAAGTTATATATGAAATTTCGTGTCATTCATTACAACGACAGTTATTAGAGTTTTTGTGTTACTTTACTTTTTAAAACGATATTTCAAATTTCAAAAAGTGTGCATGTATGGAGTAGGTATATAAAAGAAATATGTTGATTTTTGCTCTTGTCTAGTGAAGGTAAGCTGAACGGAATTATACGGTTCAAGGTCGTCTGAATACGTTTTGACCATTTTCCCGATGATACCTGTGTAAGTTAGTTAGTTTTATGCCCTTCCCAACTTCTTGATGTCAATAGATACAATAAAAAAATTTAAACTTCAACTAAAAATGTTTATGTTAGACCCTTTACACGGAAACGGAATTTTATTCTCACTGTTCAGAAATAATAATATAATCACAATAAAGAATCGTGTTTCATATCCAAAAACATTATTTGATACAAAGTTTTAATTTTTATTTTTTGGGCAGAGTTACTCCACACCTAAAGGTCATTCGAATGTACGTTATTGTTTTATTTATACATTTATAATTTTTTATTTATTCATTTATAATTGATTAATATATATTGTGGCGATCTGTGTATCCGCTACATGGTAAAAAAAAAAATAATAATAATCAAAGAAGCAATATAGGAGGGAGGAGTATGGAACGAGATAAGAAGTCGGCAGTCGGCAGTCACGGTTGAACGGTCCATGGTTCTCGACCCACAGGCGTATAAAAAACTCTGTATGCCGGTTAAGCAGATCACATATTTTCGATATACCATTAAGTAGTGCAGTATTACCCCCAAGTTTCCCTCCCTTCAACAGCGGCGACTATGTAAGAACTATATTGCATATGCTCGAGCTGATTGTGCTATGGATTGAAGAGGACAGAACGTGGCCAATGGCGAAATGAATATCCGAGTACGATGAAGACAACATCCACCCCAACTCAACACGTAAGAAAATTCTATTTCCCATGAGCTCATATGACGTACCATTAATTCCAATAAAAATCCTAAAGGCCTAAATTATTGAATTAAGACCATCTGGTTTAATTAATAAAAACAGTGTTGTAATCTTGAATATACCTAGTTAATAAGTACCTCGCAACTGTTTAGAATATGTATTATACTTGTATTTTTTTTTGAATCTAGAGATAATAAAATAAAATAGAAAGGAAAGTTTAGTAAAAAGAAATAAGACAGTGTGCCATTCATTTCATATATTTTTTTCTTTCCTGTTTTTCTCGCTGTACAATGTACTCAATAAAACCGAACATCTAGCCACATCTTGAGAGGACCACTAGTCGAAGGTAATAATACATTTTGTACGAATGGTTGAAATTTCATTAAAATTTGGATTTCGAGTTTTTTTAAGAGTAATTTCATACCATTTCAATATATTTTTTTATATATTGTTATAGTTACATTGTTTTCTTTTTCTTTTCTATATCCACACATTGGGACCTGATGAAGGGACGTAAGAACGTCCCGAAACATCGTTGGGATAAAGCACTTCCGAAGAGTTTTTTGAAAAATAGTTATCTTAATTTTTATTAAATTGAAAAATGTATCTACTTATGTAGGTGCTATAAATGTATCTATGTATTATTATTTTTTTATACTGATATATTTTTAAGTATTTATTTACTCAGTTTTTATTCATTTCATTTTACTTTTTTTAATAGTTTTGTTATTATTACTAATCATAAGTGTGTTAAACTCAAGTAGTTATAAATCTAATTGATAAGCTGTCTTAATGAATAAATTCTTTTGACGTATTCTATTACAATGTATTGGTTTAACGGAAATAAATTTATTATTATTATTGAGACTCATGCCCGGGCTTTAACTACGAGGTTACATTCCCTACTGCCAGAGTGCTCTTTCGTCACTCTGATGTTTTGCCAACTCACGTTTATTCTCCTAGGGTCGAAGTCCTTAACGAGTCCCTGACAATGGCTCGGAACCATCGCTTAACGTCTCATCCGAAGGTGGGAGTGCTCGAGGTTTTTCCACCTTGTATGTGATGCTAACTTTGTGAAAGCTCTAAGATATGATTACTGCTGAGAACTTGAAATTTGACTTCGGGGCTTAAGTATATACCATAATATACTTATGGCCTAATCAAAAATCGTATTAAAAAAAAAATTGTGGAGAAAACTGAAAGGCATATTTTATATTAAACACTTTTTTCCCGATTTTAAAATGACCCTAAGTTATTAAAGTTTTTCGGTTTTGGAGCCTACTTCGGAAAAAAAGTCATATATTATTAATAAACAGTTTTTTTTTGTCTAGGTAGGTACTGTAAAATTCAGATTTTCCTAGTTACAAGGTTTAGAATTTAAGGTACATGTGGATTCAGGCCTCTAAGAAACTACTACAAACCCCTGATAACTACCCATGAGTTGAATGTACTGACACAAAATTTTATATGAGAATTGGGAAGGCCGGTCATAAGTAAGGCACCTACTGAGTTTCAGTGAAATCTGGCGAAGGGAAAAGAAATGTTTAGAGCAGGATTGGCCAACCCGCGGCCCGCCTTGAATACTTTTATGGCCCGCGAGATTCATCACAATTTTACAAAGTATGTTTTTGCACAAAACATGTGCAAATACACGCATTGAGATCGACTTGCAAAAGCTAAGTGAAAGAGTTGAGAAACAAATATCTCACTAATTAAATAAATTAAATATTATTCGATCATTTTATTATTTTCATTAATATACAGTGGAATTCCGATATTTCGTATCCCGATTATTCGTATTTCCGGCTAATTCGTACAAATTTGCCGGTCCCCAGAGAAAATCCCGATAAGTGGTATAAAACAATGCATTTCGGACCCCTCGGTAATTCGTATTATTTTTATGCTCGAGGTCACTTGAAACGTCTTATAATTCGTATTTCCAGATTAAAAACCTCGTTAATTCGTACTGTTTTCAGGAGGGGGAGAGAGGACAGTGAGAGACAAGAGAGCAGAATGAGTGCGAGATAAATGTTTTCTAGGAAATCACGTGATTCCTACAGAACCAAAGGGGAGAGCGAGTGAGAGAGACAAGTTTTCTATGAAATCTCATGTAACTCGTACTCTTTTCACTCAGAGGAAATGAGGAGAGGAGAGGAGAGGGGGAAAGTTTTAGCAATTTTATTGATCTTTTTTAACATTTTTTCCAACAAATGTTTGATTGGTGTTTATTTAATCTAGAACATATGTACATATTTTTTATTGCATGTATTGTTTATTGTATAGTTTAGTATAAAGCAGTGTTTATTGCATAGTTTTTATTCTTACCACATTGTACATCCTTCTTAATACATACATATTTGCATTAATACGTTTTTAATTTTTTATATTTTGTACTCCCGATAATTGGTTATCTCGATAATTCGTACCAAACCGTCAGTCCATACGAATTATCGGGATTCTATTATCTATGTTTATATGTATGAATAATAATAAAAACAATAATAATAGAGTAGAACCTCTATAAGTCGAACATCAAGGGAGACGCCAAAAAATTCGAGTTATAGAGTTTTCGACTTAGGCGGATTTTGATTCGACTTGTAGAGGTTAAGATTCATTCTAACTAATTTTGAGTTAGAGAGGTGAAATAAATAAAAATTCAAGTTATAAGAGGTAACAAACATATTTATATTTATTATAAATCAACATTATTTCAAAACATCCTTAAAATAAAAAATACGTAGTATATTAAAAAAAGTCATTAATTTTTTTTTACTTTAGATAATTGGTATTCCTATTTATTGTATACTCTTAAATTGTTTTCTAAGAAACAATGGTGTACATTGTCGGTAAATTCTTAAAGTCGGTAACTTATTTTTCTTCGAGCTATAGAGGTAATAAGTTTCAAATAATCGATTGTAAAGGTTGTAAAATAAAACATTGCTATGTTCGAGATACAGAGGTCCAATTTATTTTTTCGAGTTATAGAGGGAAAATATGTACCTACCAAAATGGCTTGTAGGGAGGGACTCACTGATTATTTCGACTAATAGAGGGTTGAGATTTCGAGTAATGGAGGTTTTGGGGCTTGAAGGGAAATGAACAAAACTTTTTTTCGAGTTTTGGAGGTTTTCGACTTATCGAGGTTCGACTTAAAGAGGTTCTACTGTAATTCCTTCTGTTTTAAATTTTCACTCCAAAACATTTTTGTAATGGGTCCAAATCTAATATGGGGTTATATAAATTTATATGCGGCCCGCGGCATTATAATGCATTTCCAAAGTGGCCAGGAAGATCATTTGGGTTGGTCACCCCTGGTTTAGAGGAAGAGAGAAAACTTAGTTGATTAGTAATGATTCGAGCTGGGGAAGTGCATTGATGGTGATTTAGCGTTAACAAGAGGACAAGATAGATCATCGACCTGAGTTGGGGCAGAGGAAAGGAGAGAGAGAGAGAGAGAGAGAGAGGTGAACACCGGAAGTGAGCTTATCTTGACCGAGAGACCACCGTTGTCTTCCGGCCTGGCTCTGTCTTTGTAGTCGAGTCAATGAAGCCTTCAAGTCGGCCAAACTTTAGAACTCTCAGCAACAGTACCAATTATGATGAAACTTTAAAAAAAAATATTTCTTATACTATATTATTTGAAATCAGAAACATTCCGGCGAGCGGAATAAAATTTTTAAATTCTAATTTTGAAAATTCTGAATTTTTTCTTTATGCTTTGGATAATTCATAAATTTCATAAATGAACTCGCATTTTCGACAAAAATAATATTATTTATTTGTCTACATCAATGTTATCCCCTTCAAAATAGTCCCCATTAGATAGTATACACTTATGCCAGGGGTGCTTGACTTCTGAGCTCAAGGTCGTGGGTTCGTAACCCGACCGAGGCCCTTAGTTTATTTTATCTGGGAGGTAAAATAAACTTAAGCACGCCGTCCTTCGGATGGGACGTTAAGCGATGGTCCCGAGCCTGTACGATGTCAGGTACTCGTTAAAGACCCCTACCCTAGATGAATAAAAATTTAGGACTCCCACAGTAGATTCGGGCTCATGTCCACCAGAGTGACGAAAGAGCGCTCTGGTAGTAGGCGATATGACCTCGTGGTTAAAGCCCGGGCATGAGTCATAAAACCTAACCTAACCTAACTTATGCCAGAGCTTCTTATAATCCTTGAAACACTTCTGGAACTCGATCTTTGGGATTTAGATACTCGATCTCGAGCATTTAGGTCTCTCAGCGATGCGCTTTTATCGCTCATCTATGCTTCTGACAACGGCCCTTTAAGGTTCTCTTTATTGTTGGGAACAGAAAAAAGTCACACAGAGCCTTGTCTGGCGAATATGGAGGTTGGAGCATCATTACAGGGCTGTTTTTGGCCACAAATTCACGAACAAGCAATGGAGTGTGAGCAGGTGCATTATCGTGGTGCAAAAGCCATGAATTGTTTCGCCACAAATTCATGACCACAGTGAGCATGACCTTCACATTCGACCGTACTTGTCGAGCTTTTTTCGCTCTTGGCGATCCAGAATGCCTGTATTGGGACGATTGAATAAGCAATATTTAACATTTCTAAAACTTTGTTGCACAATATTCCATTCCTATAGCAAAATGTAATGCAAATTCTCTGAAACATTTTGTAAACAAATAAATAATCGCCTATCGTACCAAAACACATGTAACCTCTTTGACAGCTGACCGCAGATTAAACATCCGGTTTGGCTAACAATGTACAGATACATTTCAGACATGTTTACCAATACAACAACGAAGAAATCGCGCAAGTCGAACTAATAAAACCAGCGAAATTACAAAATTCCCCTTACACCTCATATAGCTGGGCAAGAAACAAAAATAACCTGCAGAATTTCTTCAAATGGAACGGCCCAAGCCTCACCTGGAATATTATTTTCCATTTAGGCTAGTCGAATGGAGGTTGCATACGTACACATGTTACTGGGGCAGTGTGAAATAGGAACTGTTCTCATGACTAAGAAATCAGGACCAAACGGGGTCACTTACACACACTCTTATATAAAATGTAAAGAAAATATTCTCTATAAACTATATCAAAAAGTTACACAAAAATTTCTGTTTTTTTATTTATTTATTTAAAGCAAAATATGTTGATGTTTATGAGGTAGGCATCTATTTTGTTAGGCATATGGTTTGGAACCAATTTTTTTAGACGTTTGCTTGACTAACGCAAAAATGGTTCGTCCTATCGAAAAAGTGATTCTTAACAAAAATGTTCTTTGGTAAATTTTCAACAAAAAAAATGCCCTCAGATTTGAGATAGAACTAATACAACCAAATTATAAAATATATTTTCATAGGAAATGTTTCAAAAGTAATGTTTATATTTAAACCCATAGCAAGGAATTTAAAAATATTTCTATACAATTTGACAACATTCATGTTTGTTCAATTGGTGTGCGTCCAGTCTCTCTAGACTATCATGACATCACTGAACCTTCTCACAAGTTATCTAATCAGTCCGAAATTCCGTGTTTCGTTTTCATTGCAATTTCATGTTTTCCGAACCCCAATCCAAAAAAAAAAAGAAAAAAAAAGTCTCTCAGTGTGTGTCTGTGAACACAATAATTTTTGATAGAATGAATGTATCAACAGGACATTTTTAAATGTGTATCGACAACTTCATAAGGACGATATTTATTGATTTTGAGCTAAATGAGACAAAGGGAAGGAGGAACATATCGACATTGATTATGGGGATTCAGAAGTCTCTGAATAGGTCACCTATTTATTTTCAACCAAATCGGTCGTTTGGTTTCAGAGGGAGAGCAAAAACTTAGTTCATTAAATCGTGCTGGGGAAGTACTTTGCAGGTGATTCAACAACAGCTGTTTTACTTCTCCATGTGTACGAAGTAAAGGGGAAGTTAGGTTATCAGTCAGAAATTCGATGAAGAGTTTTCAGGTCTTTTCACCACCTGATTCCATTAATAAAAAAAACAAAATTCTGTCTGTCTGTGAATACGATAGAGTAAGGACGACACCTATTGATTTTCAGCCAAATTAGGAAAAGGGAAGGGGGATCAGAGGGGGTTCATCTCAAAAACCCCTGTAACTGCCGATGTAATGAATGTATCGACATGAAATTTTATATTTAAATTCTAAACCCCATAATGATCATAACATATAATTTTCCGCGAAATCGGTCGTAGGAAAGGGGGGACGAGGGGAGAGGGGCTCCATTCAAATACCCTAATAATTGAATATATCTAATAATACGAATGTATAGATAGAAAATTTAGTATGAGGATTGAGATGCCACTATGTAAATCAAATATTGAGTTTTACTGAGTCGATTGGCTTTGGAGGGAGAGCGAAAACAATGGAGGAGGTGGCATGCAAAAGGCATTAGTTCCTTTAAGAAAAATTTTGGGAAAATGCAAAAAACTTATTTCTTCAGTACCAATAAATGTATCACCTTACTTTTTTTAAAAATTTCATGGTTCAAGCCCCGAAACACGATTAAAACAAAAAAAGTTAAAAAAAATTGCTGAGAACATTGTTTTTTAGAGGTGCAAAATATGGAACTAGTGCTTTTTGTTCAATCACAACTGGAACTATTCCCTTTTGCTTGATTCCAACGAGGGAATTATAACCTTTTGTTCAAATCAGTTTTTTTTTTAAAAAAACCTTTTCCCACATTTTTTGAATTTTAGGGCTTATGTAGGTAACAAAACCATGTTTTTTTCTCCAAATGAAGAATTTTTTTAGGTACCTAAGTGCTGAAAACAAAATTAAGAAAAAAATGTATTCACATCAATAAAAAGTAGATACAGTATTTTCAGTTGTTTATATGTGAAGCCCTACATCGTCATCTAAACAATCACACTCGATGTCAGTGTTTTCTTCGATGGCAGACGTAGATAGATCAGTAGGATCACTTAAATTGCCATGGCTCATGGTTGATAGGAGGGTTTCCAGATCCTTCCCTTTCTCAACTGAAATAGGCTTTCCTAGGGCTACTGGTTCCACGGGGATAAAACATCTTCTCCTGGTCCAACCTTTTTTAAATATAGGTTCATAGACTTCATGCTCGAACTCGAATCTGTAATTTGTAGTAGTTTTGACGTGAACTCTTCCATCAATTTTTGCGAGGAATACTCTGTTTTTGCTTTTAATGTCGTCCACATTTTTCATACTTCCTCCCAAGCTTCTAAAATACATTTAACTTCAATCTTTTCCAAGAATTTTTACTTCACCCACCTCCCTGTACAGGCTGCAGTAACCCTCTTGGTTTTGTATCATGGGTATTTTTTTTAATAGCTTCTCTACACGTCCAAAACCTCAGTCAGCCGGTAAGAAAGTATGACCACGGGTATGATGGGTATGACCACGAAAAAAAACCCTACTCAACCAAAACACAACGCTATTGGTCGGAGACCCCTAAAGCTGCCCTCTCATTGGCCCATGGAACCAATGCCTTTTGTTTGACTTCGGACGGTGGAATTGTAACCTTTTGAATGGTTTCGTAAACTTTGAACGTAAAATACATTGCGAACGGATGCGTTTTCCCTGATTTCGACTCTACCAATCGGTCCGGCTTGGGTTCAAGATTCAAATTCCATTCCTAACTCATTTTTTCAAAAAAACGGACTTGATGCCTTTTGCATGCCACCTCCTGAATTGATACTGGGGAAGTACGTAGCCGGTGATTTATCGACGGCTATTTATCTCTTGTTTTCATTGACAGCCTTCCCCACCAACCAACCGCCTTTAATCTCGTTGGGAGAGTTTACGTGGTGTAACCACGTGTTTTTTTTTTTCATAACCAAATGTTAACCCGATTGGACCTTTCGAAATAAAATGATGTAAAACGATGGAAGTGTGTCATAAATGTTCCACTAGTTTTTATTATTTTCCGTACCGATAATGAAATACACTGATTTTAGTCCGTTTCTCTCCCGTCTATTGGCGCAGGAAAGTAATTACATACTATTATTTATGTTATTTTTTTTTTTTTGGGGGGGGGGAATACAAATTTGACTATTTCAATATATTAGTGCATACATAAAAATCATAAATAAAATATTGCTCTAACTTTTCCCGCAGGTGGAGCGTGTAGAATGGCTTGGGGGTGTAAAGGGTGGTTCTCGAAGAAATGTATGGTGGACTTTTTATTATTTTCCGTACCGATAATGAAATACACTGATTTTAGTCCGTTTCTCTCCCGTCCATTGGCGCAGGAACATAATTATTATTATTTATTTCTTTTTCTTTTGGGGTGATACAAATTTGACTATTTGAATATACTAGTGCATACACAAAAATCATAAATAAATCATTGCTCTAAGGGTGGTTCTAAAGGAAATGTATGGTGGTTGGTGTTCTCTGTCAACAGTTGGCAACCTTTTGCACTTGCAGACCGCATGATCTACTACGTTTTCATCAAGTGCATGTTGCATCTCAAAATAAAATAAATTAAATAATAAAGTATGCAAAAATGACAAGAAAAGTTCATTTACTCTATTCGTTAATTTGTATTCAACAACTTGACTCACTGATTAAATCCATTTTTTAAAGAAATAATTATTTTATCGCATGGGGCCACACAAGAGGGCTGTGGGGACGGCATGCGGCGCGCTGGCAGGCTTTCGACCCCTGACCAAGAGTAATTCGACAATTGAGCGAAGGGGTCAGGCCTGTCACATTTCAGAGTACTTTATGCTGTTTTTATTTTTTATTTCAATTACTTAAAATTCTTTTAGTTTGGTAAAATTGGGGGGGGGGGGGGGGGGGGGGGGGTGTACATATAATATGTACCTCTCTTTAAAATTGTGGGGGTAAATCGTACTCCTATGTATCTATTCCCGTGCCACTGCTGACAAGAAAGAACTTCCCGAGAAACTTTGATGCATTGTGAATGAAGTCCCATCAACAGAGACCAGGGTCGGTCTGACCAGTTGACAAAACGGACTGCCTCCCCCTCCCCTTCTCACCCCTATAAAATGTCACTTTCAAGGCCCTCCTCACGGCTTCACATTTCAATATTTTAAAATAGAAACTTAATTTTCTCTTGACTTTTAAACACTTATTTAAATACGACACCTATCGATTTTCCCAAAGGGAACGGGGGATTAGAATAGGGAGGGCGGGGGGGGGGGGGGGGGGGGCGCTCAACTGAAAAACCGGAGTAACTGCTATAGTCATTTTATATGTGGATTAAAATGTGCCTCAGTAAGAGTGACGTATTTATTTTCAGATGGATGGTGGTCCATAGACTACTGACCCCCCCCACCTCTCCGAAGATCCGCCACTCAGTGTAATTAAATCAATAAATATATTAGTTTTATGACAAAATCTCCAGCGCCAGATGGCTAATCTTTGTGACTGTTGCTTCCTTTTTGTTTTCAAGAACTCTAAAATTAGCATAATGTTAATAAATTGTGGGAATAGGCTATAGAAGAAAGACATGATGGATACTTAAAGCACTTTTCTCTGTCTGAAGTGCGCTGCCCTGCTTTGGTTTAATGACCTTAACATTTCCGGTGGACTGCACATAGTTATAATATTACGTAGAGATAATCTAGACTGAAAAGGACGTAAAAAAAAAAGAAGAAAAAAATTGTTGAATCACATTAGATTTTTTAATTTTAAAAAGTCCGTGCATGCAAAAGCTGTGCTAAATTTCATAGTATGTATTCACGTTTCGGGAGAACTGACATATGAATTTAAACTACTCTTCGTATTCAGGGGAATATGTTTGGTGAAACTATGGTAGCTATTCCTACTGTTTTGGGGGCTCAAGAACAAACCTTTGTCTAGGCCCTGAACAAAGAAGGTAATAACAAATAAACATCAATAATTCTTTAAAAAATACATGTACAGTCAAAACCCTGTGTAACGACGATTAGCTAATCTTATCCGATTATCCGACCATTAGCTAATGAGTTAACACTATTTTTATGCTAAGCCCCCCCTTACAACCCCCCCTCTCCCGTTCGAAATTTTGGGACGCCATATAGCCTATTATTCAATCGGCCTCGAAAGGATGCTAAATGTGAAGTTTTATGAAAATCCGTTCAGCCGTTTGGGCGTGATGCTGGAACACACAAACCCCGTTTCAGCTTTACTAATATGAATTATGCAAGTCGGTCGAAGAGAACGGAAAGATAAGAGCCACCCAATTCAAAAATCCCAATAACTGCCGATGTAATGAATGTATCAACATCAAATTTCGTGTTTAAAGTTAAAATCCAATGAGGACATAACCCGTCAAATTTCAGCGATATCGGCTGAGGGGAGGGGGGAGTTTCGGCTAGGGGGCTCAATTCAAAAATCCCAATAACCGCCGATGTAATGAATGTATCAACATCAAATGTCGTATTTAAAATTAAAATCCACTGAGGACATAACCAGTCAAATTTCAGCGATATCGGCTGAAGGGAGGAGGGAGTTTCGGCTAGAGGGCTCAAGTCAAAAATCCCAATAACCGCCGATGTAATGAATGTATCAACATCAAATTTCGTATTAAAATTAAAATCCAATGAGGACTTAACCACTCAAATTTCAGCGATATCGGCTGAGGGGAGGGGCCACAACCCCCCCCCCTCCCGTTCAAAATTTTGAGCCGTCACACACCCTATTTTTCTATTTGGCCTTCAGGAATACTATATGTGACATTTCGTGACAATACGACCAACCGTTAATGAGCTAGCTCTATATCTATACTTAGGCCCCCCACAACCCCCACTACCGTTCAATATTTTGAGACATCACTCACTCTTTGGGACGCTACATACCCTGTTTTTCAATTGGCTTTTAAGAATACTACATGTGAAATTTCATGATAATTCGACCATTAGTTAGTGAGCTACCGATATATTTACATTTAGGCCTTCCCCACAACCCCCCCTCCCGTTCAAAATTTTGGAACGCCACACACCCTATTTTTCAATTGGCTTTTAAGAATACTACATGTGAAATTTCATGATAATTCGACCAACCGTTAATGAGGTGGTACTATATTTATACTAAGGCCCCCCCACAACCCCCCCTCTCATTCAAAATGTTGGGACGCCACACACCTTATTTTTCTATTTGGCCTTCAGGAATACTACATGCGAAATTTCGTGACAATACGACCAACCGTTAATGAGCTAGCTCTATATCTATGCTTAGGCCCCCCACAACCCCCACCCCCGTTCAATATTTTGAGACATCACTCACTCTATTTTTCAATTTGGCTCTTAATAATACTACATGTGAAATTTCATGATAATCCGACCATCCGTTAATGCGCTAGAAAATTTTTTAAGCTTAGGCCCCCCTACAACCCCCCCTCCCGTTCAAAATTTTGGGACGCCACATAGCCTATTATTCAATCGGGCTCAAAAGAATACTACATGTGAAGTTTCATAACAATCCGTTTGGGCGTGATGCTGGAACAAACCCACAAACAAACAAACCACGTTTCAGCTTTATTAATATAGATTACCCCTCAGTTGTTTGTGTTTTTTAAAAGTGGTCATGTTGACTTGTAAAAGAAAATCTTTGACCATCGAAAAAAAAGCGAAGATCATTTGGCGGCTGGAAGAGGGTGAGTTAAGTTCTACATTATCAAAAAAAAAAAAAAAAATAGTTTTATTGGTTCAGCTCAGGTTGGTGCTGTACACAAAATTGAAAACTTTCAGAAACGAAAGGTAACATTTAAATTACAAAAGTTGATAAATAATTAACAAAATGTTGATAGAGACGAGGTTTGAGCCTCCTATCTGGTGTTAGTGAACGTCATTTCAACTATTTCTACCCTGTGGGCCAATAAAGAAAAAACAAAAAAAAGTTATGAGGAATATTTTTCTGCAAAGAACACAAATAAAAAAATAAAGTCGTCAGTGAATCAGCGGCAATGTACCTCCGCAGAACGAATTAATCAATTAACTTTTCGCTCTCTCTCCAAAAACAGTCGACCGTTTGCGCTAACATTCAACAGTTGAGACATAAGAGCTCCTAAATCCTCATACTAAATTTTGAACCGATAAATGCATTATCTACATCATATTGGGGTTTATGAGTTGAGCCACCCTCTGATCCCCCCTATCCTTCTGCCAGATCCTCTGAAAATTGATAAGTGTTGTCCGTATGCGGTTTTGAATTCACATATGAAATTTTGAATCAATATCTTCATTACAACGGCAGTTATTAGAGCTTTTATGTAGAGGCTCCCCCCTAATCCCCCTTCCCTTTGGCGGATCTAACTGAAAAATAATAGGTGTCGTCCGTATGTGGTTTTGAATTCACAAATTAAATTTTGTATTGATACATTCATTACAACGGCAGTTATTAGAGCTTTTATGTAGAGGCTCCCCCCTAATCCCCCTTCCCTTTGGCGGATCTAACTGAAAAATAATAGGTGTCGTCCGTATGTGGTTTTGAATTCACAAATTAAATTTTGTATTGATACATTCATTACAACGGCAGTTATTAGAGCTTTTATGTAGAGGCTCCCCCCTAATCCCCCTTCCCTTTGGCGGATCTAACTGAAAAATAATAGGTGTCGTCCGTATGTGGTTTTGAATTCACAAATTAAATTTTGTATTGATACATTCATTACAACGGCAGTTATTAGAGCTTTTATGTAGAGGCTCCCCCCTAATCCCCCTTCCCTTTGGCGGATCTAACTGAAAAATAATAGGTGTCGTCCGTATGTGGTTTTGAATTCACAAATTAAATTTTGTATTGATACATTCATTACAACGGCAGTTATTAGAGCTTTTATGTAGAGGCTCCCCCCTAATCCCCCTTCCCTTTGGCGGATCTAACTGAAAAATAATAGGTGTCGTCCGTATGTGGTTTTGAATTCACAAATTAAATTTTGTATTGATACATTCATTACAACGGCAGTTATTAGAGCTTTTATGTAGAGGCTCCCCCCTAATCCCCCTTCCCTTTGGCGGATCTAACTGAAAAATAATAGGTGTCGTCCGTATGTGGTTTTGAATTCACAAATTAAATTTTGTATTGATACATTCATTACAACGGCAGTTATTAGAGCTTTTATGTAGAGGCTCCCCCCTAATCCCCCTTCCCTTTGGCGGATCTAACTGAAAAATAATAAGTGTCGTCCGTATGTGGTTTTGAATTCACAAATTAAATTTTGTATTGATACATTCATTACAACGGCAGTTATTAGAGCTTTTATGTAGAGGCTCCCCCCTAATCCTCCCCTTCCGTTTGGTCGATCTAGCTGAAAAATAATAAGTGTCGTCCGTATGTGGTTTTGAATTCACAAATTAAATTTTGTATTGATACATTCATTACAACGGCAGTTATTAGAGCTTTTATGTAGAGGCTCCCCCCTAATCCCCCTTCCCTTTGGCGGATCTAACTGAAAAATAATAGGTGTCGTCCGTATGTGGTTTTGAATTCACAAATTAAATTTTGTATTGATACATTCATTACAACGGCAGTTATTAGAGCTTTTATGTAGAGGCTCCCCCCTAATCCTCCCCTTCCGTTTGGTCGATCTAGCTGAAAAATAATAGGTGTCGTCCGTATGTGGTTTTGAATTCACAAATTAAATTTTGTATCCATACATTCATTACAACGGCAGTTATTAGAGCTTTTATGTAGAGGCTCCCCCCTAATCCCCCTTCCCTTTGGCGGATCTAACTGAAAAATAATAGGTGTCGTCCGTATGTGGTTTTGAATTCACAAATTAAATTTTGTATTGATACATTCATTACAACGGCAGTTATTAGAGATTTTATGTAGAGGCTCCCCCCTAATCCCCCTTCCCTTTGGCGGATCTAACTGAAAAATAATAGGTGTCGTCCGTATGTGGTTTTGAATTCACAAATTAAATTTTGTATTGATACATTCATTACAACGGCAGTTATTAGAGCTTTTATGTAGAGGCTCCCCCCTAATCCCCCTTCCCTTTGGCGGATCTAACTGAAAAATAATAGGTGTCGTCCGTATGTGGTTTTGAATTCACAAATTAAATTTTGTATCCATACATTCATTACAACGGCAGTTATTAGAGCTTTTATGTAGAGGCTCCCCCCTAATCCCCCTTCCCTTTGGCGGATCTAACTGAAAAATAATAGGTGTCGTCCGTATGTGGTTTTGAATTCACAAATTAAATTTTGTATTGATACATTCATTACAACGGCAGTTATTAGAGCTTTTATGTAGAGGATCCCCCCTAATCCCCCTTCCCTTTGGCGGATCTAACTGAAAAATAATAGGTGTCGTCCGTATGTGGTTTTGAATTCACAAATTAAATTTTGTATTGATACATTCATTACAACGGCAGTTATTAGAGCTTTTATGTAGAGGCTCCCCCCTAATCCCCCTTCCCTTTGGCGGATCTAACTGAAAAATAATAGGTGTCGTCCGTATGTGGTTTTGAATTCACAAATTAAATTTTGTATCCATACATTCATTACAACGGCAGTTATTAGAGCTTTTATGTAGAGGCTCCCCCCTAATCCCCCTTCCCTTTGGCGGATCTAACTGAAAAATAATAGGTGTCGTCCGTATGTGGTTTTGAATTCACAAATTAAATTTTGTATCCATACATTCATTACAACGGCAGTTATTAGAGCTTTTATGTAGAGGCTCCCCCCTAATCCCCCTTCCCTTTGGCGGATCTAACTGAAAAATAATAGGTGTCGTCCGTATGTGGTTTTGAATTCACAAATTAAATTTTGTATTGATACATTCATTACAACGGCAGTTATTAGAGCTTTTATGTAGAGGCTCCCCCCTAATCCCCCTTCCCTTTGGCGGATCTAACTGAAAAATAATAGGTGTCGTCCGTATGTGGTTTTGAATTCACAAATTAAATTTTGTATCCATACATTCATTACAACGGCAGTTATTAGAGCTTTTATGTTGAGCC
Organism: Aradus depressus; assembly: GCA_963662175.1. Taxonomy (NCBI): domain Eukaryota; kingdom Metazoa; phylum Arthropoda; class Insecta; order Hemiptera; family Aradidae; genus Aradus; species Aradus depressus. The sequence goes on along the minus strand of OY759218.1, from coordinate 42,299,507 downwards.
TCCCCCTAATCCCCCCCTTCCCTTTGGCGGATCTAACTGAAAAATAATAGGTGTCGTCCGTATGTGGTTTTGAATTCACAAATTAAATTTTGTATTGATACATTCATTACAACGGCAGTTATTAGAGCTTTTATGTAGAGGCTCCCCCCTAATCCTCCCCTTCCGTTTGGTCGATCTAGCTGAAAAATAATAAGTGTCGTCCGTATGTGGTTTTGAATTCATAAATTAAATTTTGTATCCATACATTCATTACAACGGCAGTTATTAGAGCTTTTATGTTGAGCCTCCCCCCTAATCCCCCTTCCCTTTGGCGGATCTAACTGAAAAATAATAGGTGTCGTCCGTATGTGGTTTTGAATTCACAAATTAAATTTTGTACCGATACATTCATTCTATCGGGAGATATGGTATTCATAGACACACGGCCTTTTTTTTTTCATATTTGGAATATAGTGGTCGGAAAACATGAAATTCTGTTGAAAATTCCACATCGAATTTTTGAACGATTACATGACTTCCCCTATACTTCGTATAGTTGGGGAATTAGCAGAACTCAGCAAACAAAAGATGCATAACTTTTAAGTAGAGAAACACGGACATATTATAGAAACTTGTAACAAATAAAACAAAATTATTTTTGAAATATTGTCTATTCCACAAAAAAATGTTATTCTTAAGGGGCCCTCACACTGGCAAAAATTTCGCTCAAAATTTTGAGCACAAATATTGAGCTTATTTTTGTACAAAATATTGAATGGTCGTGGACCCCTCACACTACACAAAAATACTGCACAAAATTTGAGTGTCGACTAAACATTCGTGATGGAAGCACGGCGCATCGCGTTATACTCAGCCATAGCCGCATACGTTTCTTTGCCCAGGGCAAACCCGGAGGTTGAAAGTAGCGTAGTTGTATCGTGTGCAGTGTTGAAGGAGTCTTTAAATAATAAGAAGAAAAGAGTGTGGGTCAGGAATTATTTGAAGAAGCGACCGACCCATGGTCATCGTAACCTACTTCACGAACTGAGCTTGGAACCTACACTTTATCAACATTTCCTCACACTGCGCTCTCATGCTACAACTTTCAGAAAACTTTTGAACGCCCCACAAAATATTGAATACCCCTTTTTTGCACAATATTTGTCCTCACACTCTCAATATTTTTGCCCAAAACTGACATCATCAAATTGTTGAGCGAAATTTTTGCCTTTACTCTACCGGATTCGGCATTACACCATCGTCAGGTTTAGTGATAAATGACGATGGTTTAAATCAGATTATGAACTGTTTATAACTAAACCAGACGATGGTGTAAAGCCGAAACAGGTCGTGCATGTATACAGTTTTGAATAGACAATATTTCAAAAATAAGTTTGTTTTATTTATTTAAAAAGGATGTAGTGTTAATTATCTACAATGAGTACTTGGGTTGAACTGAATACTTAATTTTAATATTCTGCGATTGCCCACTGGAACATCCAGAAGTGAAACTTTTTGCCGGAAGAGAAAGACATTCTTGCTAAGACCATGAATTATGTGTAGTTGGAACAATGGTATCTGTGTAAAAACCAGTCTATATCAAATATTCCGTGAAGAAATTATATTGATACCGGAAGTGGGTATGATGTTTAGTGTCCTTCTGTGTGACAAGGACAATGATCCGTACTCGGTATTCACTATTGGATCAAACTCAAAATCACTAAAAATTATTTTTGACCAAATTTTTTTACTTCCCCAATACGAAGTATATGGGCAGTTATTTAATCAGTCAGAAATTCGAAGCGGAGTTTTCAACGGAATTTCATGTTTTCCGAACTCTAGATTCCAAATATGAAAACAAAATTGCTGTCTGTCTATGTGCTTGTGAACACGATAACTCCCGATAGAATGAATATATCGATACAAAATTTTATATGTGAATCCAGAACCCGAATAATAATAATACTTATTAATTTTCAGTGGAATCGGCAGAAGGGAAGGGGAGATGAGATGGGGGCTCAACTCAAAATCCCCAATGACTGGCGATGTAATGAATGTATCGATATGAAATTCAGTAAGAGGATTTAGAAGCCCCTATATAAGTCAACCCTCCTTAAACGCGCAAACCCTCTCCCTAAATAATTTATCTACTCAGAAATACTGCTTTCTTGAGTAGTCCTGGGTAAGACTTCTCTTGAGCTACTGAATATTTAAGTCAAAACTCAGAATCCATATCAGAACTGACTTTTCTCTCTCTCCCCCCCCTCCCCCCCCCCCTCCCCCAACACACACACACATTTTCCGACGTCATATACAAGTATGTGAAGTATACATATGATCAAAGACATTGAAAATTTGATTTGTTACATTTTTTGTTGGTTCATAAGGAACATGTGAAATTTCATGAAAATCTGTGATTTTATCTCTCCTAAATATGTCGCCGTTTCCAATTTATTAATATAGATATTTTTTTCAATATAAAACTGATGAGGATTCAGCATTTTTTTAGTCAATACAGAAAATAATAATGGATTTTCAGTTTTAAAAAAGATTTTTTAAAATAATGTTAAGCTTTGAAAACAAAATGAACGTAATCTGACCTCTTTCAAGATTCAAAAACCCTTCATGACTAAACAGTTAATGAATGTTTCGAAAAAAAAAAAAAAAAGAGAAATATCAATTTCCTAAACCCAACAATGGTGAAAAAATGTCTGTGTACACACGATCAGGGGCATATTTACGTATAGGCTAGCTAAATAGGCTACAATCCAGGGCCGCAAAAGTCCAGGAAAATAATATTTCCGGAAGAAAAATTCCAATAGAAAGAGGAACAACTTTTTGAAAAAACAATCCAAGCCTGCCCTCTTTGGTTTGTGTGTCCTAACTAAAATGTTTTGATTTTTTAGGTTAAACGGCAACAAGGTTAATCTTTTTGTGTCTTGTATGTAGAGTGATAGCTGCCTGGATGTGAGGTGTGGTTACGGAAGGGTCCGTTTGGGTAGTGTGTCAGCGAGGACTTAATGAGAACAGTTGCCCCGTCGTGACTAGTGTCATCAAACAAATTCAGGCGTTTCAGTCAAAAACCCTCAGACTGATAACACAGTGCCCCCCATACATAAACAACAGAACCCTTCATAACGATCTTATGATAAACACAGTACCCGACATAATACAAACTACTTACATACGTTTTTTTAGAAAACTTTACACACATACAAACCCAGAAATACGTACTTTATCTTCACAGATGGAACCGCGACTTACTGCCACCTTAAATCCTATTCGTTCCTACTATTTTTTTTATTTTATTTGTTTACATTATTTTCCTTTACTTTTATCATCTCTCTTACTCATCCATCAAAATTATCTTTCAATTCCTTTTTATTAATTAATTAATTTTTTTTTTTTTCTCTGTTCTTGTCCTAATAATTAAGATAAATTTTCGTCCGGAGGACCTACCACTGGATGGCCTTCCTCTCACATGCCCTTCACGCCAACATATCAATACCATCATAGATGCTGGTTGATGCACCCTAGCAACAGTTGCTTCTTTATGAATAAAAGTAAAAATAAAAAAAAATAATAATTTAGGTTTTATAATATTTCGAGCTGCACATTCTTTTTTCACCTTTTAAGCCAAGTTAGAATGCACTATAAGGCTTCAGAAACATTCTAACCTACCCGTATTGGTATTAGTGATGTTTTTTCTAGTTAATAATATCCTATTTCTACTAATTTAGATAGACCTAACCTGACACTGGAAATGCAGACAGGATATTTTGTCTTAGTATGACTTTCTACCCTACCGTATAACCTATTTATCCCAACTAAGAGACGATGTGTATGTAAGACATCATAAGTTAATTTGCTATGAAAATAGTAGTTAAGTTCAAAAATTCTCATAATAAAGGCATAATCTTCCTTAGTAAGAGATTAGAATGTGGCTCTTGCATGCGTGTATAAGTTATAAATAAATGTTTACATTCAAATGTATAACGGAGTGTATAAAGAGAAAATAAAGTATAAGAGTAAAAGGATATACAGAAGTATTGTAATCGTGCGAAAATCCGAGATCGAGTTTTCAACGTAATTTCACTTGTACATTATACAAGATATCGCTTCCATTTATGACCTAATGATAATATCTTGAAATATAGGTTGTAGAACAAACAGAAAGGCACATTTTATACGATATAAATTTTTCAAAAGGCCACCCGTTTGCTCGATTTAAATGAAAATCTTTAGACCTATCGAAAAATTTGTTCTTGCCAAAAATGTTCCTTATTAAATACTAACGAAATGTGCTCAGATTTGAGATAAGACCACGAACAAAGTTATAGGGCTCCAAAAATATACATGTTCGTAGGAAATATTTCTAAATAATGTTTAAATTGTAACGCACAGCAAAAAAATTTAAAATATCTTTACTATCGGTAGTTATAGTACAGATCAGATCACTCTGAAGAATTGTATTTTCTCAATGCAAAAAGTTGGAGCTGGGGAAGTAGATTGCAGGACATTCACCAACGACATTTGTCCTTGAACATTTCGAGAAGGGGGCCCCACCCAACTACGCCACCACATTTAGCGTGTGGTTATGCTACCATATAAACAATGCGACCACAGATCATCAGTTGTGGTGACATATTTTGTATTCATCAGAACATCCTGTCTTTGAAATATAATAAAGAACCTTGCTCCAGATAAACTAAACCATGCTCCATCATTGTTTTACAAGTCAAAATAATTATTATTTTTTTATCATTAAGATATTGCTTATTATTTGAAGAGTGGGCTGCTCTGTGTACTTAACATTAACATGGACACTATAGCTATGAAGTTGTGGGAATCTCGCTCCGATGTTTAATAATCCTTTACATCCTAAAGAAAAGAAAAATCTTCGGAATTAGTGTTTTCTTTCATTGAATACTGTTTTTATTTCATTGTTTTTTATTTTTAAGTCTGTATAATACAAACTTATATTACATACTAGAGAAACCTAAAGAAAACTCTAGTTCCGAAGATTACTAATTGTAAGAGATATTATAAAAATAAAACCATTCTTGGGAGGAAAAAAAGAAACAAACTGAAAAACTAAAATAATACTAACAATTGTAATAAATTAATAAAAATTTCTCACCCGATCACGACGAGCTCACCACTTTGAAGGTTGCTTGAAATAAATATAAATATTTTTATTCAAATTATGTGTTCAAAAAATGAGCTGTCAGTTTTCTAGAGATAGTCATTAAACATTTATTTGGAAGGTGAGATAAAAATTAACGGATTTATGAGTGGCAAATCCCGGCCTCTGATTAGCGTAGACGAAAATTTCATTGACTCAAACTAAATGAAACTATTTCTGAGAAAAATAAGAGATTAATAAATGCGAGATGACAGTTAAAAAAATGGTCAGTGATTTACCAGCAATGTACTTCCCCAGAACGAAATAATCAATTAATTTTTCGCTCCCTCTAAAAAACCAGTCGAACGTTTGCGCTAATATTCAATAGTTGACTTACATAGTGGATACATTTTGTGCCGATAAATTCATTACATCGGCAGTTATTAAGGTTTAGAATTGTTCCTTCTCCCCTGATCTCCCCTTCCATATTGCCGATTCAGCTGAAAATTAGTAAATGTCGTCCTTATGGGGTTTTGAATTCACATATGAAATTTTGTGTTGATACAATTATTACAACGGCAGTTATTAGAGTTTTTGGGTTAAGCCTCTCCTCTAATCCCCCCTCCACTTTAACCGATTTGGCTGAAAATAAATAGGTGTTGCCCTTATGAGATTTTGATCACGCATATAAAATTTCGTGTCGATACATTGATTCTATCGGCAGTTATTAGAGTTTTTATGTTAAGCGACCCCCTAATTCCCCTTCCCTTCGTCGATTTGACTGGAAAACAATAGGTGTTGTCGTTAGAGGGTTCTGGGTTCACCTATAAAATTCCGTGTCGATACATTAATTCTAATGGCAGTTATCGTGTTAGGCACAACACGCGTCGAGCGCCTCCTCTTTGGTCCTCCCTTCCCTTCTACCGATTTCAAAGGAAAATTTATACGTGCCATCCTTAGGGGGTCTGGATTTAAATATAAAATTTCATATCGATACATTCATTACATTGGCAGTTTTGGGGAGTTTTGAGTTGAACCCCCTCCTTTTCGGCTGTTTCCGCTGAAAATTAATAGGTGTCGTCCTTGGAGAGTTGTAGATACACATATAAAATTCCGTGTCGGCTCCATAAAGATTCATATCGTTAAAAAGCACCACGAATTGGAGGACATGAATTGGAGAAGAGCGCTCTAGATTGGAGTGGAAGAATGCTCAGTTCCGTAGCAGCGTTCAACTAACTGTCTCGCGGGAATTTCTCAATGGAATCCCACATGATGACTATACATCATGCCTCATTATGGCTGATGATGGAGCAGACATCGGGCATAGCTAATAGCAAGCACTATGGGGCTGGCCGGGAGGGCCCAGCCAACCCCGTGCCTCCCCACACTAAATAAATTAGCGGCGCTTCTTCATTCCAAATTTTAAGTACATAGCTACAATCGTTTTTAAAACCCTCTCAACAATCACAAGCACACACATATGCAGACAGAAAATGGTGAGAATGGTCATCAAATCGTACTCAGGGGACCTTGAAACGTGAAAATCCGTTGAAACCTCAGATTTTTGCACGCTTACTGATCGCACCATCTCCCTACACGTTAAGCGGCCAATACCCCCAGGTAATTCTTTAGGTGGAAAACCGTAGGGATGGCACATCTTGCCATCCCGGGTTGAGGCGGGCGGTTCTTACAGCCTTAGCTAAAACGGTATTACGGGTATGGTACTTCCAAGCGATCATTAACGAGTACCTGACATCGCACAGGCTCGGGACCACTGTCTTAACGTCCCATGCTGTAAGTTAAATTAAAACATTAGCTGCCGATAGTTAGAGGATTTCCGCAGTAAGTATTTATGTTCCGCAAGTAGCAGGTCATATTACCTCACCTGAAGCTGATTTCATGCGATGCCCGGAAAAAAATAAAAATTTCTCCTCCCCCCCTCATCCGGTCTTTTCTCTTCGAACCCATTTATGTAATAAGCAAAAGAAAATTGGAGCCTCATTTTTTGGAACGCCACCCTTAAAATAACTTACATGTTCCGTGAACATAAATCTAGCCGACTCCTAGTGAAGCCGTCTTATTTCCTAGATATTTACAGAATATTTATCTGAATAATTTGTTCCATATTTGAAATACAGGTAGACTGTATGACCTGGGTCTACAGGGTGGCCCAACTCCAATATGACGCCCTATTTTCATCCAGATGGTTGCAGTTACAAACTAAACTTTTCTTTGTTTTTATTCTGACTTCAAATCCATCCTTGAACCCTCTCTAACCCCTTGGGGGTTAACCCCGACCCATTTTTTTTATATATATATTTCTTTTCAAATTCTGAAATTATTTAATTTGGAAAGACAAAAATATATAAATATTTCTGAGGGTACTCACACATTTCAATAATCTATTTAAAAATTATATTTTACTAAACGTATTTTTTTATGTCACGCTTTTCAAGTCACAATGGTTAGATCAGAAATATCATTTAGACTAATGGTTACAGACGAAGTAAAATTTTCTATAATATCATGGATCATATTGATTATTTGTACACCACTATATATAGTTGATCATTTATGAGAATCCAACGAAATAGTTTTAGAGTATTTCTTTAGAAATGGTGGGGTGTCCCGGACCCTAGATAACTAAAACGGCCCCCCACTAGTTACCCCGATGCTCGGTAGAAAGGTAAATTGTGTATCTGGTTCATGGGGTTCGACGAGAAGAGACAGGACAATGGGGGTAGGGGCAAGGAGAAAAAACATTTTTTTACTACACCGGGCATCGCACGTAAATCAGCTTCCGGTAAAATAACATGCCTGTTACAGAAAATTTTTAAAAATTGTATTTATTTATTTTTATTTTATTTTATTTATTATATTTTATCACAACAAAAAATTTCTTTGGCTGTATGGTGAACTTTTTTTTTTATATTATGTTACTATAATGTAGAGACTCGTTTTAGTTATTGTATATATTAGAATGACTGGTTTTGCATGTAGAGAGAGTGAGTGAACCTACCTATCCCCACGCCTTAGAGCTATGCCAGTTGTCCTTTAACCGCTGTGTTGCGTGGGTGGGTTAACTAAGTTTATAATTTTCTATCTTGTTACTCTGTGCCCTGATGCTTTAAGAGTTATTCATACTTTTCATTATTTGTATATTTTATTATTCTATCATAGATGAACCACTGATGATGACGCTGTTGCGTCGAAAACCTGTCTTTTATTTCTATGAGAGTATGAATACTTAGTACGGAAATCCTCCAACTATAGGCAGCTTCTGTTTTAATTTAACGTACAGCATTAACCCCAAGATAGTGGTCTCGAGCATGTGCGATGTCAGGTATTCGTTAATGATCCCCATCCAAGGTAACTAAACCTGGATAAGCAACATTTAGGACTTCCACAGTCGGGCTCATGTTCACCAGAATGACGAAATAGCGCTCTGGTAGTAGGCGATATGACCTCGTAGTTAAAGCCTGGACATGAGTCACAAAAACAAAGAAACCATGTTTAGGAGCATTTAAAAAAAGGGGCAACTTTGAAATTTTTTGTTAAAAAAAGATTCGAAAAAAAAAAAAATTGTGATCTTATCTGACTAGAACAGCCTGTAACAAAGTAATGGGAGAGTACTAACCTGTGAGATGGCTTGTACGGTGAGGATGGCTACCCCGAAGAGGAGGAGGACTGGGATTGTCATAGCTAGCGGAGGTACATGGTGTGGTGTGTCTGAGTGGGGTGTACCGGCGGACTGACATGACCTGGTCTCAAACATCCCCTTCACTATCCCCACTTCAGGCATCCCACATCCCAGTCTATCTGGATTTAACTAATAGATAACATATACGAAAATAAGAGTTAGGTTCTAGTAGATATACTGCAGCTCAATAGTTTAAAACCACTACGAAAATGTTATAAAAACTGAAACTAATGATGCTAGTTGATACTCTTTTCATTTATAAATACCTACCCCACAATTGTGTCAATTTTACACAACTTCTCACTGCATCTAGTATCTATATTTATTTTTATTCAAGTGTTCACATCCCCGGTGGCAACCCGGTGAAAGTCGAGATAGAATGAATTATATTGAATGGTAAATGCAGTTTTACTTCAGTAGTATGAATTTTTAGCAACGTATAATAAACTTTTTCTTAAAATTTGATTTGTTTGCACTCTCGAATCCGTAATTTTTGATCAGGAACGTATTAAATAGTGTTATCTTTCATTTCAGCCGTAAAACCTCCGGCTAAATTCATCATATATATATATATATATATATATATAATATGTTATTTCATCATATACTCGTATTGCGAAATACCAATATACACAGTATAATACGAGTATATGATGAAATATATATATATATATATATATACCTTGATCAGATCACACATTGAAGGCTTCATTGAACATTGCGTTGACAAAGGGGCTGAGCTCTCAGCATAAAAATAAACATTATACAATAAATTGATCAAGGCCGGGAGTACAACAAGGGTCAACCTTGAACATTCTTCAATCGGACGAAAGTGAACAATTAAATTCAACGTACCATCAGAGACTCTTTACAGGATGATGTGCACGAAGATGAACGCAATCTATTTTACGCCCGTCCTCAAAAGTGCCTGAATCCTATGAGATAATTTGATGATTTTGAAAAGGATGGTGGATGATGATCCTAATAGTTTAATAAACAGATTAATATAGCTAATGTTATTGGTCATTTCACAGAAATGTATTCAATTGTACGGAAACTTAAAAAAGCAGAAGTTATTGAACGGAAGGATCAGTCAGATATGAAGCAGGCCACTTTCCAAAGAGGACCCTTAAACATATACGAGAATGCACTCAGACCGTGTCAGGCTGGGCAAATCCCTAAAAGCGGATGGGAGTTGGTACTGGATGGATGTGAGGGAAGTTTACCCAGCCCAGAGTGGTGCAGTCTAGCGGGACCAAGTGGAACTAACCATTGCTCTCCACAATAATTGCGGAGAGCAATGGTTAGTTTAACATTAATTATTAAAGTACCCGAATGTTTTTATGTTTTTCTCCTTTACATTTTGAATAAGTAAATGATTTTTATTTTCCAAATAAATCCTTGAGCAAGGAAATTAATAATATGTGTGACAACAATATTTTATTTTCAAATATTATATTATGAAGTACTAAAAATAATTATTACCTATGTACATAATAATGATAGGATAAAAAAATTAACTTTATATAATAAACTATGATATAGGTAATATTGGAAAACATAATAATAGATTTTTTTTAAGAACACAACTTTTAGTTTAGTAAAGCAGTTTTTAGGAACACAAATCAACTTTTTTTTTAAAATAAGATTAGAAACATATATAACAAAAAGTCATTTATTAAATAAAAGTGAATTGTAATGAAAGCATGGCTCTTCTGGCCTTAATGGAAGCAAAATTTTCTACAGCACGTTTTGTCAGTTTCTCTAGAAAAGCAAGGGTGCCTTTTGATTACCCATATTTCCTTTTTTTCCCCCATCCCTTCAAAATAATTTATCTTGATTTTCCCCTTGGTTTCGGTTTCTTTTTGTTCTCTTGTCTATATTTGACTTTGTCAACGATAGATTTAAAATAAAGAAAAGAAAAATTAGAGTGGCCTTGCGGCCGCCCCTATTATGGGCTTAAAGGCCGCGAGTATGCCTCGCACGCCTTCGCCATAGGGTCTGCACGGCTCTTCTGCCCGGTGATTGGTTCGCTATTCTTCCAAGGGAATATATAAATAGGGTCTTTTCCCCCTCCAAGTTGTGTCTTGACCAGCCTACATCTCCCAGAAGCCATGATGAGCCCCACTTTGAACAGCAGCCAGCGGAGATAGATTTGACATTTTGCTCCCGAGATAGAAGACCAGAGAGCCTCAGTGCTGTACCAATCAACGTGAGGCCTCAGGTAAAAGCAGGTATAGAAGAAAGCTGCACTTTGATTTCCGAAAACACCGATTCAACTATACACCAGTGCCATCGCGTTGTAAACATCATTGCATTGGAGCAGAAGCTTGGCGGCCTTTCTCTACGCTGAAAAAGCGTTTGACAAAGTTTGGCACCTGGACTTGCTGTGGAAGGTCAAAGAAAATAAAACGACGTATGGACATGAACTCTGGCGTTTTAACAAGGCTCGCATCCAATCCCTTCAAACAAAACTCCTTCTTTCAATAGCCAGTGCTCCTCATTATGTCTCCAAGAAAACTCTTCATACGGACCTTAACGTACCTTTTGTCACCGAAGTAGCTAAATCCAAATATAAACAAATATATTCCTCCTTTATTTCCCAGAATAATTCTTTAGTCCATTCTGCCACAACTCGTTACGCTCCAATGGCGTAGAGACATCCTTAGAAGCAGCAGTGACAGTACAAATGAGAGCAACTCAGGGACTAGACGCTATTATTTTGGGAGATTTGTCTCTCTTTAAATTTTGAAATTGCCATTTTCTCTCTCATAGCACATTTTCTTGTTGTATATATTTTGTTTACAGTTATAAATATCTATTTATACATTAAAAAAAATAATAATAATAAAATTAAAATTAAAAACACTGCTCGATTTCATCTCTATCTCCTACTGCGTGATGGATGTTTTCGACACCTTTGGGTCTCTCGACATCTATAAATCCGCTGGTCCTGACACAATTCCTCCTTTATCATTTGATCCTGTGTCACTTCTCTTATGACAGTCCTAAATATTTTGTTTAATTTGTCACTTTCTAGTGATACTATTCTAAAAATTTGAAAGGAAACATGAAAACTATCGGTCAGTGGTTTATTTGTCGACGATTCCCAAGGTTTTTGGATCTTCGATCACCAAGATTATTCCCCCTGTGTGCAACAATATTATTATATTGCGGTTTTATGCCTGGAAGATCCACACAAACAAACTTATTTACTCTAATTAATTATATTTATTACTCGTTTGGGTAAATAATCAGGTTAACGTTATATATTTAGGTTTTTCAAATCCATTTGATAAAATTAATCATTCATTATTATTATTATTTTTACCTATAAAGTGGAAATGAAGTGACTAATAACTACATACCGTTTTTAATATTTATGATTTTATGATAACTTCTATATTAAGTACATTTATTTTTATAGAATGAATATATGAAGTATACAAATCTAAAATTTCAATTTGGTAAAATAAGTTATGGTAAGTCTTAGACGTTTCGACTTACAAGTCATTTAATGTGAAATAATAAATAAAATTGACGACATTCCTGTTGTAGAATATAGGAATGGAAAAATAAATTATGATCAATCTGTATTTGGAATTGAAACTGACTTCTAAGTCGAAACATCTAAGTATAATGAAATAAAGTATTATTGAAAATAAATATATGTACCTAATTGCCTAATTTTACCAAATTGAAAAACCAAAAATAAGTAAGGTATTATTAAATTCATATTGATTTCTAAAATTTAATTCATTTTTATTTTTAATAGATTCATATAAATTTATATTTTTTAGAGAAGTTTGTTTTATTTGTTTAAAAAAAAAACAGTCTAGGTAAAATATACATATGTATATATATATGCTATTCAAAAAGTTATGAACCCTAGTAGGACCGTAGTAAGATGGGCCTAGATATAAATACTATAGATAACTATAAAATAATATAAATATTATATTACAGTTATGGCTATCTAGGCACAATATCTGTAAATATTACAATGTTCCTGGTCTTATCGAGTAATATTGGAAATAGCCAACTTCAACTTGTAACCTTCTCGCCTCTGCCCTCGATAGATTTTTATGTCGATAAATGTAACATTTTGTGTTCGGTTTTATTTATTATTTTTCTTCAAAAATTATTTTTGTGAATAATTTATTTTCAATGTATTTTATATGTATACTATCCTTATTTAATTGGATTCTGTACACTTCTGGTACCGGGGTTCATAGTTGTGATCATCTTACAAGTTATACAAGTAATGACAATCTAGAATATTGTTTACGAAAATTAGAAAATAAATATCCAAATTTAGCTAGAGTACATTCAATTGGTCAATCCGTCGGTGGAAGAAAAATTTTTGTGATTGAAATAAGTGAAAATGTGCATTCACGAAAGTTGAGTGAACCTATGTTCAAATATGTGGCGAACATTCACGGAGATGAAACAGTTGGGAGGCAGTTATTACTATTTCTAGCTGAATATCTCCTTGATAACTATAAAAAAGATAATAGAATTAGTAAGCTAGTGAATTCAACTGATATATTTTTATTACCGTCTAGTAACCCAGATGGATTTCAATATGCCAAGGTATATATATATATATAATATGTATTGTTTTTCTTTCGTTTTTAACGTTATAACAACTGCTGTTATTAGAGACATGTTATCTATTCGTACGTTGCCCTATTCTAAACATCTATGTGTTGTCAACAGGAATGTACACGTATAAGAATATGTTTTTTAGGTCTAAAAATCAGTAACTTTCTGATAAATGCAGTAGATATACAGGATTGGGTACTATTTATTATTTTAAAGATGTGTTGTTTGGTTTCTTATTAAATTTGCAAACAATAAATTTATCTACAAAATAGGATGTCTCTGGTTAAATGGTTAGTAATACTATCTTAGAAGAGCTCCCTTATTTATCGTTGTTGAGATTCGTTGAGTATGGTTTCATTTGCTAACGCAAACATTAAAATGATAAATATAGCTACATAATAGGATGTCTCTGGTTAAATGGTTAGTGATACTATCTTAGAAGAGCTCCCTTATTTATCGTTGTTGAGATTCGTTGAGTATGGTTTCATTTGCTAACGCAAACATTAAAATGATAAATATGGCTACATAATAGGATGTCTCTGGTTAAATGGTTAGTGATACTATCTTAGAAGAGCTCCCTTATTTATCGTTGTTGAGATTCGTTTAGTATGGTTTCATTTGCTAACGCAAACATTAAAATGATAAATATAGCTACATAATAGGATGTCTCAGGTTAAATGGTTAGTGATACTATCTTAGAAGAGCTCCCTTATTTATCGTTGTTGAGATACGTTTAGTATGGTTTCATTTGCTAACGCAAACATTAAAATGATAAATATAGCTACATAATAGGATGTCTCTGGTTAAATGTTAGTGATACTATCTTAGAAGAGCTCCCTTATTTATCGTTGTTGAGATACGTTTAGTATGGTTTCATTTGCTGACGCAAACATTAAAATGATAAATATAGCTACATAATAGGATGGTTTTGGCTAACTTATTCTAAATCTTCCATCGAATTCTTTTCAGTCAACCCACAGAAAACAGACCTAAGATGTCCCGCACTAACATTCCTTGCTGACATTACTTGCAAGCTTCCACTGGTTTGTGAGTGTGGGACGCCAGACACGGGGACCGAGAGGAAGGTCTTGACTTGAGATTAACTTATAGTTTGGGGGCCGTGGTGGCCGTGCGGGCTAGAGCGTAGGGCTTTGGTCGCATGGTCTCACCATGGTTTGCGGGTTCGAATCCCGTCCGGGAGTGAGTTTTATTTCGTAGATAGAACTCCCTCCCGGGGCCATGGATGTCTTAAATAATTATATATAACACATTGACATGGCTAATATGCACCGTACATAAAGCCAAAAAAAAAAAAAAAAAAAACTTATAGTTTTAATTAATACAATTGTTTCTTCTTTAATTTATTTTTTTTCCTCATGAGTCTTCGATTGTCATGATATAAATGCCTTACTTCCAGTCATATATTTTCTTGAAAAGTTCGTATGAGATACACCGCACACTGGTCTATCTCACATCCACTCTCACATTACACCTGTCAATTTATTCTCTGAGTTTTAAACTTGTTCACCCCACGTTAAAGTGTTTTTATTTTTATAAGAAAAATGTTTGTTTTTATTCTGTTTATGTAATGTAATATCATATTTCATTGACTTCGAAGTATGTGTACTAATTTTTAATGGCTTAGAGGAATAGAGAATGTTGCTTTTTTTTTTGTATTCACCCCATCTAATCCTAATATTTTTTTAATACCTTGATTAAAATATATTTATATATTTCTGATTTGTACTAGTAAGTCACAGAAAATAAATTTGTCATTCTTATTTTTCTAGGAAGGCGAATGTAATCCTGAGAATGATATTACTGGTCGAAATAATTTGAATAATGTTGATTTAAATCGAGACTTTCCCGACAAGTTCAGAGATAAGATCAATTATCAGAAAGACATTTATTACGGCAGACAACCAGAAACTGTTGCTTTAATGAAATGGATTACTGGAAATCCGTTTGTCCTTTCTGCAAGTCTACATGGCGGCTCTGTTGTTGCAAGTTATCCATTGGATTCAGGGTATGTTATTTATTTTATTTTTTTTCTCAATAGTTTTTATAGAAATCATCTTATACTCTCAACCGGATGAGACCAATAGAAATTGTCTCCATATTTTCATGGAAAAAGTTCCCCTTGACACGATTTGAGTCTATTTTAATTATTAATTTGACTATTTTTCCCGCGTGCGGGCCATGAAGGTAGATCTTTGTGTTAACTTTCAAGTCTCAGAGACAAATAGTGTGGTCACAATTCCTGTCGAACAGACAGAAAAGGTTCATTACACAAAAGGTTCTCCATAAGGGTTTCTAAATTATTATAAACGTTAGACTAGCATACATTCAAAATGCTTGCTTAGTGAAATAATTTTCATTTCTCAATAATTGGACCTTCTTAAAATTAGAAAAAAATGTTTGAAGCAATTATCCCCCTCGATCATCCAATCAATCGGATGCCAAAAACGAGTTAGTTAGGGACAGGCCTTTGAATTAGTGTTTATGTTCTTATAACTTGTGTTCTTATAAACTGTTTCTATTGCATTTGTTATTTTGGATTTATTTATCTAATCTATTATAAATATTTTGTACAATTTATCTAATCTATTATAAATATTTTATATAATTTATCTAATCTATTATAAATATTTTGTATAATTTATTTAATTATTTTCCAGAAATGTTACTGGTTATTATAGTAAGACTGTCGACGACGCAATATTCCGAAAACTATCTTTAGAATATGCCCAAAAACATGGCACGATGAGTAGTGGTCATGTTTGTGATGGTGATGATTTTCCAAAGGGCATTACCAACGGGAATGAATGGTACACTGTGGAAGGTAAAAATCCAATTTGTACGCATACAAGCAGGGTTTGAATATATGTGATTAATTTTTATAATCATAGGATGTGACCAATTCTCTGTTAATCGCCTGCACACCTAAAATTAAAATCGATCAATTGCCATTTTCTCTCATGAGGAAGAATTGCCGATTGTCTTTTTAGCGAAATGTTATTTTTATGGAAGTTTAAATCAATTGTTAGCAATATTTTGTCCGTTGAAATATAAAAATCGAGATATGTATGTACTCGTACTCTGCAATGGATAAACAACTATCCCAGCAAAAGAAAAGGTTTAAATGAAAATATTTTATATTAACGACTTGATCAAAAATATAAATGGATTTTCTCTTCGGAAATGGCCTATATAATTCATGGTGTACCTGCTACACAGATAACCGTGGAGAGTCCTTTTTAACTCTTAAATTAGTATAAAATGATGATTCATTCCCGTTTAGCTCCAGAAAATTTAGAACAGATACTGTTGCTGAGATACATTTTTTTTTTTTTTAGATTAAATATAATTTGTTTTTCGGTCCTCTTCATTTTTTATTAATTGATCATTGATAAAAAAAAAGTATACAGGTGTCCCGTTTAAAAAAGGATCAAAACGATGTATATTGAAAACTACGCAAACCGGAAAATGTGTTTTTTTTTTGTTTTTTTTTTATACGCATCGGCTGCTGTGGTCATTAGCGTTTCCAGAATAGGATTAGCGGTAACGATTTAATATTTGTAGTTCTCCTTTTTCACATGGTGTTATTGATTTTGAGACGACGCCATTAAAGGCCCGAAATCGCCCTGTGGACGGTTTTTGGTCCCATTTACTCCAAATTTTATTCGCCTTATTTAGGAGTATAAAGTTAGGGCGCCAGTAGCTCAGTGGTATGCGTGCTTGTCTTCTGAGCTCAAGATCGTTGGTTCGAAACCCGGCCGAGGCCCTTAGTTTATTTTATCTGGGAGGTAATATAAACATAAGAATGCCGTTCTTCGGATGGGACGTTAAGCGATGGTCCCGAGCCTGTACGATGTCAGGTTAAAGACCTCTGCCCTTGGTGAATAAAAATTTAGGGTAGGCAAAATTTAGGACTCCCACAGTAGAGTCGGACTCATGTCCACCAGAGTGACGATAGAGCGCTCTGGTAGTAGGCGATATGACCTCATAGTTAATGCCCGGGCATGAGTCATAATAAAAAACTAACTAACTATAGTTGGAGAAGGAAATCCCCATATCCCGCGTTTCGATTTGTTAAATAGTTCTTACAGGAGACGGTTTAATGTGTGACCGAGTCTACCAAACTACAACCCTATGTACCGACGTTTTCTCTAAATGTTCTTTGGAAAGACCTTTAGACCTTCACCCTCTTTTCTTTTGTATTTTTTCCATTGACTGTCGCCATTTTGAAAATGCCACTAGCAATTTATATTGAGCTTCATACTAAACCCTTCAAGCAATACCTTTCATTTGTTGTCCCATGTATTTTTGAAATATAATTTTTTTTCAAATGTACCGTTATTTTGCGCCTATCATATTACCAAAAATACTTATGTCTATTAAATTGAAATTATACACCTTTGAGCGTAGTAGTTTTAGACTAGTAGAATTACAGAAAGTCTCGATCAAGTGATATTGCTCTACTTCGCTCCGCCCTAATAAAATTCATAGACTATGCTTTTCTGTTGTAGGTGGCTTACAAGATTTTATCTACTATAATTCCAACTGCTTTCAAATAACGTTGGAACTGAGTTGCTGTAAATATCCAACTCCAGAGAACCTTCGCCGAGAGTGGCAGAACAACAGAGAAAGTTTATTGTCCTTCATGGAAGCAGTTCATTGGGGCGTCAAAGGTTAAATATTTACTTGTTTATTTTCTTTCACTTCCCCAGCTATTATAGTATAGGGGAATTTATATATTTGGTCAAAAGTTCATTGACTTTTCAAAAAAAAAGAAGTTTCTTTGTGGACACAATAACTCTCAATGGAATTAATATATTTACACAGAATTTTATATGTGGATCCAGCCATAAGGATGACACCTAGACTTTCAGTAAAATTACCCAAAGGATAGGAGGGGAGCTTAACTCAAAAGTCTATTTAATGTATATCAACACCAAATGTTATAATAATAATTATTATTATTTATTTTAAACCATAACGTATTAGGATACGTCATAAGAAGGTATACATTAATATAGCTTATAAATTAAATACATAAACTGTTATTAATTCTTAGTGTCGGGCACACACGTCATTAGTAATAACAATACTAGTAAAAATAAAATAAAATGAAATGAATAAATAAATACTTGAAAATACATGAGTACAAAAATAATAATACGAATAATTACAGTATATGCAGTTTTTAATTTAAATAAAATATGATAAATATTTTTATAATTATTCCGGAAGTGACTCCTTCGCGACGATATTTCGAGACGTTCTTACGTCCCTTCATCAGGTTACAATATGCGAAATATAGAAAAAAGAAAGAAAATAGAAAATAATAATAATAATAATAGCAATGACAAATGTAGAAAATAAAAATACAATAACAAATAAAAAAAATTAAAATACATAAAATAATAAACCATGAGAAATAAAATAAATTATTATATTAGTAATAAAAAATGATGATTGAACAAAACGTAGATTCGACAGACCTTAAAGGGACGATATCTGTGGAGGAACTTTGCCATGAAAATAAAAATTAAAGCTATATATCAAATAATGTTTTTGGATAAGAAACATGATTTTTATATGATGGTTATTTTATTCTTTTGGAACAATGAAAAAAAAAAACTCAGAACCACGTTTAGTTATTCGAAAATCTTCTTTCTTCCTGGTATCGCAATCATGACCAATATTGTTATAGGGAAAATATTTGTATTTTTTCTAATAGTCTAATGCTTGCAATTATAACTGGGCAGGCAAATACAGGATTAAAAAAAAAATATTTCTTTGCAGCTTCATGTTTTTTGATTAATATTGTTTCTTAGTGCTTTCTTTTAAAGTCTAAAAATATTAACACTAGCGCTACAAGCTCCCCAATGTATTAAACCATAAATGATTATAGAAAGGAAATAGATGTATTATAGAGTAGTTAATGTTTCCTTTGGCACAATCTTTTTAAGATTACGAAGTAAGAAGAAACGGAACTCAGTTCCTTACCGATAACAGCTGTATGTCCAGCTCATGTTAGTTTCGTATCAGTACGTTTAAGATGTTTCAAGAGCTTTAGATATGGATTCATTCAAAGAGGTAGAGTTTTTTTTGCCGTCACGAGGTATCAGCAAAAACAACATTTCATTTCTGTGCTGGCGAAGTACTTTGGCGGTGATTTTTTTATTCGATATTTTGTGTTATATTTATTTATATTCAATTATTTTTAGGTATTGTTTATATTGAAAATGGACAGCCTGCTTTTGGAGCTACTATAACGGTGAAAAATATTAATCACAGTGTTTACACTACTGAAAGAGGCGAATATTGGAGAATTTTACTGCCTGGAACATATCACATGACAGCAGATCTTCCAGGGTGAGATATTTTTTTATTAGGGTTTGGTCAGTAGAATATTCGGTGTACTTTACGCATAATCTAGGCATACCGACATCTTTTTGTGAATTGTCGTAAGCTACACATGTTGTGGAAATTGAGATATTTATACAGTCTGATTTGTCTTTTAATTCTCTACACAAAAAACAAAATAATTTTTTGATCTCTTAATTGAAAGTTTGAAAATAAAAATTATTTTAAATGATATTTAGAAACACGAAAGTACCGTAAACGACGAAAGTATAGTAGTTTACGATACAGTAGCCGCTCTTAAATAAAGATATTAGAATCAGCCGTTCATGCAACTTCATTTTCAGTAATTTATTGTCGTTTGCCTGTCTTGTCGGTATTATTGTTGAATGGTGTTATGGGGGCACTAAGAAAATTTCCCAGGGTCCCCAGAGGTATAGTTAGGTTAGTATATTCATCTTCATTTTAACAAGTTGTAGCATCGTTTGCCATAGGCGCCTTGGTGGAACGAACTCATACAGGCACAACTTCATTTTGATTTACTTGCATATTTTTTAACAGTTATTTTGCTGAGACTCAAACTGTCGAAGTTCATCAAGGGAAAACATCAAATTTGGATTTTAAACTGAAAAGAATTCAGCACAATGAAGGTAAAAAAATAATTATTTTGTTCGGCGGCCTTTCTCGACGTGAAACATAATGTGGAAGCTCAGAGCGGTCCTTCCCTTTACATTCCTCCTAATCGTAAGATCTTACCTATCAAAAAAGAACCTTCTTTGTAAGACAGGGTTTTGCCCTTTCTCCTTTGTTCTTCTTAAACGCTGGCGTTCATCAAGGAAGCATTCTGAGTCCTATTCCCTATATTATATACACAGCTGATATCTCCATCCATCCATCAACACATCTCCACATTTTCGGTGGTGACACTGCATCCCGACCTAACTGTCTTCTCCATAAACACATAATATCCCTTCAATCTTGGTACAACTCTTCGTCGCAAATATACCTGCCATCTAGCATACGTTTTCAGCAATCCCACCCCATCAAAAAAAAGGAGTCCACTATTTAGTCCTCCTACCGAACATGGAATCCTCACCATGAAATTACTAATATACAACGCAGTCAGTAGTCAAACTTATGTGAACTCTGGGGTTCTGCTAAGGCTTCCAATCATCAGTGCATCCAATCCCTTCAATCCAAAATCCTTCGAACAATAGCTTAGTATGTCGCCAACAAAGCGTCAATTGCCTGGAAA
This sequence comes from Aradus depressus, assembly GCA_963662175.1. Lineage (NCBI taxonomy): Eukaryota > Metazoa > Arthropoda > Insecta > Hemiptera > Aradidae > Aradus > Aradus depressus. The sequence continues at coordinate 42,278,474 of OY759218.1, read as the reverse complement.
TCTCCTTACTAGCAGCAATGACAATGGTTAGTTACGAATGAGTACAACTTAGTGTCTTGGGAGTGTCACCATTGGGGGATTTCTCCCTTCTTGACAATGCCGTTTTTCATTATATTAGACATTTGCTTGTTGTATATAAATATTACATGTACAGTTGTAAATATCAGTTTGGAATAAAATGTATTGGTTTTTTTCAAGTTATTAATTGCAGTAAATTCTCTAAAAATAGACAAATTAGCACTTTTTTTCTTTTATTTCTCAAATCATATACATTTAGCGTATGCTTAAGTTTACTTTAACTTGAGATTTAAAATATTTTTAATAACAACAGCAAACATGAATGTAAATTGAAAAAAGCTGATTTTCTGAAGTCATGTTTTTTTACAATTATTTAGGAATGAAAGTACAATTCGATTGAATAAAAAATAAACAAATAAATAGTGTGTGTGGGAAATTTATTCACCCACTGTAATAGAGCTGATTGTGGTGGTCAAGTGTGGCACGAAACCCGCCCATCTTCTATTTCTAAATGTTTTAATTGTTCTAAACTTTTTGTATTTTTTTTTTAGATATTATTAAACATACGGAGCGAAAGATTGACGAATTTGGATTTTTGATACCTGTAAAGTTTGAACATCATAATTTCGAAGCGTTGGAAGCTTTTGTCAAAAGGATAGCTGTCGAGTATCCAAGTATAACTCGACTTTACACGATTGGGAAAAGTGTTAAAAATAGACCGCTTTACGTCTTAGAAATCACTGATTTTCCAGGACACCATGAGCCTGGTATGTATGTTCAATGTTTCTTAAATGCATAAAAAAAATATGCACAATTTAGTTTTTGAAGTGAACGTTCATTGGTAGCGTAATTTAGTTTACTCACGTTAAGTTTTGAAGCGATTATACTTTTCTCTATCAAATCTCTAAATTGAATACACAATTTACTCGAAAGATTGCAGTCGTTTATCGGATATTGGAGAAAATATGAACATGGTGAAAGTTTTTTTTTTTCCAAGGATAGAGAATATTAATAATAGGACATTCAATGAGCATTCAGTTGTTGGTACCAAAAGCAAGTTTAGAGTGAAGGGTAGCTGAGTAAAAGCAATTTATTGTTCAAAGAGAAACTTCTAGGTAAAAACACGACACTATGCAATAACCTGGAAACGAGTGAGAATCGGACCATGGTTTGTAGGACTTTTTTGTTCGTCTTGGGGAGTACTATAACCCTTTAAAACGTTTCTGACTACTGTTCACCCTGTATACATATTATTGTATCATACCCGATACCTCTTGGTTACTTATTTAACAAGTAAGGATCGGTATTTATTAATAACGAAAAACCAAAAAATCATACTATGTGTTCACTTTTAGGGGAACCTGAAATGAAGTATGTTGCCAACATGCATGGTAACGAAGTGGTTGGACGAGAAATGTTGATTCTTTTCGCTGAATACTTATGCCAGAATTATGGATACAACGATACCATTACCCGGATAGTAAATAATACTCGTTTGCATTTGCTGATATCTATGAATCCCGATGGATACGAAATGGGTCGAGAAGGTATACTATATACATATTGTTATGTCATACTTGTTTGCATTTGCTGATATCTATGAATCACGACGGGTACGAAATGACAGGCCAGTGTGGCCGCCAATGGGGGAGAGGGGTGGGGGGCTTAGCTCCTTTGAGGGGCAATTTTTTGCTCTGGATGAAAGATGTGGGTCGCTGGAGCGGACCAACCTGTCTGTAGCTGAGCACGAGAGTGACCGACCTCGATTCCAGACTGGTATGTTGTGTACAGGGCAGGCCCTTCACCACCCATACATTCAGACGCCCTTGCACACAAGCGCCCCCTTCCCCCCTGCGTTGTTACCATAGGGGCGCCGGTATTGTGCGTCTATACGGATGCTCGTCGCAAGAACCCGCTGGGGGCCAACAAGGGATCGAGGGGCTAAGGTGGTGACCACTTCCTCCTCCCGTCCCCCACAAAATGATAATATCCTACCTTCCACTGAGACATTTGCCCTAACCATCTATTCGAGACCTCTTGTACAATACTCGTTTGAGTTGCTAATATTTATGAATCCGGTACGAAATGTGATGCTGTTACTATGTACATATTATTTTTTAGTACTTCTAAAAGATTAGAAGTATTTTTAGTGTGATGGAGCCAATCAGAAATCTTATTTTGGCTGCGGACATTGAAGTTCATTCCTCTAAGATCCCTTCTAATTCTGTAACTAATTATTCTTAGCTTGAATTGAGTTTTACCAAATGTTTCAGGTGATGTTTCCTCTTTGATTGGCAGAAACAACGCAAATAATAAAGATTTAAATAGGAATTTTCCTGATCAATATGGCGTCAAAGGAGTAAGTTTATCGTTTATATAATTCTAATTATTAATAAAAACATATTTTTTAAGATTTTTCCCAAATTGGTCCTCAAAATCCTTAGAATGTGCTTGAATTTGACTTCTCATTTTGAATAGAGACCCTATACAAGATAATCCACGCACGGACTTCTGTTTTCCAGGAAGAGGTACAGCCTGAAACATCAGCCGTGATGGAGTGGATTAGCGAGTACCCTTTTGTCCTTTCTGCGAACCTGCACGGTGGAGCATTGGTTGTCAACTACCCCTACGATAATAATCCTCAACAAAAGAGTGGCATCCCTAATTATTCTCCAGATCAAGAAATATTTTTGATTTTGTCAAAGGCTTACTCTTACGTAAGTTTAAGTTAAAGTTTGGTTTAATGTCCTTGTGTACTCCCAATCGCTTTGTTTTAGGTCTATAAAATTGTCAATAATTAAGCTAATTTTGTTATATTAGGCCCATCCAACGATGCATACACCTGGAATTCACTGCAATGAATTTAATGAATCGTTTCCGGATGGGATTACGAATGGCGCGTCTTGGTACGTTATCACTGGCGGGATGCAAGACTACAACTACATGAAGGATATATTTGAAGTCACTATTGAGATGGGATGCTTCAAATTTCCTCCTAAATCTATGCTTTCTAAATTTTGGATCAGAAATCGCGATCCTTTACTGATATTTATGGAACAGGTTAACAATTGTTAAATATTTTACTACTTAATTTTACTAGTTGGCTTGTTGCTGCAATTTGAATTCCTCTCCAGAAAACCCATACATTCCAAGTTATACAAGTTTTTCTTTTTGAGTGTATGTTTTTGAGAGGGTTCCTCCTAAGATGAACTCCTTCTTGATTATTTTTAATAAATATTTTGTTACGTATTTTTATATTAAAAAAAAAAAAAAAATTACAAGTTGATTGTTGAAATTAGCTGATTTCAAGCCGACAGAAAACTGAAAATACGCGAAATAATTAGATATATTTGAATACCTTTATCAGTAGCTCAACATAATATTAACATAATATAATAATACATATGAATTTAGGGGGATGTTAATGAGAAACACAGGCTTCGTTGATATTAATGGCGTTGTATTGCTTCTAAGAATAAACGGTGTTGGTTATTGAGGGTTCGGAAAATGTCATATTAATAGAATTTCGATTAATGTTCTAGGTACATAGAGGAATAAATGGCTTTGTTAGAAGTTCATCCGGAAATGCAATCACGAACGCCACTATTGAAGTCAGTCGGATTGCAAAAACCATTAAAACAACAAGGAAGGGTGATTTTTGGAGACTTTTGGCTCCGGGAAATTATTCCGTTACAGCTTATGCCTCTGGGTTCGGATTTATTTTATAAAATTTCTCTCAATTTGTACACATGCCTTAATCATCTTTTATTTCAAAGTTCTATTATGGGAAATCTGTTAATATATTTTAACACTTTCCATGTTAAATTATAAGCTTCTCGTTGGATTTCTACTGGTGTGCCTGTTTTTTTTTAGGCCTGCTAATTTAATCTATTAATAACTTCTAAGTTGAGAAACGCGGACATATTGTGGAAACTTGTAATAAATAAATAAAACAAACTTATTTTTGAAATATTGTCTATTCCACTAAAGATATATACATATATAACTACCGGTTTCGGCTTTATACCATCGTCAGGTCTAGTTATGAACTAAGTCAGTTTGCAGAGAGCGACCCTTCAAATACATCTCAGGTCAAAGGGTGCTATTAAAACTTGGGAGTCCCCCGGCTGTACCGTTAGCTAACTCATGAAATATTTCTTAACAAAACCTAGTTCTAAATTTACATAAAACAATGTCACTAGACTAATACGTGGAAAAATAACAAATAAATAAGTACAAATACAAGTAAATAATAAAAAATAGAAATAAAATTAATAATAATCTTAAGATTTAGATAACTTGAAACATATATGTGGAACCAAATATTAATAACAGATAATACAAACATATATGTGGAAACAGAACTGGTTTAGGGTGTTAACAAAGGGGAATAGTTGAAATAAATTTGGTCATTCATACAAATGTTCCTTTTGTTAGCTTTATTTATTTCTAATTGTTCCAAGCTATTAAGTAGCCTGCTTTTTTGGCAATAATGGAGATATTTGATGCCTGTAGATGGGTCGAAAGTGTGGCTATTGTCAATTATGTGGGTCGCGAATGTAGAACGGTTTCCTCGGTTCTTTATTTCGGCCGTGTGTTCTTTAATTCTTTCCTTAAAACGACGTCCTGTCTGTCCAATGTATACTTGACTGCACGTCGCACACTCTAGACTATAAACACCGCTTTTATTTTCAATATCTGTTTTGTCCCTACCTCTCTCTAGGCACTGGCTTATGGGATTGATAGTTTTAAACCCGATACTGAAACCTTCTTTTTTCAACTCTTTACCTATTTTTTCTGAAATTTTTTTCCGTGGTAAGTTAAGCTGACCCCCCTATCAATTCATTAGATCTCGTCAATAAGATTAGAGATGTAAAGGTACCTCACGGAGCCAAGTTAATATCATTAGACGTCTCTAACCTCTTTACGAATGTCCCCGTAACCGAATGTCTAGAGTTAGTTAGGGGCCTAATAAACAACTCAAATAGGTCCATTTTTGAAAAAATAGAACTTTGTAACCTTTTAGAACCGTGCGTAGAACAAAATTATTTCATCTTCAATAGTGAATTATATAAACAGAAAGAGGGGCTAGCGATGGGGTCCAGCCTGTCCCCCCTGTTAGCTGATATATTCATGGATAGAATTGAGAGGGAAATAGAGAAGTCTCCATTTATCAGTAATATCATGTTTTGGAAGCGGTACGTGGACGATATCTTGATACTTTTTAACGGAACAGAAAGACAAATTAACTTATTTTTTGACTTTGTCAACAAAGTCCATAACAAAATAAAATTCACGTTGGAAATAGGAGGTCAAACCATAAATTTTCTGGACTTGGAGATCAAAATTAATAACAAGAAATTCGAATTTAGCATTCACAGAAAACCGACTACAACAGACACGGTAATACACCCTTCTTCTAACTGTCCTTCCAGTTACAAATACGCGGCCTTTTATTCCATGTTCCACAGAGCCTACTCAATTCCAATGACCCAACAATCAAAAGATAAAGAACTTAAGATTATTAAGGAAATAGCCAAAAACAATAGCTACCCACAAAAAACAATAAATAAAATTGAAAAGAAGGTCAAAAATCATAATTTTAGGAACAAACTGACCAAATTAGAAACACAAAATAAAGTTTATAATAAATGGGTCAGCTTAACTTACCACGGAAAAATTTCAGAAAAAATAGGTAAAGAGTTGAAAAAAGAAGGTTTCAGTATCGGGTTTAAAACTATCAATCCCATAAGCCAGTGCCTAGAGAGAGGTAGGGACAAAACAGATATTGAAAATAAAAGCGGTGTTTATAGTCTAGAGTGTGCGACGTGCAGTCAAGTATACATTGGACAGACAGGACGTCGTTTTAAGGAAAGAATTAAAGAACACACGGCCGAAATAAAGAACCGAGGAAACCGTTCTACATTCGCGACCCACATAATTGACAATAGCCACACTTTCGACCCATCTACAGGCATCAAATATCTCCATTATTGCCAAAAAAGCAGGCTACTTAATAGCTTGGAACAATTAGAAATAAATAAAGCTAACAAAAGGAACATTTGTATGAATGACCAAATTTATTTCAACTATTCCCCTTTGTTAACACCCTAAACCAGTTCTGTTTCCACATATATGTTTGTATTATCTGTTATTAATATTTGGTTCCACATATATGTTTCAAGTTATCTAAATCTTAAGATTATTATTAATTTTATTTCTATTTTTTATTATTTACTTGTATTTGTACTTATTTATTTGTTATTTTTCCACGTATTAGTCTAGTGACATTGTTTTATGTAAATTTAGAACTAGGTTTTGTTAAGAAATATTTCATGAGTTAGCTAACGGTACAGCCGGGGGACTCCCAAGTTTTAATAGCACCCTTTGACCTGAGATGTATTTGACCTGAGATGTATTTGAGATGCTCTCTGCAAACTGACTTAGTTCATAACTAGACCTGACGATGGTATAAAGCCGAAACCGGTAGTTATATATGTATATATCTTTAGTGGAATAGACAATATTTCAAAAATAAGTTTGTTTTATTAATTTAATCTATTGTTATTATTTAAGAGATCGTCCAAAGAATTATCTATAACTCTAAATTCAGCTTCCCGTTAAACTATTTGACGGAATTGCTCCTTTCAACTTTGAATTATGAATTGTTTAACAAACTTAACCAAAATAAATTGATTAATTCTTTGGTACCACAACTTGCTAAACCCCAGTAGTGATTTTCGACCCACGACTTGCTTTCACATTTTTTTACGTATACGAGTTTTATACCAGCATTTAAACTAGATTAATTTTTTTATTTTTATTTGTAAAAAAAACAAAAACTGAGCTTATCTATGGTTTTTAGGAAATCACTAGCTGTTTAATGTGTTTTGTTGTTTTGTCTATGTCACTCGGGTAGTAAACGGTAAGACGTCTTATCTCTTATGCTTTTGGCTGAGGATGGTAGAAATACCGAAAGTACTCCCATGTATATATAGTTAGTGAAATTAGACAATATATTAAATAAACAAGTTTTATTTTATTTTTCAAGTCCATTTGAATTATTTCACAATATCTCTGCAATAATGTCAGTTTTCATATTTGATATATATATATTCTTTGTTTGAGCTTATAACCCGAATGCTCACTAAACTACCTTCTCAATGTAGACAGTTTCCCTTTCTATTCAATTATGAATATAATATTGTTATTTGTAATGTTTTCTTTTATGTTTATAGATATTCCAGTGTAACCAGGAACGTGACTGTTCCCAATTCTGTTGAAGGACTCTCAGTGAATTTTACACTTCTTCGTGATGATCCTCGGTCTTGGTCTGTTGAAAATGATTATAATCAGAAAGAAAATATAGATCCTCTCCAGAACTACCTTTCCAACAGTGAAATTGATGAGAAGTTGATTCTATTGGATAGGGCTACACCTGACTTGGCAGTATTTGTTAAGGATACTATTAGCTCCCTGAAAATGTCTGAAAATGTAAGGTTTTTTTGGTATAAGCATGCACGAAATTTATCATTTTCATTTTCGACCAGTTTCCTCTTTACTGTTTTTAAGTTATTGACTACAGTTTTGTAATTTCGCGATTACAAACAATAAAACCTAAAAAAACCGGGTCTCCCCGGCTCAAAGTGTTTCTTTTATTGCAGATTTTTATTGAGGGTTATTGGATCCGCTAGTAATGAAAGAAATGTCTCCTAAATATTTATATCCATTTATATTTTTTTTTTTTCAGGCAGCCTTAGAACACGAAGGAAAAATCCATATGGCAATTATTGGTGGACTTTACCATTCGGAACCCGTCGGGAGAGAGTTAACTTTACGACTTGCTCGACATTTGATTGCCGGGTATAAGTTGAAGGATCCGAAAATTTTAATGATTTTGAAAGAAGCAGTTCTTCATCTGATCCCCGCACTTGAGGAAGTCGTCCCTACAGATTGTTACTCGGTGAATAACAGCAGTTACGAAGATGTTTACAAAAGTTTAATGTCTGAAAAACAAGGAACGGCAACTCATTTGTTAACAATGATCAAAAAACAGAAGTTTGACTTTGTTGTAAGTATCGAAAGTGGAGGATTAGTCTTGAGGTAAACATAATTTTCTTATTCTCATTTTTGAAATAATGCCTAATAATTGTATTGAGGTTCTCTGGTATGTTTTCGAATCCATTTAGAATAGAAAAGTTTGACAAAGCTTTGGTGGGCGCAGTTTTTCTCGTTTTTTGAAATGTATTTCTAGTTTTAATATATATATATATCTAATCAATTATACTGTATATTTAATATACAATATAAATGGCAGTGCCACTGTAATGAATTGAGTTCCTAAAGCATCTAATTATTCAGTAATATTCTGGGAGAATAGTAAACTGTACATTTAATACTCCGTTTCTGCGAATGATATAAGGTTTTTGCTCCGAATTAACATTAGCTCTCAAAACTAAAAAACAACTTGTCTCTTGTATAATTGACTTTTTGCAGATACGGATTTAGGAATTAGACACGAATTAGAACATGTTCAACGTCCCTTGAGTTTGCGTCCTTCGGATGGGACGTTAAGCGTCCCGCCTGTGCGATGTCAGGTACTCGTTAAAGGTCCCCTATCCTAGATTATTAGGGTATGCCAAATTTCGTCCGGCCAGTTCTGAGTAGACCAGTCGGGCTTATGTCCACCAGAGCAACGAAAGAACCTTTTTTTTTGTGGTAGGCGATATGACGTGTTGAAGCCCGGGCTTCAGTCATAGTAGTCCGCAACTGGAGGGCAGCTGCACACAACCGAGCCGACTGGCGCAAGCTGATCCAAGAGACCTTGACTGAGAGATGATTTGTTGCCCCGATAATGATGAGTAACAGAAACAAACAACAACTAAAATATCTGTAACAAAACAGAAATGAGTTGCGATACGTTATTTTGATAATATTTTCAAATAAAATAAATAAATCGGCCATAATCGATAATTACAAGTATATAATTCTATGTAATATTCAAGTGCATACCAATAGTATAGGTTACAGAATGGAACTTGTCCTGGGCGATTCTAGATTATATAGTGAATATATATATTATACAATACTACTGATAAAAATATATTATTAAATTTGTAGCTGTACTATATTTGAAGCAACCATTATTTTCTAGTTTAAAATTTAATTCTCACTTTTTTTTAAAATCCAAATATGTATATTTTTTTTATATTATTTTTTAGGCATTCCCAAGTGCATGATCTCATACGATCCAATTTGTATGATATGTTAGTTGAAACATTTAAACGACTCAGGCCAAGAAAGGTAAATATTTTTGTATACTTTTACTCTTCTATACCTACAGTATAAGGAAGTATTGTAATCGTGCGAAATTCCGAGATCGAGTTTTCAACGGATTTTACGTTTCAAGGTCCCCTGAGTACGTTTTGACCATTTTTGCGATGATGTCTATGTATATGTGATTATAGATATTACTTTGTGAACGTTTTAACGCAGAAACGATTGTAACTATGAACTTGAAATTTGGAATGAAGATGTCACATGTGCTAACTTAGATCTGATTAGATTGTGGCCGAAATTGGGCGAAAATTAATACCAATTTACTGAAAGACAAATTTTATATTGTATATATGAATATAGTCTGTTTCTCGAAGGTCACTCGAGATACATGCTCCGAAAACCATCATAAAAAAACTTAAGCACGCCGTCCTTCGGATGGGACGTTAAGCGATGGTCCCGAGCTTGTACGATGTCAGGTACTCGTTAAAAACCTCTGCCCCAGGTAAATAGAAATTTAGGGTAGGCAAAATTTAGGACTCCCACAGTAGAGTCGGGCTCATGTTCACCAGAGTGACGAAAGAGCGCTCTGGTAGTAGGCGATACGACCTTGCAGTTAAAGCCCGGACATGAGTCATAAAACCTAACCTAACCTCTTATATTTGACTCAATTGACTGAAAATTATTTTTTTTTAGAAAGTCACTCACTTTGTCCGGCCCTTCCCCTCAATAAGTAATAACATTTTTTAAAAAAGAGGAATTTGGCAATGCGGTACTTAATGCTATTTTATTTTATTTTTAGTATCAAAATATGTATGTATATATATTTTTTTTTCTTAGATTTGTAGTAGGACCAAATTATAGCGTCCCATAGATTGCTATTTTTCTATTGCAAGCAATCTATGGGACGCTACAATTTGGTCCTATTACAAATCTCAGAAAAAAACCGTTAGTTGGAAATTTCATAAGAAATATTCTTATAGTGCACCAACCTACTGATTTCGCATAATTCAAACAGACGTCTGAAAAAGTGAGGACTTCATTTTTTTTGACCTTTCTGACTTCATGGCATTTCATAACAAAAAATTGGTGCCACCTCCAGGTTGGGTCATCTTTGGTCAACCTGCACGTTTTGTGATTACATTTTCGAACCCGTCTCGTAAAGTCCTTTAAAATGACGTGTCATATTGTGTTCGTAGAAAAATGAAGGTGTCTCTGTTCCTTGTGTAAACTTCGGTATTCTCTATAATTCTTACAAATTATGTTGTTTTGGTTTTAGGTTGGGAAGTGCCCTGAGTCACTTTCAAGAGGAATTTCAGTGAAGCAAGATGTCTTAGATCTGCTTCAAAATAAGTTCAACCTAATTGCGGTAACCTAGTATTTTTATATTAATTATATTTTTCACAAAATTTAGCATGAATGTGTTTATTCGGTCATCGAATAGAACTATAATTTTTGGTGATGATCGAACTTGAAGAAGTTATTAAAAAAAAAAAATGGAATAATCTATTTCCGTATGTTTACACCATGTATATAATACGGTAAGTTGAGGGCGCTGGTAGCTCAGTGATAAGCGTGCTTGCCTTCTGAACTGAAGATCGTGGGTTCGAAAACCGGCCGAGGCCCTTAGTTTATTTTATCTGGGAGGTAAAATAAACTTAAGCCCATCGTACTTCGAATGGTACGCTAAGCGATGGTCCCGAGCCTTTACGATGTCAGGTACTCGTTAAAGACCCTTAGGTGAATAAAATTTAAGGGTACGCAAAATTTAGGACTCCCATAGTAGCGTCGGGCTCATGTCCACCAGAGCGACGAAAGAGCGCTCTGGTAGTAGGCGATATGACCTAGTTAAAAAGCCCGGGCATGAGTCATAATAACTAACTTGTTACGGTAAATGCGAGTAGACTAGCCATATGGCGATAGTGAGTACAACGATGTTTTACGAAAATATGAAATACTCACATTTACCTATCCTAGTAAATACAACATATGATCTCATACCATTATACGAGTATGAAAAGTCCTTTTTTTTTTTTTTTTTTAATCTGGATAATCTACACTTTTCCACTGACGGGAGGTTCAAAATTGTATTCCTTTGGTTTCATGATATGGAAAAATCAAATCAAATTTGTCAAAAAGAATACAATTTTGACCCTCTCGTCGGTCTTTTTGGTTAAGCAGCCAATCAAATTATAGGCTTTATTTACATTCTCCTAGCTCTTTGGGAAATGTACATATTCTCCAAGGAATATCCACATTCACCACCTACTCACTTTTACCGTGATATATATATATATATATTGTTTAATTTTTGTTTTCAGGTTTCACCGCAAATTAACTGCTGTTCCTATGTCCAACCGGACTCTATTCCTGGTCTCTGGCAGCAGTATTTGGACCCTTTACTTGCTCTCTTATCAGTAGCCATGCAAGGTAAGAATAGTAAACTGCAGTTCGGGAGGTGAAAAATGCTTTGTCTTGGTCAGTTATAATTTGTACTATAACCATAAAATTCCAACAATAAAAAAAAAATTCGTAGGTGAATCACCAACTATGTACTTCCCCAGTACGAATTAATCAATTACATTTTTGCTCTCCCTCCAAAGTCAATATCTACCAGGTATATAACACAATGTTGGGAAGTTCTGAAATCAGTGCAGTACGTGAGACTTTTGATCAAAATGGTAATGTTGACAAAAATTATAAAATGCCACTGACAAAGTCTCATAAAAATAAACGTTTTGCTTTTATCGGGAAATTTATACCCTTAGGTGCAGGATGAATGTCAACCATTCTCGCTGTCGAGAAGAGAAGTTGAACCTGAACTTTTTTGCTGTTTCATGATGAGAAAAAAAAAAAAAAACATTTCAATGCAATCTCAACAACTTTTGTTTATTTACTTTTTTTCTACTTGAACTTCTTCCATGGCTTAGTTTTATTTATTATTTTAAATATATTATTATTTCTTTATAGGTATAAAAGGACGAGTCGTGGACAGTTCTGGGTTGCCGATGCGGGAAGCCGTCATATCTGTTAATGGGTCCATGCCTTATACAACCCCAGTCACCAAGAATGATGCAAAATTTAAATTTATTTTACCGTCCGGCTTTTACGTCCTATATGTATGATTATTATTTTTTGCACTATAACTTTATATACATACATATAATAAAGGTGATCCGTATTTGCATCAAGACTTGTATCAAGACTAAGGAGAAAAAAAAAGAGTATTTCATGGAGGTCTCGTATGATGCCGACTGCTGTTCACTAATGGTTATCTTTCATGATTGCACTGTACTGCTCATTGCTGTAACCACGACTATACTGATAAAAAATATTTTTTGCTTTAGTTTTTTTTTTTTTTTACGCATCGGCTACTGTGGCCATTAGCGTTTCCGAAATAGGATTAGCGGTAGCGATGGAAAGGTATGGTAAGAAGTGTCGGACACTCTCCAGTTGTAGCGTCCAGTCTAAGAAGGAGAGGTCCATGGTAGATTGAGGTGGCAGGTTGGACAACCAGCCAGCCTATCACCAAGTCTAGGGAGTGTTACAATTTTTCTTTAGTTACTCTATTGACTGATTATTCATACATTGAAATTGTTCATTTTTATTTAACAAAAACTTGATTTCGCCCTTATAAAGGTGTATATGAATATATTGGGCAGGTCACCTTCAATTTCTTTGCTCGTGATTAGAAAATCGTAATTGATCGGAATATTTTCACTCGTGTCGCATCAAACTTTTCGTCTAAACCATAAAATGGTAATTGGATTGGTCATACAATTTTGTAAATTGAAATACCTATAAGTACCTATGAAATACCTACCTAGAGACGATACATGAAGTTGAGGTCCATCGGCATGTCACATCAAGAGATGTTGGGGTACGATACACTCCAGAGACGATATGAGATGTTGGAGTGCCATACACCCCAGACACTGGAATTTGTATTTTGTTATGTGTTACTAGTTCAATATTTAAGACAAGAGATGTTGGGGTGCAAGTCAGTTCACAGATATCTTAATAATAACCTGTTTGAAATTCATTACTTTCCATTTAATAGAACTGAGAGAATATAATATGCAGATGTTGTAGTCTGTCTGATCCCAGATAGATGTTGGGTGCCACATGGGTCTGACGGACCCCGGATAAATATAAGAAAGTAAACAAAACATTGAAATATACTTTTGTAAGCTAGTGTTACTGTTACCGAATGGGTGGCAGTTAACAGGAATGTACCATTTATATTAATGAGTTTAACAGAAATTAGAACACTAATTTTCTGAGAATCGTATTTTTGTTTTAAGTGAACTTTGTTATATTATTTTAGTTTACTCATTATATATTTTACTATGTTACAGGTGACATGTCCACGCCATGAAACGAAAGAGGTTTTGGTCAACGTTCGGGAAGGATCCTTTTCAGATATTTTAATACAAATGCAGCCCCTACACTTCAAATTTTCTTCTTTCCACGCTCCCAATAAAATGTCTGGAGTATTTGGTAATTATTTGACGGTCAATTCAGAAACTTGATAAAGATGAAATTATAATCATAGAATAATAACAAATATATTCTATGAGGTTTTTATATTAAACTACAATGTTGATATTGCATACGTCGTACAATTGTGTACATCGAAATAGCTTATAAAATAAATACAACAACCAATATTAAATCTTAGAATACAAAAACATAGGTATAAGATAAAAAATAATATTTAAATAAATAATGGAAGATACATTAATATCAAATTCCTATTACTATTTATATTTTAATTATAAATATTTCATAATTATATTTCTGCAGATAAATCTTCTTACAGGACGATATTTCGGGGTGAACAAGGGCCCCTTCCTATGTCATGACGAGGGAAATACAGAAAAAAAAGTGAAATATACATATATGTATTATTTATATTTATTTTTTATTATTTATATTTATATGTATCTGATCTTGATGGAGGAACTCTGCCAAAAAATTGAACTACCAATCTTAAAAATATTAAATAATGAAAAATACGTTACTAAAATAGTTTTGTAGTAAAAATAACATCTATATAAAAATCCTCTATATCCAGAGATAGACCAAAAAACTCAATTAAATTCCAATATGTTATTGTTACAGGTTATGTGACGGATGGCTTGCATCATCCTGTGGAAAATGCAAATGTTACTATAGAAGGTCGAAATGATTCTGCACCAGTTAATAAAGATGGCGCTTTTTGGATTCCACTCTCACATGGTAATGTTGAAGTGCTTAGTATAGTATATAAACTAACAAACTATTGTAATTAGCCTTTTTCACGCCGCCCGGTGGAATAGGTCGCTTCCATCGTAGTGCCCCCTTGGAAAAGTCTCTTGGGAAATCTTGGTCTCCAAGATTTCACGGCAAAACGACCTACATTTGTCGCCAATATTTACTGCACAAAATCATTGATAACGACAATGACGCAGACAAAGAGGCCGAATCAAAACGCGGAGTGCCTACCTGATATGAACAACAAAATATTCTATCTTTCTTGTCATTATTATGCTGGAGATCCTTAACTTTCGTCGGCATTTTGTACAAACATATTCTAAGGTTTCGATACTCATTTCTTTGAGTTTCTGTCTGTCCATAGCTCTCATGCCGCGGACCTCAAAGCTCCCCATCAAATGTAGTGAGTTGTTTAAATATGTGGCTTTCATAAAAATAAGTCTTATACTTATGTTGTGATGTCTGCAACTGAATTATCTATAGTTTTTCTTTTTCAACGAATTGAATAAATTGTACTTCTTGGAGGTGTCCACAATTAAACCAAATGAACTAATTCTCTGGGAAAAGGAAAACACACTAAATATCTACTCATGTTCTTCCCCGATCTTACACAACTTTTGAATAAGTTTGTTTTTACTTTCTTATATCTATAGTATAAGGAAGTATTGTAATCATGCGAAAATCTGAGATCGAGGTTTCAAGTTCCTCTGAATACGTTTTGTTGATCGTTTTCGCAATGCCTGTGAGTGTGTGTATGTGATTGGAAAGTTGAGAGCGCTCTACCGCAAAAATAATTGTAGCTATGAACTTGAACTTTGGAATATAGAGGTCACATGTGCTAACTAAGATCTGATTTAGTACATTGAAGCCTAAAAAATATAAAACATTCTCTCGTTCCTGCCCCTGGCGGTGCAGGGCACAAAATATTGAATGTAGACTTATACCTAGAAGCGAAGTTCATTAGGACGGGGGCGAATAACTTTAGTGGCCAACCTCAGAATGCTCACACAGGACAGGACACGACTGCCTCCAGAAACATCTGGAAGAGGATAGGAGTGGCGACTCGCCGATATGCCCTCTCTGTAACTGGGTGGAAATGACGGAGGATCGACCTCCGACATGTTCTGCGCTGCTTGATGTTGTCCGAGGTCAGGGTAACATTTCTCAAGAGAAACTTAGGAATAAGGCATTATTATATTGGGCTGCCAGACAGCGCATCGCTGAAACGCCAAAGGTGGGCGTGGAATAAAAAAATTGTTATGTCCCAAAAATAAATTTATTATAACACCAACATAACATAATGAACATAATCTTACTTATATATTTTTAAGTGATTAATCTTTTTTTAATAGACTATATTTCGCTCTGAATTTTCTTTATGTATTATTTAAACATTATTTCAAATAGATTTCTTATTATTATTGTAATCATTTTAGGGAAGCATACTGTGACAGTGTTCGCTGATGGTTACACATCCTCTACAAAACTACTTGAAATAAAGGAAGAAAAGGCAACCCAAGTCGTGTTTACCTTATCAAAAACTAGCACTATGATGGGTCTTCCGAGGTCCTTATTTATTATACTTACAGGTAACCATATATTTATTTCATATTAACCACAATTTGTGTCCTGTTGTGTACCCGATCACTTTTCTCAATATCTACCTTGTTATCTGATCAGCCAATAATAGATTTCATTTTCTTTATCTTTCCTCCATCTTATTTATTTAAGCACTTAACATTATTTATTTTTTTGACCATATAGTCTTAATTGTCAAAAAAATGAATTAGAAGTATAAGTAAAGGCGCGTTTCTTGAGGGCATAATATTTTTTATTCTTGAGTTATTGAACGAAAAACTGAGAAAAATGTTGTTGCAATTTGACAAAAAAGTTTTAAAAACGCCCTTTTGTGTTTTGGAATTGGATTTCGAGAAAAAAAATATTAGAAGCTTTTCGGTGAGAATTCGTGACTTAGTTCATTCTATTCTTGATGCCCATCACTGATCCTGGATAGAGTGTCACATTGTATCCTTTATTTATATTTGTAATTTAATATATTTTTAAAAATTATGTTTCAGTGTTGATCTCGGTCTTGTTGGTCGGTGTTGGAATGTTCTGTTATATGTTGTACAGCTCTAACGATAATTTTCATAGTCCAGCTGGATTTTTTCTTGTTCCACAAAAATCTTCATTTTTCGAAGAAGATGAAACAGACCTTTTCAAAACTCCTATCCGGGGTACATGGATGAGTATTGCTATATGGTTTATTTCATGCCAAAATTAACACTTTTCTGATGTGAATTTTTTTTTTCTTCTTGAGTTCCGTTTTATAAATGGTGAAAGCGGTGTCTGTCCTACATAATATATAAAATTATTCTTTTAAATTAACAAAGTGGTCATCTTTTTATGATTCTGAAATAAATCATTAATAATTATTAAAAAGTGTTCAAAGGCATGGCATGTCTCTTAGAGTGCGCTAGTTTTCTTTTTTTGTATTTGTTTTAGTTATATTATTTGCATTGTAATGAGTGATCAAACTAATTGTACAACTGGCAGAAATAATGTTAAATATAAAGCACTAATTCAATTCTTCTAATATTTTTTAATGCCATCAAATGTTAGAATAGGCAAACCAGCAATGTTCTCAAAACATTTTTATTTAACTGCTTGTAAGCACATTATTTACTTAATATCATCTTTCTGTCTGAGGATAGACGTAAGGAAGATACTAAATGCCACAATTCTAGATAGCTTAGAGGATCATTTTAGCTCGGTAGGTCAGTTCTTTGTTATAAGAAGGAGAGATGAGGCTTGTGGTCGAATAAAACAAACTTGTGGAATTTCTGCCAAGCTTTCGGCACTTAGTGTGCCTTCTTCAGGGCCTGTATTGACATATATAAATTATTATTGAGTTGATTTATGCTAGCCTTGTGAAAACCTTTCTATATTTTTGAATAAGTATGTATCATAATATGAAAATCACAAACATTTTGTCGGCAAAGTGATAGTTTTGTGTGAAATGACCTATAAATACATGATTTTCGATGTGTTGAATTAACATTTCTGCTTTATTTCTTGATGGAAAATTATTGTATACGTATTTTTTAGGCACTACTCTTAATACTTCGGCGTATTACGACAATAGCGACATAGAAGAAGAAAGCAATTCATCGGATGAAGATCTTTGGATAAGATGAATTAACAACTGTCTATAAGAAGAATTGTAAAATTATGTAAAAATTGACGAGGCTTAATACCGTTAGGGCTGTTCATAGAGGGATCCAATACGGTGGTACGTTATTTGTGGAAGGTTATTTTCAATTCGGGAGGAAGAGAGGCGTTGTGCTAAAATTTAGTTCACCTAAAGGATAACAAGTCGATTATGAACCAAGTTTGTTCATTTCCGGAATGAAGGGCGAAAAGACTGGACCCTCTTCAGGAAGCGCCTTCCTAGCAACCTCCTCCCTTCCCAATTGGTAAATTATGGTTATTGTCAAATCCAAGAGCATTTTAACAGTGTTAATCGTTGTGAGTGGAGAATTGCTCTCCAGGCAACACAAAGGCGTGCATGGGTGGAGACCTTTTTGAAAATTTGATAAGGAAATTGGACAATCCAGCTTGACCAAAAAAATGAAAAATCTTCCTGGTTAGTTTATTATTTTAAATGACTATTTTGTTGGTTCCCTCGTTCAATTGGCCACAAAAGGACCAAAAAATAAGGTTGAAAGTGCCTATTATATTTTTTGAAAATTCTGAAGAAATGAAAATTACTGATTATTTTTTCTAAAAATATGTACAAAACTTTTGTATTTTTTCTTTCTTTTTTTGAATTTATACCTTTATAGTACCTTTATATAGTATGAAAAGTTTATTTGTAATTTCTATTGTTCCTTCGTTTTTTGTTTTTTTAATTTTAAGACAAATATTTTTTTTTCATTAAAAACATTTATTCACTTATTTCATGTTGTATGATTATATATATTTAAATTTCATCTATACATTTTTAACATATATTAAAACTAGCTTCTTCTCTCAATTCCGTGTAATTTCGGATATAATGGCAATCATTTATAAGAACGGAACATTGCTGGTCTCTTGAAGGTTCTTTTATAAATGATTTCTACTGTTTTTGTTTAGAACCATACAAGGGAGAATTTAAAAATGCCGTAGACATTGTATCATGTAGGGTGTATTTTAGAGATGAAAATCATTACAGGGGGCGAGGAGTAGATTGGATTCAGGTCTTGAGAATCAAAAGTTATCTGATAAATTCATATTTTTTTTTATCTGAATATATTTTTATAGTTATGCATTACTCGTAGCCTGTATTAAATACATTCCTGTAGTAAATCAGTGACAGCAAACGTTGGAAGCATTAATCAAGAATATATGCTAAAACAATGATATTTCATGTTCTCAACTTCTTATGGATTTATGAATGTGTATATATGCAATGTGTATATATACACTGAATGTTCAAAAAAGTTGTAAGGAGTGATATTACTCCTTAAGTCTAACAAATAATGCCCTATAAACCATGGTCCGATTCTCGTTTTTCGGTTATTGGGTGTTTTCGTATTTTTCTCTATAAGTTTGTTTTTGCTCAATAAATCGCTTTCACTCAGCTACACCCCCCCCCCCCCCCTCTAATCTGAACTTACTTTTGATACCACTATCCGAAAGCTCGTTGAATTTCCTATAAAAATACTGTTCTTGTTTGTAGAAACCCCATCATGTTAAAAGATTGGGCCCTCTCATAGTTCCGGGAACATCTCAAGAAGTCTAGATAGATCATTTTGTAGAAAATGGAAGTAGACTTCAAAATGATCTACCTAGGTTTCTTAAGATGTTTCAGAGTATGTGAGATGGCTGTTTTTTTTCTCTTAGGGTTTTCTACAAAGAAGAAGTCTTCAAAAAGGAAGTGGAAAGTGAAGATGACTTGGGGCAGGCATGAGGTATCGTTCGTTCCATGAGGAAGAGTGTGTACCATGGAGGGCAGCTTAAACATTCAAAAACAATATAATTAACTCTTGCATATTATTCTGAATTCTTGTACTAATTGAATTAATTTTACATATTATCAAAATGTGAAATAAAGTGTGAACAATTTCGAGTTTTCCTACATTCATTTGTCTGGCTCCCCTCTCATAAGACACGTTCAAATTTAAATGTTGAATGTAAATTGAAAATTGACCACTTGATAGCTAGTAGGGCAGGAATATCGTAAGACGGGTGACACATGAAACAGTAGGTAAGCTAGACCCCCCCCCCCCCCCCCCCCCCACTCCTGTGTATTTGTTTCTTTAATTACGGACAAATGTATAATTACAAACATATTTAAATTGTACAAAATATCATTTAAATTGTATAAAATATATATTTTATACTTATTTTTTCTTGTTATTTACTATTCTGTGATCCAAATTGTTCCCCTTAGCACAGCTCAATCTTTACCTATATGACGTTACAAAAATTTATTATAATGACTAAAATAAATGAAATATAATTTTAAGTAATTATATTATTACCGTACAATGAAAAAAATAATATCTCCTAATTATCACCGGACATTAGTGAATAAAATTTAAAATTGTGATAATGAATGAAAATTAATAAATAAAACAAACTTATTTTTTGAAATATTGTCTATTCCATTAAAGATAATTATAAAACTACCGGTTTCGGCCTCACACCAACGTCAGGTCTAGTTATTAACTAAGTCAGTTGGCAATAAACCTTTTACAGATATTTGGTTTGGGCAGTTTTAGAAAGAAATAGCGGATTTTCATAATAGGTACTTGAACAACAACAATGGTTCCTTTCTCTATGGCAATGCAAGTAACACCAATTTGCATAAACTTGACATAATGCATCGTCGCTGCCTACGCCATTGTCTCGGATTACTTCAATCAACTCCCATCGACGTACTACTCTCAGAGGCTGGAGAATTTCCACTGAAATTTCGCAGACAGATGTTGGCCGACAGAAGTTTCTTAAGAATAATGTCTGGCAATAGTTCACTTTACAATAACATTTTGGAATTAAATCTACAAATCTTAACGAATACCTTTTGGATAAAAAAAAAACCACCTCTCCTTTCATATAGTTTTCTCAGTTACCATCAATTTTACGATTCTATCCATAAGTCAGATAAAATCTCTATTTTTAATATAGATTATCCGCATTTATTTAAAAAGATCTTAGTGTATGTGCCGCACAAATCCGATGTTATTGACCATGATAGAATGGTCGAAGATTTGATTAGATGTCATTATATCATTTTCACGGATGGAGCTAAGTGTGAACAAGGTTGTGGCTCGGCTTTTTACGATCCTCAGAGGGACTACAGGGATTTGTTCTCTTTACCATCTTGTTTCTCTGTGGTGTCTGCCGAACTTATAGCTATTTTAGGGTCCCTCAAATATGCTTTGAAGATGGATGAAATTAGAAATTTGGTTATTTTCAGCGATAGTCAACTCTCGTTAGGGTAACTAAGCAATTTCACTTATAAGAATATCAACAACATTGTATTGGAGATCGTAGAAAGTGTCTGCTTGCTTGAGAATAAAGGAACAAGAGTTAGGTTTGTTTGGGTGAAGGGACATGCGGGTATTAAGGGCAATGAGATGGCGGACAGTTTGGCGAGGAGAGCAGTCTCAGAGGGGACAGCCCTGGGCAAGTCCTGTCTTCCCTATATAGACTTGTTTGGAGAGGTGAGGAAGAGATTGTGGTTCGATTGGCAGCAGGAGTACGCTTCTTCGAAGAAAGGATCATTTTTTAAGAAAATTATTCCACAAGCTCAGCTCAAACCATGGTTCCATGGAGAAAATCTGACGAAGGACTTTTGTAGGTCAATTTGCCGACTGAGAGCTAACCACGGTATTTGTGGATGGTATCTTCACAGAATAGGTCTGACCGAAACCTCCAAGTGTAGGCATTGTGACGAGGTCGAGACTCTGGAGCACATGATTATGAGTTGTAGCAAGTACCAAATAGAAAGATTAACAATGTTATCCACTGTAGAGAAATTGGTAACACAGCCTTTTTGCTACACCACATTATTGGCATCAAACAATACTGAGATATATGGTAGTATTGTGCAGTTTTTAGGGTCGGTGAATGCAAGAGTCTAAATTTAATACTACATAGACTGGCTATGGTGAAAAGCTAAGGCCAAGAAAAGAAGAAAAAAAAAAAAAAAAAAAAAAAAAAACAACAACAATAAAAAAATTAGTATTTCATTTATGTAGTTTCGTTAAAATATATATAAGGACACTATATAAAGGGAAAATAAACTGGTATTTCGCAATACATATGTATATATTGCGAAATACCAGTTAATTATATATATATAAATATATGTATTATATAGTTTTTATTTTTTCCTTGATATATTATATATACACACACGGACGTTTTACGGCTGAAATGAAAGATAAAACTATTTAATAAGTTCCTGGTCAAAAATGACTAATTCGAGAGTGCAAACAAATCAAATTAAAAAAAAAGTTTATTATTACAAGTTGTTAAAAATATGTACCTCTGCAGTAAAACTGCATTTACCAATCAAAATAGTTCATTCTATCTCGACTTTCACCGGGTTGCCACCGAGGGTGTGACAATTTGAACACATTTTTGTGTCCGTTCACGTAATGAATTTTGTCCGCGTACAGCAGTTCAGGGTTCATTATTTCGACCTTCAGCCTACGCCTTGTTTTCCTCAACGGTTTTCTTTCAACTCTCTTCTTAGATATTGTGTATGGTTCCGTTTTTATTTTTTCCTTGACATACAATGCCCTTCGAATTTCCTCAGGGGTGTAAGGGTAATGCCATTTGCCATAATTTCGTTTCTTCAGTAGTTTCTCGATGCTCCCCAAATGAGTGTAAGTGTAAAACTCAATTTTTCGTTCAGTTTTTTTCTTTTCATCGATTTCAGTTTCTCTAAGTTGCCGTTCACGTTCTGAAAAATTACTCTAAATTATTATCTCACTCTAAACATAATGCTGGGAAAAACTTAACAATCATAAAAGTAAGAGAGAAAATTGTTTTGTTTTTTTAAACATAAATAAATAAAACTTCGTTGGAAATATAAATAATTTCTCAGGAAAGTTTTCGTCTATTAATTGCATTGCGTAGGGCGCTATTAAACTAAAGTTAGCCCTCAAACAGGTCTGCTGGCTGGGGAGTTAACTGTATTCTTCAGTAGTTTCGTAGTATAATTAATTAGGTTCAGTAAGGGAGGAATGTTGGAAGAGGCAGGGAGAGGGTGTAGTTATAGCAACACTACAGTCGATCAGTCCGTCTCTGTAGCTCATCTCTTTCATCCTCTTCACTATAGAAACTATTCAGAACACTTATGAAAAAAGACTGTTTTTTTTTCTTCAAATGTTCCCCCCATCCATTCTCTAGTTATGTCATTTGTTTTTCAAAAGAAATTAATTTCACCTCAAAAATTCTTACCTAGTCCCATTAAATATACATTTCTTTCCAATTGCTTCCTCGCCTTCCATTCGATGTCTGGCGGATTAATATACCTCGTATAATTTGGAGGGGTCATGTTTTCAGGGTACTTTCTTCGAACTAAATAGTTTAGTAATGGCGTTGTTGCTGTGATAGCTTTTGGATAATAGTCAACTTTGTGCATATGTTCGTCATCTCCATAATGTGCTAAAACAACAAACAGAGTAACTTTTATTTACAAACAGAGTGCTAAAACATCTAAACTTCAGGAATGACCCGTACATGAGAGCACCCAAAATAAAAACTTATACGAACTTAGGTTAGGATAGAATAAATGTATCTACATGAAATTTTATATATGAATCCAGAACCCATTAACGACGACACCCATCTTTTTCAGCCAAATCGACTAAAGGGAAGGGGATTCGGGGGGAGGCTTAACTTAAATACTCTAATAATTGTCGATACAATGAATGTATCGACATTATAAGAAGTTATTCGAACCCTCAGGCCAGCTCGAAGCCGGACTTAATAAACTCGGTCAAGAACCTTTGGGACAAGCTTGGAGAACATACCTCAGGACACCCTCAAAAACCTCATAAGGAGTATGCCATGGAGGCAAGAGGTGGTACAATAAAGTACTAAAAAGAAATGTGCTACGAAAATATGAAGACATAAGCAAAATTTTATTTTTTAACATTTTTTTTTTTTTCAATAATTTTATTAAAAAATAAATTTTTTTAGTTTTCCAACCATTTTGATTTTTGTTTCCTAATTCCTTATGAAATTTGCTGCACTCTAAACTATATTTGATCCAAAAAATTAGAATTGCAACAAAAAAAAATGAAATTTTTAGAATGCGCTGTTTTTTTTGTGGAGCAGTATAGTTGTACAGATAAAATTAAATTACCAGGGCCTGGTTTGTGGTTATCAGTTGAAACACCATGGTGGGCTCTGGGAATATCTGATCCAAACCCATAAGCCCTACATGGACATCTTTTGTTATATTTCTTAGGAACTGGAGCTTTGTATTGTTTAGGCTTCTTCCATGATTTTTCTCTATAGGATTTAACATCCTTTGAACGCTTTCTCCATAAATCACGTCGCCTAAAATCAGAAGAAAAAAAAAACATAAAGACCTCTGCTTTCCCATGGGCAGGAGGTGTGAGACAAAGGACAAGAACGAAACACCAAACACTGGCAGTTATTGGAATTTTTGAGTTGCGCCCCGAAATCCCCCCCCCCCCCTCCTGCTGATTCCGCCGAAAATTAATAGTTGTCTAGAGGGTTTGAATTTATATTTAAAATTTCATGTCAGTAGATTCATTACAACGGCAGTTATTAGAGTTTTTGTGTAAAGTCTCCCCCAATCCCCCCTCCTTTAGCCGATTTGACTGAAAATCAATAGCTGTAGTCGAGGGCGCCGGTAGCTCAGTGGTAAGCGTGCTTGACTTCTGAGCTCAAGATCGTGGGTTCAAAACCCGACCGAGGCCCTTAGTTTATTTTATCTGGGAGGTAAAATAAACTTAAGCACGCCGTCCTTCGGATGGGACGTTAAGCGATGGTCCCGAGCCTGTACGATGTCAGGTACTCGTTAAAAACCCCTACCCTAGGTGAATAAAAATTTAGGACTCCCACAGTAGAGTCGGGCTCATGTCCACCAGAGTGACGAAAGAGCGCTCTGGAAGTAGGCGATATGACCTCGTAGTTAAAGCCCGGGTGTGAGTCATAAAACCTAAACCTAACCTAATAGGTGTAGTCCTTAGAGTGTTCTGATACACATAAAATTACGTGTCGATACATTCATTCTGTCGGGATGGGACACAGACACACTTTTCACTTTTGGAATCAGGCGGAAACATGAATTCCGCTGAAAACTCAGCATCGAATTTTCGAACGATTACATAACTTCCCTTATACATCGTATAGCTGAGGAAGTAAAAGAAGTGACGTTTAAATGTGTAAAAAAAAAAAGCCTTTATTCATATTCGTGTATTGTTTCTTTCAACGATTCTCTGTCCTTGAGTAATGGTGAGACGTTCAAACATCATTTCTTCACTAAGTACCAATATTTAGTGTTTAAATGTGTTTGCAGTGTTCCATATTTAAAAGAAATTGGTGGAATAGTTCAAAGAATCCGTTTTGCAAGCATTATGACTTGGTTTATTTTTGAAGTGAAACTTCTTATAATTTGTTGTACGTCACGAAACTCGAGCTGCTTTCGTTCGACGAACGAGCCATTAGATGTTGGAATCATAGAAGAGGTCATAGGTTGGACATCAGTCAGTGTCAGCTGGGGTAGTAGAACAATGGCGCATCTCCTACAGGCGGTGGAACCTTCTCTAATTCCATGTATGTATTATGATTTGAAAAAGAAAATGATTACAAAGGTTAAAAAATCAAGTCCACCTCCGTGTAATGAAGCTCATACTTCCTTCAATATAACTAAATTTAAAACAAAATTTTCGAAATACATATAATGCATACCTTTGAAACATCGCTTTCAATTTCGATATCATGGATGTCCTGTTTTCTCGAATCATTTCCAAAGTTTTTTTTTCGCAAGGAGCAATTTTTACTGGAAACATTTGTCGATCTACAAAGAATTATTATTTAGTAATGTCAGGTACTCGTTAAATAAAGACCCTAGTGAATAAAAATTTAGGGTAGGCAACATTTAGGACTCCCACAGTAGAGTCGGGCTCATGTCCACCAGAGTGACGAAAGAGCGCTCTGGTAGTAGGTGATATGACCTCGTAGTTAAAGCCCGGGCATGAGTCATAAAACCTAACCAATGTATAAACCTTGCGCACTCATGATTTTTTTAATTTCTGAAATTGGCCGATTTTAAGCTATTTTCTATATTAAGCCATTTGTCGAGATTTGCTTCGTTTTGCATCTTATAGGTCTCAATCTCTTTGCTTATTATTTAACTTTCATTTGCAACCAGATGCAGAGTCTAATGTTCAATATTGGCCAAATGCGACACCAAAACGTCCAATAGTTTTTTGATTAAAAAAGAGTCTATTTTAAAATTACCACAAAATCTGTTTATTTTATAGTAGACTTCTGCTGAAGCTGATTTTTTTGTTGTCTATTCATATGTTTCCAAATTTTCAAACCGCATTAAATTTGGTCAAAAACTTCAAAAGTTAGATATTCTCGTTTAAAGATTTCACATTTTAACATTTCGGTGTTATTTTTTAGGTATTTTTTTTATTAATGCATTTTCAGTTTTTGCTTTATAACTCAAAAACGAGATAAAGTTATGAAAAGTCTTATGATATTTTTTGCTCCCTTATGAAAAAGCAAAGAAAATGAACCGAAGTAGAGGTCAATCTGACCACAATAAATGAAGTTGTCATTTTAAGTTGAAGTAAAGAAAATTTAAAAAATAGCATATTTTCGTGTAATTTCTTCAAAAACTTTTTTAAGAGACCTCAAGTAGAAAATAAAGTTGATCATATGTTAATGAAAATGAAACTCAAGATCAGATTTCTCACCGATTTCATAACTTCCCCTATACCTGTCACAGAATTCATAGACAAAACATACCTTGATTCAGATTGTAGTACCTAGTATGGCTTATAAACCTCTTAATTAATTTTTCTGGAAGGAAGAGATGCATCGGTATCGGTATGTCCTTCGGGAAACTACTTATATCATTTTCAGGGTTGTTGAGATAATTCTTAAAGCTTGAAAAATAAAAATAAAATGAATTAAATTATTAGGTAATAAAAAAAAAGTCAAATAAAAAAATATAATAACCCAGCACTAAATCAATTAAAGTTTTGCTGTCTCTCCAAACAGCCCCGCCGCAACATATATCAGTGCCCTAGGCGAAAATCTACCTTGCGCCCTCTTGTAAGGAGAGAAAATTTCAATAATTAAAAAATAAAACTTCATAAAAAAAATGTTTTAATGTTTAAATTTATTATAAAAAAAGAAACTACTATATATAAAAAAATTATAAAAACAACATATATTATCATAATATATCTGAAAAAATGATTGAAAGACATCAAATTGTATCAATTTTTGGAAAAATTCAATCGTATTTTTCGGGCTTTAGCATTAGCAAATTCTTCAATTACATCCTTGAAATGTATGTTCTTGGCCAGTTCGTTTTCTATTGCAAGAGCATGGAGTCTTTCTTGTGTCATAGTTGATCTTAAATATGTTTTTATTAATTTCAATTTGCTAAAACTCCTTTCGCATCTGGCTACTGATACTGGAATCGTTAAAAGTATGCGTAACGCAATCCACAAGTTTGTGAATAAGTTGCAAGTTTTTTTTCAATTCTTTCAATCAAGGTCAAAGAGTCAACAACTCTTTTGCCCCTAACATCGAGGCGCCCTAGGCTATCCGTTCCGGCGGGGCTGTCTCCAAAACCAATAGACAAGGGGCTTCTGAAGCCTCCTACTAAATTTAGTGTCGATACATTCAATACATCGACCGTTTTGGAGTTGATCTCTCTGATCCCTCCTTTTCCTTTAGCCGAAAATTGATGATGGTGATATCCTCATAGGGTTTTAAATTGAAAATATAAGATTTCATGTCGATACATCCATTATATCAGCAGTCTTTTGGGTTTTAGTTGAGCCTCTCTCTGATTCCCTTCTTCCCTTCGGCAGATTCAGCTGAAAATTAATAGCTGTCGTCCTTTGGGGTTTTGGAATTGCTTAAGAAATCGTCTCTATATTCATTATAACTGTGTCTATATTCATTTCAATGGCAGTTATGTGTTAAGCTCTCTCCTCATCCCTCCCTTCCATTCGGCCGATTTGACTGAAAATCATTAGGTTTCGCCGTCCTTATAAATTTTGTATCGATACATTCATTATATCGGGAGTTATCTTGTTCACAGACAGACAGGTAGAATTTTACTTTCCCAACTATACGAAGTATAGGGGAAATTATGTAATATGTCAAAAATTCGAAGTTGCATTTTCAGCGGAATTTCATGTTTTCGGATACCTTGATTCCAAAAATGAAAAAAAACACATCTCTGTCTGTGTGTCTGTGAATATGATAACTCCCGATGGAATGAATGTATCGTCATCAAATGTAATGTGTATCCAGAACCCCACAAGGACGACACCTTAAGATTTTCAGCCAAATCGACCAAATGTAAGGGGGCATTAGATGGGAAGCTTAACACAAAAAAACCCAATAACTGCCGATGTAATGGATAAACCGACATGAAATTTTATATTTAAATTCAAAACCCTATAAGGACAGCACCTATTAATTTTATGCAAAATTGGCCAAGAGAAAGGGGGATCAGGGGCTCGACTCAAAAATCCTAATACATAACTACCGATCTATTGAATGTATCGACATAAAATTTAGTATGAGGATTCAAAAACCCCTACATAAGTCAATTATTGATTTTTAACGTCAGTATATGATTCTGCGATCTAGTGAAAAGCTAATAAAATAAATAAAAATAACGAACTTAAAAAGATAAACAATTGTTTTTATTTATTGATTTTTAGCTCAAAGAGTCGACTTGTTATGGGGAGTGAAAAGTTACTTGATTAATTAGTTTTGGGGAAGTACATAGTCGTTGATTCACTGACGACTTTTTACAAAGCAATTAGGGCGCTGCCAGGTTCAAGCTAGTTCAAGCACTCATTGCAAAACTTTGCTTTCACTATAGGAATTGTTTGTTCTGCCATTTTTACAGTTTGGGTTTCGTCTTGTCTGGGTTTCGTTACCGTTTATTTTTCTTTTATTTATCTCTCTTTATCTCTTTATTTATTTTTTTTGCAACCAGGACTGTTTTCATCATCATCAATGGTACATCACCAATTGCGCTATTTAACCAATACGGATTCAGTTTAAGGACCGGAGCTTCCTAAGGACCACCTAAGCAAACTATACACCTAAGTATTACTGTTTATAAATGTAATAATCATACCTTGTTTATTATTTACTTACCTTATAATTTCATCATAATTAGTTTTATTACTCTCAATATAAAAAGGTGGTTGAAGGTTATCTTCTCTTATTACATCAGCTACATCAGGATAAGTAAATAAATAATAAATAAAAGTAATAATAATATACAATTGTGGCATAGCCACATGTTATTTATATATATATATTTTCAAATGTGATAATTAAAAATGTATATATTGTTGTGTGATCTGAAAAAGAGCGTTTTGAGTGTGTACAAATAAAAATATATACGATGAAATTTGTGATTGTCAATAATTCGGTTAACAACGCTACATTGGTGGCAGCGGTGGGATAACAATGCCGAAAGAGCGACAACACGCGCCGGGGAAGAGGAGCGGCGCCGATGAGGCAGTCGACAGGAGACCCCTCATTTTCCCGAAAGATTTGTGATTGTCAATAATTCGGTTAACAACGCTACACAATACAATATAATAATAAAAAAAACATTGAAAGCTATGGGGACCAGCCGGTCCCGACAGAATGAATACATTAATAAAAAATTTATTGTGTGGATCCAGAAGCCATCTATTGATTTTCAGTCATATGGGCCTCTTTTGAGTAAGACACTTCGTCTAAATCGGCCAAGGGGAAAAGTTGGATTAAATGGGGCCTTAGCATTAAAACACTAATAAATTTCGATAAAATAAGCATTTCAGTACAACATTTCATACGTATAGCGAAATCTTAGTTCACAAATAATTAGAGGTGGGGAAGTACGTTGCTGGTGATTCACAGAGAAGTTTATATTTTTTTTTCATGTACTTACTGTTTGTCTTCTCGTAAGGATGGACTGCATCAGTGTCCACCGTGTTCCTGACAGACTCATATTTGAACTTCAAACTTTCTTCACTATTAGATTGATTCGGCTCAGGTTCTTCAAGCTTCATAGGATGATCTAAAATTGTACGTATAAGTACTGTAAGTATTCACTCAAATTTCAAATGTCTCAAAATGAATTTTCAATTTAAACATTTTCAACACATGTGTTGTCTATGAACCTCACGGGTACAAAAGTAAAAAAAATAAATAAAAAATGTTGAATTCGAGCGTAGAGTTTGCAGTTAACGGTTTGTTATTAATAACAACTGTACATGCAAACCGTTAACTGCAAACTCTCTCGAATTCAACATATTTTCTTTTTTTTTCCCCTCCTGACATTTCTTACTTAGGACATTTTTAATGTTTCATGGTATATTTTGTAATTTCTAAGCATTTTGTATAACAATTTCATATTTTCTACAACTACATATTTCAGCTATTTTAAATGACGTATTTTTTAGTGCATATAAATCTGGTGTCCAATAATAACTCACAAACAGGATGTAAGATTGCAGATATTTTCATGGTTCCACTTGTTACCTTCTTCTTCTTCTTCTGCTCTTGATTTTCAACGAATCCCATGCAATCAGAGCCTTAACAAACAGGGAAAAAAACAATTAAACATTAAAACAATTAACAATTGAATATATGCCTCCTTTGCCGACGTTCTCTTTGACCCAAAAAAAACAACGTTCAAAAAAAACCTTAACACAATATACCCTATTCAATAATGCCCTATTTGCCAAAGCATTGAGATCATTTGGGCCTAATTTTCAAAATAAGTTGATTTACAATGTACTTCCCCAGAACGAATTAATCAATTAACTTTTCGCTTTCTCTCCAAAACCAGTGGACCGTTTGTGCTAATATTCAACAGTTGTCTTATATAGGGGCTCCAAAATCCTCATACTAAATTTTGAAATTCTGAAAATTATTAGTTTTTGAATTGAGCCCCTTCTCTGAATTCCCTCTTCCCTTCAGCCGATATCGCTGAAATTTGACAGGTTATGGCCTCATTGGGTTTAGAATTTAAATATGAAATTTCATGTCGATACATTCATTATGTTGGCAGTTATTGGGGATTATGATCCCCCCTTCTCTGTTGCCAATTCCTCTGGAAATTGATAATGGTCGTCTTTATAAGGTTCTAAGTACATATAAAATATTGTGTCGATATATTCATTACAACGGCAGTTATTAGAGTTTCAAAAACTCTTAACTCAAAGTTAAGCCTCTCCCCTAATCGCTTCTCCCCTTTGGCAGCTTTGGCTGAAAATAATTCGTCGTCGTTAGAGGGTTCTGAATTCATATATAAAAGTTCGTGTTAAAAAATAAAATATTTTCATTCTATCGGGAGTTATCGTGTTCAAAGACACACAGACATACTTTTTTTCATATTTGTAATCTTCAGGTCGGAAAATATGAAAATCCGTTGAAAACTCGACATCGAATTTTTGACAGATTATATAACTTCCCCTATACTTGATATAGGTGAGAAGTAAGTTGCCATGGCTGCAACCAGGTCTGGTCACCTCCTTGTGGGGGCCATATGTCCTCTCTTTCTAATCACATAAATTGCTATAATCCAATTTCACTTATCTATCTAACTGACTATGATAACTTACTTATTCTAATTTCTTCCGGCTGTTTATCCTTTCCATAGGAATCAATCCCTTTTATCAAATCTTCGAAGTCCACACCTAATTGATGATTAAAAATTTATAATTAATGAAATACCATAATTAATGTATATTATAATTCATATGTGAATATATAAAAAAAAAAAAACTCACTAATTTTTCGTCTGACTTGTTTAGGAGTGGATCCACTACCAGAAATTAATGTTCTTTTCTTTATTTTAAGAAGTGGAGACTCGCTTTCGTCTGAAGAGTCATAACTTTCAACTATTTATAACAAATTAAAAGGTTAAGAATTATTTCACTGAAGAAGTATTGTTATGAATAAATCACAATGAAAATATAATGTGATTAATCGTCAGTAAATGGACTTCATGCAATTTTTTTGTTTTTCAGTATTTTTGAATAATTATTATTTATTTTTTTTATGCTGATTCAAGGAAGTGTTTATGTTTATTATTTTTTCTCAATGTCCTCTATTCAACGGAATGTTTTTCCATGAACATGGACGTGACAAAATTACACTTTCACCCCATAAAAGTTTAAAGAAGGTACCTACAAACAAATACTTGTCTCCCAAAATCTTCTACATAACGTTACTTCTTCTTAGCTTTATTGTTAGTTTGTGGCCGGCGCGACCATTGCGGTGGCTGCCTGGGGAGGCAAAATCTAGAGGGGCGACCCTGTGGCAGACGATTTTTTTTTTGTTTAAACGTGCTTAAATTATATTTTTATTTATTATAATTATGTAGTAAGGGTAAACATATAATTATTTTACATGTTCTGGCATATGATAATTGAGAACTATACAACAAATAAATGGACCTGTTTTCGAGAACAGCAGATTTCGTATCCGGGAGAACAGGGAATTGAGAGACCTGTACGGGGAGTCAGACCTGGTGTCCGAGATCACGTTGGTTGGACCATGGACGGAAGAAGACTCCCTAAACAAGCTCTCTACGGTAGGTCAGGTGGTGCCAGGAGAAGAGGAAGACCTAGACTCCGTTGGCGGGACGACGTCGAGGCAGACTCCGAATGTTGGGCATCAGAGGATGGAGGAGGTCACAACCCGGGTTCTTTCAGGACAGTAGCGCTTCAGGAAGAAGAAGAATTGCAGTTATTACTATCTGATATCGGAATATATACTATCTTCTTCATACTTAGCAGCACTCAAAAAACAGTTATTAGAGTTTTTTTTATTTAGGATTTCTAAAAACCTTTCCTCAAACTTGTCACGATTCATTTTAAAAAAATAAAAAGAAGGATACAATTACTTAATTTATTTGTTAATTAAAACAATTTTGAACTTTAATTTATTATTGGAATGAAATATCACAAACAAAACTAGAAAGACGAGCAAGGCAAATCGACTGAAGAAAGAACAGAAAGAGAGAGGAAGCGAGATTGTGAGGATGACGAGATAAGGAGAATATCTCACATTACCCAAACACCCCTGGGTAATGTATACATTACCCAATTTTGGACATTACCCGTAACATATATATAGTAGCGGGTGGTGGGGACGAGCAATCCGGCCTTTCCGACTATAGGAAAAGCCGGTGTGCTCTTGCCGACTATAGGTCTATCAGTTTATCAGTGATATTCACCTCGTTTGTGCTGACTTTAAAACACACACAACATTTGGTAGCACTACTTGCTACGCCAGGAGCGATTTTTGACACCCAACTTGCTGGTTTCAACAATTTTGTTTTCCATATTACAGGAACCCGAAGCAGACAAAATGAACTACATTTAATCTCATTTTGTTTTAATTTTTTTTTCTTTCAAATATTTGTGTGCCATAAAAAGAAAAATACCTTGTTTTATTATCCAGTTAACTCAAAAATAAATATTACCGATTTCATTAACAACGTCGTCTTCAGTTTTTTCTTTGATAACACTTTCTTTTTTTCGAGTTTCTAAAGAAAATGTGTGATCTAAAATACAGAAATTCCTTAGCAAAATTATTAATATAAGAAAAATAAAAATAATAATAATAGTAAACACTGATTTCTATTATACTGAAGAAATATAGGAAGTGTATTCTTAATTAAATTATTGTTATTCAGATGATATTGTCCAGGTGGGCCTACGTTTCTCGAACGGTGCTAGTAAGGATGCATTTTATGTTTTGGCTCCTCCTAAGATCTTCCCTCCCTTTTTTCCCGTATCATTTTATTTTGAGATGCGACTTAAGCCTATGTTTGAACGGGGCTTATAAGGCTGTAGGGCTTATAATGTTGTAATTTTCATAAAAATCCGATCAACCATCAAAGAACCAACACTCATTTTATGTACTTCTTGCGGCACTGCTCCCCTCCCATTCAAAAATTGAAATGCTACGATATGTTTGAACAGGACTTAAAGGTAATATGTGAAATTTTATGAAAATCCTCAAAACTTGACACAAATGTATGCCACATTTTGTGTCCATATGACCAACATTGAGGAAACACATATAGAGCACATACATACATTCTAATTTATATTTATAGATTATTATGATATTATCATTACTGTGTGACAATGTTTTTGAGATTAAAACAAACTTTCAAATTCCTGACGCAAACTATACCTTAAAGAAAAAATGCTGTAACTTACTGAATGCCAAGTCAATAATCGAAGATTCCGCATCTGAATACACTTCTTTTTCAGCTTCTTCTAACATCGATTTGATAACTCTCGGCTTTTCATCATCCAAAACAGTTATTTCTTGAGATGTATCTTGTTAAAGTATAAAAAAATAAAATTATTATATATATATATATTGTAAAGGTCTGTACTTAGGGGTAAATAATAATAAATAAAAAATAAAAAAATGTAATGAGAATTTCGTATCGAGAATTCGGCATGGAAGGAAGGGGAAAAGCTCATCTGCCTGGCTCGTGTGGTTCACGTCGGTCTGTCCCCATCTGTACATGTCAATCAGTCCGTAAAGTTCACGTCTGTCTATAATTTTTACATGGCAGCATCATAGGAGGTGAGGACAAAAGAGGATGCCCGCTCAGGAGTTATCTAGCGCAAGACCTAACTATGAGCTATAAAGAAATATGTGTCCACGACTCCAAGGAACCTCACACAACCTTAAGCTCGCTATAACTCATCTGCTCAACATCAAATAAATTATGTTTCCACTATTGTTTAAAAATATATATATAGAAATTAAAATATATTATATAAAAATTTCAATTCTCACTATCAATTTTTAATGTACCCCCAATTAACAACCTCCAGATTATATCTGTACCATTTGGGGAAAAGTAGATAAGTGGATTTGTGTCCAAAATGAGATAAATCTGGGCAACCCATATTGGTGTCCTACACATCGTGTAAAAGTATGCAAATCGTAATGACAATGGTATCCTTGAAAACGCATTGGGCATTTTTAGACAACTCGGGAATTTACTTATGGATTTATCTATTTTTATCAAAACCGCGTTCGTGCCCTAAAATTGGTTAAACGTATTTATTTTGCTTATAGAAACATTTGCCCAGATGCGGTGAAGAGATAATTACCGTTATGCAGTTCTGAAACACTTCTTTCATATGCAAAAACTAGATAAGTACGTGAATAACTAGATAAGTGATGGTGTAAAATAGACTATTCTTTTGATTTCGGGTGATTAACTAGATAAGTGGGGGTGCAATTTTAGAAAGTCCTAAAAATGTATGATAAAATTACAAAATTAAATATATATGCATTCCATAATAAAATATGGAGAAATTGTTGAATAATGGCGGTTGGAAAAATAATTTATCAAAAAAATTCGATTTACCCTGAAAACAGAAAACTTCAAAGCGCTGCCCTGAAAACCTGTGATTTTGCACTTGCCTAGTTTTTCCCAAATGGTACAGATATAATATACCTAATCTTCTTACACAACCCAAAAAGTAACCTGATATATATGTATACAGTGTAAACTCTATATAGCGACACTTAAGGGACTTCGCATTTTATGGCGTTATTGAGAGTTGTCGTTAAATGAAGAGAAGAAAAATCAATACATATTACATTACATTTAATAGTATTTTACTATTATAAATGTATTTACTAATAAAGTATAAAATTTACAAACAACAAACATTAACATTGATAGAAATAACAACGCTTATTGCGTAGAGTCTGTTATTTTCGTCTAAAATTTTTTGCTGCTCCAGTATTTTAATTGTATTTTCTTATGTATTTTATTCATATCATGGGATACTGTGGGATCAACATGGTTATACAAAAACTATTTTTCTAATAATTTCGCTGCATCGGGTGCTTGTTTAATGCTTGGTGGAGGCTCAGGATCATCCGTCTCATCTTCTTCTCACCGAACCCAGAATTTCTTCATCTATACGTGAAGCTGTTGTAGCCAGGCTGTCGTCTACTTCTATGTAGGTTTGTAGATTTTCAGTGAAATTTTGTGTCATGTTGAACTGTTGAACCCAATCAGTTTATGGAAGGTCTTCTTCACTTTCAAACTCTGGTCCCGTTTCTACTTCGCAGAACTGGTACAAAGTCCAGCATGACGAAAAGAGTGTTGTATAGTTGTTGCTGTCACTTCTTCCCAGGCTTTGGATAAAAAATTTACTACATGCAGCAAATTAATAGACGTTTTACCCTCAGATTCGACCAGCTCCATCAATAGTTTCTTTCTGTTGAAGACCTTTGAGACTTTTAATCACGCTTTGATCCATTGGTTGTAAAACACTAGTCGTGTTTGGTGGAAAAAATGCCAACTCTATGTTTTGAAGGTTAGATATAAGAGGGTGAAAATAAAGCAACACAATAACAAGCAAAAGAACGTACACAGCTGCAGTTCTTATTAATTTCGGCAACTTGAAAGTACTGTTTATTGCTTAGTAATGACGAATTGTTGACGTTATTTAGAGTGGGTGTGATGCTACATAGAGTGTACCATTGTATGGACAACAAGGTAAACCAACCAAATTCAAGTAATTTCGATGTTTTAGGGAGTTTGTCGTTAAATCGAGTGGCGTTAAATGGAGTTTACACTGTATATATACATATATATATATATAATATATTATTATAGCATCACTTCTCCCATTTATTTTTTGACTTCTCAAAAAGAGCAATTACAAAGCTAAAGAACACATTAATTATAGATATTGATGACGGAAGTGCCTCCCAAAACGCTTATAAATTCTACTTTTTCAGAACGCAAGAAACAAATTGGACAAGTGATGCTGTAATAAGAGGGCGCCGGTAGCTCAGTGGTATGCGTGCTTGACTTCTGAGCTCAAGGTCGTGGGTTCGTAGCCCGACCGAGGCCCTTAGTTTATTTTATCTGGGAAGTAAAATAAACTTAAGCACGCCGTCCTTCGGATGGGACGTTAAGCCATGGTCCTGAGCCTGTACGATGTCAGGTACTCGTTAAAGACCCGTACCCTAGATGAATAAAAATTTAGGGTAGGCAAAATTTAGGACTCCCACAGTAGAGTCGGGCTCATGTCCACCAGAGTGACGAAAGAGCGCTCTGGTAGTAGGCGATATGACCTCGTAGTTAAAGCCCGGGCATGAGTCATAAAACCTAACCTATGCTGTAATAATATATTGTATATATCAGCTTGTGGTTTTATCACTCGCGGCTTCTGTCTATTAAATTGACAATATCTTCATGATCTATAATCTTGATTAAGTTATCTAATCGTCCAAAAATGGATGGTTAGATTAACCGCTGATTATCTTACTTTAATCATGATTAAAAAAGTCGTCAGTAAATCACCGGCAATGTACTTCCCCAGAATAAATTAATCAATTAACTTTTGGCCCACTCCAAAATCAGTCGAGCTAATATTCAACAATCCACCAACAATGGGGCTCCTAAATCCTCATACTAAATGTTGTGTCGATAAATTCATTATTTCGTAAGTTATTAGGGTTTTTGAATTGAGCCCCCCTTCCCTTCAGCCGATATCGCTAAAGTTTGACAGGTAATGTCCTCATTGGGTTTTGACTTTAAATATGAAATGTCATGTCGATACATTCTTAGTACCTCTACATACACAGAATGAATACCTGGCTCTTTCACAATCGGATCTATCTCACAGCGATATCTGGGTCTAAGCCGCTGTGCCAATTTCTGGTCCCCATTGAATATATAATCATCGGAGAGCCGTCCCATCTTCTTCAACACCTGAAGTAAATTAATAAAAATTAAGAACTTTTATAAACACAGGTTTTTCAGTAAATACTGGGAAATGAGAAAATGCAGTAATAGTCTTTATTTATGAATATTGGTATACTCGTATATTTAAGCTCTTCCCCAAGCTTTTTTTCTTGTTTTTTCTGTCACACTCTTCTGAACCCCTTAAATATATATACTGGTGGGCTGGTGCATGGAACCCATCCAATTCTCTTATCCCTTGCCTGGAAGCGATGGGCACCCATCTTACCTTGTTATCTAGTCGTTCACATTACCAATACTAAGCCCTTCATGAAGGACCCAGTCTCACAGGTTCCATAACGAATCTAACAATGCTTCCGAGGTCCAATCTTCTTGTTTGATCTCGAATCTCGAGCATATCCCGGGCTTCTACCCAGAAAGTGAACTGCCGTCTCATCTTCTTCTCCACATTTGTCACAGGTGAGACTGTCCTTGACTCCTACAATATCTAAAGGTCTATTGAACGGACCTGTCCTGTTAGAACTCCAGTTAGTTGCCGAAGCTCGCTCCTGTTGAGGTTCAGGATCCCATCCCCAACACCTTGGAAGCCTCACCCAGGAACATCTTTGACCGTCTGCATGTGTTTATTTCTCTCCATGACTGCTCCAAAAGGGGAGCCAACCTGGGTTTGGTATGCCTCCCGGGATATTCCTAATACTAGCTCTGGCCCCATGAAGGGCTTAGTCAGTCTGCTTCCTCATTTAGAATTATTAACTACTTTTAAAAAACTGAAATACGAGTTATTATTATGTAACATTTATAAAGTTCGACCTCCCCCTTCAGATGCGCATTCAGAAAATTGCGCTGCCTGGGAATAACAAATGCAGAAAATCAATTTCATTCTTATTGGGGTTTCCCTTAATTTACAATATGAATAAAACCATACGCAAATTTTAATATTTATAAGCCAACTGAAAGTGCCTTAGAATTAGATCAGTGAGAACGTACTTGACGTTTGCCATATATAGGATGGATATCGTATGTGTAAAGAAATATATTCATATTTAGGATTTGTAATTTTATACTTAACTTAGTCCACAAACTTTCAATCTGGTTTCCACCTTGGTGCCATGTTTTCGTTATGTCTTCTTCAGATTGTCGAGCTAATAGTCTTCCCTCCCGAATCAAGTATACAAATAAAATATTTTTGAATTTGTCAAGAATATTTCTCTAAATAAAACAAAGTAAACAAAAAATTACCAACCCTGGTAGGATGGAAAGAAATATATTATTTAAAAAATCAATGTTTTTACCTGTTTCATTTTGAATTTCATGTTTTTGTACACATTTGCTGTTTCTTTATAGCTTATTGTTGACATGTCTTCATCAAAAATTTCAGACTTTACATAAGGAAGTTCTTGGAATTTATCAAATAATTCTTTAACTCTTTGCTGCATTTCCTTTGTATATCCAACGAAATTTTTAATACCATAATAGTATGTATAAAATCCTTTTTTAGGCCGTGGTATAAACTAAAATGAGGAAATAAATAATAGTTTATATTACATATTATATGAACTGAAAAAAATCAATTACTCAGGGTATAACCAATTATTTGTGCCGTAAATGTATTCTGAAGATCAAAATGAGAAAAAAAGTTCAGGTAAATATGGGTCCGCAAATGCATACTTAAAACTATATGCTCATAAACACAATCAACCCATCGGTGTAGATATACTTACTATAATAACTTCTATGGAAATTATGAGTATTTCAGTCGTTTAACGGTAGAGACCTGTATTACCCCAAGTATAATTCATTATTCCCCTACAAATCTGTTTATTTTTTTGTGTTTTTTGGTTATAATTTTATGGAGGAAGCATTTGCGGACAGTGAAGGTAGCCTGCTTTCCACCTCTCTCTTTAGAGGATGGACCTAGTCTGGGATTGCTAACTTCTGTTTCACAATGTCTTCCCACTCCTATCTCATGCCTTGTGTTAAATTACCACATTTTGAATGTGAATGTACTCCCCCGCTCACAGGCCTTGATCGACCATTCTTCCCACTACCACCAACCTCCCTACTACGATATTTTTATCTTTTAAAAGTGAATTCTGTACTCACCTTCAAGAATCTTTCATGGTACGTCATTTGATAATATGGTTTTCTGTTTAGATGACTGTACATTGTCCTTCGGAAATGTCGTTTATACATTCTATACATGTGGTTTATAAATCTATATTTCAGAGACCTCTTGTATCGAATCTAAAAAATAAATAATTTTGCCATATGATAAAAATTGACCGAGATTTCAAGGACGCCGATGCTTACATATTGAGCTCTAGATTGCGTGTTCGATGTCGCGAACGCGTTAAAGACTCCTTTCCCTATGTGAATAATCCTCGCTAGGTAACATTTAGGACTCCATGTAGAATGGGACTCATGTCCACCAGAGTGACGAAAGAGCGCTTTAGTAGTAGGCGATATGACCAGGCATGGGTCTCATAAACCAATCACTTTCGAAGAAGCATTTTTTCGAGAGCGTATTTCGCATTTTACTCGAAGAGGAAAGGTTCTACGTGATTAATCCCTTATATAAAGTTAGATTATTTAATTACTTTTATTTTCCCCTTTCTTTGTTTGTAAGGTAATACTGATCAGTATATAGAAGGGTTTGAAGGTCCCTTCCTATAATTTATAGCATGTTCCCTATAATATATAGCAAGGCCCCTTAATATAAATATCCTATAAACTTCACCCAATCCAATTTTTCGACTTTTGGAAATTATGTGTTTAAAGAGATAGATATGGATACGTAGTACTACGTATATGCAACATTTAAATAGAAGAACAAAACTTCAAAAATCAACGTTGATATTTTGTTAGAAGCGGACTTATTATAAACAATTTCTACTTTACTTTATAATTTGTAAACTTACACATGCTCTCTTAGCATCCGTATTCCAATCGTAGGTGGGTTTTTGTGGTTTGCCCTCAGGAATCGTTTTCGTTTTCATAAGAAACAATTGAATTTCTCTCAATTTCGCTTCTGTTTCGGATCTGTCTTGATCCAATTTCACAAAATCGTGAAGGTAGTTAGAGTAGGTTTTCAAATTAGAGTGACACTAAAATTTCAATTATGAAAATTTTTTTAATGAAATATTATTGATAAGTGCAGCGGAGGGTTGTGGTCCAGATATCCGAGCTAGTGGGCAAAAATGAATTTGTAAAGGAAAATAAAGAAATTAAATTAAATAACTGCTTGAATATTCGTCCACAAATTACGTAACTCAATTTTGGAACATTTAATCACTCACTCATTCGCTCTCTCCGTCTCTCTCTCTCTCTCTCTCTCCCCGGTGGGTACGTGTGTTGCCCATGGAGCGGCCTGGTGGACAAAAATAGAACTGTTCGTACAAACTCTTGTTATTTTAGTGTTTTTTCAATATAATTCACGTATGCATGTGAATATGATTATTAATAATTTCCCTATAGTGGAGGAGGTAAATCTGTAGCTATTGATGAAACAAAACAATTTTTTAACATTTTAAATAACCTTTAAATTAGTAACCATAAAGATAACTTCTCGAGTTCATTCATTACACTGTTACGTAGGTATATATATATAGTGAAGTGAGATCAAATATCTTAATGGGAGCGAAACTCCTTGAAAGGATTGCAATATCTTTCGAGGTTTCGTTGTCATGCTGAAAAAATTTTTTATAAATATAAATTCACAGTAAGTTCTTTTCATTTTTGAAATCTGTTAGTTTTTGCAAATACGTTCATAACAAATAATCAGTCTTGACTTAATGTTTCAACACAGAGGTTGACTCAATAAATATTTAAATCTAACAATATATATTCGGAATTTTAGTGTAGTACGTAAGTATGTGTAAAAAAATATAAACGTTACACAGGTTCTGCAAAAAGAAGAATTTGAATAATATGAGAGAAAATATTTCAACAATAAAGAAGAGCAAATAAATTATAGGTTATTTGATCAATTGATATATAATTTTGTAATTAATTTTTGACGAACAATATGATAGGACTACTTCCCGAAACGTCTATAATTGCTTGGTTGTTTTGTAAAAATCAAAAAATAAATGGGAGAATTATGCAGTTGTAAAAAAATTGTAGGTATAATTTATGTATATAGTATGTGATGTCTTGAAAACATAAATAGTTTTCTACCTTTCTATCCAATTGCACATTTCCTTTTAATGATTAATAGAGTCGACAATATCTTTTCAATGTAGTAGGAATTCGAGGTTCTGTCGTGTAAACGAAAACTCAATATTTGGTCAACGTTTCGAAAACTATTTATTTCCTTCTTCAGGGCCTACAGAATACATATATACAGAATATATATATAGGTTATTTTATTATTACTTTCAAAAAAAATATTTTTATTTATTTTTTATTATTTATTTATGTATATTAAAAATTGTTTTTTCTCTTTTATTTTTTTATAAAAATTGTTTCCATCTTTAACATTATTATAGAGTATCTAGTTATATCATTGTCCATAATGACTAATTTGTTTGTAATATCCTGTAGGCCCTGAAGAAGGAAATAAATAGTTTCCGAAACGTTGGCCAAATATTGAGTTTTCATTTACACGACAGAACCTCGAATTCCTTATACATTTCCTTTTAAGTTCTGTCCTTACTGTACTGACTCATTCATTTAATTATATTTATTTTTGTATCAATAACAAGAGAACGAACGAGAAACCAGAGACGCTTCTATCAACAACAGAGTGGTAGCAATTACAATGTTGCCAGACCATGATTGTAAAATTCAATTCCAGCTAAACCTCTAAATTTTCTTTTAGAAAATTTCTTCAACTTTTCTTCATTAAAAAATGTATGTATTATATGTTTGTACATTGTTTTACATAAAATTTTACTTCCACAGCTAATTTGATGTGGGCTTTTCAACGGAATTCCGTGTTAACCGACCTCCAGATTCCAAAAATAAAAAAAAAAAAAATGGTGTCTGTGATCTGTGTGCGTGTGTCTATGAACACGATAACAGGCGATAGAATGATAGTATCGACATGAAATTTTATATGTGAATCCATAATTCTCTAAGACACCTTTTGATATTAAACAACATCGGCAAAAGAGAAGAAGGGGGATCAGTTGGGAGGCTTAACACAAAACTCTAATAACTGCCGTTGTAATGAATGTATCGACACAAAATTTCATATGTAAATTCAGAACACTATAAGGGGGACACTCAATTTTCAGCGGATAATTATTTGGTATTGCTAAATTAATTTTGCTCAGCTTGATTGGTGATATCGGATACTATGCCGGGTGTTATTTTTAAGCAGAAATATTATATTACGGACCCACCTTTTTTTGAGGGAAGTTCTCAGGATCCAAAAAATGTTTTAATAAATTAATTGCTTCTTTCCTTCAAAACAGACAAAAAAATTTATGAACATATTTTATTAAATTAAAAAACAATTTCTTCTGTACTATAGGAAGTAACACGAGCCGGTACAGGGAGGAATGACTGGTCAAGACGCACCTACCTTCCTCTAATTAAATTAATGGTTATTAAATACGCTATTATAGTAACACTAGTGATAACATATGGTTCGAAACACGGCCGAGGGTCTTAGTTTATTCTATCTGGGAGGTAAAATTAAGGTTAATTGGCCTTCTTTTGGATGGGATGTTAAGCAATGGTCCCGAGCCTGTACGATGTCAGGTACTCGTTAAAGAACCCTACCCCAAGTGAATAAAAATTTAGGGTAGGCAAAATTTAGAACTCATAGTAGAGTCGGGTTCATGTCCACTAGAGTCACGGAAGAGAGCTCTGGTAGTAGGCGATATGACCTTGTAGTTAAAGCGGCCTAAGTCATAATCACTAACTAGTTACAACAGCTTGATGTTGTTTTTTTACAGAAGCATCCAACTTACATTTAAGAACTTACTGACAGCTTTCATTTACGTCGGTAGGTACGCTACCCAGGACCGGCTCCTGGAGGTAACAGATTGCAGAGAAGAGAGGTGGAGGCAGTAGATGCGCAAGGAGAGTTGCGCATTTGTAGCTTATTATCTAAATTGCCAAGTTATAGTAGATCCGCGGATCAGTGACCTCATAGGCCATATTTTAGGCACCAGATAACTAAAATTTTAATTGGGACCAAAAATTATTTTTCGTGACGGACAACGATTTAAAAAAAGTTTCACTTCAATAATTTCAGGGATTTTTTTATTTGTTATTCGTTTGAAACCTGAAAGTAACAAATAGTTGTCTTTTGTCACTGTAAACAATAGAAAAAAATTACGATTTTTTTTTTATAACGCATTTTTATTCAATTTATGCCAAAATTTGGTCACAGCAGATTTCTCCCGAACCATTGATTGTATGAAAACTTGAAATTTTATTATGTATTTTTATTTTTCTTCTTTCTTCACACTTTTCTATCTAGCCCCTATTATCTAAAATTAATTTTATTTCAAACCTTGTCTGGGCATCCTCCCCTCTCTTTTATAATCAACCATCACATAACAGTATTATGCTCTTTCGATTTTTTTAAGCTATTTAATTTTTTTCTTATTTATATACTTTTTTTTTACATATTCTCTTTTATATAT
The DNA here is from genome assembly GCA_963662175.1 of Aradus depressus. Classification (NCBI taxonomy): domain Eukaryota; kingdom Metazoa; phylum Arthropoda; class Insecta; order Hemiptera; family Aradidae; genus Aradus; species Aradus depressus. Next base: position 42,234,308 of record OY759218.1, on the reverse strand, counting down.
ATACTAGATATTTTTATTATTTTTTTTCTTAAGCTGTTAATTTTATGTTTTTTCATGTTAATCTTTTGTATATCTATATATTATTAATTGCCTAGTTTTCTCCAATGTAGCACTAATTTATTTATTTTTTCGTACGACATACTGATACTATATCTCATTGTTTCCTTTTCTTTACTCTGTATGTATTTATTCTTAGGGGACCTCGGTCCCAGAATAATAAAATTAATTTTAATTTCTTTCATTTTCGTTTAAGACCAAATTTGTGTAAAATGTTATGATTTTTATTTTAAACACTGAAACCTGCAAGTTTTTAATGAAAATTACGGGAAACCGTAGTTATCGGTCGGAGAGTTTTGGGTGGATTCACTATATGCATCCTCCATACCAAAATTCAGTTCAATAAGATTTAGTTTAAGATAAAAGAAAAACTGATTATATTTTGAATACGTACGACAGGGACGCTTTTGGCAATGAAATATGCTTCAGTTGAAGAGCGTTTTCTATTAATTGTCTCAAAATATTACAATCAGGTACAACTTTTTCTAGAAAATAGGAAAAAAAACTTTGAGGAATTATAGTTATAGTAATACACATAATAATTAAACAAAAAATCATAACATAATTCTCGAAAATGGCTCTGAGGAGTTTCGTAATTTTTTTAAATCTATTAAAGGTGTTTTGTAGAATAAGTAAAATTTTATTTATGTCACAACTAGTTTCGGCAATTTACCATCCTCAAGTGGTGAATCTTGAAGTAGAGAAGGGGTCAAAGAAATTATAGACCCATCTCAGTGTCTAGCTGGATATTGACCATCTGAGGGTGGCAAATTTCCGAAACTAGTTGTGGTATAAATCACATTTATTGTTGGACTGACACCTCGTATTACTAATTTAACAAGTACGACCACTACATCTTCCTACCAACCAAGTGTTTTGTAGATACATATTTGGTTGAATAAATTTTTTTTTTAAATCGTCTGCGATTGCAAGTGTTAAAGATCATTGGTTCAGATTTAAGAGCCTTTCGAATCTTTAGATAACACACGTGCATGTGTTGGCACTTGGAGCGATGATCTTCCAATGTGTATATCGCTACCTCGGAGGTAAAAGGGCGAATAGACCATTTGGCAAATTTTATAGGAACCGATTTAGTTACATTAGTCAAATTTTTCGGCAATATTATGCTTTTTCTCAGTTTCATCGAAAGGTTTATTGTATATAAAATTAATACGGTGTCATTTAATTTTTGCATTAATGCACTCAGTAAAACTAGATGAATACCAACAAATCAAAAAGTTCAATTTCTGAAAAATGGTCTATTCGCTCTTTTACCTGCGAGGTAGCGATATGCTCTCGCAGACTTTTTTTTATAGAGAATTTTATGCTGAACAAAAGAAAAAAAAATCAATTGTTCGCTCATTTGCTTCGTTACAATATGGGGTCCAACAAAGCCTCGGCGGCTCTATTTCTACTGATGCTTGAAATAAATATGAATTAATACGCACTTTTCTCGAAATAACTGCTGTCCAAAAATGGTTCTACTGACGGTTTGTAACCCTTGGGTTGTTCTGCTTTGAAACGCCGTCCTCTATATTTGTAAGTGGATTCGTCCAATAGATTAATGTTTTTCGTCATCAATTTCAGTTTAGTCCTTGAAAATTTTAGGTTATTTAAATAATATTTGGGCATACAATTTTCCAAATCTCTTTTCAATTGTTCTCTGTATGTCCTTTTATATGGTTTTGACAACTGGATATCAAACGTACTTCGAAACGCTGGATATCTTAAAAGTGGAAATATCCCGCTTTGTCTCAGGTCATTCACGACTAATTTTTTCCATGATACTCTGTTAGGTTTTTCTTCAGGTTGAACTACAATTTCTTCAAGTAATTCTTTAGTTTTTTCTTCTTCGGGCTGTTTCTTATCTGTTCCATTGTACAAATCCATCAAATATTTTCTCGGATGACGACCAGACTCGTCATCGTTCTTTTGAGGAGATAGAGAAGTAGTACCATACGAAATTATACTTCCAAATATAGAATTTCTAATGGAACTTCGAATATCATTCGATGCTTTTTTAATAAACTCGAAAATACGCATGCGAAGTTTGTTCTCTTCATTCTCAGTAGATTTAAGAGCGTTTAAAAACTCTTCTATAGTGGGAGCTTCAATCTTTTTGTACTTTTTCCTTATAAAATCGTTAATGAATTCGGTTTTGCAAATGACATCGTCTATGTTTTCAATATTAGTAAAATGATGAGAGAGCATAACTTTTTTTCTAAATTTTTTTAAGAATTGATAACCCTTTCCTGTATTAGGAACAATGTTGTGGGTTATAAGATCTTCTTTGAGGCCTTCTAAGTCGCGTGTTTTCAAAGCAATGTCATGCCAGGAATCAGAAACATCGTCCCAAGATCTTCTAGAAGTCATGGAATAAATATCAATTTTTTCTTCAGATAATTGTAATTCAATTTCAGGAATTTCCTTTGTTTCTTTTTGATATATTTTTGCGACTTTTGGGTTTATTTTTGTTTTGTATTTCGAAACGCCTTTGACCGTAGGGCATGAGTAATAATGTTGAAGAGCATTTTGCAACTCTCTATGCACTTTTTTTCTGAATGCAATCGATGCTGGGTGCAGTGGGTTAACATATTGCTGCCAATGCTGTGTGAAATATACAGGCATAAGCCTAAATTTTCTCCATCTTTTATTTCTTTTTTTCATTTGTTCCATACCAAAGTTAGGGAAAATCTTCTTACCTTTCGGTCCTAAATGTTTGTACATGCTCAAATGTTCGTTTCGCAAATAATCATATTCTTTTTTCACAGCTGAGTCAAAATCATAGGGATCATCAAACTGTAAAAGTTCATCAGGAACCAAATTTAAATCAGTTGATATAAGAGAAGGATATTCAAATTCAGGCTTCACATGAAAATTAATTTGGGGCACTGGTTCTTTAGTTTTATTTACATGCAGATTGATGAAATCAATCCGATCATATTTCATATCAGTCTGTTTTCTAGAATCCTCTTCATTAAAGTCAAGTTGAAGGTTGTACAACCTCAAAATTTCGTTTACTTTTTTAGGCACATTAGGCCCTACGGAAACACTAGATGGAAACTCGGGTAGTGCAAATGTAGGATGAGAGCTTAATGGTACTTCTTCCAAACATATTTCTTTGGACGCCTCTTTCTGTAGAACAGGAAGTCTTTCGTCCACCGTTGGAAGGATTTTAAAGCTAGATACATCAATTAGTAATCTAGATTTCGAATTTTGGTCCATATCTTATAATATTGACAATAATAAATATGAACGGACTAAATAAATTTAGCAATTAAAAAACAGACTGACTTTTAGAGCATTAATTTCTCGTTACTATGCATTTTATTTTATTGAAAATATCACATGATTATAACACATTTTTTATTTTCAAAATATTTCAATATTATAAGAATTGTCAAGCTCAATAATAATACTATACCGTGAATTGACTTTCTTATTTCCCCAGCTATACGAAGTATAGGGGAAGTTGTGTAATCGATGAGAAATTCGATGTCGAGTTTCATCAGAATTTTATGTTTTCCAACCCCCTGTTTCCAAATGAAACAAAAGTTGATGTGTGTGTCTGTGAACACAATATCTTTCGACAGAATGAAAGTATCGACACGAAATTTGATATGTATATCCCGAGTCCTCAAAGGGCGACACCTAATGATTTTCAGCCAAATTGGCTAAAGAAAAGGGTAGGACTTAACATAAAACCTTTAAGAAGTACCGCTCTAATGAATGCATTTACACAAAATTTCATATATAAATTCAAAACGAAAAGGGAAGGGGTGCTCAACTGAAAAACCCCAATATGATGAATATATATTTAAATTCAAAACGGTTCCTATTATTTATCCGCAAAATCGGCCACAGAAGGATCAGAGGAGGGGGGTTGACTCAAAAATCTTACTACTGCCGATGTAATAAATGTATGGTCACAAAATTTAATATGAGGATGTCAACTCTTGACTTTGAGCCAGATCAATCATTTGGTTTCGGAGGGAGGGAGAAAACTGAGTAGATTAATTCATGGTGGGTTGCCGGTCATTCATCAACGATTTTATTTTTTTTATTTTGAGTATAATAAATTTTTGAATATGGTTTTCAAATTTGTAATCAAGATTTGTTGGTACCTAAAAATTGCATAAATTCTAAGGGGTCGACACGGGCGGTGCCCCCCTTTTGAAATTTGGTGAAAAGGAAAATTAAATTAAGTGTCTGCGGTCAAAATTGGTATGGAGTAAGTGTTTATCTTGTTATAATTATATTGTGCTATTCAAGGGTTGATTTGATAAGTTATACAAGGTACACCAGTAGGGGATTCTACTTCATTTATCTATCGGTTAATAAGCCTTTAGAGAGAGATGAAAGAGCGCTCTGGTAATAGGCGATATGACGTCGTAGCTAAAGCCCGGGCATGAGTCATAAAACCTAACCTAATAAACTTTAAAAAGGCAAAACGTATTTTACATTTTGCATCTAAATGTGACTACCTGATTGGGCTTTAACAAATCTACGTTTGGTTGTAGAACTGGAAAAATAATGTAATTTGAGTGTTCATGAAGGACATCTTACCAAAGATACAGTATGAACATAGTATTGTGAACATCAATGCACTGGATCTGCTAGGTCAAGCGTAAAAATGAAATGAAATATTTCGATTCTTTTGGAAACTCACCTCCTGACGAAATAGTTAGCCCCTCTTTATAGAAAATTGAAACTTGTGAACATTGTTCCAAAATAATAGATCGGAAGGTCAATGCCCGAAAAAAACAAAAAAAAAACATTTGATGACGCTATACCTGCAAACTTGTTCCAGATTCAGATCTAAAAAGTCCCATAAAGAAAATTTCGAAGAATTCAAACCACAAGGCAAAAATTGACTTTATTTATGACCAATACCTTTTTTTTTTATATATAAGAATTTGAATTTTGAAGATTATCCTTGTTGATATGAACTTTGTTCCAAAATGGTGAGCAATGGGGCTATTACTCCCCCCTCCACTCTTCTTACTCCAAGATCATCACCAAAAACTACAGAGAGGAGGAAGTACTACAATCACCTTTAATTTTTTTTACGTCCAATACACTTTCATCCCAGATCAATAAAAAAAAATAAATAATGTCACTCTGGTTTCTTAAATCAAACGAAAACAATATTAGGAAAAAAGTACAGGCAAATGGGTAATTTCAAATAGAATGACCCTTATGCAAAAGTTTGTAAACAACAAAGACGAGATGCTATTCGAAAGCTCTTATTTTTATTAAACAAAATAATACATCAATATGTCTATATTTGATATAATACATCCTTAATTTATGGAAAATAGTCTCTTAGTAGGCTATGAATTTTACAAAGATAAGACAAGATTTACAAAAATTAGTGAATTAAACATTAAATAACATTGTTTTATTTAAACATTTAAAAATAAAGTGAACAGGAATCAACATTTTATATGTTCTCATTTGGATTTGTTACAAGTTTCACCTTCTGCCTTTTAATGAAGTCTTTCGCTAATTTCTCTCCTTGCCTGTGATCGAGTACTTTCAGCACGTCAGAATCTAAAAATAAATAATAAAAATATTTAACAAATGAATTTAATTAAGTTATCAATTACATCATATTAAAATTTTAAGATAAAAAATTTGATTTGACCCTAAAAGTGTCTTTCTTCATAATGAAGGTCTTATTTTAGTTTTTTACATTTTATTTTACAAAACTTGAGGCCTGTTCATGTAACTCCGACAGGGAAATCGGCTCAAATTGAACTCGAAAGTCGGAACCTCTTATATATAAGAAACTAGCTAAACCCGCCATGCGTTGCAATATCCATGTGCGGCTAAGGGTAGGGTAGAAAGAAGTCTCAAACATTTTTAGTGCTCTAGAGAATCAAATACTGAACATTTAATGCCAATTCAGTTCAATATTTGTTCCATAAGCGAATGCACGAAATGCGGGGGTGGGTGCGTGGGTGGGATAAAAAAAACTATGTTCTAAACCTTCTCGGTGACTCGACGAACATAATTGCTGATCGAAGTTTAGGAGTCTATTAAACACAAACATACAGACATTAGATTGTATATATATAGATTTCAGTCGGATTTGTTTAATGAATCCCCGTAATTTCGACGGAGCTTAGTTTCATAATATAACTTCTTATTAATGACACGTAGCAATAAGACAATCTAGAGGTCCCCTTATTAAAACATCGGGAGGGCGCCAGTAGCTCTGGCTTCTGAACTTAAGGTGTTCAAAACCCGACCGAGGACCTTAGTTATTTTATCTGGAATGTAAAATAAACTCAAGCATGCCATCCTTCGGATGGAACTTTAAGCAATGGTCCCGAGCCTGAGCGATGTCAGGTACTCGTTAAAGACCCCCTGCCCTAGGTGAATAAAAATTTAGGGTAGGCAAAATTTAGGACTCCCATAGTAGAGTCGGGCTCATGTCCACCAGAGTGACGAAAGAGTGCTCTGGTAGTAGGCGATATGACCTCGTAATTAAAGACCGGGCATGAGTCATAATAACTAACTAACTATAGTATATTGACCAAGAGAGAACCTTAAAATGAATGCGCACAAAAAAACCTGAGCGTTATTCATCCAAAAGAGGAATGGGACATCAGAGGTCCTTCCCTCCAAGGGCATGGCATGAATATGGGGACTAATACTGGGGAACTGCCAGGGCGGCGGAGCCCTTAGTAAATAAAATTTGAAAAAGTCGTCTTGAATCACCATTGAACTTCCTCAGCACTAATTAATCCGCATGAGTTTAGCTCTTCTTCTGAAACCAATTACCGCTTCAACATTCTAAATTGACCATCTATGACCTCATAGTTAAAGCCTGGCACAAAGGGCATGAGTCATAATAACTAACTAAAACGTCGAATGGAATGATAAACAGAAATAAATAATGTTGAAACAATTTGAGACAGGTACAAACTAATTTTAAACATAAAATGAAGTATTAGTTAAACCAGTCAGTCTCGATGTTACAAGGATGCTTCTCAACAAGGTGAATAAAAAGTGATTCAGTGTGGTCTTTGAACTTAGTTCATAACTAGACCTGACGATGGTATAAAGCCGAAACCGGTAGTTATATATGTATATATATCTTTAGTGGAATAGACAATATTTCAAAAATAAGTTTGTTTTATTTATTTATTTACATAAGGGAAAGTTAAGTTGGGAGTTCAATGTCTATTTCTACATCTGCATTGCCCGACGAAATAAAAAATGAAGCCAAAGACATAATTAAAATAAATATGATCAAAAAGTTTCTTCTTTCAAAAAAATGGGAACATTTTGGATATACCATATCTAATTAATAATTAATTATAAAAAATTAAACATATAAATATTGCATAGTAAAATAAAATGTTGGCATTCATAAATCAAATGATATCCATTATTTTCGTCTCTTGATTTGTAAACATTCTATATTTTTCATTTTTATTCAAATTAATTATTTTATTTTATCTCATTTTTTTATGACTAAATTTATTAAAAGAAAAACATCATTTGGTTATCTTATTTATATTTGTTCTTATTCCTTTTTCTAAATTATTTTTAATTCAATTCTTGATTTAATTTGGATGTTTCTTTCAGTCACTGCTTTGACCGCTTAATTTTGAATCGGTGTACCTATGAATAGAAAATGCTCACACATAGAACATCTTCGTGGACCATTCTGTCCACATATATATATATTTGTTTTGTAAATAATGTATGTATGTAATTATTGTAATTAATATGCATAGAAATGTAAAAAAAAAAAATTGTCACATTGAAAACATATTTATTTTAACCTTGATTCATTGGTCTTGATAACTTCAAATGAACTTGGGCCATTTCTTTAAGAGATGTATCCATATTGACTTTCGGAATGTCAAAAAAAGGTATAAAAGCTTCGGCCACAAATTGGTTGGACATCCCTAGAAAATCTTGGTCCTTTACGATTAAATGAACAATTCCATCGTTCACTTCTTGTTGTTCTTTGGTTAACTGTCTAAAAAATAAATGATTATTTTAACATCAACTTATAGACAAATATCACAGAAAAAAAAAAAATCTCTTTTAAATTTCATGTCATTTTAGATTATATTTGGTTAAAACCAAACAAAGGATTCTATTTTGGGATCGTCTCGAAATTTGAACATTAAAAAATGCTACCACAAAAAGTCCTTACCGAGAAACAAAAAAAAAAAACGTTCCCAGCGGATTTTTTTAGAGGATTACATTGCCGAAAGGATTGTTCTCCCAAACTTATTTTTAATTTTAAAAAATGGTAAAGAATTCGTAAAAGAAAGAAGTTGAATTTGAAAGCCATAATACCATGCGGTTAAAAACCTAATACAATACAAAATTCTAATTACTCTTTTAAAAATAAGACGGTACCATTTCGATTCCATAAAAAAAAACTTGTTTTCTGAGAAAAAAGGGTGGCGATCACCATTTAGGTTTAGGTTAAGGTTTATGACTCATGCCCGGGCTTTAACTACGAGGTCATATCGCCTACTACCAGAGCGCTCTTTCGTCACTCTGGTGGACATGAGCCCGACTCTACTGTGGGAGTCCTAAATTTTGCCTACCCTAAATTTTTATTCACCTAGGGTAGGGATCTTTAACGAGTACCTGACATCGTACAGGCTCGGGACCATCGCTTATCGTCCCATCCGAAGGACGGCGTGCTTAAGTTTATTTTACCTCCCAGATAAAATAAACTAAGGGCCTCGGTCGGGTTTCGAACCCATGATCTTGAGCTCAGAAGACAAGCACGCATACCACTGAGCTACCGGCGCCCTCGGTCACTCTACATATTATGTATTTATTCGCGCGTTAGCTTCCATACGTTTATTCCGATTTCTTTCAAATTTTGCACAAAAATCGGCCTTTTACAAAGGAAGCTGAAGTTCGTTTACAAAAAAAATCGGGCCTCGAGGACATGTGAGGGCGAATATTTAAACCGAATGTATATTCATAGGAATGTTTTTGCTAAAAAATTCCATTTCTATCAGATAAATAATGTCCTTTGGTTAGACAAACATTGGTACTTACATGGCAAACGATTCATCAAATAGGGGGAACAGATTCCTTTTCTGGATTTTAGTTTTGGGTTTGATAACGCTGAAAAATTTTTCTTTTGGCATCAATTGAATTTTTACATAAGGGTCGCAAGATCCTGGATGGGAAAGAAAACAAAATTATAATTGCCATGACAAAAGATTATAACGACCATAAAAATGGGCTCACGGGGGGGTTCACAAGCAAGGACCCAAATGTGTGTTCACAGGGTGTCCCAAGCAAGGACCCAAATGTGTGTTCACAGGGTGTCCCAAGCAAGGACCCAAATGTGTGTTCACAGGGTGTCCCAAGCAAGGACCCAAATGTGTGTTCACAGGGTGTCCCAAGTATGGACCCAAAAAATTGTTTAATATTTGATTTTACATAATTATAAACTTGTTTATGATATTAATGAAAATTAATTACCATTTGAATCATGAGGAATTAAATTTCTTGCATTCAATATTTCAATACGTAAAAAGCAATTAGCAAATTGTATTTTTACTGTTAACATTCCGAAAGGGGTTTCCGTCATGACATTCTGTTCGGCCAGTCGTTCTAAATAGTAGGCATGAATTAACTGCTCTGTATCCATACCATGAAGTTTCAGCAATTTCTTAATATTTTGGTATACATCACTGTTTTCAACGTTATCAGTCTGTTTAAAAAATCCAACAAGTATGTTCAAGGTTGCATCCAAATTTGAGAAAAAAGATGCCGGTCTCCTTTTCTATAACAAACAAAGTATATAGGGTGAATCTGGTCGAATGTGATACACGGAGAAGCTATCTTTCATGCATTTAAATGCAACTTGCACCTAGTATTAAATAAATACAGGGCCTGATTCTGATGCATAATTCCATGGTGTAATTTTGAACTGCAAGAAAACAGTTGAAATGAGTTTTAAAATGTATTCTCACAGTTATAGTCGTGACATCCCTTTTGCTGCATCACATTTACCCCAAACCAAGGGCAGATTATGAAACAGTGTTCTTATTTGTTATAAAATAAACAGGTGTTTATATTTATGTTATTTAGCATATACTAAGTCGATTTAAAAACATTTTGGTAATACCAATTCATTCAATCAATCATTGTTTTCTTACCTGTATGCTGTCTTGGATCAGTTCATTCAGGATATCGTAAATGTTTTCCCAAAGAATTGTAAAAATCCTCTCAAAGTTGTCATTATTTAGTTGTGAATTTAAAACAGTTAAATTGTCATCCAGATACTGCATCAGTCTCTCCACGTGATTATTGGAGTGATTAAGAATTTCTGCTCCTTCCTGTAGGAACGATTTTATAACTGGAGCCATCTATAACACAAAATCAGTTCCAAAGAAGAAAGATAATAGATTTTATTTAGGTACTCATAAAGGGAACAAATAACAAATCATATGAGAAACTCACGTTGGTGCAGTTTAAATAGCAATAGCGAATATCTGTGAATATTTAGTGGAGATGAAACAACGCAGCATTATGATTTTGCACCTTGTTGTAGAGATGAGCAGGTTAGAGACACTTTTATTTTCGTGTTGAGAAACGAGGTCATTATAAAGAGGCTGTTGACGGAGGAGAAACTCTCCCTAGGCCGAGGAGGTGGCACTGGCTGTCAAAGCTACTGAGGAAGGGCTGTCAGAGCTGAGGGGTGTGTCGGGGGCTCAGGAGGTGAACAGGGGAGTCCAGCGGGGCTGCGAGTCAGAGAGATCAGGGCTCGGGGGTGCGTCTGCTGTGGGGAGCTGAACACCATCGGAAGGTCTCCCCAGCAGCTGTGGCTGCAGTCCAGGACGTGTGTTAAGTGATTAAGAGAAGAGTAGTTTTGGGATTGAATTGATCTATCCTATTTTAATATCTAATATGATTGATATTATGTGATTTGCACTGTTCTGTTAATTATATAAAAATACACGATGTAAAGGGTTAATTATATTTTATGTCATCTAGTTAGAACACACGGCAACTTAAGGAGTCATCCACAGCAATGTAAGGAGTCTTTCATGAAAATTCAAGGTGAGCCATAAGCTTAAATTTCATTATCCTACTCCTAAAATTATTTGTTGTTACGTACCTTTGAAGATGTTGTATCTAGCATATCGATAATTTTGTTCCGAACGTTGTCCAAAGCATTTTCGACAACTAAGACCAGTGTTTGTTTACAGTGTTCCGCAGCTGTACTGTTCCTTAGTTCTGATAATTTCTGAATTACGTCATCTGTACCAAGTTCTTTCACGAAGGGGAGGATGGACTGTCGTATATAATCGATATTATTTATGGCCAGGCACCACTAAAAAAGATATATTAGTATATAAGTATATATGCGATATGGCCACAACACGTCTTTCTTATATCAACACTTTTTTACCCCCCACCCTACTCTTATCAATCTAACTTATCCCTACCTCGTTGGTAACTTGAAATATTTTCCCATATGCTTTATAGTTTTCTTGCTCTGAAGCTACTTTATCCGCCATCATGTCAGCATAGCAAACAGAACACCGGCAGATATCCTGAAACAGAAGAAATATTTTTAGCAATTTCACATAATTCTGACTGCTTTTCCAAAGAATGAATACTCTAAATGCCTATGGAAGCGGCTGTTTCTCAAGGTATTTTCCTTGGCTCTATCTTCTATACAAACTACAATGTTGATATTCCTACCAGCCTCAATACTCTGGTCATCTTCGCGGATAACACATTCCTAAAATCTCTAACTTTCTAACTACGAGAAGGCAAAGAGCATTGGCAATACAGCACCCATCCCATGGACTACCCACATCAAGCCCTCTCTCCACCTCATAATCCTGACATTCAGCGGCAATACACTAATCAAGAAATGCAGCCATGATTATTTCACTCTGAGAGGGGATACGATCATTCTAAATCAGGACTCATCTATTTTAACACATACATCACGTGGTAATTTAAGAGGACAAATTTTTACTTACATCAATAATTTTGGCCATAAATGTATAATTTCCTTCAACATCTGGCCAAGAAAGTTGAGTCCAAAAAATTTTTATCTGCAACAATAAAATAAAAAAAAAAAGATCAAATTTATAAAACACTACTGAAACCTCTTTTAATTAAAAAAAAAAAAAAAAAAAAAACAGCAGAGCTAGAGCGAAGGAAAATAATTTTTACCTATCAATATGGCTACTAAACCTGATTTTTATAAATATAAAATAATATATTATTTTCTTTAACAAAAAAACAGAACTGCAGAAAATATACTGGCAGGGTGTTCTTCAAGGAGTATTCTGCAAGCTTAGAAATTTTCTAGAAAAAGTCAATTATCTTCTCCAAAACGAATTGGTCACTTAAGTTTTCGTTCTCTCTCCAAAACCAATCGACCGTTAGGGCTAAAAATCAATAGTTGTCTAACTTAGGGGCTTCTGAATCCAAAAAACTAAATTTCGTGTCGATACATTCATTACATCAACAGTTAAGGTTTTTGAGTCGAGCCCCCTCTTCTGATCCCTCTTTCTCTCCGCCGATTTCGCAGAAATTAATGGATGAAGTCTTTATGGGGGTTTGAACTTAAATATAAAATTTCATGTCAATACATTCATTACAACTGTAGTTTTAATGTTAAGCCCCTCCCTTTTTCTTCGGTAGATTTGGCTGAAAATAGGTGTCGTCTTTAGGGGTTCTGAGAATACATACAAACTTTTGTGTTGATAAATTCATTCTATCTGGAATTGTGTTCGCAGACAGATACAAACATAGATTTTTTTTTTTTTTTCATTTTTGGAATCAGAGGGGGTTAAACGTGAAATTCCGGGGAAAACTCACCATCAAATTTCTGACAGATAACATAACTCCCCCTACACTTCGTATAGCTGGGGAAGTACAAGAAAATAACGAGCATTGAGAAAAATCTAAATGTTTTTACTAAATAAATGAAATATATTAATAATAAAGACGACCCCAGTCATACACAAATGCTGTAAGTTAAAGTGTTTGAAAGCTTATTTATGTCTGATTCCATAAGAGAAAATTACTATTTTGTTTAGACAACAACAGCTGTTTTTGCACAAAATTCTTTTTACTATGTGTTCTTTGTATGTTGAAGAACATTTTTATCAAAAAAAAGTCGAAGTATGTACGTTAGAACACTGAAAAAAACGGCTCAAAAAAAGTGGTGTCCGATGGTAAACCGAAAGAAGCTTCGCCCGGATTTTTACATTTGAAATCGAAAAATTCTATTTTGCGCGAGAACTTTGTCTCTCAATTGATTTCAATGGGGATTTCATTTTTCGGTGATGATTCCTCCGTGGTATGTTCGATTTCAGATTTTTTTTAGTAGTAAACCATCGTCACCGTGTTCACTACCATCGTGGCAAATTTCAATGTGATCGGTAAAGGGGTTTAGGAGGAGTACGAGTACAACGAAATACATGAGTCGCCTAAGAAAGAGCTTCGTAAACTCAGCTCATTAATGCTTCAACAGAATGGGAGACCATTAAAGTTTAATTTTACATTTCTAAAATGGTACAATCTCCTTACATATCCTACCAGGAAATATATACATTTTTCCTACACAATTGCATATAAAAAGAAATGTGAGACATTTAAGAAAAAAAGGACCAGTGGCATATCAAAAATTACCTGATAAAAAATAGCTAACGTATCCACAGAAGAAGAAGAATATTTAACGCTGGAATCGACGGGCTTAAGATCATCTAGTTGTATGGCTTTTTCAATTCTCTGTGTAGCTTTGTAAACTGCGATGTCAAGCCAATGAGTGACTCCCTTGTAAAACCATGTATGAAACTTGTATATTTGTAATTTTTTTGTGTCAACTGGAAATATATTTTGCCCCACTCTGAAAAATAAAGAAAAAAAAAGAACATATTTTTTTTTGGGTTGGGTAAGGATATTCTGTGTTTATAAAAATATATATTTTTTCACAGCTTTATTATTCTTCCAATTTATTTTTGGTTTTTACAATCCAGCAAATAGACGTTTCGGGAAAAACTCCTATCATCAGTATCTTTAATTCATTTGCTGATCTTTATTGTGATTAATATATGGAAAAAATGGATCTCAATAAAGATGAATATAATAAATTGAAGATAGATTTAAAATTAGAAATATAAAGTATTTTTTCCCGAAACGTCTATTTGCTAGGTTGTAAAGACCAAACATTTATTTGGAGAATAATAACAATGTGAAAAATAGATATATTTATATTATAAAATATTAGGTAGATAATGAATAAATGTACAAATAGAGCAATGAATCTGAAGGTTCTGTTGGTTATATTGTATTGACTGAGGTAAAAATTCGCATGCATTTTTCTCCTTTACGATACTCTGACCAATCTTAAACGTAACTGTGAAGGAAATAGTGAAATTGGAGCACTCGTTGATTTTATATTCAGCTTTAGAAAACGACAGTGGGGATAACCTCTAACTTGTAAACAAAACAAGTAGCTCTTTAAGACATTTAACCACTGTAAGACACTCAAGTCACTTTAATCAACCTATTTAACCCTCCTCTCCTACGGTCCGGTCGGATACGACCGACGTAGTCGTCGGCCCTCTATCGGCCCGCACTAAGTGGTGGTTTTAGGTACTCTCCTTTCTAGTCGTGTTGAGGAAGCCGACCCGTCCACATCACTCACATATGTACCGTTTACCGCCTATAACCTCTTCGGTCGGATCCGACCCGACCGAAGGAAAAACGTATGGGGTCGGATCCGACCCACTGTAGTATTTATGCTCTGGATATATCGATGAAATTCTTCTAAATTCTTCTGTTTCCACATAAAACTTTATTATACAATCCTTTTATTTTGGTCCTCTATATAACCCTTTAACTTAGGGGTGTGTAATAACTATTACCAACTCTTAATTTTCTATAAGATATAGGAAAATGGCGTTCAATAAAATATTGTCTACCACTGAGAAAATTTTAGAAGAGCTCAGACGACAAGAGTTTGATGAAATTATGGGAGAAGGTGAAGATATTACATCGGAGCAGGAAGACGAAACCTTATCCATAGACGTTGATATAGAGGACATGTTTGATTGTGAGGACACTGGTGAAGAGAGTGGTCCGACCGATGACGACGAGAACGACTGCGAAAATAACTTTGAGTTGGGTAAGGGATGAGGAAACAATCTGGACAGATAAGCCAGTACGTTCCAAATTTGCGAGAGTTCCTGCCGTCAACGTGATCAGAGGAAACCCAGGATCTAGAGGAGGGGCACAAGGTATAACGGATGTCTTGGAATTGATTTCGCTCTTCATAACTAACGAAATATTCATTGAAATAGTTCAACATACTAATGAAGAAATCGATCGAACAAGCACCAACTATACTGGGGATGTTTCGTTCAATTCACATAACAACGATGTCGAATTCAAAGCCTTCCTTGGGCTCCGTAGGAAGAATGACAAGTTTGCAGCCTTTAGAGGGATCTGGAATAAATTTGTCGCCAACTGTCCACGATATTTTGCTCCAACTCATTATGTTAATGTTGATGAGACTATGCTCGGGTTCCGAGGACGCTGCACTTTCAAAATATATCTGCCTTCAAAACCTGACAAATACGGTTTGAAAATTATATCTCTCTGTGGCGCAAAATGTTTTTATTTTTGCGGTGGAATACCGTACGTTGGCAAAGAGATAATGAAGAAAAAAGGTGACCTATGTTTACCCACCCAATATGTATTGCAACTCACAGAACAACTCAATGGAAGTGGTCGTATTATAACTAAAAAAAATATATAATAAATAAATAAAAATAAATATTGTTTAAAACAAAAAATGTTTTTGATCAACACTCCCCTTTTTCTACGTGATCAATGCGTTTTTCAATTGAAAACTGGTCTAAAAAGACATTGGGGTCTAATCCGACCCGACCGTAGTAAATGAGTGATCCGACCGGACCGTAGGAGAGGAGGGTTAATAACAATGGTAATTAAAAAGACTCTGTAAGACACTTATGTCACTTTAGGCCACCTGGTTATTAAAATGGGTTTTTAAGACATTTGAATGTTTTTTATAACCATTGTTAATTACCAGTATCTTTAACACTTCAAAACACTTAACCCTTTAATACTCAAAGAGGTGGAAGTCCCTTGAAGGGCTTTTGATCTTTTATCCACTCAAATTTGCTATGTTTACCCCACTGACATTTTTTTGGAGCCGTCTCTAAGATAGAATGACTCACATGCCTTTTATATTCAAATAAACAGACATTTTTAAATAGAGTTTTAGATCAAAAATCTTTTGAAAAAGCGACATGAAGAAAAGTGTATGGACATAATTGTGTCCTCTTCGAATTTTTTTTGAATATTTAATTTATTCAAGAAGAAGTTAAATAAAGTCTTACTTTTAAAAAAGTCTTTATATAAAATAACTAATCGTAGACTTAAACGAAAATGCAAATAAATATTGCTTGTGATAATTATTACCACGTATCGAAAAAAATCGAAAGTGTGACAACCTGTAGAGAGACGTAAGAAACCAACGTTTTTGAGGCGGGCAATAAAATGAATGACATCTGGTCTATGTATTATCGCGAGTTCAAGGTCAAATGACACAAAACAAACCCGATAGACGGTCAAATGTTATAAAATGTTTTTGTAATGTGTAGTGTGGAAATTTTTGTAGTTTGCCAAATAAACATTAACTATCTATGTACTTACAAGTATAATTTCTGCAAAAGTAAATACAACTCGAAGAGCAAGGTCCCTATGGCCAGTGAATCAGGACCGGTGTCTTTTGATAATGTGTTGTTACAATCAAGTTTCATAGGCTTGAGGAGTGAAGACATTTTCGTAATGTAAGGTTCCATTAACTCACAAATCTGGAAAAAATAAGTAAATACGTCGTAGGTGAATCACAGACAATGTACATCTTTAGCTCAGATTATTTGCAAACAACTAAGTTTCCACCCTTCTGCTCCCTCGCTCTGTTTTGTCTGAAATTTAATACGGTTCTTACTTATGAATCCACAACAAATAATGAAAATATGTATTTTTTTTTGGGGCGAGTAAAAAGTATTCTTTGTCCGGGGATCTTATGAATTTGGCAAAATTTATCATCATGAAAAATTCAGATTATTTCGAGGATAGACCAACTTAAAATATAGAAAGAAGGAGGAGAGATCAGGGTTGTGGTCGAATAAAAACAACTTGTCGAATTTCTGCCAGGCTTTCGGCACTGAGTGTACCTTCTTTAGGGCCTATATTGACCATATATAGAATATATTGCGTTAATGTATGTAGATATGAATAAAGGACATGACATAAATGTGACTAAACCAATATTTAACATTAAGTAATAAGCATGAAAACAAACTGAAATATTTTATTTAAACAGAAAACAATATGAACTAATTATAACCATATATCCCCTGAGTGAAAATGTACAAAACAAATAATATATCTGAATAGAGGAACATCCTGAGGGAGCAGAAGTTTTAAAGAATAATAACAAATAATATTCAAGGCAGCAAGGCGCCGGTAGCTCAGTGGTATGCGTGCTTGCCTTCTGAGCTCAAGATCATGGGTTCGAAAGCCGGCCGAGGCCCTTAGTTTATTTTATCTGGGAGGTAAAATAAACTTAAGCCCGTCGTACTTCGAATGGTACTTTAAGCGATGGTCCCGAGCCTGTACGATGTCAGGTACTCGTTAAAGATCCATACCCTAGGTGAATAAAAATTTAGGGTAGGCAAAATTTAGGACTCCCATAGAAGAGTGGGCTCATGTCCACCAGAGCGACGAAAGAGCGCTCTGGTAGTAGGCGACATGACCTCATAGTTAATGCCCGGGCATGAGTCATAATAACTAACTATTTAAGGCAGCCACACCAACGATGTCATATAAAATATAAATATAAAAATAAATAAAATAAAATTATAAATAATTAATTAAAATATAGACTTTGTGGTATCCAGAAATTGTAAGTTGAGAAATGCGGACATATTGTGGAAACTTTCAATGAATAAATATAGTAGTATTTTTTTGAAATACTGTCGATTCCACAAAAATACCCGGGATGAATATAAATTGCACCTACTTGGTTTCAAGATATCGAATAGTGAACTTAATATAAAGGCAACTCTAGTCCAGATAAGTGAGCTCTATATGTAAAAGAGTCTACATAATATGTAGACTCTCTTACATACAGAGCTCACTTATCTCATCATATTATGATGTAGGGATATTTAAGAGGCAAAGTTAATTCCGAACAACACGGGGTAACCTGCTAGTAATTAATAAAATGAGAGGAAATAAACATACCTTAGCGTCATAAATTGGATAAACTTCGGCAGAATATTGTATATCGAGAGTTCTATAGAAAAACATACGTAAATTATAATTAGGTATGAAATGAAATGAAAAGAAATTTTATTATTCTGGGACCGAGGTCCCTTAAGAATAAATACAATAGAGTAAAGAAAAGGAAAAATGAAATGTAGAATCAGTATGTCGTACGAAGAAATAAATAAATAAATGATTAAATTAGTGCTACATTGGCGAAAAACTATACAATTATAAATATAGATAAACAAAATATTAACATGAAAAAACATAAAATTAACATCTTCATTAAGATGAAAAAAAATAAATAAAAGAGAATATGTAAAGAAAAAAAAATCTATATAAATAAGAAAAAAATATAATAGATAATAAAAATCGACAGAGCAAAATACTATGATGGTTGATTTTAGAAGAGAAGGGAGGATGCCCAGACAAGATTTGAAATAAAATTAATTTTAGACAGCAGGGGCTAGATAGGAAAGTGTGATGAGAAAGAAAAAAAATAGTCAAAATAAAATAAGATAAAATAAAAAATAAATAAATGCATGATAAAAATATATAAATGTGTAAAATGAACAAAAAAGGAATAATATTGATTATGATCGAGTAATTTAGGAAATGTGATAAAAAAATATAATAAAATAGAGAATAACAAAAAAAAAGAGAAAAATGGATAAGTAAATTATTTTAATGATTAGATAATTGAGGTTGACGAATTAGAGAATATGGGGGGGGGGGGGGGGGGGGGGGGTCAAAGGGGAGTAGATTATTTAATGTAGAGGAATTGGAATAGTGAGGATTTGAAGGAAGCCACGGAAGGAGAGTGACGGATTGAGGGGGACAGGGAGTTCCAGAGAGAGGAGGCCTGGACAAGGAACGAGTAGTGGAAGGCCGAGGAACGATGGGAGGGGAAGAAGAGGTCTGAAGGTCGGGTATAATGTATGTTATAATAATGCTGGAACTATTGTTATGTATTTAAAGTCCCTGATTCCAATCAAATCAATCTGTATAGAATTTGTGTCTGTGAACACGATAACTCCCGATAGAATTAATGTATTATACATCCTTTATATGTATATCCAGATCTCCATAAGGAAGACTCATGAATTTTCAGTGGAATTGGCAGAACGGAAGAGAGGGATCAACTCAAAAACTCCAATAACTGCCTATGTAATGAATACACCCACATGAAATTTTATATTTAAATTCAAAACCCCGTAAGGAACACACTTATTATGTTTTCGGGAAATTGGTGAAAGGGTAGGGGGAATCAGAGGAGGAGGCTCTATTAATATGCGGATATAATGAATGTATTGACACAAAATTTAGTATGAGGATTCAGAAGCCCCTATAAGTCAACTATTCATTTTTAGTCTGAACGGCCGATTTTCAGAGAACGAGCGAGAAGTTAATTGATTAATTCTGGGGAATTACAAAGCCGGTGCTTCATCGACTTCTTTACAATTACAATTAAGTATGGCTGTAATAACGGTCCACCTGTCTGCCTTGGGAACTATTGATATGACCTTGTTGGGGTCACCAATTGTTGGGGGCTTAATTCTAATAATATTAATACCCAACACATTTATTTGGGGACATCAATTTTAATCGAAACAAGCTTGTACAAAGGTTTCTTGAGGACTGACTTGGATGCACCTGTCGGCCGTAAATGGAAGCTGTATGGTGAGTTCCTAAATCCATGTTGGATCCTCCGATACATAGGTCGCTACAATACTCCTTCCTCAGTTACTAAGTAACGACACAAGGCAACCTGACAGCCCCATCTCACTTATCGTCTGGTATGTTTCTCTCTTGCCTGTAGCTCGTCAAGAAAACGTCGTGGGAAATGAACAATTCTGCCACTGCGGGACGACGTTTGTTGCTGATGCTCGGCAAGGGTTGTTGGAGGTATCTTTGTTGTGCTGGTCTTTGGTTGTAATTTTGTCGTGCCCGTACCCTCACTGAACGTGTCACTATGATCTAATCCAGTTACCATTAAATGTGCAGGTTTGAGTCTATCCACAGATATGTTGGTGTTCTTGTTTTTAATTCTAAGGGTGAAATATTTATCTTGTCGAACGATTACCTCAAATGGCCCTTCATATGGTGGTTCCAAAGACTTTTTGACACGATCTACTCGTAAAAATACGTGTGAGCACGATTCCAAAGCCTTATGCCTGAACAGTGATTTGTTGCAAGCTTTACGTGTATCCATTGGTCTTAATTGTGCCATATATTGTTGAAGATCAGACACAAAATTGTCTGTATTCACAGGAAGTGACGATGGATCAAAAAATTCTCCTGGGATTCTTATCGTAGTCCCATAAACCATTTCTGCGATGGAATGTTTCGAACCATCCCTTAATGCTGTACGCATTCCTAACAAGACTGTAGGTAAACTATCTGTCCATGTCGGATTATTCTGAGCCCTAATTGCGGCTTTTAAAGTCCTGTGTAAGCGCTCCACCTTACCGTTCGATTGCGGATGATAAGGTGTCGTATGCTGTATTTTTGCTCCACATAACGAAGCTAAATTGGTAAAAAGTTCACTAACAAACTGTCGGCCTTGGTCAGTTACTATGGAAGCTGGCGCTCCAAACCTTGCGATCCAATTACTATAAAATAATTTTGCAATTGTTTCTGCAGTATTATTAGCCATAGGAATTACTTCCATCCAACTCGTAAATCGGTCGATACAGGTCATGCAGTAAATATTTCCTTGTGAGGGTGGCAATGGCCCAATGACGTCCACATGAACGACACTAAATCGTCCATCCGGTGGTTCGAACGTCCCTATTTCTGACCTTGTATGGCGTGACACTTTGTTGCGTTGACAACTCAAGCAACTTTGAGTCCATTTTCTAATATCATTTTTGATGGCTGGCCATATGAATTTTGACGTTATTTGTTTCACTGTTGTTTTGACTCCTGGATGTGCCAGATTATGGATTTGCTTAAATATTTCGTAGCGAAACGCTTCTGGGATGTAGGGTCGGATATTGTTCGTAGCTACATCGCACCAGAGAGGCTTTTTTGACATTATGTTGCATTGTTTCATATTTAAACTGGAGTCTTGTAATAATGTTGGTAATTCCTGATCATTTTCTTGATTGCGAGCAATTTCTTCATAGTCAATTACTGAAACTTCTTCAAGTCTTGAAAACGTGTCGGCCACTATGTTAGCTTTTCCACTAATATGTCGAATGTCGGTTGTAAACTGCGAAATATATTGTAAGTGGCGTACTTGACGTGGCGATGCTTTATCATTTTTCTGGAAGAATGCATATGTAATAGGCTTATGATCGGTAAATATTGTAAATGTTTGTGCCTCCAGTAGATGCTTAAATTGTTTAATTGCCAAATAAATTGCTAATAATTCCTTGTCGTAAGCACTATAGGCTTTTTGAGCATCATTTAATTTTTTGGAATAAAAAGCGATAGGTTTCCATCCGGATTGTTCGTGCTGCTGTAATACAGCTCCCACTGCTATATCAGACGCATCAGTAAAAACCGCCAGCGGAAATCGTGAATCTGGAAAAGTTAGGAGTGTAGCATCTACTAAATCATCTTTACAGCGTTCAAATTGTTGTATAGCCTCCTTAGTCCAGACTATTTTAGTTTTATCATTTTTCTTGGAACCTTTTAAGTAGTCATGAAGGATAGCCTGAGTTTCCGCTGCATTTCTTATATATCGTCTATAAAAGTTAATGACACCTAGAAATGCACGAAGTTGTTGTACTGTCTCTGGTAATTTAAAATCTCTGATTGCCTTTACCTTCTCAGGTACTGGTCTGGAACCATCTTGCGTGATCAAGTAGCCCAAAAATTGTAATTCTTCAACACCTAACTCTGATTTTGAAGCATTAATGCGGAGACCAAAACGTTGTAGTCGTTCAAAAATAAGACGAAGATGTTCACAGTGTTCTTCTTCCGTAGCTGAAGCGACCAGGATGTCATCCATGAACGGAAAAACAAAATCCAAACCATGAAACACTGTGTTAATAAATCGTTGGAAGGTGGAAGGGGCATTCCTGAGACCAAAACTCATAACGTTGAATTCGTATAAACCAAAAGGTGTAATTATAGCCGTTTTGCTTTTGTCTTCCTCTGCTATCGGAATTTGGTAGTATGCTTTATGTAAATCTATTTTAGAAAAAATAGTAGCTCCATTTAATATGTGATGGAAGTCTTCTATGCGAGGTATAGGATATCTATCTGGTACGGTCTTGGCATTTAATAAGCGATAATCACCACAAGGACGGATAGATCCATCTTTTTTATCAACTACATGTAACGGACTTGCCCATTCTGAACTCGATGGTCGGATAATATTTTGATCCAACATAAATTGAAATTCCCGTTTGGCCTGTTGTAATCGTTTAGGAGCGAGAGGTCTTGCCTTACAATGCACTGGAGATCCTGTGGTGGTGATATAGTGTTGAATATTATGTTTCGTGTGATTGGGCGAAAATGATGGCTTCGTTAATTCAGGGTATAAGGTGAACAGATGTGCAAACTTTGCTTGAGACTTATTTATTGTGCTAATGACTTCGTTTCCTGATACAGCCAGTACACTACCTGAAGTGCTAAGTTTAGTGACTGCATCAATTAATCTATGTTTATGTAAGTCAATCAATAAGTTAAAATGATTCAAGAAATCTGCACCAATTATCCCTCGAGTTATGTCAGCTTTTATAAATAACCACCTAAATTCACGACGAAGTCCTAGATCCAGTGTCAGTAATGTGACGCCGTAGGTAGGTATGGACGTGCCGTTTGCAGCATATAATTTAAAGTTAGAAGATGTAATTTTATCTGTAGCCTTGGCTGGAATTAAAGAAATATCGGCTCCACTGTCAATAAGAAATCGCCCACCCGTTTTTTTGTCATTAACAAATAAGCGGAAATTTCGACGATTTTCAATATTATCTGCAATAGAGCTCGTCGCAATCTCTACTGCAGGTTGGAGTTTTCCTGACTTTTCCAGGCGCATGGTTGACGACATTTATCAGGGTAGCATTTTTTTCCAAACTGGAAATGAAAAAAACAATATTTACCCTGTGGGTCAAATCGTTTTCTGGGTTTGCTAGTACCACGGTTGCGACTGTGGTCTCGGTGGTGAGAACGAGACCGACCGGAGATTTCATTTATTTGTAACTCGAGGCTTGAAATTTTAGTTAACAATTCTTGAATTAGAGCATCTTGACTGGGTCTACTATCAGCACTACATATGTCTCTATGTGGGTTCATTTCCACAATTTTGTCAGCTATAATGGCTATTTTGTCTAAAGTTTCCTCACTAACAATGAGAACATTCTTTATAGAATCTGGGAGTTTTTCTAACCAGAGTGTTTTTAAAACTGTGTCAGAAATATCAGTACCAGCCAGGTTCCGCATTTTTCTCAATAATTGACTAGGCCTCATATCTCCGAGATCTAATCCCGTAATTAATTTCTTAATCTTACATTGTTCACTTTCTTTAAAAATATTAAGAAGTGTTTCCTTAGCTCTAGTATATTTATTTGTAGCAGTCCCTTGAATGATATCCCAAATGTTTTCTATATACTTCGGATCCATTTGTGATACCACATAATTAAATTTTGTTTCCTCCGATGTAATTTTATTAATATTAAATTGTGCTTCAATTTGGTAAAACCATATTTCAGGTTTTTGTTGCCAAAAAGGGGGAATTTTAATGCTAACCTTACTTGCTTCGAGGTTGTGGCTCGCTTCGGCCATGTTAGGAAAATGTGCTTCTGCACCGGTCCCACTTTCACTTGTAGACATTTTACACTACTTACTTGAAATATCACTATAAATAATGTTGAACAGTTCAATACGGTGTCACCAATTGTTGGGGTCACCAATTGTTGGGGGCTTAATTCTAATAATATTAATACCCAACACATTTATTTGGGGACATCAATTTTAATCGAAACAAGCTTGTACAAAGGTTTCTTGAGGACTGACTTGGATGCACCTGTCGGCCGTAAATGGAAGCTGTATGGTGAGTTCCTAAATCCATGTTGGATCCTCCGATACATAGGTCGCTACAACCTTATTATTACATATAAAACTTCAAAATCCCTGTTCCTCTTCCTGAGGAATAGGAAAATTGAGAATGGAGAGAGGGAACACACACACACTGCATCGTTGGTATATTTTCTTTAATTACATTTGTCGCTTTTAACGTCATTCTAAGGCCCCAAATCCTGAATTGCCCCAGGACCCTCCGCGCAGCCCTGGAGTACACCATATAGTTTTGAATGAAAACTCAGATAATCCTGGGCGACATGGTGGAACCGGTTACTTTTATGTACAACTTAATTACATAAAACTTACATAAGAAAATGTTTATCCACTTGTTCTACAATCCTAAGTAAATCACTTCTAACTAATTGTGTTATTTTAATGGCATATTTTAATATCTCTTCATAGCTGCTACTTTCCAAGTTAGTTTTATCGATTATTTGTTCAAACCTAAAACAAAAAAAAATGTAAATTCATTAATGTAATACATTAAAAATAATCATAGCAGTCTCAAATAATTATTTTGGAAATACAGTAGAACTCTCATAACCGACTCCTCGGTATAACCGACCTTGTGCCCGAACTGTCCCAACTAAACACAGTGCAGTGTACTTAAGTGATAGGCCTACAAGATTTCATTTTATGTAATGACCACTCAAAAGCGCAAAGTGTTTGTGTTTCGCTCAAACAAAAACTGAATGTAGTACATCGTTTGAACCGTGGTGAGTCTGTAATTCGGTTAGCGTCTGAGTTAGGAGTAGGAATGACAACAATGAGTTACTGGAAGAAAACTCTTAAGGATCTTGAAGAGTATTCATTGATAGTAGAGACGGATGATGCTTTGAAACACAGAAAAATGTTTAAAAAATGGTTAAAGACCATAATCTTGTAGCAGATCAAGTGTACAACATAGATGAAACGAAAAAAATTATAAGATGCTTCGTAAATCAACTCTTCCCGCTAAAAATGAAACAGTGTAAAGCACAAATCTTGCTAAGGACATAATGACAATTGCAACTTGCAGCAATGCAAACGGTAGCCACAAAATGCCATTGTTTGTAATCAATCAGCTGCTTGGATGAATTCCACATTGTTTAAAACATGGTCACTCCGCTCCAAAAGATGCCTTTGAAGTCAAAATATATCGTAGTAAAATATATCGAGCAGCATCCAACAGTAACACCAATGGACGTATTGTAGGCGAAAAAGTGGCGGGATGCATCCGCAAAATCAAGATTAATGAAGTTGAAACAAAAAAATATTATCAAGGTTCTTTCGTGAAAAAGAAAATGCAAAATTTGGTCAAGGTTTCGAAAACTATTTATTTTCTTCTTCAGGGTCTTATAATGACTTGAGTGGATGTGTGTGGTGAAGGTGTTGTGAGTTTGTGTCCAGTGTAGTGAGTGAATTTTGTTTTTTTCATTTTTGGAATCAGGAGGTTGGAAAACATGAAATTCCGTTGAAAACTCTGCATCGAATTTCTGGCCAAATACATAATTTCTCCTATTTAGTATAGCTGGAGAAGTAAAATAAAAGACAACTTTTATTATCTTCATATAATAATTGTTTATTCTGATTTCTTAATATAAAGCCTGACCACTGGATGTCCCAGATATTATAAGTCGCCCCCGGCCAGCCTTAACCTTATTTAAGCACTAGCCAGATCCCAAGCTCCCTCTACAAACATAGACGGGTGGTGTTGCACAAAAGCAAGGTGCACCCGCAATACAGAGCAATAAAGAAGAAGGTTATTATAAAATAATTAAAGCTAATTGTTTTTTTAAAAATTGTAATTTTTCTAACTGACTTCTACAAATTAGCCTCCGGAGAACCCATATAAAATCTATTTAATAGAAGTCTTACCAATCAATAGCGCTCGAATGGATAGTTTTCTTAACAACTTTTATGATGTCCGTCTCAAAAGGATCTAATCCATCCAGCCATCCGTATTGGCATTTGGGAAACAATTCAATTTTTTCATTGTTTTGGGATTCAGATGCTACAACACCTAAAATCCTGGAAACAGTAAAGTTGTATTAAAAACATTTTAACAATATGTACACTAGGCAGCATGAAACCTAAATCATGACCTTGCAAGGTCAATTCATTCCGGTTATAACTTGTCTGATTGTATTAATCGCTTGATTTAATGCTAATTTCTTGTTCGAACCGTTTAGCAGGAAATTGCTGCCATAGGTGAGGGGACCAGCTGAACTTTAAGATAGCCCCCAACCAGAAACATTTAATAATCTTAATTTTTTTTTATTAAACTCAAGAATTATTCTAAATTAATGGCGAAATTGTTGCTCTATTCCTAATTTTTGCTATACGTACTTTATATATAACTGTTATTTAACAAAGTAATTTTCAGAAAGTATTATTGAATTATTTAAAATCATCTGAGTGGCAATGCTGGCTCAAGAACCAAATAATAAGTCAGTGTCAAACTAGAGAATTGAGAACACCGCTCTCTTCCACCAAACTCACTCTCACCAGTCCAAGTCTCAACTGCACATAGATAGGCCCCTACATTCACCAGCCACACTTATGGTTTATGGTGATACTAGCCTAAGTAAATTAAGAAAATGTTATTTATTACATGAAACGAATTAATAGTGATAACTGAAATTTGAAATGTAAATGAAAGCCTGTTTTTACACTCATGACTCAATAATCTTCTTCGGTCTCCTTCCCAACATATCTGCAATGATGTTTCCGTTCCCTCTTCTTAGGCCATATAAAGGAGTGTAAGGTCCTTAAGCCGCAGTGTATTTAGCTCTTCCCCCTTCCTTCGAAGACTTCAGACTAGGATGGCCAGATTTGGCTTATATTTTCAATATGGTTCTTCCTACTTTGCATTTTCCTCTCCGCAACACATCCTCAGCTACCAGAGTCCTCCCTGATCCAGGTGCAGTCTGCATCTCTCTTCACCTCCTCTGTCCCTTGCTCCATTTTCAGAGTCTCAGTATCCTTCATGATACTTTGCTCTCTTGTTTCGCCATAACTTTCAGCAAGTCCTTTTCGGACCCCTTCGAAGTAAGTACTTGTTTTAGATAGAATTAGTTCTAATTGAGATTTCTTCTAGAGAAGTCTTATAGCGAGTTCTTTTGGTAGTTCTATGGATGAGTCTATTGATTGAATTTCTAACAGATTATTTGCTATATTTGATAAAAGAACATTATCTGTTATCTGGATATAATAAATTGTCTTTAAAAACCGTGTCGGTTTAGAAAAGAACTTAATAAATAAATATACATATACATATATACCACACAATTTCAGTAAGAGACATAAGTGTAAAAACAAACTTTCAAATACATTTCAAATTTCAGTAATCACTATTAATTCGTTTCATGTAAATATTACAATAATTCAGATATTCCTAATTTACTTAGGCTAGTATCACCGTAAACCATAAGTGTGACTGGGGGCCCGTCTAACCACCTCCAGCCCCCTCCTTCCCCTATGGCTATACAATTCGGTAAAGAAATGATGAGATATGCAAACATTTATCAACTATCCGCATTTATGTATTGAAGAGATAAATTTCTCACAATATAAGTAATTTAATATTTACTTTAAGACTGGCATTAGCTGGTTTTCAAAACTGCTTTCATCAGAAATATGCTTCTTCAATTTTCTGATATATTGTAAAAGAAATGGCAATATTCGAGCAACACTGTCCCAAAAAAGCTTGACCTGAAAACAAAACATAAATATTTATTAACATATCGCGCCCTTCCGAAAACTCAAAAAACACAAAATTGTGGGGAAATGGCCGATTAATTATTTGTTGTCAGGAGCCATTCTTATAATTTATAGTGAAAATAAATTCATTCGGCCAACGGTATTGGAGAAGAGAACTTTCAATTTATTGAAAATTTCAAAGTAGACAATATTTCTTAATTTGTCTTTCCTTATTTTTTTCTTTGTTATATATCGCCTGTATCGATAAATTATTGCAGGCGAGCGTTATGCCCATCGATTTGCCTGAATAATTTTTAGTTGCAGACACAAACAAAAACTAAAATTAATCAGTAATAAATAAATAAAGAATTTACACATAAAAGTTTTTTTTTCTTTATAAGAAACTTGAACAAAAATGTGAGTAACGCAAAAACGATGAAAAGTGATGTTAAAGTGGATGAACTAAATGGAATATAACTAAAATTTTACATCACATAAACAAATAGTCGTAAAACAAGTTTGGAAAGTTGAACAAACAAAAAAAAAACTTAAAAAATATACTGAATTAAAAATTGAATTATCTCATAACGATACAGTCTTTAGTTTTGTGGAAAAATATAAACTGAATTTAATATATATGTTGTTTCGCGAGGTAATTCCAGAACGCCTACTCCGATTTCTATCAAGCATTTGACAAAAATAATTCCCCACCGGCCACCATTTCGCTTCGCGTTCAAAAAGGTCGATCGAATAA
Source organism: Aradus depressus (assembly GCA_963662175.1). Taxonomy (NCBI): domain Eukaryota; kingdom Metazoa; phylum Arthropoda; class Insecta; order Hemiptera; family Aradidae; genus Aradus; species Aradus depressus. The sequence continues at coordinate 42,205,447 of OY759218.1, read as the reverse complement.
AAAATTATTCAAGTTTCCAATTTTTACTTCTCCAGCTATTGATATACATATATTGATTTTTTTATTTTATTTTTTCGATTTGACCGCCATCCTCAAAATTCAGCGTCCCGGTGCAAGGAACCCACCGCTCCCACTGCACTGGTGGTGTCGTACCACTGAAGAGGAAACTGTAGCATGCGAAAGCCGGTTTTTGATATTAAATAAACAGTGGGATAACAAAATCTTGTTTCATTTGATATATCTCTTCTCATAACATTTTACTATCATTTATGAAAAATTACCTCTTCATCCGAGTAGAGTCCGCTTTTTAAGGGTTGAACAATTTTGTTTAGAACATTGATGAACAGCTGAAAGCTAAAGGGGTGCCTGGAATGAAAGCGGGTTATCTCAATCCATCTTGCCAGGCTTTCATCCGCCTGGGAAAGTCCGCTTTGAGCCGCATGTTGCCGCAACAGGGTATCCGATGGTTCTGGAAATAATCCATCCCATGTAGTCGCATCGATCTAAAATTATTAAAATAACCATAAAAAAATCATATTTACTTCCCCAGTTTGTAAATGAAATATTAACCATGAATTACTGTGAATATTTTCATTGTTTAACTGGATTCATAAAATATACAGAAGGAGAAAAATTAATAACAAAACTATATATACAATTATTAACCATGTATTCTCTTGTTAAGTTCACTGGATATAACAAGGATGATTATTCTTGTGAGGCAGATTATTGATTACTATTAAACAAAGTAGTATTAAACTACTTACTTCGTATAACTAAAGTGCTTTATGACCAAATGTCTGCCAGCAATTTTTCCATTTATAAAATTTACATAACACTTAAGTTCTGCTTGCATTTGTTTTATTTTCAAATGACTTTCATTTTCTCAGATATAATATATCTGAGAAAATGAAAGTCATTTGAAAATAAAACAATTTCATATTATGAAATAATTTTTATAAATAAAACTGTTAAAGAGTACCGACACTGGCCAGTTTCTCCCCTTATGTATTCACATTAAGCTCTTGCTGTCGCCTCTCGGTCTGCCAACCCTGCTGGCCAGAGGCTAACAGAGCGAGGTGGTTTGGGGCGGGGAGCTACCGTGGCCTTCTCTATTTCCATTAATTGCCGATGTAATAAATGTATGACATATAATCTAGTAGTATGAGAAGGATTCAGTAGCCACTATGTAAATAAAATATTTAGTTTTAGCCCAAATGGTGGATCGGCTTCGGAAGGAGAGAGAAAACATAATTGATTAATTCGTGATTCATCGACTACTTTTTTATTTACGTATGCTTTAGCCTTCTGTATTCTCTTTTCTTCACTTTGGAGGTCGTCTTGGCTTCTTCTGTTCCAAGAATCTCCCAATGTTAATAAAGAAAGCATCAATACTGTTTGTATATTTTTGAATTCTGTGGTAAATCAATTCATTTTCATCTTTACTAAGTTCGATTTATTTCAGTGTGTTTTTATTCATCACCACATGAATACTGTAGCTTGTTCTAAATGAATACTGAAATCTATATATAAATATTTCAAAAACATCAAATAAAATAACTTACATTTCCGCCATCGATTTCATGAAGTAAAAGCAACCGAAGAAGATATCGTTCCTCTTGAAAAGCCACTGACTTATTTTTTTCTGAACTGAACGCCAATTTCAGTTTTACTAATCCTTGTCCTCTTGTTTTTGATTTTTTTTCCAAAGTATACCACTTCACATGTCCATATGATGGAATACACTGAAACAATCATAAGTGAAAAAATGATTTAATAACATAAGTAGTTGCATGAATCATTTTCATTTAATTGTAAATATTAGTTGGCGATGTGTGGAGGAAACATGGCAAGCCTTCGGAAAACATGAAAATGATTTATTATTAATAGAGAATTTGTTTTGTTTTTAATAAAAGACCAGAAATGATTCAATATGATTTAAACCAAGAACCCGAAAGTTTTAAAATTTTATTATTTTGTTGCATTTTAACAGTTACTCTGGAACTATTTCAATAAAAATCCTCGTCATAAATGCTAGATTTTTTTTTTTTTTTTTTTACAAAATACATATTTTTATAGTTATATAAAATAAAATAAAATAAAAAAATATCCATATATTGAATTATAGTAACGCAATATAGTAGGTAACTAAATAAAAAGATAATAAAATTGAAATAATAAATGGCAGGGGTTAGAATCAAAGTGGTCTAAGTGACATTTTAAAAACTTTGAAGAAACTGTGCATTAGGTTCTTAACTGATTTAAGAAATCTATAATTTATTGAAACCGGTAATATTTTGTCTTCTGCTTTTATGGTGAAAGTTGCTGTTAGCAAACCATAAAATTGAATAAAAATCTTAATTTCAAGGTATATGGTATACTATTGATATGTTTAAGTTACTTGTTCATGTCACCAAAATGGAATGAGTGATTTGCCACTAGATCTCACCACTGGCTAGAATTTCACTTGCACAACTGTTTTCCTGAACAGAACTATCATTTTTGTATCCGATTATGCTCAATTTTTCAAAAATGTCACTTGGACCATTTTGATTCTAACCCCGTCAAATATGGACATGCTCTTTAACATAAATAGTGCAAGCAACTAGGATACAAAAACACTTCAAAATTATGTAAAACAAAATATGACATTTGATAAAGGGAAAATAGTAGTAGCCATAACACAAAAATAAAAACTACCACCTCGTCATAAATGTTCCGATCAAAGGCTATTTACAAAAAATACTTGAGTGAAATTATGAAAATATACTTCTATATCATTAACCAACAATCCTCCCCCAATTAATTGTCCCCCTTTTCTGCAAAATTCTTCATGGTTGCCACCTGAATCGGAAATAGATGGAATAGAAACAGCATCGCTACCAACCAGAAGGGACGATCATAATTTGAATCCCCTCAAGCGTATTTATTAAACAGTAGAACCTCTGCTAACGGACACCACTAATTAACAGACCACACCCCATACTGGACAATTTTTGATGCACCGGCATTTTAATACAAAGTTTAATGCATCAAAACCTCTAGCGGATCTCCCCAATAGCGAACGTGGACAGAAATAAAGTCTGGAAACAGATCAACTAAACCTCCAAACAACGGACAGAGGGTCTCCCTTCCTCCGTTTTCTCGTAAAAATTCCAATTGTATGGTATCAGAAAATTTCTTAATACCTTGGCTAACATTTGAACAGGGTTTCTCTGAACCTTACCCATTTTCCCGCAGTCAGTTCACTTCTAGTCGTTGCGACGGACTCTCAAAAAAGACTCCTCCCGAGAAGAGGCTTACATTAGAGCAAAAAATAGATTTGATCATTATTTTTGGACGGGGAAAGTAAAGTGTGGATGTATTGGCTATTGCCAGCAAGGTTGAATATTGGGAAAACCCAAGTTTCCGAAACCCTGAAGAACCGCGTTTTTAAAACTGTGAAAATAAAAAAAGAAAAATTAAAAAAGTTTTCAGAAGTAAGAAAACTGAAGACATCGACGATGTCGTTCTGGTAGTACGAGCAAGGGTAAGTAACATCCCTTTCAAAGAACCGCTGACTCAAGAAAAGACACATGAAGTCGCACAGGGATTGGAGTTAAAAGAATACAAAGTGTTGGAGAAATTCAGAATGCGTTATAATGTCAAATATAAATATATTTATGGAGAAGCTGGGAGCGATCATGAAGAGATAGTGGTGTAAATGGATTAAACGTTTTAGTACTTAATATAACTTCAATAGTTTCCAAAGTATCAGAAGTGGGGGGGCGACAGACGACAAGCTGTCATTAACAGGGTTTTGTAGATAGTCTTCGACCAACGGAACCCTAAAAATACAGTCGAACACGCCACAATCTCGTTAAAAATAAATAAATTAATTTTTCATTGAGTTAATATCGGAATTGTGGCATTGTAGAGTTCTCTTTACTCCACGCTTATTAGGAAACTAACCTTACAACCATAATTTCACATTACCTTCAATGGAATATTGACACATCCTATCATTTCATTGTCATGTTTCCCTGTCGATGCAGTAACTGCTATTTCTTTCATAAGTTTCCTGAGACCTTTAACACCTTTTACGCCACTAATTTTACTCATTTTTTCTTTTACAGTCTCAGCAGGATCAAAATCCCTGAAAATAAATAAATAAAATATTATATTAATAAAATAATAAATTAGTAGAACATTGAAATACTGGCCTGGCGAATATAACAAAAAAAAATTGTATATATTTCATGATTCTAAGTAGGGCATTCCTAAATGAAAGCTTCAGTGAATATAATAAATTGTTTTGCCTATATGATTTTAAAAAGATACAAATCTCCCATGTCACGAGAGGCCAGCTCTTTATTAGCCCTATTTAACATTCCCTTTTTCAACATTTTGCTCATACGATAAAAAAAAAAAAATAATAATATTAGATTTAATACATTAAAAAATAAATATATAAATGTAAAATGTTACTAGTAAAAGAAAATGATAATGAATGAATAAAAGAATATCCCATACCTTATTTAAAAAAATAAAATATCAAAAATTAAACAACAGTTTAGTTAGATACTAACAATAAAGAAAACATTAAATTAACAATTTAAAAAAAAACTGACAAAAAAATGTTCTTTGTTCATTCATTTTTTTTTACTGAAACCTTGGTGGAGAGGTTTTTTTTCCGGGAGGGGGGGCATGGGGAGGGGGGGAGTTTCCGCCCTAAGACTCCGGCTAAGAACCATCTCACAAATACCAGCTTTTGAAACAAAATAACCGCTTTGAAATCGGTTCAGCCGTCTTGGAGCTACGATGCCACAGACAGACACACACACACACATACACACATACCGACAAAGGCTTCATACTGAAACCTTGGTGAAAGTGCTTTTTTTTTTGGGGGGGGGGGGGGGGCTTGAAGAGCTTAGGGGGAGGCTTGGCCTTATAAACACTTGAGCTCAAACTCCAAGTTTCTAGCTGTAATAGAGGCCGAGATCTCTACACAGGCTTTGATAAAACCGAAAATCTTGGAAGCGGCATATCCGATTTCCACCAAAAATGGCCAAGAACCATCTCGCAAATACCAGCTTTTGAAGCAAACAAAAAAAAAAACGCTTTGAAATCGGTTGAGGCGTCTTGGAGCTACGATGCCACAGTCACACACACACAGACAAAGGCTTCAAACATATAACACACCTCCTTTTGCATCGGAGGTTAAAAAGTAGGCTTATTAGGCAACTGCTTTTGAAAAATAATAATAAATATTGTGGTTTGAAATTACACTTCAAGATCCGATGTAATACCAGTGTTAAGTGGTAGTTTTTTAGTATCCAAATAGTTTCTTAAATACTCAAAGAGCGGGTGATTTATAATGCATTCCATTCTAAAAATTATTTTTTAAAGTAAATTTTACTTTTTAGATCATAACCGTAAACAATAGGGTTCTGTCCGGTGAAATAATTAACATTCATGCAAAATGTGAGACCAGATGCAACAGATTACGTTTAACACACAAACAAACTCAAAGTCTGCTGACTCAAAAATAAACATGAAACTCATCTGTCTGATGTACTCTGTTAGGGGAGCTTGCCTTATAAATGAGTCTTATTGTTTACTTTATCATCTAAAATGTTACTTGAAATCTCCAATGTACATCCGCAGATCAAAAATAAGAAACAGAATTCAGTAATGCAATGCTTACCACACTTCGAAAAATAAGATGTCTTCAGTTGTGTCATCTACAGGCCTGTAAAATACATATAAAACTATGATTACATATTCAGTCAGCCATTTCATTTTATTTACAGAGAAATATGAATTACAGAGAAATTTGACTTATAGACTAATGTGACTTAGAGATAAATGCAGGGTTTCTTAATCTACGGTGGCCTCCTTACGAGAGGTATAGACAGACTCTAGGTTTGGTATGTGTTCATGACCTCTCAACTATACATTAATTTACGAATATTACTAGTAAAAAAATTTTAGAATGCACGGATACAAGAATTCTTTTACTCATATTTTATACATGGACGCTGGAAGAGAAGGTTAGTTGGTCGAGATACTTCAAATAGTTTAACAGTTTGAGACAGCTGTGGCATGTCGGAATCATTAAAACGCACTTAAGGAAATTTATCGAAATTGTAGTTTACATTTTTGCGAAAAGTAAAGGAAAATGTAAATTGTCTGGATGGACAATCGTAGATATTATCTTAACAGTGGATGATAAAACTTGGGAGCGATAGCGGTAAAGGTTATTAGACAAATACAAGTTTTATTTCCACAAAACTAACTGCTCTTGACATTTTGACATTGCCATTATCTCTGTATTAGCATATTTGCTTGTTGTATATATTTTTATACAGTTGTAAATATCTCTTTGTAAATAAAAAAATAAATAAAAATAAAAGGCCGGAATCATGTGAGATGAGGGTAATAAAATCTTTCTAAGGGGGATGTGACAACAAAAAGTTTAAGAATCATTCATTACAGAGAAATGTGACTTACAGAGAAAAGTGTTCTTCCCAGAGAGGAGTCAGGGTTTCGGTTTTAACCGATGTATTATAGCGATGACTTGTCATACTGCTTAGGTATAGAGTACAAAAGGGATCGCTAAGACCTAGATCAAAGAAAAAACAAATATATATATATATATATATATATATATATATATATATATAAATATCTCAATTTAAATTAGCAAAAAAAATACTAAAAATAATTTATAAAATATATTTCGATTTATTTGTACTTATAATTAACTTTTTTTTGACAAAGAATACTACATTTGCTCTCTAGGGTCCACAGGATTATTTGTTTTCGACCATAGAAATTCTACGTGACAAAAACATTATTAAAAGTACAAGTACTTAGATTTAAATAATTAAAAAAAAAAAACACGTTATTAATTGATTTTTCATGTCCCTCTTCTATCCATCAGAAATACAAATGAAATTAAATTTAAAATAATCTTTATTCTGGTACATACGTCTCCTAAGAATAACATCATAAGAAAATAATACAAGTAGATATAGGTATATATAACTATAAACTAAATGTGACTAGATAAAAACCTACATCATGAGCGAATATAACTTTAAATATATTTACACTATAATAATAAATATTTTTAAAGATATATTAATAATACGTAATTGCGAAGTTATATTAATTATAAATAATTTTAAATTTATATTAATAAATAATTTTTAAGTTATATTCGCTCATGATGTAGGTTGTTATTTAGTCACATTTGATTCATTAATAAACAACATTTATTTTCCAACTGGGCTGATGAAACAGTGTAAGTGACAATCTGTCCAGTTATGGAGGAAGAGACGTACAAGAGTGAGAACTATCCCATAGGATTTTGCTATACTTGAGAATTTGTGATCTGGTGAGTTAGGAGATACCGGAAAAGTAGGGATTTAAAATAATTAAGGGTAGGAGCTTGGGGAATCTGGAGAGGGAGAGAGTCCCAGAGGGAGTTAGTCTGGATAAGGAAGGAGTTGTGGTAGGTTGTCCTGTGAGAAGAGAGGATACGGCAATGAAATAAATAAAAATAAAATAAATAAATATAACAGAAATTAAAGTAATATGAATAAAAATAATATAAGCAAAACCAAAATCTCACCATTTGCATCTTTCGGAGGTAAATTTTTCCCTTCTATAACTTCTATGTTTAAAATTATGCTGGGTGCCTGAAAATTAAATTAAATTATTATATCGTCATATTACAAAATGTATGTTAAATATACAATGTATTTTTTTATTATTATTAATTTTTAATTGAATAACATTTATATTTTTTAATGTTTTTTGAATCTTAATTATTTTAACCAAAATCTATTCATTAAAAAAATGTATTTATTTTTGTTTTATCAGTTACTCAGTTGTAAATCATTAACTTAATTTTGGTTTGTTATGAATCGTTTATCAGGGAAATTATGAAATAGGGCTGGATTAGCTTAGGCTGTGACACCCTGTCACCTAGGGATGTCCATAGGGGTGGGGGTGGGAACCCCAGAACATTTAAAAATATTTGGGTTGTCAATAATATAATAAAATGAAGAAAATACAATAACAAAATCATAAAAATTTAATTCTAAGAAATTCAATTTTTTTTTTATCTAGAGGTCACATTTTGGTCCGTCGCTGTCCTCTTCTTCTTCCGCGGTATGTTAGTGCTCTGTTCCGGTTTCTTCTTGTTAGTAGACTTTCGTGGTTTACAGGGTAGGGCGAAGATGAGTTTTTCTTCATATTCTACCTCTAAGGCCAGCGGTTCGCGCAGGGAAAGTTTAGAACTACAGAAGACCTGGGCAGCGGATCCTTGAGCCTCTGTCAGAGAGACTGAATCGCTCTTTTCTCTTCTTCAAGCTCGTCTATGAGTTTCTCAATTACAGAGCAGTCGTCCCACCCTCCTTGACGATCTCCTTGTCTTTGCCAGGTCCAGTTGTCCTCGAAGATGCTCTGTTCTGTGTGGTAGAATTTAGAGCATCTGGAACAGCGCGGAGGATTCTTATCTATTCATTACATAAAGTACATTGAAACATACTAACGAAAACGCTACTGACAAACGGGGCAGGAACAGAGCATGGGACGGAGAGATGTTGCACCTTCAAGTAGATAATGACAGAGTGATGCAGTGTTAACTCTAGAGAGATAGATACGAGTATTACAACTACCTACCTGTTTGGATTGAGCCTTCTCGAGGGATGTGGCGAGCTTCTCATCATCCACCTTGAATACATCCTTAGTGTAGTCAAACAGTTCATTTTTATCACTGGAATGAGTATCAGCGCCGACTAGATGAAGAATTTCGTAAAGCACCTCCTCGTAGAGAGTGTCTAGCTGAAAAATATTTATTACACTGATTATAATAAGAGACCAGATTAATATATGTATAATATACATATTAAGTATGTGCTTTAAAAAGGCCAACACATCCCACAAAATATGCAGTAAAATGGGCTGAAATATGCACTGAAAAAGCTGAAATATGCAATAAACTAAAATGAAACTTCAACATGCTTAGACGGGATTTTGCAAAATAAAATATTTAGTTGACATGCTTATTTGGAAGTAGGATTTTGAACTTTTGGGGCTGAATTCCCTGAGAGGAATTAAAATTCGCTAGAGCTGGGGACATGTGGTGCGGCGATCATCCACCGACGAACCTCCTTCGGAAATTATTTGAAATTCACGAACCATAAGAACCAATATTAGCGTCTTGTATATATATACAGTATAAAAACATGCTTGAAATTTCGGGTAAAAATTACTTTAAAATCAAAATATACGCTAAAACCAATTATTAGACCTTGAAATGATTAGAAGTTTAAAAGTGTTAGAAAATCAGAAACTAGTGACTGGAGCAGGATCATCTATACCATATGTGGGCAACAACCGGCCCGCTGTAAAATTTGGTCCGGCCCTCGAGACATTTTGAAAAACCCAATTTAAAAAAAAAAAAATATTACACTACTTATTCACACTCACTCCAAATGAGGAAGATCGAGTAGGATGGGGTTTGTCCCTTGCTCCTGCGGAATCAAGTGAGCGAGCAAGGCGAGTGAGGAAAAATTCATGTCATCGCGTTTTTGTTTATGGTCAATAAATTTGCGTATTTTTTGTGTGGTTGACCTTACAGGTTATTTGAATGATTTAAATTTGAAACTTCAAAAACAAGGACAGTTAGTAAATGATTAGTACAGCTAATTGAAAGCGTTTCAGAATAAAATCCGCTTGTGGGAAGCACAGATGCTGTCTGGTAACAGTTACCATTTCACCACTCTCTCTGCGCATGAAAATATTGCTTATGCTCAATATGCTGAAGAACTCAAGTTACTGTCGGAGCAATTTTCGAACAGATTTGGCGATTTGAAAACATGGAAGACTGTTTCAATTTATTTGCTAATCCAACAAAAAGTAATGTACAAAATGCTCCAATAACTTTGCAAATGGAGTTGATCGAGATTCAAGAATACTCACTCCTAAAATCTAAATTTGAAGACGTGGAGTTGTGCGATTTCTACAAAAAATACCTCGAAGAAGACCATTTTCCGCAGCTTAGAAAATTCGCAAGAAGATTGATTTGTGCGTTTGGCAGTACTTATAAATGCGAACAGTTCTTTTCAATGATGAAAGTTAATAAATCAAAACATCGTACAAGGCTCACTGAAGATAATTTGGAAAATTCTTTACGTCTTTGTATCAGTGGAATTAATCCAAACATCAATGGATTAGTTTCCCAAATTCAAGCTCAAGTGTCTCATTGATTTCGGTGTCGCTACTTAACTTTCGTAGTTTGTAATAATTCCAAATTTCACGATTTAATTATTATAATATTGTACCTATTTTTTTTTCATTTCATTTTGTTATTTTAATAAATTGTATTATAATAACATTGTCTTATTATTTCATGTCTGATATCTATCGCTAAAAATTATGAACACTAGTTTAAAGTCCGACGTTATTTTATTTTGAACCATCTACGCGGCCCGCGAACGTATTTGCACACTAAAGTTTGGCCCGCAACATGTCAAAGGTTGCCCATACATGATCTATACCTTTATCATAGGATCTGCTCCTAGGCTAAATTTCTCGACAAGATGGTGTTATGGGGAACCGATTTCTTGTTTGAAAATCAAAATCAAAAATGTTTGATCAGCGCCGGTTCTAGAGAGGGCAAGTGGGGGTGCTTGCCAAGGAGGAGGGGCGAGGGTGCCCCGCGCCATGAACCAAGGAATAGACATTTACAACAAAAAACAAAACTAAACGCTTGATCCAGGGTATTTCAAGGATGACCAAATTAAGGCGAACTGTATTTGACTCAAAACTCCGGGAGAAGTTTTTTTTAACAGCATATTGGGAAGTTACTGTAATGAATCCGAAAATCGAAATCAAAATTTTCATCATATTTTTGTTTCAAGGTCATTACAGTATTTTTACACTATTTTTGGAAAGAAGTATGTGTGTGTGTGTGTGTTCGTACGGGGTAAATTTTCCTCACAATATTTCGCGAAATATCGACTCCGCTTTGGTGTCAATCGAAGCGTATGAACGTAAATATGATCTGAAAGAAATTTTATCAAACTCGGTCCAGCCGTTTTTTCGTTTAAGCAAAAAGATTGCTAAAAAAAGTGGATTTTAGGAATTCTTGAAAAAGATTTATCCGATCTAATTTGTTTTGGTGGCAATGTAGCATCCTTTATGCATAAATTCTTAGGAGCCAATTGATATATTGACTATCTGGCGTCACGAAATTCTTAAGGGGAAGGGGGTTGTGAGAAAGGCTAAGAATAAAAATAGGTTTAGCTCATCTACGAATGATCGGATTTTAATGAAATTTAACATGTAGTATTCTTAAAAGCCAAATTGAAAAATAGGGTGTGTGTTGTCTCAAAATTCTTTACGGGAGGAAGGACAGAGTGGAGTCGAGCATAAAAATAGTTCAACCTGATTAACGGATTATCAGATTGTCATGAAATTTTACATGCAGCAGTTTTAAAAGCAAAATTTAAAAAAATAGGCTATGTGACACATGTGCATTTTCATATCAATTGAAAATCGATGTATATATTAAATTCAATTAAATGAGTTAATAATTCTGTACTGAATAAAATGCCTACTTTTTTGTGATATTATTAATGATACTGATACCATGCTAGGAAGTTTGCCGTGTGGACCTCAAGGGCCGCACTTAGTGAGAAATGCCACCTTTGTAGAGTCTTAATACACGGCTCAATAATTTCCTCTGATTTAAGGTGCAAAGAGGCGAAACACACATCTCAGAACCTGCTTTTGTTTTTGCATGACGCTGTTATTGGTTATTCACACAACATCCATAGCCCGGGAGGGAGTTCTATCTATGATCGAATCTCATCCGAGAGAGAGTTTTATTTCATAGATAGAACTCCCTTCAACCAATAACACGGTTATACAGGCATGACTAATATTCATTGTACATGAGGTCAAAAAAAATCTTACGTTGGGCAAACCTTGAAATGAAAACTGACATTATTGCAGAGATATTGTGAAATAATTCAAATGAACTTGAAAGAAATAGAACTTGTTTATTTATGATATTGTCTAATTTCACTAACTATATTTACATGGGAGTACTTTCGGTATTTCTACCATCCTCAGCCAAAAGCATAAGAGATCTTATGCTTTTGGCTGAGGATGGTAGAAATACCGAAAGTACTCCCATGTAAATATAGTTAGTGAAATTAGACAATATCATAAATAAACAAGTTTTATTTCTTTCAAGTTCAAAACTTGAAATACCCTACAAGTTTGTGAATATAAGAGAATATATAAACGTAAAAGAGCTCTCATTTCATGTTTCGTCCGCTCCCCACTCCTCGTTCCCACGTGTTTACATTTGAACAGGGTGCTTAAGACATGTGGTGGCCTCTACTTACATATATTAGTAGACGGAATTCAAAGATTCAAGTCATCACTCGAAAAGAATAACCCTTAATTACGGTAATAGCAGCAATTTTGATAATGATTATGGTATGGAAACTATTGTAATAATAATAATAATAATAATACAGTAGACTCTCCCTTATCCGGCGTTCTGTTAACCGGCGCGCTCCCTTATCCGGCGCTCGCAAAATGATATCAATTTTTTTAAACTAAAATTAACATTCAATTATTAGATTATCAATGATATGATCCACGTGTATTTACGAGCACATAATAATTCCGAAACTCACGAATCTTTTATGTATTTGTATTGTACATACATACATATGTACATTGTATTTATAATGAAGGGAACGCCGATTTTTTACCGATTACGATTTTTTAAACAAATAATATTTTTAGAATTTTAAATTTTGTTTTGAATATGTATGTAATCAAACGCAGATTTCAAAATATATTTTTAATGCTTGGATAAATATATGTATGTACATATGTACGTACATATAATAAATCAATGTTCAGTATGTACATATTTGTCAATTTAATAAATGTTATCAACAAAATACATACATATTTTATTCCTTAGATCACCTAAAAACACTTTTTTTTATGCTTTAATTGATTTTTTTTTCTCATTAATTGAGTGGTTGACGCGAAAAAGGTTCTAAGCGCCTCAACCTTTCAGGCTCTGAGCCCCCCTTCATACTTTGGTGTGAGGTCACGCCTCCCTTTACGGATTAAGTTAAAAAAGAGTAAATTTATTATATATAAGTCTAAATTTTAGACTTATATATGATAAATTTACTTACATTATGTTTGAGTAAAATGACTTTGAACTTAGGCTAGACATACTCTGGTAAGGAATATAAAATCGTATTTGTTCAAATACAAATTTTAATTACACAAATCATCGAAAAAATCACAACAAAATATCAATAATGTAACCAGAAAAATGTTCGCTACTTTTGTAGTACTAGTGTGAGGGCTGGCACTGTTTCTCGTTAACTATTTTTTTGTATGTTTGATTGCAATTTTGACAAAGAACACCGCAGGTCACTTTTCACATCTACTCTGGCTCGATATTTAGATTTTATATTAGCCAGGGCTGAAAATCCTGACTTGCATAGATAAGTTGATGAAAATTGTACATGTGTTTGTGTCCAGCATCAAATTCAATTTTTTGTTGTAAATATACATGAAAAAACAACTGTTTCAAAAACTACAAACTTATTTAATTTTTTTTAAATTTGTTGACGCCTTCCCTGGAATTCTTCCACGCCCCCCAGGTTGAGAACCACTGCTCTAGGGAATGTGTAGGGAAGTTTTTTTTTGCCGTTACAGCAGCAGTTGGTAGTATTGAGCCCACGTCAGCGTTGAGCCTCATGGAAGAAGGTTCTAACAGCCACCAGTAGTTCGTTCTCAACATGGCAGAGGAAGGAAGTGTTATTTTGGCGTTTAGAACCTTTTTCGTGTCAACCACTCAATTGATGATTTCCGTTATCCGGCGTTTTCTGTTATCCGGCGTCACATCGGTCCCGGCAACCCCGGATAAGGGAGAGTCTACTGTACATGGAAATAGGATATCTCATAAGAATGTACACATTAAGATAGCTTATAAATTAGATTATAATTTACTGAGAACTAACAATTAGAGGCCGGGTATAGAGACGACGTAATATTTCTGAGAATTTCCAACCGATCCCCCATCACCCAGTCTCCCAAGGGTCAGAACTCTCTAAAGATGACTCATTGTTTTTCAGACAAATCGAGGAGAATTAGGGGGGGGGGGGGGGGGGGCCTTAACATAAAAACACCAATAACTCCCATTGTAATGAATTTATTGACACAAAATTTAGTAGGCATGAGGATTGAGAGATGAAGTCTGTCCTCTAATCCCTACGACCGATTTGGCTGAAAATCAATAGGTTTCGTCCTTTTGGAGTTCTGGATATAAAATTTCGTGTCGATATATTTATTCCTTCGGGAGTCATCGTGTTCACAGTCACGAACACACAAGCATGATTTTTTTGATTTTTTTAATTTCCCAGCATATAGGAAAGTTATTGTAATGGGTCCGAAAATAGAAATCAAAATGTTCAACATATTTTTATGTTTCAAAGTCACTAAAGTATTTTTACACTATTTTTGGAAAGAAGTATGTGTGTGTACGTATGTACTTGGTCAATTTTTCTTGCACGAAATCTCGAGAATGAAAAATGATATCGACTCCGCTTTCATGCTAATGGAATGTAGATATGATCTGAATTTTTTTAAATCAAATTCGGTCCAGCCGTTTTTTCGTTTAAACAAAAAGACTGTCAAAAAAAGTGGACTTTAGGAATTCTTGAAAAATATTTATACGATCTAATTTGTTCTGGTGGCAATCGATACACATGTAGCATCCTTTTGAGCCAGATTGGAAAATAGGCTATATGGCGTCTGAAAATTTGTACGGATGGGGGGGAGGGGGGTTGTGAGGGGGCGGTAAGCGTAAAAATTGTTCTAGCTCATTAACAGATAGTAGGATTGTCATGAAAGACTTCTTAAGAGCCAATTGTGAATTATACTATCTGGCGTCATTTGAAGTACAACCACAAAAAAAGCTTTATATACTGATCAAAAATTCGGTTATTTACATTTTAAAATCAGTCAATGTGATTCTCCAAAAAAATTTGATATTGGCAGCTTAATATGACTCCATAGGAGTAGAATGGCGAAATAGAAAAAAATGTTTAGGCATAAGTTTTTGAGTTATTCAAACTTATCTATTTTTTGAATTATTGCCATTTTTTGGGGTTTGGTTTGGCAAAAATCAACCTTTTGACGCCTAAGTCCTATAAGAAACATGCTTTTTTCATTTGATTTAAAACGAATTAGTCATTTTAAACGAAATATAAAAAAATCTTACTTCAAAACGCATAAAATTTACATTTAAAAAAAACCGCCATTACCAAGTAGTGATCAATTATTTCCAATTATTTTAATGCATTTTTGGACTTATGTTGATGCCTTCTGCCATGTCGAGTTGGCATGGAATTACCCATATATTAAATTCAATTAAATTAATCAATAATTCTGTACTGAGGCGAAGCACACACATCCGAGAACCTGCTTGACTTATTTTTGGACTTGGTTGGAAGACATGAAGTTCCGGTGACGACTTAACGTGGGATTTCCTTACTTCCTCTATACTTCGTATAGCTGAGGATGTATACATTTCCTGTCTGTCCGTCTGTGTTTCTATGAACACGGATCTCTCCCGACAGAATGAATAAATTGACAAACATTCTTATATGTGTATCCAGACTCCATAAGGACGACACCTATCAATTTTCAGCGATATTGACGAAAGCAAAGGGAGGATTCTGGGGTTCTGGTGATCCTTAGCACATAAACTCTAATAATTACCGAAGAAATTAATGTATCGCCATGAAATGAAACATGCATATCCAAAAATCATGACATCTATCAATTTTCAACCAAAACGACCCAGAAATACGTATTGGCAAGAAGGGGGGGGGGGGGGGGGGCTGAGTAGAGGGGTTTAATTCAAAAACTGTAATAACTGCCAATGTAATGAATGTGTCAACACGAAATTTTATAAGAGGATTCAGTAGTTTCTGAGTGAGAAACCTATAAAGTTTCAATCAGATCGGTCTACGAATTTTAGAGGGAAAGCGAGAACTCAGTTTAAAAATTCGCGATGGGGAAGTAATGGCCGGTGGATTCACTTCCCGATCTCTCCACGCTAAGGAACCCTAAAAAAAACAAGGTTAATTAAAGAATCGCAAAAGTAAGCTCCTTTGAACGTATTTGGGCCATGGATAAGAATGATTGGATGAGCAACGATTCAGAAATAGACTTCAGTGATGAAACACAGAAACCTCTTCCTTAAAAAAAAATTCGCAGGAAGCTCAAAACTTTTTTAGCAATTTTTCTCATTGTACGTAAGCATTTACAGACTAACAATGCTGGTCGTTTAACGGCATTATCATCTAATAGATGCAGACGAACGTTTTATAGCCCAAATGAAAGAAAACACTGTTTCTGACTGAAAATTGCGAAATATTTTTAAAAGCCGAGAGAGTTTTCAACGGATTTTCACGTTTCAAGTTCTCCTGAAAACGTTTTGATCATTATCGCGATGGTGTCTGAGTGTGTGTGTGTATGTGATTGGAACTTCGTGAGCGCTCTAACGCAGAAGCGATTGTGGCTATAAACTTGAAATTTGGAATGATGAAGTCATATGTGCTGACTTGGATTTGATTACATTCTGGCCAGGATCGGACGAAAATTGAGACCACTTTACAACAGGGACTTAGTACTTTTTACAAAATACAGCTTATATTTATGACACATAATCAAAAATCTCCTCAAACAAAATTTGTAGAGAAAACTGAAAGGCACATATTATATGAACTACGATTTTTACTGGTCGCTTTGTTTGTGAGATACGAGTAAAACCGATTTAAATATTGTTTTGATACCCATTTTTTTTACAAGTTTGCTTGATTTACGCGAAAAAGGTTAGTCATATGGAAATATTGATTCTTATTAAAATGTTCCTTCTTCAATTTTCAATCGCTAATGTGTCCTCAGAGATAAGACCAATAAGACCAAAGTTATAGCGCCTCAGGTTAGGTTAGGTTTTATGACTCATGCCCGGGCTTTAACTACGAGGTCATATCGCCGACTACCAGAGCGCCCTTTCGTCACTCTGGTGAACATGAGCCCGACTCTAAAATGAGGAGTCCTAAATTTTTATTCATCTAGGGCAGGAGTCTTTAACGAGTACCTGACATCGTACAGGCTCGGGACCATCGCTTAACGTCCCATCCGAAGGACGGCGTGCTTAAGTTTATTTTACCTCCCAGATAAAATAAACTAAGGGCCTTGGTCGGGTTTCGAACCCACGATCTTGAGCTCAGAAAGCACGCATACCACTGAGCTACCGGCGCCCCAAAGAGTAATGTTTAAATTGTATAACCATAGATACAAATTATAATGTATATTTTTATTATTGTTATTTTTTTTTTTTTTTAATCAAGAGAACCCAAATAAAGAAAAAAATAGAATAATATGGCCATAAAAGAACTTTTTTTGAAACCAATCACCCTTTCACAGATCACTTTCTCCTCGTTTCATATACAAAAGCTAAAATTTTTCTTTTTCATGTCCGAGGTCCTCCACCAATATCCTATAATTTCTATCATACTTACTTTTCTATAATATTTTTATTATTATCAACAATTATTTTAGTAACAATATAATATAATATTAACTTTACTGATATTTGTTAATTTATAAATATATATATATATTTTTTGTATGTTTCGCTCTCTTTTTTGACCTTAGGAAGGGGCCCGTGATCGCATCGAAATATTGTCCTGAAAGAAGATTTATCTATATAAATATAATTATAAAAAATTTAAAAAGTTCCTATTATGTTAGGAATTTGATATTCAGATATCTTCTATTATTAATTTGTTTGAAAAAAAAAGAAAAATAACTAAAAAAATCTATTTTTCATCTTATATGTGTTTATATTTTATGATTTATTATTGGTTGAAGTATATAATTTATAAGCTATTTTGACTTACAAAATTGAATGACGCATCCAATTATGGTTCAACAGGAATAAATATTACTATTATAACATTTGTCTACGTCTATTATAAACCGAGATATGTCTTTCCGAATAGTGCGCTTTACCAGTAAAAGAACGGCTCTGTAATTAGTAAATACTAAGTTTTGCATTTCCACTTGCATCTGAAATGTTATGAAAGTCCTCTTACGCTACGAAGCTCCCGCGTACACTGATCGTGTCGATAAATTCATTACATGGACAATTATAATTTTATATACTAATAATTATTAGAGTTTTTGCGTTAAGCCCCCTAAATCTTTGTTTTGGCCGATTGGCAAAAGATAGATAGTTTGCCTCTTACGAGTTATCGTGCTGACAGATAGACTTTTTTTGGATTTAGGTGACCAGAAAACATGAAAACTCAACGTCATATTTTTGACAGATTACATATACCTACTATCGTATACCTCTTATACTAAGTATAGATGAGTAAATAAAGAGTAAGTTTCAAATGTAATGTAAAAAATAAATATAAAATCTTACGGTAACTGATTCGATGAGGAGGTTCGTTTTTTTCTCTAGTTCTACTCTTTTCATGCCCCGAAGTTTGGGCATACTAGAAAACGATTTTCTTCTTATATTCATATTTTGACGAACGAAATGAAATAATTTAAAAAATCAACTATTACCTAAGAAAATCGGAGACACATATTAACTAAGCGTCATCACCAAAATAATGCCTTAATAACGAGAAGAAACACGAACATTACTTTTTTTTTGGCCCGTGGTTCACTCACCTTCGGTAAAGAAATAGTTGCGAACTGAGATTTCAGGGTCCGGTGCCAGAAAACATGCGCTCTAGGTCAGTCCCACATTAGACGAACAGTAAGGGGTCCACTCCAATTTAGATGGCGCCCCAAAAAAATATATGTTCAAAATTAACATTTCGAATTTGGAAAATTGTGTTCATTTTCATACTTTGTGTCAAACGAAAATGTGTTTTCACTTCCTCAGCTATATCTAGAATAGGGAAAGTTACGTAATCACTGAAAAAATCGATGTCATCGAAATTTCATTCCTTTCTAGAAATTCAATATCCGATACATAAAACAGCCATGTTCACGTTTCAAGGTCCCCTCAATACGTTGGGATCATTTTCGCGATGATGTCCGTCACTGTGTTTATGTGATTGGAACTTTGTGAGCGTTCTAATGCAGAAACGATTGTAGCTATGAACTTGAAATTTAGAATGGAGTCATATGTGCTAACTTAGATCTTGTTAGAATTTGTTCAAAATCGGACGAAAATTGAGAACACTTTACTTCGGGGCCTAAGTACATTTAACAAAATACCACTCATATTTATGACATATAATCAAAAATCTCTTCTAGTAAAAGTTGTAGAGAAAACTAAAATACACATTTCATTAGAAATATGATTTTTCACAGGTCGCCTGGTTTGCGACATACATGCCGAATACCCAGAAATGTCGTAAATACACATATTTTGTAGCAATAAGCTGAAATTAATATATCAGCTTATGAATCTGTCAATGGAAATATAGGAAACGGAAGCCCAACATACTGGCGTCTGACAGATTAATTCCCAGAAAAATCGTAGAAAAGCTATAGTCATTTACACTGGGTCTAAAATTTGTCCCATCCGAAACGAAATTTAAACTTTTTATAACCTTTTATTATATATATATATATATATATATATATATATATACATACATATAATAATAGTAAAATGACATAAAACTAATTTCAAATTAAATTAGAAATGCATCATATATCTATCGCCTGTCGAACATCAGCTATTAATATAATAGATAAATGATGATGTACTCATCTTCCAAGTTGAGGAACATTTGGATGAATGACCAAATTTATTTCAACTATTCCCCTTTGTTAACACCCTGATCCAGTTCTGTTTCCACATATAATCTGTTATTAATATTTGGTTCCACATATATATTTAATGTTATCTAAATCTTAATATTATTATTAATTTTATTTCTATTTTTATTATTTATTTGTATTTGTACTTATTTATTTGTTGTTTTGCCACGATTAGTCTAGTAATATTGTTTTATGTAAATTTAGAACTAGGTTTTGTTAGGAAATATTTCATGAGTTAGCTAACGGTACAGCCGGGGGACTCCCAAGTTTTAATAGCATCCTTTCACCCGAGATGTATTTTTTTTTTTTTTTTTTTTTTTTTTTTGTATTAAAGGCTTTAGCTTGACGCCATTAGCCATCGTTCTATAATAGTAGTATTAGTCTTTATTCAATATTACTCAAACACTAATTCCAATACAGCTAATATAGGTGCCAATAGCTTCAAATGTGACCGAGGGATTTGTCAGGATATCTAAATAAGTGGGAGAGGGTTTTCCCAGAAGAGAGCTTATAGTTCGCATACAGTGCCATCTTTCAGCTGCATACTTCATACAGGACATGATGATGTGTTGCGGATCGTCTCTCTGCTCACACAACTCACACACATCATCAAACCGTCTACCGATCTTATGTAGGTAAGCCCCTGACACCGCATGGTTCGTCCTTAGTCTGCACATAACTCGTATCCAATTTCTGGGGGCAGAAACGTTTCTATACCAGGGAATATGGCTAACTCCAGGATTGTGACATCTATAAAACAGGCCAACCTTACTACTTTCATAATTTTTCTGCCAATCAAATCGCAATTTTTGCTTAAAATGACAGTGTACATCGTTGTATGGAACGAAACGACCCTGATCATAAGACCGTGTAGCACCCTTGGCAAGAAGGTCAACAATTTCGTTGTTTTTTATTCCAGAGTGACCTCTGATCCAGGCAAATTTAATGACTTTACCTATCGATCTAAGTCGAACCAGACTCTCCAAGATTGAGATAACTATATTGTTCAAACGGGAACTGAGACTTACATTTCCAAGCATCTGAATGGCGCTCAAGCTATCAGTAAGAATCAAAACCCTAGAATAACTTACTGATTGTAAGTATTGAAGGGCATCCGCCAAGGCAGTTAGCTCAGCTGTGTAGACTGAAGCAGAATCTGCAAGCCTGATTGATATATCTACATTGGAGAAAGGATCAAAGACAGCCGCCCCAACTCCGCTGTCCATCTTTGATCCGTCTGTAAATATGGTAAAGAAAAGAGGAAACTTGGTTCGCAGCAACTCATCAAAGTAAGAGTTGCGTTGATTTTCATGGATCAAATCAAAATTAGGAAGAGAGACAATTGATGGTTTCAAAATGACAGATTCGAAACTGGACTGAAATACAGGAAGGATCGTGCTAGAATAAACACTGCCTTGGAACATAGCACTTCTTGTGAACCCTTCAACCAGTAAGGGGGTAGGTTTAGTCTTCCAATAGGGGTGTGTGAGCACCTCCATTGAGAGATGAGCCATCTTTCGATAAAGATCATTTTCCATGGACATCATCTTTACAGCGAACTTGGAGGCTAACATTTCTCGTCTTAGCTGCAACGGGGGCTCTCCAGCCTCAACCAATATATTGTTAACTGGGGTGCTGTTAAGTAGGCCAAGACATAGCCTCAGAGACTTGTTCTGTATGACATCCAGACAGTGAAGTCTGCTCTTACAGGCGTTACCGTAAAATAAAGATCCAAAATCGATAACAGCTCTAATAGTGGCTCTGTAGAAGTTGAGGCAGACATTAGGATCGGCTCCCCATCTGGTGAAGCAGACTGCTCTTAAGATGTTTAGGTACTTTTCACACTTCACAGACACCGTAGAGAGATGGATATTCCAATTTAACTTCGAATCCAAAAACACACCTAAGAATCGAACAGTTCTACGCATAGCAAAATTATTGTTTCCAAAAGATATTTCCTCACAATTAGGAATGAATGTTTGTCGTGAAAAGGGACAAACTATGGTTTTATCCCTTGATACCGTGAGACCCTTATTGTCAGCCCATTCGAGGATATTGTTTACAACAGGAGTTAACAGATCTGAACAAGCTTCAATGGTTCTACCGGAAGAGTAGAGACAGACATCATCAGCATACTGGACCAGATGGCAACCTGACAACAATTGAGTGTTTATATCGGAGACATAGACAGAATAAAGGAGACAACTAAGGATGCCGCCCTGTGGGAGACCCACGCGGCTGATCCGTGACCCAACGTACTCTCCATTGATCCTCAAGTACAAACGCCTTTCTCTAAATAAAGATAAAATTCTGGATACAAAGGCTACAGGAAGACCCATGGTTTCCATCATGACTCCTAAATGGGACAGGACAACAGAATCATAGGCTCGTGATATGTCCATGAACACCCCCAAAACGGACTCCTTTTTGGTGAAAGCTGAGTAGACGTCCATAAGAAATTGGGATTGACACATATGGACAGATTTACCTTTCCTAAAACCGTATTGGTTAGCAGGTAACAGGCTGTTGTGCTCCAGAAACCACTCAAATCTGAGTTTTACCAATCTTTCAAATGACTTAGAAATACATGAGGACAAGGATAGCGGCCTATACGATGAAGCATATTTACCATCTTTACCAGGCTTTAATATAGGCACAACGACGAAATCCTTCCAGGCCAGCGGAAAAGAACCTTTTACCCACATATCATTGAAAATATCAAGAAGCAATTTTTTGGACAAAACCGGCAGATTAGAGAGCATGGGATAGTGAATCTGATCTTTGCCTGGAGCAGTGTTGTTAGCGGACTTGAGCACCATATCTAGCTCGCTCATTGAAAAGGAGCCCAGCAACATATGGTCACATTGAGAAATATTTGGGGCTACCTCTGGTTCGACAGATGGAGGACACAAACCATCAAAAAAATCCTCAGCCCAATCTCCTCTTGTAATAGGTGGACGATTGCTAATTTTTCTATTTTTTAATTTTTTTAGGGAAGTCCAAATAAGTGAAGGGTTGGTATCTTTAGAGATCGAATTACAGAAGTCCATCCAGGATTTTCTCTTAGATTCTTTAATTATTCTTTTAACCTTAGCAACTGACTTCTTGTAATTCAAATAAGTTTCAAAATTAGGCGTAGAAATATAATCAGAGTATGCTTTTTTCCTTTCATTAATAATAATTTGACACTCGGTATTCCACCAAGGATTTCCAATTTTATTGTTCGGAGCTAAGTGTGATCGAGGGATACTTTCCATAGCAGCCTTGTTCAAGTTACTAACGAAAAGGTCATAATCCAAGGGGTTATGTGAATCTAGCTGTTCTAGGGAGTACCTAGATATTAAAAGACGATATTTGTGCCAGTCGGCATCCCGCAGCCTCCACCGCCACTGGGAGGTGGGACCCGGAGTACAGTCAGAGGGGGGAGAGACCAAAGGTGAGAGAAGAATAGGAAGATGGTCCGAGCCCATGGGCTCCTCCAATATACGCCAATCGTACAGCAAGGATAGGTCCGGAGATACCAGACTAATGTCTACCGCACTCTCGTTGGTCTGAGAGATGCTCTTCACTAAGGTAGGAGACCCGTCATTCAGGACAATTAAACCATTCTTACCAATAGACTCACTCAATTTCTGCCCTTTACCATCTGAGACTGAACAGCCCCAGGACTGGTGATGACAGTTATAGTCCCCTGCCACTATGCAAGGCCAAGACACACTAGCAAAAAATTTATCCCATTCACTCACTGCAATATTGTTAGTAGGGTGGTTATATACAGACACTATTGATAGTGGTTTATTTCTATAAGTAACTTCAAGGCCAATAACCTGAAGATTATCGTTAGTTTTGTAAATGTTTGTCAATTTTGAATAAGGAATATTATTTTTTACTAAGATAGCGACCCCTGTTCGGCCGTCAGGCCGATCCAAGTGAACATTGTTGTAACCTGAAAAATTAACGTATTGGTTCGGGCGAAACCAAGTTTCACTAATAATGGCGATATCAATATTATGTTCGGATAAAAGTAATTCTAGATCTCCTTTATTCGAAATTGCTGATCTGGCGTTCCACTGTAAAATTTTAAACATGAAACAGATTAAGGTTAGTATAATAATTTGAATTTAATAATACCATGAGAACATAATAATGAAACATAAGACATAAATGAGAGTAAGTTAAAGAAAATTATAGCATAATATATATATATATATATATATATACAAATATCAAAATTAAATATAATACTTGTACACACACACAAACACATATAAATGTCAAAATATATACAAATATATATAAACATGTAAATATATATAAATATCAAGTTTAAAGAAAATAAAATATAAATTGAAAATATTAAGGGATAAGAGACTTGACTCGATCATGAATCAAAGCCTCTAAATCCGCATTATTAATATTTATATTTTCCGGTAGTTTCAAACAACCTAGCACAACGTGAACAACTTCACAAACCTTATCTACAAAAGTAGAAGAGCTGAGTCCCTCGTTCTCCGCTACCACCTGTCTGGAAGTATGCGGATTATAAGTGATGGGATTAAAAGGGATCCTGTCATTTTGGCAGATCAGCTCTCTGTACTCCGAGAGGTGATCAGCCTTACGAGGCGATACAACCCTGCGCCTCTTGGGAGGCACCCTGTTTGTATGATGGAGAGCAGGGAATGTAGAGGAACTCTGAATGTCAGGAGCACCGCTCACAACAGAACGGAAAGACTTGCCCGAAATTTTTTCCTTGGCTTCAATGAAAGTTATATTCTCGTTCATCATCATATTTCTGATAGAGCGCTGCTTCATGAACTCAGGACAATGCTCGCTATCGAGAGCAGAATGGTTCTGTTTGCAATGAACACACTTGAGAGGGGTGCCCGGTGGGCACTCCTTGGACGTGTGCTTCCCGCCACAGGAGGCACACCGGAGGTCGTTCTTACAGTTGTTCTTCTGATGTCCCCAACGGAGACAGTTGTAACATTGGATAGTTCGGGGAACGAAGGGGTCCACCCGACACCAGACGAAGTGGAGACATATGAAGGAGGGTAGTTGCTGCCCTCTCACCGTCACCACCACCGACTCGGTCGCTACCCTGCTAACTTTACCCTCTTTATCCACATCTCGTCTCATCAATCGTCTAGCACCAATTAGTTTACAATTATTCTCATTGCCAATTGGCCTGGCATACTGCAAAATCTCCTCTTCATTAATATCCTTAGACACACCACGCATTATACCTCTTTTCTCTAACATAAATCTGGGAGCGTAAGCTCTCAGATTTTCTGTTGAATTCTCGTTAATTTTAGCAATTAATGAATTCGCATTGTTTCTGTCACTCAATTCAATTTTGACTCGATTTCGACCTATTGATCTAATATTTAGAACACTGTTTCTGTATTGAGGGAAACTATTGAAAATCTTACTTCCTAGGGTCATTGCATGAAGTTTACCCAAGTTTTTACCCTCGGCAATTGACTCCACAAAAACATAGAAAGGGCCAAGGTCAAAAATTTCATATGTTAGAGGCTTAAATGGTTTATTAATATTTGTTTCATTCTCCTTTGTGACAGTATTGTTTTTATCACTAGCATTTACATTGAAAGGATTATTAAGTACTAGTATGTTAGACTGAATATCCGTATCTTTATTTACAGTTGTAGTAGATTCCATCATATCATCTTGAGCTACATGATCTTTCCCCCTGTCAGGTGGAAGATTTCTACCGTCACTTGAACCTGACATATTTCGGTCAGACTAATTTAAATAAATGGAACTGCTATAATTACGAAAATAACAGAAATAATAATAAAAAAAAAAAAATTAGGTTACTAGTATTTAACTAAAAAATTTACTAGTTATCATAAACTATAAATAGTGTACGTAATAATCGTAAAGCAAAAGAAGAAATAAAAAATAAAGAATAATTGTGGAAATAATAGTACTATTTGATGAAATAAACAAAAAGAACTTATCTTAACCCTCAAGAGAGCTCCTTACTGTTCAACAGCTGGAACAAGACTGCGAGATGTATTTGAAGGGTCGCTCTCTGCAAACTGATTTAGTTCATAACTAGACCTGACGATGGTATAAAGCCGAAACCGGTAGTTATATATGTATATATATCTTTAGTGGAATAGACAATATTTCAAAAATAAGTTTGTTTTATTCATGTACTCATCATCATTTATCTATTATATATGAGTATTATTAGCAAATAATAATTAATAATAAAATTTATGTCTTGAAACTACAAGTTTAATAAACCTAATTTGTTGAACAATATTATAATAAATTATTATAAAGGTGCATATCCACCAAAAAAAAACATGTTTCCCAAATATTTGTGAATGTTTGCAATCGAATGTTTACATTTTGTCTTCAAACAAATGTTTGCAAACAGCAGTAGGTTTGCAAAAGTTTGTTATCGTTCCGACTAGAAAACAGTTGTTAAAATGACACCGAGAAGAAAACTTATTGTATTTTATACTATTATATTTATACTTATGTATGCTTTAATAAAAAAAGAGAATATTTAAAAAAAAAAGAGAAAACATAGATTTTGGGTATCTCATTTTTAAAAATACTCAACTGTTTAAAGATCTACGGAATGGTAAATTCAATTGACAATGCTTGCCATAGTTCTAGCTTTAGTTTGTAAAAATCAATTAATTCTTAACTTTTTTTCGTTGTCCCACTCCATAAATGTTGTTGATTCAGTATTTAAAAATTAGATGTGACCTAGTAAATGATAATATATAAATAAATTAAAGAAAAAATGTGAATTCAACCCATCAAAATAACAAAGTCCGTGTCCATTGAACGCAAACAATGAATTTACTTTGATGTACCGACACCAGTTGAAACATGAACAGATACTTGCAAACATTTGCGCATGCTCGTGGTTCGTGTCTCCACCAAACAAGTATATGAGTTGTAAACGTTTTGCGCGCTTGGTGGATACGCACCTTAATTCAAAACACATAAAGAACACCTGATTAGCGCTGATCTGCAAGAAAGTATCCAGTTAGATATTAGTAGTTTCAAATTTATGCAACAGAGTGCAGCACAAAAGGACATATGATTCATTCGATTTACATTCATGTGATGTTTTCAAGGAATATAAATAGATATTTTAAACAAATAAAAAATATGTTTTCAGAGCCAGGGGATATTATTTAAGATATCTGGCGCCGAGTGTACTTTACTTTCCCGCTTCATTATCAGTATTGTAAAATCAGTTTTCCTTTTTTAAGTGTATTTTATACAGCAAAGTGTATTAAGCACTAAAAAGAAAACCTTCGGTGAATCACCGGCAATGTACTTCCCCAGAATGAATTAGTCAATTAACTTTTCGCTCCCCCGCCAAAAACCAATCGACCGTTTGCGTTAATATTCAACATTTGACTTACAAAGAGGCTCCTAAATCCTCATTCTAAATTTTGTAATGATAAATTTATTACATCGGCAGTTATTAGGGTTTATGAGTTGTGCCCCCTCCCCTGAACCCTCCAGCCGATATCGCTGAAATTTGACAGGTTGTCTTCAATTGGGTTTTGGCGTCAAATATGAAATATGATGTCGATACATTCATTACAACGGCAGTTATTAGGGTATATGAATTGAGCCCTCCTGTCAACCCTCCATTCCCTCCAGCCCATATCGCTGAAATTTGACAGGTTGTCTTCAATTGGGTTTTGGAGTAAAATATGAAATATGATGTCGATACATTCATTACAACGGCAGTTATTAGGGTATATGAATTGAGCCCTCCCGTCAACCCTCCATTCCCTCCAGCCGATATCGCTGAAATTTGACAGGTTGTCTACATTGGGTTTTGGCGTCAAATATGAAATATGATGTCGATACATTCACTACAAGGGCAGTTATTGGGGTATATGAATTGAGCCCTCCCGTCAACCCTCCATTCCCTCCAGCCGATATCGCTGAAATTTGACAGGTTGTCTACATTGGGTTTTGGAGTCAAATATGAAATATGATGTCGATACATTCATTACAACGGTAGTTAATAGGGTTTTTGAATTGAGCACCCTCCCCTGTACCCTCCATCCGAT
Organism: Aradus depressus; assembly: GCA_963662175.1. NCBI lineage: Eukaryota > Metazoa > Arthropoda > Insecta > Hemiptera > Aradidae > Aradus > Aradus depressus. The sequence continues at coordinate 42,177,458 of OY759218.1, read as the reverse complement.
ATCGCTGAAATTTGATAGGTATGTCTACATTGAGTTTTGGAGTCAAATATGAAATATCATGTCGATACATCCATTACAATGGCAGTTATTAGGGTTTTTGAATTGAGCACCCTCCCTTGAACCCTCCAGCCGATATCGCTGAAATTTGACAGGTTGTCTACATTGGGTTTTGGCGTCAAATATGAAATATGATGTCGATACATTCATTACATCGGTAGTTACTCGGGTTATTGAGTTTAGCCCCCCTGTGATCCTCCCTTCCTTCCGCCGATTCCGCTGAAATTTAATAAGTGCCGTAATATGGGGTTTTGGTCATACATATAAAATGTCGTGTTGATACATTCATTCTTTCGGTAGTTATTACAGTATTTATGTTAAACTTCCCCCCTAACCCCCCCCCCCCCCTTTCCTATGGTCGATTTGGTTGAAAAACAATAAATGTCTTTGTTAGAGGTTCTGGATACACATATAAAAATTCTGTGATACATTCATTCTACTAGGAGTTATCGTGTTCACAGACTCATAAATAGACAGACATTTTTTCTTTCATTCTTGGAATCTAGATTTAAGAAAATATGAAATTATGTTGAAAACTGCGAATCAAATTTTTGACCGGTTGTGTTCACTGAGATAGTAAAACTTTTAAAAAAAAATGAAAATAAAATACAATGTTCACAGACCGACCACAAGACTAGTGTTATCTAAGTGCAGGTCTCTATATAAGATATTTGATTCTGCTGACTGGAGCATGTTGTCAACGGGAAGTACTGCTGTAACCAGTGGCGGATCCAGAAAACCTCTCAGGGGGGGGGGGGGGGGGGGGGGTTTAAGTTACTGAAACTTATGATTAAGATGAATTAAATAAGAATTAGCGGATGATTATTATAAAAACAACAAAAACGGCAGAAACGTTGATAAGTTATTTTTATTCGTGGTTATACATATTTACATTCGTCATAATTATGGTTATAATTACGTTATTTTTTTATATTTTATAATTTATCGTATGCAACATGGTTAGAATCGTTACAAGTTACAATCTAGTATATTTTATAGAACTAAATATGTCATACTTACATTTTTGATGATAGAGAATATTTATCTCATCTACGTAACATACGTAAAATACTACTATGAAATATTTTGTTGAAGCGAATTTTTTGCTTAACTGTAGCGACTGTAGCTATAGACTCATCCACCCACAACTAACTTCATGTTTTGATAAAAGGTTATGAAATTTCGTAAAAAATCCGACATGTCAAATATCAATTTTTTTATACGATGAAACGAAATATTAAATTTTAATTTATTCATCTGTAATTTGACAAGAAATTATATCTTAAAATTTTAAAAAACAAAATCTCTCAGGGGGGGGGGGGGGGGGGAGAATGAACATAGAAGTCCAGGTAGATAAAAAAGGTCACTTCCTGTTGAGCTGTAGGTTGTTGTGATATTTTCATGTCCTTGCTTCTTTCGTAGACAGCAGATGTATACACGTAATAGGGACATTACTAACAATAGAAGAGATATTGCGTCATGCGTCATAGCACTACAAATAATTAAAAGGGGTAGAAACATCTTCCAGATGTTCTAGGGATTTCATTTTCAAGTTAAATTTAAGTAAATTTTCAAAATATATATTGAGGTTAGTATGAATAAAGACTAGGTTATTTGTTATCATGGCTTTGGAGTCTTTATACTTAGGAATTACTTTATTATTTACTAATGTTCCAGTTTAAATAGACTAGTGTTAATAAAAAATACAGTATCGTTGTGGTTAAGCCTTATTAATTACAATTTTATTGGTTCTAAAAGATAAATAATAGTCAATAAAAGGTATATATTTTACAAAAGGTAAACTAGAAATATATAAAGTCTTACAAACAAAAAGAGTATTAGCAATAATTTCGAATATACAATGATCCTTAACAGGTAACATTGTGACAAAACAATGAATCTTTGATTTCATCACATTTGGCTGTAAATAACTCATCGTTAAATTTTTGGTCTCCCAATTGATGTTTTTGTTTTTTAAAACCTAGCAATTAAACGTTTCGGAATAAAAAATACTCCTGTCATCAAGAAAATAAAAATGAAAGCAAGAATTAAAGCTTTTATAAAGGAAAAAAAAAAAAATTTTTGGTAAGAACCAGTTTTTCAATATAATGAACTGTTTCCGGGTAAATAAAGGAAACGTATAAAAACTGTGTTTCAAAACTACATTTCAGGACTCTTTGGCATATATCTCGAAAACCGGACGACCTGCGGAAAACAGTATTTCTTATAAAATTTGTTTTTCAGTATTTTTCACAACTTGTACTTGTAAAGAGTCTTGATTACGTCATAAATATAAGCGTTATCTTGTAGAATGTACTTAGATCCCGGAGTAAAGTGGTCTCAATTTTTGTCTGATTTCAGCCAAAATCTAATCAGATCTAAGTTAGTCCATGTGACTTCTTCATTCGAAATTTCAAGCTCATAGCTACAATCGTTTTCAAAAAATAAATATTTCCTAATACTATTTTGTACTAGCAGTAATACCCGGCGTTGCCCGGGGAACTTTGACTTTTTTCCCAATATCTCCTATAAGGCTATTTAGTTCCTCGACAGTACATTCATGATGTTATAATTTTCAATTATTCATACGGAATAAGGCTTAAAGTCCTTCAACTGTAGTAACGCTAGCTTTGGAGCTAAAACTAATTTATTCAAAAAGATTTCTCATTAATCGTTGCAATGGTTTTCGAGTTACAAAGATTGCGTGAGTGGATGCTGGGATGGACCAGGGGTTCACTAAAAAATAGACCTTAACCTTCCGGTAGATAAAACTTATCTATTCAAAAAGATTCCTCATTAATCATTGCAGTGGTTTTTGAGTTACAAAGATTGCGTGGGTGGATGCTGGGATGGACCAGATATTGAGGTACTAATACGCCTATAACCTTCCACAGATGATGACGAACAAATTAAAAAATTAATTAATCAAATCCATCAAGCCGTTCGTGAGTTATAGCGGTACAACGCACAGACATTTTCAGCTTTATATATATGATAGCAGTACGAAAGTTCGGTACATTTTTCATTTCTTCGTTCCACTTGAAAAATTTATACATTTTCACTTTAGAATTTTCTTTTATTTCTACACAGATAATTGCCGCAACTTTATTTTTACCGTCCTGTTCACATCTGAAAAGGTGCAACTCTTCAAAATTGGGCTACGCCATTAGAGAAGGTTTGGATTATCGGGACTCAACTGTATTTCTTAAAATTTCGATGATCTCTGAGGCGTGCATCTAATTATAGGATTGATCTGTTCCCAGAGATTCGTGGTATCTAAACAAAAAGGTGGTCTGTTGGGGAGACCTTCACATTACGTCAGAGTTAGTCGGCTAGTGAGAACCAAGTTAGCAGTTCAACTGCTAATGAACATTCAGTCCGAATTTCCTTGTCTGGAGGACGGAAAGTTTTAGGCATTTTTTTCGCAAAAAAAAAAAAGCGGCTTTGGTCTTACAAACATAAAATGAGTGACTCTTTAAGCCAGGAAATGGATTCTACAATTATGGGGCCTTTCTATGTCGTCCTTATAGAGTTTTGAATTTATATACGAAATTTTGTTTCGATTCATTTATTCAAAACGGTTAGTTATTACAGTTTCTGTGTTAAGCCTCCCTTCTAATCCCCCCTTTCCCTTCGACCGATTTGGCTGAAAAATAATAGGTGTCGTCCTTAAGAGGATCTGGATACAAATATAAAATTTCGTGTCGATAATTCATTCTATAAGAAGTTATCGTGTTCACATTTGGGGATTCAGGTGATATTCCAGGAAGAATAACATTGAATTCATGGAAAAATGTAACAATTGAAGAGACTTAAAGAAATGTTACATACCACCTGATATTTTAGCTCCATGAGACAAAATCACTCTAAAAAAAATTAAGAATTGCAGCGATAATTAATAAAATAAAGATAAGAAAAGACGGTAAATATTTAAACAATGATGAATATTCCAAGGAGGATGACACATTTTTTATAACTGTTTCAATTGTTATTTGAGCCCGGATGTTTAACAATAAAAATTCCGAAATAGGTTCAAGAATGGTTTCGCATCGCTCTGATGTTCGCTGGATTGGTTTTTAAAACGCAGTGATTAATGTTTTATGATCTAATTTTGATTTTCATTCGTCTGATACCATATTGAATTGCTTCAACGTTTTTAGTTTACCGTCGGAGAAAGTGAATTGTCTTACTACATACATGGCAAAAGGAGGTGAAATTGCACCCTTAGAATAAGGAAAAATGCTTTTATATTCATGGTCAATTTCAAAAACTGAAGATTCGTTGAGTTGGACGTCCTGAAATCTGTATGACACGCTTAAAGTTTTAACATTTCCGGAAAAATAAACGACCGGAAAAAATTATTCCGCAAAAAAATAGAAAAACATTTTTAAAGAACGCCCTCTGGGGCTAACAGAGCACATTAAAGTTAATATTAGATAAACGTAGATTGATAAAAAAATTAATGAATTAATCTTACATTCTCCCAAATATATTTATTTTTTATAGTTCCGGGTATTTTCGAAACTAATTTTTTTTTCATTTCTAAACGTATGTTAACTCCACACCTTTGCAGATGATACTGCAATTATCTCTCCTCATCCCGACCTATCATCCAGACACCTACAAAAACACCTGATAACCCTTCAGTCCTGGTACAAAAAGGGTAGAGTGAAGGTGAACGACACGAAATCAGTTCACATCGTCTTGACCCTTTGTCGAAAATATACCTGGCCTCCATTGTACTTTAACAAAAATCCCATCCCTTTAAAAAACGAAGTCCGCTATCTAGGCCTCATACTCAACAAACGACTAAACTTGGAATCCTCACACGAGACTGAAAAGACAAGAAATGAACAGACGTTATAAACTTTTACTAAGACTACTAAACAATAGATCCAAATTAACTTTGAAAACAAAACGACTTATATACAACGCAGTACTCAAACTTATGTGGACTTACGGTCTCGAACTCTGGGGTTCTGCCAAGGCTTCCAACCCTTTCAATCAAAAATCCTTCGTAAAATAGCCAACGCTCCTTATTACGTCTCCAACAAATCTCTTAACACTGACCTTAAGACCCTAACGTACCTAAATCCAAGTATAAAAAATTGTTTTCCCTTCTTAGTTCCCACAATAATCCTCTAGTCCGTCCCCTCCATTCTGCCATACTTCCCCAACGACGGCTTACGCGATTAGAGACCTTTTTAGCAGCAGCAGTGACAGTGACAGTGATTAGTTACAAATGAGAGTAAATCAGTGACTAGAAAGTGTCACCACTGGGTGATTTCTCCCCTCTTGACATTTTGACATTGCCATTATCTCTCTATTAGCACATCTGCTTCTTGTATTTATTTTTATACAGTTGTAAATATCTATTTATAAATAATAATAATAATAAGATTTATATATAATCTTAGGGGTTAGTTCCGCCAGTAAATATATTACTGTAGTCATACCTTTCGGTGGAAACCGTCGTCACTGACTGCTGGTCGAGTACTGTGGGCGAGTGCTTTCGATGTGAAGACATCATCTTCCAGCCACTATTAATGTTGTACTGACGTTAGTCCGTGTTTGTTGTCTTGTACGGGTCCGTTTCAGGTAATTTTTTTATCCCTGTGGTCCGTCTCAGGTAGTCTGTTTGTCTATGAGTTCGGTCTCAGGTAGTCTGTTTACAGGTGTAAGTGATTCAAGTTGTTGGAGTGATGTCTGTATATGTCAATGTCTCATGTCTGGGTGTGTGTTTGTGATGGTATAATATAAGATGTTTCTATGGGTATTGTGTCCTCTATCTCGCTTGGTTGGGTGGTGGTCTGTATGTCCGTTTTCTGGTATTTTTCGTTTGTGAGTATGTGGAAGTAGTTTGAGTGGGGTGAAAGTCGTGTCAGATTTTGCGTTTAGATGTTCGTTAATGATGTTGTTGGTCGCAAAAAACTGAGATACGAACCCTTTACATCAAGATAACACAGAACTATACAAACTACAACTGGAAACAGGTAACATCACAGTGACATGGCTAATATGCTTCGAACATAAGGCAAAAAAAAAAAAAAATAATAATAAAAATAAAAAATACTGGAAACAGCTACCCTACTACCAAACCTGAACTTATACCATTATTTCACTCCATACCTGCACTATGTACACGAGAGGGTACAACAACAAATACAACAAAATGGACAAGAAATTTGACAAACTCGAACACAACTCCAAAAGAACCTGTCAATAAAAACAATAACAAGAACTTTCACAAGCGAACGATCAACCTCACCGACATTCCATTCGCTGACAACGAAATCAGATTGATGGACAAAGGACTCAAACACAACCTACCATACTATAACCTACAAAAACGGATGGAAACACACATACTAAACGCTGAAAACGCCATTTCATACTTACCGGAAGACAGACAAGAACATATACGTCACAAAATAACAGACATACTTTAAAAAACAATAACAACAGACAAACAGCAATACAAGCTCTAAAGAACAAACCACTGTCAAACAAAATTACGTACTAACAACCTGATACTAACTAAAGCGGACAAAGGGAACGTCACAGTTATCATAACAAACAAGAGTACATCGACAAAACACAACAATGTATAATAAAAACAAACTGTACCAGACTAAACAAAGACCCCACAAACACGTACCAGCAAGAAATACGCACACTATCCACAGATACAGACAAACACAAAGACATACATGATATTCTCTTTTCATTTTAGGATTCAGGGATCGGAAAACATGAAATTCCGGTGAAAACTCGGCATCGATTTTTTGATCGATTACATAACTTTCTATACTAAGTAAACATTATTATAATATTATGTATTATCCACTTACATTGAGTCCGATAGCATCTGATATGAGATCCTCTTTGTTTTCTTCTGGCTCTTCTTCCGAAGATTCCGAAATTTCACAGTCAACCTTTCCTTCCGCCAGGATTTCATCGTCATTTTTGACCTGCTCGTGAAGTAATGTTCCAAATTTTTCAAAGAAACCATTATCAAAATCTTGAATGCTGAAAAAAAAAAAAATAAAATAAATAATAATAATAATAGCAATATATATTGTTATATAGTATATTGAGAGGGCGTGGTATACTCAGTGGTATGCGTGCTTGCCTTCTGAGCTCAAAATCGTGGGTTCGAAAAACGGTCAAGGCTCTTAGTTCATTTTATCTGAGAGGTAAAATAAACTCAAGCTTCGGATGGAACTTTAAGCAATGGTCCCGAGCCTGAGCGATGTCAGGTACTCGTTAAAGACCCCCTGCCCTAGGTGAATAAAAATTTAGGGTAGGCAAAAGGAGACCTTTAGGACTCCCATAGTTGAATCGGGCTCATGTCAACCAGAGTGACGAAAGAGCGCTCTGGTAGTAGGCGATATGACCTCGTAATTTTTTTTTTTAGCCTCGGCAGACACCACACTAGGCATCTATGTGTTATTATCTTGTTATTTACGACATCCATGGCCCCGAGAGGGAGTTCTATCTACAAAATAAAACTCACTCCCGCACGAGATTCGAACCCGCAAACCATGGTGAGACCATGCGACCAAAGCCCTACGCTCTAGCCCGTGGCTCCGACCTCTTAGTTGAAAGCTCGGACATGAGTCATAATAACTAACTAACTACAGTATATTGACCAAGAGAGAACCTTAAAATGAATGCGCACAAAAAAACCTAAGCGTAATTCATCCAAAAGAGGAATGGGACATCAGAGGTCCTTCCCTCCAAGGGCATGGCATGAATATGGGGACTAATACTGGGGAACTGCCAGGGCGGCGGAGCCCTTAGTAAATAAAATTTGAAAAAGTCGTCTTGAATCACCATTGAACTTCCTCAGCACGAATTAATCTTGATCAGCTTGAGTTTAGCTCTTCTTCTGAAACCAATTTACCGATTTAACATTCTAAATTATAATGAATGCCTGTTTTGATGTGGAGAACTGTCCCATTATATCTCTATGTTAATTGCGCATCGCAATATTGACGACTTGTAGATGCATTTAATTTTAATTGAATATTTGAGATACATTTTATTTATTTTTATATATGTATTTATAATTATTACCTACTTTCTTATACCTATTGTATAAGGAAGTTTTTTTTTGTTTGTTTTGTTGGTAGAAATCAATCATCAGCGGTACTGAGGCTATTCCTCATAGCCCGCCGAGGATAGAACCCAACCTTCTAAAAATAATTAGATCTTACTAGGGTGGAAATGTGTGCGTGCTTGACTTCTGAGTTCAAGGTTGTGGGTTCGTAGCCCGACCGAGGCCCTTAGTTTATTTTATCTGGGAGGTAAAATAAACTTAAGCACGCCGTCCTTCGGATGGGACGTTAAGCGATGGTCCCGAGCCTGTACGATGTCAGGTACTCGTTAAAGACCCCTGCCCTATGTGAATAAAAATTTAGGGTAGGCAAAATTTAGGACTCCCTCAGTTGAGTCGGGCTCATGTCCACCAGAGTGACGAAAGAGCGCTCTGGTGGTAGGCGATATGACCTCGTAGTTAAAGCCCGGCATGAGTCATAAAACCTAACCTAGGGTGGAAATTGGTCTAGAGTTAGTTCCTTGGAATAGGGGATGAATTGGGATACCTACTACTTCGCTCTGGTCCCAGCATCCTGCCAGGGACTGGCTTCCGGCGCTGGTGCCAGTAACTACAGCTACTAAAAATCCAACCTCAGTAGGTGGCAATGTTCGGAACCGTACGATAATTATCGTACATATGCGATAATTTCATGCCCACGTACGATGTACGATATCACATTATTATCGGTCGCAGATTGTACGATAATTTGCATTATGATACATTGAAACTTTATTTTATTCCTGCCCTCATAGACAATAGCGCGAAGATATTATTCTGGAATATTTTTTCTTTCTTTTTGCTCATAACGCTATCTTTTTTATATTAACGAGTAAGTATGCCGATAAATACTTTAATTCTTCATCTGTAAACTATATATAACCTAAGTAAGAATAGAAATGATGTGAAGTGAATACCAATGATAGGTTTAAGATTCTAAGATTTTGTTATTTTATTACTTGAAGGTTATATGTAAAATGTTATTAAGTAGATCTCGAGAATATATAATATATTGAGATAAAATGAAAAAGTATTTGATTATATTCGTCACTAACCTACTATCCCTTCATATTTATTTTTTTGTTATAAATTCGAAATATTAGTCTGCTGGATCTTAAAAACATTGCAGTTTTTCCAATCGAATTTAAAATGTTGGCGCCATTATTGATCTTCAAGTTAAGGGGGGAGTAGTTCAGGTCTGTCCCATATGTAAAAATATAGTTAAAAAACGTTATTTTAATTTCGGAGCAATAATTTACAAGTAATTAACTAGAAAGCATACACAAAAATATTGATATTACGTTTAATAAGATTTATTTATCAATTATAGCCATTATTTTGAAAAGTACGATAATTTTGCTTCATGTAGGATAATTCTACGCTACTGGTACGATAGTTGCCTCGCTTCAAGTTGTGAACACTGGATGGTGGTGCCGCTTGGAAGCAACCACCCGCCATAGTTAAGGCCCCATTTTAGCTAAGGCTGGGAGAACCGCTCGCCTAAAGGTCCAGAGTGGTGACTATAGTATAAGGAAGTATTGTAATCGTGCGAAAACTTGAGATCGAGGTTTCAACTGATTTTCACGTTTCATTGTCCCCTCATTACCTTTTGACCAATTTCGCGATGACATCTGTGTGTGTGTGTGATTGAAAAGTTGTTTAGCTCTCTACCACAAAAACGATTGTAGCTACTTGGAAAGAATTTGGAATGAAGAGATCACATGTTTTAACTTAGGTCTGATTAGGTTTTGGCTGAGATAAAACGAAAATTGAGACCACTTTCCCCCGGGACCTAACTCCATTTTACAAGATACAGCTCATGTTTATGACCTAATCAAAAATCTTTCCGAGTAGTAGTTGTAGAAAATTTTGAAATTCATAAATTATATGAAATATGATTTTTTACAGGTCGTCCGGTTTTTGAGATACATGCCGAAAACCATCTTGAAATGTAGTTTTGAAACACATATTTTTAGACGTTTCTTTGATTTGCTCGAAAACGTTCAGTCCTATCGAAAAATTTATTCTTGCCAAAATTGTTCCTTATAAAATTTCCAATCACTAACAAGTCCTCAGATTTGAGATCAATAAGACAAAGGTTATAGAGCCCCGAAGAATGTAAACTAAATGTCTATAAGAAATATAAGTAATTTTTAAATCGTAACTCATAGGAACGAACTTTAAAATATGGTTTATGTATTGGTAGTTTTTTGAAAAATTATAAAAATTAAGAAAAATATGTAACGTGTCCATAACAGGATTTTCTTATACCAACCACGCTTACAGATCACTCTCTCTCCCCTTCCACTTCTCGAAATCATTTCATTTTGTCTCTTTGAACAGCGTTATCTTGAGAGTAGACATTTCTATACCCAATAATGCCATTAAAAAATTTTTTGAGAAGGGGAAAAGAGAGTGATATAACAAAGTCCTGTATTAGCAAAGTCACATTTTTTTTTTTGTTTTGAATAAACATATTTATTTTTTTATCTAATAATAAAAATAATAATAATAATAGTAAATATATTTGACATTGTGGTAAGCTATTCACTAAGGATTCGAACCATGAACTCTCAGATGTTTAGACGGTGACACTGACAATGACATAATCTATGATTCTAAACAATCTAATTTGAATAATAAGTCGCCTATTCTATATTCATAATGATTGATGAGTTAATTTTGTATGATTCATAAGTAAGGAACGTATGAATGAAATTAGAGAAAAAAGAACTGACTATTCTTTACGCTGAATCTATTTTTAATTTCATATCTAAACAACTGAGTGGGATATGAAACGAATTGTATATGGAGGGAGGGGAGGGTGGGGGAGAAAATTCTCTATTCTTAAAATTAATAAGAATTGTTTACCTTTTTACTTCCTCAGCTACACGAAGTATAGAGGAAATAATGTAATCGGTCAGAAATTCGATGTTGAGTTTTCACCAGAATTTCATATTTCCCGACACATAAATACAGTAGAACCTCTTTAAGTCGAACCTCGATAAGTCGAAAACCTCCAAAACTCGAAAAAAAAGTTTTGTTCCTTTTCCTTCAAGCCCCAAAACCTCCATTATTCGAAATCTCAACCCTCTATTAGTCGAAATAATCAGTGAGTCCCTACAAGCCTATTTTGGTACATATTTTCCCTCTATAACTCGAAAAAATAAACTTGACCTCTGTATCTCGAACATAGCAATGTTTTATTTTACAACCTTTACAACTCGATTATTTGAAACTTAGTATCTCTATAGCTCGAAGAAAAATAAGTTACCGACTTTAAGAATTTGCCGACAATGAACACCATTGTTTCTTAGAAAACAATTTAGGAGTATACAATAAATAGGATTACCAATTATCTAAAGCAAAAAAAATTACTGACTTTTTTTAATACCTACATATACTACGTATTTTTTATTTTAAGGATGTTTTGAAATAATGTTGATTTTTAATAAATATAAATATGTTTGTTACCTCTGTAACTTGAATTTTTATTTATTTCCCCTCTCTAACTCAAAATTAGTTAGAACGAATCTTAACCTCTACAAGTCGAATCAAAATCCGCCTAACTCGAAATCCTCCATAAGTCGAAATGATAATTTTTTGGCGTCTCCCTAGATGTTCGACTTATAGAGGTTCTACTGTATATCGAAAGGAAATTTCGTATGTAACTTCAAAACCTCATAAGGACGACTCCTATTAATTTTCAGCGGAGTCTTTCGAAGGGGAAGGGAGGATCAGAAGAGGGCTCAACTCAAAAAAATGTAAAACTATCGACATGAAATTCTAAATTGCAACCGATGCTTTTTGCCCCCCCAAAAATCTGAATGATACTTATGTCACCATATTTATTTCGACAATGGATCGTCATGGGACTACATATTATCATTTTAGTATTATTTTATATTCTAAAAATCATTCAGTATTATGGAAGAATTTAAACTTTTCATTGCTTTCAAATTTCTATCTCATATATACATACATATATGTAAGTCAATCGTAATACTTGAATTTCGCGGGCGATATGATTCGGTAAAAAAAGTTAGGTGTCGCGACGGACTACGGTTCATCAGACACGTGCACAAAAAGGGATCTCACGAAACTGCAGCTCATAACCTAAAAATTCTACAGCTGTCAATAGAGTTAATGCTCGTGTTTACTCTGTTCTGTGTGCAATGAGTTGAAAAATAGTTTATAATGGCTCAAAAAACATTGCTTGATTTTTTCGGAGCGACTTCCTCTAAGAGAGTTCGTGAACCAGAAGAAATTGACGATGGTTGCAGCAACGCGAAAAAAGGTACAGTAAATTTAGTGATTAATTATAATACAGTGCTAGGAATAAAACGAATTTCCCGCAACGTTCAGGAAAATTTTTTTCATGTTTTTGAGTAATGAAAAAAGTTAAATTGATAGCACACAAAACGACGGGATTAGTTTTAATAGAAACATTGAAAACTGTCGAAATGATACATAATCATATATTATATAACTTAATATATCATATAGTTATAATATATCATGCCACTGTGGAAAATTTTTTGCCCCCCCAAAAAAATTTTTGTTCCGGCGCCACTGCTCAGGAGTCGGGCTCATGTCCACCAGAGTGACGAAAGAGCGCTCTGGTAGTAGGCGATATGACCTCGTAGTTAAAGCCCGGGCATGAGTCATAATAACTAACCTAACCTCTAAATATTCGCTCCCTCTCTAAACCCTTCTCATCTTTGGCCGACTTTGTTGAAATTCAATAGGTTACGTGCTTCTGGGATTTTGCATCCAATTATAAAAGTTTAATGTCGATATATTCATTCTATGGGGAATTCTCGTGCTCTTAATAAACACTGAAAGACAATTAATGTCGTTTTTAATTTTTTTGCTTGAAGGAAACTTCTGGTGAAGGCTGAACATTCAATTTTTGACCGACTATATAATTTCCCCTATACGTATAGCTGGGGCGAGAATAGCATTTTATTCTTTAATTTATTCGCGTCCAACATGGGGGGCAAAACTGATTTTTTTGGAAAAACTGTGGGGAAACCTCGTTTATCCGGATGCAACAAAAAAAATCGTCGGTGAATCACCGACAATGTACTTCCTCAGCACGAAGTAACCATTTGGGCAAAAATTAATAATATCAATACATAGGTCTTGTGAATTCTGATACTAAATTTTGTGTCCATAATTCATTACATCGGTAGTTATTAGATACAGTTTTAATGTTAACTCCCCCTCTTCCCTCTGGGCGATTTAGCTGAAAATAGGTGTAGTCCTATAAAATATAAATTTTGGATGCACATATATATTTTCGTGTTGATAAATTCATTCTATCGGGAGACAGCGTTATCTGAACGTTCACAGACACACACACTGACAGCAATTTATGTTATGTAATCGGTCGGAAATTCGATGCGGAGTTTTCATTGGAATTTCTATTTTTCCGACCATATTACTCCAGATATGAAATAAAATAAATTCGGTCTGTCTGTGGGTGCGTCTGTAAACACGATAACTGCCGGTAGAATGAATGTATCAACACGAAATTTTTATGTGTGAATCCAGAACCATCTAAAGACGACACCTATTGTTTTTCAGCCAAATTGGCCATTAGGGGAAAGGCCTAACTCAAAAACTTTAATAACTACCGTTGTAATGAATGCATCAACACAAAATTTCATATTTGAAGTCAAAACTATATGAGGAGATAACCTGTGAAATTTCAGCGATATCGGCTGAAAGGAAGGGGGCTCAATGTAATGAACTTATCGACACAAAATTTAGTATGAGGATTTAGAAGCTCTTGTGTAATCTACTGTTGAATATTAGCGCAAAAGATCGACTGATTTTTTTTTTTTTGGGGGGGGGGGGAGCGAAAAGTTATTCGATTATGTAGAAGGAATTCGAGCTTCTGTCGTGTAAATGAAAACTCAATATTTGGGCCAACGTTTCGGAAACTATTTATTTCCTTCTTCAGGGCCTACAGGATACAACAAAACAAATTAGTCATTATGGACTTATGATATAACTAAAACTTATTAATAATGTTAAAAAGGGATGGAAACAATTTTTATAAAAAAATAAAAGAGAAAAAAATAAAAAATGAAAATAAACAATAAAAAACAAATAAAAATAATTTTTTTGAAAGTAGGTAGTAATGAATTGTTAGACTGGTCAGGCTTACGATGAGGGAGGTAAGATGTATGGTACAGGTCAATGGAGAGAGATCAGAGGAGTTTAAATCAGGGAAAGGTCTGAGGCAAGGAGATGCTCTAGCCTGCCTCCTTTTCAACATAGCTCTCGAGAAGTGCATCAGGGAATCAGGGATACAAGTGGGCGGAACCATCTTTAACAGGCTTGTACAGATTCTCGCCTATGCTGACGACATTGACATAGTGGGCCGCTCTGAAAGGGCAGTCAGTGACGCATTTAGGGCTTTAATGGGCCCTGCAGGAAGAATGGGTCTTGAGGTGAACGCAACTAAAACCAAATACATGGTCACTGGAGAAGTGCCTATCCAAGGTGAGACCCTTGAAATAGGTCCCCACAAATTTGAGAAGGTCGCAGAATTTACGTACTTGGGCTCCATAGTTACACAAGACAATGTTAACGAAACTGAGATAAGGAAAAGAATCTTTGCGGCAAACAAGTGTTACTATGGTCTCAGCAAGCACTTCAGAAGCAACCACATATCGAGGCAGACTAAAGTCGTTCTATATAAGACCCTTATCCGCCCAGTTCTTCTGTATGGCTCAGAAACCTGGACAACTTCGAAAATGAGCGAACAGAGCCTATTGGTGTTCGAAAGGAAGGTTCTGCGCAGAATATTTGGAGGAGTGCAAGTAGGCCATGCATGGCGCAGACGCACCAACCAGGAGCTCTACGAACTCTATAGAGAACCAGATGTTCTGCAAGTCATGAAGATTGGGCGGTTAAGATGGACGGGACATATCGCCAGGATGGAAGCTGAGGAAATGCCGAAGAAGCTGCTAATGGAGCCCATTCATGGAGTAAGACGGAGAGGAAGACCTAAGCTGAGATGGGCAGATGGTGTGGCAGAAGATGCCCGAAACATGTTCCGCACCAGGAACTGGATGGCAGCCGCACAGGATCGGGACAATTGGCGGCTGTTGGTGGAGGAGGCCAGGACCCGTCACCGGGTTGTAGTGCCACGATAGATAGATAGATAGGTAGTAATAAAATAACCTATATGTATATAAACAATATATATATATAAATAAAAATTACCTTATAATGACTTGAGTGGATGTGTGTGGTAAAGGTGTTGAGAGCCTGTGTCCAATGTTCACACCTCTTCACATCACACATTCACTCAAGTCATTATAAGGTAATTTTTATTTATATAGATATATATATATATATATTTTATACATAAGTTATTTTATTATTACTTTCAAAAAAAAAAAAAAAAAAAAAAGATTTATTTTTTATTATTTATTTATGTTTATTTTTTATTTTTCTCTTTCATTTATTTATAAAAATAGTTCCCATCTCTTTTTAACTTTATCAATGTCCATAATGACTAATTTGTTTGTTGTATTCTGTAGGCCCTGAAGAAGGAAATAAATAGTTTCCGAAACGTTGGCCAAACATTGAATTTTCATTTACACGACAGAACCGCGAATTCCATCTACATTAAAAAGATACTGTAGACTCTATTAATTGTTATTTGATTAATTCGTTCTGGAGAAGTACATTACCGGTTATTCAACGATTTTTTTTTTTGGAATCAGGGGAAAATGCAATTCCGGTGAAAATTCAACATCGAATTTCTAACCAATTATATAACTTCCCCTATACTTGGTATAGCTGGGGAAGTAAAAGAAATGTTATTCTTGGTTACCCCCCCCGGCTACGTCACTAATGCCCTCCCCGGAAAATAGGGTACTGTAGGTTCAGTGAACCTTGAATCCTGGCTGGGAGTTACAGTCGTGGCCACAGTACAATGGTACCGACAGAAAGTTACGTCGGTTCTCGGTTCCCCTCGGGCTATCACAAGGAATTTCCGGCAACTAACACAGACACTTCACAGTAGAAAAGACATGCACTAGATCACATCACATCCAGAAGTTCTCAATTATTTCATTAAAAAAAAAAATGTGATGTGGGGATTACAGGCCTTTCTTAAACCAAATTCATGTTTTTTTGAAAAAGGTCAAATCACATATGTGTATTTTTTTAAATCCTTTTTAATGAAAATATATTTTTAAAACCATATTTTTTAAAACATTTTTGTCGGAAATAATTTTTCGATAGGACTAACAGTTTTCGTGTAAATAAAGAAAACTTCTAAAAATATGTGTTTAAAAACGACATTTCAGGACGGTTTTCTGCATATATCTCGTAAAAGGGACGACATGCGAAAAATTATATTTCATATAAAACGTGTATTTCAGTTTTCTCTACAACTTTTCCTTGGAAAAAGTTTTGATTAGTACACAAGAATATAAAAAACTTGTAAAATCGACTCAGGCCTGGTCAAATCAGATCTATGTTAGCACATGTAACTTCTTCATTCCGAATTTCAAGTTCATTGCTACAATCGTTTTCGCGGTAGAGCGCACACAACTTCAATCTACGGTCACAGGGAATAAGAGTTGTAAAGTCGTAAAATGGCCAAAATGAGTTAAGTGTACTGTGATCGTCTCCCAAGCCATCTGCGCACTGTGAAGAAGTTGGCAGCTCAGGACTCTAATACTTTTGGAATTATAAAGATGTGGGTTTCTTGGTATCTCGTAAAACTGTGTATGTTCTCGGTTAAATCAACTTGCTCAACTTTAGAGAGGCATCATTCACGAGAATTTCAAAAAGTATGGTTAATAATTAGATAAGTGTGTATAAAAATTAGGTAAGTGTGTTCAATAATTAGGTGATGGGGAATGATTAGGTGACTAAGGGAAAATCCAAAAAAGGATTAACAAAATTCATTTTCATTCACTCCTATAGATTTAGAAGGTATATGATTAATAATGATGCAAACATAATTTGTTTATTCCAAAAACTCGATTTACACGATTAATGCAAAAGTAAAAAAGTGCTGCCCTGAAAAGTTACTAATTTATTCCCTGTGACCACACAGTCGGAAACCTTGAAACATAAAAATCTGATGAAACCTCGAAATCGGATTTTCGCACGATTATATTTCCTTATACTGAAGATATTAAAAAATAAAATGATAGCCAAAAAATCTCAGGTGGGAAAATGTAAGAAAAGCGATACTGTGAGGTGGAAAATAAAATGAGGGTTCAACTCAGGCATGAGTTCTCAGGATATGATCTTAGTTTCATGCCGGCAAGTATACTTGTTGCCTGTCCTAAAAGGGCAAATCAGCAACAGAAACAGAATAACCTTTGTGATGACTGCAACATTGCAATGTTTAAATAAACAGATATGATAATGTATAACATTATTTAGGAAATAATCAGGGTCATTATCTGATCTAGACTCACTGAGACTATGACTCAACCATTGTGTAATATATTATGTCATTATCCAACAAATCATAGACAGGTTGGGGGACAGTACATCAAAGTCGGAAGGAAATTTGGGCACCGGGTCATTTACAGTCTTAATCAAACCAATACAAAAATACTTGCACAGTAAAACCTCGGTATAATGTTTTTTCAAAATCTTATAAATGAAAAAAAAAAAACACTGAATAAAATCTGTCCTTTTCGCGGATGATAATTATATTCTTCGTTGATTGAATCCATTTCTAAAGCTGTTGGATCTAAAAGTTAATGTTAAACGCTGAAACAATCATTTTAAACTTCAAAACGACGCCTAAGTTATCAAATGAAAACCCGCTATTAGTTAATACTCTTTCTATATCATTTAAAGAACTTAAAATAATAAAGAATAATCAAAGAACAAGCTGCAGAGAGATTTAATAAACTTAAAATCATGCCACTACCTGCGCTGTTTATATTTAAAAAAAATAAATATTAATCATTAGAAAAAAATATAAATATTTCCCTTTTCAGCAATACTAGTCATGATTATAATAGCAGGAAGAAAGAAGAATTTCGAGTAACTAAACTTTCTCTCTTCTTGAAAGAAGTATAACTCAAAAAGGAATCAACTTCTTCAATGTTCTTCCCCAGCTCTTGAACGCAATAGATACAATAAAAAAAATTTATGTTAGAGGAAACCCTGTATTTGGAATCGGATTTTTTTTTTTGGAATTTATTGTTCAAAAAAGAAAAAAATAACCATAATTTAAAAGTCGTTTTTCATATATAAAAGCTTTAATTTTTATCTTCTTGACAGAGGTCCTCCACCAATATTCTATCATTTCTATTGTAATTACTTTTATTATTCTAATCAATTTTTTTAGTTATGTTTGACTTACTTAGTTACTTTACTGATATTTGTTAATTTATATATATATATATTAGGGCGTATCGAAAAATATTAATAATTGATGGCTCTATGAAAAATCGAAAGTTTAAATGAAAACATTAACTTTGGTCGAATCAGAATATTTTTCAATCGAGCCTAATTTAGGCGCACGAATTTTGAAAATGTAGTTTTTTGGAATTTTTCCCGTCTAATATTTAGTTTAATACTCAAATCTTACATTATATTTTTGAGATGGTGTATTTTGTGAAAGGAAAATGTCCATATATTGATTAAATTAACTATATTTTCAATTTTATAATCATTTTTACATTTGAATAATTGAGAAAATTGAACATTCAAAATCGGTGTTTAGTTCATACCAATAGAAGAACTGGTCAGTTTAGTTATCGATAAGCACGACACCCTAAAAGCGAATTTTTCCTTTCCTTTCACAACCAAGCTGTCGAAAGAATATCAAATTGGTCAGCGAAGTATCCAAAGCGGTTTATGGGTATGACGCCAGACATGCAAGAGTGCTGAGCACTTTAGATTCTCGTAAAAAGATGCCCCAATTTGAAACAAAAAGAGACTACCGACCTTAATTTTATTGGAAATTTATAAAAATACTAAACACCGGTTTTGAATGTTCAATTTTCTCAATTATTCAAATGTAAAAATGATTATAAAATTGAAAATATAGTTAATTTAATCAATATATGGACATTTTCCTTTCACAAAATACACCATCTCAAAAATATGATGTAAGATTTGAGTATTAATAGAAAAGAATTTGAGTAAAATGTAAAAAACGTTAAAATTTCCGAAAAATGCCAAAAAACTACATTTTCAAAATTCGTGCGCCTAAATTAGGCTCGATAGAAAAATATTCTGATTCGACCAAAGTTAATGTTTTCATTTAAACTTTCGATTTTTCATAGAGCCATCAATTATTAATATTTTTCGATACGCCCTAATATATATATATATATACTTTTTTTTTGTAAATTTCGCTCTCTGTTTTCCATATTTTGCCCTTTGTGACCTGAGGAAGGGGACAGTAATCGCAGGAAATATGGTCCAGAAAAAATATTTATCTGAAGAAGTATAAATAAAAATATAAATAATACCTATTGTATTAGGAATTTGATATCATATATATTCTATTATTTTAAAAAAATATTATTTATCTCATATGTGTTTGTATTCTAAAATTTATTATAGATTGATGCATATAATTTATATAGCTATTTTGATATATTTGATATATTGTATGGTATGTACCCAATGTATGAGGTATCCATTCACTACGTTATTGTTTAATGGAAATAAATATTATTATTAAAACGTTATAACGAAAAGATATCTTTTAGGAAATTTAAAAAAAACAAAGAAAAGTGCGTCGTTCATATGTATGTAAGTATTATGGATGTTGACTCCACGCTTCATTTACACTGCAACACCATCTCTTAAAAATCGAAAACTGTTGCAACTCATGGAAAATAAAGCAATACAGATAAATAACAACACATGACATTCTCATTCCGACAGGAAATAAGCTCTGCCGTTTTTATCTAAGTACAACAAGCCCCTAAGATAATAACATAACCTGACTTGTTAACAACGAAGGTTGCACTACAAAAACTATTTTATTACTTTGAACTAATGATGTAGTATTGAGTAATTTAAGTGGTTAAGTTTAGTAAAATTAAATGCAATATATAGATATATTTTACACAGCGTAAAAGCTGAGTTTTCAACGTTATATCGTGAACAATGATTCGTAATGTCGAAAAACGTAATCTAAAACTTTATAACGAAGAACATTTTAGATTGGATTTGATACATTTAGAAAATGGACAACGATTACGCAATTGTATCAATGACGCTATATCGAGGTTTTTCCAGGTACTACACTCCATGAAAATGTTACTTGAGGAAAATTGCCAAGTGATATACATATGTATATCAAAACAAAATGTCATTGGACACATGAAAAATAAAACAAAATATTTTTACTATCCCTCATTTGAATGATTATATCAAACATCAAACATAGTTAATTTTATCTACAGAAACAAAAAATATTTAATAATCGAACAGGCATTAACATGAATGCACAAACATAACAGTTTAAATATAAAAGCTCAGAAGTAGCGAGCTCAAGATCGCTAGTTGGAAACCAGGCCGAGGCCCTCATGTGTTTTATCTGGAAGGTAAAAAACTTTGAGAACGCCGTCCTTCGGTTGGGACGTTAAGTGATGGTCCTGAGCCTGTATGATGTTAGATACTCACTCGTTAAAGACCTCTAGCCTAGGTGAATAAAAATTCAAGATAGGCAAGCACAATCGATTAGCGTTAAAATTTTTCTGACAATTCAAATTTGAGGGGGCTAGCGTCAAGTTGGCCCCCCATATTTAATTGTTCAAAAACACTGTATTGCGAAACAGCACAAACGAAATAATTATCAGTACAAACCGAACACAATCGATTCCATTTGAAATAATTTGGAAAAGCTAAAGTGGGGGGGGGGGGGGGGGGGGGGGGGGGTTAACAACATTCTCTCCTATGATTGGCTCACAAGTGTGCTGCATTTTGATTGATCAATATTTTAGATCCGTTTGAATGGATCATGTATGTTTTACTTAATGAGTAGGGTTACCAGGCATACTCTTTTTAGCCCTTTTCGGTCCTATGCCGACCTGGGACCGGCATAAACAGGTTTTTCATTGAATCTAGTTGGTCTACCCATCGTCAGTCCCACTGGTCCTTTGACGAGCTGGGACCGGCAAACATATTTAACGCTAGACGTCCAATGCCGGCTTCTCACCGGCATCGATTTTCTGATCCTCTAGTCCTTTGCCGAGTCCTAGGCATATTTTGAATATGGCTCGCTATTCTAGACAATCAGCTGATCAATTTGATACCAAATAGTACCCCCAACACTCGATAGGCGCTCTGTGAACGTCAGACGACGAGGAGAGACTGAACCTGAGGGTATTCCACGCTCCTTACAAATGGGACAACAAAACTCGAGACTGCAGAGTCCGCAGCGACCGTTCCAAGAAAAATGGGAGGAAAGAAACAAATATCTACTGCAAGACATGCTCCAGAAATCCAGCTCTTCACATCGGGCAATGTTTTCAGAAGTATCATACCCTCAAAAAGTATGGATGATTTTAAATATATTCGTTTACATATTTGTATAAATTACTTTTACATGTAAATAAAAATTGAATCTTGAAAGAAAATACGCAGTTTTATCATTGTTATGACCTCTAAAACAAAATGTGCAATTCGGTAGAAAACTATACGGATCACCAGAGCGTGATGTAAACAAAAGGACACAGACTAATGGCGGGGGTTGTTTATGCCGGTCCTAGGTCGGCGTAGGACCGTGTGGCCATTCATGAAAGTCCCTCAAAGACATATAATCAGCCATTTGCCAGGTCTCTCACCGATGAAGAGAAACTTGTTCGGCTATTTATAAATGATGAATTAGTGGATAAAATCGTTCAACATAGAAAAGAGGCAATGAAAAGATCTGTACAAAATCACACTTGACAACAGTGGTTTATAGATCCAACAGATATGATGCAGATCCGACCTCTAATAGGTTGATTTACATTTCTTTTTTTATACTAGGACTGAATAATTACTACCTATTGTTTAATAAATAATTTTGGAGTTTTTTTTTTTAACCTTAAAATATTTTTAATGATTTAATTTAAGCTGAAAATGAGCGAAAATTCCAATTGGGGTCCAATAGACCCACCCCACCTTACCATTAGAGGGGAAATTATAAACATGTTCTAAGAGTTTACTTTTTTGAACTGTTTTTAAATTTTATTTTGCGTAAAATAATTATTGTTATTTTTATGTATTAATATCATTATTATATTATTTATAACTTTTTCAGATGCGTATTTTTATTTATTCCTTCACAAGAAAGGGAGTTAAAAAGTGCAGTTCCAGAATAAATATTCAAATAAAAGATATTTGACCTTGAACTAAAAAAAAAATTGTTGTCCGCATTTTTTCCTTTCATTTTATAATTTTATTCAAATTTAGCAGTTGTGTACTCTTTTTCATACAATGCTATCTGGTAACCCTATTAATGAGGTATCATTTTACAGCAACTTCAATTTTAGCATTTTAACCCTAGATGGGTAGACCCCCGTAATTATTTATTTTGAATATTTACAATCAGTAGTTAAATACATTTGATGAATGATAATAAATATAAACACAAAACAATAATAATAGAGATAAAATAAAATCAACATGAAAGCCCTTCAACTCGAGACCCATCGAAACACTCCCAGTTTTCTGTCATCCCCATCCCTCCAACTTAATGGGGAGGCCGCGGGGGCTCGAGTGATCCCCCCTGCCTTCTCGCCCCGTCAATCACTGTCCAGCAGTGGAGGCAGGCCAAGAAGGAAAGGAGAGTTGAAGGTAAGAGGATTATATGAGGGGAGAAGCTGGTCAGCACCGGCACTTCCTAAATATTTTTGCTACAGTAGCAGGTCTCTCGGCCAGCGCCGCCTGTCTTCGGAGGGGATTATATGGATGGGAATGGGATGACATGAGTCGAGCAACTGGATTTTAACCGTATTTATTAAGGTTACCGGGAATTGGCGCTCTCTAGCGGGCAAAGGGTGGAAGGTGGAGGGCTGTATTTTTAGCTATGCCTCGAACAACAGTCAAGGTTAAATCCCTGCTTCTGTCAGCCACGTACTCTCCAATATTTCTTCCAGGAGACTCGAAGTTACCCATAATTTTTACGGTGGTTTACTCTTTGACGTAACCTTTTGTCGTAAATATAAGAGGAGAGGACTCGGTTAAGAACTTGGCCACTCTACTGCTCCACTGAGAATCTTTCGCAATGTATTCATCACCAAAAAGGAGTCGTCGATCGAGGGAAATTTAAAAGTGACGAAAAAACCCCAAACTCGTGACTGTCGACATTTCATTTACGGGATAAGAGACAAAGCTCCTGGGTATTCCCGTGAAATTTATTCCCGGAAATTCCCAATCAGAAACCCATCTTCCATTTAACGGTATACTGCAGACATAACCTCCAAATGAACAAAGACTCAATGGAGTAAATAACAGAGGGGGGGGGGGGGGGGGGGGGGATCTATAGTGTGTGATAGATTCAAAAAGTTGAATACATTTTAGAAGAACATTATCACAATTGAAAACATAGATATTTCCAAAAATTCAAAATTGGGCTATACAACTTAAAATATGACTATAGTAAATAGATTGTATATAATAATAAGCTCAGTAAACATCATCGTTTTTTTTATCACAAGTGACAAGCAGGCAGAAGCGCGAGTACCATGTGATACTCGGGCTACTACTCTCATTTACGTCGCTATTCTTTTGGAGATGCGACATTAAATGGATGTGATACTCGAGGTACTACTCTACTCATTTACGTCGCTATTCTTTTGGAGATGCGACATTAAGTGGATGTGATACTTGGGCTACTACTCTCATTTACGTCGCTATTCTTTTGGAGATGCGACATTAAATCGATGTGATACTCGAGGTACTACTCTCCTCATTTACGTCGCTACTCTTTTGGAGATGCGACATTAAGTGGATGTGATACTCGAGGTACTACTCTCCTCATTTACGTCGCTATTCTTTTGGAGATGCGACATTAAGTGGATGTGATACTCGAGGTACTACTCTCCTCATTTACGTCGCTACTCTTTTGGAGGTTCGAAATTAAGTGGGAGTGAGCCTGAGCGATATGAGGTACTCGTTGAAGAGCCCTACGCTAAGTAAACCTGGTGAACTAAATGTAGGACCCTCAGAGTAGAGCTTTGGTTCCCCAATTTTCTATCTATGTGCGTACATGTCTACATTATAATTCACACAGCTCAATTGTATTCGCTTCCCTCAGGGTCATTCCACGCCAAATCATAGGGAAAAAACAAAATGATTTCATGTCTCAGATTTTGATAAAACTAGTTCAGGATGTTTGAAGGTCAAAGGAAAAAATATTATATTTCCCGAGCGACCCATTTTTGGTTTGCACAGAAATCTCACTTTTCCGCACATTTAACATTGTATCACCACTTCTACTCAACTATTGAAAGGAGGTGTTTTTGTCACTGATCTATTTACTTTCTTATATCAAATATGGATAAGGAAGTATTGAAATCGTGCAAAAATCCAAGATCGAGTTTTCAACAGATTTTTTTTTTTTCACGTCTAAAGGTCCCGTGAATACATTTTGACCATTTTCGCGATGTCTAACTTAGTGATCGGATGAAAATTGGGACCACCTTACTTCAGGGCCTAACTACATTTTAAAAGATACAGCTTTTGTTTATGATCTAATCAGAAATCTTTTCAAGTAAAAGTTGTAGCATCTTGTCCAGTTTTTGAGATAGTACCTGCTGAAAACCGTTTTGAAACATATATTCTTAGACGTTTCCTTGATTTACTCCGAAACGATTAGTCCTATCGAAAAATTGTTTCGTATCAAAAATGTTCCTTATTAAATTTCCAATCGCCAATAAATTGAGATACTATATTTGACAAGCCTGGCCTACCACACGAAAATTAGTATGAGGGTTCAGAAGTTTTTGAGTAAGACATCAAATGATTTTGAAATAAATCAGTTGATTAATTTCACAGGGAGAGCGAAAACTTAGATTACAATTTGCGCTGGGGAAGTACATTGTCAGTTATTCACCAACGACGTTTTAGCTTGGTTTTAAATGGGTGGTTAAAACTTGAAATTTCTGTGAAAACATCTCATTAACCTACTACGTGAATAAATAAAAAATAAAAAAAAACATTTATAGTCTTTATTTTATTAAATGTATTTATTTTTACTTTTTTAGTTGCATGGAGAGGAAGGAAAAAAATGTAACACTTGTTCAAAGAAAAGTGAAAAAAAGTTGACCTTCAAATTCGGGGGGCGGGGAAGGAGGGGGCCTTCTGCTTACGCCATTGCATTACACATTTAGAAAGGAGTACCTATGACGAATGAGTGTTTCGAGGCGGATGTATGATTCATTCGTAGTCAGGGTCACCAGACATTCACAGGCCCGTTCTGCGTAATGTCAGTGTTACCTTCAGAAACCGGGAAGTACACCGGCGCGCCGTTTTGGGAGATGCACTCCAAGTGACCTTCTGCATTTCTTCTCATTTTTACTTTCTTATGCCTTATGAGAAAGTATTGTAATCGTGCACACATCTTGTTTCAAGGTCGCCCGAACACCATTTTACCATTTACGCGATGATGTATGAGTGTATATGTTACTGTTAATTTGATAAATTTAGTTATTATACATAATAACTGGTTCTTTTACAAAATAACTACCGTTCTTGGTTAATATGACAAATTATTCACAGTTTCTTAATATTTATCATATTAACCAGTTATTATACATAATATAAAACTCACCTTGTTAATATGATAAATTTTTTACTTTTGTCACAAATTAATCATATTAACTGGCTATTATGCATAATAGCTGAAAACCTGTGGCTAGTATGTTAAATTCAGTATTCTGGAATGAAATTTTCTTTAATTCTGGGAGAATAAACGTGAATGTAGATTATTTGGGGAAATTGCTTTGTTTCTTTTCTAGGAAACATATAAATTTATTAGGAAATAGAGTTGTTATTTTTTTTTATTTTTTTTTTTTTTTAACTTGTCTAGAAGATTTCGGCCCACCTTATACACAGAGACTGCAAGATTATATTATTGGCGATAAAAGGAATGAATATTTGCTTATATTTATGACTCAATCAAAAATCTCTTCAAATAAAAGTCGTAGAGAAAACTGAAAGACAAATTTTATATGAAATACGATTTTATACAGGGCGTCCTGTTTGCGAGAAACATGACGAAAACTGTTTTGAAATGTCGTTTTGAAACACGAATATTTTTTTAGACGTTTGCTTGATTTATTCAAAAACTGTTAGTCCCATCGAAAAATAGATTCTTACAAAAAATGTTCCTTATTAAATTACCAACTGCTAATGTGCCCTCGATGTCTGCCAAAGATCCATTCCTTTGTCTCCTCCTTGTAATCGAAAGGTATATTGGATTCAGTGGATCATAGCAGAGGCAGATTCCAGCTTAATTGGACAAAAAAAGAGGAAGGTCTGAAATGAGAACAGTAACATAATAGAAGATTACAATCAGTGTTGGCAAATATTTAGTTTGATTGACGATTAAAAACTAAAACTAACGTAATTAGTTTAACTGACGATTGACGATTGAATTAGTTTTAGTCGTATAAAAAATTGAAATAATGATTGAATCAATTTTAGTTTTCAATGTTGATTAATAATTGGCTTGGATTAATTCTAGGCCTCATACTCGACAAACGACTAACTTGGAATCCTCACACGAGACTGAAAAGACAAGAAATGAACAGACGTTATAAACATCTACTAAGACTACTAGACAAAAGATCCAAACTAACTTTGACAACAAAACGACTTATATACAACTCAATACTCAAACCTATGTGGACTTACGGACTTGAACTCTGGGGTTCTGCCAAGGCTTCCAATCTCCAGCGCATCCAATCCTTTCAATCCAAAATCCTTCGTACAATAGCCAATGCTCCTTACTACGTCTCCAACAAAACCCTTCACACTGACCTTAACGTACCTTTAATTACTGAAGTCGCTAAATCCAAATATAAAAAATTATTTTCCCTTCTTAGTTCCCACAATAATCCTCTAGTCCGTGCCCTCCATTCTGCCATACTTCCCCAACGACGGCTTAAGCGTCAATGGCCTAGAGACCTCCTTAGCAACAGCAGCGACAGTGACAGTGATTAGCCAAAAGCGAGAGAAAAACAGTGACTAGGGAGTGTCACCACTGGGTGATTTCTCCCCTCATAATAATAATAATTTGATTACAATACTAATGTCGAGGAAATTGTAAAGTAAACGAATTATTAAATTAGACAAATGGTTTATTATTTTATTAGTCATTCATACATGCTATGCAAATAACAATATTTTCATATTTTTTATTTATTTAATCTCATACTACATATAATCAAACCGTCAATGTTTTCGATTCATTATATTTAAATTGCTTTTCATGACGACTCTTTTCTCAAACATCTCATCAGATAGTTTGTGTGATTTCGGTGAGTTGGTATAGTAGCATAGGAAAACATTCTTTCAACTGGCCCCGATGACGGCATAGGCTCTGTAGCTAACAATGCTTTGTATCAATACAATAGACCCTTTCCAGGTAGTGACACAAACAGCGATACAATGTGCTAATAAACAGAAAAGTACCTAATTACCTTTAAGATAAGGCTTATTTTGAATTGAAAGAACTTGAGTAATTTTTAAGAGTTTAACATTTTATTGCGTTGTGTCATTAGTTACTAGAAGGTAACAAGGTCGGTTCATTTTCTGGATAATATTTTATTGCCTCGTTTTCAAATACGAAAAATATCTTTTTAGTTAAAAAATTAATCCAAACTAAAACTAATAACTAATGATTACTCAATTTTAGTAGTGACTAAAACTAAACTATCAATCGTGATTGATTTAGTCATAACTAAAATAATCACTAACTTTTTAGTTTGATTCATCAATCGATTGAAAATATTAATGACTAAGCCCAACTCTGATTACAATACTGGGGCCCACTATCACTTATTCTAATGCAATCTTAGAATTCAAATGTTATAATTTATTAGCAGCCCGGGGAAGTACATTGAAAGTGATTCACAGAAGTTCGCACATTATCTGTTTAACTCAATTGAGTCAATAAACAAAAGAATGAAGGTTGATTCCCAGAAGGAAAAAAAATATATACGTATATAGCATATTTTCCTTATGAAATTAAAACTACATATCACATTTTTATAGATCTTTGTATGCCTTTTATATAATCATGGAACACATTTTTGTATATGGACTTAAAACAACCACTTTTGTAAAGACCACTCACCATCTCCCCCTTTTAAAATCATTTCGTACTGGCTGGCATTACTGAGTATATAAAAGTAATGTGTTGGAGTCTACAGTTTTCTTTGTTTCATGGTCTTCTGAGTGTGTCATTCTTAAACTAATGAATTTAGGAGGGGGGAGGGAGAGTGATCTGTAAAAAAGTGGTTGGTATAAGAAAGTACTGTAATGGCCACATCATATCATTTTACTTGCCCAGCTATACGCTTTTTCAACGGTATTTCGTGTTTTCCGACCTCCAGACTCGAAATATGAATGAATGTTACTGTTGTCATACCTTTCGGTGGAAACCGTCGTCACTGGCTGCTCGTCGAGTACTATGGGACCTTTGCTGTTTCTCATATACATTAATGATTTACCTAGTCATGTGAAACCCTTTAATTCGGTCCTTTTTGCGGATGATACTAATATTCTCGTGACGGCAAAAAAATCCCACCGCTTTGAATGAATCCATATCCAAAGCTCTTGGAATTTTAAAGGAATGGCTTCTCTTCAATGATTTAATGTTAAATGCGTCTAAAACAACTATCTTAAACTATAAAGTACGAATAAATTGCCAGAAGAGAAACAAACATTAACTGTTGATACTCTTTCCGTATCATTCAAAGATAATATAAAATTCCTAGGTCTCCATATTGATACGAAACTTACATGGGCTGAACATACGGCTATTATCGGTAAGAAACTGAGTTCCGTTTGCTTCTTACTTCGAAATCTTAAAAAGATCGTGCCAAAGGAAACGTTAACTACTATATTATTTTTCATAAATTCACATTTATGAAAAACTACACTACATTTTCATAAATTCATTTATAATTGACTAATTATATATATATATATATATATATATATATATATATATATATATATATATATATATATATATATATATATATATATATATATATATGACTAATTATATATATATATGAAAAATAATTTAATTTTAAATTTTTCATATATTGTTATAGTTACATTGTTTTCTTTCTTTTCTATATCTCGCCACATTGGAACCTGATGATGGGACGTAAGAACGTCCCGAAACATCGTTGGGGGATAAAGACACTTCCGAAGAGTTTTCTTTGAAAAATAGTTGCCTATCTTAATTTTCATTACAGTCTGTTTACAGGTGTAATTAAGTGGTCGAAGTTGGTGGAGCGAATATATCAATGTCTCATGTCTGGGTGTGTATTAGGGTGGTAGTAAAAAGTTCGATTTTTCAAAGTCCCCATCCAAATTCTTGTGTAGTTTGACAAAAAAAAATTTTGTGAATTTTTTCAGATTTTTTTGAATGAATTAACCTGGCCCTGTGGGCGGTCAAAGTTTAACACGTGTTTTAAATGGGGTTTTTGAACATTTACATATTTTTAAGTGTAGGCCTTAGTATTTTTAATATAAAAATCTGAAAATACATGGATTATGGGTTTTCGGGGTCGCTGAAAACGAATTTCATATAAAAAAATTTTTTTTGAAGTCACATTTCCCAAAAAACTCGTACAAAAATTGACGAAAATGATAAAATTTTTCGAATAGATGATTCATTTTAATGAATTATTAGTTTTTTAATATGAAATTCGTTTTCAGCGACCCCAAAAACCCATAATCCATGTATTTTTAGATTTTTATATTAAAAATACTAAGGCCTACACTTAAAAATATGTAAATGTTCAAAAACCCCATTTAAAACACGTGTTAAACTTTGACCGCCCACAGGGCCACGTTAATTCATTCAAAAAAATCTGAAAAATTCACAAAAATTTTTTTCGTCAAACTACACAAGAATTTTGATGAGGACTTTGAAAAATCGAAGTTTTTACTTTTTACGACCACCCTAGTGTGTATGTATTAGTATAATGTATGATGTATCAACAATAAATTTTATATGTGAATTCAGAACCCTCTAACAACGATAACCATTGATTTTCAGCCAAATCGAGGGAGGATTAATAAAAAAACCTCTAATAACTGTCAATAGAATGAATGTAAAGACACAAAATTTCATATTTGAATTAAAAACCCAATAAGTCAAATTTCAGCGATATCGGCCGAAGGGAAGAGGAGGCTCAATTCAAAAACCCTAATTACTACCCATGTAATGAATTTATTGACGCAAAAATTAGTATGAGGATTTAGGAGCAAAGCCAAGGCTAAATTTAATTAATGATTATTTCGTTCTGGGAAAGAACACTGCAACTCATTCATCATATAACCAAATATTGTAATATACAAGAAAAATTCTTTAAAATACAAAATCTGTTGACAGCTGTCAAGTGTGAAAATTATTTTTAGAAACTGATTAAATATCGAAAAATGTTTTCCTTATATTTTTTTAATCGAAACTAGTAGACATTTTTGTTTAGAAACTGATAATACTCAAAAAACCGTGATTATGAAAAAAGTAAATGATAATGACAGGTTTTTTGACAGCTGGCATGTATTAAAATGAGTTTTTAACATCATATTCTGCTTCAGCGACCCCGAAAACCCCTGAGTACCATTTTCTACCTTAAAGCGATGAAAATCAACGGCTCAATAGTCGATCGACTGAAGAAAACATTGAAACCCATGTTAAATCCCATTTAAAATTCAACCTCGATGGGGGACGGGTTATTTAATATGTTTTATCGTTTTTCGGCGCCAACAAGTTTTTTTTGGGAACTACTTTCGACCTAGGGGGAGCACGTTTTAAAATTTCAATTTTTTGACTTTAAGGACCACCCTAATATATATAATGATTAATTAATATACATGGTATATATAGTATAATACTATAATATAGTAAGGGATAAGATAATACTTATCATATTGATGTTTAGTTTATTATTACTTTCTCTATAATAACCCATTGCTGAAGAAGGTCCCTCTATACTATAATATAGTAAGGGATAAGATAATACTCATCATATTGATGTTTAGTTTATTATTACTTTCTCTATAATAACCCATTGCTGAAGAAGGTCCCTCTATACTATAATATAGTAAGGGATAAGATAATACTCATCATATTGATGTTTAGTTTATTATTACTTTCTCTATAATAACCCATTGCTGAAGAAGGTCCCTCATCAACTATAATGCAGCCTGCACCCTTCCTGTCCTCTTCCCACACTCTCATATTTCATCTACAGTGTAAACTCCATTTAACGACACTCGATTTAACGACAAACTCCCTAAAACATCGAAATTACTTGAATCTGGTTGGTTTACCTTGTTGTCCATACAATGATACACTCTATGTAGCATCACACCCACTCTAAATAACAACAACAATACGTCATTACTAAGCAATAAACAGTACTTCCAAGTTGCCGAAATTAATAAGAACTGCAGCTGTGTAAGGTCTTTTGTTTGTTATTTTGTTGCTTTATTGTCTAGCACGTATTTACCTCGACTGTCGGCATCATACGTACCGAAGATTATAAGAAATTCGTTCTTTTGTTTGTTGTGATTACCTTGCACGGCAAGTTGATCCCACAGTATCCCAAGATATGAATAAAATACATAAGAAAATACAATTAAAATTCTGGAGCAGCAAAAAACGTCACGAAGATAACAGACTGTACGCAATAAGCGTTGTTATTTGTATCAATATTAATGTTTGTTGTTTGTAAATTTTATACTTTATGAGTAAATACATATTACAATAGTAAAATACTATTAAATGTAATGTAATATGTATTGGTTTTTCTTCTCTTCATTTAACGACATCTCTCTATAACGCCATAAAATGCGCAGTCCCTTAAGTGTCGCTATATAGAGTTTACACTGTATTTTTATAGCTTATGGTTCATTTTATCAAATCTACCAAATAACTAGTGGAACATTAATTCCGCAACATTTGGTTTACTTAAGTCGATGGGATCTTATTTACCTCAATTCTAATTTTTTTACTTCAGCTTTATGAATTATAGTGAAACTTATGTAATCGGTCAGAAATTTGATATCGAGTTTTCACCGGAATGTGTTTTCGACCACTTGATGCATACAAAATTTCTGTCTGTGAACAAAACTCCCGATAGAAACATAAAAACTGCCTATTGTTCAGCCATTTCGACAAAAGGGATTATGGGGGAGGCTTAAGATAAAAGATCTAATTATATAAAAAGATCTAATAAATTTATTGGCACAAAATTCAGTGTGGGGATTCGGAAGCCCCTATGTAAGTCAACCACTGATTTTTAGGATGGTTCCATTGGTTTTGGAGGGAGAGCGAAAACGTAATTGATTAATTCGTTCTGGGGAAGTATATAGCCAGTAATTCAATGAAGACATTCTTTTGTTTTTTAATGTGAATGAAGTTAAATTTTGAGGGCGCCGGTAGCTCAGTGGTAAGCGTGCTTGACTTCTGAGCTCAAGGTCGTGGGTTCGTAGCCCGACCGAGGCCCTTAGTTTATTTTATCTGGGAGGTCTAATAAACTTAAGCACGCCGTCCTTCGGATGGGACGTTAAGCGATGGTCCCGAGCCTGTACGATGTCAGGTACTCGTTAAAGACCCCTAACCTAGATGAATAAAAATTTAGGGTAGGCAAAATTTAGGACTCCCACAGTAGAGTCGGGCTCATGTCCACCAGAGTGACGAAAGAGCGCTCTGGTAGTAGGCGATATGACCTCGTAGTTAAAGCCCGGGCATGAGTCATAAAACCTAACCTAACCCAACCTCAACTTCTTCTTGAGCAGACATTTTATAGGAAATGCATCGGTGAATAAACAATGTGCAATGTATCTCCCCAGCGTCAATTAATCCATCTCCTTCAGGAACTAATTTACATTGAAAATCAATTTATTGTAGTTTTTTTTGTCCCCCTCTAATCACACCCTTCCCCTTGACTGATTTGACTAAAAATTAAAAGATGTCGTCTTTATGAGGTTCAAGGTGCACAATATACAATTTCGTGTCGATATATTCATTCTGGCTAAAGTGTTCACAGACACACAAAAACTGAAAACCTTTTTATCATTTTTCGAATCAAGAGTCGGAAAAATACAAAATTTCGGTGAACACTCAACATCAAATTTTTGACGGATGACATAACTTCCCCTATACTTCGTATAGCCGGGCAAGTAAAACGAAAACAATACTAAGAAACCTGGCACGGATTAGCCACGTAGCAAAAGTAGCAAATGCTACGGGCCCCGCGCTCCAACGCCTGTCTGACCGCAAAAAAATATCAATTTAGATAGGAGCGTAAAAATATTTTGCATGCCTTAAGCGCGAAGCGCTTAGGCTATGCTTTACTCCCATCTGAAAATCTAAAACTCAATTTCGTCACGTTAAATCTTATCTGAAATTAATCATTTACATTTATATGGTATAAAAATATATCTATTAGATAGGAAATTAATTAATTAACAGATTTGATACATTTTTAAGTCTATCAATTAACACGTTCATGTAAAAATAAGTATTTTACTAACTTTTTAACGTTAATGTCCTAATGTTTATGGTGTTGGAAACACTACAACTCCCGATAAATACATTTTTTTAGCTTATATTTTTTTTTTTAATTTTTCGTAATACTCTTGAGCAGATCCCTTTTGAAAATTGCCTCTGCAACTGCAATTTTATAAACTTTTATTAAATAATTCTTTAGAATCGTGTTTCCCAAACGTAGCATTTACTTGTCTCTCATGATCATTACCTGCAGTGGCGAACGTTCTTTCTCAACATTAAAACGTATTAAAAATGAGTTAAGGAACACGATGAGCCAAGAACGTCTTAATCATCTCACTTTGATGAATATAGAGCATGATTTGCTTAAAGAAGTCGATATTGAAAGTGGTATCTCTAAATTTGCCCATATTAAATCCAGAAAAGTTTATTGGTAACAGTTTTGTTTTATTTAATACCCTAAACTTGAGAACCTAAAGCAAACCAAGGGCCTCTTGACAGAATTTGCTACAGGCCCCTCGCTGGCTTAATCCGGCACTGTAAGAAACTACATATGAGGGGGTTAGAAGCAAAGGGATGTAAGTGACAATTCGGCTGAAATTGAGATATGTGTGTTAACATCTTCCTTCACACCTACCCTGACTACTGGCTAATGATCAGAACGATTGTTAGTACCAGTAATGCTGTTACTAGTGGAAAATACCTGGGTAATACCTGAATTTACGATGTTACTATAACTTTGAAGGTAATTATCTCGAAATTACATTTTTGTACTTACATCTCTTTGCTTCTAACCCCCTCATATGTACAATATTATTGAAACATCAACTGAATCAAACTGAATCGGAATATCAGGGTATATGGAGAATAAGAGTAAAAATACTAGTCTGTATAGATACAATTTTGTTTCGATACAATAATTCTATCAGGACAACTTCGAATTAATGACTGATGACATACTCCGTAGTTGGGGAAATAAAATAACTGTTCCTCAATTTAAGTAAACCCCCTCTATTCATTCATTTTGAAAATTACTGTTACTTGAATATTTATTTTGATTGAAAATTTTAATATCCGTTATAACTTACACGAAAAACGTTTACAATGAAAATGTTTTTTATACTGATTTTTGAGCGATTACATAATTTCCCCATATAGCTGGGAAAGCTAGTAATTAAATATATACTTAAGTAGATATGACGTTCTAACCTGTGATCGAGACGTGATGTCTTTGTCTCCATCCCTCGGTAGAGGTTCTGCCACAGAAGGTCCTCCATGGCCAGCCTCTAGCACTCTACTGAACTACTGCCTCAACACTAGCCAGACTCCCACTCTCTTCCCGGCCGATTGCCGAACCTCACACTGAAACGGATTAATCCTGTGTTCCGGATAAGTAAGTTCCTTTACCCAAACCTAACAAGAAACTATATACACTACTACATAAAATGACTACACTCTAAGATAGATCCATGGATCAGTGACCTCGCGAAGATAACGAAAGGTTCAACGGATATGATTCTAAATAGATACACATCACATAAGGGACCAGCCCTTTATTATTAGCCCTATTTTAACATTTCTATGACCGACATTTTCTTCTTGGAATATTGTGTCGGTGTCGAGACTAAAGGTTGCAATTGCGGAATCCCGGCATTTTTCACTTTACAAACACAGGAGGATTTCGGGATTTATTTTATTTTAAGTTCTTATTATTTTTTTAAATTATCTATATCTTTAAAAAAAAATATCTATGTATTTTAAGGAAATAACAATAAGGTAAGATTAAAGGAAGGCAAGTAGGGATTTTACGTAAATTTGAGAGACTTCAGTAGACCTCCGAAAGCTTTTTAAAAAATTGGACAAAATTCTATTTATTATGAACTCGCTTCATTTTACTCGGTTTATACTCACAAATATAGATTGAAAACCTTATGATCCCGAGAGCACACGATTGTTTTGAGTGGTGGGGTGAGAGAGAGTTTGGTGAAGTTAGTGTGGGGGGGGGGGGGGGGGGGGGAGAGGAAGATCGTGGACACGAAATTTTATACGTGTATCTAGAACTCTCCAAGGACGACACCTATTAATTTTGAGAGGAAACAGCCGAAGAGGAGGGGGTTCAGAGGGGGCTCAACTCAAAACTCCCAATAACTGCCGACATAATGAATATATCGACATGAAATTTAATATGTGGATATATGAGCCCCCCTTAATATATTGAATATTAGCGCAATTGGTCAACTGCAGGGGAGCGAAAAGTTCTGGGGAAGTACTTTGCCGGTGATTCACCATTGTCCCCGTTCCTTTTAAAAAGCCGTTTTAGACATCCCTATTTTCTTGTACAGTCGTAGTCAGTCTGATAGTAAACGATATTTATTAGGTGGGTCGATCCCGGCAGTACCGAGTGAACCCGTTTCAAAAATTTAATGCCGGTGAGGCTCCAAGAAGAAACCTTAACCAGAGCATAAGTTAAGTAGCATAAGTCAATTTCAAAACCGGACCTCAGCCTTACAGCTCGATCACGGCTACAAGACCAAGGTCCGATACCAAAGTTATTCTTACTTCAAAGAAGTATACGCAATGTAGAAAATGTATCCGAGAAACCATCTCTATGATTACTGAATCAAAGATTATTTAAATGGTTTAAAAATTGTTTTGTTCCATCAATAATCTCAATTTGAACTCCACCACCTATAGGAAAACGTTAAATAATCATATTCACATACGTACATAAATTAAATCTATGTATACACTAAAGTTACAAAATTATTCGAACAGTTCTATTATTGCACACCAGCCGGCGCCAACGTCACCACAGCCGAATAGAAGGGCGGGTCAGAGGAGGCTCAATTCAAAAATCCCAATATCTGCCGATGTAATGAATGTATCGTCATGAAATTTTATATTTAAATTCCAGACCCATTAAGGATGGCACTTATACATTTTTCTTTGGAATCGGTCGAGAGAAGGGAGGACCAAAGACGAGGGGCTCTAACACGATATGTGCCTAACACGATAACTCCCGATAGAATTAATGTATCGACACGGAATTTTATATGTGTATCTAGAACCCTCCAAGGACGACATCTATTAATTTTCAGCGGAAACAGCCGATGAACCTTCTTCGTTCAATAATAATTATTGAACGAAGAAGGTTCTTTGGCTGTTTCCGCTTTAAAATTATTTTAAATCAACTTACTTACCTTCTTCTTTTAATAATGTTAATAACAAAAAAATATTACAGACAAGTGGTGGCTGGCGTAGCCTTCCATTGATTTCCCTTTGTACTGCCTATGTTTAATCTCTATAATTCTAAATCTCTGTGTTCTATGGAATCATATTCATTACTCTAAATTAACTAATTTTAGTTAATTTTCGGTAAATACTTACCCTCGAAATATTGTTTAGTTAGATGGACTACACCTCGCTAGGCAGCTGGCCATCTATAATCATTTAGTTGTTCGACTCACTAACAGATGGCAGCACCAACTTACCTCATATTTAGATTATCTTATATTCTTTCAATAATTTTAAAGCAACTTA
Source organism: Aradus depressus (assembly GCA_963662175.1). Lineage (NCBI taxonomy): Eukaryota > Metazoa > Arthropoda > Insecta > Hemiptera > Aradidae > Aradus > Aradus depressus. The sequence continues at coordinate 42,140,046 of OY759218.1, read as the reverse complement.
CCTTCTTCTTTTAATAATATTAACAACAAAAAAATATTACTGACAAGTGGTGGCTGGAGTAGCCTTCCATTGATTTCCCTTTGTACTGCCTATGTTAATGGGCCTACGAATAAATGAGTCCAAGACTAAATATATGTACACAGGTGTAGACGCGAACCCCCATAGCCGAAGCATATCGATTGGCCCATATTCCTTCGAAAGGGTCAAAGAATTTACGTACTTGGGCTTTTAAATCACCACCAGGAACGAGACATCAGCCGAAATTAAGAAAAGACTTACGGCAGCGAATCGATGCTATTTTGGATTGCTGAGGCATATGCGAAGCTCTCTACTGAGCAGGCATACCAAACTCCGGCTCTATAAGACCCTGATCCGTCCAGTCCTTATCTACGCCAGTCAAACATGGACCCTATCCAAGTCTGACGAGAAGGACCTGTTGATATTTGAAAGGAAAATTCTTCGAAGGGTTTTCGGCCCTGTGAAGGACGGACTGGTTTGGAGAATTCGCAAGAATAGGGAAATCTACGAGCTGTTTGGTGAGGCTGATGTAGTGAGGGTGGTGAAGTTGGGAAGGTTGAGTTGGGCAGGCCATGTAGCCCGAACGGAAGAGGGCGAAGTGCCAAGAACAGTCCTTGAGGAGCCTTTGTACCGATCAAGAAGAGCAGGCAGACCGAGGCTAAGATGGGTGGATGGTGTGGCAGCTGACGCGAGAGAGCTTCTTGGACAGCGAAATTGGAAAGCAGCTGCACAGGACAGAGCCGAATGGCGGAGGCTCATTGAGGAGGCCAGGACCCACTAGGGTTGTAGCGCCAGAGAGATAGACTGCCTATGTTTAATCTCTATAATTCTAAATCTCTGTGTTCTATTGAATCATATTCATTACTCTAAATTAACTAATTTTAGTTAATTGTCGTTAAATACTTACCCTCGAAATATTGTTTAGTAAGATGGACTACACCTCGCTAGGCAGCTGGCCATCTATAATCATTTAGTTGTTCAGCTCACTAACAGATGGCAGCACCAACTTACCTCATATTAAGATTATCTTACATTCTTTCAATAATTTTAAAGCAACTTACTTACTTTCTTCTTTAAATAATTTTAAAGCAACTTACCCTGTTTTTTCAATAATTTTAAAGCAACTTACCTTATTCTTTTAATAATATTAACAACAAAAAAATATTACTGACAAGTGGTGGCTGGAGTAGCCTTCCATTGATTTCCCTTTGTACTGCCTATGTTTAATCTCTATAATTCTAAATCTCTGTGTTCTATTGAATCATATTCATTACTCAAAATTAACTTATTTTAGTTAATTTTCGGTAAATACTTACCCTCGAAATATTGTTTAGTTAGATGGACTACACCTCGCTAGGCAGCTGGCCATCTATAATCATTTAGTTGTTCGACTCACTAACAGAATGCAGCACCAACTTACCTCATATTTAGATTATCTTACATTCTTTTAATAATTTTAGAGCAATTTACTTGCTTTCTTCTTTAAATAATTTTGTAAATAAAATATTACATTGATATTTTTTAGTCTAAATTAAAGTATCTTTAATTAATTTTCGATAATATATACAGGGTGTAACAAGTCGAGAGGGCGATACTTAGGGATCTTATAGTAAACATAATTCTGAACAAAAAAGTTCCTATAAACATAGGTCCGCAAATGCTTTTTTAAAAGTTATAATCAAAAAACGCTAATACAACACTAATCACTTCAAAGTAAAGAGTAACTGCAATAGTTGTTCAAAATGTCTTCCCTGTTGTATACATAATTGACACCTCCGAGCAACTGAATTTATGGCTGTTAGTACCTCTTGTTCCTGTCCTCTCATTTCGTCACAAGCGCTCTGAATCCGTTCAACCAGTTTTTCCCTAGTGTTTACAGATTGCGAATAAACGTTAGTTTTTAACGCCCCACAAACGTAAAATTCCATGGGCGTTAAGTCGGGACTTCTTGCTGGCCATCTTACTGGTCCAAAGCGTCCGATCCATCTCCTTGGATAATTTCTGTCCATCCAATCACGAATGACACTGCCATTATGTGCTGGGCATCCATCCATTTGATTAATTATTCTGGTGGGCAGCTCTGCAACACGGCCAGTTTCTCTTATTCGTTGATAAGTAGCCTGGAAAACCCTTCGATGGGGGATCCGTCGAAGAGGGAAACGTCTTCGGTACTCCTTAACAGCTGCATCACTCTTCCCGTTACAAAAACCGTACACAAATAGAATATCTGCATATTCCGCATTCGTGAACATTCGAGGCATTTTATGCAAAACTGGTTCGCAAAAATTAGATTAATTGCATTGAAATAGAACCCAACATTCATAAACATGAATGGTATTGAACTTTGAACCCTATTCAGATCCTAAACCCTTATACCAATTGCAGGTAGTTCTTTCTTTGCCCTGCAGTTTTTTGATTATAACTTTTAAACAAAGCATTTGCGGACCTATGTTTATAGGAACTTTTTTGTTCAGAATTACGTTTACTATAAGATCCGTAAGTATCGCCCTCTCGACTTGTTACACCCTGTATATATATATATATATATATATATATATATATATATACTACACTATGTATATACTAAACCTCCAAAATATTTTTATAGTGGTCTACAACTCGCTAGGCAGGTAGCCATCTACAATTAATAAAAGAAAAAAAAGTCGTTTGCGAAAACCGGCTATGTACTTCACGAGCACGAATTAATCAATTACTTTTCTTTACTTTTTTTTTCATTTTTTGAAATTTGGATGTCGGAAAATTCTTGAAATGACTGATTACGTAATTTCCCCTGTACTTTGTATAGCTGGGGAAGTAAAAATATGTAAACGCAGCTTTATTTTCAATACGTAATTTAAAAGGTATTTACTTAGCAGAAATATCTTACTCGTCATCCTTAAAAATATATTCTCTGAACAAAGTAAAACCTAAAATATATAGAAATGACATTGATAAACTGTAATATTTGATTTATTTTTTTCGTCAAAATTTAAAAACAAATTTAACTAGTGAGAATTTTCATCATGTAGAGAAACCTTGCTTCTGGCAATCTACATTTTGAAAGCGCATGTAATTGCTTCTTCCTTGCTCGGTCCTGTAAATTCTCGCCAATGATATTCATAAGGGATTCACGTGTGGTTACCGTATCTTTAAATTCTCTGAATGCCATCATTCTTTCGGACTGAGCACATCTAAAAATTTTCGGATGAAACATTAGATACTGATGAAAGTATTATATTCATTTCCCATTTACAACAACACTTATTATGACCAAAATTAATGACGAATGATTTGATGCCATATTATAGTACACAGTAAGATATTATATAATATGGCCTCAAACATTGTATAGCATTTCTTGTTTTGGAGATAATCAGTGTATTAAATATACATCTCTGTATCCCCATAACATACGCTATGATTCTCAAAACAATGTTTTAGAAAATCAGTGAATCACCGGCAGTGTATTTCCCCAGTGCAAATTAATCAACAAAGTTTTCGCTCTACCTAAGAAATCGTGTCGTCTTTATGAGATTTTAGATTCAGATATATCTAAAATTTCGTGTCGTCGATACATTTATTATTTCACCAGTTATTAGGATATGTGTGTTAAGCCCCTCAATTTTTAGACAAGACTTAACTTCACTTTTGTTTTACAACAAAGATCAGCAAATAAATAATGGATACTAATAATCGTTAGGTTGTAAAAACTACCTACCTAAAAATAAATGGGAGAATTACGAAGCTAAAAAATATACGATATATAAATTTCGTGTAGATATAGTTATTATATCGGGAGTTATCATGTTCACTAACGCACACACCCAAATTTTTTTTTTTTTTCATTTTTGGAAGCAATTTTCGGAATACATTAAATTATAACATGAATTTCTGACAGATTGCATAACTTTCCCTGTATAACGGGGGGGTGTAAACAATATACTTACAGAGGACAAGGCGACTCCCGAAGTGATAAGGGGAATTTTGGATATTTTGGTGGAGGCTTAAATCCCTCTAGTTTTTGCAATTCAGTGGGTCTGAACATGAGTCGGTTTCTGATCTTGTGCAACTCTTTCTTTAGCATTGTTCCTCTTCTCCTTACGATTGGCACATGTAACGGCAGACTTATCCAATTCCTTTTTGCTCTTTTTTCCCGTCGAACTACTCTTCCTATCAAATCCATAATTCTATCTTCAAGTAATATCAAACACTGTTTATAAACTGCAGGATGAAGCTGATCATAATTTACTGTAAAATAAACAAATAATTAGTTAATTTAAATCTGAGGGGGGGACATAAGAAGTGTTGAATACATCAAAACAAGACGTTATTAAGATAACTTTATATCGGTATAGTAGTACCCTTTCTGATGAGGGTAGTCAGCAGTATAAAGCTGTTTTGATTCCAGCTATCGAAAACTAATTTGAATAGAAGTTGTAGGCGATACTTATTTTAATACCTAATTTTTTATTGCGGGATCATAGATGCGAAGATCAATCGATATTCACACTTCAGTATTATATTTTGTTTTATTAAACGTGTGGACGCAATTTTGTAAATAAATGTTAGTTTGTAACTTTAAGAATAACTAATTATATTTTTGTTATTTATATAAGTACTAGTACTTGCCCGGGGAACTTTGATTTTTCTCCCAATATCTCCTATAAGGCTATTCAGTTCCTCGACAGTACATTCATGATGTTATAATTTTCAATTATTCATACGGAATAAGGCTTATAGTCCTTCAACTGTAGTAACGCTAGCTTTGGAGCTAAAACTAATTTATTCAAAAAGATTTCTCATTAATCGTTGCAATGGTTTTCGAGTTACAAAGATTGCGTGAGTGGATGCTGGGATGGACCAGGGCTTGATTAAAAAATAGACCTTAACCTTCCGGTAGATAAAACTTATCTATTCAAAAAGATTCCTCATTAATCATTGCAGTGGTTTTTGAGTTACAAAGATTGCGTGGGTGGATGCTGAGATGGACCAGATATTGAGGTACTAATACGCCTATAACCTTCCACAGACGATGACGAACAAATTAAAAAAAAAATTAATCAAATCCATCAAGCCGTTCGTGAGTTATAGCGGTACAACGCACAGACATTTTCAGCTTTATATATATATGATATTTTGTTTGCCTAATTATATTTTTCACTTACTTATAAAGGGGCTATTTTTTTTATTTTTTTCTAATGTAGTTATAATTAATTGTATATTTTGTACTTCATTAATTAATGCTTAATATTTTTAGATATAATAATATTAGGAAAAGAAAATATAGTTCTTTCCCACACAAGATATATATTTAAGGAGAGCGCTTTCGGTTGTTACACCATCCTCAGACCGTTAAAAAGCACATACAATATACATCAACAATGCAACCAATTTATATATTATGTATTTTATAAAATTCTAATTTTTCAAGAAATCTTCACAACAGAGATTATGAAAAAAAAATTGTTTTTATTGAATTGTTCCAAAAAAATTCCCCCAAAAAAATACAATAACAATAGTACTACTTTCATTAGTTATTTACATATTTTATAATAAGTAAGTTATCATGATCACATTATTTTCTTTTTAATAAATAGATATTGTACGTTAGGGTTGGCTATGGCCAAGCGCGGGTACGCTATAACAACCCCTAGTCTTTTAGCTGCAACATATTTTGAGTTATGGTTATTTAAAACAACAAAAATGAGCACAATTTTGTAAGCTTATATCTCCAAAAATATTGCTTCGAACAATTTTCACTTTAAATGTTTTCACTAGGTACAACTCATGTACAAACATTGAGAGGTGAAGGTTGAAACCCTTCAACCCCACGCGTAAAGACAAGGAAGGCAATATTGTCAATTAAAAGAAGAAAATCCTACAAAGGTGGCTGAAGCACTTTGACGATCTCCTCGATGAAAACTTTGCCAAAGAGAAAGAAGATGTTGGTGAGAGCCAGGAGAGGCCCGCCACTGAGGAAGAACTGCCTCCTTCCAGAGAAGAAGTATAGAAGAAGCCCTCAATAAGTTGAAGATCAGCAAGGCTCCCGGAATAGACAGCCTGGAGGACCTGGGCAGATTTGTCTTGACATATGGTGCAGAGACCTAGACGATAACAAGAGAAATCTCGAGATATTCAAAAGAAAGATTCTGCGGCGGGTCCTTGGTTAGGTCCAGGAGAACGGCTAAATATTTTTTATTTAACCAGTGTTGGGCTTGTTTAGAATCAAAGAAAATGCCTAGGTCATTGCGGAGTTTGGGGAGCCTAAGGTCCAATACGTGATAAGACTGGTGAGGTTTCGATGGGCAGGTCATGTGATGTTGATGATTCCGGAGGGATACAGAAGACGAGGAAGACCCAGAAAGAGATGGATATAGATACAGAGATATACAGATACACAAGGAACATTCGACTGCAACTCTGGCTCTGGACGGGAATCTATGGGTGAAGTCTCTGGAGGAGGCCAAGGCTCCAACGGGGATGTAGCACCCTGAGAATGTTTGTAGGTATGAACGTTGAAATGTTGATTGATTTGATCCGTAATTCCTTTATATATTATAATTTTTCCAATAATTTCCTCTTGTTGGATCATTACTAAAACCTGTAGAGTTCTTTTTTGGACAAGCCTACCTAATCTCTTCTCGTATTGCACAGTGTTGATGTTGGCATCATTGTACAATTCCGCCAGAATACTTCGGATGTTGGCAGTTTGACCTTTAAGTTCAGCATTTTCTTGCCTATAAAAGCCCTTAAACAACAGCGAAGTGTACTTGTCCTCCAGAAGACTTCGGATGATGTCTTTATGCTGCTGAACCCAAACCACTTTAGACCTTTTACACAAGCTGTACCGGTGTTTATCGTTTCGAGCGTAGTGATGAAAATATTCTGCCTGAAAATTTAAGATTACAATAGTATACATTGTTTTTAGTTTAAGATAATTTTTTTTTTTTTTATGTATGCCTCAACTTGTGTTGGGCGGTGTAAACTTTTCATTTTGCTCGGAGGGAGGGGGCGAACTGTCCAAGACGTATTTATTATTATTTTGTTTTTTTGGACACCACACTAGCCATCCATGTGTTATTATATCTAATTATTTACGACATCCATGGCCCCGGGAGGGAGGTCTATCTACGAAATAAAACTCACTCCCGGACGGGATTCGAACCCGCAAACCATGTTAAGACCATGCGACCAAAGCCCTACGCTCTAGCCCGCACGGCTACCGTAGCTCCCTCGTAATTAAATTTGGTTGAAAGAGACGCTAGCAAAAACAAGATGAAAAATGGTTGATCAAGCAGATTTCATTGGTTTAAAAATTTAACTAATTTAAATTTAACGTTTAACATCTTGCGACATGTTTTGGTCCTAATCAAGAAACCGGCCAGGGGCTTTCTTCTGATATCAGACTATCGATATACACTAGTGTTAGTCATTATGACATATGCCCGGGCTTTAACTACAAAGGCATATCGTCTACTACCAGAACGCCTCACTCTGGTGAACATGAGCCCGACTCTATTATGGTATTACCCTATATTTTTATTCACCTAGGGTAGGGGTCTTTAACGAGTACCTGACTTAGTACAGGCTTGGGACCATCGCTTATCGTCCCATCCGAAGGACTGCGTACTTAAATTTTTTTTACCTCCCAGACAAAATAAACTAAGGGCTTCGGCCGGGTTTCGATCCAGCAATCTTGATCTCAGTAAGCAAGCATGCATACCACTGAGCTATCAGCGCATTCTACACTAGTGTATGTATACGTTCATAAATACCTCACAAGCATATAGATTGGCCAAATCCATTATTATGAAATTTTCTTTCATTTCATTGTTGTAAAGTCGAACCCAGTCCACAGTATCACAGTTGCCAAGATAAAACCTGACGAATCTTTGAAAGTACAATCTCAACTTGTGGATACGATCTTTCATAGTATTTTTTACTACTCGAACATCAACCACTGCCGGTGGAGAATATATCCCTTTTTGTATAATGATGCGATTTTGATTCCTATATACTTGCATTTCTCTTCGTTCATCTGCTATTCCATAAAGCAATCTTTTCACAATTGTTTTGTAAATGTTGTTTCTCTCCTTTGAAAATGTTGAGATTTTTTCGAATTTACTTTCTACTTTCTCACTAAAAGATAGTGTTCTGGATTAATTGACGGAAAATTGAATAATTTATTAGGAATTATGTCTCTTAAGCGTTCTTATTTATTGACGGCTTTGTCTAAAGAGGTCACAAATGCTAAAGTTTTTTTAAATTTATTTATTTTTTTAAATCTAGAGATCATAAGTGTCCACTCTTGTTATTGTGAGACCTGAACTGGCCACTCTTATGATCTCTAGATTAAAAAAAAAATAAAAAAATTTAAAAAAATTTTTAGATTTGATTTACATTGCGTTTTTTTGCACTCAACCTTAAATTTCTCCATGGAAACGATACGGAATCGCACAGTTGAACATACCAATAGAAAGCTGATTAAATTTGCAAGTTTTCTAGCACCCTGGACGGTTGAAGCGGTCCTTGAGCGGTGGAAGTGTTTCCCAAAATTTTAATTTTTCTAAAATGTTAACGTTTTAGCTGTTATTTTGGTTCTAAGTTGGTAATTTTCAAAGTTGAAAGTACACTAGTCTGATAGGAAATGTAACGCTGATTCCGAAAATGTGGTCAAAAGTTGAGAAGATTTAAAGGGGAGAAATGGGGGACTTGATGGCAAAAAACGTGGTTTTCTCGAAAAAACCTTTAAAAAATCATATCTCGGCAACGGATTGAAATAGAAAGTTGCGGTTGGCGGCATTATACTCCATTTTCGGTCTAGTTTCATCCAATTTTTTTTTTTAAAGTTACGAGGGAATCTACCTGTATAGCCCTTATATCGGCAAGTTCTAGGGTTTCAGAGTTTGCCTTCCCCTCTAAACCCCTCTTTCCCTTTGGCCGATTTGGCTGACAATCAATAGTTGTCTTCTTACTAGGTGACTCCTATATTCAAGTACAGAATTTTACTTTTGTTATGGGGAGCCGGAAACTTCATTACTAAAAAATCGAGCTAGAAAAGTTAATTGCGAATGATTCGCCGACTTTTTTTTTTTTTTAGTTTAGTTTACCCTAAAAGTGACTTTTTTCTTGAAAATTAGCATTTGATCGCACTTTTTTTAATTTATTAGCACCCAAAAGTTCGGGCTCTAGCTATATTATTTATCTTGCACAAATAGCAATTTGAAATTTAAAAGGTATACAGTACATCTTTTCAAATATGATATTTCCTTGTTCCAAGAGATCCAAAATAATCATTTTTCCTTTGTTTATTGTTCTCAGCGCAACTTCCATTAAATCAATAAATCGAGTTCTTTCAATCAACAAATGCAAAATCTCATCTCTGATTCCAGCAAAGATTTGAATTTCATGATTGAAGTCATAAAGTTCCTGAAATGCATACGTTATTAGTTAATATCATTATGTAGCAATTTAATAATTCAAAACAATAATATCACTTTAGGAAAGGGGGAGGGGGGATCATCCCATTACTTACCCTGATCAAACAAACGTCTCACATTATTTTTGTTTTAAAAACATTTTACACTTATTTCTAAGATCTCTTCAGTAAATTTTGTTGACGTTGAATACATGTTTCCCAGCACCGTGTATGGGCGTCCTTTCCGGGATCCGTCGTGAAACAAAAAGCACTATGAGCCACAGTCCATTGCTAATGTTATTAGTAGTTAAGCCATGAACCAAGGTAACTTGTGTGTTCACGCCCATAACGTCACTTCCCCTCGCGTCGTCTATAAAATTAACCATGCCGCGCGGCCTCCTTCATCAATATGCTTGACATCGAAAGCAGCTACAGGTCTGTGCGACCATTCGTTTGATTTGTAATCGCGATATTAAAGTGACAATAGATAGATATATATGATTTGAGTGAATTTTAGTTAAAAATTTGTTGTGAATTGTGTCTAATTTCGTGATATCTCTGTATGGAGAGAAAAATATAATAATTTCCTCAACATTCGTGAACAAGAGGAAAAAACGAAGAATAAGGAAGCAAAGACAAGGTACGATCGTTCAATTAAAAGAGGTAAAATAAACTTAAGCACACCGTCCGGATACAAGCATGTTCGTGCGGCTGGCAACACTGTTCCTGCCCAATCATGATTCCCGATTCCCGAGTGACGTCAGACGTGTTCACGTGGGACATTGTACTTGGTCTTCATAGTTCGTTGCTTCAATTCGGTTCCCAGTACAACTTTTGATTGATTAAATATTACTTGTATCGATTCAAAGTACTCGTTTCAAATTTCAGCAATTAAAAAAAAATTATTTAAATTTTCAATTCATCAAAATCGTTCACCGTTTATTTTCTTATAATTTTCTTTTATTTGTTGTTGCAATCAATACTGAACTCAAATTACGATCCACGGAAAAATGATATATTACGATGGTAATAACGTCATGTGTGATGTAATCACGCAGTCGGCGTGATGCGTCCTTATTTCTTACCTTATTTATATTGAGGAGGTTTATCGTTTAAGAAGGTATAAGTTTGTTTGATTTTGAACAGAACCATGAACGTGATTACGATTTCAGCATTTTATTTTATTTTTACTTTTCATTTTGTCAATTACAAATTATAATGCCTCGTCCTATGGCGAAAGTGTGGAAATATTTTGCTAAGAATGATTCGACTAGCAAAGTGTTTTAAAAAAGTGAAATATTGTGGGAATACGAGTAGTCTCCAGTAGTTTTATATCCTTAGTAAGAATAAATTGTTTGTTTATTTTATAAGGTTTTTTATTATAGTATGTTTTTTATATTATTATATAATTCTATCTTATTCGATTTGATGTTTGTTTCTTATGCCCATTACACTATCTCATTTATACCTCTCAAATATTATTGTTTTTTTAAAAATTATTATTATATATTGTATATGTGTATTATATTATACATTGAGAGCACCGGTAGCTCAGTGGTATGCATACTTGCCTTCTGAGCTCAGGATTATGGGTTCGAAAGCCGGCCGAGGCCCTTAGTTTATTTTATCTGGGAGGTAAAATAAACTTAAGCACACCGTCCTTCGGATGGAACGTTAAGCGATGGTCCCGAGCCTGTACGATGTATCTATACTTTTTATTCGATACTTGAATAGTATCGAAAGTTTTAATCGATACTACTCGTGAGTAAAAGTATCGATTGAACCCTAGGTACTACTCAAAGATATTAAGGGTAGGCCAGTAGCTGTCCCGCCGTGTCAACCCGTGAGCAAGCTTATTACTGCATCGGTGTTATTTGTCAAGGTCAAAAAATCATCAAATTTGGGATCCAAGTAGGTACCTGATTTATTATATGTATAGCAAAAGTAGCCGATGCCCCACCTTTTTCAGTTAAAGGTAGGACCTTCAGCTACCCTGGTCGTAGTAGAGAATAACTTCACTTTTATACACAACCAACAGGGCAGACAATGAACTCGAGAAGCACGTTATGATCACCGATAAAAAAAATGATTTAAAAAGTTTAAAAATTGTTTGGTTACATAATTAATTACAAATTTATCCCCACCACTATAAAAAAATTTTAAATAATCATATTCACATGCATACATGTATTATATTGAATAAAACACTAAAATGACAAGAGTTTGTACGAACAGTTCTATTGTAGTCCTCCAGGCCGCACCACTGTCTATCCCACAGCCCAAGTGGACAGGGACCAGATGAGGCTCAACTCGAAAATCCCAGGGGGGGGTGTGGCTAAACGGTCGGTTTTGGAAGGGGAGCTGAAATGTTAATTGATTAATTCGTTCTAGGTAACGATTGTAGCCAGGAACTAGAAATTTGAGATGAAGATGTTACATGTGCGTTAGCAAAATGATCTAAGTTATTAGATCTGATTTCATTTTGGTTGAAATAGGCTCACTATGCATGCTTGCCTTCTGAGCTTAAGATCGTGGGTTCGAAACCCGGCCGAGGCCCTTAGTTTATTTTATCTGGAGGTAAATAAAATAAACCTAAGCAAGCCGTCCTTCGGATGGGACGCTAAGCGATGGTCCCGAGCCTGTACGATGTCAGGGACTCATTAATGACCATAACCTGATATACATGTTGCAGTCAAAGTGTGAATTCCAGTGAATGTATACACAAACTAGTCAATGTATACATTAACTAGCCGTTTTAGTGGAAGTATCAATTGATTATAAAAATGAACACTATTGCTAGAGAATGTATACATTTACTAGACAATGTATACATTTTCTAGTGTTCCTTAGTGAAAGTATAAATAAATGAGAAAAAAAGGTTTTTGTAAAAAAAAAAACTAAAACTAAACTTCATAATTTATTTTACAATATAAATATCTAGGAAAAATGCAACAATAACATAAAATATAACATTTGTAAACAATATTAAAATGGATCTTTTGAATATGAATGAAAAAATAAATATACCTATTTATTAATAAATATAAGTACTATATTAATAAATATACTATATTAAATAAATATACCTATAAAAGTGTACATTATTAATGCTAGCTATTTATACTTCCACTAAGGCATAGACGTAAGTGTATACATCCACTAGTGAAAGTATGCATATTTTAGTTTAAGTACACTTCGACTAGAGAATTCAGCAAATGTATACATTGACTAGTTTGTGTATACATTGACTGAATTCATACTTTGACTGTAACATATATATATTTTTGAGAAGAATGTCGAAATCTTAACCATTTTCAGTTAAAGGCTAAGATCTGAACACTCTTAGATGAAATGGAGTTAGACATCACTGAGTATATATAACACTGTTGACAATGAATCCGAGAAGGCACTTCATGGATTGCTCTAGCAAAGAATATTTAAAATGTTTAAAAATTGTTTAGTTATATAATTAACTACAGATCCATCACCACCACCTATAGGAAAACTTTACATAATTTTATTCACACGCATACATGAATTATATTGAAGTAAACACTAAAATTAGAAGAGTTCGTACGAACAATTCTATTGTAGTCCACCAGGCCGCACCACTGTCTATCCCACAGCCCAAGTGGACGGGACCAGATAAGGTTCAACTCGAAACTCCCAATATCTGCCGATGTAATGAATGTATCGTCATGAAATTTAATATTTCAATTCCAGACCCATTTAGGATGGCACGTATACATTTTTCTTTGGAATCGGTCGAGAGAAGGGAGGACCAAAGACGAGGGGCTCTAACACGATATGTGCCTAACACGATAACTCCCGATAGAATTAATGTATCGACACGGAATTTTATATGTGTATCTAGAACCCTCCAAGGACGACACCTATTAATTTTCAGCGGAAACAGCCGAAGAGGAGGGGGTTCAACTCAAAACTCCCCAAAACTGCCGATGTAATGAATGTATAGACTAGAAATTTTATATTTAAATTTCAGACCCTCTAAGGGTGGCACTTTTTTTGGGGGGGGTGGGGGTTGGGGGGGGGGGGGTGGCCAAACTGTCGATTTTGGAAGGGGAGCTGAAATGTTAATTGACTAATTCGTTCTAGGTAACGATTGTAGCCAGGAACTAGAAATTTGAGATGCAGATGTTACATGTGCGTTAGCAAAATGATCTAAGTTATTAGATCTGATTTCATTTTGGTCGAAATAGGCTCACTACGCATGCTTGCCTTCTGAGCTTAAGATCGTGGGTTCGAAACCCGGCCGAGGCCCTTAGTTTATTTTATCTGGAGGTAAAATAAACCTAAGCAAGCCGTCCTTCGGATGGGACGTTAAGCGATGGTCCCGAGCCTGTACGATGTCAGGGACTCATTAATGACCATAACCTGATATATATATATTTTTGAGAAGAATGTCGAAATCCTAACCATTTTCAGTTAAAGGCTAAGATCTGAACACTCTTAGATGAAATGGAGTTGGACATCACTGAGTATATATAACACTGTTGACAATGAATCCGAGAAGGCACTTCATGGATTGCTCTAGCAAAGAATATTTAAAATGTTTAAAAATTGTTTAGTTATATAAATAACTACAGATCCATCACCACCACCTATAGGAAAACTTTACATAATTTTATTCACACGCATACATGAATTATATTGAAGTAAACACTAAAATTAGAAGAGTTCGTACGAACAATTCTATTGTAGTCCACCAGGCCGCACCACTGTCTATCCCACAGCCCAAGTGGACGGGTCCAGATGAGGCTCAACTCGAAAATCCCAATATCTGCCGATGTAATGAATTTATCGTCATGAAATTTTATATTTCAATTCCAGACCCATTAAGGATGGCATGTATACATTTTTCTTTGGAATCGGTCGAGAGAAGGGAGGACCAAAGACGAGGGGCTCTAACACGATATGTGCCTAACACGATAACTCCCGATAGAATTAATGTATCGACACGGAATTTTATATGTGTATCTAGAACCCTCCAAGGACGACACCTATTAATTTTCAGCGGAAACAGCCGAAGAGGAGGGGGTTCAACTCAAAACTCCCCAAAACTGCCGATGTAATGAATGTATAGACTAGAAATTTTATATTTAAATTTCAGACCCTCTAAGGGTGGCACTTTTTTTGGGGGGGGTGGGGGTTGGGGGGGGGGGGGGGTGGCCAAACTGTCGATTTTGGAAGGGGAGCTGAAATGTTAATTGACTAATTCGTTCTAGGTAACGATTGTAGCCAGGAACTAGAAATTTGAGATGCAGATGTTACATGTGCGTTAGCAAAATGATCTAAGTTATTAGATCTGATTTCATTTTGGTCGAAATAGGCTCACTACGCATGCTTGCCTTCTGAGCTTAAGGTCGTGGGTTCGAAACCCGGCCGAGGCCCTTAGTTTATTTTATCTGGAGGTAAAATAAAACTAAGCAAGCCGTCCTTCGGATGGGACGTTAAGCGATGGTCCCGAGCCTGTACGATGTCAGGGACTCATTAATGACCATAACCTGATATATATATATATTTTTGAGAAGAATGTCGAAATCCTAACCATTTTCAGTTAAAGGCTAAGATCTGAACACTCTTAGATGAAATGGAGTTGGACATCACTGAGTATATATAACACTGTTGACAATGAATCCGAGAAGGCACTTCATGGATTGCTCTAGCAAAGAATATTTAAAATGTTTAAAAATTGTTTAGTTATATAAATAACTACAGATCCATCACCACCACCTATAGGAAAACTTTACATAATTTTATTCACACGCATACATGAATTATATTGAAGTAAACACTAAAATTAGAAGAGTTCGTACGAACAATTCTATTGTAGTCCACCAGGCCGCACCACTGTCTATCCCACAGCCCAAGTGGACGGGACCAGATGAGGCTCAACTCGAAAATCCCAATATCTGCCGATGTAATGAATTTATCGTCATGAAATTTTATATTTCAATTCCAGACCCATTAAGGATGGCATGTATACATTTTTCTTTGGAATCGGTCGAGAGAAGGGAGGACCAAAGACGAGGGGCTCTAACACGATATGTGCCTAACACGATAACTCCCGATAGAATTAATGTATCGACACGGAATTTTATATGTGTATCTAGAACCCTCCAAGGACGACACCTATTAATTTTCAGCGGAAACAGCCGAAGAGGAGGGGGTTCAACTCAAAACTCCCCAAAACTGCCGATGTAATGAATGTATAGACTAGAAATTTTATATTTAAATTTCAGACCCTCTAAGGGTGGCACTTTTTTTGGGGGGGGTGGGGGTTGGGGGGGGGGGGTGGCCAAACTGTCGATTTTGGAAGGGGAGCTGAAATGTTAATTGACTAATTCGTTCTAGGTAACGATTGTAGCCAGGAACTAGAAATTTGAGATGCAGATGTTACATGTGCGTTAGCAAAATGATCTAAGTTATTAGATCTGATTTCATTTTGGTCGAAATAGGCTCACTACGCATGCTTGCCTTCTGAGCTTAAGGTCGTGGGTTCGAAACCCGGCCGAGGCCCTTAGTTTATTTTATCTGGAGGTAAAATAAACCTAAGCAAGCCGTCCTTCGGAT
Organism: Aradus depressus; assembly: GCA_963662175.1. Classification (NCBI taxonomy): domain Eukaryota; kingdom Metazoa; phylum Arthropoda; class Insecta; order Hemiptera; family Aradidae; genus Aradus; species Aradus depressus. The sequence continues at coordinate 42,124,016 of OY759218.1, read as the reverse complement.
GGGACGTTAAGCGATGGTCCCGAGCCTGTACGATGTCAGGGACTCATTAATGACCATAACCTGATATATATATATTTTTGAGAAGAATGTCGAAATCCTAACCATTTTCAGTTAAAGGCTAAGATCTGAACACTCTTAGATGAAATGGAGTTGGACATCACTGAGTATATATAACACTGTTGACAATGAATCCGAGAAGGCACTTCATGGATTGCTCTAGCAAAGAATATTTAAAATGTTTAAAAATTGTTTAGTTATATAAATAACTACAGATCCATCACCACCACCTATAGGAAAACTTTACATAATTTTATTCACACGCATACATGAATTATATTGAAGTAAACACTAAAATTAGAAGAGTTCGTACGAACAATTCTATTGTAGTCCACCAGGCCGCACCACTGTCTATCCCACAGCCCAAGTGGACGGGACCAGATGAGGCTCAACTCGAAAATCCCAATATCTGCCGATGTAATGAATTTATCGTCATGAAATTTTATATTTCAATTCCAGACCCATTAAGGATGGCATGTATACATTTTTCTTTGGAATCGGTCGAGAGAAGGGAGGACCAAAGACGAGGGGCTCTAACACGATATGTGCCTAACACGATAACTCCCGATAGAATTAATGTATCGACACGGAATTTTATATGTGTATCTAGAACCCTCCAAGGACGACACCTATTAATTTTCAGCGGAAACAGCCGAAGAGGAGGGGGTTCAACTCAAAACTCCCCAAAACTGCCGATGTAATGAATGTATAGACTAGAAATTTTATATTTAAATTTCAGACCCTCTAAGGGTGGCACTTTTTTTGGGGGGGTGGGGGTTGGGGGGGGGGGGGGGGGTGGCCAAACTGTCGATTTTGGAAGGGGAGCTGAAATGTTAATTGACTAATTCGTTCTAGGTAACGATTGTAGCCAGGAACTAGAAATTTGAGATGCAGATGTTACATGTGCGTTAGCAAAATGATCTAAGTTATTAGATCTGATTTCATTTTGGTCGAAATAGGCTCACTATGCATGCTTGCCTTCTGAGCTTAAGATCGTGGGTTCGAAACCCGGCCGAGGCCCTTAGTTTATTTTATCTGGAGGTAAAATAAACCTAAGCAAGCCGTCCTTCAGATGGGACGTTAAGCGATGGTCCCGAGCCTGTACGATGACAGGGACTCGTTAATGAACCCTACCCTAGGTGAATAAAAATTTAGGGTAGGCAAAATTTAGGACTCCCAGAGTAGAGTCGGGCTCACGTCCACCAGAGTGACGAAAGAGCTATTTTTATTCATATATTTAATATTGACATCTTTGATTTATTTCATATGAGGAGACCATTTGCAAAGTGCGCTAAAGTGCTTCCAAGTGGAAGCAAGAAAAACGCAAAAATGGATAGCCATTGATCCAGGCGTGTTACTGTACCCCGTTTTTTTTCTTCTTTAAATCACTAAAAATCGTGAGATTTGTCCTGCAAATTTCAACATTTTTCCAATGCAGAAAAAATTGTTATTTCAAGTTTAATTTTGGAATTAGCTCATTTTGCAGCAGTAATAGTTTTTGAAGCTTTATGCTTCAGTAGGGTCATCCATCTGCAAAATCTGTCCTGTTGTAAAACTCGCCAATTTTAGTGTCCTAAAGTCCAGTAAGGCGCTAATTTTGAGTTTACGTGGGTGATTCTTTTAATAAAAGTTAATTTTTTGATAGACAATTATTTTACTAATTAAAAAAAAATGAATTTGGTGCAAAATTTATAGTAAAATGTGAAAGTATTTTATTATAAAAAGAGGATAGTAATAATACAATTTTTAAACTAAGTATAAAATAATTTCAGAGTATAAAACATTTCAAATCATCTCTTCGCAGTCATTCTCCATCAAATCAAAGTCTGTCTCTTCTGGTTCTTCTCCATGCTCTCTTCAATTTCATGAAGTTGATCCCACGATGTGATTTCCAATGACATCAAATTCCAGGACTACTTCGTCTCATTCCTCCTCATAGTTCTGATTAGGTTGTGCGGTAGCGGATGATTGGGCATTGAAAACCCCTGGATAATATTCAAGTTTAGGATTTTCCATTCACTTTTCTCCGTAGTGCAATTCCAAAAGTCTCAACACATCTGTTAATTTTGCCGGTTTAACTTCAACCCCTCTTGTGATTTTTTGCAATTTAACTTTGCGTATAGATCTGTTTTTTTTTGTAACCAATTTTGGTTCCCCAGCCTCGAAATTATAGCAGGGTTCTCCCTGGTCTAACACGCCTCACTGTGTAGTTCCTTTAGTAAGTAACATTTTTTTAGTTTTTTGAAATTTGAAATGCCAAGATGTAGTCGGCCTTAAAAAACTTGTCACTTGCTTCCTTCCAGTCTAAAACGTCACAGGCTATACCTAGACGAATGATTGTTGTATACTTTTGAAATTTATCAAGATAGGTCTGAGGATTTGGAATAACTTTATAGGTGACGTACCAATCCTAGCAATATGATAAAGTTAAAATAATAACAAAGAGGATGGAAGAAAGATAAGAAAAAAACGAGAAACAGACGTGAAAAGTGTGGTGGATTGGAGCCATCATAAAATATGGCGCGTTTTGCTTTTGCACTCATCTAGGCTAACATTTATCAAGATGGCTTTTGGCGACTTTTGCAACAGGAATGTTTTTAGCTCGTTTTGCGCCGGGGGGAATCATGGGTTTTAGCGCGTTTTGGCACAGCCACATTACTTCAAACTTCATTTAAATAGATTTTTAGCGAGTTTTGCAACGTGAAACCATGACAGAATTGTAGCGAACGCCATTCTGAATCCAACGATAGCACAAACTCATTTTTTTCAAAAAATCGATTTAGCGCACTTTGCATTTGGCTTACTCATATATGCATATATATTTGTATTTTAATTCAGCACATATTATTTCAAAATTTTAAGTTATTATTAAGATTTCAATTTGAGACGAAATTTTATTTTTAAAGTTTTTCATATTTTTAAGAGTTAAATGTTCAGGAAGGACATGGAAACCCCATGGGGGCTGGATAAAAAAGTGACAATATAACAGTGCATGAACACAATTTGTAAGATAACGAATTGATAATGGCAGACACCATGTTAAAGCAATCAAGCCAACTCAACCGAAATTGGGTGGTGTATTCTACGTACTGTTGTCTCCCTGATATAGAGTTTTTCTTCTAAGCATTGGAAGAGAGGGAAATATTTCTATATTCCCACCCCCTCAAACGATATTGGTCACATGACAAAGGTCATGTTGCACAAGGATGCATGTTTGAACCTCTGCGATGACTCTTCATTCTAGTAGACACCCGGAGATAAAAAATGAATATACCTCTCCAATTTTGTTACTATTTAATACCTTGTAAAACAATTCTTTTGGAAATGGTTTTCTTAAAAGTGGATCAAGAATTTCTCTCCCTGTATCCGAAATAGTCTTCTTTAAGAAAAATTTCTCATATTGGTCTAACTGCTGTGCAATTCTAAAAAGTATTATATTTAATTCGCTTCTCGCGGTAGCAGCAACAGCATCATAAAAGATCTAAAATCAATTTCAATAAATTAGTGTTTGTGATTGTTTTGGTCTAGGGTAAGGTAATAAGGGGTTACATATTCATGGACAATTCCTTTTGTGAGAATAATTATATCATTTATAAACAATTATATACATTTTATATTTGTTTTAATTGAAGTTACCTATGGGATCTTGAGGGCGCCGGTAGCTCAGTGGTATGCGTGCTTGCCTTCTGAGCTCAAGAACGTGGGTTCGTAGCCCGACCGAGGCCCTTAGTTTATTTTATCTGGGAGGTAAAATAAACTTAAGCACGCCGTCCTTCGGATGGACGTTTAGCGATGGTCCAGAGCCTATACGATGTCAGGTACTGGTTAAAGACCCTGCCCTAGGTGAATAAAAATTTAGGGTCGGCAAAATTTAGGACTCCCAGAGTAGAGTCGGACTCATGTCCACCAGAGTGACGAAACAGCGCTCTGGTAGTAGGTGATATGAGCTAGTTAAAGCCCGGGCATGAGTCATAATAACTAACCTATGGGATCTCTGGGGTAAACCTGTTGATCATGTGAATCTATTGGAAAATGATCTAGTGGACATCCTCGAGGATATCCCATTGAACCTGTGAGTACATAGTTGGTTTCAAATGGATGGATGCCCAGCACATAATGGCAGAGTCATTCGTGATTGGATGGACAGAAATTATCCAAGGAGATGGATCAGTATTTGTTAAGTCGTGGCTGAAGATGGTAGCAATACCGAAAGTACTCCCATATATTTTATATATCTTGTGAAATAGACAATATAAAAAACATTCGTGTTTTTTAAATAATTTATTAAGTGTTTCACAATCTCTCTGCAAAAGTGTTAAATATAATTGAAAATCAATAGGTCGTCCTTAGAGGGTGCTATAAGAACATATAAAATGTCTTGTTGACACGTTTATTCTGTTTGACACACTTATCGTGTTCACAGACACAAAGACAGAGATTTTTTTTTCACTTTTGGAATCAGGAAGTTAAAAAACATGAAATTCCGTTGTAAACTCCGCATTGAATATTTGACTGATTGCATTACATCCCTTATACTTCGTTTAGCTGTGGAAGTAAAATTAAATCTCAGGAATCTTTCTTTTTATTACTGTAAATGTGTACCTATGAAACCCTTCAGTATGTGATCAGACCATCCTTCTCTGCAATAACTTCATTTCTTGCATATTAAATTGCATGTTTACTTGTGGTGGCTTCTAATAATTACCTTGCTTTGAAGCAATGCATTAATTCTCTTCATGTAGTAAACTCTAGTTTTTACACCTCTTGTTGACACAGTGAAGCCCATTTCTGAAAATAATGTTCGCTCTTCAATCTTTAATAATCGCATCTGTCTCCTGCAATATAATTAACTTTGATTTTTAGTCTAAAAAAAAAAAGACTCAAGTATAAGAAATAAAATAAATAATGGCTATATGACATAATATCGAAGTACAAAAAGAAAATAAAATAAATATATTTGTACAAAATATTTATATTTACTTTCTTCTATAGTTTATTTTCTTTTTGTTCCTCCACATTATGTCATGTAGCCATTATTACACTTATTTCTTATACGATCATCGTAACCAACCTAACCGATCATCGTACATACTACATACTCTATTATGAAGCCCATTCTTAAGTTTTTTCTTGCTATTATATTTTCTTGATGTTTATGTTTAAACTTAAATATTAGTAGCAGACAGAATGTTCCGTTAAGGCAGGACTTCTCCGCTGAAGATGGTAGCAATACAGAAAGTACTCCCATATATATATATATTTGTGAAATAGACAATATTTTTTTTTTTTAACACGTTTTTTTTTTACTTTTTTTTTTTTTTTTTGAACTTGAGGATTGTATAAACATGACAACTTAACAAACTGAAATTTCACGAACTTTGTGCTGACGATGACATGTAAGCCGGAACCGGTACGCTGTACATATATATTTTTGTGGAATTAGACAATTTAAAAGTTCTTGGTTTTTATTTATTTTAATTAGCTTTCCACGATATCGACATTGATCGCAAAAATTGTATTCAGACCTAAGTATTTAACCAGGTAAGTTCGAGCAAATTTTTAGAGCATATTCCTGGGCCACAAATAAAAACTCATCGGTGAATCACGAAAATACAAACTTCTCCCGAAAGAATGGTTCTAAGTTTTCGCTCTCTCTCTAAAACCAGTGGACAGATTTGACTGAAAGTTAATAGGTGGACACACTCAGGGACTTTTTGTCAATTCCATGTCGATATATTCATTTCATAAGCAGCCATTAGCTTTTTTAGAGGTCCCCCTCTAATCCCACTTTTTCCTTCGACCGATTTAGCTGAAAATCAATGGTTGTCCTTATGTGGTCTTGGATCAATATATAAAATTTTGTGACGATACATTCATTCTATCGTGGTCACAGACACAAATCGAAAAATGTTTCATGTTTATATGTGTGTGATTTTTTCATTTTGGAATCGTCGAAAAATAAGAAAATCCGGTGGAAACTGAACATTGAATTTCTGACCGATCCCATAACATTCCTATATTATAACTGGGAAGTAAAAAATATATATATATATATATATATATATATATAATTTAATATATATATATATATATATATATTAAAAAATATATATAAAGAAAAAAAAAAAGTTTTCAAAAACTTTTTTTTTTTTTTTTTTTGGGGGGGGGGCCTTATGTGCGATGCATATTGGTCATGTCACTGTGTTATCTAATTATTTACGAACATCCATGGCCCCGGGAGGGAGTTCTATCTACGAAATAAAACTCACTCCCGGACGGGATTCGAACCTGCAAATCATGGTGAGACCATGCGACCAAAGTCCTACGCTCTAGCCCGCACGGCCACCATGGCTCCCTAGAAAAAGCGCTTTGTTTATGTGCTATGTTTTTTTTAAATATTAATTAATCTAACCGATCATCAGACGGCATTGAGTTGTTTGTTTGATTCCGGTTGCAGATTTTCCCTAAATTATGTATAAATGTAGATAAGACCCTATAGTATTTATTGATGGATCTATTTACAGAGCTTTTTTTGTTTATTTATTTTTTTGAATTTAGGAGGTCGCAAATACGGTGAAAACTCAACATGGCATTTTTGACTAATTATATATTTTCCCCCACACGTCGCATAGCTGGGAAAGTGAAATAAAAGCAAAGTGTGAAAATTATGCAATAATAATAACTAGATATAATACTTTTGCTTAGCAAGGCGGGCTCCCAAGATTTGCACAAAATTGAATCCTTTTATTCTCAGATTGCGGAATCTTTTATAAAAACTTCCAAAGCGCATTCTCGCTTTTTTTGTCAACTCCTCCATAAGTTCCTTTTTAGCTTTAAGCTTTCGTTCCTTAACGTTCGGCATATTGAATAATAATATAACCAAAATAGATATAAAAATATGATATATGAAATAAATAAGTATATGGTTTTGAAAAAATAAAAAATCTGCTACAACATCTAATCACTACAAATTAATGATATAAAATGAAATGAAAATAATTGATATCCTAGAAACAAACTAATCATGTGTTAAAATAAAATATTACTATAAATTAAAAAAAAAATATATATATATATATATATATGCGAGAAAAAATGTTTAATCTATCGAAACTAATAATATATGTAGGTCCAATAAATTAAATACTGAATCGAAATGTATTTTTTTTTTCATCAAGACAATGCTGACAATTTACTCGGTTTTTTCTCCAAGTTATACACTTTTTTTTATTGACACTCAACATTAGGCTACTCCTTATCGGTCATATTGGATTAAACCTAGTTTCCAGCACCAAAATTATAATAAAACAAATTTTAAAAAAACTAATTACAAATCTCATCGTAATTATGGGTGTAGTTTTAGTTCCCCAAGTTAGATAATCCGTCTAAAATTCCATGTTGAGTTTTATACGAATTTAATTTTTCCTCACCCCCTATATATATATGGGGGGACCAACCCCCCTAACTTAGGTAACTAAACCGGGGTAGGTAAAATTACTAATTCTAAATAAATTGGTTATCCATACCGCCATGAATCACACTAACTAACAAGTGATTTACCAACCACTTTTTTCTAATTTGATTCCGCAGTTCTAAAAACAATGTCTCCCAAAACTATAAATATTAATTTCACATGGATTAAGTGGTTCAAATTGATCTTATAAGCGTTATAATTACTTGAAATAATGGTAGGGTCAAGTCAGGTGAAATTCTTTCTACTGAAAATAAAAATATCAGGTTTTTTATTTTACAATTCAAAAAGTAAAACAAATAGTATCATCAATATAATTTTTAAATTATAATATTATTTGAATCAAATATAACAATATTATTTACTACGTAAAATTATAAGTAACAAAAATTAACAGGAATAAATATAAATTACATGAACATTGACCTTATTAGTCACAACGATTATAAATTGAGATGCCTTGCTTAGAAATGTAACAGGCATAATGAAAAATAATGAACATTATGCCTTTTTTTCTATTAACTTATGTTTTATTTTTTAGGAAATGCCGTGGCTCCGCAGCAATGTGAAGCACGAACAAATTTACGAATAATGTGTTTTTCTCTTATTTCAAAAATTAATTCATATTTGTAATAAATTGCTTTTAGGACCAAGGAATGTCATTAGTTTTACAGGACCGAAAAAAATGTTATCTTGATGTTTAATGCTTGAATAAATGGGAAATATTATATTATTTCCCAATTACCTTTACGTTGTATTTTATTTTTACTTTTCACAATAGATATAATAGAACAATAAATAAATAATGAGGGCGCCGGCAGGTTAGAGGTAGCGTGCTAGCCTTCTGAGAGCAAAATCGAGGGTTCGAAACCTGTACGATGCAGGTACTCGTTAATGACCACTACCCTATGTGAATATAAATTTAGCGTAGGCAAAATTTAGGAGTCCCATGTCCAACAGAGTGACGTAATACTCTGGTAATAAGCGATATGACCTAGTTGTTAAAGCCCGGGCATGAGTCATAATAACTATCTCATAAATAGATAATGTCGCTCTGTTCTTTTTTCCGTTAATCTGATATTGAAATGACCGATTCACTCTCGTCTTTTAAAAACATTTCAAAATTTCTCATTTGGATAAGCCGTCATTTACTTTTAGCTACTTACAGAAACCCTGTCTATTAGTGACTAAAAGTGTATAAACATGACTAAAGTATATAATAAGACTTTATAGAGAAACCCTGTTGTCTAAACATGATTAATTGTGTCTAATTGGACATATTGACACTTTTCCCTCCGTAGAATGTGGAGTGTTTAGGTTGTGCGACGTTTGAGAGGTCAGCTCGGCATTTTTTTTATTTATTTAAAATGGAAAACTACTTTTAAGAAAAAATTTTAAAGGTGTGGAGGATATAGTACTAGCAAAAAATGAATTAAATTAAAGAAAAAAATGAAGAAAATGCGATTTTTTCATTTGATGTAATCATGGCTATGGTTAAATTGCATTTTCTCTTTTTTTCCTTTAATTAAATTTATTTACGTTATTTTTAATTAAGTGTTAGATGCCAAAAGAATGTGTTGAAAATATATAAACTAAAGTAGAGACAAATAGAACCTCCCTTCCATTTGACCCCCGCCTCACCTTCACACCTCCCAACTTAGTACAATAAATAACTTCCCTTGTGGTGTACTGGATATTCAAAATGGTTTAAAAAAATTAGTTAGTTATTATGACTCAAGGTCAACAAGGTCATATCGCCTACTACCAGATTGCTCTTTCGTCACTCTAGTGGACAAGAGCCCGACTCTACCGTGGGAGTCCTAAGTTTTGTCTACCTAGTTTATTTACCTAGGATAGGGATCTTTAACGAGTACCTGACATCGTATATCCCATTCGAAGGACGACATGCTCAAGGTTTTTTCACCTCCCAGATAAAAAAACCTAAGGGCCTCGGCCGGAAGTATCTAGTTTCTCGTATATATCAACGGTATTATCGTTAATTATAAGTAATCTTAACAAATAAATAACATTCGAGGGCGCCGGTAGCTCATTGGTATGCGTGCTTGCTTACTGAGCTCAAGATCGCAGGTTCGAAACCCGGCCCAGACCCTTAGTTTAGTTTACCTTGGTGGTTAAAAAAAAAAGTAAGCATGCCGTCCTTTGGATGGGACGTTAGGCGATGTTCCCGAGACTGTACGATGTCAGGTACTCGTTAAAGACCCCTACCCAATGTGATAAAAAAAATAGTGTAGGCAAAATTTAGGACTCCCATTGTAGAGTCGGGCTCATGTCCACTAGTGTGTTGAAAGAGCGCTCTGGTAGTTGGCGATATGACCATGTAGTTAAAGCCCGGGCATGAGGCCGCCAAATATGTGAAAAATCTATTTGTTATAACTATTAACGAATGAATGATATGTTTTTACAGTGTTTTTTTTTTTGGTTATTTTTCGGGTTATATATCTTCATTACTGTAAAGGGTTTATAGTCCGCTTTAACGCAAAATCTGTTTTATAAATAGGATTACAATATTATTATTATTATATATGAATAATAAATATTATTCTCTTGAGAGAAATGTTAATTGTCTTTCATTATTTAAGTACATCGATTTAATTTATAACCTCAATGTTAAGTCGCGAGTTGAGTGTGGGTGAATTCGGGAACACGCCGAGACAATCGATAGGAGTCGGCGGGACTCTTGAACTACATGAGTCAGTAAGCAGTTGGGCACCACGCGGGGTGGACTGAGTTGGTTGAGTTGGCTGTTACGACGCGGGTATACAGTGAGTCGTTTGTTACCACGCGGGTATAAAGTGAGTCGTCTCTTAACAACGAGAGGGACCAGTTGGTCACCACGCGGGGTGGTCTGAGAGCCTGGGTCGAGCCAGCACGCGGTGTGCGGAATGGATTCGTCCTTATTACCACGCGGGTATAAGGTGAATCGTTAGTTACCATGTATAAAGTGAGTCGTCTGTTACCAAGCACAGTAAGTGAGTGACTTGTGTAGTTCCCACGCGGTATGGGACTTATTATTGAACAACTGACTTTGTGTTCGTTACCTCGCGGTTTTGTAATAAGGGTGTTGTCCAAATAAATATATCTGTTGTTCTACTCTAAGTTCTCATTAACCTGTACCCAAACCCAACATGGTCCTCCGGGCCGGATTAAAGTAAGTAATACAGTCCATCTTATTTTATTATTTTCATTTGAAAAATGTCGCGAAGAAAGTCAAATTAGTCGACTTAGAAAAAACAAGACCCCGCGGCACCAGCGCCGACGCCGTAGATCTTCTGCTGCTGAGAAGACTGCACCTCCCGCTACCGCGAACGAATCCACCTGCGACGCCTCTTCTGCGCAAACTGAGCCGAGACCCGCGACTTCAGCGCCTCCAGCCTCTTTGGATGAAGCCTGCAACCCACGACCTCAACGCACCAATTGGCCTACTCATCGTATGCCTGGATGCAAAAGTCGGCTCGGACAGCCGCCTTCCATTCCACGCGGCACTGAGATCACCACTCGCACACCATTCGCTACACTGATGCATGTCGCCTCCGCTCCGTTCATGGACGACTTCCGCGCCTTTTCTCGCGATTCGCACGCTGCATGAGCTGGCTGATCGGGAGCTGCAGCGGTACCCACTCGCGTCAGAAGTGCTCTTGAAGGAGACCTACGGGGACGACAACGCTCCGCCGCAATCCTGGAAGCTGGGACGGATCACCCAGCTCTACCCGGGGCAAGACGCGATCACGCGAGTCGCAACGACCACCGGGGTTGTGCGCAGACCCCTTTCGCGACTATGCCCGCTCCCAACCCAATAATGAAGCCGAGCCTTCATGGGGGGCGGGATGTTAAGTCGCGAGTTGAGTGTGGGTGAATTCGGGAACACGCCGAGACAATCGATAGGAGTCGGCGGGACTCTTGAACTACATGAGTCAGTAAGCAGTTGGGCACCACGCGGGGTGGACTGAGTTGGTTGAGTTGGCTGTTACCACGCGGGTATACAGTGAGTCGTTTGTTACCACGCGGGTATAAAGTGAGTCGTCTCTTAACAACGAGAGGGACCAGTTGGTCACCACGCGGGGTGGTCTGAGAGCCTGGGTCGAGCCAGCACGCGGTGTGCGGAATGGATTCGTCCTTATTACCACGCGGGTATAAGGTGAATCGTTAGTTACCATGTATAAAGTGAGTCGTCTGTTACCAAGCACAGTAAGTGAGTGACTTGTGTAGTTCCCACGCGGTATGGGACTTATTATTGAACAACTGACTTTGTGTTCGTTACCTCGCGGTTTTGTAATAAGGGTGTTGTCCAAATAAATATATCTGTTGTTCTACTCGAAGTTCTCATTAACCTGTACCCAAACCCAACACTCAATACAGGAGGGTTGTTTACCATGGAGCAACATCGGTCTCACCCCCACCAGACCACTCAGCAGGTTTATTTGTCGTCTCTACCATAGCTTCAAAATTAATTTTCAATGGGATCGAAGGGGCGGTTGTACACTACATAGCATCACTTTATGCATGCCTACAAATAATCCAATTGGATTAGTAATCACTGTGTTAGTTTTTTTATGAAATAAGGACTGGTGCATAATACTTTCTTCGCTTAAATAAAGTATGTTCTTCAAACTATGGCAGTTTCTCTGAATATTTACAACAAAATATATATATATATATATAAAACAAAAAAAAAAATTATATTTACAATAAAGAAGAAGAAAAGATAAATACAAAAGGGGTAGAAAATGGTAACAAATTATTTTAAGCTAACTTCCTTGATTTAATAATTAAACTATTCTAAAAATTAAAAACTTTCTGCAGTAATAGGATTATTAAACCTTCTCTGGTTAAGTTTATTATAAATAATAAGTGCCAAGAAAAAAAATGAAAATATCTCTGCCACCGCTTGATGACCTTTTCGCGTCAATTTAAGTTTTCTGACACAACCGGCTATTTTCTACACTAAAAACGTCTCATAAGAGAAATGTCAACACTTTTTCATATTGTTTTTTTAATTGCAAATTTTTAGCCGGAATAAATATTTCCGAAAATTGAAAAAAATCACAGGTTGATCAACATGTTTTCGATTGTTGCTGCTGTACTAGCCATGTTAGAGTCGTCTTTTATTACATTAAATATTAATTAATATAAAAAATTAATATTATTTATTTATATAATTATTAAAAAACGAATAATATTGAAAAGAGCCCCCATCCGCCAAAAACCTATTTTTGACATATCCATCTTCTTCGAAATTTAATTCTCTACAATTTTGACAGGTATTTTTTTTATCTTGAGCTATAATTGAGATATTTTGCAGAATGTACATGACACGTAGATTTTTAGTGTAAAAAAAATTACTTTTGAATGAGACATTTAAGAACCAGCGTTTAGTAGTATTTTTTCACTGCTATAAGAAATTGTCGGATAGGTTATATTTCCAATTAAAAGTTGAATAAATTAAAGGAAAACTGAAAAAAACTGATGAAAACTCATACTTTCTGCCCGAGTTAGGATAACTGCACAAAAATGTTTAACACAAAAAAACAAGATGAAATGATTGTTGGATCAACAAAAACAAGAACATAAACTGAGCAAAAGTCACAACTTTTAGCCCATGCAGTAATTACTAAACACTGATTTAGGAACCAGCAGGTACAATACTTACGCTAGTGAAGTAAAATTATTGCTAATTCTGTTCAGTCTTGGCTCATTTCAGCCCTAAAAATTCCATTTTTCTTTCTACTTCACATCATGGCGTTAATACATTAAAAAAAAATTAATTATTTTAATATAGTAATTTACAAATATACCTAAGTGGCGGATAATATACACAATGAAACATGTTCAACATGGGCGCCCACAGTAGTACGAAATGGAAATAGTCAGTGGCCAAAGCTGGTCTTGTTCCTATAGGTCGAAGCGAAGGATTTCGTATATATACGTGTGTGCACTGCGTGCTTAACTCTGTAAATCCATCATTGTTTTAGTAAATATATTGGTGACTTCTTATTTTATTCAGATTGTTGTAAATAGTAGAATTTAAAAAAACTGATAATTGCTGTTATATTTGTCTTATAAGCCTTAGGAGGTATACTCCATATAATTTTGAGTATGAAAAACTGTTTTAACATGTTTCAACGTATTTTGTTCTGTATTTGAAGAAAATGTTAGCTAATTATTCAGAGTCAATTGATATCCTAACAGGTGACTTAAAAAAACATTCTACGTATTTGGAAAAATAAATTCTATTACTGCTGAATACACAATAAATTACCACAAAACAAAAGACCAACATTCAAAAAATATACAATGTCAAGGCTAAAAATTAATTTAAAAAAAAAAAAATTAATTGTCTTAAAGCCCAGAATTTAATAGAAAATCAACTTCTCTCTGTAGGGGTCGAACTAGTCAGGATTAAGTACACTCTGTTTCATAATCTCTCCTCCCTCCTATATTACATCTGGAAATAGCATGCCCCCCTTCTTTGTAGATGTGTTGAAATGACCAGGCGCCCATGTTGTACACACATATACATACATACAGTCTGTCAGCTAAACTGTACTACATGTTTCTTTCTCAACAAAGAGACACAAAGCGAGGATTTTTTCTTGAATGTTGTTCACTTTGAAATTGACAGAAAATTGTAATCACACAGGAACAAAAAAAGGTTGTTAGGTCATTAAACTTATAGAGGGCAAAAGGGAAGTGGCTTTTTTTACCATTTTTGTCCCGAGATTAATGGAGAATACCATTTTCGTTATGGAAATATTGCAGGTAACTTATTGTTAGATTGACCAATGGATACGGTAAAAATAAATGAAAATTATGTATGTGTTAAAAAATAATAATACTTGTATTTACAATATTATGTATAAGTAGTTTTTTAGAGTTTAGGGTATTATTTAAAAAATAATATTTTCCCTGAGTTTTCTGCGTAGTGTCTTTCCTGAATCATACTGCAATATTTCCGTAAATGAAAAAACTGTTTTCATAATTATTGTCAGAACAAAACAAAATCATAAAAAACAACATTCCTAACGCCCTCCTTCATCATAATGACTACAACATTTCTGAGGAATGCGCTTACAATTTTGATCAGTTAGAAAACATATAAACGGAGATTATTTAAAAGGCAATTTCAAAGTAAACATATAAAAAATATCACTCTTCAATCGACCGTTTTTGAGAACATGAGGGAGGATTTACCCGACTTACACTGTATATTTCGTACACTATATACCAATATATACCTGCTTTGTATATACAAAAGTTAGGCCGTTTCAGTTATCTGCCCCAGATAACTTTCTCTCCACTATATACCTATAGTGTGTGAGTAATACACTGTAGCTTACATGAAAACGCACTATAAGGTGAATATAATACACTGTAGTGTTTACATGATACTATAGGACCCTTAATGCATGAAAGCCGTAATTGTAATACATTAACATAATAGTATACTATAGTGTGTATATAATACACTACAGTATAAATAAGACACTATAGAACCTTCAATTTAATATGTATTATTAAACGTTAAATATACTATATCTGGAGCTGAGAGCTAGGTATTAAGTCCACTTTTAATACTTTTTGGAATTGTGAGCCTCTTCTAAGACTAGGACTATTTAGCCCCATCTTGTCATCTGATCTTCCCTCGGGGCCCCGATAAATCCCGGTACAGCACTGTATCATATACTACAGTTCACATAAACAAACTACAGTGAGCTTATAATACACTGTAGGGTATGTAAGACATTATGAAGCCATTGTTGTAAATCACCTGTCGAAATATTACATTACACTGTGTATAATGTACACAGTATAGTGTAATATTTACACTGTATATAATACATTTTAGTGTACATAAAAACACTTTATAGTGTACATACATAGTAACATACCCTACTACAGAACCCCTAGTATACAGAAGACATTGTTATATTACATTGTCATAATAATGGTGTATTATGTACACTATAGTGTGATAATAATGCATAGTGTGTTAATAACACACTATAGTGTCTATAAGATATAACAGAAGCATCCATATATTGTAGCCATTGTTGTAATACACTTGTAATAATATACTTCAGTGAACATACTTAGTATAGTGGGTACTATACCTATTTTATACATAAAAACACAAAATAGTGTATGTAAGATACTACAGTGTAATACACAATTTGAGAACGGTGGGCAGATAATCGAAAAAGTCTCAACAGTTAATACTCATAATGCTGTATATATAAATCCTACATTTATATGGTTATCAATATGACTTTCAACACAGTTTTGGACAAAGCTATTTTACACACTTTTATAATGTCTAACTATTTACATTTTCATAAACTTTTTATTATAATTTTTTTAGTGTTTATTACTGCTACACGAATGGCAACACTGAGTCTGATACCTGTACATTCGACACATATTCATCGCACGAATATTTTGACAATATTTTGAGTGATCACGGCATTCGGACTCTGAAATCAATAAATAGAATAAATCAATAAATAGAATAAAACAAATATAAGAAAAATCAATATGTAAATAAGAGACACCAGCGCCGACGCCGTAGATCTTCTGCTGCTGAGAAGACTGCACCTCCCGCTACCGCGAACGAATCCACCTGCGACGCCTCTTCTGCGCAAACTGAGCCGAGACCCGCGACTTCAGCGCCTCCAGCCTCTTTGGATGAAGCCTGCAACCCACGACCTCAACGCACCAATTGGCCTACTCATCGTATGCCTGGACGCAAAAGTCGGCTCGGACAGCCGCCTTCCATTCCACGCGGCACTGAGATCACCACTCGCACACCATTCGCTACACTGATGCATGTCGCCTCCGCTCCGTTCATGGACGACTTCCGCGCCTTTTCTCGCGATTCGCACGCTGCATGAGCTGGCTGATCAGGAGCTGCAGCGGTACCCACTCGCGTCAGAAGTGCTCTTGAAGGAGACCTACGGGGACGACAACGCTCCGCCGCAATCCTGGAAGCTGGGACGGATCACCCAGCTCTACCCGGGGCAAGACGCGATCACGCGAGTCGCAACGACCACCGGGGTTGTGCGCAGACCCCTTTCGCGACTATGCCCGCTCCCAACCCAATAATGAAGCCGAGCCTTCATGGGGGGCGGGATGTTAAGTCGCGAGTTGAGTGTGGGTGAATTCGGGAACACGCCGAGACAATCGATAGGAGTCGGCGGGACTCTTGAACTACATGAGTCAGTAAGCAGTTGGGCACCACGCGGGGTGGACTGAGTTGGTTGAGTTGGCTGTTACCACGCGGGTATAAAGTCAGTCGTCTCTTAACAACGAGAGGGACCAGTTGGTCACCACGCGGGGTGGACTGAGAGTCTGGGTCGAGCCAGCACGCGGTGTGCGGAATGGATTCGTCCTTATTACCACGCGGGTATAAGGTGAGTCGTTAGTTACCATGCGGAAGTGAGTTGTTTATTACCACGCGGGTATAAAGTGAGTCGTCTGTTACCAAGCACAGTAAGTGAGTGACTTGTGTAGTTCCCACGCGGTATGGGACTTATTATTGAACAACTGACTTTGTGTTCGTTACCACGCGGTTTTGTAATAAGGGTGTTGTCCAAATAAATATATCTCTTGTTCTACTCGAAGTTCTCATTTAACCTGTACCCAAACCCAACAATATCCCAAAGGAATATTTGAATAATTTAGTTATATTTATACAAATTAAAGCCCTTAAATATAAAGTTTTGTGAAAGATTGTTCAGCGGAAATGGAATTGTGTGGGGGCCCACTAATAAGCCTAGGGTAAATATAAGTATGCTGTATAATAATTATAGAATCATAATACATAACAATTATATTATTATAATATGATATATGTATAATAGTTTTAAGATCATAATATGATATGTAATTTTTAAATAATTGAACCTACTGTCTGAACAAGGGGGGCCTTTACACATCTTCATGACTGCCGGCCTAGGGCTCTCTCTGCAGGCATTTCCAGCTGGTTTCTTTGTTCCGTACCAAACACACTGCAAGATTCTGTATTTAACACCTTGATTGTCGCAAGAAGCTGCACACTGAAAAATAAATTACTCTAATAACCATTTCGAATTAAGTAGACATAGTTAATACGAAAACCTTCTGTATTTCTCTTAATTTGTTTGCCCGATAAAATAATAAAGGATAACAACCGCTTCGGTAATCGAAACTTTAAGGAATTGTTAACTTAAAAAATGTTTACTAATTTGCCGCTAAGGAATATGCTAACCAATTAAGGCATATTTCATTTTTTAGAACGAAAGCAAACCATTATTGGACAGGTAATAACTATAATATTTTGGTATAGCAAATTTGATGTAAGTAAAAGGTTATTACAGGGGTGGTCCACATATCAACAGTGGACTTGACTGTTATTATGGTAACTATTGGATTTACACCATTCAGTAACGAATGATTTCCGCTCAGAAAATTCAATAATATGTTTCAACTTTTTTTACGATGAAAAAGATCTACATGGACAACCAATAGTTTTGAGTAGGATCATTGTTGGAAGAAAGTAAGGCCGAGTCATTCACAAAGGAAACCCATAATATCGTTTAATTAAAAACTAAAAAAAATGTAATATTGTAATGCCTGGTAAAAAGTAAGAAATTACACTAAAAAAAGGATCGTTCTTCCAAACCAAGTGTTACTACATCTTTTAAAAAAGAAAACTATTTTGTTTTCATTTTTCCCTTTTAAATAACTTGTTCCTCCCGAGAAAAATGGATGGTGCACATATCTTTGGTTGCCCTGTATAGAATGTGCAATATTACCTCAGACCAATCGCCTACTCTCCAAATTCCCTTGCATTTATCGCTATAACACTCCTGTCTTCCAGAGGGTTTGCTCGGTTCATCACAAAGTTCTGTTTCTATAACTGAGTTATTTCCACCATAGCATTCTACACCTCTTCGTTGCATTGCTAAAACACAGGGAAAAAAGTGGTCAGTGAATCACTTCCCCAGCACAGAACCCTATAGCTATTGGTTAGTAACTGTCTTAAAAACCAATAAAAAGAAGTTATTAAAAAATACCTCATATAATCACATGACTTTCATATACCCACCATGATTTTACAGGTTACTCCCTTCTCCCCTCTTAAATTCATTTCTTCCTCATTTCAAATGTATTACTGAGTATAAGAAAGTTACAACAACAGTGGATTTATATGTTTTATTGGGTTCACCGTAAATCTGAGTGACATTACGTACATCCAATGTTTTTCTTCTCGGTTTATGCAGAAGGAAAATCTAGAAT
Organism: Aradus depressus; assembly: GCA_963662175.1. Classification (NCBI taxonomy): domain Eukaryota; kingdom Metazoa; phylum Arthropoda; class Insecta; order Hemiptera; family Aradidae; genus Aradus; species Aradus depressus. The sequence goes on along the minus strand of OY759218.1, from coordinate 42,105,196 downwards.
GTGTGTACTTGAATACTTTAGTTAAGTTAATTACATTCAAGAAATAAATACAACATATTATATACTTTTTACAGCTCAACAATTCTCCCAATTATTTTTTGCATCTACAACCTAGCAATTATAGACGTTTTGAGGAGTATTCCCATCATCAGTATATAAAAATGTTTTTCATGCAATTAATAAAAATAACATCGTTAGATGTTCGTCGATAATTCAACACGAAATTATATACTTGGTAATTAATCAAATACAAAAAAGCCAAATAACCCATTATGTATTTGCTGATTTTTATTGTTAACACTTTTTCTCTCTTATAGTCAAATCCTTCTTTTTGAATAACCTGTATAACATTTATATTTCTTTATATGTTAATTTACTTGTAAAACAGTTAAGTTTTTAAGTGTAATAAAAGTCAATTAACATATAAAAAAATATAAATGTTACACAGGTTCTGCAATAAAAAGGATTTGATTAATATGAGAGAAAAAATGTTAACAATAAAGAATAAATTATGGGTTATTTGGCATTTTTGTATTTAATTAAACGTTTTTAAAAAACGTTTTTACTGTTGATGGGAGTACTTCCCGAAACGTTTATAATTGCTAGGTAGTAAAAAACAAAAAATAAATAAGAAATTTGTAAAGCTGTATAATATACAATTTAGAATCACCTTGCACAACCCAGAATTGAAATTCAATTTGTTTTCAGATAACATCAATCAACGCCGTTGTAATCAATGAATATCTAGGAAATATCGGTTCAGTTTCAAGGCTAACATAATTTTTTGCCTTAATTCTGATAAATGATAGTTTTATTTCCTCCCTGTTTCTAGTAAAAAGTTCGAAAAGAAACCTTTGTGCTGGTTAAGGGAGACCAGAAAAAAAATTCCAACATATACCTGCCAAAATACTCAAAATGAAAATTCATGTTATGGTCATATCAGACATTTAATTTCATTTTATATTTATATTTTCATTTTATACATACATTTGACAAAGGAGAATATTCATTTTAAATGAGGAGGCTCACAAGTAGACCATTATATAGACCATTCAATATCCTATAATTGTCTTTCAAATACTTCATAGTTATAATTAACAAAATTGGATAAATATTTTGTAAATATCTAGGAAATAAGTCAGCTTCACATATAAATTGAAACTTAAATTTTCAATATACCCAATTTTACTTCTTCTGTTTTAACTCAACTGAAGAACAATGCATAATAATTTTTTTCTAAACCACCAATAAAAACATATTTTAAATTCACTGTCATGTGTCACAATTTAAACATTACTTTGAACTATTTCCTACAGCAATTTATCGAATTGGTCCTATCAAATCGTTTTTCAAACTATCGATGCCTCAAAAACTCTAATCCTGGTAATCAGGCATAGGCCAAAAAAGTGAAGAGATATAGGTATGCTACATGTCATGAAAAAGTTTTTTTTTTCTTTACCTGTATTATAGGTGAAACATCTTGATTCGTGACAGGGTTGCCAATCAGTGGTCACCCAGTAGGGACACTTAGAAAGTCCACAGTTCTGTATGGTAGAGGGCGGAGTTAGACCAGAGTCGCTGCAACGTTCATTCTCAATATTTTGTGTCACATTGCTATCCATTCTTGAAACACAGTGCAATGCTCGTAGCTTAAAATAAAAGATATATCCAATTAATTATTTATATTTAATATAATTAATATATTTTAGAAAAATACGTGTTTTTAGATACACAATATTACGCAGAAGCTGAGTTGGACCCTTCTATGTTTCTAATAACCCTTCATAAAGACCTTAAAATTCCTTTTGTCAACGATCTCATCAAGTCCCATTTCCTAAATTTTCCTTCCATGAAAATCCTTTTGCTTAATCTCTGTCATCCCATTATCATCCCGGCAGCCTTCCCCGAAGGTTGAGGCGGTCCTGACCGAGTGACCTATTGGCTATAATTTTTTATTTAAGGAGAGCTCTTTTTCTTGTTTTTATATTTTCTTATTATTGTACATATTGTCATTTATTATTTTATTTTGTCGCATTATCCATAATTGTCATCAAATGTACTTATGGTTTATACATAAATACGCTCAATAAAAAAAAAAAAAAATTAAATGAGGTTTATATGAACTTCTAACGGGCTGATTTTCCCAACATTTTGTACGTAGCTCTATTATATTTCTAAATTGATGTAACAATTTTCAAAAGTCAAAAAATTGAAGTAGTTTTTCGGGTGTGAACATATAAAACAGTAAACAACCATTGGAATTATGTAGATAATTCTTCTTACTTCTCCAACTATATGAAGTATAGGGAAAGTTATGTAATTTGTCAGAAATTCGATGTTATATTCTCAACGGAATTTGATGTTTTCCGACCTCCAGATTGCAAAAACGAAAAAAAAAATGTCTATATGTCTGTGTCTATGTGTGTCTGTGAACATGATCTGACAGAATGAATGTATTGACATGAAATTTTATATGTGTTTTCAGAACTCTATAAGCCTAAGGGGTCATTCATAAATTACGTAAGGCATTTAGGGGGGGGGGGGGGGGGGGGGTTAGCTCAATATTACTAATTCTTACTATAGGGGAGGGGGGGTAAAGTATTTGATCTTATGTAAGTTTTTGAATTTAAAATCTACTACTTTCACGCTAAGAAATTGCGCTATTGGATATCGCCATCTGTACTTAGTTCTCAAATTCAGTATTGAATCCTACAGAAATCATATGGTCTCAGTACTTCTAGACATTGTTTTATTCTATTGTCTCGCTGACTAGGGATTTCCCTATTGCTTGAATTTTGAAAAATAATTGTCATTTTAGTATCATTTATTTATTATACCTGACATGTCTGGATATTTACATCCACTATTATTTAAAGCTTGGGTACAAGCTTTTCCACGTAAAACTTCAAAGATTTGTCAAGAAGAGTCAAACATGTTTTGGAAAACTAATAAAGAAACTTTTAAAAATAACTCCAGTGCTTTTGAGACCTGTGTTTCTCAAAAATTAATGAATTAAAACAACTTTCTGCAAAGAAAAAAACAAGTATGTTTGGTTATTTCGTTATACAGGTTAGTTTGTACTTTTCTCTATACAGTATTTTAAAAAAATTTTTATCAATAGCTTAATCGTTGTTGTGATTTATTTTATTCATTAATGAACTGTCTTTTATTTTATCAATACGATCATTTCTTACGGAAATTTCTTATCAAGGTGAGGGGGGGGGGGGGGGGGGGAGTTTAAATCTTATGATGGGGGAGGGTCAAATTAGCTTTAAAAAAGCCTTACGTAATTTATGAATGGCCCCTAAGGGGAGGAGGGGTCAGGGGGAAGCTCAACACAAAAATAATAAATGCCAATCTAATGAATATATCGACTCAAAATTCAGTATGAGGATTCGGATGCTACTATGTAAGTCAAATATTGAGTTTTAACCCAAACGGTCGATTGGCTTTGGAGGGAGAGCGAAAACAAAATTGATTCCTTGCTGCGGAAGTACATAGCCGGTGATTCACCGACCACTTTTATCAATATGTAGTCAGGTAGTCCAAGTAAAATTCATATTTAAAAGATACTACTATCCTAATGGTAGGGATTTGAATTATTTTGGTCAGCATAAAGTCATCCTTACAGGCGTAATTAAATTCAACAAAAATTACATCACGTCATCCTCTTTTGGGGCAAATTAAATTGAATTATGTACTTAAATAAATAAATTTAAACAACAGAAAAAACACTTTCTGACCGAAGTATAGAGCAGTTACTGGACCCATGTATCATGTCAAAAAAAAAGTATATTTATATATTTTTTAAATTGATTTATATTATTCATCAATTTATTCGTGCTCATAAATGTCATAAAAACCTTTATACCTGATATCCATTTCCTCCGCAAGTCTTTGAACATGCCGACCAATCAGATGTCACCCATTCGAGTATCAAATTCTCGTCAATCACTGAAACATCACAACAAAGTTTCAAGAATACTAATAATCAACTTGGGAGAGGGATAAAAAGCCAAAATATATTTCAAGTTACTGAAAAAACTTATAAGGACATTTAATGAAATGACATTACAAAAAAATAGAAGACAGTGAAATTGAACGTATGTAGATATTTAGTGAAAGAACTAAATATACTATTGCTATTTAATTTTACTTTATTATACTTTATATAAAAAAGTATTGTAATCGTGTAAAAATTCCGAGATCGAGTTTTCAACTGAACTTCACGTTTCAAGGTCGCCTGAACACGTTTTGATCATTTTACGCAATGATGTCTAAGTGTGTGCGCGAAATGAACTTGAAATTTGAAATGAAGATGTTGCTGATCCATCTTAGATCTGATTAGATTTTTTGCCGAAATGGGAAGAAAATTAAGGGGCCTAAGTACATTTATATTTATGACCTAATCAAAATTAAATTCATATAAAAGTTCTAGAGAATACTAAGAGGTGCAGAGTGTATAGTGTAGGCAACACTTTATTTTCCAAGGCCGACGAGATACGTGCCGAAAACCGTCATAGAATAACTTCTTGAAACCAATTGTTTTAGACATTTGTTTGATTTACGCGAAAACGGTTATTCCGATCGAAAAGTTGGTCCTTACCACAAATGTTCCTTATAAAATTACCAAATCGCCTACGTGTCAAGTAATTTGAAATAGGACTAATACGGTCAAAGTTACAATAAATTTTTGTAGGAAATAGTTTGAAGTAAACGTTTAAATTGTAACACATAGCAACAAATTTTAAAATATATTTTTATAATTGCTAGTTTTTTATTAACAAGGATAAAAATAAAAAATATATATGTGTGATGAGGCAATAACATGACTTTCGTGTACCAACCACTGTTTTACAGGTCACACTCTCTTAAAATTACTCTCAAATACTGGCATTACTGGGTATAAGAAAGTCACTACAGAATTATGCTGTACAATGATGTTGCACTCTTGTTAATACCACACCAACCTTGGCTAAAAGATGTATTTCCTAAAAACTAATAAAGATATTTAATTTTATTATTCAAATACCTCTTCTTGAAGAAGATTCATTCAAAAAATTCTCAGTGATGTCTTCATGTATGGAAACATTTGCAATAAATTCTTCTTCATTCACCATTCTCTCATTTCGCACACTTCGAAAAGTCTGAAACAGTAAAATATTCTACGTCTTTTATTAATTTTGTTCTATTAAAATTGTAATAGTAGTTAAGGATATTATGATTTATTAGGGGCTCCGCCCCTGTATACCCTCCACGGCGCACTTCCCTATAATTTCCCTTCGCAGATTCTAGAATTTTCACAAAAATTGAAACAGTGCGGGTTGATTAGCTTTATATATTTACACATTATAATACTTTCCTTTCAACATTTTAAAAACCAAAATTCATATACACCTTGGGTTCACATATACTTTGATCTGGTATCCCATTTTTGCGAATGCTTGCAAGGAAAAAATCACTTTCCGAATTTTCTCGTTGCTTTAAATGTTTCCCGATTTCATACCTCTACTGGAAGTGGGTTAGAATTTTGTCTAATCAGTCAATGGTAAAAAGTTTATCTTCATATATATGTTACTGTTAATTTGATAAATCTGCTATTATGTATAATCACCGGTTATTTTATATAATAACCAAAAAACTGGTTAATATGGCAAATTGAAAAAAAAATTATTACTTTATCTGGTTATTTTGTAAAATATCCAACGTGAACAGCTAAAGTGATTAATTTAGTTGAATTTACAAAGTTAACTGGTTATTTTGTATAATAGCCAAACTAGTGTGGCTATTATACATAATTGTTGCTATTATAAATAAATAAGACAAATATTAGGTAGGTGCTTATTTATGTGAACAAATAAAGATTAGGTACTTATTAATTAGCTCGACCACACCTCAATTTCCATTGTTGTAAGCTGTCTAACAGCGATAATCATTCATCTGGGTACATAAATTCCTAGAACAAACATAAATCGAAATATTACAAAATTTGGGGGCGTATTTGCCGGCGTTCCACCGGCGGGACGATACATCTGCCCCTCCCGTCGTTTCTATATTTGAAGTAGTACAGGTTCTAGCTTTAACATATACTTTACCCGTGTAAAGCCACAGGTTTTCAGCTATTATGCATAATAGCCAGTTAATATGATTAATTTGTGACAAAAATAACAAATTTATCATTTTAACAAGGTGAGTTTTATATTATGTATAATAACTGGTTAATATGATAAATATTAAGAAACTGTGAATAATTTGTCATATTAACCAAGAACGGTAGTTATTTTGTAAAATAACCAGTTATTATGTATAATAACTAAATTTATCAAATTAACAGTAACATATACACCAACAGGTTGCCCGGAGGAAACTTTTTGTTAAATTACTTTACCTGATTATGTGCGAAACCCGGACAAAGAATAATATGCTTCCCTCCCCCACTCCTATTTCTCCCTTCCCCCTCTCCCCACCGCTCTGCCTCTCGTCTCTTTCGCTACTCGAAAGTGTTATTTATCGCCGTTATATCCAATTTTAGCGGAAAAATGTATAGAACAAAAAATGTTAAAAATGAAGATGTATTTTTCTACTTAGTTAACACGAAATAACTATTTCTGTCTCCAAGTAAACCTCCGATCTATCCAGTGATTTTGAAATCATATGTATTTTGAAGTTTGGTTGAAATAAATTTTCCCGTGATGATGGAAAAAACAGACAGACAGATACAACAGCTAAAAACCACCACTTTGTTTAACCTGAAATAGTTAAAAACCAAATAGTTTACATAAAACCAAAATATTCAATGTACAGAAGTCACCTCTATTGTTTTGTTAATAAATATGTTATAATATAATAATAGATAAATGAAATTAGTATTCCCATTCATTTAGGAGTAAAGCCGTAATTTAAAAAAGGAAAAGATGAGCTCGAAAATTTATCAGAAACTCAAAAAACTTTTTTTTTCTATCAACTTTCCATAAATAATTACATCATCATCAGCTAATATAAACAAATTACTTACGTACTTGAAAATTAGATAAAAAGGCGTGAAAATGCGGAAGGTGTCTAGACGCTGAAGACGTAGGCGGTTCTACAATATGTGGTTCCTCGGGCGTTGAACCAACACCTTCCTCCTAAAAAAATAAATAAACAAATAAAAATCATATTTCAAAAAAAAATGTAAGAATTATTTTTTCAAAGACGCCGGGCTACCTCACAAGCAGTGGCCTCTAATAAGGCCCCCATTTACGAAAATGTGGCGGGTTGCTAGGTTGATCTGGAGGGGGCACACAACCTCTGTTTGGTTTCAGTACACTTCCAGCTAGCCTATGGTGTTTCCCGTTTATATTTTGGGCGTCAAGCAAGGTATTTATTATTTAATAAAGTTGGTTATAACTTGAGGATTTTACATATTATTGACAATTTTGGTGGTCATGAGTGATTTGTGCCTAAAAGACAAATATTTAAATTGCCGTAAAACATAAACATTTTCTTGAACATAATCATAGCTTATGAATGTATTTTTGATGAAAATAAATAACAAATAAATTTACACCCACGTTTCGATGCACTGAATGTGTTAATCGTTTTCCAAATTCATTGAGAATAATTATACGATTGTTATCTCAACCATATATAATAATTCAAACAAACATAGATAATATTATAGACGACAAAATAAAAAACTGAAATAGTTATTTATAGGGTATTGTAGGTCTGTCGTCAAAAAAACCTTATATTTTTTTGTAATATAACTAAGCAGGCGATATAGTTAAGTGGATATGCCGTTACTAGAAAAAACAATAGATTGCCGATGGTTCTCTTCTTCTTGTTGATCCCTTTGAAATGATATGTCACACATTATTGTCATGGAATAAAATTGGTGTCTCCCTCGTCACATTAGTCTGAAAAAACACAATCTATATCCCAGCATTATTTATGTAGTTTAATATAAACATTGTTTTAAAATAATGTTTTTCTTCATATTCCAAATGGAATTGACCGTATCCATCCTTTTAAAATCTGAAAAAAACTAATTTGAGCCTTACATAACAAGTCATCAGGTCCGAGAGTCCTAGGTTGAAGTCTATGAGACGCCAAGGGGCCTTCTACGACCCAAATCAGCACACGACCAATCCTGGGTATAAATATTAGTGTTTATAATGTCTTACTTGGTCAATTTGAGAGTTAGTAGTTGAGTGTGATTGCTGTTGGGGCCAGACGGTCCTTGGAGTTGTGGTAGATTTATGTTTCTTGTAAATTTCTCCCGGCAACTGCTCATGACTCTCATCGCTTCCCAGGAGGAACGGCCGTTGTGGAGGATCCCCATTCCCATGCATACCTGACAACAGCATACCTAGCATACTAATGAAAATATACCAGGATATACACGTGGGGGGTCACAAAAGTTTCAGGAATGGTTAGAAAAAACCGATGGTACTCAAGATCTGGAGAGTACCAAAACTTTGAGCACGCCGTTCTTCGGAGGGGACATAGAAAGGCTGTCCAGAGCCTGTGCAATGTCAGAAACTCACTCATTAAAGACCCCTTCTCTATTCAAACCATTACAGCACTCTCTTGAGATGCAAAACACCCGTCCTGGATTTTCTCCACGGTGGTAAATCATTTTCTCTTGATTCTTTAATTCAATTTTGTGAACAAAAAGAAGTGACAAAGAGCGACAAAGTTCGGACGGGAAAGTATCAGGAAAAAGGTTCCGGAGAAGTAACGCATCCTAGACAGAGCTCGCACAACAACAACGCACCTGAACCCACACTGCTTTGGCAGTCAATTAGTTTCTGGCCAAAAACAATAACAACTTTCTGGATGAATAATAAACTTCCACTGACACACTTATACATGCAGACTCTTCCCATCGTTACGGATATAAAATGGCGGCATTTCATTTTCTCACCAACCGACTGCTTCATGTCCCGCTGACTAGCGATAATTTCGAAAAGGAGAAAAATTGTATAAAACATAAGAAAGTCAAAGGACAGGATACGGGTTTGGTTGAGAAAATGACAAACCAAAAAATCAGGAATAAGCTTATGCCTTCAAGGCCTGAAAAGGAATGAGGATGTATACAAGGATTGGTATGTTCACCCCTACCTAGGGTATGTGTCCGACAAGAAAGGGTCGTACTATTACTCGAGATGTGGTCGGGTGACCTACAAGAGTGAAAACACTGTAAGGAATAGTTTTCCGAGTCTGGAGTACTCTTTAGGGACAAATTCGGTATCTACAAACTGACATGTGGGGATTGCAATGCAATGTACATTGGGCAGAGGGGAAGGAAACTGCATATACGGACTAAAGGACACCTACGAAGAAGGGATTCCGAGTTCTTTATTCATTGTCAGAATGAGGACTACACGGGTACAGACTGGCACTCATGCAAGAGGGTACAGAGGGTACCAAGGAAAGATGTATGGATATCTTGGAAGGCTTGGTGATATGACTTTCTTTAAACGAGGACACCAATAGACTTCACAAAAAAGTCGAGGATGAATCACTTCCCCACAACGAATTAATTAATTTACGCTTCGCTCCCCCTCCAAAACCAGTCGACTGACAGGCTAAAAATCAATAGTTTAATTACACAGGGGTTTCTGAAATCTCATACTCAAATTTGTGTCAATAAGTTCATTACATCGGCAGTTATTAGGGTTTTTGAGCTGAGCCCCTCCACTGAACCCTCTCTTCACTTCGGCCGACTTTACTGGTTATTAACAGGTATCCTCCTTATGGAAATTTTAATTTAAATAAAAAAATTCATATATTCATTACATCGGCATTTATTGGGGTTTTTGAGTTGACAAAGTTTAGATTTAACAATATCTTCAGTTCCTAAAGATATACAAAACTTCTTTTCATACCACTTCTCCAAACCTTAAATACCCAGAGCTAAACTGAGAGTGTGGAAAGGGTCTTCTACAAGAAGTACTTCGGCGTTTGGAAAAAAATAACTAATTCAGTCAGGTTTATTCAACATTATGAGGTCTTTATCTAATCTTTATTCAATAATTCTATATGAAAACCATGTATTGTACTGTTCTCTAAAATAATGTCTGAAATACGAGAATTTTGCTGCTAATTGAGATCATTCGGTTTGACGGATTTTTAAAAAAACTTTACATATCAGAAGGAAACATATGGTATGAGTTCGTGAGTTGGTATAGAATGATCTATTTATTGTAATAATAAATTTGAATAAATAAATACCTGGGTCAAGTTGGTTACTGGATTGTTTTTCTATTTCCTCTGAACTTAGAAATTCACCAGGTCTAGCCTTCACGTTAATAGTTATATCAGCGGAGGATCGTCCAGCTGGAAAAATAATTTGAAAAAATAAAAATGACATTGTTAGTTATTATGACCCATGCCCTTGACTTTAACTATAAGATCATATCGCCTGCTACCAGAGCACTCTTTTGTCACTCTGATGGACAATGAGCCCGACTCTAATATGGGAGACCTAAATTTTGCCTACACTAAATTTTTATTCACGAAGTAGTATGAGCGGAGGTCATCAAAACATTCTCTTTTCCAAAAAAATACTGTTTATGCCATTGAACCCGACTGTATGCTATTCAGTTAACTAAGAAATTGAAAAGTTTACCGAAGTATATAAGTCTAATAAGTATTTTCTTTATTTTAATAGTTTTATACTAAATCTGGCGTGCTCATTAGTGTTCTTTTTATGGTTTCTCACTATGAAGAGAATATTTAGCGAAAATACTAACATTTTAAACACCTTTACTAGGTTTTAATATTCATTAGTTAGTTATTATGACTCGTGCCCTGGCTTTAATTACATATTGCCTACTACCAGAGCGCTCTTTCGTCACTCTGGCGGACATAGCTCGACTCTACCTAAATTTTGCCTACCCTAAATTTTCATTCACTTAGGGTAGGGGTCTTTAACCCTGCATTAGTAGCGCTGTTGTTTAGGCGCTTTTTAGTAGCGCTACGTAATATTTACTCCCAATCTATTTTTTCTTGTTTGGAGTTGATATTAGGGCAATAAAAGTTTATATAACAATTAAACTTTATTTTAACAGCACTGAAAACATCATATATACTAGAAAAATTGAAAAACATTGAATTAAAATCGAAAGTTAAATAATAGTAAGAATTTAACCACAATATTTCACTTTGTTGTACAAAACAAGATTTTTATTTTTACATAATTACGAAAAAATGTAAGATAAAACATTTAGGATAAGATAAAAGAATAAAGAAAAAATATAAGAATAAAAGTATAGAATAGAAAATTGTTTTCTAAACTGTTCTTCGCTTTATAGTTAACATGAGTTTTTGCATCCATTCATAATCTTTTTAATCACAAAATAAATCACAATTTAATTAAAATCAGTAGGTATTAGGAACAATTATTTAAGCAAAAACGATTTTTGTTTTGATGTTCTCCGCAAATCGGCTTGTTACACTTTGAACAATAAGTGGACGTCTTCCTCTTTTTTTTGTAGCTACAATAACTGCAGTACGGCTTGTATCCTTCCTTTCTGGATGGCTCGCTGGTTTCTTCTAGTGCATTGTCGGAATTGTCTCTTAACGTTGACTAAATTTGGACTAGAAGTTCTTTGCTCAGATTTGGGAGAGCCAGTCTTCTTCTTTGCCAGGCCTCACACAACTGTGAGCTCAGCTTCTGTATATATTAGAACCTGGACATTGGTTTTTGATTACTGTTCGAACAAAAGTTGTGTATGTACACTACATAACTATTTATAACTGCAATGTTCAGCATGTTATAAAAAAAAACCACATCGACCATCTTTGCGTTTTTCGTCCAGCATCAAAATTTCGACACATTTGGTCGAACACATCAACGCCATATTTGGTATCGTTGTATGTCATTTCGATTTCCGCCTTTTTCGTGACAGGATTTATAGAGTTGTCATTATGCATTGTAGAAATTAAATTTACACTTTTATTTGATGTTGGTTTGAAAAAAAGACTCCCACAGTAATACGGATATTGGTAGCGCTACGTAAATAATACTCCCTATATTTTGAAACTTACCTTGTAACTCCGTTCCAAGGTCACGAGGCAAAACAACTACGATGGCGTTATGAACAGTACGAACCCCTAATAGAATAATAGGGGTAGCAAACGGAAACTGACCCTTCCTGTGGACAGGGGGGAATGAAATAGGCGCGGTGGGAGTAAAATTTACTCCCGCTACCAATCCAGGGTTAACGAGTACCTGACATCGTACATGCTCGGGACAATCGCTTAACGTCCTATCCGAAGGACGGCGTGCATACTTTTTTTTTTACCGCCCAGATAAAATAAACTATGGGCCTCAGTCGGGTTTCGAACCAGCTATCTTGAGCTCAGTAAGCAAGCACGCATACCACTGAGCGACCGGCTCCCTCAAATGACATTATGAAAGTTAGGGTATGATATTAACAAAACGCCACAAATAAGTTTTAAAATATATCACTGAAAAGGTATTGATTGCAACTGCTAAGTCACTATATATAAAAGGGATTTTTTACCGAGACAAGTAAAGATTCCAGCATCTCCGTAGCTTGCTTCTTGGATTCTCAGAGCTCCCTTGTGGGAAATTTTGTATTTTCTTGATGATGTTATTAGTTTATGATCTTTTGCCCACTGTATTTTGGATCTAAAAATAAATTTAATCAGTATAAATCATCAAAACCAAGTAGGTCTGTTATTAAATTATTAAAATTCTTCAAATCCTGTCTTTGCCTGCACTGTTTATATTTGAACTATTATTTATTAGAAAAAATAATAATATTTTTCATTTTAACAATACTAGTCATGATTAGGTTAGGTTAGGTTTTATGACTCATGCCAGGGCTTTAACTGCGAAGTCATATCGCCTACTACCAGAGTACTCTTTCGTCACACTGGTGGACATGAGCCCGACTCTACTGTGGGAGTCCTAAATTTTGCCTACCCTAAATTTTTATTCATCTAGAGTAGGGGTCTTTAACGAGTACCTGACATTGTACAGGCTTGGGACCATCGCTTAACGTCCCATCTGAAGGATGGCGTGCTTACGTTTATTTTACCTCCCAGATAAAATAAACTAAGGGCCTCGGTCGGGTTCCGAACCCACATACTTGAGCTCAGAAGTCAAGCACGCATACCACTGAGCTACCGGCGCCCTCAAGTCATGATTAAAATACCAGGAATCAAGAACATTTTCGGATGACTAAACATTGCTGAACTATTTCTAAAAATATATAACTCATAAAGGAATTCTTTTTTTAATGCCCTTCCCCAATTCTTGAAAGCAATAGATAAAATTAAAAAAATTAAAATTTAACTACGAATGTTAACAATACAGGAAACCAATCCCCCTCGAATTTTTTATATACTGTAGGTTAAGGTGGAGTGAAAAGAAACTAAACTTTTTTTGAAACTAAAAACGCCTGGGGGCGCAAAAGTTGACCGGTTTTCGCAATTTAATTCATACGATATTTCGAAAATGGTGAAGTGAATCACCTCATAGTAGATTTGTTATATAACATAAGAACAAAAATGCAGATAAGATAAGTTATCGTCTAATATATTTATAAGTATATTTCGAAAAAAAATCACATTTTCGCTCGAAATACGGTTTACCGTATTAATTTTTAAATTAGGAATTCTTAATTTCAGATCATCACCCTTTTGGTAGAGCGTAAAAATACGAGTAATTTGATATATTACAAATTATCGTAGCTCTGCAAAGAATGAAGTTATCGCCGAAAAACCCTCCTGGAACCTACAGTAAGCTATATTGAAATATAGATGGCGCTGGTGAAGACAGAGGATATTGTCGAATTTCGTCCAAATTTTACCACTCACCAATGGTCAGCTTTTGCGCTCCCAGGCGTTTTCAATTTCAAAACCCCCATTTTCATTGGATCCTACTGTAGGCGTAAGAAATTAAGTTTTTCTAAGATTATTCAGGTTTAGGTATCGAAGAACACTTTTGTGAACTCATTTATATGTAGGTTTTTTCTCAACTTGAATCCCCTTATATGATCCCGAAATCTGGTCGTATATATAGGATATAACGGACCTATGGGACAGGCCCTGAGTATAGTGTCGGAGCTACGTGATTCGTAGGTTGTTCCAACTGAGTGAGTGCATAAGCCTCCGAAGGCTTCTCTATGGATATTGTTAAGTTTAATTCATACTGATGATTGATATAGCGAAAAAATACATAAATTCTTCAGATTCACCGCGCGCCCACTTATAATTTCCAGACCGCGCGTCCCGAAGGTTTAATAGATACCTGTCAAACTTTTTCACAGGGCACTTGATTTTGACCTGTGAGCCATGGAAGACCTGGGCGGAGCCTCCTATCTTCAGAGCCACCTTCCTCTTGGCCAAGTTACTCTCAACGTAGGACTGATTGGTGAAGATGATATGAGGCCGTTGGTCCTCTGAGGGACAAGGCTTCGTATTACAGGGTCGACTCTCTGGAGGTTTGTTCTTCGGACACTGAGTTGGTGATCTTGCTACCACATGTTCCAGGGCCATCACCTGCTTACAGTCCACACTTCGACGTTTAACACCACCTCCACACCTTTTTGAACACTGAAACAACAGTTAAATGTGGTGAGTAAAAAAAAAAAAACATATGAGGAGGTCGGAGCTGTAGGGAACTTTCCACTAGCGTAATGTCCTTAATGCTATTAAATAAAATCTAATATAGTTAAATACTATATAAGTTATCAGTAGTAGGGAATGGATGCTTTGTGTACTATGCGGGAATATTGGACCCCTCATCTGTGTTTGTGGGAGAATCCTATCCTCCTATCTTTTCCTCTGTCTGTGGATTTCTCTGTCTACCTTTTTCACAATTCTGTATGTTCTCTTTCTAGTATATAATCTAAGGGGTTAGTTCCGCCAGTAAATATGTTACTGTTGTCATACCTTTCGGTGGATACCGTCGTCACTGGCTGCTGGTCGAGTACTGTGGGCGAGCGCTTTCGATGTAAAGACATCATCTTCAAGCCACTGTTAATGTTGTACTGAGGTTAGTCCGTGTTTGTTGTCTTATAATGGTCCGTATCAGGTAATTTGTTTATCTCTGAGGTCCGTGTCAGGTAGTCTGTTTGTCTGTGAGTTTGGTCTCAGGTAGTCTGTTTACAGGTGTAATTAAGTGGTCGAAGTTGGTGGAGCGAATATATCAATGTTTCATGTCTGGGTGTGTATGTATTAGTATAATGTATGATGTATCTAGTGTCGTTCTCTTTCTAGTGTCGGGTTAATGAAACTAGGACATGTCAACTTTTTGGACAATGAATGGTTGCACTTTGGTGAGTGAAATAGAGAGTATACTATTGTAAAATTCAAATTTCCAAAAAATTAGTTGAAAATTAGAAACTTGGGTCTAAAGGAAAATCTATTTTTTTGTATGAACAGTTCATAACTAGACCTGACGATGGTGTAAGGCCGAAACCGGTAGTTATGTAAATATCTTTAGTGGAATAGACAATATTTCAAAAATAAGTTTGTTTTATTTAACTATTATAAGTTCCACAGTATGTCCGCGTTCCTCAACTTAGAAGTTATCATTAATACCTCTCTCAAATAAAACAAGTGAATTGTAAAAGTAATGTACTAACATGAGATATATTGTCGTAAAGATAATTACAATACGATCACAAGTGTGGGGTTTCCCTGATATTCGGAGCATCTGACATTTTACCAGTTCAGTCCCCCTAAAATACTGGTTAGAATTTAGGTTAGTTTCACTCTAGGGTTGAGCCTACCTTGGTCCATTGGGAGGTGTACCAAGTGGTGGGACAGTCAACCACATTGCATTGCTGTCGGTCTGTGGGGGGCGGTTGGGGACACATATGATTGGGCACGATCACAGTGTTCCCTCCCCCGCGGGTCACCTCATGGATACAGACCACCTCTCGGGTCTGGACCCCAATCCCACACCGTTTGGAGCAATCTTGAAACTCGGTGAGGTTCCATCGCGGTGGACAAGGGTGATCGTTGCAGGTCCGGGTGAGGGCCTCCGGTCGGGTCTGTGATGAACATAAGAAGGGACCCACCACCTTCTCGTCGTCCTCTTGAATACACATGATGATGGATTCTTGGACACCTAAACAGAAAAAATGAAATATATGAGCAGGTCCGAGGTGTACGGAACTTTCCGTAAGCTTCAGAAGAAATGGGCAGTGCTCCCTATTCGATTAAATAATTTTTGTTGCAGTAAAATATTTATTTATTTATTAAGAGTGGAAGAGTTGTCAATTGCTCTATTAAACTCGCCCAATCGTTAGCTGATCTATAAGTAACCATGCGAAAACTGCTGCATGTATATCATGAAACTTGGATGGTATTTCAAGAATGTTTCCAATTGAAATATAGGAGCAACAAACATTTTAGGAAACTTCGGGACCATACAACTAAAATTAATATAAGTCCCGAAGTTTCCTAAAATTTTTATTATTATATATAGGTATATATTACTACAATGTGTGACACACTAATATCTGAAGATGTTACGGCAGGAAAAAAAATAGAGATGTTGTCTTCCTGAACAATTTCTTAATTGGGCAACCAGTTTTGTTGAGCCTTAAGTCACCCTCACATCTTATAGAGGATGGCAGAAGACACAGAACTTTGATTAGCGCTACTAGACGTGATGATGGTGCAAGGCACGCCGAAACCGCTAGTCAGGAGGACAGATTCTCGTTTTTCACCCAACACCATTAAGTTATAAAAAAAAAATAAAATAAAATAAATAAATAAAAAATATAAAAAAATAAAATAAAATACAAAAAAATAAAATAAAATACAAAAAAAAAATAAAATTCGGCACACAATCCAGTAATTCAAGAAAGTCCAAAAATTGACTTTGGGGCAAGCAACCATGGCTTAACAAAGAGATCATCTCTTTCCAATGGGCCAAAGGGTTTGTTCTTAGTATTTAACTGTCCCTATGGCTAAAGGGTCTTGTTTAATTTTAGGGACCTGGCGATGCCCATTGGTTTGTCACGTATTCACTACTGACGACTCCGTTTAATTACATCGTTATCGTACCCACAGGCACACACATAGACAGACAGGATTTTTTATTTTCGTTCCTGGAATCAGGGACATGAAATTCCGTTGAAACTTCGGCATCCAATTTCTGGCCGATTACATAACTTCCCCTATACAATGTACAGCTGAGGAAGTAAATGAATAATAATGTCCGAATACATTTGTGCGATCTGTGTCGATATAGTGGAAAGCTAATAAAATGAACAAAAACAAAGAACTTGTTTTTATTTATTTTAAACGAATTACTTTGAACTTGAATTGACTGTTGTTGGAACGCTGCAAATAATAGCTGTCCTAAAACTGAGTCATTGTAAATAATTTTGGAAAATCCTATAATAACATTGAATCTCATGCACCGGTATATAAGCCTACAACTATATTGTATTTCCAAGGTGTGTCGGTTTTCACGGGCGGAGTGGTCATTCGCCTAGGGATAACGTATCTGTTCCCATCCAGGAATAACGTATCTGTTCCCATCCATGAAATTTTAAATTGTTTATTTTTTAGTAGATTTTATATTTTTTGAAACGTTTAAATCTTTTTATATAACTTTATTTTACGTTACTTATTTATTGATTTGTATTTCATTTTAGAGCATTAAGTATATTTCTCTATACATTCAATATTTCTCTATACATGTTTTGGCGATGGGAATTTTATAAATTTTTCTCTAAATTATGGGTTTTTGTAGACTGTCTGTTGGTGAGAGCAACCTCAAAAGCCAGCTAGCATATTATAATAAAATCTGTGAGAGATCAGTCTACATTTTTATTTTGCAGCCTGTGAAATAGTATTACTATACTATTGTTACTACATAGTATAATAAGATAGCTAGGTGTAAATGAGAATGAATACCTCCAAGACAGGAAGCGCTGCAGTGTGTGTAACCATTAACTTTCCAGATGTAGGTTTTTCCAGTTCTGTGTGGAGCTACTTTGATGGAACTTTCGCTACCTTGGGACCTATACGAATCAGCGTATGTAGAATCACCAAATCCATCCCTCACAGCTTCCATCCTGCTCAGAAATAATTAAATTAACGACCATTCTAAGTAAAAATTAAAAAAAAAAAGAACCTCACCATCTCAGATTTTTAAAAATTTTTGCTCCATCATAAAAGTGTCAAATTAATGTTCAAAATGATATTACAAATAATACCATTACTCAACTAATAATAATTTATTTTTTGTAATGAGGGCTGAAGGTATCATCGCGGCCAGAGTAGGCCTATTGTGTGCCCTATTTGTGCTGGTCAACAGCGTACAACAGACAACCCTGTACCTGCAATGAAGTCCAGGATTCTCCTGCATGTTCCCTCAGTAGCCTGCCTCGGTTCTGTTATGGCACGCCTGAGGTAGTCAATCTTATGTTTTCTAGAGTTTTAAACTGGCTTAGAATATAGACCTGAGTCTCGTCTTCCTCGCCACATTTCCTTCACAGAGGCCTCCTGACGTTGCCTAAATTGAGTTTTGGAATATTTCATTTATATTTCTAGATTTAATTAAAGCTTCGAAATTTCGCACAGGACCCCGGGGCACCCAGTGAGCGTCCCAACCAGGCCAGGGGACAAGCAACGGCACCACTGGGCGTCTCTCTTTAGGCATTCGGCTTAGGCCCCGGTGTAGCTAGGCCTGTTGGAGAGGGTGTGCTTGTATGTGGCACCGACCACACCCTCCAAGCGTCAGTCCAGAGATCCCAGCGGAGCCGACCAAGCCCCCCAGCCCAGCCACCGTCCGCACACTGAGACACCCCAGGGGCCCCACCCAAGGCCCCGCCCCCGCCACCCCCCGGCATACCCTAAAAATGTTTGCTAAATTACAATAGCAGATATCTCGGCCAGTGCCGCCTCAGTCTTCAGAAGGAATTATCCGGATGGGAATGGGATGACAAGAGTCGAGTAACTGGATTGACATGGGAAGAAAAGTTGGAAATTCCTTTTGTTTTGACCCCATCAAGTCTCGCTTCTTCAAATTCCACTTTAACTTAAGTCATTATGGAGGGTAAGGTTGGAAACAGAAGGGTGCAACGACAATATTTCTTAGGACTTTGAATTGGAAAGACTGGATACGCTTGATGTTAGATGGCTTAGCATAATCCCATAATTCAAGTCCGTATGTCCATAATAAATACATTTAAAGCATTTTTTTAAATTGCTATAATTTCGTTTATACTTGACCGATTTGTATAAAAAAAAACTTTGTCGTGAACACAAAAATCTTCTAATACAACAGATACCAGGATGCTCTCTCTCTCTTTTACACAATTACAAAAATGTTGACAAAATTACCTGTTGGCTAATGTACAAGCAGGTTCAACTTCGCACTGTTCAGTGGTTGGAGGCTTAACCCCCTTGCAGTGAGTATCAGGTAGTCTGGCAAATGTCTGCGAAAATTCCAAAAAAATGGTACAGGGTACTTCTCTCCGCCGTACACCTTGACCGCAGGTCACACTGCACGCACCCCATTGTTCAGGCTTGAAGCTGAAATCACACAAGCCATTTCGGAATTAGATTCAATTGGCAAAATAAGTAACCTTATTGTTATAGGCCTCTTATCTTAATGTCTCTCCTTTAAAAAAAAAAAAAAAAAAAAAAATAGTTTAATCGATTGATGTTAATATGCCAAGTATTGGGCGAATTTTCGCAATTTTCTGTAATGAATGTACCAACACAAAATTTAGTATGAGTCTTCCCAAATCCCTGAGTAAGAGGATTGATGGTTTCCCATAGAAATAAAAGACGTATTGATGGTTTCTGAGGGAGAGTGAAAACTTAGTTGATTAATTCACGCTGGAGAAGTATATTGCTGGTGATTCACCGACATCTTTTTTACGGTACATTCAGTGACTAATTGTTTCTGAAAATATCAAAATATTTTTAAAATGTAAGACAATTTTTTTTTTTTTTTTTCATTATATATATTTTAGTTTTTAATACATTTTTTGAAGCAATAGTTCTAAAAGATCGAAAAGAAGTAATCCTGAGGTTAGGTACATAAATAAATTAAGGAAAGTAAAGTTACTGGGTTTCCATGGTAGGTATTCATTCATCAATATTCCTTCCACAGCTATACGAAGTATGACAAGTTATGTTATCGGTCAGTTATGTAATTCGATGCAGTTTTCAACGGAATTATATGTTTTCCGACGAATCAATCCAAAAATGAAAAAAAAGTCGTAGGTTAATCACCGGCATTGTACTTCCCCTGAACGAATTAATCAATTAACTTGTTGCTCCCTCTCCAAAACTTACAAAGGGGCTCCTAAATCCACATACTAAATTCTGTGTCGATAAATTCATTACATCGGCAGTTATTAAAGCTTTTGAATTGACCCTCCCTGCTCTGAACCACCTCTTCCCTTCAGCCGATATCGCTGAAGTTTGACAAGTAATGTCCTCATTACGTTTTGACTTTTTTTTTGACGTTTCGCATTTTCGATTTAGAGGGTCGCAAAACATGAAACACCGGTGAAAATTCAACATCGGATTTATTGCCGACATAATCTCCCTACTTATATCTGGGAAAGTAAAAAGTGGAGAGCTCTTATACAACTTCATAAAGAGTAAAAAATTAATTTAAACATTAATTAAAATTCCTTCAAAAGTTATCGCAGAACAAAGCGTTATGCTTCCGAAGCTTTCAAAGTTTTCCAGCACTTGGAATTCACTCTACAATGAACTTTTATTAATTTTTTTTTTCATGCTAATAAAATATTTTTTGTTTTTGTAAATTAAGAAAATACAGTAAAAATGATTAATTTTAATTAAATAAACAGGCATGCACTAGATATTTGTAACATAATGTAAAGAAAAGCCATAGCAAGATGGAAAAAGTAAAAAAAAAAAATTGAAGAGTGAAGTTTAAGTATTTAAGAAGAAATAAAAATAAACAAATAAAGAAAATGAATAAAATGTAAAAGGAATTATAAATAGAATAGTCAATAAAATTTGAAAATTAAGTCAAAACTACTCAAAATTTAAAAAAATATATTATTAAGGTGTCATTAGAATGATTCCATGTTAAAACCAACCAAATGTCTGAACCTACCTCTCAGGTTTTTATGATTTTCTGAACTTAAGTTGTAGTTGTAAGTCATAATATTACAGAAAGTACAGATTTTCAAATTCTTTGGAGCAATCGTACCAGAGACACATCTTAAAAAATGGCATTTACAGCTCTTGAATTCAATTTGATGTATCATGCAATAACAGTTTTTGTTTTTTTAATAACTCAAAAACATCAAGTTTATTTTTTTTTTTTAAATAATATAATTTTCTCTCAAAAGTGGGGAAGTTCCAGAACGGGATGAAAACTGTTACATGTAAAAAAAATTGTTTAATGCAGCTAAATTTCAACTTTAGCACGCTGTAGCTCTTCCCCGTCGGTCGTATCTCAGACATGTTCGGCTAATTTTTAATTGCAATTAACAATTACATTCAATTATTAATTGTGAAAGTATCAATTGATAGTAAATGTTTTTGATTAATTATTTGCCAATTGCAATTGATAAATAACCAATTAAATCAGTGAAGAAGTAAGAAGAAGATAATTAAATATTAAACATTGTTAAATTAAAATACATTATATTTTTTTGGTCAATTTTTTTCAATTAAACAAAAAAAATAAATATCAAATATAATCACAAGAATTTTTAAAAACAGAACTAAACTAAATAATAATAAAAAATCAAATAACAAAATCGGTATGTAACAGAAATTGCGTTACAGAAATGATATAACATAATATAAAACATAGCATAACATAATGCTATGTTATTGCTACACTCCCATACCCGACTTGCAGAAGAGAAAACCTGTGATACATGAAATATTACATCTCTGCCTATATAGTGGTGACCTTACCACCTTCACCACATACAACCACTCGTCATTATAAGGCTCTGAAGAAGGAAATAAACGCTTCCGAAACGTTGCCCGAATACTGAGTTTTTTTTTAAACGACAGAACCTTTAACATTAAATATCCCAGTGTTTCTTCAAGACTCCCTGATCCCCTGCCCTTCTCAGGGCTACCAAGTGCGCCTCAAATTGACCATGGTAGCACCTCCATATATCCAGGGTGCTACAGCAGTATCTTCCTCTTAATACTCAATTAAAAATATTGTAGCTTGAATCATTTTTTAGTGTATCACTATCTAATGTTTTGTTGGAGTTTGTACCCTAACCGATGTTTTCTTCTTGGTGGTGTATTTTCAGTTTGCGCGAGTATAGTTCTCAAAATCTGTCTTCATATTTTTTCTATATAGAACTATTAATTCATCGAAAAAAATAGTGATTAATTAATAATAATCAAGAAATAGAGCAATTCCCCCTCCAATACTTTCAATATTAACTAACATTCAATAACAAAAAAAGAGGCAAATCAGGCATCATTTTTATCTAATCAATCATAATACGATTTAGTTTGCGTGATGAGAAAAAAAATATCTTGAAATATTATGTGCATATATTACAAAAATTATCCAAAAACTACCTGCACTGATGTCTGAAGTGAAACTCCTATCATAATAATTCAATTGTCTCGTGTTTTCTTAATTTTTAGTGTTTCTTATGCTACTCGATTTATATTATAGCTCTATATAGCTCTATCACATGTCTAAATTGAAGAAACAATTATAAAAAATAGAAAAGTTGCAATTTTTTTATATTTATGCAAAAAAAAAAACATAGGTGAGAACAACTTTTCTCTCTAAATATATGATATACGGTGTTTTTATTGTTATCTCGAGAAATTTGGAGAGAAATGTTTCTGTTTTAGTGTTCAAAATTCTGGTCGAAAGTAAATAAATTCCTTCCCAAACATATCGGGTTAGCTGGTACCTGGAATATATTAGTGAATGTTCCAAAAAATGCATCAAGTGTTTTATTTCTCGAAATCCCTTTTCACTTTAACATAGAAGTTTCACTTAATAACAAACCAGTGGCGAGGCGTGGGGGCGTTGTAAAACATGAAAATTATAATTATTTTATAGCTGATCAGTTTAATTTATAAGAAGGCAAAATGCTTTATTATTAATATAAATAGAAATTTAAAACCTTTCTTGACAAATGAAAGAAAAATATTGGAAATAAAACAAACAGGGGTGTTAAAAGAAATAAATTAACTCAAGGTCAAAGCAGCTCTCAGGCGATATTCGGAAATAGGGGAAACGTCAGAAAAGCCAGGCAGTAAATATATGATATACGGTGTTTTGCATATTGTTATGTCGAGAAATTTGGAGAGAGAAATATTTCTGTTTTAGAGTTCCAATATTCACTGTTCAGTCTAAGAGAAGGAACTCGCCCTTAACAACAATTAATTTAGAAAATTGTTACTTTGTTGTTTTATGTTTTCTCATTTAAGTTCCTTTTCGTGTAGAGAAATGTAATTCATTTATTACAATTATCCAACCTAAACTACAATGAGTTAATTACTTATACAGTTAAATATTTGGACAACCATTCTCAAACCTGGTTGGTGTTAATAACATGATTAATGAATGTTAAGTTGAGGGCGCCGGTAGCTTAGGGATGTGCATGTTAATTGAGCCCAAGGTCGCGGGTTCAAGACCCGGCCAAGGCTCTTAGTTTATTTCATCTGGGAGGTAAAAAAAAACTTAAGTACGCGGATGGGCCCGAGTCTGTACGATGTCAGGTACTCGTTGAAGATCCCTACCCTATGTGAATAAAAATTTAGGTAGAGTCGGGCTATGTCCACCAGAGTGACGAAAGAGCGCTCTGGTAGTAGGCGATAAGACCTTGTAATTAAAGTCAGGGCATGAATCATAATAACTAACTAATGAATATTAAAACCTAGTAGATGTGTTTAAAATGTTAGTATTTCCGCTAAATATTCTCTTCATAAAGAGAAACCATAAAAATAACACTAATGAGCACGCCAGATTTAGTAGAAAACTTTTAAAATAAAGAAATTACTTATTAGATTTATATACTTCGGCAAACTTTTTAATTTCTTAGTTAACTGAATAGCATGCAGTCGGGTTCAGTGGCACACAGTATTTTTTGGAAAACGGAATGTTTTGATGACCTCCGCTCGTACTACTTCGTAGAGCTCGGGAAATAACGATTTTTTTACATTGTTACTCGACCAGCTATATAAAGTACATATAAGGGAATTTATTTTCGATCCCCTGAAAAAAAAAATCCTGACTATGTGTGTGTCTGTGCGCACGATAACTCCCGATAAAATGAATTCTTCGAATTGAAATTTTATACGTGTATCCAGAATCCAATAAAGATAACACAAGACAACAGCTAAAAACTGCCTATGGGCAGACGTAATTCGAGCGACATCTTTCGATTTTCAGTGAAAATCGGCCTAAGGGAATTAGAGGAGGGTGGCTCAACTCAAGAATACAAATAACTGTCGACTTAATGTTTATATCAATATGAAATTTAATGAAAGGATTCACAAGTCCCCCTGTGTATGACACCTATTGATTTTAACCAAAAAGATAGATTGGTTTCATAGGGAGAACGAAAATTTAGTTGATGAATTCGTGCTGGGGAAGTACCTTGGCGATTCTTCGATTTTTTTTTTCTTAAGGAAGTGAATATGCGCCTCATATAATCAGATATGAAGTGTAAAATATGAAATGTTGACCTCATATATTCGGAGGGTTTGTTTAGTTTTAGTGTTTTCTTCACCATTAGGCCAAACCTCGCCACTGTAATAGTGTCTTTTTTGTATTTTTTTAAAATATACCAAATACACTTAATGATATGTAAATGTCATACCGTGCCTATGCTTTATTTGTTTCGAAAATTTTAATTTTACCTTATTACAAACCATCCACAAGCAAAGAATGTTTTCACGACGACAGGGCTGAAAAATGGATACAGTTTACTAATGCTTTTCATCTAACTTTAAAATAGACACTTTTAGCTGAAGAAATAAGAAATAATTAAGCACCTTAGAGTGAGAGAGGAAGCCCGCCCGGTGGCAACTTTTCATGGCGTACTTTTTAAATAAATTTTTATTTCATAATCACTCAAGCCTTAGTAAAATCCAAAATAAAACCAAACTTTAAAATTTCACTAACAATTGCGCAGTTCGCCATTCACCAGTTAATCCTTAATCAATGATATGCAGATTGTTTCAAATGGATAACATTAGTTGGACTTACTTCGGACCTGAAGTGATCGGTTCGCCCATTAGACGTTCCGCGAATGGTTTGAAAGGCAGATATCCTTGCATGAAATTCAGCTTGTCTTCTGTGGAAAGTAAAGTATATTATTTTTTTAGAAATTCAGGCAACGGAATGGGGATTTTTCGCTCAGGTGAAACATGTCGTAATATTATTATTATTACTTTTTTTTTTTTTGGGGGGGGGGGGGGGGGCAACTTCAGATATACCTAATTATCGGATAAAATGTAGCATGTTTTCCTGTTTTTCGTAAATATCTCATTATCCACAAGACGTATGGAGAAATTTCTTATCAAAATTGAAGAGTTTAATATTTTCTAAAAAAAGAGGATCTCCTGTAATGGCCCACATCACATATTTTTGTTATTTTGCCCATTCCACAAAAAAATGTGTACAAAATCTACAGTCGTGTAACAACTGACCAATATAGCGAGATTATCGAAATATTTATATGGGTCTTCTTCTGACAACAAAACTTATGATAAATACTGTAATAAACCTGTACTGCAGGGGATCCCAGTAGAACAAGGTTGGGACGACTCAAGTTTCAGAGCTTCGTCGCATTGTTCTCCAGACGACGAACTATTCACGGGTTCACAACTCATACTCCGAGTCTGAATACCTTCTCCGCATGACACTGAGCACTGAAAATTTTAATAAATATTTATTCTTTTGCTTCTCCTGAAATATTTTAAAAAATGAAGTGAAAAAACTTTCGATAATAATATTTCAACAATTTTTAATGTTTAAACCTCCGGTGGGGAGAACCTTCAGCCTATACAAGAAGCGTAAAAGACAGGCTTTCTTAAGACCTTCTATGGACTATTTCGCCGACCCTTATTCCTGGGACGCCCTAGTAAGCTAGCCAAAATATTCTCTCACACTCGGCCAACTAATTTCCATAATTTGCCAGTTGCTAGACTTACTCTCACTTCTTACTCTGCCTATTTTGTCGATCTCACAATTTCACGAGAATTTCCATCCACTCTCCCACTTTCACAGCTTGATAGGTGCCCGCCTTCCCTTAAAACTCTTTACCTCTTCCACTCATGACCGATCTCAAGATTTCACAGAAAATACCTATTGCTAAACTTTTTGTCATCTTATACAGGTCGATTGGTGCCCACTCTCTCTTTAAAAACTGTGTCTCTTCACCACTTGTCTGATCTTACAATTCAACTGGAATTTCAATATTTTTTCTAGTTGGCTTGCGAAGGTACAATACTTTTGTAGTATCCTTCACCTCTCTCTCTAAACCCTTCTCATATAATATATAAGAATGGTATACACTGTAGGCTAAAAATACTACTTACTTGAGACCAAGGTCCAGGTTTCCAAGCAGGCGGACATGGTAAGTTTCCACAAAGCTCCTTCTCCCTCGGTTTGGTTCCCATGCAGAGGTAGTCGTTCACCTAAAATAATATCTAGGTTATAAAATGCTGACGCTATATTTAGGAGGGTTGACGTCTCCTATAGGGCTGTGGAGCAAGAAGTGGAGATAGAAGTACGTTTTAACCAGATCCAGTGTCTAGTCTGAGCTTGCAAATGTTCAGCTCTATAATGATTGAAAGAGTCGACAGTATCTTTACAATTGAGAGAAGTCGAGGTTCTGTCGTGTAAATAAAAAACTCAGATTTAGTTTAAGATTTCGGTTTGTCTGGTAGAGAACTCTGCCAGGGAACAGTTCTCTACCAATCGCAAACACTACCTTCACCATACACATCCACTCGAGTCGTTATAAGGCCCTGAAGAAGGAAATAAATAATTTCCGAAACGCTAGCCAAATACTGAGTATTTCCATAGTTAGATAAGAGATGGTTGTGTGGATGTGAAAAATGTTCGTCAGTTTGGGTTCAAAATTCAAAAAGCTGCATTCTCTATTTCGCCTCTTCGAAATGAGTGTTTTTTATGATCAACGAACAAGACGAATAATCTCAGTGACACATGAAAAGAAAAAAAAGTATCTAATAAACTGGTGAAGTTGAAATCCTATTTACAATGATGGGTTTTGGAAATTTCAAAAAGGGTCGGTCTCCAAAAATTATTCATTTATTTTGTTTCATTGATATTTCGCCCGTTCGGGCATTTTCAGAGCATTTTTGTTATCTGTACTAAAGTAAAATGTAATTCAAAAGTACATAGTTGCTGTGAAAATTATTTCTGGCACAAATATACAGTTTTACATACCTTCATATCCCAATCTAGGATCTCAGCGACGTCAAATATGAACATTTATATAATTTCATTATATAAAATTATATAAAAAAAGGAAAACAAATTCTTTACATAGTTTTTCCCCCAAAAACATATTCTATACTGTTAAGTGTAAAATGAGTTATAGTGAAAGTGGGAGATCGTGATTTTAATTTTAATTAAAAAATTGCCAATCAGTGAGTAGTGCACAAATCGGAAATGGCTTTTCCTAGATGCTGGTCGCAACAAAAAAACATTATTTTTTCTCTTGTAAATCGATTATAATAAGTCTCCTTGCTTCCTGATTTGAAATTTTGCTACTTTTTTCTAGAAAACGGAAGAGAAAAGCCTCCTTTAATCGAACCAACCAGCATTTATACTGCCCTTATACCAATAAGTGTAATAGATTATTATTAGTTATATAATCGTTCAAAAATTCGATGTTAAGGTTTCATCGGAATTTCATATTTTCAGATACATTGAACTCAAAAGTGCCTAAAAAATCGAATTTCAGTCTGAGTGTGTGTGTGAGCACGATGGAACGAACATATGTAATTGTACATGTGGATTGAGAAGCCCCCTTGTAACACATCTAGCTAATTTCAGCCAAATCGGCCGAAGGAAAGGGGAGGATTAAAGGGGGACCTAACTCTCGTGTGGGTGCATTCAGAAATCCATAAGTAAGACATCTATTGATTTTTAACCAAATTAGGCAAAGGATAAAAGGGGTTAAGAGGGAGAGCGAAAACGTAATTCAAAACAAAATAATTCGCCACTCTCCTGCTCTCCCCAATATTCTATTATATATTTAAAAAAAAAAAACTTTTTCTCAAGAAAAAAAAAAACGCAAGTACATGCCTTTGTTAAAGTAGAGTTTGCTTTTCTCATGCAGCTGAATGTTCTAGATCTTGTTCCACCGCCACAACTAACAGAGCAATCGCTCCAACTACTTCCTACCCATCTGGAACAATTCAAATCCCATACATCATTTATTTTAAAATAAATAATAAAAAAAGCACGCTAAAAAAATATATATGTTACCGTCAAAAGCCAAATTCAAGCAATTCGCGAAGTGACTAGGCAAACCCAAAATTCCTAAAGACTGCAGACACTAAAAGGACAGATTACTACTGGCTTTCAATACTGTACGGTTTTAATGTACTAATATTCTTAAACGGGGAACCTGCACTTTTTAATTAAAATGACATCTTTTAAAAGAAAATTTTGTCTTATACAAATCATATCATATCAAAGAATAAAATGTTGTCCCTCCCGTCGTTTCTTTTAATGAAGCAGTACAGGATCTCAGGTCGTATATATTTAACCATTGATCAAAAAGTCAACAACAGTCACTTTTTTTAGGGTCTTCTAGGTCGTTAGAAGTTTCGGGGTTTGCCTAGTCACTTCGCAAGCGAATTGCCTAAATTCGGCTTTTGACCGTAATATATATATTACATTTAATATAAAATATTAAAACAATTCATATGAAAACATTCATGCCATGCAGATTTATATAGGGCCTGCCTAACGCGAAACTTGGACACATAAGCAGAGAGATAGGTATCTGGTAGTTATAATTTAAGTAAATCTTAACCATTTACTGAATGGACACCCTCCACTGAATAGTCAAGCCCTTCTGTACAGCCAACCCCCTACCGTTCGGCCAACCCTTACTGTACAGTCTGTGTAAAAATTAGGTAAGTGTGGTCAATAATTAGGTAAGTGATGGGGAATGATTAGGTAACTGAGGGAAAATCCAAGAAAGGATTAACAATATTCATTGTCAATCACTCCTATAGATTTAGAAAGTATATGATTAATAATGATACAAACATAATTTATTTATTCCAAAAACTGGATTTACACGATTTTGGTGAGTTCTCTCACCATGGTGTTTCTATCCTGTCTTTTGTATTTGAACATTTTCCCAATTTTAGAGCTGAATTAATGACATGTATGC
Organism: Aradus depressus; assembly: GCA_963662175.1. NCBI lineage: Eukaryota > Metazoa > Arthropoda > Insecta > Hemiptera > Aradidae > Aradus > Aradus depressus. Next base: position 42,075,836 of record OY759218.1, on the reverse strand, counting down.
ATTCTGACTGCTATTAAGATTATCTAGACGAGTTATTTGCAGAAATAATCCTCATTAGAAATTTTCCAAGTTAGAATTCAGGCTGGTTACGTTCATCTTTATCTCTGTCTATATGGTCTTAGGTCGCTTTAGGTAGGACACCTTCTAATATTTTATTTATATTCATTCTTTCTCAATATTATTTATTTTCACAAAATATAGTTATTTAGCATGCAAAATATATACTACACATTGTAAAATCTAATTCAAAGTTAGAAAGTTATTCTTCACTATTTAATTAATTTTTTGAATATTTCGTTCAGTAATCAGATGAAGAAAGAAAAAAATAAAATGTGTGTTAATTCACAGAATCTGCAATTTCCAAGTGAAACTTCTTTAGTTTACTAGCATTATGTCTTAAATTTAATAGGTTTATTTTACTTTCATAATCGGAAGTGCATATAGGATGTATCGGTAAAAGGTATAATTGAATTAGAAGAATTAATATATGATATTTAATTTAAAAAAAATTAAATTTTATATTATCAAAGTATGTTTTATGTATTCTATTTACATATTTTCAAAATTATTACTTTTTACGTCATTGTTTTCATTAGCAGTTACTGCGTTTTTACGGGAGAATTTTGTAAAAATGAAACAATAGCTTTGTGATAGCTGAAATGAGTAAAACAAACCATTGTTGCACGTTCGCCACGAACAAAATTACAGTTCGGTTTTCGTGACGCACAACGATTTAAAAGAAATTTTACTTCAATAAGGGTCCCGTTCTTTCACAATTGATGGTGTAGTATTTTTGCTATTACAAGAATCTAATTTTTGAGAAACCTTCCGATTGAACTCGTGCCAACGCATTTATTCGAATTACAAAAAAAAAAAAAAAATAATAATACAACGAAATAAGTGAGTATATTTTTGAAATTCAGATAATAATACTTTTGCAACGATATTCCTTCAACAAGTTTATTTATTTATTTTTTCTGGCGCTTAATTAGTTACTAATAAACTCTGAGATTATTTCTACGGGCAAATATGACCTACCTACATTTCAAAGTGTAGTTTTTTAAGTCAAACACTTCAAAAGTTATAAAGCTGTAACTGATAGACACCGTGATCCTCCATATTGGTTCCGTTTTTACCTGTGACACGGAACCCTAAAAAACGTTTCACATAATAATAAAGCGTATTCCAAGCGACGTGAAACTGTGCTCATGACCTTGAATGTTAGGATATATTGTACAGTCTCAGGTAAAAACTGAACGAAAAACACTATTAACTTTTCCATCTATCTGTATATTTATTTATAAATTATTTTTTTAATCCTCATTCATTTATTTAATACTAACTATTCATTCTTAAATTAAACATTTTTTTCTGTTGTAAATTAATGAAAAATGAAAAACAAACTAACAAGGAGTCAAAGTTAAAAAAACCAAGAAGACTAAAAAGATAACTTTACATACACAAACAGTGGTGCCACAACATTTCAATTTTTCCCCAGATTTTCTTTCAGAAAAATTCTTAAATGTCTCTCTCTACATCAGAAAATATAGCTATTTTCATAGAATAAGCATATTTAAAAATAATTGATAAAATAAACACAAAAAATGTATATAGAAATTACTTATATATATTTTTTTAAATTGAGGTATTACCATATTAATATATGGTTTACAAAACACACTACTCGGCCTTATGGGATCCAGAAAGTTTTTTTAATAAACAGTTGTTATAAATTACGTTTCTCCGAATGAAGTTTATAAGTGCCTAACCCCTGCATGGCAACACTACCTGCTGAACCTGTTCAACAGAGTGATGGAGGAAGAACGAGCGACCCAGACGACCCACACAACTATCGAACTGTAGCTTTAGTTAATACTATGCCGAAAATCTTCACCTCGATACAAAACAAGAGACTTTCAGCCTGGATAGAAACAGAAGGCTTACTACCAGAAGCACAATCAGGTTTCAGAACAGGCCGAGGCTGCTCCGATAACATCTTCTGTTTGCAAGCTATTATATATAACAATATCCGTTTAAAAAGTAGGTATCTTTATGCTTATTTCATAGATTTAAAGAAAGCTTTTGACTCCCTAAACCGCCACATCTTATGGAATAAACTATCATCCATTGGAGTGAGTAAAAAGTTTATAGCAGTGCTTCAAAGTTTTTACAATAATGCAAATGTAACAGTTTCCACACCTTCAGGTCAAACAAAGAATATCAAGGTAGAAACAGGGGTGCTGCAAGGAGATTCTATCAGTCCCACTCTATTTAACTTGTTCCTGTTCGACATAGAAAAATTATTTAAAGAAAATGGCTTCAGAGGAGTAAATATCGATGGCAAAAACGACATTATATTCCTAATGTATGCAGACGATTTGGTAATGTTTAGTGATACTCCCAAAGATTTGCAGAACAAACTTAATTATCTCAGCACTTACCTGAAAGAAAACTTACTAGAACTCAACACCCAGAAATCAAAAATTCTCATTTTTCATAGAAGTCCTAACCAAAAACTTCAAACACCATTCTACTACCAAGGAAACATAATAGAAGTGGTAAAAAAACAAACTTACCTAGGAATTCCTTTTTCAAAAACAGGAAGATTTAGCGAAACTGCAGACGTCTACATTTCCAAAGCGAACAAAGCCACAGGAGTAACCATCCACACTTTAGCGGCAGCAAGATCGGACAGTTGGGACACCAAGAAGAAACTGCTGGAGTCAGTCACACTGGCCACTCTGTTGTACTCCTCGGAAATATGGGCTTTAGAATACCTGGAGAAACTAGATACGGTGCTCACAAGATACTACAAAAGAGTACTGAAGCTTCCAAAGTCAACTCCAAACAGCTTCGTGAGAGTAGAGACTAACAGCTACAATCTTAGTGCCATCGTAATCGGAAGAGCAGTGGGCTGGTGGAGCAAAATACTGGAGATGCCGGCCGACAGGTACCCTAGACTGTGTTACGAACGTCTCCTGTTCCTGAGCAAGCAGCCTTCAGACCTACCGGCCTACAACTGGGTGACTCAACTCCGGAATATCCTAACCTCTGTAGGCTATTCATGGTTATGGGATACTCAGGACCCTGATCTTATCAGCAGGCATAAGAAAAAGATTGTGAGTAGATTTGAAGAAAGGAGCAGCGATAGAGACATTCAGCACATTTTCGAATCTAACTATAACCTCACATACAAGGATATTTACTGTTACAACGTCTACTTAAAGCTGAGGACAAATATCGAGAGGACGAGAGTGTTGGCTCAGATACGGCTGTGTAGAGAAAGCCTGGCTAGAGTGACGGTGGGAGGAGTGACCTACCTCTTCAACAGGGAAGACAGCTGTAGTGTCTGCAACGAAGACCGACCGGACGACATCCACCATTTCTTCATGGAGTGTCCAGCCTTCAGCCAACTAAGAAAAAAGTACCTGGTAGAAGCACTAAAGAGCCCGCAACCTCACAAGACCCTTTTCAACATTGAAAACAACCAAAACCTCAATAATATTATACTATACATAGTAAGGGCGCTAAAAATCAGAGGACATTGAAGTATTTAAATAAAATACCATTTTTATTTTTGTTTTAATTTGTTAATTAACAGTTAGGTTCTATATTACTTTGTATTTTATTATTATTATTATTTTAAATTTTCATTTATTTGTACTTTTTTTAAACTGAATAATGTATATATCATAAACAGGCCGAACCCTGAGCCTAAAAGATGTATTTCTTAAAGGCTAATAAAGAATTGAATTGAATAAATTACGTTTCGCCCATTTCGGGCATTATCAAACTAAAAACAATATCAAACAAAATTCGGAAGTCATATTACATTAAAAATCGAGTCAATTCAGCATTAGTCAAAAATAAATTTGCAATAAGAAAATTTGATAAATACATATATAAAAATGTTTTAATACAAACATTATATAGCTTAACTAACCCTATTAAAAGTATGGTCAATTCGTAGACTACATAATCAGTCCAAAATTTATTATTTTCGTCATTAATGCATTAATAAACAATTTGTTTTATTTTTTATACAAATCCATCAATCATTTCGCTAAAACTACACAATAATGTTTTTTTTTTTTTTGTATATTAGGATTGATATTTCTTTTTTATTGTTCAATTTAATTCTTTCACACGTTCTGGAGACCATAAGGCCGAATAGTGTATTTTCTAAGCCATCATATTATCTTAATTAATTATAATTAACAAATTAAATTACTAATAATGGTAACAACAAAATAGTCGAGCAACGTAATAAACCAGTGTTTGGAGTCGTGCAATAAAATGACCAACTACACCGGAAGCGCGCTCTAATAGTAAGGGGAGGTGCCTCTCACAACAGAACAACCAATTGGAATTATTCCTGCCTATATTTAGTTAATTAAATTATGTTAATTGTTCGTAAAGTTTAATTCAAATTAACACATATTTTATTTTGGATAATGTTTGTTCAAATGATGAATGTTCGTCTTTACATATTTTTACTGAGAACATTCGCAATCCAAAAAGAAGCAGTCACTCTCCCGGCCCGACATTGGAAATACATAAACGAGAGTGAATATGAGAGAGTATAGGGGAACGTATGTAATCGGCCGGAAGTGCGATGCGGAGTTTTTAAAGGAATTTCATGTTTTCCAATCTCCTGACATCAAAAATGAAAAAAAAAAAAAATTATTTGTGTGGGTTTATGAACACGACAACTCCCGGTAGAATGAACATATCGACACGAAATTGTATATGTGCACCCAAAAACCTCTAAGAATGACACCTATTAGTTTTCAGCCAAATTGAACAAAGGGTAGGGGGGAGATTAGAGGGGGGGGGGGGGGGGGGCAAAACACAAAAATTCAGAAAGCTGCCGTTGTAATTAATATATTGACACGAAATTTCGTGTGTAAATTCAAAGCCCTCTAAGGACGTCACTTATTAATTTTCAGAGAATCAGGGAAGGGAGGGATCCGAGGGGGCTCAATTCAAAAATCTCGATAAATGCAGATTTAATGAAAGTATCGACATGAAATTATATATTTAAATTCAAAACCCCATAAAGTTGGCAGCTATTAATTTTCCGACAAATCGGTTGAAGGGAAGGTAAGCTCGACTCAAATACCCTAATAATTGCCGATGTAATAAATGTATCGACACAAAATTTACTATGAGGTTTCAGAAGCTACTATGTAAGTCAAATATTGAGTTTTAGGACAAACGATCTGGCTTCGGAGAGAGAGTGAAAAGATAATTGATTAATTCCTGATGGGGAAGTACATCGCCTGTGATTCACCGTCGACGTTTTTTGTTTATTTTACTAAAAATATAAGATGTCTTGCCTTTAATATAAAAACCTCAGATAAAGACATCACGTACACAAAACACAATAGGAACTGACTGAGGTTGCTCCAGTGTGAGAGCAGGTTGCTAGCTAGTTGTTCTGAAATAAGGGCCCCCTCACATCACGTACACAAAACACAATAGGGACTGACTGAGGTTGCTCCAGTGTGAGAGCAGGTTGCTAGTTAGTTGCTCTGAAATAAGAGCCGCCTCACACGCCCGTATTTTTGAAGCTACTGATACCTACTTTGGTGGACATGGATGAGTGTTGCACTGAATCATTTTGACTTGAGGTTGTTGTGAGGAGTCGCATAACTGCGAATCAACTATTTGTCCGGATACCACATTTCGGCAAAGTACCTGCGACATCTTGTATCCTGTCAAATAAAACATTGTTAATATAAACTTCGTAAACAAATGATTTATTGATATTTTTTTCAATAATATGAACATGGTTTATGTTATGAGAAGCTTCTGTGTGGACTGCCTGACAGGACATGTGTGAGTTCCAACAAGCCCCTGTTCTCTTCTCCAGAACTAACTTTCTGCGGAATCGGCTGAAGGGGAGGGGAGATCAGAGGGGAGGCTCAACTGAAAACCCAATAACTGCAGATGCAATGTATCGACATAAAATCGCATATTTGAAGTCATAACCCAACAAGGACATAACTTGTCAAATTTCAGCGATATCAGCCGAAGGGAAAGGGGGGGTAATAACTGCCAATATAATTAATATATCGACACAAAATAAATTTAGTATGAGGATATAGAAGCCCCTTTGTAAATCAACTATTGACTATTAGCGGAAACGGTCGATTGGACTTGGAGGGGGGCCGATAAGTTAATTGATTAATTCGTGCTGAGGAAATATATTTCCGGTGATTTACCGACTTATTTTTATTTTTTCAACTAGTGGTGACGTTTTTTATATACCTGATTAGCGAATAGTAATTTTTTTTTTTTTTTTCATTTAGTCAAGCATTTAAATACATTTAAAGTTTTACCAGTTCCACAGGTGACGGAGCAGAGAGACGCCGGCTGAACTGACCAATGATATAGAGGCTGACTGCATGTAGAGCCATCCCCTCCACACACCCCGCACATATCCACCCTGGCATCTGACCCGATCACCAGGTCGCAACCCACCTTCTGCAAACAGGAATACACACTAATTATATCCAATAGTACAAAAATAATAATAAAATACAAAGAGCATCTTTTCAAATGAAAGGTTCATTGTACACAGGTATTCCAATCCTATCAGTGTTTGCCTTTGTAAAACATTAAAATTATAATTATTTATTAATAATATCTAGATGATGTTGTCATACCTTTCGGTGGAAACCGTCGTGACTTGCTGTTGGTCGAGTACTGTGGGCGAGCGCTTTCGATGTGAATCATCTTCAAGCCACTGTTAGTGTTGTATTGAGGTTAGTCCTTGTTTTGTTGTCTTGTATGGGTCCGTTTCAGGTAATTTGTTTATCTCTCTGGTCCGTCTCAGGCAGTCTGTTTGTCTATGAGTTCGGGCTCAGGTAGTCTGTTTACAGATGAAAGTGGTCTAAGTTGGAGAAGCGATGTCTGTTTACATCCATGTCTCATGTCTGGGTGTGTGTCTTTGATGGTATAATATATTATAGTGCTACATAGTGACAATAAATTGTTTATTTTATTACCGATTTTTTATTGTTTCCTATCAAAAATCATTTAGGCAGGGTTTGGTTTATATTTTTCGATATTTCACATTAAATGTACTACTAATCATAAAGTTAAAACTTTTACTAACAATTTTAGTAATATTTTAATCTCATTTTGGAACAACAGGGATGCAACTATACTGAATTACCCCGTTTTTGATATAAACAACCTCAAAATTACTAGAACACAGACCCAAGTTGAAAAAAGCTTAATGGTCTTTCAGCAACATAGACTTAGCTATTTATTAATAATTATGTATAGAATTTAAAAAGGATATATTTAGTTATTAACCAAATACTAATGTAAAGCTAACTACTAAAAAAGTAAAATTAAAATCTATTGGAAAACCTATTGACACTATGAAGTAGAAAACTGATGGTTTACAGCCGCCATTTTCTCGAAACAAGAAATTTCGAGACAGGTCACTGTTCTGGTAAAGGTGCGATATGATGTTTCTATGGGTATTGTGTCCTATGTCGTCCCGTGGTTGGGCGGTGGTCTGTATGAATGAACGAATGGGTTCTGAATATCTGGTTTTGAGTCTTCGGCCTGTTTGTCCAATGTATGTATGGTTGCAGGTACATGTCAGTTTGTATACGCCATTCGTGTCCAAACGGACCCTTCTAAGACAAAAAACACGGACTAACCTCCGTACAACATTAACAGTGGCTTGAAGATAATATCTTTACATCGAAAGCGTTCGCCCACAGTACTCGACCAGCACCCAGTGACGAAGGTTTCCACCGAAAGATATATCTAGATGGTCTCGGTTTTGAAGTTGATTGATTGTTTAAATTATGGGTGAGTACACGATAATTTTTCAGTCAATCTATTATCTGTGGCCATGATTTACTTTTAACTTCTCTTAAATCCAGATTCGGTAGACATGATGTCCGCATCGAGATGCAGGTCTATCTGCTTACCCCTCCCCCTTCCTTTACGGATGAATAAATAGTATCCTGACAGAATGAAGCGAGTGTATATAATATATAAATACAAACCTTAACCATATTAATGATATATTTTTGTTTTTATTTTAAATAGTGTGAAAATTCTATTCTTGATGATGTAGCTTTGTTTAGAAGATTTACTTTATGTGTGACATCATCTTTTCTTTAAATATTATATTTTATTTCAAAACTTCTGCTCGCTCAAGATGTTGCCTTTGTTTAGATATCATATTATTTGTTCTTGTTTTTAAATGTTCACTCATCATATATGTTTTACTTACAATTAGTCATAATTGTCTGTGTATATATAGGTATAATAAATTTTAAAAAACTAATAAGAAAAACAAAAAAAATTTCTAGTTTGTTTTGGTGTAAATAATTTTGTTTTTTTAGTCACATGCAGTTTTATTGTCATATATTTACTCATAACTAGCATATATAACTCACTGATAATGTATACATGTCAATACAGGCCCTGAAGAAGGCACACTAGTGCCGAAAGCTTGGCAGAAATTCTACAAGTTTGTTTTTATCGAGCACAAAAGCCTCATCTCTCCTTCCTATTATTTATTAAGAACAGTTAGTTAAGTTATTATGACTCATGCCCGAGCTTCAATTACAAGGTCATATCGCTCACTACCAGAGCGTACCTTCGCCACTCTGGTGGACATTATATTATTTATTATTTTTTTATTACGCCATTTAATATTTACAGAAATAAAAAAAATAAATGATTACATCAGTGGGGTACCTCCTCCCAGACGATAAAGTCTGTGAGGGGAAGCAGTCAGCTAGGACAATAAAATAAATGATTACATCAGTGGGGTACCTCCTCCCAGACGATAGAGTCTGTGAGGGGAAGCAGTCAGCTAGGACAATAAAATAAATGATTACATCAGTGGGGTACCTCCTCCCAGACGATAAAGTCTGTGAGGGGAAGCAGTCAGCTAGGACAATAAAATAAATGATTACATCAGTGGGGTACCTCCTCCCAGACGATAGAGTCTGTGAGGGGAAGCAGTCAGCTAGGACAATAAAATAAATGATTACATCAGTGGGGTACCTCCTCCCAGACGATAAAGTCTGTGAGGGGAAGCAGTCAGCTAGGACAATAAAATAAATGATTACATCAGTGGGGTACCTCCTCCCAGACGATAGAGTCTGTGAGGGGAAGCAGTCAGCTAGGACAATAAAATAAATGATTACATCAGTGGGGTACCTCCTCCCAGACGATAAAGTCTGTGAGGGGAAGCAGTCAGCTAGGACAATAAAATAAATGATTACATCAGTGGGGTACCTCCTCCCAGACGATAAAGTCTGTGAGGGGAAGCAGTCAGCTAGGACAATAAAATAAATGATTACATCAGTGGGGTACCTCCTCCCAGACGATAAAGTCTGTGAGGGGAAGCAGTCAGCTAGGACAATAAAATAAATGATTACATCAGTGGGGTACCTCCTCCCAGACGATAAAGTCTGTGAGGGGAAGCAGTCAGCTAGGACAATAAAATAAATGATTACATCAGTGGGGTACCTCCTCCCAGACGATAAAGTCTGTGAGGGGAAGCAGTCAGCTAGGACAATAAAATAAATGATTACATCAGTGGGGTACCTCCTCCCAGACGATAGAGTCTGTGAGGGGAAGCAGTCAGCTAGGACAATAAAATAAATGATTACATCAGTGGGGTACCTCCTCCCAGACGATAAAGTCTGTGAGGGGAAGCAGTCACCTAGGACAATAAAATAAATGATTACATCAGTGGGGTACCTCCTCCCAGACGATAAAGTCTGTGAGGGGAAGCAGTCAGCTAGGACAATAAAATAAATGATTACATCAGTGGGGTACCTCCTCCCAGACGATAAAGTCTGTGAGGGGAAGCAGTCAGCTAGGACAATAAAATAAATGATTTCATCAGTGGGGTACCTCCTCCCAGACGATAAAGTCTGTGAGGGGAAGCAGTCAGCTAGGACAATAAAATAAATGATTACATGAGTGGGGTACCTCCTCCCAGACGATAGAGTCTGTGAGGGGAAGCAGTCAGCTAGGACAATAAAATAAATGATTACATCAGTGGGGTACCTCCTCCCAGACGATAAAGTCTGTGAGGGGAAGCAGTCAGCTAGGACAATAAAATAAATGATTACATGAGTGGGGTACCTCCTCCCAGACGATAGAGTCTGTGAGGGGAAGCAGTCAGCTAGGACAATAAAATAAATGATTACATCAGTGGGGTACCTCCTCCCAGACGATAAAGTCTGTGAGGGGAAGCAGTCAGCTAGGACAATAAAATAAATGATTACATGAGTGGGGTACCTCCTCCCAGACGATAGAGTCTGTGAGGGGAAGCAGTCAGCTAGGACAATAAAATAAATGATTACATCAGTGGGGTACCTCCTCCCAGACGATAAAGTCTGTGAGGGGAAGCAGTCAGCTAGGACAATAAAATAAATGATTACATCAGTGGGGTACCTCCTCCCAGACGATAAAGTCTGTGAGGGGAAGCAGTCAGCTAGGACAATAAAATAAATGATTACATGAGTGGGGTACCTCCTCCCAGACGATAGAGTCTGTGAGGGGAAGCAGTCAGCTAGGACAATAAAATAAATGATTACATCAGTGGGGTACCTCCTCCCAGACGATAAAGTCTGTGAGGGGAAGCAGTCAGCTAGGACAATAAAATAAATGATTACATCAGTGGGGTACCTCCTCCCAGACGATAAAGTCTGTGAGGGGAAGCAGTCAGCTAGGACAATAAAATAAATGATTACATCAGTGGGGTACCTCCTCCCAGACGATAGAGTCTGTGAGGGGAAGCAGTCAGCTAGGACAATAAAATAAATGATTACATCAGTGGGGTACCTCCTCCCAGACGATAAAGTCTGTGAGGGGAAGCAGTCAGCTAGGACAATAAAATAAATGATTACATCAGTGGGGTACCTCCTCCCAGACGATAGAGTCTGTGAGGGGAAGCAGTCAGCTAGGACAATAAAATAAATGATTACATCAGTGGGGTACCTCCTCCCAGACGATAAAGTCTGTGAGGGGAAGCAGTCAGCTAGGACAATAAAATAAATGATTACATCAGTGGGGTACCTCCTCCCAGACGATAAAGTCTGTGAGGGGAAGCAGTCAGCTAGGACAATAAAATAAATGATTACATCAGTGGGGTACCTCCTCCCAGACGATAAAGTCTGTGAGGGGAAGCAGTCAGCTAGGACAATAAAATAAATGATTACATCAGTGGGGTACCTCCTCCCAGACGATAAAGTCTGTGAGGGGAAGCAGTCAGCTAGGACAATAAAATAAATGATTACATCAGTGGGGTACCTCCTCCCAGACGATAGAGTCTGTGAGGGGAAGCAGTCAGCTAGGACAATAAAATAAATGATTACATCAGTGGGGTACCTCCTCCCAGACGATAAAGTCTGTGAGGGGAAGCAGTCAGCTAGGACAATAAAATAAATGATTACATCAGTGGGGTACCTCCTCCCAGACGATAAAGTCTGTGAGGGGAAGCAGTCAGCTAGGACAATAAAATAAATGATTACATCAGTGGGGTACCTCCTCCCAGACGATAAAGTCTGTGAGGGGAAGCAGTCAGCTAGGACAATAAAATAAATGATTACATCAGTGGGGTACCTCCTCCCAGACGATAGAGTCTGTGAGGGGAAGCAGTCAGCTAGGACAATAAAATAAATGATTACATCAGTGGGGTACCTCCTCCCAGACGATAAAGTCTGTGAGGGGAAGCAGTCAGCTAGGACAATAAAATAAATGATTACATCAGTGGGGTACCTCCTCCCAGACGATAGAGTCTGTGAGGGGAAGCAGTCAGCTAGGACAATAAAATAAATGATTACATCAGTGGGGTACCTCCTCCCAGACGATAAAGTCTGTGAGGGGAAGCAGTCAGCTAGGACAATAAAATAAATGATTACATCAGTGGGGTACCTCCTCCCAGACGATAAAGTCTGTGAGGGGAAGCAGTCAGCTAGGACAATAAAATAAATGATTACATCAGTGGGGTACCTCCTCCCAGACGATAAAGTCTGTGAGGGGAAGCAGTCAGCTAGGACAATAAAATAAATGATTACATCAGTGGGGTACCTCCTCCCAGACGATAAAGTCTGTGAGGGGAAGCAGTCAGCTAGGACAATAAAATAAATGATTACATCAGTGGGGTACCTCCTCCCAGACGATAAAGTCTGTGAGGGGAAGCAGTCAGCTAGGACAATAAAATAAATGATTACATCAGTGGGGTACCTCCTCCCAGACGATAGAGTCTGTGAGGGGAAGCAGTCAGCTAGGACAATAAAATAAATGATTACATCAGTGGGGTACCTCCTCCCAGACGATAAAGTCTGTGAGGGGAAGCAGTCACCTAGGACAATAAAATAAATGATTACATCAGTGGGGTACCTCCTCCCAGACGATAAAGTCTGTGAGGGGAAGCAGTCAGCTAGGACAATAAAATAAATGATTACATCAGTGGGGTACCTCCTCCCAGACGATAAAGTCTGTGAGGGGAAGCAGTCAGCTAGGACAATAAAATAAATGCTTTCATCAGTGGGGTACCTCCTCCCAGACGATAAAGTCTGTGAGGGGAAGCAGTCAGCTAGGACAATAAAATAAATGATTACATGAGTGGGGTACCTCCTCCCAGACGATAGAGTCTGTGAGGGGAAGCAGTCAGCTAGGACAATAAAATAAATGATTACATCAGTGGGGTACCTCCTCCCAGACGATAAAGTCTGTGAGGGGAAGCAGTCAGCTAGGACAATAAAATAAATGATTACATGAGTGGGGTACCTCCTCCCAGACGATAGAGTCTGTGAGGGGAAGCAGTCAGCTAGGACAATAAAATAAATGATTACATCAGTGGGGTACCTCCTCCCAGACGATAAAGTCTGTGAGGGGAAGCAGTCAGCTAGGACAATAAAATAAATGATTACATGAGTGGGGTACCTCCTCCCAGACGATAGAGTCTGTGAGGGGAAGCAGTCAGCTAGGACAATAAAATAAATGATTACATCAGTGGGGTACCTCCTCCCAGACGATAAAGTCTGTGAGGGGAAGCAGTCAGCTAGGACAATAAAATAAATGATTACATCAGTGGGGTACCTCCTCCCAGACGATAAAGTCTGTGAGGGGAAGCAGTCAGCTAGGACAATAAAATAAATGATTACATGAGTGGGGTACCTCCTCCCAGACGATAGAGTCTGTGAGGGGAAGCAGTCAGCTAGGACAATAAAATAAATGATTACATCAGTGGGGTACCTCCTCCCAGACGATAAAGTCTGTGAGGGGAAGCAGTCAGCTAGGACAATAAAATAAATGATTACATCAGTGGGGTACCTCCTCCCAGACGATAAAGTCTGTGAGGGGAAGCAGTCAGCTAGGACAATAAAATAAATGATTACATCAGTGGGGTACCTCCTCCCAGACGATAGAGTCTGTGAGGGGAAGCAGTCAGCTAGGACAATAAAATAAATGATTACATCAGTGGGGTACCTCCTCCCAGACGATAAAGTCTGTGAGGGGAAGCAGTCAGCTAGGACAATAAAATAAATGATTACATCAGTGGGGTACCTCCTCCCAGACGATAGAGTCTGTGAGGGGAAGCAGTCAGCTAGGACAATAAAATAAATGATTACATCAGTGGGGTACCTCCTCCCAGACGATAAAGTCTGTGAGGGGAAGCAGTCAGCTAGGACAATAAAATAAATGATTACATCAGTGGGGTACCTCCTCCCAGACGATAAAGTCTGTGAGGGGAAGCAGTCAGCTAGGACAATAAAATAAATGATTACATCAGTGGGGTACCTCCTCCCAGACGATAAAGTCTGTGAGGGGAAGCAGTCAGCTAGGACAATAAAATAAATGATTACATCAGTGGGGTACCTCCTCCCAGACGATAAAGTCTGTGAGGGGAAGCAGTCAGCTAGGACAATAAAATAAATGATTACATCAGTGGGGTACCTCCTCCCAGACGATAGAGTCTGTGAGGGGAAGCAGTCAGCTAGGACAATAAAATAAATGATTACATCAGTGGGGTACCTCCTCCCAGACGATAAAGTCTGTGAGGGGAAGCAGTCAGCTAGGACAATAAAATAAATGATTACATCAGTGGGGTACCTCCTCCCAGACGATAAAGTCTGTGAGGGGAAGCAGTCAGCTAGGACAATAAAATAAATGATTACATCAGTGGGGTACCTCCTCCCAGACGATAAAGTCTGTGAGGGGAAGCAGTCAGCTAGGACAATAAAATAAATGATTACATCAGTGGGGTACCTCCTCCCAGACGATAGAGTCTGTGAGGGGAAGCAGTCAGCTAGGACAATAAAATAAATGATTACATCAGTGGGGTACCTCCTCCCAGACGATAAAGTCTGTGAGGGGAAGCAGTCAGCTAGGACAATAAAATAAATGATTACATCAGTGGGGTACCTCCTCCCAGACGATAAAGTCTGTGAGGGGAAGCAGTCAGCTAGGACAATAAAATAAATGATTACATCAGTGGGGTACCTCCTCCCAGACGATAAAGTCTGTGAGGGGAAGCAGTCAGCTAGGACAATAAAATAAATGATTACATCAGTGGGGTACCTCCTCCCAGACGATAGAGTCTGTGAGGGGAAGCAGTCAGCTAGGACAATAAAATAAATGATTACATCAGTGGGGTACCTCCTCCCAGACGATAAAGTCTGTGAGGGGAAGCAGTCAGCTAGGACAATAAAATAAATGATTACATCAGTGGGGTACCTCCTCCCAGACGATAAAGTCTGTGAGGGGAAGCAGTCAGCTAGGACAATAAAATAAATGATTACATCAGTGGGGTACCTCCTCCCAGACGATAGAGTCTGTGAGGGGAAGCAGTCAGCTAGGACAATAAAATAAATGATTACATCAGTGGGGTACCTCCTCCCAGACGATAAAGTCTGTGAGGGGAAGCAGTCAGCTAGGACAATAAAATAAATGATTACATCAGTGGGGTACCTCCTCCCAGACGATAAAGTCTGTGAGGGGAAGCAGTCAGCTAGGACAATAAAATAAATGATTACATCAGTGGGGTACCTCCTCCCAGACGATAAAGTCTGTGAGGGGAAGCAGTCAGCTAGGACAATAAAATAAATGATTACATCAGTGGGGTACCTCCTCCCAGACGATAAAGTCTGTGAGGGGAAGCAGTCAGCTAGGACAATAAAATAAATGATTACATCAGTGGGGTACCTCCTCCCAGACGATAGAGTCTGTGAGGGGAAGCAGTCAGCTAGGACAATAAAATAAATGATTACATCAGTGGGGTACCTCCTCCCAGACGATAAAGTCTGTGAGGGGAAGCAGTCAGCTAGGACAATAAAATAAATGATTACATCAGTGGGGTACCTCCTCCCAGACGATAAAGTCTGTGAGGGGAAGCAGTCAGCTAGGACAATAAAATAAATGATTACATCAGTGGGGTACCTCCTCCCAGACGATAAAGTCTGTGAGGGGAAGCAGTCAGCTAGGACAATAAAATAAATGATTACATCAGTGGGGTACCTCCTCCCAGACGATAGAGTCTGTGAGGGGAAGCAGTCAGCTAGGACAATAAAATAAATGATTACATCAGTGGGGTACCTCCTCCCAGACGATAAAGTCTGTGAGGGGAAGCAGTCAGCTAGGACAATAAAATAAATGATTACATCAGTGGGGTACCTCCTCCCAGACGATAAAGTCTGTGAGGGGAAGCAGTCAGCTAGGACAATAAAATAAATGATTACATCAGTGGGGTACCTCCTCCCAGACGATAAAGTCTGTGAGGGGAAGCAGTCAGCTAGGACAATAAAATAAATGATTACATCAGTGGGGTACCTCCTCCCAGACGATAGAGTCTGTGAGGGGAAGCAGTCAGCTAGGACAATAAAATAAATGATTACATCAGTGGGGTACCTCCTCCCAGACGATAAAGTCTGTGAGGGGAAGCAGTCAGCTAGGACAATAAAATAAATGATTACATCAGTGGGGTACCTCCTCCCAGACGATAAAGTCTGTGAGGGGAAGCAGTCAGCTAGGACAATAAAATAAATGATTACATCAGTGGGGTACCTCCTCCCAGACGATAAAGTCTGTGAGGGGAAGCAGTCAGCTAGGACAATAAAATAAATGATTACATCAGTGGGGTACCTCCTCCCAGACGATAGAGTCTGTGAGGGGAAGCAGTCAGCTAGGACAATAAAATAAATGATTACATCAGTGGGGTACCTCCTCCCAGACGATAAAGTCTGTGAGGGGAAGCAGTCAGCTAGGACAATAAAATAAATGATTACATCAGTGGGGTACCTCCTCCCAGACGATAAAGTCTGTGAGGGGAAGCAGTCAGCTAGGACAATAAAATAAATGATTACATCAGTGGGGTACCTCCTCCCAGACGATAAAGTCTGTGAGGGGAAGCAGTCAGCTAGGACAATAAAATAAATGATTACATCAGTGGGGTACCTCCTCCCAGACGATAGAGTCTGTGAGGGGAAGCAGTCAGCTAGGACAATAAAATAAATGATTACATCAGTGGGGTACCTCCTCCCAGACGATAAAGTCTGTGAGGGGAAGCAGTCAGCTAGGACAATAAAATAAATGATTACATCAGTGGGGTACCTCCTCCCAGACGATAAAGTCTGTGAGGGGAAGCAGTCAGCTAGGACAATAAAATAAATGATTACATCAGTGGGGTACCTCCTCCCAGACGATAAAGTCTGTGAGGGGAAGCAGTCAGCTAGGACAATAAAATAAATGATTACATCAGTGGGGTACCTCCTCCCAGACGATAAAGTCTGTGAGGGGAAGCAGTCAGCTAGGACAATAAAATAAATGATTACATCAGTGGGGTACCTCCTCCCAGACGATAAAGTCTGTGAGGGGAAGCAGTCAGCTAGGACAATAAAATAAATGATTACATCAGTGGGGTACCTCCTCCCAGACGATAAAGTCTGTGAGGGGAAGCAGTCAGCTAGGACAATAAAATAAATGATTACATCAGTGGGGTACCTCCTCCCAGACGATAGAGTCTGTGAGGGGAAGCAGTCAGCTAGGACAATAAAATAAATGATTACATCAGTGGGGTACCTCCTCCCAGACGATAAAGTCTGTGAGGGGAAGCAGTCAGCTAGGACAATAAAATAAATGATTACATCAGTGGGGTACCTCCTCCCAGACGATAAAGTCTGTGAGGGGAAGCAGTCAGCTAGGACAATAAAATAAATGATTACATCAGTGGGGTACCTCCTCCCAGACGATAGAGTCTGTGAGGGGAAGCAGTCAGCTAGGACAATAAAATAAATGATTACATCAGTGGGGTACCTCCTCCCAGACGATAAAGTCTGTGAGGGGAAGCAGTCAGCTAGGACAATAAAATAAATGATTACATCAGTGGGGTACCTCCTCCCAGACGATAAAGTCTGTGAGGGGAAGCAGTCAGCTAGGACAATAAAATAAATGATTACATCAGTGGGGTACCTCCTCCCAGACGATAAAGTCTGTGAGGGGAAGCAGTCAGCTAGGACAATAAAATAAATGATTACATCAGTGGGGTACCTCCTCCCAGACGATAAAGTCTGTGAGGGGAAGCAGTCAGCTAGGACAATAAAATAAATGATTACATCAGTGGGGTACCTCCTCCCAGACGATAAAGTCTGTGAGGGGAAGCAGTCAGCTAGGACAATAAAATAAATGATTACATCAGTGGGGTACCTCCTCCCAGACGATAAAGTCTGTGAGGGGAAGCAGTCAGCTAGGACAATAAAATAAATGATTACATCAGTGGGGTACCTCCTCCCAGACGATAAAGTCTGTGAGGGGAAGCAGTCAGCTAGGACAATAAAATAAATGATTACATCAGTGGGGTACCTCCTCCCAGACGATAAAGTCTGTGAGGGGAAGCAGTCAGCTAGGACAATAAAATAAATGATTACATCAGTGGGGTACCTCCTCCCAGACGATAAAGTCTGTGAGGGGAAGCAGTCAGCTAGGACAATAAAATAAATGATTACATCAGTGGGGTACCTCCTCCCAGACGATAAAGTCTGTGAGGGGAAGCAGTCAGCTAGGACAATAAAATAAATGATTACATCAGTGGGGTACCTCCTCCCAGACGATAAAGTCTGTGAGGGGAAGCAGTCAGCTAGGACAATAAAATAAATGATTACATCAGTGGGGTACCTCCTCCCAGACGATAGAGTCTGTGAGGGGAAGCAGTCAGCTAGGACAATAAAATAAATGATTACATCAGTGGGGTACCTCCTCCCAGACGATAGAGTCTGTGAGGGGAAGCAGTCAGCTAGGACAATAAAATAAATGATTACATCAGTGGGGTACCTCCTCCCAGACGATAAAGTCTGTGAGGGGAAGCAGTCAGCTAGGACAATAAAATAAATGATTACATCAGTGGGGTACCTCCTCCCAGACGATAAAGTCTGTGAGGGGAAGCAGTCAGCTAGGACAATAAAATAAATGATTACATCAGTGGGGTACCTCCTCCCAGACGATAAAGTCTGTGAGGGGAAGCAGTCAGCTAGGACAATAAAATAAATGATTACATCAGTGGGGTACCTCCTCCCAGACGATAAAGTCTGTGAGGGGAAGCAGTCAGCTAGGACAATAAAATAAATGATTACATCAGTGGGGTACCTCCTCCCAGACGATAAAGTCTGTGAGGGGAAGCAGTCAGCTAGGACAATAAAATAAATGATTACATCAGTGGGGTACCTCCTCCCAGACGATAAAGTCTGTGAGGGGAAGCAGTCAGCTAGGACAATAAAATAAATGATTACATCAGTGGGGTACCTCCTCCCAGACGATAAAGTCTGTGAGGGGAAGCAGTCAGCTAGGACAATAAAATAAATGATTACATCAGTGGGGTACCTCCTCCCAGACGATAAAGTCTGTGAGGGGAAGCAGTCAGCTAGGACAATAAAATAAATGATTACATCAGTGGGGTACCTCCTCCCAGACGATAAAGTCTGTGAGGGGAAGCAGTCAGCTAGGACAATAAAATAAATGATTACATCAGTGGGGTACCTCCTCCCAGACGATAAAGTCTGTGAGGGGAAGCAGTCAGCTAGGACAATAAAATAAATGATTACATCAGTGGGGTACCTCCTCCCAGACGATAAAGTCTGTGAGGGGAAGCAGTCAGCTAGGACAATAAAATAAATGATTACATCAGTGGGGTACCTCCTCCCAGACGATAAAGTCTGTGAGGGGAAGCAGTCAGCTAGGACAATAAAATAAATGATTACATCAGTGGGGTACCTCCTCCCAGACGATAGAGTCTGTGAGGGGAAGCAGTCAGCTAGGACAATAAAATAAATGATTACATCAGTGGGGTACCTCCTCCCAGACGATAAAGTCTGTGAGGGGAAGCAGTCAGCTAGGACAATAAAATAAATGATTACATCAGTGGGGTACCTCCTCCCAGACGATAAAGTCTGTGAGGGGAAGCAGTCAGCTAGGACAATAAAATAAATGATTACATCAGTGGGGTACCTCCTCCCAGACGATAAAGTCTGTGAGGGGAAGCAGTCAGCTAGGACAATAAAATAAATGATTACATCAGTGGGGTACCTCCTCCCAGACGATAAAGTCTGTGAGGGGAAGCAGTCAGCTAGGACAATAAAATAAATGATTACATCAGTGGGGTACCTCCTCCCAGACGATAAAGTCTGTGAGGGGAAGCAGTCAGCTAGGACAATAAAATAAATGATTACATCAGTGGGGTACCTCCTCCCAGACGATAAAGTCTGTGAGGGGAAGCAGTCAGCTAGGACAATAAAATCGCTAATAGTAATCAAACGTTAATAATTACAAAATTATGTAGATAAATTGAAATCACAGTAATATTATTATAAATTAATATTATTATAAAATCGCTAATAGTAATCAAACGTTAATAATTACAAAATTATGTAGATAAATTGAAATCACAGTAATATTATTATACTAAAATAATAATAAGAAGAAATATTCTCGTATTATAAAATAAAAAGACAAAAAAATAAAAATAAATAAATCAATAATAATGAAAGTAAAACTAGAATTATTCAGTAGAATCTTAACAATACTAGACATGAGTAGGAACCAGGAAGAAAAAAGATTTTCGAATAACTAAACATTGCTCCTTTCTTTGTGAAAAAGGTATAACTCATAAAGTAATAAATTTTTTTATGTCCTTCCCCACTTCTTGAAGACAATAGAAACAATAAAAAAATTCAAACTTCAACTAAAAATGTTTATGTTAGAGGAAACCATCCACATATTCGAAAACGGCATTTTTTTCTCATTCTTCAAAATGATTAAAATAACCATGATATTTACACATGCAACCTGTTTCTCACATTTAGAAACGTATAGTAATTAAATTTACACTTTCTAATTTAGATAATTTTGTACTTTAATTTCGTATAATGTAAATTTTCGTATAATGTAAATTTTGACTAGAGATGGTTACATTCCACGCAGACACCCCACCCTACCTGATAATAAGCGCCGGTAATACACGTTACTTTCACGCTCACAGTTCATTATCAGACACCGACATAAACCATGCCACAACACACATCCAGTCAAGTCATAATTGGGTAATGTTTCTTGTTTTAAAAATTTTATTTTTATTTTTATTTGTATGTTTTTGTTGTTATTGTATTGTCTATAATGAATAATCACCAAATTTGTTTGTTATATTATCTTAGTCCCTGAAGAAGAAAATAAATACTTTTCGAAACGTTGACCTAATTGTGAGTTCACTTCCTTACACGATAGATCCTCGATTTCCCTCAATATTGTAACGATACTGTCGATTCTATCAATCATTCTGGAAAGGTACATTCAGTGGTGACTTCCTTAACTGAAATGCGACCAACGTCTAAGGTATCAATCACATTTGTCCCACATATCTTTAATTGGAATACAACTTTATTATAATTACTGCTTACCTGACATTTTCCACTGACACATAGATCGAGACTTCCAGGTCGGCACCGCGTCCCGTCCTGAACCTGCGGAGCAAGCACTGCCGTGAGTCCACTGTCCGAGACACACTTGAGATGACAAGGCTCCTCATCCGGACCCCGGTAGGCAGACCAGATGTGGAGTCGCCCCTCAAGGGGAATGTCGTTGTAGGCGGAGCATTGCTCATCCCGGAACTCAACTCCATCTGGGCATGCCTGAAAAACAGAACATATATTAGCCTGGTTTCATGACATAGTTCCCAACGAACTCTACCCTAAGAGGCTAGTAATGTTCAATAAATATTACAGAATCTTTTACCTGCATATTACATAATCTATAGCGAAGTGTTTCCCCGAAGCAGCCACTCACTTGGTTACATTTCTTCAATTGGAAAGATGTGCCTCCATCGCAGGTACGGGAGCAAGGCGACCAATCAGACCACAGGTCTTCCTCCAACTGGAAAATTTTATCGAAATTCGATAGTGTTAGAATCAAAGTCAGATATCGCCATTTTTTATATAAAATGAATCATTCACATGGTTACATTCTACATAAAAATCTGCATGGAATGATGTGATTGTTTAAAACCCCTACATCGAGTTGAAAAATAATTAAGAAAAACAGGGTTCCGATTAAAGTGATCTACCTTCACAGCACTGTTGACAACAGCACCTTTCTCATAACCAACCAATCGGAATAGACATTTTTTTCTCTGTATAGATAGCGACAGCTCCAATATTCAAAATACAGCAGGGACTATAGAGCAGTGCTTCAGAAAGTTTCATAAGTTTACTGTCTTATTGAGGTGGAAACTCTCACTCTCAGCTGAGTGCTCATTTTTGAAATTTATTTCCTCCAAATCTTGGACTTAAATTAATTCAAGAGTGTATAGATTCCGTCTGGTGTTTCTAACTTTTTCGAGGTCTTCGAGCTATACCGTATTTAATTGATTTCAGCGTAATACTTTGATGGAATGAAGTTATTAACTAGTGTGTTTTAAAGATATGTCAACTTCAATGTTGTCCTGAAGTTTTGCATATATGTTATTTCTCTAGCAATAACTAACTATAGAATTGAAAATCTGTATGTACGTTTTTTCTAGTCTACAATTTTTCTTTGGTTATTTTAATGCAAAAGGGTATTTTTACCAGTGTAAATAAAGAAAATAAAAATTACACTATCTGCCTAGTACATGACCAATATGTGCCTGACCCCTGATCTCTTGAAGATTCAATAAAACCCCGTTTGTGACAGGGATATCCCGGACCCTAATTGGTAGAAGAAGAGACAGTGGAAGTAGGAGGAGGGTAGCTGTCTTTACTGGAGTCCCTCCCTCTCTGGGGGTGACCCTTTGATCTACCCTATTTGGGTATGCAATGAACCTGGGCCATGGGTTGGTGGACCCGGTATTAGAATCACTGGACTGAAAACAGTGCACCTCTATGGATTGAAAGCATTTTGAACCGAAATTAAAAGTTCCAACAGTAGCAGTAAAACAAGATCAAACTTTTCATAATCATATGGAAAGGAACCTTGAGGTGGACTGTGAGGCCACACATTATAGACCGAACTGCGGCTAGACTGGGCCCTGCAAATTCACACATTATAACCCGGAGTGGAACTAGACTGGACAATGAGGTCACACATTATACACCGGACCGCGACTAGACTGGACAGTGAGGTCACACACTATACATCGGACCGCGACTAGAGTGAACTGTGAGGCGGGTTGTGACTAGACTGGACCGTGAGAATTCAATCATTATAACCCGGAGTGCAAGTAGACTGGACAATGAATTCACTCGTTATACACTGGACCGCGACTAGAGTGGACTGTGAGGCGGGCTTTGACTAGACTGGACCGTGAGAAGACACACATAGACGGGCCTGGGACTGAACCGTCTAAAGGACGTCAATACTTTCTTCCACTTCCACCCGCTCCTACAAGGTTAGTATGCTAGTTTTCAAAGCATAACAGTCCTTTGACAGTCTGGGTCGCGGCCAAATCGCAGTCCGATCGGGGTTCAGTCCAGTCATTTAGAACAGGACCCCGACCGTCTGTCAGATTTGGCCGCGACCGCTTGGATTTGTCTCAGAACAGTACATACATAGTCCATGCAGACTGATCTATCACGCATGAACTGACCTTAAAAATGCAACATCTCGTTTCATTGGTTCGATTTTAATTTCCTTCCCGCTGTTTTCTTCAACATTAAATCAACTTTCCAACGATGTGTCACAAGCTATAGGGTGCCAATGAAGGAAAACAAAGTTGGACCCCTTTAAGAATAGGAAATAAATTCGAAATAACTCCAAAAAAGGGAGAAAAACGATAAAGAATGACATTTGTTTCATCGCTCTCTACTCTGAGGAAAAGGGACCTTGCCTTAATTTTTGTCGATGTAATTTTCGAATAGAGGATTAATAGCTGAGTGAATGAAAAAAAATGTACGTACTCAATTATAATAACATTTTTATTGTATGTTTTCTTCAGACTACAGATGTTATTTTGGCTTTGTTATTAATACTCACATTTTATATTTTCATAATCTTCCTCAACTCCTATACCTTGATAGGTATATTTTTTTACATCCCTATTACATTCACAGCTGTACACATGAAAGTAATGTTTTTCTCGATCACACTAGGAAATAGTAGCAATCAACACAACACTTTTGAATAACAACAACTGTTCAACTAAAATAAGATAAGTCCTTTTTTCCAATGAAGTTTCACATTTATACATCAGTCAGATTGCCTACTTTGAGATGGGTGAGGATCAGGTTCCTTGGCTACTCCATTGGATCCTCTCTAGAATGGCTATCAATGAACGGAGGGAGCCACATTCAGTGAATGTGGTCTTATTCTATCGAGTATCTGTCAGGGTTCAGAACTGTAACAATACCTACCAGACGGTATTCTGTTCAAACTATCCTCTCTCCCTCTCTTGCTCACTGTCTGACCTACATTTACCACTTCACAAATTGAAAAAAAAAAAATATTAATCACCGCTCACGTACTTTTCCAGGACCAAAATTATTCTTAAAGTCTTAATGCTTGGTTTGCGACTGTACAAACTATCGTGCCCACAGTGGAATGGACAACTTTTCATTTTTTCATCTCATAAGATATATATAGATATGTATAAAACTTTGTATACATATGTATGTATAAGTTCATAACATTAAAAAAATTCAATTTTGTAGGCAGCCTTTTATTCAAATTTATGTGTATTTGAATACGACCAAAATTTAAATGGGACTGTCCCCGCAACATTCAAAATCGATACCCATCATGGGTCACGACCTGTAATATTTTGAATTTAATTTGCGAGTGCATTCACCTGTCTTATCATGGCGGGAATAAGCACTGGTCGAGTACAAAGCAAGGACGCCCGAGGTTGAATTTTGCCATTTTCTTATTGTCGACTGTCTTCAGTAATTTTCCAATAAATCAATAAATATATTAGACATACAGAATGGCAATGACGTTGGTAACGAAGTTAAGAAGGTCAAACGACGCACGCAAATATCCCGGACGTCCGGTTACGCCTCGACTCTACGTGGGTACAATCTGACCACAGGAAGTCCCAGATATTCTCAGGTCATAGTGATATGAACTCCAAACTCTTCTCCTTTAAGAGGAAGAACAACCCGAATTGTTTATGGGGGGGGGGGGGCATCGAGACTGCTGAACAGGCCAGGGTGTTGATTCGCGCGACCGGACAATCCTGGGGCTGGACCTGCGGCAGCTGGGGACGGAGACCGACTACCCAGTGTTCAACCGGTTTGAGGCTCCTGGCGGAGGCAGAAGAAAGCAGTATGATGGGCTGAGGAAGACCACAGAGCGATGGACCGGTGGTCGCCCCCTGCCCCCTCACAGCCTCTCTTAAATAGACCGCCTACCCAGTGTTTAACCGGTTTGTCGGCTCCTGGCGGAGGCAGAAGAAAGTAGTATGATGGGCTGAGAAAGACCACAGTGTGGTCGACCGGTGGTCGCCCCCTGCCCCCTCACAGCCTCTCTTAAATAGACCGTGCAAACTTCATCTCATTTATACTACTAATTTAACATCACTCATATTGGTAGAAAACTGATTATACTATTGTTCATTGCTTTCTTCATTATTTAGTAATAAATAATTCAATTTTACTTTTTCATCATGTAATAGTTATTCTATGAATAAATATTGAATTTATTGCTGAAAAATCCTACTACTAAGGAATTGTTCTAGATAGATCTTGAGATTGCATGATATTTCACATTTTGATGACGTCATACTTAGCATCAAAAGAAGAACAGTACGATATCTGTTATATTCTGTAAATGGCATGTTTTCGCACGCAGACTTCATGAGTAGTATTGAAAATATGGCTTGAAACAATGTGCAGGTATTTTGCAACCCCCCCCCCCCCCCCCCCCCCTCCCCGGCCGGTGTGTGTATTTATACGTCGACAAATAGCAAAAATGTATTCGAGCATCTTTTTATGATATAATTTCAGCTCTGAATACCGTTTTTGACATCAATGTTGATTACATATACATACAATAATAATTGCTATTTTTCACAAAAAAAATATTAGAAATTCCGAAATCCCAATATTTTTGCGTTTCTGATCCTGGAATATTTGGGAATTCCGGTATCCCAGGATTACAAACCTAATACTTACTTACCCCAGGTTCTTCGAGGATATTCTCCAAGGCAGTTCCCTCTTCGTCCTTTACTTCTTCTATTGATGAGTATGGAGCATTGGATTGGGCAGTTGCCTGAAATCACGTAAAAATAACATGAATTCTATTAAGAAAAGAAGAAGTTGATGTGTAAAGAAATAAATTATATTGACCTATTTGAAGTGAAAAAAAAATCGTATAACTGACAATGTTTATGTATATTGGACTAGTTTGACCTTCTGGATGGACGTCCGCAGAAAGGGTCGAATCGATCCCTACGTCTCTGTAGTCCCCTTTTTTCTAGGCCCCCTTTTCCAGATCTGAGACTGGATTGTAACGATGTATCCGACCCCCTTCGAATCCTCTCTCTATGAAGCCTTTCTTTTTTTCGGCCCTCTCTTCCACAACTGTGACTGTGACTGGAGTGTAATCCTGTGGTTTCGATCTCTGTGTCTGTGGTCCCTTTTTTTGATGTTCCAGATCTAAGACTGCTTATACTATTGTTCATTATTATAATATAATTTATATTCGTTATGAATGACATCTTAAAATTATAGTAATAAATAAAACGTCATGCTAATGAATATCTTTCAATTTTACTTCTTCATCATATAATATTTATTCTAAGGGCTTATAGCGATGTGGCACCCGACCCTCCAAACGACCTGCCGTGACCCAGCTACTGTTCCATGTTCTCAGACGGAGAAAATATCCGCTAATCATATAGCATGCCTTTATCAGACCACCAGGGGGCTGGTCGCTACGATTGCAGCCATTGGCCGTTCACCGTTCCGAGTGACAATTCTGCCTCTAACGCAGTAGTGTTTCTGGAGAAAGCACTAGCACTTGGATGTCCTCCGCGGACACTAGTTGTTGCACCTGAACAATCCTGCGCCTATTCATGTTGTTCTGCCGTGCATCCTATATTCCAGCCCCACTAGCCCCTTGTCCCTGGCCTCTAACAACGGAGGCTGCCGATGCCACCATATCGATGAGGCGTTGAACTTCGCTTTGATTGGATTTTGGCTCACCTTGCTGACTTCGTTTACTTTTAAAATGAGGTTGGACCTATATTTCTCAATGATCCCTTATTGTTTAGGTCCCCCGTTCCAGATCTGACACTATGACTGACGAGTTTAACGATGGGGCACCCGATCCCTGTGTCTTCATGAATCCATTCATTTCGCCCACGCTCCCATCCTCCTTCAGGTCCAGATCTGAGACTGTGACTGGAGTGTAACGAAGAGGCGACTCTGATGTGATAAGTTATTCGATTCACGTCGACTCTATATTGACGTAGATTCTATAAAGAGAGGACTTGAATAAAACATCAGGCTCAGGGACCAACCACATTACCCCAGACTCCCGTCCCAGTCCTGATTAGACACGATAAAATCTTTCAGCCCTCCCACACATTTCTGATTTACCTATTTAACTAGAAGGATCATCCGGCGTTGCCCGGGATCAAATTTGGGTCTAATACTAAGTTGGTCATGGATGTAGGACACTATGAGTTAGTTGAAAACAGACACCGTTCCATGTTGGGCGAAAGCAAACTAATTTAAGATTTAATTATTTTATTTATAGAAAGTGATTCAATGAAAAAATTATCGTTTAATCAAGTTGTGTCAGAATTCGCAAAACTGAAATCAAGAAAATTCACTTTTAATGTAATTAATACCCGTAAAGATATGAAAAGGAATACTTGTATTCTGAATGTTAACTTAACCCTAAATCTACCGACTTAAAAATACATCAGAAACCGGAAAAAATTGATCACCGGCTCAAGAAGGGGTAAATTCAACTATGAAAGCAGTGACTGAAAAAACAAGAAATGAACAGACGATACAAACTGTTACTAAGACTACTAGACAAAAGATCAAAATTATCTATGAAAACAAAGCGCAGCCCATTCAATCCCTGCAATCCAAAATCCTTCGTAAAATACACAATGCTCCTTATTTTTTTTTTTTTATGGCATATCAACCACAAGGGTCATTGATGCCTGGCTGTTCAAATAAGTAAGAGATCCCGCAGAGAAACTGGCGGAGGAACGGAGGGGGGACCCCGCACAGGACCCCGGGACACCCAGTGAGCGTCCCAACCAGGCCAGGGGACAAGCAACGGCACAACTGGGCGTCTCTCTTTAGGCATTGGGCTTAGGCCCCGGTGTAGCTAGGCCTGTTAGAGAGGGTGTGCTTGTATGTACTCCTATTCCTTTTGTCACCGAATTAGCTAAGTCCAGGTATAACAAATTCTTTTCCTCATTTAGTATACACGTTAATCCTCTAGTACATGCTCTCCCATCTGCCGCACTTCCCGAACAACGCCGTTTGCGCCAATGACCTAGAGACCTTCTCAGATCAGGCAGTGACTAGTCATAAATTAGTGCAACTCAGTGCCACAATGATTTCTCCTCTTTTGACATTGCCTTTTTTTTTCTCCATTTTCTTATTGTTTGTTTATATTTTTTATACAGTGGCCAATATTTATTTGTAAATAACAAAAAAAAAAAAGAATGAATAGGCCACACTGCTTGGATATCACAAGATGAGAAAACATTTTGAATGCTTTAAAATTTCATGTCTATTTAATTGTCTAAATTATTAACATCTTTATAGTGCAGTAATCCCTCCCTTCTACCACACCCTCCGGGAAATACTATAATATTTAAACCAGTAGTGCGGATTTATTTTTTTGTTTGAAATTTCAAACTTTTCAGTGAATGTTATTCGTAAGCAACACTATAACCGTGGAAAAATAAGTAAAAAATATGGCTTTTATGATACGTGTCCATTTGGACACACTAGGCACTTGAGGCATCCGAACTTTTCACAAGTGTTTTGAAGTAAAATACAAATGTGTTAGTAAAATTTGTTTAAATAAATATATGATACAAACATAAGTAATCATAATAATCGAGTAAAAAATGTATTACAAAACAATGTGGTAATCTTCGAAATAGGAAACACATAATCCAACATTAAAAATTGTGCACCATTATTTAGTTGTATTATGTGCACCGAAATGAATATTTATTTGTAATATTTATAATTGAATCGAAAAAAATAAGCGGAAATTATTGGTGAGGCAAATTATGTCATAAAAGCTTAGTGTGACCCTGCGGCAGAGATGGGCATAATCGTAATCAATGATTACATGATTACCAGAGAAAATAAAACTTAATCATCATTGCTATTTTATACTTGATACTATCGCACTGTGAATCTAGCTAAAATGGAACATGATTACATGATTATAATCGTAATCGGAAATCGTGATTACGATTGCAATCATGTAATCATACAATCATAATCAAGTATGTAATCATAAACAAGTAATCATGCAATCACAATTACTATCTTAGGGGGATTTCGTGGGTACCAAATTTTAAAAATGGTAATAGCACTTTGGTTACGTAATAAACTTTAAAAAAATTAGTTATTAGTGTAAAAAATAAAACAATTTAAAAAGAAAGGAAATCGAAGGCGATGATTTGCGCTGTATAATCATGTGTACATTGTGATTATGATTTCATGATTATGATTCCATGATTACGATTACATGATTACTCAATTACAATAGTAATCATGACCGTAATTACGATTACAATTGTGTAATCAAGTAATCACCAAATTTTTTAAAATTATAATCGTAATCATAATAGTAATATTAATCATTGATTATGATTATGCCCATCTCTGCCCTATGGACACACCAAATTTTGTAAACAAGGTTTAATTTTGTCCAAATTTGAAAATTCGCGTTCTAGTCCCTATAATGGTAATAATATGTCATAAACAGACGGTAGACATTCATTCCGGTTTAAAATTTTAATTAGAACTAATTAAAAATACTTACTCTCTGTCGAAGTTCTGATGGTGAAAAAAAAAAGCGGTGTTATCAACTGGCTTGCACAAAACATACTGATAAAAATCTAGTTCCTCAAAACAAGCAATAATGGGAGGGGGAGGGAGGTTCTGAGAACCACCACCAGACGTTGTCAAAATGGGACTGAACCGGGACTGATAACAGAGGCTGGCTGGCTACCTGGCTTTTTGTTGGTTCGTCTCCTCCTGGTGGAAAATTAAGAAAGCCTTCTAACCCGGTGCCGGGGGCCCTGCCGACCGCCGACAGGCGCACGGCTCCGGGAAGTAGGCAGAACAGAACCCCCTGAAGAATCTCGAGCTCACTCGGCGCAAAGAGGCGTCAAGAAACCAAGGACGACTGCAGACCGTAGCCATTGAGGCGGTTCACAGCACCACAATTGTTTTTTGAAACTTAAACGGAGAAAGGTGAAAGATAACCCATTTCCCCGCCTATCAAATCAGGGTGATGTGACCGACCCCCCTTCAGGGAATCAGGAGCACCCAAAAAAAATAAATAATTAAAAAAAAACATGTCAAAACAATTTCAATAGTATTGGCGGAGGAATTTTTCAAGAATCTCATTATGAACGCGGTGGCTAATCGTTTTCTCCTTATTCTGAATCTTTATTTCGTAAATAAAAAGAAATGTTAGGGAGAGAACTCAGGCAATTTACGACATCCTATGTCTGCCAGCTATGGGCTGCAACATCTGGAGTTAGAAGACGTGTTTTGCCTCAGTTAGTTACATCTGGGTATGTTGAAATATTGAACATTTTATTTTCCTCGTGGGCGCAAGTTGAGGGGGGACCAAAAATATAATTTATCAAAAACATTATTTTTTTTTGTAACCACTGGAAATTCTTCATCAAAAGCAAAAAATTCACTTGCGCCTCTCGTTAACCCAGCTTATTAGAAAAAAATTAATTAAAAATATCGTGGATATATTCATACTATCTGAAGTTATGTTGATAGACCCACAGTTCACTGCATAGTTTTTGGCCTGTTCTGAGTTCGTCCGTATGCGGATTCAGAGAAAAGCGTGAATATTTAATTTCCTTTTAAACTTTCATACATTTCTAGCAACATTCTAAAACTTTTGAAGTGGTTCACAAGATGGCGTAATGAGATTAAATCTAACTCCATAAATCACAACTTTATGTTGGAAATTAGTTGAAACTACCCCTTTTTCCTTCAGCTCATTCTGAATCCTTTTAGATGAGTTTTCATTTCAAGTAAGTAAAAATAAAGTAGAGACCAAAAGTCCGAAATCGGACTGAAATTAAGACCACTTTACTTCGAGGCCTAAGTACATTTTACAAGAACCTCTTATAATTCTCGAGTGTTTGGAAAAAAGGGCTTAAATCAGAAAATCTGAATTTTAAGAGGGGAATTTCTGAACATTTGAACAATTCCTGCAAATCTGGTAAAGCACATTTATGTTACTTGAAATATTATTTCAATGAAAGTATTAAATTAAATATAAACAGAGTAAAATATTCCAACAATGAGTTACATTTGGTAAAAATATTTAAATGCACTTGTCCTCTGGATCACAAGACTTATTCTGACTTAAGCCCTTTCAAACACCAGAGAATTATGATCTAATCAAAAGATACATTTTATATGAAATACGATTTTTGCGGGTCGTCCGGTTTTCGAGATATTTGCCGAAAACCGTCCTTTTTTTTTTTTTTGTCTTTTATTTATAAAGAAGCAACTGTTGCTAGGGTGCAACAACCAGCATCTATGATGGTAGGTAGTGACATGTTGGCGTGCATGGCATGTGAGAGGAAGGCCACCCGGTGGTAGGTCCTCGGGACGAAAATTTATCTTAATTATTAGGACAAGAACAGGAAGACAAAAATAATAAATAAAACAAAAAAATAAAATAAATAAAAAGGAATTGGAAGACAATTTTGATGGATGGGTAAGAGAGATGATAAAAGTAAAGGAAAATAATGTAAAAAAAAATGTTAGGAACGAATAGGATTTAAGGTGGCAGTAAGTCGCGGTTCCATCTTCTCTTCAAACTTCGTGGGGGGTTTTGTGGTAAGTGTTGTGAAGATAAAGTGCGTATTTCTGGGTTTGTATGTGTGTAAAGTTTTCTAAAAAAACGTATGTAAGTAGTTTGTACTGTGTCGGCTATTATGTGTATCATAAGATCGTTATGAAGTGTTCTGTTGTTTATGTATGGGGGGTAGTGTATTATCAGTCTGAGGGTTTTTGACTTAAACGCCTGAATCCGTTTGATGTTGGATGTTTTTGCTGAACCGTATATCAGATAAAACAGTTCTGAAATTTGTTTTTTTACGTTTTCTTGATTTAGCCAAAAACGGTTAGTCCTCTCGATAAAATGCTCTTACCAAAAATGTTGCTTATTAAATTTGCAATCGCTAATGTGTTCTAAGATTTCAGTTAGGACCAATACTACTAAAGTTATAGCGCCCCAAAGAATAGAAAATATATTTATTTAGAAAACATTTCTAAGTAATGTGTTTAAATTGTGTCGCATAGAATTATAAAATATGGTATTATTATAATAGACAAAAAAAATATATGTGATGTGGCCATTACAAGATTTTATTATACCAACCACCCTTTTACAGATCACTCTCTTCCCCCCCCCCCCCCTCCCCCCTTCTAAAGTAATTTCATACTAGGTATAAGAATCTCACTCTCAGAATTACGCTGAACAATGAAACAAAGAAAATCGCTGAAGCCAATGCATTACCCAGTAACGCCAGTAGGAAGAGAGTGATGGTTGGTATAAGAAAGGCATGTAATGGCCATATCATTTTCGAAAAATCTCAGTTGGCTAATCTAATCTGATAGCTTTGATGTACAAAGTACACACATTATAAATATTAGAATACTCTGAAATTAAATATTTTTTTTTTTAAAGAAGAGTATAGCATAGCCAAGAGGTTGAGTTTTCTGTGAAAAAGGCTCAAATATTAATGTTTTAAATAAAAACAGTTGTTAATAAATTAATTAGTGGTTATAAAGATTAAATAATATATTCGCTCTAATTAAAAGTGGAAAAGGACAAAAGACGGTCGAAGCAACAAAATATAGTTTTTTTATTTATTTTATTCTATTTGCAATCTATATACAATACATACATAATAAGCAAATATGTGGTAAAAGAAAAATATAACGTTACTTGATGGGAGAAGCCAGCCAGCGCTGACACTCCCTCGAAAGTTAATTGTCATTATTCACTATCATCCGAGAGAAGATCGCGAGGCCACCTCCTGTTCAAGCGGCGGGGAGGATTGTCAGGATGGGAATGAGAGGAAAGGTCTTGTGCGAGAGGATTTGAATGGGAAGAAAGGTTTCTGTGGAATGATTGGAATCGGGATTTGATTAATTCATTTACAGTGGGAATACTGAGATCTCTGTGTAGGACTTTATTGGTGACATAGAAAGGAGCGTTGACAATTCGTCGGAAGAGTTTGGACTGGAATGCTTGGATACGATTGATGTTGGATTGTTTAGCTGTACCCCAAAGTTCGAGTCCGTAAATCCAAATTGGACGTATAATGGTCTTGTAAATCGTAAGTTTGTTGTTAGTCGTCAGTTTCGATTTTGGTCCAAGTAGTCGACGTAACAGTCCGTATCTTCGATTCAGTTCTTGTCGTTTAAGTCGTGTATGTGGGTTCCACATAAGTCTACTGTCTAGGTAAAACCCGAGATAGCGGACTTGGTTTGAAGAGGGAATGAGGATGTTGTTAATGATGACGGGAGGACAGGATTGACGGCGTAGGGTAAATGTGACTTGAACACATTTCTGCTCATTTAATTTAATTATATAGTTAAAAAAAAACGCCGACCGTACCATGTGGTATTTCTAGACATCAATAATTGATCAGTATTAATTAGTAAGTAACTCCCAGAATTACACTGTACAATTACTTTCTTTGTCAGTTTGAAATTAATTGATTTGAAAGAGGAAACATGAGTGGTGGGGGGAGTGATCTGTAAAAACAGGGTTGGTATAAAAGTCCTGCTAAGACCAAATTTTATATTGTAAAAAGAAAAACGAAGAACTCGTGTTTAACTTTTATATTGTATAATTCCCAAGTTCTTTGTTCTTATTTATTTTCTTAGCTATCCACTATATCGCAGAATTGTTTTCGGACATCAGATATTTTTTGAATTAAATGAAGATAAATATAAAAATATTCGTTTAATTCAACTCATCAAAAACCTATTGCGATCGAAGCGCTTAGGAGCTGTTTTTAGTGACAAGTTTGGATCTACCGAAGGTTATGTTATGGCACAGCCATTCTTTAGCACTTTACCAACTCAGTTGTACAAGGTCTGTTACATATGCAGAGATATATGTTTTTGAAGGCAAAGTAACTTATAACTAATTAATCAATTATTGATTGGAGTTAAGAGACATAAACGAAGTGACATCACAATGATGAAAGAGACATGAGTATATAAAGTTGTGACTTGAATTTTGTTTTTGATGAAGGGCCACATCCAGGGCCGGATTTAGACTTGATAAGGCCCTAAGCTATTTGAGATAATGGGGCCCTTTATAAGTCCAGATATTATATGTCAGTGCCAAATATGATTTTCGGATACCTAGAGGGTTAAACTGAAATACAATTAAGAAGTAAATATTTAACTTAAAATCATTTTTATTCATAACAAACTTTAAAATGCAAACTCTGGTAAATAGAAAAAAAAGTCCTTTTAAAAGGCACAATTTACAAAGGCTAATTATCTAATCTCTTGAAACATGTTATAAGGATTAAGGAATTATATTAAACTAAAATATTTTCTTTCTTGCCTTTGCCAGAGCAAAGTCACTGATGACTTACCTGTAAGTAAAATGCACTTACCTGAAATGTAACTCCAGTAAGGAACAAAAAAAAAAACACTTTCCAAAATAATGTCAACAATCAAATTATCAAAGAAACACACCGTAAATACTAAATAAAAGGCTCACTCGAACTACAAAAACAAAAGGTGAGCGCATGCTCGAGTGTAGCGGAGCAACACAGGGGAATCCCCCTGTTTATAGTAAAACAAATTATATACTTTACACGTTCCATTTCCATTTATATTATATAATAATAATGAAATAATTTTAAAAATTACCGAAATTACCGGCATTTGCTGTCGTAATTTATCAGTAATTTCGGTAGCCATAAATACCGGTTTTCGGTAATGCAAACCCTAGGCACAATAGCGCTTTGTGTTCGAAAAGAAGCGCTAAAAAAATTGGGTGAAGAGTAAGGGACGTATCGGATGTGCGGCATTGGGACAAATAATGCTGCAGTATATTTAAGTATATATAACAATTGCTCACTCGGACAATTTTTTTTTGGGGCCCCCAAGAAAATGGGGACTCTAAGCTATAGCTTGTGTAGCTTATACGTAAATCCTGCACTGTAGCCATCATTCGTATAGTGCAAACAATATAAGGAATGGAAAGATATTGAAGATAGAGGAACAATTGTGAGTGAGCTACAAAAGAAGGTACTGTTTTTTTTTATTAAATTATATAGGCCCATTAAAGAGTGGCCACAGAAAAAAGACTGATGTAATTTTAGGAATTTTTGTAAATAATTGTTTTTTTTTTTAGTTTTAAAAACATTCTGCAAGTTGCAGATTGGCCCTTTTCACTCAACACCATCGACATGTCATAGCGTTGGCATTAGAGGAGCAAGGCCTAGGAAGGAGGATGTGCATGTGTGCCACGTCATCCACACCCTCCAAGCCTGGCATTGCTTCAGTCCAGAGAGCTCGAGTGTTTATAATCCCAATATTTTGTCCTCGGTTCTATGCAATTCCTTCTCCCTGTAAACCAAATAAGAAAATATATTTGGTAATAGAAATAAAAGACGTTGTCTTCCCACTGTTTTATTTTATACCAGAACCGGTTTTCGACGCAACAGCGTCATCATCAGTGGTTCATCTATCATAGAGTAACAAAAATACAAATAATAAAAAGTATAAATAATTCATAAAGCATCAGGGTACAGAGTAAGAAAATAAAATTATAAAATTAACTTACCCCACCCACACAGCACAGCGGTTGGAAGATAACTGGCATAGCTCTAAGTGGTGGGGATAGCCAGGTTCACTCACTCTCTCAACATGCAAAAACCATTCATTCTAATAAATACAATAAGTCTGTACATAATATAAAAATTGTTCATCATATAGCCAAAGAAATAATTGTTGTCATAAAATATATACAAATTTTTTTATAAAATAAAAATAAAATAAAAACATAAATAATACAATGTTAAAAATATCACAGACTTGAATTAAAATACACAATAAATATCATTATAAAAACCAGCCAAAACATATTTACACTACATCTCTCACAGGACAGCTACTTCCCTTAGTTTTGGACCAATCTCTCACACCAGGTAGGTCAGGCAGCGGAAGGGAGTTCTTAACCTCTATTTTTTTGTTAAGACTTTTTGAATACTCATATAAAGAAAGTCGGATCTCCAAGCCTTCTAGGATATCTGTACGTCTTCCCTTGGTACCCTCGTGCAACAGCGCCACTCTATGGGTACCAGTATGGCCCTCATTTTGACAATGAATAAAGAACTCGGAATCCCTTCTTCGTAGATGTTCCTTAGTCCGTATGTGTAATTTCCTTCCTGTCTGTCCAATATATGTTGCATTACAATCCCCATCTGTACCCTGATGCTTCATGAATTATTTATACTTTTTATTATTTGTATTTTTGTTACTCTATGATAGATGAACCACTGATGATGACGCTGTTGCGTCGAAAACCGGTTCTGGTATAAAATAAAACAGTGGGAAGACAACGTCTTTTATTTCTATTAGAAATCTCGTCCCACAACATCTTACTATCACATATGAAAATATATTTGAATTAAATTGAACATTTTTGAAAATTTAGAAAAATTTCATGGCATCTCAGTATTATACCGACTTTAGAAGAAATCCAAATAATTGCACAAGTAATTACAAATTGAATTTTTTTTTCATGTACGTGCACTTTCTTAAAAATTGCACGTCATCAACTTTCTATATTTTTTTATTAGGGCCCTTTTCGGAAACTACTGTAGAAGACAAGCAAACAATTTCTTCAGGAAATGTGATTATTATTTATTATTTTATTTTTAATTACTTTTTTTATTATCACACAATGTTGTGGCCATCACAGGACTTTCTTATACCAACCACTTTTACAGATCACTCGCTTTCCCCTCCCCCCTCTTAAAGTCATTTCATACTGGGTATACGAATGTCACTCTCAGAATTATGCTGAACAATGAAACAAAGAAAATCGCTGACGCCAATGCATTACTTGCATACACCCAGTAATGCCAGTATGGAATGACTTTTGGAGGGGGAAGGGGAGAATGATCCGTAAAAGCGTGGCTGACATAAGAAAGTCCTGTAATGGTCATCTCCCTCTCAACAATACTAATCACGATTACGATACAAGGAAGAAAGAAGACTTTCGAATAACTAAACATTGCTCTTCTCTTTTTGAAAAAAGTATAACTCATAAAGGAATTAACTTATTTAATGCCATTCCCCACTTCTTGAAGTCAATAGATACAATAAAAAAATTTTAATTTCAACTAAAAATGTTCATGTTAGAGGAAACTCTATACACGGAAACGGAATTTTATTCTCACTGTTCAAAAAGAATAATATAATCACAATAAAGAATCGTGTTTCATATCCAAAAACATTATTTGATACAAAGCTTTCATTTTTATATTTTGGGCAGAGTTCCTCCACACCTTAAAGGTCAATCCAATGTACTTACGTTATTGTTTTATTTATTCATTTATAATTTTTTATTTATTTAGACTTTTTTTTACATTCATTTATAATGGATTAAGCTGTATATATTATTTTTCATATATTGTTTTCTTTCACGAAATCTCGCACATTGGGACCTGATGATGGGACGTAAGAACGTCCCGAAACATCGTTGGTATAAAAACACATCTGAAGAGTTTTTCTTGAAAAATAGTTATCATTATTTTTATTCAATTGAAAAATGTGTCTACTTATTATAAACGTATCATGTATTAATTTTGTTTATGTACTCATATATTTTTAAGTATTTATATGTTCAGTTTTTATCAATTTAATTTTACCTTTTTTTAATAGTTTTGTTATTACTCTAATCATAGGTGTATTAGACTCAAGTAGTTATATATCTAATATATAAGCTATCTTAATGTATAAATTCTTTTGACCTATCCTATTACCATGTATTGGTTTAACGGAAATAAACTTATTATTATCATTTCCGAAAAATCTCAGTTGGCTAACCAATCTGATAGAAAGAGATATATGCAATTTCGCGTCAATATATTCATTCTGCCGGCAGTTATCGTGTCCAAAGTCACATACATAAATAGTTGCCTTAAAATGACAAGCGCCCTGAGGAAAATAAATAAATTTGTCAAGACAACACATTTTATTGACTAAAGAAGGGCTGATACAGGGGTAGAAAAAAAAAAGAAAAAAAAAGAAATTGACAATGGGAAGTGGAGTCCGCTGAAAAAACTTAAGTGAAGTGGTGACAAGCAGCGGCCCCAACCCTGACAAGTACCATCTGTAACCTACTTCTTTTTTTTATATCTCTTCGAGCTTACACTCGACTAAGGGTTTTTTAGAGTTCGAAGACCGTCCTCGAAACCCTTTTGAAGAGTGTTCGAAGCTATATTATTGAAACTCTGCAGAAAATTAAACGAAGTGACATCACATTGATGAAAGAGACATGTGTATATAAAGTATACATAAAATTGTGACTTGAATTTTGTTTTTGATGAAGTAGCCATCATTCGTATAGTGCAAACAATATAAGGAATGGAAAGATATTGAAGATAAAGGAACAATTGTGAGTGAGCTACAAAAGAAGGTACTGTACACTTTTGTCTGCGGTCAGACCGAGTACCTGTGTAAACAATGTTTTTTTTACCTGAAGGAAAAAAATGTAAATATTCTTTCCCTATTTACCTATCTCGGTTCAATTTTTGAGTGGGGAGTGTAGAGAGTCTGATCGGTGATTTTTACTTCGGGTTTTTTTTACAATCGGCCGAAGGCGAAGAATTTTTTAAAGTAATAAAGACATGTAGCGGATCCATAAACTAATGTAAGTCGGCTGCTTGTTAGATGATCGACGGACAGGAAAGAGAGGTATTTTTGGATCGGTTCATATAATCAAAATTGACACAAAGTTCTACAAAACTTACATCTCAACTAGTTGGGACCTCCACCAACACGTTCATCCTCCTCGAAGGTGACTGGGCAAGTGAAGTCTAGATGCATTATTGTTTTTACTTAAATATTATAAAAATTAATGTCCATAAATTTTGGACATCACAATGTACACGATTTTGAACGACCCCACAAATCGTGTTCAGGGAAGCCTTTTTGGAAGTTTGATGAGAATAGTTGTTAGTTTGTGTGTTTGTTACCGACCAGATGACTAACCTGATTTCTATAGAGATCCGCTAAAATCAGTGTCATCAAGTAAACAAGATAATGATCCAATCTTAAAGAGACAAGTTGGTTGAACAATGGAGATAGGTATGTATAACACATATGTATAGGTATGTAGAACACATACATTAAGTCATGTATGTACTAAGTTATCACATAACATCAACATATTATGATAATTAGTTTGATCCTCTGTCACGTACTAATCAGGCCTAGCCTTGCCAACCAAGCTAGACCATGAATGTACAATCATCAAGAAGGACAGACACAACCAACTAACTTAGAATGTTAAAGATGAGGCTATATATCAAAAAATTGTTATCAAAGAAACCTGATTTTCTCACTCATAATTGCCGAAGACCGGTTAGTTGTGTTGGTCTAAATGTTTTAACATGGTCTCCCATTAGAATGGTCTATATCCATAGAAGGGGACAACGATGCACTCCAGAAGTGTATAAAGGCCAGTTCCGTCGCAGGATCAAGGAGCAAGGAGTACTTGAAGCAAATTTTATGAGAGGTTACAACAAAAATGTTTTCTGATGTCTAGCCAGTATAACTGAAGCAGAAATATGGATCATACCTATTCCATATGAATAACAATGAAACAATTTAGTATTTTTGTTTGACATACTATATATGAGTCCACCATGTTTTAGCGGTTTGTGATCGTAAAGTTACATATTTTATAATACCTAATATCCACTAACTCCATGTGCTCTCCAATTTTCTTAGCTGGACGTTTTAACTATTACCATTATTTAAAAAAATGTGTTCTCAGATAATAATTACTAAGTAATTACTGGGGATACTGTCGTTTTAAAGTGTCTTTTTTACAATCGTGGTAAATATCTCTGTGTTCTTGTACACAACGAAGCAAATATTGTTTTTGTTCCTTTTCTACTGTAATCAGAAAATGGAAGTCTTGCTTCAACTTTACAGCTTTTTCAGCTGAATCGTTCTGCTTTGATCAACGAAACAGTACTTTTGGCTTCCAAAAATGTAGCGTTGGTTTCCAATGAAGATGGACACTCGTGGAGAAAACCATAATTAGGTTTGAGACGAGAGAATAAATTCTTACTTTTGATTGACTTAAAATCATTGACGTTTTTATATTTCAAAAAAAAATCGATAGTAATTTTGTAAATAATAAGGATATGTAAAAATTAACACCTTCTGATTTATTAATGGAGCTACATCGTTATCACCTTTGTCAGCAGTTCATTCTGGGCATAGATATAATTGTTGAAGATTAACTTTTTAGATCATGTATCCAAAAGCAGTAGACCCATAACTGTCTGATATTAAATATATTTTGCACTGGTGTACAGGATTTTGAGCACGGGGGGGGGGGGGGGGGGGGGGGGGGGGGGGGGGGGGGGGGGGGGGAGGTTAGACTACGAGGGTGGGGGTATAGACTCCCGGGGGCACAGCCCGCAGTTTCAGTGGTTAGCGTTGCAAACTTTTTTAAATTAATTTGGGAGAGACCTCTAGAAGCTCCCCCCTGAGGTAACCACTGACTGTAATACTTAAGTTGACTTTACATGAGCAGCAAAAATGCAAAGCGCAGCAGCAGCAAAAACACGCTGTGGTTTCTGTGCTTTTAGAATTAAATGACTCACATCCAATAACGTGCATTTGCAGCTGCTGCTCTTTGCATTTTTACTGCACATGTAAAATCAGCTTTAAGGGTATAAAGTATAACATAAATGAAGATTTTGAGCGAGGAAATGAATTGATCGAATTCATGTACCTATATTTAAATAAATGAAATATGACTTGTTTTGTACATGTACATTTATGTAACAGCTGATTGCTGATTTAGAAATCAGAAGCACAGAAAATTTGAAGATCCTATTGGTAACTTGCAAGCAATCCATTTCTTATAAAAACTTTTTTTTTAGTTTATTTAAATTTTTATCTTAGATTTTTGCTCTGGTTAGGGGGGGGGGGGGGGGGGGGGGGGAGGGTGGCACCCGCTGGTGTATGAGGAAGCGGAAGGTTTTGCATAAAGTCAAACGATAATGCTAAAACATCATCTCTTTGTGAACACAACTCGGTATTATTATTAATTTTAACGTAAATTCTTCTTGACATCCTTTTATGAATCATCAAATCTGGTGTCACATTTCGTTAAGTGTCATCAC
The DNA here is from genome assembly GCA_963662175.1 of Aradus depressus. Lineage (NCBI taxonomy): Eukaryota > Metazoa > Arthropoda > Insecta > Hemiptera > Aradidae > Aradus > Aradus depressus. The sequence continues at coordinate 42,034,714 of OY759218.1, read as the reverse complement.
AGAAGGAAGAATTACGTACTTTTTAATTTGACACCTAACTGTTCGTTGGACTTTATACAAAACTTTTCACTTCCTCATATACCGGTACAAAATATATTTTATAACAGACAGTTATGGGACTTTGGAATACTTGATTTAAAATGTGAATCTCCCACAATTATTTCTATACCAAGAAGGGACTGCCGACAAAAGTGCTAATGATGCTCGCTCTACGCATGTATGCAAATACATAGATAAATATCTTCTAACAGAAGATTTTTTTGTAATATTTTTTATAAAATTCATGTTTTGCATCAAGGTCAGGCTACATTTCCTTGAAAAGGAATTGAATTTGTTTTACATCTATCTTGCATCTAAATAAAATATATTTTTTCCCAAAAAATGAGTTCCCGTTTTTGGAAAAGACTCAATGTGTTTATGTCTTCACGTATAGATCATGAAATAGCATATTTTACATTTATCTGTCTCATGTAAGTCTCTCGGTATTTTACTTTTTTTTAGCAAGTGGCATAACCGACGAATTACCATGCATACTTGCAAAAGCTTTTTTACAAACATGAATTTTGGTGCCATCTTCTCTTATTACAAAATATTTGAAATTGCACTCTCTTCATTTGCGATTATCTTTCCTTGGGCGTAGAGTCTTCTTTGATGATGAGCTCTTGCAAACATTCGTCTTGATTTTTGCAATCTAACGAATTAATTTTACTTAGTTCATTTTCTTAATATTCTTCAGTGAATGTCACAAAACATTGTTTAGGACACCGGTAACCAGAGCAAGATAACTCAATTATTATATTAAAGGTTCAATTAGGTTAGGATAATATGGGTTACGAATTTGGGTACACACCTGTAATCTGGTTCAGTTTCCATCTTCTGCAATCCTGAATTTCGTTTCGATTTTCCTTTCTTCCACCTAGCTCTTTAACTGTTCACTATTCGATATTAATGTTAGGAACCAAAAATGGAGTAAATCAAATTTTGTTTCTACGTTTTCGATCATACGAAATTTAGCGTATCTATATTAAGAAAAGGGGAAGGAGTTAGACAGCATTTATTTTTTAAAATAAAGAAAAACTTAGATGTTTTAAAATATTGTCTATTTCACAAAATATATATAAAATGGCCAGCTGAAGATGGTAGCAATACCGAAAATACTTCCACATACTTTGTGTAATAGACAATATTAAGAAAAACACACGTCTTTAAATTTTTTATTAAGTGTTTCTCACAAGAAAAGTAGAGCATTTTACAACCTTATCCCATTTAAGCCTCTCCTTGTGATTTGAGTCATGGCTGACATGTTTCGTACATGAGGTCAATCAAAAAAAAAAAATGATAGGAAAATCTTCTAATTTTATTATTTTTCTTATGTGTTTGTTAAACTTCCAGAGAAGTTTATCCCAGAGGATGTTAATATGTTAATTTTTTCCGGAATTTTTCCAGAGGTGTCTTCTATTTTTTTGTTGGCAATATTTCGGGACGCTTCCAAGACCCTTCTTCGGGGAAATGCCAGAAACAATCAACATAACTTCCTCATGTTAAATATACAAACATTATTGCATATCACTTATAAATTAGTTTATCTCGTTAGAATTTAATAATTATTATATTTAATTTAAGTTTTACCACTGTTATTAGAACAAACTAATTCCTAACTGTAAGCCTAGTTGAAATTCAACCCCTCCCTTATCCACCTGATGTCTTAATTTGTAATTAAACCTGACAATGGTATAATGCCAAAAAGTGGTTTCTGTAAACATTTTTGTGTAATACAAGTATTGTTTGTCAACCACTTTTATACATTCAATTTACAACTGGTCTCAAATCAAGGATATCCTTCCTTCACCATAGAGTTTATTCCGTTAAAACTCCTTCATAACGACTCCTGGCCCCTCAAACTTTCCTGATATACAGGGTGTCTCAAATAAGCGGGCCACAAGTGAAATAACTCCTAAACGGTTAAAGATATCAAAATTGTACATAAGAATAAAGTTGTAGCACTCGCCGAGAGCTATAGTATGGCGTCCTTGAAAAGACAAAAATGACCCTTTTAATGGCTCAAATAGCCCTTCGAAGGGCGGGGTTCCCTTTTGACCCTTAAGTTTCATTACATTTTATTAAAGTAGTAAAGAAACAAGAAATAACTGTGCAAACAGATTTTTGATACGTCAAGTAGTTCTCGAAAAAAAAAAACGTTTAAAGTTGCACGTTTTTCTTATTCTGAAGTTAGTTGGAATTTAATAACTCCAGAATAAGAAAAATGTGCAACTTAAAACGTTTTTTTTCCGAGAACTACTTGACGTACCTATCAAAAATCTGTTTGCTCAGTGATTCCTTGTTTCTTTAGTACTTTAATAAAATGTAATGAAACTTAAGAGTAAAAAGGGAACCCCGCCCTTCGAAGAGCTATTTGAGCCATTAAAAGGGTTATTTTTCTATTTTCAAGGAAGCCATACTATAGCTCTCGGCAAGTGCTACAACTTTAGTCCTATGCACAATTTTGATATCTCTAACCGTTTAGGAGTTATTTCACTTGTGGCTCGCTTATCTGGGCCACCCTGTATAATTTTCATATGAGTAGACAGCTTGTGCCCTGATATAAAAAGGCCAACATTCACCTCAGAGAAGCCTCTCTGAATTTTTCATTATATCCTATTTCTAAAGCTACTTCTTTCTCCAGCTAACCTTTATATACTCCATTCTGCTTTAAGATTGAAATTAAGTCACAAGAAATTGATGTATTTTTATCCTAACATTTGTAAATATATTGTAAAATAGACAATATTAAAAAAAAACAACATACGTTTTTTAAAATATTTTTCATTAAGTGTTTCACAATATCTCTGTAAAAATGTTAAATATCAGGTATATTTTCGTTTTTTGATTCAGGGGGTCAGGAAACATGAAATTTCGGCAAAAACTAAAAATAGAATTTTCGACACATAACTACTTACAGCTGGCGTAAAAGGTTAAAATGTGCAGGAAGAAATTCTGAAGTATTCAATAATCGCCCTTAAAAATTGCCAAATATAACATCGAACATTAACAATTTCCTTGTTCTTGTCATAGAACCAGTGGGGGGGGGGGGGGGAGGGGGGGGGGGGGGGGGGGGGGTTAAATAGTATTCTCTCTGCTAGCCTCTCCATTGTTAACGAATAGTGAAGTTGATGAGAAAAAAGAGTGTGGTAATAAGATGGCTCTCTAAAGGCTACCTTACTCGGTCAATATTATTGACGCAATATATGGTAAAAAAACGGTAGCCCTCACACGACTCAATAATATTGATCAATAAAGTGTCAGTTTTAATTGTGCAGTCAAGGAGGATGGATCTAGCGTTTTAATCGCATCCTAAAGTTGGTTCGGAGGGAGTTGAATTTTTTTTTAAAATCATCTGTCGTAGCATTAGGGAATTTCTGTTGATAAAAATGAAGCAACCGTTCCATTGCTAGAGCTTTTTTGTCTCTGTCCATGTATTCCTCTGATTTTATTTTCCATACAACTGGCATGGACTTATAAAACTAAAACAATCATTAATAAAAATTATTACCCCTTTTGAAATGACAAAATAAACACTTTTATTATTATTTTATTTTCAAAATCGATGTAAATACAGCACTACCTCTGTGCACATTAAAATAAATTTCCTTTCTTCTTCTTTTTTATCTTGTGAACACTTCTTTCGCTTCTTTTCACTATCAATTTTACGTTTTATATCAGTTTCCATCTCCAAAACAAACACCCTCTACAGCGTCTGTAGAACGACTGACGTTTTATTGCACAATATGGTGTATACCCCTCATACGGTGTCAATAATAGTGACGGCGCCTCAATATATTGACGGGGCTTCAATAAAAATCAAACGGATTTTATTTTTTTCAATATTATTGCCATCAATATTATTGTTTCAATGTACTCCTTACACGTTTAATATATTGATCAATATCGATATTGCTTCAATAATATTGACCGTGTAAGGTAGCCTTAAGTGTAATTAATAGTTGCATCCAGTATATCATGATAATAAATACTTTTCCACTACAATCTGCATTCCAGTGCATTTCAAATTGATACATTATATATAAATAAGTGTGCACACTATCATAAGCACAGGCAAATGGTGAGTTTTTTTAAAAATTGAAAATTACAAAAAAATATGTGATGTGGCCATTACAGGACTTTCTTCTACCAACCACGCTTACAGATCACTTCTCTCCCCCTATGGACTATTTATGTCCCAGGCTTGGGAGGGTGTGGACGGCAGGCAGTACATGCACACCCTCCATAGCAACCCTTGCTGTCTCACTGCGTTAGCACTCTTTGCAGAGAGTGACCTTGGGGTGCTGCTCCTTGCCCCCCTGGCCAGGTTTGGGTCGCGCCTGCTTGGTGCCCTCGGTCTCGTTTTGTCCGATCTGGGCCACTCAGTTTATTATTTCTATTTGTTTTACTACATTTTTATAACTACATTTGAAGGGCGATGATAACCTTGCAGTTTTTTGCCCTTAAAGATAAAATCATATCGTATCATCAAAATTTGTTTGTTTCATTGTACAGCGTTATTATGAGGGTGACTTTCTTCCACCCAGTAATGCCAGTATTACATCACATATATCTCATTTTTCTCTTAATTTTCATCATTTTTCATATATACTACCAATAATAAAAAAATATGTTATAATTCATTGCTATGTGATACAATTTAAAAAATACTTCTGGATATTTCCTATGGAAATTTATTTTTCATTCTTAGAGGCGCTATAACTTTGGTCTTGTTGATCTTATCTCAAATTTAAGGACTTCTTAGCTATTGGAAATTTAATAAGGAACATTATTGGTAAGATCCGTCCTTCGGATGGGACGTAAAGCGTTGGTCCCCAGCCTATCTGATGTTAAGTCCTCATTAAAGAACTCTACTCTTGGTGAATAATCCTAGGCAGGCAAAATTTAGGACTCCCACAGATGAGTAGGGCTCATATCTACCAAAGAGACGGAAGAGTGCTCTGGTAGTAGGCGATATAGTAATTAAAGCCCGAGCATGAGGGGACTTCTACCATGCCATATGACGGAATAGGTATTGTCTGTTGTCTCTTGCCTAGGTATACAATAGATTTATTAAGCTTTCTATGCTCCCTCTTTCCCATTTGCCGACTTGGCTGAAAATGACTAAGTGTTGTCCTCATGGGGTTCTGAATACACATACAAAATTTGTGTTGATATATTCATTCTATGGGGAGCAGGATTTTTACATCCCCAGCTATACGAAGTATAGGGTATAGGGGAAGTTATGTAATCGATCACAAATTTGATTTTGAGTTATCACCGGAATTTAATGTTTTTCGGCCCCCTGATTCCAAACATGAAAAAAAAATGCTGCCTGCCTGTTTGTGTATGTGTCTGTAAATACGATAACTCCCGATAAAATGGGTATGTGTTTGTGAATACGATAACTCCCGATATAATGAGTATGTGTCTGTGAATACGATAACTCCCGATATAATAAGTAAGTGCCGTGAATACGATAACTCCCGATATAATGAGTATGTGTCTGTGAATACGATAACTCCCGATATAATAAGTAAGTGCCGTGAATACGATAACTCCCGAAGTAATGAGTATGTGTCTGTGAATACGATAACTCCCGATATAATAAGTAAGTGCCGTGAATACGATAACTCCCGATATAATAAGTAAGTGCCGTGAATACGATAACTCCCGATATAATGAGTATGTGTCTGTGAATAGGATAACTCCCGATATAATGAGTATGTGTCTGTGAATACGATAACTCCCGATATAATGAGTATGTGTCTGTGAATTCGATAACTCCCGATATAATGACTATGTGTCTGTGAATACGATAACTCCCGAAGTAATGAGTATGTGTCTGTGAATACGATAACTCCCGATATAATAAGTAAGTGCCGTGAATACGATAACTCCCGATATAATGAGTATGTGTCTGTGAATACGATAACTCCCGATATAATGACTATGTGTCTGTGAATACGATAACTCCCGATATAATGACTATGTGTCTGTGAATACGATAACTCCCAATACAATGAATGAATCGACATGAAATTTCAAAAACCTTATAGTTCAACTTGCTGTTACCTGATTGTAAATACAATATACTTTTTTAATTGTAGTAATACATATTATGTATGTATCACTATATACTTAATAAAATAAATGATAATTAATAATAAAAGTGTACTCACCAGTAGTATAACAACGGTAGTAATTATTTTGAAACTCATTCCTCCAGTTCTGGTGAGGCCCATCTTTTGTAAAACTGAAATTTGAAAAATATATCTCTTTTAGAAATGGTAGATTAATTGCAAAGTGGCAACTTACAGCTAAATCCATTTGGTTGTGAACACTCACTCCCTCATGACATGAAATTTTCCGAGAAAATCGAAAACGAATTTTTGACAGATTACATAACGCCCTATACTAGGGATGTGCACTAACAAATTGATGACTCTTTTCTCCTGTTTTTTTGATTTATTTATACATATTTTTAATCTATTTACTCGTTAGTCACGTGACCAAGACTAATGAAAAAATTGAATTTTCCGTATTTTTCTCTTAATTGAATTTGTTTATTTAAACAATTAACACCAGAGTCGTTTCCTTTCATAGGAATAATGCTAAAAAATGTATGTGTATATAGCTATTTATTTTCTTTTTTCATACCTTTCCTCTGCCTGTCTTACACTGGTTCGCCTCTGATTAACCGTAGACGGCATACTGGTCCGTTCGTCTAGAGTCCTGAGTTTCCTCGCGCCTGCCCTAGGTTAACCGAGACGACAGACAGTCATTTTTATAAAACAATCGAAAAATAACTATTTATTTTCTTTTTTAATACCTTTCCTCTGACTTTCTTATATATAATGGTTAATCAGAAGCAAACCGGTGTAAGACCGTATGTAATAAATATATATATAATACAAACGCATAGAAACTTAGGGCTCTAGACGAACGACCAGTGCGCCGCCCCCCTCTCACCACTTCATAGGACTAATGTAAGAATCAGATGCCAAAGAAAATATAATAATATATTCAATTCAATTTCATTATTAGTCCTCAGAAAATACATCTTTTAGGCAAGGGGTTCGGCCTGATATATACATTTTCGAACGTTAAAAAAAATAAAAACAGAAAAATAATAGAATAATAAACCTTGGCTAAAGGTCTTTAACGAGAACCTGACATTCAAAAAGGCCCGGGAACATCGCCTGAAATCCCATCCGAAGGACGACATGTTCAAGGTTTTTATTCATTTCCCAGTTAAAACACCTAAGAGCCTCTGCTAGCTTCCGAACTCGCGATATTGAGCTCTTTAGACACCATTTGTAAAGATAAAATAAATATTTTGGTTGGATCTAACTTGAATTGTCGTAGAAGAAGTATAGAATATAGTTAGGCTTTGTGGTACCGTTTTCACATATTTTCTGGAAAACACATTAAGACAGCAATGTTGGTGGATACGTATTGACCAAAAATGATGATAGGCAACCATAAGTTAGATACTTTATTATTTTGACTCATGCCCGGGCTTCAAGTATGAGTGACAGCATGCTCAAGGCTTTTTCCCTTCCCAGTTACCTTGGCTAAGGGTCTTTAACTACCTGACATTAAGGCAGCAATGTTGGTGGATAGCTATTGACCAAAAACGATGATAGTTATCCGTAAGTTAGGAACACAACTTCGAAGGACGACGTGCTCAAGAATATTTTTCACTTCCCAGTTAACACAACTAAGAGCCCCGTCTAGATTTCTAACTCGCGATTCTGAGCTCCTTAGACACATGTAAAGATAAAATAAGTTTCCGTTTTGTTCGAACTAATATTGTCATGAAAAAAATAAAGAATATAGGTGGGCTTTGTGGTGCCGTTTTCACGGGCGAAATCGAATTGCGCCACCTGTTATTTTAAGTTACCCTTGTTTATGTTAGGCCCTGATGATGATATGAAATATATCGAAACGTTGGCATTTGAATAGTGTTTTCTTCATTGACTGACCCTCAATACCCCCAGAATCTTGTTTATGATATTTAAAACCATTGAACTGCGCCAAACATCCTTTCTAACTCATATTGAATTCCGCCAACTGTATTTTTTGTTTATATGATTTGTATTCTATTTGCTATCTGTTCGGGATTGGGATGAATCTCATTCAGAAATTCAGTTTTTTCGTTCTGACTGCGTTTATATTCTCTATTAGTCCGATAGTCGAACTCCTATGATATATTATAAAAATGTGCGATATCGAGCTAAAGCAAATGGAAATATAATTGACACCACATGTAAAGAATACACAAGTTTCCGTTTGGTTCGAAACAAAAATTGTCAAGAATGAAATCATATACATATATAAAGCTGAAAATATCTGTGCGTTGTACCGCTATAACTCACGAACGGCTTGATGGATTTGATTAATTTTTTTAAAATTTGTTCGTCATCGTCTGTGGAAGGTTATAGGCGTATTAGTACCTCAATATCTGGTCCATCCCAGCATCCACCCACGCAATCTTTGTAACTCAAAAACCATTGCAATGATTAATGAGGAATCTTTTTGAATAGATAAGTTTTATCTACCGGAAGGTTAAGGTCTATTTTTTAATCAACCCCTGGTCCATCCCAGCATCCACTCACGCAATCTTTGTAACTCGAAAACCATTGCAACGATTAATGAGAAATCTTTTTGAATAAATTAGTTTTAGCTCCAAAGCTAGCGTTACTACAGTTGAAGGACTATAAGCCTTATTCCGTATGAATAATTGAAAATTATAACATCATGAATGTACTATCGAGGAACTGAATAGCCTTATAGGAGATATTGGGAGAAAAGTCAAAGTTCCCCGGGCAACGCCGGGTATTACTGCTAGTATAGAATATAGGTGGGCTTTGTGGTACCGTTTTCAGATATCTTCTGAAAAACTCATTAAGACAGCAATGTCAATAGATAGGCAGCAACCAGAAACGATGATAGTTAACCATAGACAGATTCAGATGTACAGATTATCGAAACCATGAGTTTTGCCATTGTTCAGTCTCTCTATCACATCGAAGACTTCCATTGCAGGAGAGTGGCAGCTCCTCAGCGTCCACACTAGCCAGATCCGGAGGCGGGACGGGCTCGGCTATATCTTCTCAGTTCCATCCCTTATTCCCCTACATCCCCTATTCGAAGATGCCAAAATACTATTTTCTATGAGTTATACAAATTTTAGTGAAGTCCATTGTGTAATATTTAAGTTTTTATTAAGAAAAAATATTCAGAGAAGTTATAAGAAGATCAATCATTTTTCTCTGTTGTTTTAGACGATATCTGATAAAATACCTTAAGCAGTGTAGGAGTCAATTCTCAATGGAGATGAATTATTAACGTGTTTGCAATTCATGGGCTTAAGATCTCATTTGTAAAAGATTTTCTTGAACATCCCAGGAAAATTCCCTTTTCTTAGGCCATTAATTTTACATTTTCCATCCTTCTCTCTCTCCTCACAATGTAGTTTTTTTTCTGTATTATTAAAATACATAGTTTCATTATGAAACTCTGGTTCGTCCCCCTGTTGTGTACCACTGCAAACACTATTTTAATATTTCTCTATTTAATTTAGGGAAGTTAGAACTTCAATGAGTTTTTACCAGAACTTCATATTTTCCAAACACCTGAATCCGAAAAAAAAAATAGTGACTGCTTGGAGCACCAGTAGTGAAACTTCTTTCGCGATTTTTTAAGGTGCAAATAGTTTTATTAAATGGCTTATTTTATTTTTATTCATGTGTTAAATTAACATTGTTTTCGTTGTTAGAAACATCAGAAATCACTACATTTGATTCCAAAGTAGAGACAATAGGCTTATGCCGCGTTCACACTATGTAGCCAAACAGTTATATAGCCGAGCTATGTAGCTGTGCTACAAGTTTTTGAAAACGCCACCATAAAACAGCTATATAGTTCGGCTATATAGTTCAAACCAAGAGCTGGAAATGAGTTTCCCATCGGTTGTCGGAAAGATCGAAGGGAACTATGCAGCTGAGCTATATAGCCGGGCTGGAAACGCGTTTTTTTGTTGTAGCACAGCTATATAGCTGTCGCCCGAAGACGCTCGTCAGTTGTGTGCTTGCCATCTCTAAGCAAACTGGTTGACTTCATCAAGTACAAGCTCATACAGCTGCTACAGCTACACAACGAAACGTTTTTAGTCATAGCTATACAGCTTAGCTACATATAGCTCGGCTATATGTATAGCTGTTTTGCTCCATAGTGTAAACCCGGCTTTATGGTAAGAGAGATAAGAAGTGTAGGTTTTTAACGCAAGAGAATAGAGAATGAAAATTGAGAAAGAAAAACGCTGTTTATGCAGCCAGCAACGCTCAGCAGGCCTACACTCAACCTTGTGATTCATTATCAGTAGATTGGGTATTAATATGAAAATATTGTTCTTCCGAACATGATGCAACACTTGTCATTTCTGAACTTAATTTGAGCTCCGGGGGGCGGGGTGAGGAGCGCTCCCCCTACCAGCCAGTCCAACTGCCACTCAGAATTTACAAAAATGAAATGCTTTCACTCACCCCTGCGCAAAAACCACTCGTTCGATTTCGTCCAAATTTGGAATGTAGGGTCTTTAATCGGTGCCCTCACAGATGATACACTTTGTTTTCAAAAAAGAAGCAATTTTTTGAGGACGAACTAAAACACTGGTGCTGAGCGGGTCTGGGAGGTGTTCAGCTCATCACAATTTCGTAACTCATTTACCAGCTTAGTCCCCAAGTTGCGCAGTGCGCGCAAAGAAGTTTCACTTCAGAAATGAAAAAAATGTTGAAATGTACTTCCCCAGAACGAATTATTCAATTAAAGTTTTGCCCTCCAAAACCAGTGGACCGTTTGCTCTAATATTCAGTGGACGTACATAAGGGCTCCTAAATCCTCATACTAAATTTTGTCTCAATAAATTCATTACACTTTTTGAATTGAGCCCCCTCCCTTTCATCCGATTTCCTTGAAATTTGACAGGTTATGTCCTCATTGTTTTTTGATTTAAATATGAAATATGTCGATATATTCATTACATCGGTAGTTATTGGGGTTTTTGAGTTGAGCCCCCTCTGATCCCCCCTTCCCTTCTATCGATTCCGCTGAAAATTAACAAGTATCGGCCTTATGGGGTTTTGAATTCACATATGAAATTTTGTGTCGATACATTCATTACAACGGCAGTTATTAGAGTTTTTGAGTTAAGCCTCTCCCCTAATCCCGCCTTCTCTTTCGTCGATTTGGTTGAAAAACAATAGATGTCGTCGTTGGAGGATTTTGAATTCACATATGAAATTTTGTGTCGATACACATTGGTTCACAATACTTTTCCAGAGAGTAGAAATTTATTTAAATTCAAGTGAGATAACGAAGTAATAATGTATCTATATTTCCTTATGAGATTCGTTGATTCTTATGTTTGTTTGAAGTTAAGAAGTGTTGTGTGTCTCATCTTGTACGGCTTCATCGATCTGAGCACGTCTCAAGGAGCTACAGGCTACTTCTCGGCTAGTCGCATATATTAGTCATATAGGATTTAAAAATCTATACAAATATAGCTGTGCGTCTGTCTGTCGGTCAGACAGTGCTGGGCACCAAGAAATCAACATTAAATTAGTTTCTTTCTTAGAGTTTCTCTATTAACGAGTGACGTCAGTCTGTAAATCTGCCCACCCCCCCCCCCCCCCCGAGCTCTGAGAAACTATGCAAGCTACATAACTGAAACATTGTACAAAATTTTCTTTCATGTTATGGAATGTAGCTCTGATGGTGTAGCCATGATCTGCTTTAGGAATTCCGAGAGGTTACTTAAAGACATGCTTTGAATAACATTGAGTTAGTTATTATGGCTCATACCCGGGCTTTAACTACGAGGTCATATCGCCTACTACCGAAGTGCTCTTTCGTCAATCGGGTGGACATGAGCCCGAATCTACTGTGGGAGTCCTAAATTTTGCCTACCCTAAATTTTTATTCACCTAGGGTAGGAGTCTTTAACGAGTACCTGACATCGTACAGGCTCGGGACCATCGCTTAACGTCCCATCCGAAGGACGGCGTGCTTAAGTTTATTTTACCTCCCAGGTAAAATAAACTAAGTGCCTCGGTCGGGTTTCGAACCCACGATCTTGAGCTCAGAAGCACGCATACCACTGAGCTACCGGCGCCCTCGAATAACATTTACATTCCTATTTATTTGTATATATATATAATGAATTACTAAAATAAATAATAAAAATAGATGCAATAATCACTAAAAATAAAAACGTAAAGAAGAAAATACTAATTTCTTATAAAACTGAACCAGAAATGAGTATTTAATAAATAAAATAAAGTGAAAAATAATAAATAATTATTAAAAAAATTAGAAGCACATAGATAATAATTATTAGGGCCCGGATTCTTAGGCAGTAAAAAATGGCAAAATACGCACTTAAATATTCCCTAAAAACACCGAAAATATGTCTAATAAACTCAATATGCAGTTAAATATTTCTTTATTTTTCATTACACATTAACACAACAAATCATATATTTAAATATAAAATTTAATATAAACATAAATAACATAATAATTGAACAGAAAAGATTAGGTAGATATAGATGTTTGCTAGCGACTGTAGAATTCAAAATTCTGGGGGTATTGAGGGTCAGTCAATGAAGAAAACACTATTCAAATGCCAACGTTTCGATATATTTCATATCATCATCAGGGCTATGAATATAGATGGTTGAGGAGAAGGCATGAAGACTGTGAGGTTGAACGTAAGACCTCACAGTCTTCATGCCTTCTCCTCAACCATCTATATTCATAGCCCTGATGATGATATGAAATATATCGAAACGTTGGCATTTGAATAGTGTTTTCTTCATTGACTGACCCTCAATACCCCCAGAATTTTAATATTAGGTAGATAACTTTAACTTTTTTTAAAAGTCGACCAGAAAATATCACAATTTACGTGAAAGTAAGAATTAACATTTTATTTATTTATTTTAATAGGAAACTTTTAATTATATCTACGTGAATGTAAAATATAGGAACGTTACAAAAATGTAAAATAAACTCAACGAAAAGCTTAACGTAAATAAATACGTTTACATTAGGAATGTAACCAATATTAAAAACACGAAATAAAAGAATAAGGGAAATTCAACACTTGTTATGTTTACAATCCATCGCTCCTGCGGCTTCTGTAAACATAAACAACTGTCATGTGTTCCTTTTCTATGGACTATGGCAGTGTCGCCAACTTGCCAGGTCCCCAATTAGGACCAAATGTCTCCAATAATAGAACTCATAATAACAATAATGCATATTAAATTTAAGTACCAAATCATGGAATGATTGTTTTTGACGTGAAAAAGTCTATTCGCTCATTAAGCACATTGATAGCCGGTCAAACTTTCTTGTGTTACAAAATACCGTCAGATTTCAATCGCTAATAACTACGAGACTAATAATGCGATAACAACGGTCGAGGTCACAATGGATAGAGCATGTCTGTACGTGTTTGTTGTGCAGTGTTTGTTTTGCCTGTGACGTTATCGGGCTAGTGTGGGCGCCGGCGGATGATTGTTGCGAACTAGAGTTGTGAAAAATTAGAAATTAGTGTAGCGTGATAACGCGTTTAGATAGGACGTTGATTCGGGTGTCATTGTAAAGAGCTTGAGGAGCACTACTAAAACTCAAAGTGAAACAATAAAAATATTCGCCGAAATATATGTAAAAATCGGTATCAAATTGAAAATTGCAAAAAAATTGATGATGTCTCATATGAATCGTAAATATGCGCGGAATTATATAAAACGAAAATCAGAGAAAAGCTCGCATCAAAAGGAATTTAAAAAACCTATAAAGTCTAGTGCCGAGCAAATGCAAGAGCTACGGCAGCATCGAAAAGAAAATGAAAAATTATTTTATCCCGACGTTTTCACGGAAAATCTACGTCGTGGACCTTGACTACGCCTTAACGTTTTTTTTTTTTTTTTTTTTTTTTTCTTATACATTTTTCACAAAAATTATGACCATTGTTAAGCCCTAAACGTTGAAATATTTCATTATATGATGTTCACTAACCCATGAAATATGCATTCATATCCAAAATAAAACAACTCATTCCGGGTCAGAATGACCAGAAACGTCCACATTTGCTTAGATATTAGTGTTTTTGGCGAGAAAAAAAATATGCAAAAACCTAAAAATCCGTGCCCTATTAATTATAGTACATAATATCAAGTAACAATAATATGAAGAAACAACAATTTATTCAAAAAATCTCATTCACATGCAAGACAAAGAAAAAAGAACAACATGCTTCTAGCTGTAAAATACTTTTTGGGATATATTATTCAATAATTAAAGTTTATTATTTAAGACTATAGTTCCAGAAGAAATATATATTCAGTAGCCTCCTGTACAAACAGATAGAGTAAGTGAAAATGGGAAGCCAGAGAGAGGGCTGGCTCTAGATACCAAATACGCCGGGGTAATAATAAAGGCGGGTACCATGGATAAAGCAAAACCACCATTAACCTAAAGTAAACATGGATGTTTTTCTTTAAAAATGAGGGTTAATGAGGTAAAATTATGGCGAGAATGACCCTTAGAATACAAGGCTGAGAAATATTCATCCAGTAATATAACTACTACGTCACTCTTACTGGAATTCCATTCTATTTTTTAATTCCTCAGCTATACGAAGTATAGAGGAAGTTATGTAATCGGTCAGAAATTTGTTCTGATTAATTCGTTCTTGGGAAGTTCATTTCCGGTGATTCACCGACGACTTTTTTCTCTTCACCCATTTCTCTTCCTGGGTTGTGGAAAATATGGTCCCTCTATTCTTCATCGATTAATCACGCCTTGGTTAGGTTTTATGACTCATACCCGGGCTTTAACTTCGAGGTCATATCGCCTCTTTCGTCACTCTGGTGGACATAAGCTCGACTCTAGAGTGGGAGTCCTAAATTTTGCCTACCCTAAATTTTTATTCACCTACGGTAGGGGTTTTTAACGAGTACCTGACATCGTTTAACCATCGCTTAACGTCCCATCCGAAGGACGGCGTGCTTAAGTTTATTTCACTTCCCAGATAAAATAAAGTAAGGGCCTCGGTCGGGTTTCGAACCCACGATCTTGAGCTCAGAATACAAGCACGCATACCACTGAGCTACCAGCGCCCTCTAATTACGCCTTTGTGTACTTGCGTACAGAACAATTAAGACATCCAACTGGTTTTGTTTAGTCATTTCATACTTATTGTTAGTAGTTATAGAGCATCCCAAGCTCCCGAGCTCCTGGGTCAGAGTGACCCAAATTCAGAAACAAGATATCTTGAGTTTATTTCCTTACACAACATAACCTCGAATTTCCCCAACATTGTAGAGATACTGTCGATTCTATCAATCATTCTTACCGAACAAACTTCTACTCTATAAACCTTGTGATCGATCAACCAATAAGACGTGAAGATACTACCGTGGGTAATCTGATAGTGCAACAATAAATACGAAAACTATATATTTTCGGAAAATGTTAGGATAAAAATACATTAATTTCTTGTGACTTAATTTCAATCTTAAAGCAGAATGGGGTATAGAAAGGTTAGCTGGAGAAAGAAGTAGCTTTAGAAATAGGATATAATGAAAAATTCAGAGAGGCTTCTCTGAGGTGAATGTTGGTCTTTTCAAATCAGGACAAGCTGTCTACTCATATGAAAATTATATTCAGGAAAGTTTTGCAGTGCTGGATTACCCAATAGGCCGGACTAGGCCATGGCCTGGGGCCCCCGTCGATGAAGGGCCCCCGTAAAAATCGAAAATGGATTCACACTTATGTTAAATCGAAATTTCCATCAAAACCCCAGTTCACTCATTCTGAACTTTACGAAATTTTGATTCGAGATAATCTTGCAACAGTTTTTCCAAACGTTGAAATTGCTCTTCGCATTTTTTTAACGCTCACGATAACAAATTGTTCTGCAGAGCGCTCTCTTTCAAAATTAAAACGAATCAAAAGCGAGCAAAGAAGCATTATGCATCAAGAACGATTAGACATGCTGAGTTTGATGTTCATTGAATCAGATGTTCTTCGTCAAGTTGATTTTGAAGACATCATCAATGATTTTAGCGACCTCGTGTAGAAAGAAAGATTTTTAAAGACAAATCTTATATCAACGTTTATATTATAAATAGATATTGTTTATAACTTGTTTTTGTAATTTTGGTTCTTAAAAGAATATATACATTAACAAAAAATAAAATTTATTTCATGTTTATACCTTAGAAATAATATAAATCCATTGTTAAATGCATATAAATGCATAAATAAACATTTTATTGCAGTTTGTAAAAAAAGGGGGGCCCCAAAAATTATAAGGGCCTAGGGCCTCCTATCCGGCACTTATTTTGAGACCAGTTGTAAATTCAATATTTAAAAGTGGTTGACAAACAACACTTTAATGATACTAAACTTTGCAGAGATATTGTGAAACACTTATTAAAAAAATTATAAAGAAAAAATTTAAGTTTTTTAAAAAATATTATCTATTTCACAAAATATATGGGAATACTTTCGGTATTGCTACCATCTTCAGCCACGACTAGGGATTGCAATCCCGGGATTGAAACTTGGTCCCGTTTCCGGGAAATTCCCGATTTTTGGGATTGATTAAAGTAACATCTAAATATGTAAGTTTGAAAATATTATTTATGAATAATAAAACTCAATTTAACAGTAACATATTTACATATTTATGCTCAAAAATATACCCTTAAAAAGCATAATGTCTCCAAAGAGTTATCGCCTTATCTTGACCTCAGCTTGGAACAAATGTACCCAGTAGCAGAAAAGGCCCTTTCGGCCTCTAGCCTGGTCGGTGGAACTGTTAGCAATGATCTGTACACAAAGTTTAAGTACAATCCTCTTTTACCACTGTTTTCGAAAACACTCATTTCTTTCTTCAGCTGGCTCTCCAGATCTTCTTTCGTTCTGTTCGGTGAACTTTCGGTTGTAAATTTTTTTATTTCCCGTTTAAGTGCAATTCTCATTGATTTTTCGTCATTATAGTGTCCGGGAAGTCCCTAACTTAATACTTTTGATTGGATTGTATTCGAAGACGAAAGAAGAGTCTACCCAGCTATTTCAAAAAGCTTTCGGAGGCCTTCTGAAGTCTCTCAAATTTACATAAAATACCTTCTTTTCTTTTAATATTATACCTTATTGTTATTCCCTTAAAACACATAGATACTTTTTTTTTTTTAAAGATATAGATAATTTAAAAAATTAATAAAAACTTAAAATAAAATAAATTCCGAAAATCCCGGGATTGAAAAATTTCAATACCGAGTTCTTAAAAAGTGAAAAATGCCAGGACCCTCGGATTTCGGAATTCTGGGATCCCGGGATTGCTATATTTGTTAAGTTGCGACTGAAAATGGTAACAATACTGAAAGTATTCACATATTATATATATTTTGTGATTAAACAATATATTTTTAAAAACATACGCTTTTTCTTTATTTTTTTAAACAACACTTTCTCGGCCTTGAGGTCTCCCAAATATATTTATTTTTTACACGACAGGAAAATGGTTAATATTTCGCACATTTGGCCATTTTCAAACCTTATTTTTTCATTGTTTAAATACTTAATCATAATATTCAATATACAATTTATATTTTCGTCTTATGATAACAATTTTTCCTGCCAAAAAAGTATTCACAATGTACCCAGTGACAAGATCTATTTATTAATTACATTGATTTTCCCTTGAATATGAGACCATTTTCGTTCATAATCTATGAGGTTACCTTGAGAAACCAGAAATCTTTTAATTCCCGAGCTATACGAAGTATAGGGGAAGTTGTGCAATCTGTCGAAAATTCGATTCAGAGTTTTCAACCGAATTTCAAATTTTCCGATCTCTAGGTTCCAAATATGAAAAAAAAACCTTCTTTCTGTGTATCTGTAAACACGATAACTCCCGATAGAATGAATGTATCGACACGAAATTTTATGTGTGAATTCAGAACTCTAGAGGGTTAGAATGACGACACCTATTGGTTTTCTAAATCGGCTAAAGGGGAGTGGGGGATAAGAGGGGAGGCTTAACTCAAAAACTCTAATAACAGCCCATGTAATGAATTTATTTACACAAAAGTTAGTATGAGGAATTTAGAAGCACTTATGTAAGTCAACTGTTGAATATTAGCACAAACGGTCTACTGGTTTTGGAGGGGGAGCGAAAAGTTAATTGATTAATTCGTTCTGGGGAAGTACATTACAGTGTATTCACCGAAGATTTTTTATCATATATAATGCAACCAATGTACGAAGAATATAACTTTTTAAATAATAATAATAAAAAATGATATATAAATAATAAATGGAAATATGTACATAATAAAGAATATATCTATTCGAAATTCTCTTTTGTTAATTTTTAATTTACAAATAGGTATTCACAACTGTATAAATAATACATACAACAAGCAAATTTGCTAAAAGAGTAAATATAGCATTGTCAAATGTGAGGAGGGGAGAAATCACCCAGTGGTGACACTCCCTAGGCACTGAGTTGCACTCATTTATAACTCACTGTCACTGCTGCCACTAGGGAGGTCTCTAGGCCATTGGTGCCTAGTGTTGTTGGGGAAGTGTGGAGGGCGCGGACTAGAGGATAATTGTGGGAACTCAGGCAGGAAAATAACTTTTTGTACTTGGATTTAGCTACTTGGGTGAAGAAGGAAATGCTGAGGTCGGTATTGAGGGTTATGTTGGAAGCATAGTAAGGAGCATTGGCTATTATACGAAAGATTTTGGATTGAAGGGATTGGATGCACTGAAGATTGAAAGCCTTGGACCCCAGAGTTCAAGTAGTCAATATATAAGTCGTTTTATACTCAAAGTTAATTTAAATATTTTGTTTAGTAGTCTTGGAAACAGTTTGTAGCGTCTGTTCATTTCTTGTCTTTTCAGGCTCGTGTGATGTTCCATGTTAATAGGAAACCTAGGTAACGGACATCCTTTTTTGAAGGGATGGGATTATTTTTAAGAAATACTGGAGGGCTAGTATTCTAGCCCGAAATTTCTCTTCCGTCATTTTAAGTTGTTCTGTGATAACAAGATACTGTCTGTTGAGCTGACGGACGTACTTGAGAGGAGTAAATTTATTTTTCCAAAACCTACCTTGCTCCAGAGGCTTGTTTTTAGTAATAGATGTAAATTCTATACGTTTCCCAGGAGTGTATTAGTAAAGTCACCATATTTCGTGTACGTTTTGAAAGTGTTTAGTGAGTAATAGAACACTACTTCCCCATATATACGAAGTATAGGGGAAGTTATGTAATCGGTCAAAAATTCGTTGCGGGGTTTCCAACGGAATTTCATATTTTCCGACCTTCTGATTCCAAAAATGAAAAACAAAGTCAGTCTGTTAATATAACTCCCGATAGAATGAATGTATCGACACGAGATGTTATATGTGTATTCATAATATATCTGTGGCAAATTGCAATAACCAGTGTGACATTTTTTAAAAAAATGAGATTTTCTGAGAAAAATGTGTATTTTGATCTAAATTTTCATTTCCCACATGAGTCCATTGTTTAAATTGATATTTATGACTGTGATTTCAGGAAAACCGAATCAGTTAACTGGAATTATTTTGTAATAACCAGTTAACTGTCATATATTATATTATAAACGAACATTTATATTATAAACGAATTTCTGTACATCAACTTGAACATTTATATATCAAATATTACAATAAATTATATGTCATATACTTTAAACATGAATATCTCGAAATCAGGTTCGTGTCAGTTGACTGGTTATTGCAATTTGCCACTGATATAATCTTCTAAGAACGACACGATTTTCAGCTAAATCGACCAAAGAACATGGGGAGGAGGATTGGAGGGAGCCTCAACACAAAAACTCTAAAAATTGCCGTTATACTAAATGTATTGTCATAAAATTTCATAAATACATTGAGAGCCCTAAAAAAATGATACCTTTTAATTTTTTCATTCAGCGGGAATCAGCCGGAGAGAGGGGATCAGGAGGGGCGCTCAACTCAAAGATCCCAATAACCGACGATGTAATGAATTTATCGACATGAAATGTTATATTTAAATTCAAAACTGCATAAGGATGGCACCCATTAATTCCGAAATCGGTTGAACGGAAGAGAGGCTCCACTTAATATCCTAATAACTGCTGTAATGAATATATCGACACAAAACCTATTATGAG
This sequence comes from Aradus depressus, assembly GCA_963662175.1. Lineage (NCBI taxonomy): Eukaryota > Metazoa > Arthropoda > Insecta > Hemiptera > Aradidae > Aradus > Aradus depressus. Next base: position 42,014,401 of record OY759218.1, on the reverse strand, counting down.
AATTCAGAAGTCAAATATTGAGTTTCAGACCAAACGGTCGATTGGCATTGAAGGGAGATTGTAAATATGACCTTGTAATTATGCAAAATTATTCATATCATTTTATTTGTTACAACGTTTTGATGTGTTTCACAGCTAATATGTAAAGGTGATATCTGCTATTTTTACCAACTTTTTTTCGAATGGAACATTTTGTTTGTTTCTTGCCTGAGCTTTCCCGTTGTTCTTATTTTTGCGAATTGTGACATTGTATGCATAAAAAATATATATAATAATAATAACCCTCCATTACGCAGAATGGCTACTGTATCTCTTTGTCCCTCTCTGTCCCTGCCTCTGTTCTTATATTTGGGTAGGTATTGTGACGTAGTATGTATAAAAAATATAGGGTTGTACTCTCCATTAAGCAGAATGGTTACTGTATCTCTTTGTCCCTCTCTGTCCCTTTCCGTCTCTTTTTGTCCCTGTCTTTGTTCTTATATTTGGGTAGGTATTGTGACGTAGTATGTATAAAAAAGTTGTCGCTGAATCACGGCCAATGTACTTCCCCAGAACGAATTAATCAATTAACTTTTCGCTCCCCCTCCAAAACCAATCGACCGTGTGTGCTAATATTCAACGGTTATCTCACATAGAGGCTTCTAAATCCTCATACTAAATTGCCTGTAGATAAATTCATTACATCGGCAGTTTTTAGGGTTTTTGAATTGAACCCCCCTCCCTTAACACACCCTTCCCTTCAGACGATATTGTTGAAATTTGAGCGATTAAGTCCTCTGAAACAATTATTTTATTCACCGTGTTGTAAAATGGTCCCTAAAAATATATACAGGTATTTGGGAGAAAAAAAATCTCTCTCCAAGTTAAAGAAAGTGCATTGAGAAAGAAATATACGTTTAGGGTTGGGAAGGGTAGAGCTTAAATTGGATTTGTGTTAGCGAGATAAAGAATGTGCCTTAGGGCCCGCTAAATTATCGGCCCTTCTTCCGCCATATTTTTTTTTAATCAGAAATAAACAATTTGTTCAGGTGTGCAGAGCCCAGAGTACTTCCCAACTCGAAAGTTATTTGTAACTAGTTGGTTCATGAGGCGTTGTGCGGGTATGACCTTGCGACTTCTAACTTGCTTGGTCCTTCCTTAAAAATTCAGTATTTCATAATTAGGATAGTGGTCACTCACTCTAACCACTCAACCGCCAAGGCTCCATGTTAGGGCAGTTGCCAGTCGTTCTAACAAATTAACTTTGACGCGTCCCCACCAGCAAGCAACACATTTTAGTCTCCCATCAAGGATAGTGAAAAATTGTTGGTAATTCGATCGAGGTTTGAGAAAGTTCTGCTATTGGAAGAAATGTCAACTGGGATACAGCAATAGGCTTGAATAAAATAATCAAAAGAAACCAGCATCCCAACGAGTTGAGACGTGGTGACTGCCCAACTGTATGGCTGAAGCTCGTACGATACTTAGGACTCTACCTTGATAGACGACTTACTTGGAACAAACCCGTTACACAGACTCAACAGAAAAAGAAACGAAGATTTATCAAAAGACTACTAGACAAGCGATCTTAACTTCCCCTCAACCAAAAACTGAGTGTCTACAAGACTATTATCAGACCGATCTGGACGTATGGTGTTCATCTCTGGGGTTCTGCTAAGTCCTCTCACACCATAATAAATATGATAATAATCGTAAATAAACCTGGGTTGGCAAAGTTAGGGCTCCCATAGTTGAGTCCAACAGAGTGATGAAAGGGCGCTCTAAGAGTTCGCGCATTAACTACCAGAGCGCTCTTTCATCACTCATAATAGCGAAAAAGTTTTTCTAAGAAAGTTAATTATATATTGTTTGTTTGTATTTGTGACTCAAGCCCGGGCATTAACTACTCTGATGGACTCAGGTTTATTTACTATTATTATCATATCTATTTTGTGATACCGAATGTATGCCTGTATTGTTACACTATATATTTGGGTGGCCCTTATTTTGAAAAAGTTTAAATTTCTCAGACCTCCAACCGGAATTTTGTTTAGAATGTTGAAAAAATGACCCCTTAATTTTTTCTGATTTTTTTGACCATATTAACCCGTGCCAGTAAGGGGTTAAAGTTTAACATTGAGTTTAAATGGGGATTTTGCGATTCGAGAGACTTCAGAGCGTAACTTCTGATGCCTCAAATGGATTGTTCTGAAATTTCGTATTCTTACGTTTTGGGGTTCGCTGAATTCAAATTTGATATCAAACATCAAGTTTTGACAGTTACACTAGTCAAAAAACTGTCATTATTTTAACTAATAAACAATTTCCTCAAAAAATCCATCCATGTTGTGATTTTATAGGTTTTAGAGGTCGCTGATTTCAAATTTGATGTCAAAAAAATGTCAATAATTCAAATTTATATACAATTTCATGAATATATTTTTCAATGATGTGATTATATATGTTTTAGGGGTCGCTGAATTCAAATTTCAAACATCAAATTATACCATTGAAATACTAATTAATAGATTCAGAATAATGCTTTTAATTTTGAATTATTGGCAGTTTTTTGACAACCGGAAATGTCAAAAATCAATTTTTTATATTAAAATTGAATTCAGCTGCCCCTAAAACATATATAATCACATCATTGAAAAATATATTCATTAAATTGTATATAAATTTGAATTATTGACAGTTTTTTGACATCAAATTTGAAATCAGCGACCTCTATAACCTATAAAATTACATCACGGATGGATTTTTCGAGGAAATTGTTTATTAGTTAAAATTAATGACAGTTTTTTTGACAAGTGTAACTGTCAAAACTTGATTTTTGACATCAAATTTGAATTTAGCGACCCCCAAAACATAAGTATATGAAATTTCAGAACAATCCATTTGAGGCATCAGAAGTTACGCTCTAAAGTCTCTCGAATCGCAAAATCCCCATTTAAACTCAATGTTAAACATTAACACCTTACAGGCACGGGTTAATATGGTCAAAAAAATCTGAAAAAATTAGGGGTCATTTTTTCAACATTCTTAACAAAATTCAGGGTGGAGGTCTGAGAAATTTAAACTTTTTCAAAATAAGGGCCACCCTACTATACATATATCCAAAATACAATGTTATTAAAGGACTCCAGTTAATATGTATTTATTTAAACCTGTTCAACGCTATCCATATTCAATTTTGTTAGCAACAAATAGACTTTTTTTATAAGCCGATGGTTGAAAAAGTTCATAGCTACAATCATTTGTGAGTCAGAGCGCTCACATAGTTCGAATCACATACACAGACACGTGTGACGCGAAAATGGTCAAAACTCAGAGGACCAACCATGAAACGTGAAAATCCGTTGGAAACTCGATCTCGGATTTCCGCAAGACTACAATACGTACTTCCTTATACTGAAGTTATAAGAAAGTAATTATATTTTATTGTTTGTTCAGCTTTGTTGTATGTATGGATGCTTAGGATGTATTTCCTAACAATTCCGTTTACAAAAATGTTTACATTAAAAAAAATATTTTTATTCCTTGTTCAATTATTGATGTTTATTTGTTAATAAGTTTCTTTCGGGAGAACACAGAATGATTCATGCTCCAGGGCCCGCAAATCCATGCTACACTACTGGACAAAACAATATAGGTACACAAGCCTATCAATTCACTTTCTGGCTTATTCATATAGTTTCCAGACTGCATCTAAGGTGTCAGGGAGATCGTATATTAGTTGTTCACTACACATTATTTAATTATTCTAAATAAAGCAACAATTCTGCATGCCAGAATGCTAACGGACGTGTTTGTAGTGTTTAGTTCTACAATCGCCTATGGCAGTGAGTAGGTTCTGATGTCCCTGAACAGGCTGCAGACTGCTGTATTTAGGTTCTGATGTCCTTGAACAGGCTGCTGATTGCTGTATGTAGGTTCAGGCTACAGTCAGGACTAACTTGCTCCTCCTGGTCCTGATGTCTACTCTACTTTCCCTGAACGGGCAATGGACTGATCTAACTTGCTCCTCCTGGTCCTGATGTCTACTCTACATTCCCAGAACAGGCTTTAGTCTTTACTAAGCACCTCCTCCAGATCTGATGTCTACTCTACTATCCCTGAACGGGCAATGGACTGATCTAACTAGCTCCTCCTGGTCCTGATGTCTACTCTACAATCCCTGAACAGGCTTTAGACTTTACTAACCACCTCCTCCTTGTCCTGATGTCTACTCTACTTTCCCGGAACGGGCAATGGACTGCTCTAACTTGCTCCTCCTGGTCCTGATGTTTACTCTACAATCCCTGAACAGGATTTAGTCTTTACTAACCACCTCCTCCTGATCCTGATGTCTACTCTACAATCCCTGAACAGGCTTTTGACTTTACTAACCACCTCCTCCTTGTCCTGATGTCTACTCTACTTTCCCTGAACGGGCAGTGGACTGTTCTAACTTGCTCCTCCTGGTCCTGATGTCTACTCTACTTTCCCTGAACGGACAATGGACTGCTCTAACTTGCTCCTCCTGGTCCTGATGTTTACTCTACAATCCCTGAACAGGATTTAGTCTTTACTAACCACCTCCTCCTGGTCCTGATGTCTACTTTTCATTCCCTGAACAGGATCAAAGTGCCCCATGTAGGTTTGTTCCCTTTTTCTGTCTCACTCTGATTCCCATCGATCCAGTGACTCCCCCACTCATCCCTCTCTACACACCACGCCTCTTTCTTTTCATTTCTTCCTCTTCTGGTTTTTCAATCCTCAACTAAACTCTAGTTCCTCTGTATGTAGCCTTTCTTCGCCTCCATCCTGTTTTTTTTATTTTGTTTTCTTCAGAGCCGCCCATTCTCTCTTGTCTCTGAAGTTCATTGCCCTCTTCCTCTTCATTATTTACTTGAGCATATCACAAATTGCGATTCGTATGTTAGCATTGCTACAAAAAACGTACTGTAGATATGAGTAACTCAGCTTGAAATTTATGAAACTCCTAGACTACTAAATAATAAATTAATTTTTTTTCAACAAAATTGATTGACTTTCTTATACCAACCTCTTATTTAAATATCACTCCCACTCCCTCTTCTCTCAAATTCATTTCATCCTGGCATACTGGGTATATGAAAGTAATGTGTTGGCGTCAGTTTATAGCGTAGCTCTGAGAGTAACTTTCTTATAACCAGTAATGCCAGTATGAAATGAATTTTAGAGTGGAGAGTGATCTGAACAAAAGTGGTTGGTATAAGAAACTCCGGTAATGTCCACATCCCAACACAAAAAAAATCAATAACCTGGAAACAAGTGAGAATCGGATCATGGTTTCTAGGACATTTGACAAAAGGGGAGTACTATTACCCTTTAAGACTTGTATCATACTCCCTGTACGAGTATATGCCATATATATTATTTTATTTTAAAAATTGACTATCAAAAACTATCGATGATGAAGGAAATACTATCGATTGGTTTCCGACAGGCCAAATTATCGATAACTTGCCTCCACTCAGTGTATATGAGAGGTTACCCCTTTTATTCTTTCTTCCTTGGACATTGTCTATTCATGAAACTTCCCTTCTGTTTGTTCAGGATCCTCGGACAATCCTGAGCAGGCTTTTTCTCATGTTTTTTCTATTTTTTTTGTTTCTTTACTGAAAATGAATGCAAGCGTCTACATTTTTCATATTTACAAGATCTGTTTCTCTCTTTTCTTTTTCTGTGCTTTCAAATTTCTATTTGTCTTCTGGACGGCTACAGGCCCAATGGCCAGGGACAACATTTCTTCAACTGCTTTCATGGCCATGGGGTTACCTTCACTACGAAGAGGAGGCACTAATCATCCATATAAAGGCCGTCCATAAATTACGTGTCGTGTCTAGGGGGTAGGAGGAGGGGGTACAGGTATGCTCTCCTGTGGATGAACGCAAGCGATTTTTTATCAACAAACTAATGACAAATATGACTTCCTCTTCCCTCATCCCTCAATGAAACAATATAATAATAATAATATTATTTATTTCCGTTATATATAATAATATTTATTTAAACCATAACAGGGTAATAGCATACATCATGAGAATGCATACAGTAAGATAGCTTATAAATTAGATACATAAACAGATATCAGTCTAACACACATGTGATTAATAATAACAATACTATAGAAAAATAAACTTAAATAAATACTTGAAAATATGAGTACAAAAATAATAATATTGATAAATACAGTACCTAGGTACAGTTTTTTATTTAATTAAAATTATGATAAATATTTGTTATTACTTTTCCAGAAATGTCTTTTTCACGACAACATTTCGGGACGTATATATAGAAAATAAATGTAGAAAAGAGAAAGAAAACAAAATAACAATAACAAGTTAAAAAATATATATTAAAAATATATAATAAAGTAAGTAAATAAATAATCATAAAAATACATAAAAGAATAAACTAAGAGAAATAAAATAAACTAGTATGTAAGTATTCAAAAATAATAATTAAATAAAACGTAGATTCGACAAATATCTGTGGAGGAACTCTGCCAAAAAAATAAAAATGAAAGCTACATATGTATCAAATAATGTTTTTGGTTATGAAACACCAATTTTATATTATGGTTATTTTATTATTTATGAGCAATGGGAAAAGAATTCCGTTTCCGAATAGAGGGTTTCCTCTAAAATAAACATTTTAAGTTGAAGTTTAAACTTTTTTAATTGTTTCTATAGTCTTCAAGAAAATTCCTTTATGAGTTATACTTTTTTCAAAATATAGCCTTTTCATCATCGATCGTTGTTTACAATTTCTCAATAATTGACGGTCCAAGTTCAATTCACTCATTTCACCAACATTTAAATAAAGTAAAAAGCTCACGAGAGTTATTAATTATTTAAAAAATGGACTGAAAAACTATCCATGTTGGAAAAAATATTATTTTGAAATCATTGTTAACATCATCAAAACTGATTTCCTTCACAATTTCGTGCTTTACAGCTTACTCTAAAGTAAGTAAATGATAGCTGAACAGAACTGTTTGGGTATTGTTATTCTTCCACAGAGATAATGTAAATAAATCTGTATGCATTTATTATTATTATTTTTCGTTCGTAAATTTATTTAAAAAAGGTACGTGCTAACAAATATAATATTGGGCTCAGTCTCGTCAATAAAGATTATTATTATATTGAATATGTGCGTTATTACTGGGTGGTGGAATCGAGTTGAAATTTTTAGATTAATCCATGATTACATGTGTGTATGTATAAAAACTCATCACTTATGACAACTCAAACTATTTACAATTTACAGTCTTATCTCTTATGCTTTCGGTTGAGGATGGTAGAAATACCGAAAGTACTCCCATGTATATATATTCTGTGAAATTAGACAATACCATAAATAAACTAGTTTTATTTCATTCAAGTTCATTTGAATCATTTTCACAATATCTCTGCAATAATGTCAGTTTTCATTAATTTACAATTCCGTTGAAAAAATAAATGCGCCAATGCTGAAATTAATATATATGAACAATCTTTCACTTCCATGAGCCTATTAAAGAACATAGTCACACAACACAAACCAACTATAATACATATCTGCCAAAAAGGTCCACTTTTGAATTTACTGGAAGCGGTAGAAATAAATAAACTGAACAAAAATAACGATATTGTAATGCTAAATGAACAAATAGAACTGAACCATTCCCCCCTTCTTAATTTAAATATCAAGTAGCTAAGAGTCTGATGATTGTGGAAATGTTTTGGCAACTCTCATTTAGAGAATACTATAATTTTCATTTGATGTTTTAATTTGTCTTTAAATTCTATGTATTTGTTTTTATTCACTTTAATATTTATTATATTTTACATTTATATAATTCATGAGTCATACCTATATAAATACCAACACTTTACTGTTAGATTCGCTTTATTAGATTATATATATATATAATTTTCTTTCTTTTTTATTTTATATTTATTATTATCTTGTAAATATCTGTTTATTGGAATGTATAGAGTAACAAAAACAAGGGATTCCCCGTCATTACCTAAAAAAAACCCTCCATAACTGTACCTTCTACCCTGTCAACCAATTCTGTCAGTTTGTAAGTGACTCTTGATAATGCCTTAACACGGCGAAACTAGTTGAGTAAATCTGGAAACCATAAATTATATAGTCACATATTTACTTACTTGTTTTAATTACAACATTTGAGAAGTATGAAATTAAATAATAATTTACGTATTTAACAACATTTAATTTATAATCTACGTTTTACTTCCCCAGCTATACAAAGTATAGAAGAAGTTATGTAATCGGTCAAAAATTCGAAGCAGAGTTTTCAACGGAATTTCATGTTTTCCAATCTACTGATTTCAAAAATAAAAATAAAAATGTCTATCCGTCTGTGTGTATGTGATTGGAACTTTGTGACAGCTCTAACTCAGAAAAGGATTGTAGCTTTGAATTTGAAATTTGAAAAAAAAAATGTCACATGAGCTTGAAAAAAATGTCACATGAATTTGAAATTTGAAAAAAAAATGTCACATTAGATTTACATATGAGGATGAAGAGGCTGAGTGACCTTTTGGGCCTCATACTGTTATTACTGGGTATAATAAAGTCATTTTCAGAATTACGCTGTACAATGAAACTTACAAACCGATAATAGCCAAAACATTACATTCATACACCTAGTAATACAGTATGAAATGCTCTGTACAAAAGTGGTTGGTTTAAGAAAGTCCTGTAATTATTATTGTTTAAAGCTTTGTTCAAGAATTAATATATCCGAAGAGAAGCAATAAAATGTTTTCAATACAAAAGGTCTATTGGGAAAACTCGCGTGTTTGCCAACCATTGGCTCAGATTGGGTGTCGAAAATCGAGTCTTCAAAGGAAATCTATTTTGAAGACAAGAATGATGACTCAACCAGTTTCGTGCTTTCTTCAAATCAATCCGAAATTACATGGAATCACTAATTTATTTCCTTTCTTGTCTTCATCATGATTAAATGATGAACGAGGTCATTTCTTATTTATCAGCTCAATTAAGGCCGAATCACACATAATAGACCAGACCACGAATGGACTAGAAGCGAGCTGTGACTAGAATGCACCCATGAAAGACGGGACTGCAACTCGACTGGATTACAGGACAGGACTGGGACCGGGGTGCGACTAGACTGGATCTTGACAAGTTTGCTCAGTGCGAACACTTTTTATAGGTAAGGAAGGAGCTTTACAATTTACAATTTGTTTCATCTGAAATATTTACTTTTTTTTACTTCCTTTCTGCAATCAATCAAGTGTATTTGAAGAGATTTTTGATTAAGTCATAAATACAAGCGGAATTTTAGTTAGGTTATTTTTACTTAGGTTCCGAAGTAAAGGGGGACATGCACACACGAGCACCATACATCATCGCGAGATAATGAAACTTTGAAAATCCGATGAAACCTTAATCTCGGATTTTCGCACGATTACAATATACCTTATACTATAGGTATATGAAAGTAAAGAAAACAAAGAAGAAAAAGTGCTAAGGGACGCACCAAAGAAATAATCTTGAGTCGAGTTAAAGATTTAACAAGCGTTACACGAAGCCCTAAGCAATGTATCCTGTTCAAAGCTGCATTATCCTTCAATCGACCGACTTCGCAAAATGTATTGCACATAAAATGTGCCTCTTAGTTTTTTCTACAACTTTTTTTTGAAGAGATTTTTTATTAGGTCATAAATATAAGCGATATATTGTATAACGTACTTAAACTCCGAGGTAAAGTGGCTTAAGTTTCGTCCGATCTCGGCCAAAATCTAATCAGATCAAAGTTGGTACATTCCAGTATGACCTCTTCATTTAAATTTTAACTTCATTGCTACAATTGTTTCTGAGTTAGAGCGATCATAAATTTCCAAACATGTACACACAAACAGAGACAGACATCATCGCGAATATGTACAAACCCAGTGCTCAGACCTTGAAACGCGAAATCCCGTTGAAAACTAAATTACAATATAATATTGAATATATTTTCAACGCTGAACAACGAACAGTGAAGTACATGAAACCGTAATTCTCTTAAACAGTAGCTATGAAATAGCATTCGTATGAGAAAAAGCAAACCAGGCCCTTATATATTTTTATGGCTTTATCGAAAATCTCTTAAAATAAATGTTATAAAGAATACTAAAAGGCAGATTTTATATGATATTCATTTTTCAAAAGCTCCCAGCTTTGCGAGATCGTAAAATTACAAATTTGAACTCAATTTTTTAGACGTTCGACGGTTTGTCCTCTCGAAAAATTGATTCCTACAAAAAGTGTTCCTTATGGAATATCCAACATTCAAAATGTCCTCAAATTTGAGATGGGACCAAAGTTTTAGCACTCCAAATGTACAATAAAGGACGGTAGGAAATGGTTCAAAGTAATGTTTAAATAGTAAAGAAAAAACGTATGTTTTAAAAAAAAATATTGTCTATTTCACAAAATATATATATGGGAGTACTTTCGGTATTGCTACCATCTTCAGCCACGACTTAACAAATACTAAATGGAAGTTCAACCAGTTTACAATCCAAACGGTACCCTTCCTTCAGCCCCCACGGATTTTTTCCTGTCCCTCCTGTACAGTTATGTCTTAAAATATGGAAAACATTAAAAATAAAATTTCGTCTCAAATTGAAATCTTAATAATAAAAGAAAAATTTTGAAATAGTATGTGCTGAATAAAATACAAATATATATGCATATATGAAATAAATCAAAGATACATAGTTTTTTGAGGAAGTAGGTACATATACACAGAGACTAGAGGATTATAATATAATAAATCCTCTATAAATTATAATATAATCCTCTAGTCTCTGTGTATATGTACCTACTTCCTCAAAAAACTATGTATCTTTGATTTATTTCATATATGCATATATATTTGTATTTTAATCAGCACATACTATTTCAAAATTTTTCTTTTAATAATAATATTATTATTGGCGATAAAAGGGGTGAATATTTGAGATTGGTCTGATCGTTCATACAATCTCCATTGTGCAGAGCTCTCTTTATTTCCAGTTGGTAGCAATACCGAAAGTACTCCCATATATATTTTGTGAAATAGACAATATTTTTTCTTAATACAAGTTTTTTCTTTACTTTTTATTATTATTTTATTTTTTTTCCGAGGGCTGATAGCATCACCGCGGCCAGAGTAGGCCTATTGTGTGTTGGTCCCTACAGCAATCCTGTATCTATGATAAAGTCCAGGATTCTGCTGCAGATTCCCTCCATTACCTGCTTCGGTTCCGTTATGGCAGACCCGAAGCAGTGAAATCTTCTGCTTCCTAGAATTTTACACTGGCTTAGAATATGAACTGGAGTCTCATTTTCCTCGGCACATTTCCTGCACAGAGGGCTTCTAGCGATGCCCATATTGTGTAGGTGTTTGTTCATATGACAGTGTCCTGCGATCAGCCCTGTCATAGTTCTTAGATCCATTCTGCTCATATTCAGGAACTCTCGGCTCCTTTTTACTTTTTATAATACTTTTTATTATGCTTTGGTCGCATGGTCTCACCATGGTTTGCGGGTTCGAATCCCGTCCGGGAGTGAGTTTTATTTCGTAGATAGAACTCCCTCCCGGGGCCATGGATGTCGTAAATAACTAGATAACACATTGACATGGCGGCTAATATGCACCGTACATAAAGCCAAAAAAAAAAAAATTATGTGTTTCACAATATCTCTGCAAAAAATGTTAAGTATCATTAACCTATGTTTAAATGCATCTTAATTTAAATAGGTATGCTTTTAATGTTGATATTTCGGTAAATAATTACATAATTAGAATGGGACAAGTCCACAAAGGGACGGTGGACCCATCGGCTCATCCCTCAAGTCGAGCCTTGGCTCACCAGGAAGCATGGGGAGGTGAATTACCACCTCACCCAGGTACTCACGGGACACGGTGGGTTCCGGGGGTACCTCCACAAAATCAGGGCAGCAACAACACCAGACTGCCCCGCGTGCCTTGGTGAGACGAAGTCGGCGGAGCATGTCCTCCTCAAATGCCCCAGATTTGAGGAGGGAAGGAAAAATCTGGAGTGCAGCATGGGCGCCCCACTGACTGCTACCAGTTACGTGGACGCTATGCTGCGCTCCCAGGAGTCGTGGGATGAAGGCTGCGATTTTGCAGCGCTCATCATGGGCGGGTTGGCCCTTCAGGAGAGGGCTGACAAGGAACAATAGCGGTAATAAAACAGAAGAAGGGGCGTTACCAGCCACCCTTCCTACCTTCCGCGAAGTAATGACAGATCTTCAGTTCCGCGGAAGGGAATCAGGATCGGCAAGGAGGGGGTTTTAGTGGGTATGGTGAATCGGCTCGAGTCCCACACTATCCAGCATTTCCCCCTCCAATGCAAAAAAAAAAAAAAAAAAAAATTACATAATATATTAAATGATTGTTCTTAAGTTGATGGAAAAATCCGAAAAGATAAAATTGGGTGTTTTAAAAATAAAATAAAGACTGGAAAAGGAATCCTGTAAAATGAGATATCGGGAGCAAGGCGAGATCCTGAAGTGAAGCCCCTTTATATATTATCTCAAGTTGAATCAGCTCCACTTGACTAAGTCTAGGAGGCTTCAAGGCAAACTTCCCAGAATCCACTAAAGACAGAATAACAATACTAGAGAGTCGCTACCTAATTGGGAGCAACTTCTAATGACTTGCTAATAAGTGGGTTAAAGGCAGGGCCGCCCGTTATTGAGATACTAGCATATAATATCTCAATCAACAATGTCAAAAAAATTAAAATGTTGTTTTGCCACAACTAAATCTTTGTACAGATCACCTCCCTCCTCTCAAACTGGCATTACTGGGTGTATGAAAGTAAAGTATTGATGTCAGCAGTTTTCTTTGTTTCATTGTACAGCGTAGTAACATATAAACAGTATGCATGTCTTTAGGCTACTCTAAACTGAAGTAATGACAAGTAGGTGGCAATGGACGTAGTCGAGGAAACACTTATTTGCTACATTTTTCCCCTTAGTTTCAAATCGAAATTATGAGTCAAGCTCGCTTGAAGTCAACATGGCTGCATCAGTAGCGAATTAAAAAATACATACGGCTTCTGAATTCTCATGCTATATTTTGTAGATGTTGATTAGCGACTGTAGATTCTAATTGTAGGAATATTGAGGGTCAGTCAAAGATGGAAGAAAACACTATTCAAACGCCAACGTTTCGATATATTTTATATCATCATCAGGGCCTACAAACATGGGGGGGGAATCAAGATTAGAATCACAATTAAACAAAATTAGTGTGTTGATAAACATTACTGAATGTTAAAATAGACATTGTAACGAGTTAAAAATTAACTCGGTTTTTAACTCGTTACAATGTCTATTTTAAAGTTCAGTAATGTTTATCAACACACTATATTTTGTGTCAATACATTCATTACATCGTTAATTTTTAGGGTTTTTCAATCAAGCCCCCTCCTTTGGGCCCCTTCCCTTATGCTAAAAATTAATAAGTGCCATTCTTATAGGGTTTTGAATTTAAATACAAAATTTCATGTCGAAACATTTATTGATTCGTCAGTTTTTAGGGTTTTTGGGATGAGCCTCTCGGAGTTCACATCGTCTTCACCATTCGTCAAAAATATACCTGCCCTCCAGTGTACCTTAACAAAAATCCCATCTCTTTAAAAAACGAAGTCCGCTATCTAGGCCTCATACTCGACAAACGACTAACTTGGAATCCTCACACGAGACTGAAAAGACTAGAAATGAACAGACTTTGAAAACAAAACGACTTATATACAACTCAGTACTCAAACCTATGTAGACTTATGGACTTGAACTCAGGGGTTTTGCCAAGGCTTCCAATCTCCAGCGCATCCAATCCTTTCAATCCAAAATCCTTCGTAAAATAGCCAATGCTTCTCATTAAGTCTCCAACAAAACTCTTCACGCTGACCTTAACCTTTTGTCACCGAACTCGCTAAATCCAAATATAAAGAATTATTTTCCCTTCTTAGTTTCCACAATAATCCTCTAATCCGTTCCCGCTATACTTCCCCAACGACGGCTTAATCGTCAATTAGAGACCTCCTTAGCATCAGCGGTGACAGTGATTAGTTACAAATGAGAGTTAATCAGCGACTAGGGAGTTTTTATTTATTTCATACTGTTATTACTGGGTATATGAAAATAAAGTGTTGGCGTCAGTGGTTTTCTTTGTTTCAATGTTTATCAGATATAAACAATAATGCCAGTATGAAATGAATTGAGAGGGGGAGAGAGAGAGAGAGATTTATACAAAGCTGGTTCATATAATAAAGTCCTGCAATGGCCACTACACACATATACTTTTTTTTTTTTTTTTTTTCACCACATATACTTTATTTTAATCAATTTTAACAAAAAACAACCAATAATAAAAAGATATATTTAGAAATTGTTGCTATTCGTTTCAATTTAAAAATTAATAAATTCATTAGAACATCAGTTATTAAAGTTTTTGAATTTACTCCACAGCACGAATTAATCAAATTCGCTCTCCCATCAAAACCAATGGACCGTTTAATCTAAAACACATTATTTGACTTATATAGTGGCTTCTGAATCCTCATTCTAAATTTCTCCTTCTCTAGTCCCCCCTTTCTCTTCGACCGATTTCGCGGAAAATTAATGGGTGCTTACTTCAGTTTAGAGTAGCCTAAAGACATGGTAATTGATGTCGGTCACTGTTGTTTTATCACTAATTACACCTGCTGCTTGGAGCCCCTTCAAAGGGATCAAATCGACAAACAATACAATTCTATACTCCAAACTTACTTCAAATGTTCCTCACTTCTCCAGATATACGAAGTATAGATGAAGTTATGTAATCGGTGAGAAATTCAATGGTGGGTTTTCACCGCAATTCCATTTTTTCAACCCCCTAATTCTAAAAATGAAAACAAGCAGGTTCTCGGATGTGTGTGTTTCGCCTTTCTGCACCCTATATCAGAGGAAATTACTGGGCCGTGTATTATGATACAAAGATGGCATTTGTAACTAAGCCCTTGAGGTCCACACGGCAAACTTCCCAGCATGATATCCATTATCATTAACAATAATAACACAAAAAAGTAGGCATTTTATTCAGTACAGAATTGTTTATACATTTAATATAATTTAATTTATACATAGATTTTTAATTGATATGCGAATGCACATGTGTAGGCGAATATGAAAAATTGTAAGATTTTTATATTTTCACTGCACAAAATGAACTCGGAATTTACATACGGGACTCTCCGATAGGAAAATATTTCCGTAACTGACTTGGTGAAATCAACCTTTGAATAGCAAACAAAATTTAAACACGAAATAAAATTCTATCATGCTCTTCACGTCAACAAAATACCTTTAGATATAATTCCATTCGCATCAAATCTCAAAGTAGAAAATATATTGTAGTTATTGTAGAAAAATATATCATATCATAAAATAGTGTGAACCTTCAAATATTATCTATGTATATTCTCCAATTCAATAAAATATAACATATCATTATATAACACAATGCATAACGCGTAATAAAATTTAAAAAAAGATAATTAATAATAACACAGGAGAGGTAAGCGAAAAGTCAATAAAATAAATATTAGATTCATTCTCTTATTCGTTATTAATATTGGTTATTTATTGTTTTTTAATTATTTTTTTAATATTATAAAAACTATGAGATGTTATTTGATAACAACTCTATGAGACTTTCTGATATTTCAAAGTATCGATTGCCACCAGAACAAATTAGATCGGATAAATCTTTTTCAAGAAATTCTAAAATCCACTTTTTTGCAGTCTTGTTGTTTAAACAAAAAAACGACGACCGAATTTGATAACATTTCTTTCGTATCTTATTGACGTTGGTACGCTACGATTGACACCAAAGCGGAGAAATCATTTTTTATTCGCAAGATTTCGTGCAGGAAAAATTGACCACACATACTGATTTTTTTATATGTTAAAAATTTTTATTTCTATTTTAGGGCCCATTACAATAAACTTGCCTATATGCTGGGAAGTTAATAAAATATACTGTCTTCTTGCGTATAGCAGGGGAAGAGTCTATTATGTCAACTCTTACGTGGGCCATCTCATAGATATATAGGTAACGTCGATTATTTTTGATTAACTTTCCGTCTTTTTTTAATTTTCTCCAGGTTTGGGGGGAGGGGGGTGCAGAAGAGAGAGAGAGAGAGTGTGGATGAGGGGTGATGCAGAAGAGAGTGAGGAGGGGGCGGGATTGAATGAAGGGAGAAGAAGCAACGAAACACTCACAACTCCCCAATGGGTCAATATTGACCTTTTGACCTCGGATAATTTATTCCCCATTCACTTCTCAATGAAGTCAAACAATTCGAAAGTTGTATTGTAATACACTTCTCTTAATTGACTGAGCGAGGCCTTCATTTCGATGCACCTGAATTGAAGTTTGTGGGTCGGATTCGGTCACTGATGTTCACGTGATGATAAATGTTTATTAGACTATCGGAAAAAACAAAACGTTATTGGTTATGATTCAATAAGAAAAGGTTATTATTTAAAATGGATACTTATTGACTGGAATACCTTAGTTTTCCAGCAGTCTGCTCGGATCTGCGCCAATGTGTCCCAAGAATGTTAGGTACTGCCCGAAAAATAAAATAATCTCTTAATTGGATATACAGCCCGAAGAGGTTATTTCTTGGCTTAATTTATTGTTAACGTTTGAGTTGTATGATAAACTTGCACAGTACAAATGTATAAACATAACAAAATAATTTTTAACTTCCTATAATTTTCGTAGTTCAAATTAGTTTGAATTAGTAAGTCCTTCTTCTTGAGGTCCTCCCAATCCCCGGCATTGGCTTACTGCCAATCCATCCATTTATGTCCCCACCAATCAAGATGTAATTACACAGAAACTCCAATAACTGCTCGTGTAATAAATGAATCGGCAGGAAATTTTATTTGTAAATCCTAACCTCATAAGGACCAAATCGGACAAAGATAAGAAAGGATCAACTCGCAAACCCCAATAACTGTAGATGTAATTAACGTATGAACACGAAATTTTGTATGAGAATTTAGAAGTCCCTGATTACGAAACCATTTTCAACCAAATCAGAGGGAGAGCGAAAACTGAGTTGTTAATTTGCGCTGAACTGGAAATATTTTTACATCACAGACGGATTGACGTTGTTCTAATCTCCGAAACTCATATGACGTCCAAATTATAAGTTTTACTATGGAACTATACTAATTTTTATTCAATGAAGTTATTCAATAATTTTTTAGTGATTAGTGTATTAGTCATGAAACAAATTACGGTTTTATTATATTTATTATTCGTTATTATTTTACCATTATCATTATTTTAGCTAATTTATGAATGAATGATGATTATTTTTTTTATTTGTTGTAGGTATTTTTTAAGTCAGATCTGGGATGAAATTTCTCATAGAAATAAAAGAGGTTGTCTTCTCACTTTTTTATTTTAGACCAGAACCGGTTTTCGACGCAACAGCGTCATCATCAGTGGTTCATCTATGATAGCGTAACAAAATATACAAATAAAAAGTATAATATCTCTCTTAAAGCATGTCATCTCTCTAATAGCTTTAATGGATTAGAATTTAAGAATTCCTGCCCCCCACCCCCCTGCTCTTAGGTTTGTTGACAACTGTTTATTTATAATGAGAAATACGTTATGTTTATAAAATTGCAATCTACATTAAATTAAATGCATAAGGTAAACTGAAAACAATGATTCTCTGATGTTAAATTTTTTTTCTAATTTCTGTTATGAGTGACATTAATAGCGATTTCGACACCCGTGGGAGTATGGGTTTGTCAACATTGTCAGTTATTGATCTAGAATAAAATGAATCAAATCAACATGTGTCAAATGCGAACCTAATGAGTTTGAAATTAAAGTTAGTAGGTTTTCATCTTCAAATTTTATTTCTAATTTAAAACGGCGCCATGGAAAAAGTGCATTTGAAGAGTATGAGAAGTACATAGCAGGAAAAAAAATGATAACTAAGACTTTTCGATGCCCTAAGCATTCTGAGCTTAAGGTGCTCCCGCCTCTCTATTGATATGATTATTGTCTTACATATATTGGTAAGTTCAATACTAAAGCTCGATTGAAAAAACAAAGACAAAATTAATTAAGCAAGAAAATAAAAAATAAATTTTTTCAAAATTAAAACACTAAATTTCTCTTTCGTCCAAATACGCCATTCGTTCATCATATATACGCACTTCTTCGTCAGATATTTCTTCTTCCTCAGTATCATCATAATCAGGATTTGATATTTGGTCTTCCATCCGAAGTTTACGGCAGGGCATGAAAAAAATTATGCGACCTATAAATGTTTTTATATTTAACATATTAGTTCCGTTTTTAATTAAAAAGATTTAATAAAAAATAAAAATAAAAATTGAGAAATAATTAACTACTTAAATAAATATTTCAAAAATAGCATTGCGGACTTGGTGCCCCCTAGACGTGATGCCCTAAACAATTGCTTAATTTGCTTATAGGTTAATCCGGTACTGCAAACATCAAGCAAAAAGCTAGAAAAAATCACAAGCCGATTTTGACTGTAATATTGTTAAGTTCTTATTACACTCTATGTTCTCATTCAGATTAGTAGAAAACCAAAACTTCATTAAAATTGTTAAAGATTTTAATGTTCCCTTCAATGTATTGAGCCAAGGAAATATAATACACTATTTTTTTTTATAATATATATTTTCTAAAGAATAAAGGTTTAGTTGGATTTGAAACCATTTATTTAACCACATTCAAAATTATGCAAACGAAAATCCAATTAAATTTTTTTCAAAATCTAAATATGGTATAATGAAATGACTACTAAGTAA
Source organism: Aradus depressus (assembly GCA_963662175.1). Lineage (NCBI taxonomy): Eukaryota > Metazoa > Arthropoda > Insecta > Hemiptera > Aradidae > Aradus > Aradus depressus. The sequence continues at coordinate 41,995,495 of OY759218.1, read as the reverse complement.
AAATAGAAGAATATGAATTATTCAATAATTTATTTTTTATTCAAATAATTTATTTTCTATTCAAATAATGAATTCTAGGTAGCGAACTGTTGCTGTCAAGGAAGACGGGAGGGCAAGTATATGTTCGTCGAAGGGTGAATACTATGTGAACAGACTCCTGTCGTCCACCTCAATTCTCCACTTTCTATACTCAAGATTGAAGAGATGTCAAGTGTTCTTGGAGATTGCGAGATGAAAGGACTGGGTCTCCTGACCCAAGGGAGAGGATACTAGTATCGTCTGCGAAAGCATCAAGTTGGCTTAATGGATGGGTGGTGCTGTCAGCTGTATACTCGTACTCATTGTTGTTCACTAAAGATACAGTCTTTTGTGTCAATTCTTTCCTTTCAATAGCAAAGTTGCCGCCATGTTGCACATTAGCCAATTTCCCAAAATGCACTTTTCCCCCTATTCATGCGACTAAAATCATAATCCTTTTTTGAATGAACAGCTTTAAAAATTCAGCGATATGTAGCAATCTTTGAAATCCTTAACCCAGAGTTTTGTATATTTTAATCTGGGTTTTGTACTGTGTGCTCCCTAGTTACACTTCCAGTGCAGTAATCTCACACGTTGTATAAATGGATTTGAGATAGCGCACCCGGCTGTTAGGTGCACGGAGGCCGCTGTCCCCATTCACATTTTGGTTATCATTTCCTGCATTGAATCCTCAATTCAGACTCTATACGAGGTGTATTCAAAAAATAACGGGAATTTTCGGTTCTTGAAAAGAATTTTATTTATTTGTCTACATCAATGTTATCTCCTTCACACAGTCCCCATTAGATATTATACATTTATGCCAGCGCTTCTTCCAATCCCCGAAACACTTCTGGAACTCGATCTTTGTGATAGCATTTAGCTCTCTCAGCGATGCGCTTTTAATCTCATCTATGCTTGTGAAACGAAGGCCCTTTAAGGTTCTCTTTATTGTTGGGAACAGAAAAAAGTCACACGGAGCCATGTCTGGCGAATATGGAGGCTGGGGCATCATTACAGTGTTGTTCTTGGCCAAAAATTCAAGAACAAGCAATGAAGTGTGAGCAGGTGCATTATCGTGGTGCAAAAGCCATGAATTGTTTCGCCACAAATCCGGGCGTTTTTTTCGGATTGCTTCGCGCAAACGGCGTTGCACTTGTAGGTAGTACTCCTTATTGATCGTTTGACCTTGTGGCAAGAACTCATGGTGCACTATGCCGTTAAAATCTAAAAACACAGTGAGCATGATCTTCAAAGGCGCTCGTCAACTTCAACGTCTTCACGGCCTTCTTGGAAACGTTTATACCGCTGTTTTACTCATGGCAGACGCAATATTTAACATTTCTAAAACTTTGCTGCACTTTTTTCCATTCTTATAGGAAAATTTAATGCAAATTCTCTGATCCATTTTGTAAACAAATCGTCGATTTTACTAAAACACGTGTATAAAATAAAATGATAGATAAAACACTTTTTTGAACACAATGTTCAACAATAATTGTGCTGACGATGGCGTAAGCCGAAACCGGTACACATTTAAGTATATGTTTGTGGAATTAGACAATATAAGTGTTCAAAAAAGTGTTTTATCTATAATTTTATTTTATTCATTAGTATTTCCACTATATCAACACAGAAGCAAAAAATGTATTCGGACATTTAAAACACGTGAAACCTCTTTCACAGCTGACAGCAGACTAAACATCCGGTTTGGCTAACAATGTACAGATACTTTTCAGACATGTTTACCAACACAACGAAAAAATCGCGCGAATCGGACTAATATAACCCGCAAAATTACAAAATTCCCGTTACTTTTTGAACACACTTCGTATATTGATAAAAACTCAGAGCTTCTCTGATAAATGGAAAACATCCAAAATTACTACAGTTCTTAAAAATTGTCATAAAAATGTAGTTGGCAACCATAGACAGGATTCTGAGAACCACTCACTGTGTATTGTGTAGAGGATAGGATCAAGGATACTTCTTGTTTAAGGAACGTCGGATTTTGTGGAGACTATATCCACTGCTAGACATATTTTTTTAGTTGCTGTTTTGTTGTTCAACTTTCGGTTTCATGCTATTGTACATATCGGTTATTTATAAATAGAGCTGTGATTTATATGCATTTACATATTTTTTTCTATTAACTTCAGCATCCTGTTTAAACATTATCTTTACGTTTTGGCACATATAGAATCAACTTAAGCTCCTTTTATTTTGCATATATCGAAAAAATTAATATTTTTGCATATCTGAACCTTATTCGCATATTTTTGGTCGTATATTTGAGTTTTTTCGGCAGCTCAAGGATAGACTGTAATGTAGGTACATACCTATTTTATTTATTTATTTATTTTTCAAGCCATTTTTTTTTTTTTTTTTGTGAACTCGATTAATAAAAATAAATCCCACTTTTTTTTCCAAAATTTTCCCACTAAATTTGCTTCTGTTTGGCCAGGTGTACGCGCCTTTTTTTGAGATGAGTGCATTCCAGGAACTCCAATGTTTCTCTCGAATTCATTGTCTTCATATTGCAAACTTTTTATTTTGACTTTGTTTATTTTAATAATTTATTCTCGGAACTGTTTTTTATGCCCATTTCCCCCCCTTCTTTCTCATTTTTTTTTAAGTCGATCAGTTCAGTTTTAAACGTTTAGGTGAAAAGAAGTGGAGGTGATGAGCGAAGTCAGGGGTTGAATTGAGTCCAATGGATATTGTGGTTTTCAATTATGCGCCAGTTACTTCAATTGATGTGGAGCGCTCATTCAGCCGATACAAATCAATTTTGAGGCCAGACAGGCGATCCTTTTTGTTTGAAAATTTAAAAAAGTTATTGTGTGTAATTTTAACAGTTTTTTTCTGTTCAAACAACTTTTTATATCACTATATTTTTTACTTTATTTTTTTGCTTATATATTTTTTTATTTAACAAATTTTATGTCTATAAAGATTTTCTATTACTTCTGTAGTTTATTTTATTCTGTAGGTACTTTTTTTCCTTTGCAGCCTTTCGCATATTTTTAGTTTTTAGTTGTATATTCTGCCAAATGTATTTGCATACATATGTGCATATTTCGCTGTTTTTATTGCATATAAATCACAGCCCTATTTATAACTGATATTTAAAAGTAGCAATAACAGTTGGGTAGCAGCTACACAGAAATAGGGTTTTGCCCATCACTAGAGGGAATTGTGATTGATGCTCAAAACTCATGCATAGTTGAAGAGCTACGTTGCGGCGTTTCCTTCCTGCAGAATTCCCGGAAGGATTAAATTCGATCTCCATTTTGAGTTGAGTTTGTAGGTTTACATAGCAAGAGCCGCTCCACAGTTAATATAATCACTCCGGTTCTCCCAGAACCAGTTACTAACTCAACCACCCTCCTTTAGCATCATTTATCATTAGTTTAAGCTTCAGTAATTACCACCGACTACCATCACTCCTTACTTAAACCAATTCACAAGTAACTGTTTCACAACTGATTACAAGGGTGAAAAAGTCGTCGGTGAATTACCGGCAATATACTTCACAGCGCCAATTGATTAATATGTTTTTACTTCGTTACTCCTTTTTACTTAAACCAAACGACGGATATGACTAAAAATCAATAGGTGTCTTAACCTTAAGGTCAAGGGGCTTCTCAATCCACATCTAATATTTCTTACGTTGATTACATTGGCATTTATTAAGGTTTAACTTTCCCATCTATGTGAAGTATAGGGGAAGTTATGCAATCTGTGTTGAGTTTTCACCCGATTTTCATGTTTTCCGACTCTCTGATTCCAAAAATGAAAAAAAAAATAAGTCTGTGTGTAGACAAAATAACTCCCGATAGAATGAATGTATCGACATGAAATTTTATAGGGTACCTACCTAGATCCAGAGATGGGCATAATCATAATCAATGATTAAGATTACGATTATAATAAAAAAAATTGGGTGATTGTAATCATAATCACAATGTACACATGATTACACAGCGAAAATCATCGCCTTCGATTTCCTTTCATTTTAAATTGTTTTATTTTTTACACTAATAAATAATTTTTTTTAAGTTTATTACGTAACCAAAGTGCTATTACCATTTTTTTTAAATTTGGTACCCACGAAATCCCCCGATTACAGTAATTATGATTACATAATTACTAGATTATGATTGAATGCAATCGTAATCACGATTTCCGATTGCGATTATAATCATGTAATCATGTTTCATTTTAGCTAGATTCACAGTGCGATAGTATCAAGTATAAAATAGCAATGCTGATTAAGTTTTATTTTCTCTGGTAATCATGTAATCATTGATTACGATTATGCCCATCTCTGCTTAGATCCCCATAACGACGACACCTATTGAATTTGACTTAATATAAGCGGTATCTTATAAAAACTACTTAGGCCCCGAAGTAAAGTGGTCGCCATTTTCGTACAATTTCGGACATAATCTAATCACATCTAAGAGAGCGCATTTGACTTCTTCATTCAAAATTTCAAGTTTATAACTTCAATCGTTTCTGCGTTAGAGCGTTCATAGCGTTTCAATCACTAGCACACACGCATTCAGAGGACCTTGAAACATGAAAATCCGTTAAAAACTCCATCTTGGATTTTCGCAAGATTACAATAGAGCGTTTCTGCGTTAAAGCGTTCATAGCGTTTCAATCACTAACATAACCGCATTCAGAGGACCTTGAAACATGAAAATCCGTTGAAACCTCAATCTTGGATTTTCGCAAGATTACAATAGAGCGTTTTTGCGTTAGAGCGTTCATAGCGTTTCAATCACTAACACACACGCATTCAGAGGACCTTAAAACATGAAAATCCATTGAAAACTCAATCTTGGATTTTCGCAATATTGCAATATTTTCTTTTACTGTGGTGTAAGAAAATTAAAATCAATGTAAACTGGTTAACATAACGAGAAAGACTCCAGAAAAGTAATTAAACGAAGAATCTTGATGAAGATTTTTAGGACAAACTTCTTGTTAAGATTGAAGCAATGTTGTAGAGAGGGAAGGGTGGTTTTGTAAAACACGAGCCGCAGTGCGCCATAGCACCAAAGCTGCCTCCACAACACCACCAACAAAACATTTAGTTTTACAAATAATTCACCATCGTGTAAAAAAAACGTCGTCGGTGAATCATCGGCAATGAACTTCCCCAAAACGAACTAATCAATTAACTTTTCGCTCCCTCTCCAAAACTAGTCTAGCGTTTGCGCTTGACTTACATAGAGGTTCCTCCTACTTAATTTTGTGTCGATAAATTCATTACATCGGCAGTTATTAAATTGAGCCCTCCCCTGACCCCCCTTCCCTTCAGTCGATATCGCTAATAATTTGACAGGTTATGTCCTCATTTAGTTTTTAATTTAAATATGAAATTTATATTACATTCTTTACTTCGGCAGATTTTGGGGTTTATAAGTGTTAACTCCCCCCTCTCCCCCCCCCCCCCCCCCCCCCCAATTCCGCAGAATATTGATGTGTCGTCCTTCTGGAATTTTGAATTCACAAATGAAATTTTATCAATACATTCATTACAACGGCAGTTATTATCGTTTTTGGGTTAAGCCTCACCCCTAATCCCCCTCTTCCCTGAAAATAGATAGGTGTTGTCCTTATGGGTTTTTTCATCACACTTCTAAAATTTTGTTTCGATACATTCATTATATCGGGAGTAATCGTGATCACAGACACACAGACAGATAGACATTTTTTTTTTCATATTTGGAATCTAGAGGTCGGAAAACATGAAATTCTGTTGAAAACTCACCATCGAATTTTTGACCGATTGCATAACTTCTCTTAGACTTCGTATAGTTGGGGAAATATGTTAGATGTAAATTGTTTGAAAAACTCGATGTCGAATTTCCTTCGGATTTTCAATTCCTAGCTATACGAAGGTTGTTTAATTAATCAGAAATTCGACGTTGAGTTTTCACAGGAATTTCATCTTTTCCAACATCCTAGTTCCAAAAGTTAAAAAAAAAAAAAATCTGTCTGTGTGTCTTTCAACATGATTATTCTCGACAGAATGAATGTATCCAAACTTAACTTTATATGTGTTTCTAGAACCCCATAAGGACTACACCTACTGATTTTCACTGAAATCGATCAATGGGAGCGAGGGGAGGCTTAACGCAGAAACTCTAATAACTGCCTCTGTAGTGAACGTATCGCCACAAAATTTCATATGTAAATTCAAAACCCCATAAGAACATCTTGAGTGCGCCGGTAGCTCAGTGGTATGTGTGCTTGACTTCTGAGCTCAAAGTCTGGGGCTGGGAAATAAAATAAACTTAAGCACGCCGTCCTTCGGATGGAACGTTAAGCGATGGTCCCGAGCCTGTACGATGTCAGGTACTCGTTAAAGACCCCTACCCTAGATGAATAAAAATTTAGGGTAGGCAAAATTTAGGACTCCCAGAGTAGAGTCGGGCTCATGTCGACCAGAGTGACGAAAGAGCGCTCTGGTAGTAGGCGATATGACCTCGTAGTTAAAGCCCGGGCATGAGTCATAAAACCTAACCTAACCTAAGAACATCTTTTTTTTTTATCCTTTTTGAATAATAACAAAAAACTATCAATAATAAAATTATATTTTATAATTCGTTGCTATGCGATACAATGTAAACATTACTTTGAAATATTTCCTTAACCTCGGCCAAGGCCCTTAGTTTATTTTATCTGGGAGATAAAATAAACTTAAGCACGCCGTCCTTCAGAAGGGACGTTAAGCGATGGTCCCGAGCCTGTACAATGTCCGGTACTCGTTAAAGACCCCTGCCCTAGGTGAATAAAAATTTAGGATAGGCAAAATTTAGGACTCCCAGAGAAGAGTCGGGCTCATGTCCATCAGAGTGACGAAAGAGCGCTCTGGTAGTAGGCGATATGACCTCGTAGTTAAAGCCCGGGCATGAGTCATAATAACTAACCTAAAATATTTCCTACGGAAATTTAATTTACAATCCTTGGGGCGCTAAAACATTAGTCGTATTGGTCCTATCTCACATCTGGACACATTTGCTACCGTTTTCGGGTAAATCAAGGAAACGTTTAAAAATAAATTAAATAAAAATGACTCTTAAAAACATGAAAAATATGCACAAAAAAATAACATAAACCCAATAGAAGTATAATACATACAAAATAGTAATAAATTAGAAAATAAATGAAATAAAATCAGATAAAATATGCATTTATTTTAAATATTGGCTCCAGTCGAAAGGCATGCTTATATACATCCTACTGAGGTTACTTAAATAAGCTGGTACTTACATCAGGAAAACATAATATGGCTGAGCGATTCGCCTCTTCAAGTGCAGTAGTGCGCCTGTGTGAACAAAATAAAAAATAATAATAACATTAACAAATTAGTCAAAACGTATAATATAAGTAAAACGTATTTTTGTCGCGCCCATTCATAACGCTCTTACGGTCATATCGCTCGTTTCTTTCAGCCCTGATTCATTTCTCTGATTTTCTATCTAATATATTTTTTGAATATAACGTTTTTTTTAGGGAAGGGGAGGGGGGGCAAAACCACAATTTTGACTTGGGATTTGCAAATGATTTAATAATCATTGTTCTTATTCCTAGTTAGCTATACTTAATATAGGGGAAATGATGTATTCTGTCAAAAACTCTGGAAACTGGAAATTTCATGTTTTCCGACGCCCTGAATCCAAAAATGAAAAAAAAAACTATAACTGTCTATAGACAGATTATAATATATTGAGAGATATTTTTCAATTTTTTAAACAATATATAAACAGGATGATGTAGTCAAGTCCTCAAAATGATTTGTATCTTTTTTACGTGCGATGCGAACCTAGTTAATCATATTTTTGAAAAATTTGTGGTTTAGAAATCTTTATTTAAAAAAAACTTGTTGTTGGGCAAACAAGATATACTCCATGATTCTTTTTAGATATTGCGGGTTTAGGAAATATTTGGAAGGCCAGGAAATATTTCAAAGAAATGCTTACATTGTATCGCATAGCAACGATAGAGGGCGCCGGTAGCTCAGTGGTATGCGTGCTCGTCTTCTGAGCTCATGATCGTGGGTTCAAAACCCGACCAAGGCCCTTAGTTTATTTTATCTGGAAGGTAAAATAAACTTGAGCACGCCGTCCTTCGGATGGGACGTTAAGCGATGGTCCCGAGCCTGTATGATGTCAGGTACTCGTTAAAGACCCCTGCCCTAGATGAATAAAAATGTAGGGTAGGCAAAATTTAGGACTCCCACAGTAGAGTCAGGCTCATGTCCACCCGAGTGACGAAAGAGCGCTCTGGTAGTAGGCGATATGACCTCGTAGTTAAAGCCCGGGCATGAGTCATAAAACCTAACCTAACCTATTGACAGATAAGAATATATTGACACGTAATTGTTAGTTATATTGACTCATGCCCGGGCTTTTAACTTCGAGGTCATGTCGCCTACTACCAGAGCGCTCTTTCGTCACTCTGGTGGACGTGAGCCCGACTCTACTATGGGAGTCCTAAATTTGGCCTAGCCTAAATTTTTATTCACGTAGGTTAGAGGTCTTTAACGAGTACCTGACATCGTACAAGCTCGGGACCATCGCTTTACGTCACATCCGAAGGACGGCGTGCTTAAGTTTATTTTACTTCTCAGATAAAACAAATTAAGGACTTTGGCCGGATTTCGAAACCGCTAACTTGAGCTCAGAAAATAAGCACGCATACCACTGAGCTACCTGCGCCCTCGAAATTGTGTATGTGGATCCAGTTGTCCATGATTCAAACATGCAATTTTCATTATATCGAGAACTATCATGTTCACAGATGCACACACTGATATGCAGATTTTTTTTCTCAATAATTTCAATTTTGTAAACAATATATAAACAGGGTAGTCAAGTCCTCAAAATGATTCGAATCTTTTTTACGTGCGATGCGAACCTAGTTAATCATATTTTTGAAAAATTTGTGGTTTAGAAATCTTTATTTTAGATAGGTTTCATCAAAATCTTTATTAGAAAGTTTTTTTTGCGAGTGATGTTATTTTTTTTAATCCGGGAAAACTCGCTACATGAGACATTCTCTCAGGTTCAGAGAAAAATATTTATAACACGCAAACGGAAATGGTAGGAGCTTTGTCTAGCTGGAGTTACGGATGTTGTTAACAAGTTGTCATATCAGTTCAAACCTGCCTTTCACTGCTTCAAGAAAAACCGAGCCCCTCACACTTTTTCTCTACCTGCGAATCCTCTGGTTATCATTATTTCCAATTATATTGTGTGAAATTCTCTTGTCTTGTGAGTTCTGACTTATAATTTTGGTAAGTAAATTTCTAAATTAAATTTTTAATGTTTTAGCGTACTAATTTAACATGAAAAATATTCCGTTGCCAGGGTTAGTTGATGATGGCTTTTGACCAGGAGCGTGCCCAGGATTTTATTTCGGGGGAGGGGGAGGGGGGGGGGGGAGGATAATATATGTATATATATATATATATATATATATATATATAATATGTGTGTGTATACATAGTTAATTGTTTTAGGGTCATTACAAAATTAATTCAAGTCTTCTAGCTTTTGATTGTGCAAGCTTGTTTAAAACTGTTTCAGGGTCTAGATGAATGTCTCTAGTAGGAAAATGTTTTATGTCAATAAATTATTCCATGCAAGTAAAAATAGTTTTATTATTTACAAAAAGGACAATTTTTTTTTTAAAGTCTGGGTTGAATTGATCCCCCATATCCCCCCCTAGGTACCCCTGCTTTTGACATCTTTTTTTTTTCACGACTAAATATTGATTATTGGAACTAGCAAACTAGGAACTTCATTTGGAACGACCTGAGAAAAAAAAGATCAGCAGAACAGCTGGCAAAAGGTGACCCAGCCCTAAAGCAATCAAAGTAATATGCTTTGATCTTGAAAAAAAACCCACCCATGGCCCCCACAAGGGTGGGGCTGGTGCAACTTTGGTTGCAGGGCCCGGGCCCAAGGGGGTCCGAGTCCAGTCCTTTTTATTTTTTTATTTTAGTAGATTTTGCAAGGGATCATAGCTTAAAAAGGCAAAATATATAATTATAAGAAAATTTAGTATAATAGATACATATCCTAGTTGTGCGAGTTATTAAGTTATTATTTAATTAGTTGCGTGCATGGATAGTTACTCTTGTTTGCAAATTACTAGCATAAAACAGTCGGCACGAGACAGGTATAGATGGGCCCCACGCACTCCCTCAACCCTCCCCCACTCCTATTTCCCAGCCTATTGTCCAGCTGTTTCCCTCAGAGCAGTGTTCTAAAAATAGACGCATCAACGCATAGTATCAGTTTGACTGTTGACAATTTTTTTTTAGATCGTAATACTAGTTCTTGTCAATTTTTATTTTAATGTTAGTGAGTCAAAGAAATCTAAAAATTTAAACGTTAATTTCAGTAAAATAAAAGTAAATGATATAATCACGGTAGCAATTGATGTGTGAAATAATTTAATCAATAAAGTTTGGTTTTAAAATCTAACTGATACTGTAACATTAATTATACCTTACAAGCTATTTTTAGTTTAAATAAAATTGTAAAAGGGTTAAAAAATAACCATGTAATTATAATATAGCACATGTCTATGAGATGGGGAGCCCGACCCTGATGCTGGTTACAGGGCCCGCAATCCAATGTGGGGGCCATGAACCCACCCCACTCTTAACTTCCAGTATAGTTATCTAATATAGTTCATGACGAGGCTCCGATGTTTATGTGACACGAATTAAAAATATAATTGTTTTAATTTTATTTATTTCCAGATTATTTACAAGATAAATACCAATGATATTATTCAAACACGAGTATTTCCGTAGACCCTCTGCTAGCTGTGAGCTTAATGAAAGAACATTTGATACGACGTTCTTCCATCCCGAATTTTCCTCTTTTGGACCGGATGTCATTGAATCTTGTTGTGTGTATCCAAAAAGAAGAAATTCCAGAAAAAAAAAAAAAAAAACTGATAAAGGATTTTGCGCACTTTGCCCTCGCAGGAAAAAAATTTAACAAAACAAGAAAGAGTTTAATAAATGTAAAGTGCCAATATGCCCTACATACACTGTATAGTGTTAAAGAAGAAAAATTTCAAAATGAAACGGATTTATAAATATAGACTAGGTGTTTTAAATATAGACTAGGTGTTTTAAATATAGACTAGGTGTTTAAATAAAGAAGTTGACTCAATAAATATGTTCTATAAAAGGAAGATTCTGATCGACAGAAGGAATAGTTAACATAAAGAACCTTCTTCCCGAAACGGCTTTAATTGCTATTCTTTGAGAAGGCAAAAAATAAATGGAAAAATTGATGCTGTAATAATATATTACATATATAATTATTTATGTATTTAGAATCCAAATTGTGTTCCTACATTTTGTTTGATCCTTTAAGGTATTTATGATATTTTGTGTTATACTTTATATTATCTTTCACACTTAATGAAAGCTTCTCCTCAGGTAGGAGGTCACGCGGCAAACGAAGATTAGGAGGCATTGCTTCCACTAATAATACGGCCGTTGTGTGATTGTTCGAAGAGTATTATTTTGAATGGCGTGAATTCTTTTGGAGTGAGAGGGCTTATATTATATTAGCAGAATCCCAGAGCTGACGCCATAGGTCCAGATAGGTTAGATGACGGTCTTGTAGACACCCAGTTTGTGGTTGAGGTGAAGTTGAGATCACTTGCCATGTAGTCTTCTGAGCAGTCCAAATCGTCGTTTCATTTTCTGTCGAGTCTGCGTAATGTGTTTGTTCCAAGTCAGTCGTCTGTCAAGGTAGAGTCCCAAGTATCGTATGTCTTTGTCGAGTTTCAGAGGGTTATTATTCAGCAATACGGTTGGGCAGTCACCCCCTTCTCAAGGCTAATAATTTCATCTCATTTACTTCCCATAGACAAAGCCAACCCTCTAGAAGGTGTAAGCTACTGCAAAGATTTATTGGTAGCTAAAATTGCTATGTCATGGGCGGGGGTGGCTAGCACCTTCTCAGGCGATGTTGGGATGCTGAATGTGCTTGCAACATAGAGAGGCGGACCCAGAATGCTCCCCTGTGGAACACCAGCACTTAAGGGATGAATACCAGAGTTGACATTCCCCTGTCATATTATCTTTTAAATAAAACTTTTGAAGAAAGTTTTTATCTTTTCATTCCCACAATTTTTTTTTTTTTTAGTTTATTTTGTAATAGGGTTTTTGTTAAGAATTAGAACATGAATTTTTAGTTACAAAATTGTTTAATTGGGGCTTTCATCAACAAATCATAATAAAAAGCAAGGATTTACCATGTGAGAGAAATTGACAGGGGCGAAATAAAAATAATTAACTTAATGAATTACCCTTGATTTGGGAATTCTCTGTATGTATAATGTTCACCTAGCCAAACTTTAAAAATGTCTATTATCATTTATGAGTTTTTTTATGTTATTCTGAGCACATTTCTCCAGACCGAATAGAAGCGTTGTATCGAGGTTTTAGGATACATATATTATATATATACATATATTGTAGTTAATTATTATGACTCATGCCCGGTCTTTAACTACAAGGTCATAGAGAGAGCGCTCTTTTGTCACTCTGGAGGACATGAGTCCAACTCTACTCTGGGAGTCCTAAATTTTGCCTACCCTAAATTTTTATTCATCTAGGTGAAGGTTCTTTAACGAGTACCTGACATCGTAAAGGCTCGGGACCATCGTTTAACGTCCCATCCGAAGGACGGCGTGCTTAAGTTTATTTTATCTCCCAGATAAAATAAAATAAGGGCCTCGGCCGGGTTTCGAACTACTCTACAGTACAATATACCGTAACTATAAAGAAACACTCTCTCTCCCCCTCCCCCCTTTCAGAACCATTTCTCAAATCTGATCAGATCTAAGTAGCCCATGGGGCTTCTTCCATAATAAAAGTAATACTGAGGTATCCAGTCCAACAATATATTTTATTTACACCACAACTAGTATCGGCAATTATCTGCCATTATCAGATAGTGAATCTGAAGTTACATAAACCCAAAAAAAAAATTTTAAATCACTAGAATTTACGAACTGTTATTCAGACTCACTACCTGATGATGGCAGTTAATGGCCGAAACTAGTTGTGGAGTAAATTAAATATATTGTTAGACTGATATATATGTATTACTTATTTATCAAATAAATAATCCGCCTACCAATCAAGAAATAAATGTGACTTCTTCATTCCTTTCAAGTTCATAGCCACAATTGTGTTGGAGCACTCACAATGTTTCAATCACATACAAACAGACAGACATCATCATCGTGAAAATTGTCAAAATATATTCAGGAAACGTGAATATTGCAATTCTTCCTCATACTAAAGATATAAGAAAGTAATGTGCATGGAAATCCGCAACATCACTGCACTAAAACTCAGGGAAATTTCAAATGAGTGAAAGGCTAATTGTTGTTTATTTTCAAGCATTATTTAGATTTAAGGGGTCGGAAAATGTGAAATTTCAGTAAAAACTGGAGCTGGTGCACCAAAAGATACTGCACCATGCTGGATAGTGACTATTGATCGCTAACATGAGGACTTACATCCAACAAGGTCCTAATATTGCCTTGTGTGTCCTGCTAGTTCAGCTTGAGGCAGCTCAACTCAGAACACATCCATTCACCTGTCTTTGCAGACGAGCCAATTCTCAATCCCGAAAATTCCGGTATTTCTTGATTCTTATTAATTTCCCAGCATATAGGGAAGTTATTGTAATGCGTCCGAAAATCGAAATCAAAATTTTTAACATATTTTTTTTTACGTTTCAAGTACTAATTCTGAAAAGAAAAAGTGAGTGGTCAACGTAGCGGAGTTTGAACAAAAAGACTGCTAAAAAAGTGGATTTTAGGAATTGTTGAAAAAGATTCATCCGAACTTATTTGTTCTGGTGGCAGTGTAGCATCCTTTAGAGCCAAATTGAAAAATAAAAAATTTTGCTTTTAAAACTATTACATGTAAAATTTCATGACACTCCGATAATCCGTTAATGAGGTTGAACTATTTTTATGCTCAACCTCCACTAGAGCCAGATTGAAAAATAGGCTATATGGCGTCTAAAAATTTTGAACGGGAGGGTGGGTTATGAGAGGGGCTAGGCATAAAAATTGTTCTAGCTCATTAACGGATTGTCGGATTGTCATGAAATTTCACATGTAGTATTCTTAATAGCCAATTGAGAAATAGGGTGTGTGAGGTCTCAAAATACTTAAGGGGAGGGGGGGGGTTGTGAGGGCGCCCTAATCATAAATATAGTGCTAGCTCATAAACGGAAGGTCGGATCGTGATGAAATTTCACATGTAGTATTCCTAAGACCCAATTGGAATATAGACTATCTGGCGTCACGAAATTTTTAAGGGGAAGGGGGGTTGTGGGGGGGGGGGGGGGGGGTAAACATAAAAATAGGTCTAGCTCATTAACGGATGATTGGATTTTAATGAAATTTAATATGGAGTCATCTTAAAAGTCAAGTTGGAAAATAGGGTGTATGGTGCCTCCAAATTCTTAACTAGGGATATGGGGGAGGGGGGGGGGGGCATAAAAATTTTGGTAACCCATCAACGGATAATTGGATTGTAATGAAATTAAACTAAAAGCCAAATTAAAAAAAAGGGTATGTGATGTCTCAAAAATCTTATCGGGAGGAGGGACCGTGAATGGAGGTTGAGCATAAAAATATTTCAACCTCATTAATGCATTATCGGAGTGTCATGAAATTTTACATGTAGTAGTTTTAAAAGCAAAATTAAAAAAATAGGCTACGTGGCCTATGTGCATTTGCATATCAATTAAAAATCTATGTATAGATTAAATTCAATTAAATGAATAAATAATTCTGTACTGAATAAAATGCCTAGTTTTGTGATATTATTATTCATGATATTGATACCATGCTGGGAAGTTAGCCGTGTGGACCTCAAAGGCCGCACTTAGTTAGAAATACCACTTTTGTAGTCTTAATATACGGCCCAGTAATTTCCTCTGATTTAGGGTGCAAAGAGACGAAACACACACATCCCATCACCTGCTTGTTTGTTTGGTTTTTTTTCTTACGTATCACATAACACAGTCGCAACAGTTACCTACTTCGTGCAACAATGAGCAAAAAAATGCAAGCCGATTTTTTAGTCTTCTAAAAGTCCCCTGCAGGCTTACATTATTTATATATTATGTCTGTTATTCACAATCCTGAGTTTTTTTTTTAAATAAAATTAATTAAGCAATTAATAAATTGCTTAGGTAGGAATTCAAAATGAAGCACGTTTTTTATTTTCACATAAAATATTGTTTGTTATATTGTAAAATTGAGGAATAGAATATTAAAATATTTATATATGTGATGTGGCGGTATATGAGGCCACATATGTTTCATTTGTTATTCTATTTTTATCCGTTTTACCAATAATAAATAAATATTGTCAGCCGATATCCACCTCCTCACTTGCCAGGTCCTAGACACAAGCTGCCATCGATTTATATCCTATAAAATAATATCTCTTGATATGCCACATATTAAGCTGTGAAAAGGGTTGAAATATGAAGTCGCATCTCCGTGCTTCCTGGGGAGTAAGGAAAAAATGAGTAAAGATGGCGGTCAGGATTGAGATCAGACACAAAGATTAGAGAGGAGTTATGTAATCTGTCTTCGATGTTGAGTTTCCACCACAACTTCATGTTTTCCTAAATCAAAAAACTTCAAAACCCTAATAACTGTCAACGGAGTGAACGCATCGACAGGAAATAGCAAGCATGGATTGAGAAGGCTCGAGGCAGAGGGAGAAGAGAAGGCGCCAAAAAGAAGAGGCATCCAGCCACTGATTTTTTTTTTTTTTTTGAATTATTGAAAACTATAATTTTATTAAATATGACGAAAAATTAATATTACTCAAATAGTTATTTTTAACTTTAACCAAAAAAATGTATAAAACAAGAACATGTCTTTAAAATTGATTCCGTAACTTCTCCAAGTCAACTTCCTCTCTCTTTGTGGTGCTGAAATCATTTGCATCCTAAAAGTTATTCCCAAATAGGTCGAAAATATGTAGAAAACCTCCTCCTCGAAAATATTTACATTATAATAATGTTCTTAATCATTTATAATATATAATTTCATAACTATATATAAATGAAAAAAAAAACTCTTAAAAAAAAAAAGTTCTTAGAATTGAAGGACATTAGGATTAGACCCTATTCATCCCCGCTTCCATCACAAAGTTTTAATGAATCAGATTATGGCGTAATTATTTAAAAGATAATCTCTTACAGAGCTTATGTACTGAAAAACGTTACATGAAAAAAAAAAAATCCTGGGAAATCGACGACATGGAAAAGTGTTTTTCAATGCGTTGTGTAGCAGTGGCGTAAGCAGCTGGGGGCATCAAAAAATGTTTGGGTTTACCTTCTTACAATCATAAAGAATTTAATATGGAGGCTAAATCGGCTGAAGAGAAAGGGTAGGTTTTTAAAGGAGGTTCAACTTAATAACACTTATAATTAATTGAATATTTCAATATGAAATTCTATACATGAATTCAAAGGTCCATAAATAAATCATCGTTTATTACAAATGATTCGAGATGGGTAAATACACTGTCCGTGATTCAGCGGTGACGTTTCTTTACTTCCCCAGCTTATTTAATCGTTCAGAAATTCGATGTTGGGTTTTCATAGGAATTTCATGTTTTCCGACCCCCTGATTTCAGCAATGAGAAAAAAAGTTTCTATCTGCCTGGGTGCATGTGTCTGTGAACACGATAACTCTCGACATAATGAATATATTGACAGGAATTTTATATATTTACCCAGAACCCATAAGGACCACTAATTTTCAGCCAAATGAGCCATATGGGGATAAGGGGAGAGGGGTACACTTTAGACAAAAATCACTATAAATGCCGAAGGAATGAATGTATCAACGAAATTTTATATGTGAATCCAAAACTCCGTAAGGAGACCTATCATTTTTATCTTAGAGGGGGTGGTCGGGGAGGGGGGGTGGGCAGAGGAGGAGGGTTATAGATTGTAAACGAAATTGCCTGTAACGAATATAGATTCGTGTGGATAGCCACACGAAATTTATTATAAGGATTCAGAAATCCCGGAATAAGAAACTTATTGGTTTTCAACCAAATCGGTAAATTGGTTTCAGAGGGGGAACGGAAACTTAATTAGCTAATTTGAGGTGGGGAAGTTATTTCCATTAGGACTAACCCCCTTAGAATATTTCAAGAAGGGCCTCAGCCTCTCAGGTTATAAGCATCCAGCGCCTTTCACAAGGGATCTCTTTAATAAAGATTGAATGCACCCATTTGCACATTCTTTATTTCAATTCAAATAACTAATATTATAAGCAGCTTTGGAAAAATAAAAACAAAAACAAAACGAATATCAGAGGCAGCATCAATAATATACTAATCCCAAGAGATAAATAGAGAACAAAACGTTATATAGATTATTACAATTCTATAAAACACTTACAAATTATTTCTACAATTCAGTCATTCCATTGTTATGGACGATTTCATTATGGATGGGAACATTTTAGACCCAATGAAAATGATTCAAATATTCAAGATGGCTTTTCAGCGATTTTTATGAGACTTTTTGTGTTTTTGAGATTTTTTATTTATTTTATTATACATCATATTGTGGTGTGTTTTGTTCAAAAATATTATATTTCATTTATTTTAAAACTTCTGCTCGCTCAGGATGTTATCTTTGTTTAGATATCATATTTTTTTTTTGTTGTTTATAAATTTTCACTCATGATATATATTTACATTTATTTTATAATTGTATTTGTTCAGATATAATATTTCAGTTTGTTTTGGTGTAAATAATTTAAATGTTAATTTGTTGGTTTAGTCACAATTAGTTTTTTAATGTCATGTATTTTACTCAAATCTAGCATACATCAACTCAATAATAATTTATATATGTCAATATAGGCCCTGAAGAAGGGACACTCAGTGCCGAAAGCTTGGCAGAAATTCCACAAGTTTGTTTTATTCGACCACAAGCCTCATCTCTCCTTCTTATAACAAAGAACTGACCAACCGAGCTAAAATAATCCTCTAAGATATGTAGAATTGCAGAATTGTGGCATTTAATATCTTCCTTACGTCTATCCTCAAACAGAAAAATAGTAAATAATGTATAGATAAGTAAATAATGTGCTTACAAGCAGTTAAATAAAAATGTTTTGAGAACATTGCTGGTTTTGCCTATTCTAACATTTGACGGCATTAAAAAATATTAGAAGAATTAAATTAGTGTTTTATATTTTACATTATTTCTGCCAGTTGTACAATTAATTTGATCACTCATTACAATGCAAATAATATAACTAAAACAAATACAAAAAAAGAAAACTAGCGCACTCTAAGAGACATGCCATGCCTTTGAACACTTTTTTAAATTACTCTACAATGTCATTTCATTCTTTCACAATTCCACAATTGTATAATACAATAAAAATCACGTTCTTAAATATTGAATAGGATTAATTAAAACCATGGATAAAGCTCAAATTACATTTTTTCATCCATAATTATAAATGAAAA
This sequence comes from Aradus depressus, assembly GCA_963662175.1. NCBI lineage: Eukaryota > Metazoa > Arthropoda > Insecta > Hemiptera > Aradidae > Aradus > Aradus depressus. Next base: position 41,976,876 of record OY759218.1, on the reverse strand, counting down.
AGCAATTCAAAATCAGGTTGTACATTTCTTGAGATTCACCTTCCAAATTTTCTAGTTATTTATATTATTTGTTTAAGTCATTAACTTTCCCAGTTTGTTTTCTTATTTTTCTGTTTGTTTCGAATCCATATTTCACCCAAATATCTTTACTACCATTTTCTATTTATTTTATTTTATTTTTAAATAGAAACCTGATTTGTGTATCTCTTTTTTTCCAGTAATTTATAATTACTATTAAAATATAATTGTGGTATATTTTTAATTAAAAAAAAAATAAAATGCCATAATAGCGATCAAAATTTGAATTTTTCAAAAAATCATTTATGAAGTAGGGTGGAGTTACCTTGCTTGGTGGAGGTTGTGGCGTGGAGTGATGCATAACGCCGGGTTTGAGATAGCGCAAGCGTACGCTAAATCCCCATCCCCTCCCCCGCCATCACACCTCCTCCCTCCAATCTCCCAGGAATTTTTATTAACATCAAACACTGGGTTCGGTTAACCGAGCTTCGCTTTATTCGTTATCACTTTTTTTTTTTTTTTTTAGATCATTCCTATGGCATAGCTGGCTTTGCCATGTCAAATCAACCGATGCCTTTACCTCTCAGTGATTTTTCATTTTGTCTGCACTTATACCTAGAGAGAATACATTAAATACAATTTTATTACTTTTTTAATGAACATTCTTTTTAATGGAAAGGCGGAAAAATCTCAAAATTAGATTCCAGCTATGAAGGTGTGTTTATGCTCATTTAACAACTCTCTAATAAAGCTTTAATCTGATTTATTTCATTAATGATAGACCCCAGTTATTTTATTCCCATTTTTAGCCCGTTCAATGGGTTTTCAACCGGGAAATTGCATTGAATTTAATTTGATTTTTCCGTAGATATCGATTTCTAACGAATGAAAATTGGTAACTAAAATAATATCTAAAGTATATGATGAAGTTTTTATAATTTAATGAAATGCTCATAAACATGTATAACTCAGAAACGTTAAACCGATAGTTGAAACATTTGCTGGTAATGAAGCTATTTTTTCAGCTTCAACCGGTTATATCCGTTGTTTGCTATTTTACTTGCATTTTATTCTCTACTAGTATTTCGCGGGCGCTATCCTGGTGATATGCGGGAAAATTCTTAACATGCACTGAACAAAAATAATTATGGAATTATGCTTTATAAATCCTGGTGAAAGAAATCTTAACTCACTAACCACCTATATAATTTTTCGTATTAAACTTTTGTTAGTGTAGAATTAATAATTTAACGTCGAACTAACACACACCTCTTCATTACTTTTTTCTATTGTTCAATGTAAATAATCTAACTATCAATAATAAACAACAAATACCAGTCAATGGTATATGTTTGTATAAACGATTGAGGGTATTGATGTAAGTGTATGTACGCGTGTGTTGTATAGTGTATAGAAATATTTCATATTACTTGTCTTTCAGGTCATGTAGTTATGTAGATGGTACAGGGGAACGTTGCTTTACACCATTGAGGATCCAGTCAACGATTCTAAAAACTACTATAACGGAATTGGCCAGCGATGCTAACAACTACATCATCGGGAACCCAGTCAGCGATGCCTAACAACTACACTAATGTTTAGCCGGTAGGGAACATCACAGCATTCAGAGCGGAAATCACACGGAAAGAGTTGATCCAAGAGTCAATTCAGATAGAGGATTCAACCTTAGATGGAAAAATTGGCCAGTGAGGCCGTTATGAAATGTTGTCATGGGAACAGGAGGGGAGGAAGATGCGCATATGGTACGTACTCTTCAGTATCGCTCCAGCTACCTCTGAACGAGCCTAACACCTACTATTTTTCTTCTGCTAGGTAGACATTTATATGTTAGGCTCCTGTTTCCTTTCCTCACCACGTTATAGAGCTGCCTCTCAGGCCCATGATTCTTCCCCTCATAGGGCCGATAACAGGCCGATGTTCCATTTATTGAGCCAGTTTCAACATAAACATGTCATAACATTCATGTTAGGATGTAATATTTTATAAAAATATAATATAAATATATAATAATATAATTTAAAATACTTCTACATTTTTATTTAGATATATAAGTAGGTATAATATAAAATGTGTCATAAGATGTACAATATTTTTTTATTTCCAGATACATTTAACGTTTTTTAAATTATTAAATTCTGTTGTGACCCGTACTTTGAACGGTCAGTACTTATTAAAAGTCGCTCTGATATAAAAGTGTTTTTGAAGTGTTGTCACAAATGATTTTTATTTTTTTATTTTCAAACTATTAAACACTATGCTTTTAAAAAGGACGCTCCTCGCAAAAGGATGGCAATCTTACAACCCTGAGAAGGTAGGAGGCCCCTGTCACCAATATTCTTCAGGGGATAGACCCTTTGTCAGATCCTCACAAGAATCCTTTGTCCAGGGAACATAACAAGTCATAAATAATTGCTGGTTAACCCCCCCCCCCCCCCCCCCCCCCCCCCACTTAAATATATATACACTCCCGGGCAAAATTAAGGGATCACTTTAATTTTTGAAATTTTAATAGGTGTTGTGTTTATTTCTTTCACGAGTATGTTTCCTGTAATCCTCTATCTTTCTTAAATGTTTATTTACCATTATGGATTAAAGGAATGGACTTTTCTTTCCTCCAGTGATCATGTCACAGCGCCTTTCGTTTCTCTAAATTTTTTTTCGAAATCTGTTTATTTGAGAATAAGTGATAGTAAATAACTGTTCCACGGCCCAAAGAAGGGAGTTACGCGAAGAGGAAGGTTCATCAGAGCGGTGGTTCTGAGTAAGGAGAGGTTCAGCCAGAGGGGAATCGCAAATCGGTCACAATCCGCGGTGAGCCGACATCAGGAGACGGGCAGGTCCTCCCGCAAAAGTGGGCATGGCCATCCGAGAGCAACTGCGAGGGGTATGACCGCTTTTTGCAGTTTACCGGCCTTTACTTGAGTCACCTCTTAGAAACCTTCAGAAACGTCAGACTTTCTGAACGTACTGTCAGAAAAAGACTCAATTAGTACGAATTGACATCTCATCCCCCAGCCACTGAACCCCTGCTCAACAGAGTACACCATGTCTAGAGGTTGATTCGCCCGGGAACACCTGAATTTGACTATTGATGATTGGGGGCGAGTATTATTCTCAGACGAGTCCAGATTCTGCCTAAGGTCTTCAGATAGTTAATGTGAAGTTCAATTTGCTGCAATAGATTGGCAGAAGTCCAGATATGAACCCCATAGAGCACGACAGCCACAAAATTTAGAGGATTTGCGGAACTTCTTACTTCCAGAGTGGGAAAACATATTGGAAGAAATATTTCAAAATTTATTCAGGGGAATGTCCAGAAGAATGGATGCTGTCATTCAAACTAGGGAAAGGAACACCAGTTGCTGAAATGTTTTCGAAATTTGATGTGTTTTTATGATATTTTTCTCTGTTACCTTCTCTGTTTTTGTTTAACTTTTTCCATATTTCAAAAAATAAAGAATTTTACTTTTTCTGTCAATTTTTAATTTTTTTTATCAATACCACAAAAAATAATATCTTCTTGTCCTTTTCTGATGTCACAAACTCATTAAAATTGCAAAAAATTGAAGTGATCCATTAATTTTGTGCAGTAGTGTATATATACAATTAAATATTTAATATACTTTTATGTATGATAAAATAATGATAGAAACCATTTAAGATGAATAATTCATAAAATAATAAATAACACAATTATTGAGACTAAATATATTCTTCTGTCACTAAAACGCGATATGTCGATTAAAATTAACTTCAACCTGTGATAATTTTATCTACTATCGATAGCAGAGCAAGCGGTTCAAAAATGTAAACAATTTGGACTTGCCAATGGAATTATTTTAAGTACAGGTTTAAAAATTGTTTTTTATTTTAAAATGGCTGGAACTGTAATAGAAAATTTAAGTGGAAAAAAACTTACAGTTCTTTTATGTTGTTTTCTCATTTGCCAAGTTATTTGCTTCCTGGTTGGCGGTTTAATAGGTAATTTTTAATAGAATATTTGTCTTTAATGCGATATAATACTGTACTATTAAACATTTTCACTTTTGACTGTCCTCTTCAACACAGAAACACTTTCTTAGCACATAATACTGATAATATTTTCCATTGGTTTTTTGTGCCATAAAATTCTTATAATTTCAACTACGGATTTGCCCTTGTATCTTTTTTAGTTTTATGAATCTTTTTTTTTTTTTCAATCCCGTTCTTATATTTGTCTTTTCTTCTTTTTTTTTATCTACGTACAAGTATATTTTCTGTTATCCATAAATTTTATGTTTCTATATTTCACTAGCTATTAAGTTACAATTTATTATTTTTTTTGTACGTTGTTTTTTCACATGAATTTCACGTTCTTCGTTATAAATTATATTAACAATATTACTTTTGTCTGAGTAATAAAACATTTCTAACTCTGTTGAATGCATCTATGATAAAGCTGTATCTATCTGTAGCTTTACAATACGCCAAAAAAGGTGAAAATAAGATTATAATGATAGTATGAAAGTATAGCATTCTTAAAATAAGTACATGTACTTAATTTCTGTTAGAATAATGATTTCAGTCGCGACTGAGGTACAATATCTCAAGTGTAATGCACTGTACCTGAGTTGGAAGTTGTCCGTTTTCCGGTGATTGCAAGGCTTCTAACCTGGGTTTTAATTTTAATTGCGGCTAGTTTTATTGAAATTTTACTAGTCTTATCGTAACCTCCTCTGAACTACCGGCGCTCTCACTCCTTTATTAAATTAACCTTGTGTGAACATGGATTCACAAACAGAAGAAAAAATAAGTGTCGTCGAAACATGAATTTAGATTAATTAAGAATATTAATTGAGCATTAACACTATCTGGAAGTTTTAGTGGAAAAAATGTAATTACTGCACAGGAAAACTGTCCTGAAATGTCCTTTCTGTATCCACGAAATGGCCGCAATATATTCACAGCCCATGTATATTATTATAAAATAAACTTATTTTTTAGCTCCTAAGCCTTCTGCTATAGACACAGTTTTGGCCTCAAAATGTATAGACTACAAAAATGAAAGCGATGTATGGTTTTATGTTCGTGGGAGCAAACCTTGTAAAAGTCTAAATTTGGATTCCTATTACGTTGATGATCAAAAGTTGGGATATGCTAACCAGATTGTATTTGTGTTTCAGGTATGTTTCATTTTTATTTTTTTTAATTATAAGAAACAAACTAGGCTAAATTTTCGTCAAAACTCTTATTTTTCTGATGTCTTTAACAATACATGGAAAAATGTTGAAGACAGCAAGTCGAGCGTCAAAAGTCGCTTCTGACTTAGCAACCAAAATCATACCAAAACAAGTTGTAACAATTTAAAAATCACAGGTAAATTCGTGTCTCGTTTTCAATTTGGGAAACCACTTCTCGCTGACTCCCCAATAATTCCTGTACATCTGTTACATTCCTATGTTTACTTGCGGCCTTTTTAGAATTGCTTACTAGTTATCTATTGCAAAAGTTAAAAGAAGGGACCGTTGATTGAAGTCTAAGCGGTGTAAGTACCAAACCGGATTATCATAATATATTATATTGTCCTTTGTTTTCCAGATACCGTCTCCTAGAAATGGTATGGTCCTCGATTATTCTCGAATGCAACAAACCCTTATTGGTATTTTACATTTCGACATTCTATACCATATGAACAAGGAAATGTGTAAGTAAAATAGTTTTTTTTTTGTTAATCTTTGAAAAAAGTACAAACTTTTATATCCATATTTTTTATTTTTTTTAAAGCTCCAAACACTGCTTTGACACTTGATACTAAACTAGGATATAGAAATAAGAAAGACCCTCCGGACGAATGGAAATTGTATGCTTCTTCAGAGGAACAAAGACATCTGGACTGTCATATAGACGTTGTAAGTATAGTCAGGTGAAACTTATGTCATTTTTCGATGAACTGGAAGTAGTAGAGAGGCGTGTGACCTGTTAAACGAGGTATAAGTCGACCCTTCTTTTCTGAAAAAAAAAAATTAGAAACCTCCCTCCCCATCAAAATAATATTTACTTCGTCAAAATTTAATTTTCTATATTTTATTTGACAGTAATTTTGACTAAAGAGTTTTCTTGATTTGATTTGATGTATTGTAATTGACTGATTAAGCTATATGTTTTATTTTCTCTCTTTTTTACGTCAATTGGCAGTACTTCTTGAAGAATGGATTTTCAATGGCATATAACGTTTTTTTTCTTATTTTTGTCTAGAATATACTCACGGAAAATTGTCCAAACTTCTTGTGACACTGTAATTATGATTTCTACTTATAAATTTCTAATAATTATTTTTATTTGAATATAGAAGAAAAATGATTATCCGTACAATTGTTCAATGGTGCCATTATTTGAACTGGGATCACTTCATCACGATTTCTACTTGATAAACATTCGTTTGCCTGTTGACCCAAGACGAAAAATTAATATTGATCTGGGTCATATTGCTGACATGTGGTTGTTTGTAAGTATTTAATACTGGAAGTATGTTTTGTAAAATTGATCGGATATTTTATGAAAATACAAATAAATAAATGTTTTGAGAAAGATTGCCAAATAGTGTTCTCCTCAAAAGTATGTCCGTGTTGCTGAAGGTGGTCTTGGAACAGGCGTAGGAAATGCAAAACCTGTTGTGAATTAAAACACATTTTAACAGGAAGGCAATCACTTTAATTCACCTTGTAGAGAAGCATCCTTATAACATCGCTTCTGAACGAAAATGTCAATATTTATCTCTATATTTTGATAGAAAAGTTTTTCCCATCTTATGTTCACATTAGAAAAACTACTGATATTTTTCATTTTTTGAGAATCATTTTTTCAGTTTAGAGATATTATAAATAGAACTACCTACAAAATTTTATGAAACTCGGTCGGTCTTGTAGAAGTTAGTGTAAACAATATTTCAAAAATTAAGACTGAAACACGACCAAATTGAATGAATACGATACTATAGAAATGTCACCTATAATAATGTTTTCAGTAGTTACATAATTAAATAATCCATTTTTCAGGTTATCAATCAAACAGGAGGTTTTACAAAAGTGTGGATGTCGTTGAAATGTTTCTTTTTCCCTACCATTGTGGCTGTTCTTGTCTGGTTCTACCGTCGGGTTCATAAACTTCAAAGGAAACCTCTCTTACTTGAATATATGATTTTGTTTCTTTCGTGTACCCTTACTTTTCTAAATAGTAAGTTTATTTATTTATCTTATTTTAACTAAACCTCATTTCCAGTTGAAAAATAACATCAAATGATTTATACATATATATATATATTTTTTTTGCTGTATTCAAATGAAAATAATACAAAGTCAGTATAGTTTATTTATTATTTAGTTGTGGGCTCAACCCCCACCTGGACCCCATTAATCACTCTACCCTCAGTTTCCTGGGTCTTTTATAGAAATGGTCTTAAAAACAGACAGATGAGAAGGTGTGTTCTGTCTTTCGCTCACCCCGTTGTTAAGACCTATGGAAACTACTATTATATTTTCATTAAGCTTGCCTAGTTTTTCAAAATCTTATGTTCGTTCGCGCCATTACTCTTAAACTTTAATGTTTTTCCAATTTTGAACAAAAATCTTTCTTGCAACAAAAGAAAGATGTTTATGAACCAGAATAATCGGTTCACCGAATTTGGCCTGGCTTCTTGAATAAATTATACAATGATAGTGTTTACTTTAACTTGAGCTAATAAAACGTTCAAGCAAAAAAGAATAAATATCTACCATGAAAATCGTCTGTCTATGCAGGTTATTTTATTTATTTACTTTATTTTTTTTTACAGTCCCACTCGAACTTCTTACTTTATATTTTGAACTTCCTTTTATGCTGTTACTAACAGACATAAGACAAGGCATCTTTTACGCTGCATTGCTTTCTTTCTGGTTGATATTCTCAGCTGAACACTTGATGGTAATCTTTTTATTACTATATCTAAAATAATAAATTACCCCAAGTAAGGCCAAGTAGAGGTATTAACATTTTTTTTTTCTATGTATTTGGGTTGACTTTTGAAGATTCAGGTAAGCCATTTAATTTCACCTATGTTATTGTATTTATATATCTTGATAAATGTATTTAAAAACATTTTTATATGAACAGGAAAGTCAAAAACATCATCTGATTGGTTATTGGAAATATTTAAGCAGTGTTGTGGTTGGCTGCATTGCCCTGTTCATGTTTGACATCTGTGAAAGAGGGATTCAAATCAAAAATCCTTTTTATTCTATTTGGTCTACCGACTTGGGCAGCAAATTCGCAGTATCCTTTTTTCCAAAAAATGTGTACAGTATGTATAATTACTCCGAAAATTATAGCGTGTATACAGGGTGTACCAGTTAAATATTAGGAGATGTCTAGATTGTATTTCTTGGCCAGAATGTCAATAAAAATGAGTCTAGAAACGCTATGTTTATGAGCTATGAATTTTTAACGGTGTCTCTTATCTGAGCCAAAAGAGAAGAAGAAAAGGGAAGTCAAGCAGGTGCAGAAGCTGAAGGGGCCAAGGAGGAACGAGAGAGAAAACTGAGTAGTCGAGCTCCGACGGTTTCTCCGGTCTCTTTCGCTCCTTATCCATTGTTATACTTTCTTAATAAGATAGGGGTCCGACTTCCTTGTTGGGACTTCGGTAAATGCGGACTAGTGCTGCTGTGTCTCCAGGAAATGGTTCCTAGTATGTATATCCAGGACCTGCCAGATGCACTGAGCATGGGGAACGAGGTTAAGGAGAATTGCATCATCACTCATCTCTTAACCACCTTTCCAATGATATATCACTCACTAAAATATAACCATTACTCAACAATTCCAAGTCCCATTGGTAGAATTGCTCCCATAAAATATGAAAATTTATTACGCTGACTCTAGAAAAATACGAACACAAGTGATTTAAAGATAGACAATGAGGAAGACCAATATTCCCACACAAGGCATCCATTCTCTACCACTCAAATTCGTCTCGTTCCCATGCCTTGTAAGACAACTGGGACACCCTATCTATGTTAATAATATTTTTTTAATTTATTAATTATTGTAATTTATTTTTTGATTATTTTTCTTAATGTTAATGATGCGTAGATGGCATTTTTAATAATAGGAGGACTGTGTGGCATTGGTTACTTTATAATGCTCTGCGTTCTAATTTGGAAAGTATTCTGTAATATGAGAAGTAAGCGGTCAAATCTTCCAGCAATGTCACAGGCTAGACGTTTACATTACACTGGCGTTATTTACAGATTTAACTTCCTCATGATGGCTACACTGGTCTGTGCTGCTCTAACTATTGTATCTTTCTACATTGGTCAGGTACGAAATAGGGTCATGTGTCGAACACGGGCCAACTACTCTTAAAAATTATAATAAGGAACATTAGTGTCATATCCTACTATCTCCAGAAGGGTTACTTTTTCAGGAGAGCAAAAACGTTGTTACCGTACGAAAGAGTGGGAATGATATTGTTACTGAGTGTAGTCCAAAGGAAAGCTAATTCACATCTAAAGTAGTTTTGTGCAAGGCATGACTTGCAACTGAGTTTATTCAATTTTGAAAATGGAGATAGTGTGGTTTGAATTGAACATGCGGAGATTAATCTGCATCTGAATCCTTTTCAGAACTCAAAACAGCTGAACATATATTCTTGAAACTTACAAAAGATTATCTCACTGATAGTCTCACTTAGAAGTGGTTGCTTTGGAGATAGCTAGATTTGTTCTGAACAAATAATAATGCTGAGAGAGTTGACTTTGATCTCAACACTATTTTTTAAACATCATTTTCAACTCTATGTAAGGGTCTTTTGTTTAAATAATCATACCATTCGATTCAGATTTTAATGTGGAATGCAACCGTGAGAATAACTAATTTTCGATTAAAAAATGGAGATAGCTGACTTGAATTCCAACGTCCTCTAATAGTCCATATGTTACACAGTGGTCCCGGTTATCAATCTAGTCAGAGAAAAATTATTTACCAATTAGTTCTCTGACCATCGCAATATCTATTTGTTTTATTAGAGCTCAGAAGGACAATGGAAATGGGACGACAACCACGTTATGGAATACACTGCAGCTTTTTTCACTGGCGTCTACGGAATGTGGAATATATACATTTTTGCACTTCTAGTTCTTTACGCGCCATCCCACAAAAATTGGCCTCATGAAAACGGTAACAATTGACACTAGTAATATTTTTCTAATCTGTGATTCAATCCAAATTCTTTCTTTTTTCTTATATACATACCCTGAAGATCTCCTCAAAAGCACCCTTAAATCCCAAAAAAGCCTACGGTCCAAACAATATCCTTGTGAAATTAATCAAATGTGCCCTCCTCACCATCCTGCATGTCTCAATTGGCTGATACTTGTATTCCTTTGTTTATTTCTTATGTTATTATTCTTAGGGGACGTATGTCCCAGAATAGAAATTATTTTTCATTCATTCGCAGTGCATGCTTTGATAAACTAAATAAAATACGTTAATGAGCATTGAATAATTAACAAGCTACAACAACGAATACATTTTGCAAAGTATTAAAACAAATTTGATCAGTTAATTAATTTTTTTTGTCTGTCTGTTTCATTTTTAGGTACTCGGAATACTACTGATGAAATCGAGTTTTCATGTATTGAACCAGAACCAAGCGAAATTTCATCCTTGACGTCATTAGCTAAGAAATCAGCCTTGGATTAATGGAATTCCAGCGACAACCGCTTGAAAATTGAGAATGTACTTTTTTGAATTGTCCTTTTTTGTTGAAATTTATTTATTTAATGAATGTAAATATACGTATTGGTAGGAAATTACATATTTTAAAAACATGAATGAATCAAAATAATGAAATTCTCAGACCTAACTGAATTAGAATGAATTCATTGAAAAGTTTAAAACATAATTATGTTTTTTTCCTTATTACTAAAGTATGGTACTTCACAGGGATTGGAGGTAGGAGAAACTATGCGCGGAGTTTATGAAATATTCTTATCTTAATTATCACGATAATTTCTAAAAAAGCCCATTTAGATTATGAATGTATTTCAATTTAGTCCATGACGTGCAATTTGAGAGTACCATTTAAGTTTATATCTTAGTATGATTTGCAAAATAAATCCAATTATATTTAATTATTTAGCATGGTAAAGTACGCGTCTATTTGTTTTACGTATGCTCTTTTTTATCTACTTTTTTTCTATGACTGACTTCTTGATATTGAAGTTTTTCAATTGTGAAGTAATTTGTAATTATTTATGTCTTGCCATAATAACTGTCATTTTTATTTGTCAGTATTTTTTTTTTAGTTTTATACGTTGTTCCTATCGAATCGATGGTTTAACTTGCATTTTTACTTGTTAAGATACCATGTAAATGTTCTCGTTTTAATGTGTTTTTTAAGATCTCTATCAGTATTAATGAAATTAATTAATGAAGTCTTTCATGTTTTGTGCAAGTCGATTCAGCTTCTTAATATATTTTACAAAACTACAATTATTTAATAATTATTTCAAGTGTAACTGATATGTATTCACTTTTGTTATTTTTTATATTACTATTAATAAATGCTATATTGTAAATGTGCTTATTGTAAAAATTTTATTTTACCTGAATCAATCTGTTTGAAAAAAAAAATGTTTTCGCCGGAAATGAATAATATTGAACCTTTTTTCATATTTCATATCGTGTTGAGCATTATTGCAATAAAATTATTCAAAATATAACTGTATTCTCTGCTTTTTAAGACCAAAAAATAAATTAAAACGTCGATAGTATGCTTATGATCTGGTCTTCAGAAGAAATATCCTCCGCCGAATGGAGGACTGGAGACGGACGAACCAGGAGGTCTATGCCCTCACACAGGAGCCAGTTGTTCTTAAGGACATCAGGCTGGTGAGACTCAGGTGTATGGAAGGATGCATGGATGCAAAGAGCCTGTCCTCAAGAGGGGAGCTGCAAAGAACAGAAATAACTGAACCACACTGCCGGGAGCCCCGTCACTAAGTGGGTTATCGCATCATCGTGATGAATGAAAAGAAAAATAGTAATAGTGGCTCTTTCTAAAGAAGTCCTCTAGGACAGTAAAGGCCTCTAGAGTATTAACGTTAATCAGTAAAGGCACCTCTGGGATAATTATAGTAACCACTCAACCAATAATGCCCCTAGGATAGTAGCGTTAAGTTCATCTGTAGCCTTATTCTTACTGTCTCGGCACTCACTTCCACTGCACGGACAGTACGGAGTCCCTGGGAAGTTTCTGAAGCAGTTGAAAACCAGTGCCTCTCGGTCGATCTGAACCCTGCCTCCTTATGTACTGCTCTGTCTTCTACCGTTGGATGGCTCTACGGATTGTTTCCGGCAGATCCCATCTTCTGGCTACGCCCATCTTCCACCAGAGCGAGAGCACGGGCCACTTGTTCAGGTGTCACTAATTTAACAAGCACAGATCTTTCTCGGACAAAATCGCAAAAAAAACTGGAGAAAGATGTGAAATACAGAGAATAAACGACCATTGTCTTGTTATCGAAACTTCGACTTTCAAGATATTCAAAAGCCTCGATAGTAAATACACAGAGGATTAATTTTTCCCTAACTGTTTATACATGCTAAACAATATTTGATCCAAACAAAAAAGAATCACAACAAAAAAAACAAATTTTCAGAGTGCGCCGGTTTTTTTGTAGAGCAGTTTAGTTAAATTTCATTCGATAAATCATGATTTGAGATTTCGCTGCCAGAAGATGGTGCGAAAAGTACATAGTGAGGGCAACGTCGGATAACATAGTTAGTAGATATAATATTATAAGATATGTAAGTTTACTCAAGTGACTATACTCCGAATTTTGTTTATTTAGGTCAAACAGTCTATTGAAATAAAGTGAATTCGACTTCTAACCATGATGCGAAGGTTAATTTTCAATAGCACAATTGTTTCCCCCCCCCCCCCCCCCCACCTCCCCCCCTATAGTAGCAACTGCTAAAAGGTCTGATATTTTAAAATAATATAATGTAGTATAATTGATAAAAAATAATTTAAAAAATTTGAGGAGAAAAGTGTCGCTTATAAAAGTTTATGGACTGATACAGAAAATATTTCTCCACATAACTATTGTCTAAAATGCATAAATCAGATACGTTTAAAACAATTTATTTCTTTTAGATTATCAGTTTTAACCTTGCGAGAGTGCTTTATTCATTGAGATAACTGTAATCAATGGTATCGATAAACAAAAAGTTTAGAAAGACTGCCTGCCAATGTTGTTGGGGAAGGTAATTCTGTTTGCTTTTTGTACACGTAACTTTCTTCAATTTGTGTATTGACAGTTGTTCAAATTAAATTCTGTGCTTCCATGCATATATATTTATTTTAAAGAAAAATGTGAAACATTTTTCTGATTGCCTTTTTATATCAATTATATATGGTTGAACTGCATATGTGATTATTGTCCCATAAAATGTTCGTTAAATTTGTTGTATGTACATTTTAATGCATCAAACAATGTGAATGCTTATAATCTTTGACTAAACGGAAGAACGACTTAAGTTCACAAATGATAGTTTTGGGTTATTGCAGTTTAATGGACTGCTCGGTTTGCTAAGAAAAAGTACTACAAGTGTGTTTTGAAATAGTGTTTGGATGAGAACAATTATTAATATCATAGACATTACTAAAAATTGTGCACTTTAGCTGTTTTTCCGGTAGCTGTGGACTATTTATTGACTTAATATTAAAGTGTAAAAAGTCAAATGTGATAATTTTCATATGATATTTAGTCCTCATATGTTTTGAAAAATCTTGCCTATCTCTCGGGACTACTTTTGGAGGTGAAGGCCTCTGGCTGATTCCCCATGAATGTGGTAATTTTCATATGATATTTAGTCCTCATATGTTTTGAAAAATCTTGCCTATCTCTCGGGACTACTTTTGGAGGTGAAGGCCTCTGGCTGATTCCCCATGAATGTGGTAATTTTCATATGATATTTAGTCCTCATATGTTTTAGAAAAATCTGTAACTTCATTCTTGTTGAATAAAGCCTATTAAGGTATTTTCTCTCCAATTCTATCACATGAAGATTAAGGGTTCCGAAGATTGCATACTCTGTATAGACAATTTAAGTTAAGCTTTATTAAAATTGTAACTTCTCGTTTTGAGAGAAATATTTACAGTTTTGTCATAAGAGCAATCTTTTTTAAAGAAATACTTTCATATATGATAATTAATCAAGCAAGGGCCCAAAAAGGTTCAAGAATGACTTGTTGCTTTATTTACTCTAATTTTATTTCTATAGTTATGACAAGAATGATGAATGTATTGAAAAAGTGATGAAATGGGAAGTTATAGCAGCCGAGTGCAACAGGATTTGGCCAATAATGTGCTCCTTCTCAAATTCGTTGGTAAAAACCACATTCCCTCAAATAATAATTATTGGAATGATTTGCTGTCTTTTTCAATAAAATCGCCGCCATCTTTGTAAGTAATGAATTTTATTTTAGTATTTATTTGCCAAATTATTGACCGCATTCGGCATTTTAAGGCACTAACAAATTGCCCAAACATTATGCACAATGCCTAGGCAATATATTAAATTTTTCACTGATTGGGTGATTAATCATAGTGAAAAATCATGGATACATTTCTTTTTTATTCTTATGGTGTCTCACAAATAGAGAAAATGCAATTTATTTCATTTATAAACATTCATATTCTTCTGTTTATTCACCCATAATAATTACCTCCAGTAATTACCCATAAATTAAAATGAATAAATTAGTAATTTCTCTACTTCTTAATTTATTATTGTTATTTTTATTCTATTTGTTTTCAATTCAATTTTTTCTATTTCCAGAGAAGATGATAAATTTATTTTTGAAAAGAGTAAGCCCTTATTTAATCAGCTTACCAGTAATAACCTTAAAACTGGAAACTTACGAACTCTTTTTAATATCTTCCTCTTCAAAACTTCCGAAGTATTGCAAGCTTCCAAAAATTCTACTTGGTGAGTGGCTTTATTTTGGGAGGAACTTCTTCCTCCTCCTGGCTTGATTGGAGTTTCTCGATTGCTGACTGGAGAGATGAGTCATTTTTTTTGGAATTGATTTTCAAGAAAAATACTCGACAAAATAAATTGGAAATATTCAATATTAACTTATTGATCCATTGGGAATATATATCACTTAATACAAGTATCTAAATCCAACAAATATTTAAATATTACAGGCAAATGGTTGTCAGACATAAAAATGTACCTCAGGTTAATTTTTTTTTTGTCTCTGCTTAAATTATATGATGTTATAGATATACTGAAATTTCCAGTAGTTTGAGGGTCATTTAACGAATAGTTTATCAACATTAATTTCCAAAGAATACTTTATTTTTCCGGAGGAAGAAATTCCTCTTAATTCTGGGTTTATTTCAATCATATTTACTATATATTTTATTAACTATAATTTTCAGTGATTCGGATTCTGTGGTTGTTCATAATGCTCTTTTCATCGCGAGATACTGTGTTCAACAATTTGTTCATAAGTATCCAGAATCAGAACTCATCAAACAAATGAAAGCACAAGGTAAAAACATATCGTCTACATTTTACTTTCCAAGCTTTACGTAGTATAGGCTATGTTATGTATTCGGTTAAAAAATCTTCATTGAATATCCGCAGAAATTACATGTTTTCCAATTTCCAGAATCCAGAAATTGGAAAAATGATTGAATTACTAAATTGTATATGTGTAGTCAGATCTCCCTGTGAAAAACGCCTGTTGAGTTTGAGTTAAAGAGGGGGTTTAACTTCAAAACGGTAGTATCTCTTGTTGAAGTGAACAACATAAAAGTTTGCAGTAAGATCGCTGATTTTGTGCCAAATGAAAGGATTCGGAGGGAGGGTGGGGAAGTACATGGCCGATGGTTCATCCATGAATTTAATTTTTTTTTAGCTTCCGTGGGTCGAAATTGCGAGCTGTGGTTGACAATGTGTCTGTCCGTCTCTCTAGTGACCAAACAACTAGAACTAGAAAGTTGCATTTTTTACTGAAATATCTAGAAATACAGCCTATAGCAGGAAAATGATAAGCGCCATCTCCAGAATATTTCCTCATATTGAATTTATTTGTTATATTATGAAAACATTCGTTGAGATGTTCTTCTAAAACTAGAAGTCTGGTGTAAAATGAATACATTTTTGATGCCCTCCACATGAATATGAATCTAGTTTTTAAACATTTTGAATAGTGGGAAAAGATGACGTAAAAGTGACATTATATGAAGTTACTTAGCCGCTCTGTCTCATTTAATTTTTTTTCATACAGCGTCTAGAACCTGCGCAGGGGCAAAATCCCTATAATATTTCTTTTTTGTAAATAATTAATTTATTATACATTTCTTTGTCTCAATCTTACATACTTGTTTTTTTCAGGCCCGGCTACAGGGAGCAGCACAGAGGTGTGTGAATCGACATATATTCGAGTCATTGATTCATTATATGATATTCTGATTGATTTACCTGTTAAGTAAGTTTTATTTGTACTTAAAGTTTTCTTAAAGAGTTTTGTCTAGGTATCGAGCGGGGTTTTCTATAATAATAAAACGGTAATAAACAAGTAAATTATGTCAAGTTCCGAATAAATTAACCTCCAACTATGCATATTACAAGTTTTAATATGACGTTTATAGGGTTGATCTCACAATTACGGAATTTTGAAAACCGCATCGATTTACCGGGAAAATAGATGATTTTTCCGGGGATAACGAAAGTTTAACTCCTATATTCAGTATGTTCATGTCAACACTATATTTACTAATTTATTGAACATTATTATAAATCCACGTAGAACATTAAAGCTATATAAATGAATATGAATACAAAAGTAAAACAAACTTCCTCTGGAATAGACAAATTTTTAAAAAAATTTGTTATCTTTATTTTTTACAAATTTCTACAATATCTCCGCGTTTCTCAACTTAATAGTTTTAAATATGAATATAATGAAAACTTTTTCAAAATTTATTTTATAACTCAAAATTTAGTCCATACACTTCTGGAGTATTGGATAGTGTATGTACGATATAATCAGCTGAACCAGATTTTTAATTAGAGAATTCAACCGATTTTTTAATGATTTCTTAAAAATTCTAACAATACACTATTTTATGTTCAGAAATCCTTTATAAACATGTTCTTTATTATATTTTTCAGTGACAATACGTATATTCTTCATTGTGAGTGCATAAATGTTCTTTTGGTTTTTCTCTCTATTGACCTTTTTACAACGCAATCAGTTCAAGAATTTGAAATTTTTAAAATTATTTATGAAACAAACAAAGCAGAGCCTTTGTTAAAAATATTATTGTTGCGATTCACGGAACAACAGCTTCTTCCATCGACGTCTGGAGGAAGCTTAATATTAGATATTGCAGGTTTGTGAAAATGTTTTATATTTATTCATGAACTAGGTAACTTCGGTAACTGAGTAACTTTGAGGCTGATAATTAATTATATTTTGGTCATTAAAATGGTCATTCTAAGCACCATGCGACCGAGGTCTATTCTGGATAATTCACGAATCGAAGCCCCATTTAAGGCTCGTAGTCAGACATACTAACCATTTGTAACCCTCAACCCCTCTGAGGATATTAACCGCTCAATCACTAAAATCCCCTTTCAGGATAGTAACACTAACCACTCAACTCACCTCATCATATTCTATTTCTTCTATTCACTGCTCAGTCTCGCCTCCTCCTGGGCATTTATTATATATAAATAAACTGGTCTTTAGCCATTTACTCAGTGACTGAGTATGATAGGTCTTTGTAACCCTTAAAAGGGCTCCTCTCTCCGCTTGCACCAGAATCACGCACCGCTGCTTCGTTAGGTGCCATCATCCGAAGCCTCCACAGCGGCATAACTTGCTACAGCCTCAAATACTCCAGTGTGGATAGTTAAAAATAGTGTAAATACATTATTTCCAATTATAATAATGTTTTATGACCATAAAAATGAAAGATTTTGTATTCCCACTGTTTCATTTTTAACCAAAAAGTTTTCAACGCAAGCACGTCATCAGTGGTACATCACAACTGTTTAGTGTGACGTCTTACCGAACACCAGTTTGGTGACATTTAACTAAACACTTCTCTAGCTACATTCAATATGCATATACAGTAATAAACAGCGTGTTTTGTACTTGTTATGTTGTTGCCACACTAAACTCGTGATATACCATTGATGACGCAACAGTTGCGTTGCAAACCGGTTTTGGTTGAAAATAAAAGTGGGAGGACAACGTATTTTATTTCTGCGATAAATCTCATTACCCAACATTTTACTATCATATTTAAATATTTTATGACTTATATTTATTTTTTTAGCTGATATTATGGGCCTTCTTTTACCGCAGAATTCTAACGCTGTATCTTTACTTGCTCGCAATGCAGTTCTGTTGACCGTTGTTTTGATCAATCAGTACGTCGGTCAAAATAATCCATATAGGGATTGCCTCTCATCCTCTGCAGGTAATTTTGATAAATTTAATTATATTTTAAATTGATATAAATATATAAGTAAATTTTGTCGAAATTACATTAAAATGAAACTCGACTTCTGTACTTTTGGCACAAAACGAGAGCTGTTCGATGTGTGTTCAAAAAGTAACGGGAATTTTGTAATTTCGCGGGTTGTATTCGTCTGATTCGCGCGATTATTTTGTTGTTGTGTTGGTAAACATGTCTGAAAAGTATCTTTACATTTTTAGTCAAACCAGATGTTTAGTCTGCTGTCCGCTGTCAAAGAGGTTACATGTGTTTTGTTACGATCGGCGAATTTACAAAATGGATCAGAGAATTTGCATTAAATTTTGCTATAAGAATGGAATAAAGTGCAGCAAAGTTTTAGAAATGTTAAATATTGCTTTTTGCGAGTCTGCTATGAGTAAAACTAGGGTTTACGAGTGGTATAAAAGCTCGACAAGTGCGGTCGAATGTGGAGGTCATGCTCACTGTGTTTTTTTATTTTAACGGCATAGTGCACCATGAGTTCTTGCCACAAGGGCAAACGATCAATAAGGAGTACTACCTACAAGTGCAACGCCGTTTGCGTGAAGCAGTCCAAAAAAAACGCCCGAATTTGTGGGGAAACAATTCATGGCTTTTGCACCACGATAATGCACCTGCTCACACTTCATTGCTTGTTCGTGAATGTTTGGCCAAACACAACACTGTTATGATGCCCCAGCCTCCATATTCGCCAGACTTGGCTCCGTGTGACTTTTTTCTGTTCCCAACAATAAAGAGAATCTTAAAGGGCCTTCGTTTCACAAGCATAGATGAGATTAAAAGCGCATCGCTGAAAGAGCTAAATGCTATCCCAAAGATCGAGTTCCAAAAGTGTTTCGGGGATTGGAAGAAGCGCTGGCATAAGTGTATAATATCTAATGGGGACTATTTTGAAGGGGATAGATATGATTTAGACGAATAAATAAAATTATTTTCAAAAACCGAAAATTCCCGTTTTTCCTTGAACACACCTCGTATATGGTCATATTATCACCCTGGAGCAGGCAATGTTCACCATGAAAAAGATTATGAATTTGTTAGAAACAGCGGTTCCCAGAATGTGTTATGCCAAAAATATTTTCATTAATATTTCTTTAATAATAATTATGGAATTATACTTACTTTATAAATTCTGATCAAATAAATGCTTATATATAAACCACTTACTTAATTTTTCCAATTAAACTTTTGAAATGAACGCCCGGTTTGTTTGCATGTACATGACACGGTGTGTTGACGTGTACATGAGCGTGTGGTATAATGTATGAAAATATTAGAAGGTACTTGTATTTCACATCATTTAATTAGGTGGAATGTCAAATAAAAAGATTCGGAACATAGCTCCTTTAGTAATTTGTTGCGAAAAAACGGGATAAGAATTTTAAACAACTCCGATTTTCTCTGAAATTAGTTTCTATCGTACTTTTCAATTAATTATTTTATTTTATTTTTACAGTTAATAATAGAAAAGGCAATATTTTTGGTAGGAAAAAGTAGCAATAACATAATTTTTTTTCTCATAAATTCCCCTGTTTGCTCCCAGCTCTTCAGTCCTTTACAAATGGAGTTCTAATCAGTTAACGAGGGGCTAGAGTAGACAAATTCTCTACCCTCTATTTCAGTGATTCTCAACCACTGTGCTCAAATTGAGAAGAGGTCAAAAATTGAAAATTAACATACAAAACCAACGAGAGGATAGTAAGTAGGCTTCTACTCAACAACCACAAGTGTTAAACAAAAACTAATATTTTTACGACCAAATATGAATCGACAATCCAAAACGACAGTCACAAATTTCACATTAAATAATATAAATATTATTTCTTGATTAACTATTCACTATTATATCCTACGATTATAATTTTTCTTATTTTTTATATCTGTATTAATAATAAATAATAAAATTTACATTTATTGAAAAAATTCAATAGGTTCATCAACATCAAAAACCTATGTGATTGCAAATTGCTCCAAAAGTGTTCCATAAGAGAAAAAAAGGTTGAGACCTTTCTCTATACCTTTGAATCATTTTGTCACAATTGGAACATCATTCGTTTCATTTTGATGCATTTGATCATGATTGGATATGTGTTCTCTTTATAGCCGTATATATTCAGTGATGTTATATTTAGACACATTTAGTCCTCATTTCGACGTAATGATATCATTTTGTCTCAATTGAGACAACATTCATTTCATTTTGACGCATTTGATCATGATTGGACATGTTTCTCTTTATAGCCGTATATATGTTCAGTGATGTTACAATTAGACACATTTAGTTCTCATTTCGACGTAATGAGTCATCTTGAGGTGAATCTCGCTGGACCCTCTTAAATTAGTTAATCCTCAAATGGGAAATTATAAAATTATATATATATTTTTTTTTCTCAGATGATTTAAACAGGCTTTACATAACAATTTGTTCCGTTTTGGATCAGGAAGAAACTACGTTACTTTTGTACCATTTATTACACAGAAATCATCACTTCAGAACGTATTTGTTGTCTCGAACGGATATACAATTATTGGTAATTAAATATTGACTGTTATAGTATTTTTCTCAATATTACCGTTTTGTTAATATAAGCAGTTGATAAATTTCGTTTAATTTAATTAATATTTATTCGGTATTTGCAGGTTGCTCCAATTCTAAAAACAATTTATAATGCAAATGACAGCAGCTGTCATCATATGTATATGTCACTTATTATTTTATTAATATTAACTGAAGATTTACTTTTCAACAGAAAAATACATGAGATAGTAAGTTTGTTTTGTTTTTCTTATTGCGAATCGAGTGAATAAATTAATGTATTTTTTTTTTTTTGTTTTATTTACATTTTTCAAACAATTTCAGATTATAAAAAATGTTACGTGGTATACAGATAGGCCATTGTCCGAAATTTCTTTAGGTGGTTTAATAATACTCGTTACAACACGAACCGTGCAATACAATCTCTTAAAAATGAGGGTGAAGTTTTCCTTCAATTATACGTTGAATTCAGTCTAAAAATGTTCAAAAATTGTTATTGAAATTATTTTTGTTTCAGGATGAATACCTTCATACAAATTGTCTAGCTGCCTTAGCCAATATGTCTTCCCAATTTTCAAATTTGAATACGTACGTATGTCAAAGACTGGTTGGTTTGTTCGAAGTTTTAGCCAAAACATACAACAGAGCGAAACAAGAGGTATACAACTACGTAATAATTTTGTAGCATATATATTTCTGCTTATTTTATTTCTGTTTTGTGTAGGTACTTCTGATATTTTTATGATCAGGATGAAAGTACGTTACTATTATATTTTAGGATAAATACGCCATTAAAATGTAATTGTATTATTTACTGGCTGTAGTACCCGGCGAGGCTCGAAAAGATATGCTTATAGAAAAATATAAGCAAGAATTGCAAGACGTATACCAGTCCTTGCGGCTAGCCACTCACTTCCAAGACAGTGTTGCTATATAATCATGCAGAGAATGGGTTCGCTTGACACCTTGTAGGCTTTAAGTTTGATAATTCTAGAAAGTTGACATTTCCAATAGATTTGAAGCCATAGAAGTGGTGTGTCACTTACCCGGCCGCATATTTTCAAACCCCTTCCTAGTTCAGAACCCCTGTTGTATAACTATTAACCTCTTTAACCATTTGACGATTTGAACTATTTTACTCATTATAACCATTTGCTTACATATATATTAAATGTTATATATATATATATATATATATATATATATATATATATATATATATATATATATATATATTAGGGCGTATCGAAAAATTTTGAAAATGTACTTTTTTGGCATTTTTCGGAAATTTTAACGTTTTTTTACATTTTACTCAAATTCTTTTCTATTAATACTCAAATCTTACATCATATTTTTAAGATGGTGTATTTTGTGAAAGGAAAATGTCCATATATTGATTAAATTAACTATATTTTCAATTTTATAATCATTTTTACATTTGAATAATTGAGAAAATTGAACATTCAAAATCGGTGTTTAGTATTTTTATAAATTTACAATGAAATTAAGGTCGGTAGTAGCTTTTTGTTTCAAATTGGGACATCTTTTTACGAGAATCTAAAGTGCTCAGCACTCTTGCATGTCTGGCGTCATACCCATAAACCGCTTTGGATACTTCGCTGACCAATTTGATATTCTTTCGCCATTTTCGTTGTGAAAGGAAATGAAAAATTCGCTTTTAGGGTGTCGTGCTTATCGATAACTAAACTGACCAGTTCTTCTATTGGTATGTACTAAACACCGATTTTGAATGTTCAATTTTCTCAATTATTCAAATGTAAAAATGATTATAAAATTGAAAATATAGTTAATTTAATCAATATATGGACATTTTCCTTTCACAAAATACACCATCTTAAAAATATGATGTAAGATTTGAGTATTAATAGAAAAGAATTTGAGTAAAATGTAATAAACGTTAAAATTTCCGAAAAATGCCAAAAAAATACATTTTCAAAATTCGTGCGCCTAAATTAGGCTCGATAGAAAAATATTCTGATTCAACCAAAGTTAATGTTTTCATTTAAACTTTCGATTTTTCATAGAGCCATCAATTATTAATTTTTTCGATACGCCCTAATATATATATATATATATACAGTAGAACCTCTTTAAGTCAAACCTCGATAAGTCGAAAACCTCCAAAACTCGAAAAAAAAGTTTTGTTCCTTTCCCTTCAAGCCCCAAAACCTCCATTACTCGAAATTTCAACCCTCTATTAGTCGAAATAATCAGTGAGTCCCTACAAGCCATTATGGTACATATTTTCCCTCTGTAACTCGAAAAAATAGATTGGACCTCTGTATCTCGAACATAGCAATGTTTTATTTTACAACTTGATTATTTGAAACTTATTATCTCTATAGCTCGAAGAAAAATAAGTTACCGACTTTATGAATTTGCCGACAATGTACACCATTGTTTCTTAGAAAACAATTTAGGAGTATACAATAAATAGGATTACCAACCAATTAACTAAAGCAAAAAAAATTACTGACTTTTTTTAATACCTACATATACTACGTATTTTTTATTTTAAGGATGTTTTGAAATAATGTTGATTTATAATAAATATAAATATGTTTGTTACCTCTGTAACTTGAATTTTTATGTATTTCACCTCTCTAACTCAAAATTAGTTAGAATGAAACTTAACCTCTACAAGTCGAATCAAAATCCGCCTAAGTCGAAATCCTCCATAAGTCGAATACTAACTCTATAACTCGAATTTTTTGGCGTCTCCCTTGATGTTCGATTATAGAGGTTCTACTGTATATACATATACGATATTTCTAGATTAATGGCAGTTTTGTGTGTGAGTTTTACGGTATTGATTTTATTATTTTATGTTTGTTTTCAGCTTGTTGCCATCGAGAAAGCATTGCGTATAATTTTGGAAGTTTTAAATTCCTGTTTGTCGAATCAGTTAATGTCAAATGCAAATCTGATTTATACCCTGCTCTATAAGAAAAATATATTCGATTCTTTTCGAAATAACCCTGCATTTCAAGATATAATTAATAATTTGGATCAGGTAAAAAAAAAAATCTGTTTTCTTCTATTACCAATTTTTGTAGTCCTCCCGTAATTAACCCATCTGATCAAGTGAATCCTATTAAAAAATTTAACTTCCATCTAATAACAGAAAGTAAACCTGCTCGGTTCAATTGAAAAAATATGAATTAATTAATGTCTTATTTAGTTTGTAATTAGCAAAAATCATTCTTTTTTATTTAACAATTACAGGTACTGAATTATTTTATATCAAAATTAGAACAAGAGGATGACCCTTACAACGATGTTGATACAGTATTAAGAATAATAGTGGAATCATCACCTAAATGGCCGTCACATAGATTGCAGGTTCGTGTTTTTTTTAAGATCCATCCGGCTTAGTAGATGTCTAATTTACGGGCTTGCTAGTTTAATCTATGATTACATTTACACTATAATCAATTATTTTTTTAGCCTCTTCGAGGCTGAAATATAAAAATAAATCAATATAATAGAAATAACTTATTTGTATTAATACCCTCACCCAATTTGATGATTTTTGAATTATTTGTTCGTTCAAAAAATTAACTAATACGTTTATTTATTTTTCCAGAAATTTCCAGAGCTGAAATTTAAATATGTCGAAGAAGAAAAACCAGAAGAATTTTTCGTACCTTATGTATGGTCTTTACTAAGTGAATACTCGAATATTTACTTACAGTCTTCACTGTTTAAGAAGAGTTGATTGTTTTATTTCTAAATAAATATTTTTGTTAAATATTTTTTTGTTATTAGTAATTTGTGTAAGTCATGTTGTTTAAAAAAAAAAAGGGGGGGGGACATTGATAATTTATTACAGAGACTGCCTTGTTTGTCATAAAACATTATATCCGAAGATATATTGTATAAGATTCCAACCTCTTACAGCAAAAGCTTGGAATCGTATACAGTAAATCTTTGGACATGTTGTATATAAACAAGGAAGTCTCTGTAACAAATTATTAATGTTTGATAAGAGCACTTCCCCCCAAAAAATACTAAAATAACATAATAAACAAACGAGAGAAAAGAAAATAGAGAAATGAGTACTGTACACACATAATTTATAATAATAATAATTTTATTTCCGTTAAACTAATAAATGGTAATAGAAAAAGAATTTTTACATTGAGATAGCTTATAAATTAGATTTATAACTACTTGAGTCTAACACACGTATGATTAGTAATAACAAAACTATTTAAAAAAGTAAAATGAAAAGAATAAAAACTGAATAAATAAATACTTAAAAATATATGAGTAAAAAAAAAATATATAAATACATTTATAATAAGTAGATACAATTTTCAGTTTAATAAAAATTAAGATAACTATTTTTTTAAATTTCCAGAAGTGTCTTTATCACAACGATGTTTCGGGACGTTCTTACGTCCCTTCATCAGGTCCAAATGTGCGAGATATAGAAAAGACAAAGTATATATATATATAAGTGTATATTTACTTCAAGAAGTGGGGAAGGGGCATTAAAAAAAATTAATTCCTTCATGAGTTATACTTTTTTCAAAAAGAGAAGAGCAGTGTTTAGATATTCGAAAGTCTTCTTCTTTCATATAAAATTTCTTGCCGATACATTCATTCTATCGGGAGATACCGTGTTTACACACACTGAATTTGTTTTCATTTTTGGAATCTGGAGGTCGGAAAACATGAAATTCGAGACTGATCAGCTGAACAATAATGACGTACATATATAAAGGAACCTTTACACAAGACTATCAGAGTAACTGAATAAAATAAACGATACATTAATTGTGTTATGTCGGTACAGAGCTAAACGTGAGAATAAAGTCTAAAATATATAAATGAAATTAATATGAATTTAAGTAGGGAAATAAACGGTATATGTAGACTCCAGAAGTGCAATTAGTTATAGTATATATGTTACTGTTAATTTGATAAATTTGGTTATTATACATAATAACTGGTTATTATGTATGAGTCGACCAGTTGCAAAACTCGTTAAATCACCTTTTTTTCAATTATGAGGTTATGGTATCAATGGATTCGTCTTTTCAAGAGCAATCGATTAAATAGCTTTTCTTGGTTCAAAACCAGTTAGAAGTCATTCAAAACTACAGAGAAAGTTGTGAACAACTGCAAAACCCGTCATTTATACTTTATCTACAGTTGCAAACCCCGTTAAAACATTTCAGGTTCAAAACTCGTCAATTCCTCTCAAGAAAAGATAGCGTCCTATCCTTACAGAAGCAAAAACCGTTAAATATATGTTTTTAGACAATTGCAATCATTTTCCAGTTTAGACAATTAAATAACAATAAAATTTTATTTTATTTCACAAAAACCTGATTGCCTCCGAGTTTTGAATGACGGGAGGCGCAGATATATCGTTCCGCCGGCCGTAGGGCGGCACACCTTCCCCCTGAATTTGGTACCATCTATTGTGATTTATTTGTCTCCAAATAATATAGCTTAAATTCCTGGATGAGTTCAGTTGCAATAACCCTTTGATGCGCTCTTGTCAATTTATCAAAATTGTATGACATCAAAAATCTGAAACAAATAAATCACAATAGATGGTACCAAATTCAGGGGGAAGGTGTGCCGGCCTACGGCCGGCGGAACGATATATCTGCCCCTCCCGTCGTTCAAAACTCGGAGGCAATCAGGTTTTTGTGAAAGCAAAATTTATCATATTAACAAGGTGAGTTTTATATTATGTATAATAACTGGTTAATATGATAAATATTAAGAAACTGTGAATAATTTGTCATATTAACCAAGAACGGTGGTTATTATACATAATAACCAGTTATTATGTATAATAACCAAATTTATCAAATTAACAGTAACATATATACTATATTGGCTATAGCCAATATTTTTGGAAGGACAAATAATATCAATGCCGAAAATCTCTAAAAATCAGCCATCATCTTCTGTTTATGAGGTCTTTCGGAAGAAAAAATAGTGTAAATTTATATCCGCAACCAATTGAGTACTTCTCCAATCTTAAAACTTTGCAAAATTGCTAAGAAAAACACCCATATTATAAATACAAGAGAATGACCGGCAAGGTACTTCCCTGAACTCCTCCCCTTTCTTCTTAGAGCTTCTTTTGTTCTACAATTAAGGGGATTTTATCGTATCCGTAGTCGTTTCAGAGAAAAATTGATAAAATCATAAAATAGCAAATGACGAGGCAGCTCAGTGGTGTGTTAAAAAAAAACCTAAAAATTCCTGTATTCCGACATAGCAATGAATTTCTGACCAATTACATAACTTCACCTATAATTTGTATAGCTGAGGAAGTAAAGAAAAAAAACTTATATAAATCAATAATATTGATTAACAGAGAAAAAAAAAATTAAGAGTAATATTACAGAGAAAAAAATGTATATATAAAATGAGTAAATACAAATTAATAATAATATATAGTAAAGAGAGTAAATATGGAGTGGGGATGCAGGTGTTGAATATAAATATAAAATGGAAGTTGAAATACATTATTCATTAACAATAAATGATCTTAGTTTCAAAGCGCTGATTAAATGATAGAAAATGTTGGTTATCTCATTCTTATTATGGGTCAGAAGTAATGTATGGAAGTTGGGTCTGTCTATGCTGACCCTCTGAGGCAGGAAGTGGCTTCTAATTGGAGAATAGACAGAATAGGATATTAACAGGTGTTATAAGTCTCTCCTGGAAGGAGAGTTTTTTAGCATTACCGGATCCAATATATTTAATGATTCCCTCTCCCCAATTTCATTTAAAATGCTTTTTTATTAGTCTATCTCTAATTGTTACGAAGTATTTATTTAAAAAGGTCCTCTTTAATCTCCCTTTGCTCAGGGCTTCAACATGCCCTCATCTCCCTACACACAGCGTCCCAGTCAGTGACCAGTAGGGATGTGATTTGTATGCAATAAAAACAGCAAAATATGCACATATATACGCAAATATATTTGGCAAAATATGCTATTAAAAACTGAAAATATGCGAAAGGCTGTAAAGGAAAAAAGTACCTATAGAAGAAAATAAACTACAGAAGTGATAGAAAATCTTTATAGACATGAAATTTATTAAATAAAAAAATATAGTATAAAAAATTATTTGAACAGCGAAAAACGATTACAATTCCACACAATAACTTTTTTTTTAATTTTTAAACAAAAAGGATCGTCAGAAACAGAAGCAAATTTAGTAATAAAAATAGTGGGATTTCTTTTTATTAACTGCATCGGTGTTATTTGTCAAGGTCAAAAAATCATCAAATTTGGGATCCAAGTAGGAACCATAACCTGATTTATATATTCGAAAAAAGGGTTGAAAGCTTTACCTTCTTCAGTTAAAGATAAGGCTACCAGCTCTTTTCGATGAATTGCAGAATAACTTCACTTTTATACACAATCAACAGTGCAGACAATGAAACCGAGAAGCATCTATATGATCACTAATATAAAAATGATTTAAAATGTTTAAAAATTGTTTGGTTCCATTATTAATTATAGATTCTTCCCCTCCACTATAGGGAAACTTTAAATAATTACATTCACATGCGTACATGAATTATATTGTATAAAACACTAAAATAACAAGAGTTTGTACGAACAGTTCTATTGTAGTCCACCAGGCCGCACGACTGTCTATCCCACAGCCCAAGTGGACGGGACCAGATGAGGCTCAACTCGAAAATCCCAATATCTGCCGATGTAATGAATGTATAGACATGAAATACATATTTACATATATACTAGGGGGGATCAAAAAGTTCCAGGATTGATTAAAAAAAAATGTATTTAAAAAATGTACAAGTTATTGGACATTGTCCCCTTCAAAGTACTCCCCTTGGGAAGCTATACATTGTTTCCACTGCTGGAAGGTCCCTGAGAACTCATTTTTTGGAATGATGTTCGGTTCCTCCAGCGATTTTTCTTTAATTTCGTCATTTGATTGGACTTTTCTCTTGAGTTTCGGAATCAGGAAAAAGTCTGCAGGGGCCAAGTCTAATGAGTATGGGGGCTGGGGGATGACGGCCATGACGTTTTTTGTTCAATAATCGCGAATGAGTAACGCAGAGTGAACAGGGGCGTTGTCATGGTGCAGCACCCACTCCCCAAAGCTCAGGTCTGTACCTCCTCACAGCCTCGCGCAAATTTCTCAGGATTTAAAGGTAACTAAAACGATGGTTAGTCGACGATTTGATGGCACGAGAACGTCCCCTCTGGCATCATGATCGTCGAAGTTGATGGGTCTCTTCAACGAGGATTATCTTTCGACGATGTCCGGCCTTCTTTGAACCTCTTGTAGCACTCATGACACCGTGATCAACTCAGACATTCATCCCCAAAAGCCTCTTGCAACATCTGAAAAGTTTCTGTAAAAGTTTTACCCAACTTCACACAAACGCGTTGCTCTTCTTTTTGATTCATTTGACAAAAGATCACAAAATAACCAAACACGAAAACTTCACAAAAACGTCTGTTACTTCACAACAAAGAAGGATGTACAGAATTTAGCCTAGGAAGAGTCACAATAACTAACCAAATGGTTATTATTGTTGAAACAAATTGTTTTCTTTAATTTTGGTTTATGTTTGATTCATTAGGGTGGTGCGGAGGGTATGAGCAAGTTTATGTACGCGACCCTTACATGATGCCATCATACCCACTTCTCGGTAATAATGCGTTTTATGTCTATTTAAGAGCTTTAAATTTCAAGTATGAAACCGCATCAGATAAGAGAAGGATGAAATTAATAAGATTGCATTTACGAGAACTGACCACTAAAACCAGGTCAGAGTTTTACAATGAATGAATAGGATGCGTGACTGGGTCCATTCATGACTTAGCCACCCTCACCCCCACAGTTCTAGGAACTTTGCCATGTTTTGTTCCCTCCCATATCAGTCATTTACCCATCTTAATTACCCAATTACCCAACCTTAGGCAATCATTTATACTACAAGTAATTATTTCTAGGGTAAAACTTTCCATGAATTACATTCAGAGAGCTACAACCTTTTTTTTCTTATCGACTGTGTATGGGCCGTGATGGGGTTAAATAAATCACATGCCTTCAATATATATTTTTAATTATTATAATAAAAATATATATTAAAATAACATGTGCTACGCCATAGGTCTATTAATTCATGTTCACAGTTTTAACTATTTAAATAAAATTAGGAAAAGAAAAATATAGACCTTTTCCACAATAGATATGAGCGGTGATCAAAAAGTTCCAGGACAGGGTTGCCAGGATTGCGCGCCAACGGAGCATAGGAGAGCGGTACGGTTGGCAACATTAGTTGTTGTGAGTCTTCCTGAGCTCAGCTGTTTTTGTAGATTCTGTACAACCTTCTTTGTTGTGAAGTAACAGACGTTTTTGTGAAACAAGTTTTCGTGTTTGGTTATTTTGTTGCCAGCCGTACGAACATGCTTGTATTTGTATGAACATTTGATGTAAAAACGTAATCGTACGCGTAATATACGAACATTTCCATGTGCTTACCATATTTCTTATGATTACATTTTTAATAACAACATCTTAAATTTGAAAAAAAAAAGGGAGAAATCTCACTGATGTTGGATGGGAAAACGAGAGAAAATTTGTTCACCGTAGAGCATGGGCGTAGCCAGGGTGGGCAGGGGGGGGGGGCACGCGCCCCCCCCCCTGGCCAGAGAAAAAAAAATATAAAAATTAAATAAACTAAAAAAATAGTTTTTATTAAAAATGCATTGCTTGCAAGTTACCATAGGATCATCAAATTTCCCGTTCTTCTGACTCCTAAATCAGCAATCAGCTGTTGTAAATGCAGGCCGCAGGCCATGCGCTATAACTGTTCACTGCGTTTGTGTTCACGTGACAGTTTGTTTTGAGGTTTTGACGAAGTTTTCGTCTAACAGTTCCGTTTCGTTTTGACTGTTTTCCATATTTGCATAAAATTATTAAAATTAGCATGGATATTAGGAAGTTTTTTAGTAAGTATCTTGAATTATTTTATAATTGAATTGAAGAGCCTAGAGATTCAGACAGACAACCTAATAGTCCAAGTGTTGTAAATTAGTTAATATTAAAATAATATGTTTTTCTATATTATATAAAGTACAATATACTTGTGTTAACATGTGTTCGACAAATATTTGGAAAATAAAGTCAGTTGTTGTTTGGACCTTTTGTACTATGTTATTACATTGGCGATCGAGGTTAAAAAAAAATTAAAAAATAATAATGCCAAAAACGAAAAAAACCAATAATGGTTTTTCGGAAGCCACCTATGCGGAGTTTGGGCAGCAACCGTTCAGAGTGCCACAGTTTGATGGGAATGCCGGTGAAGAGTGGACATACTACAGGCAGAGGTTTCAGATAGCCGTGAGGACCAGTAGAGTGACGGACTCGGGGCTACAGAGGGACCTGCTGCTGTCCAGGATGGGACCTGGGCCGTTCAAGATGTTGGTAGACCACTTCCACCCAAACCAGGTAACCAATCAGAACTTTGGGGCACTCGTAGAGGTGTTAGATCGCTACTATTGCAGGGCCACCGCACCGTTGACTGCAAGGGTACGATTCACCCAACGGTTCCGGAATGAGGGGGAACCGCTACGAGAATATATAAGTTGCCTTAGGGCAATCGCTGGGGAATGCCATTTCGGAGCGTCATTGGAGGAGCGCCTGCGCGACCAACTATTGGTCGGGGCGAATGACGAGATATGGCAGCGCGAACTGTTGAGACTTCACGGATCAGGTGACGCGACATTCTCCCAAGTAGAATCATCTGCATTGCTCTTGGAGAGCGTCCAAATCCAACAGAGACAACTAAGTTCGTTTATCCACCGGCATTCGAACAGCGAAGTGTGCCGGGTGGAGAAGTCGGGGCCGATTGAGCGCCCAAAGAAGAAGAGAAGGGTATTAAAGCTCGTCAGAGGTACCCACTGTTTGAAATGTGGGGGGAAGTTGCATAAAAGAGGAATTAGTTGTCCAGCGCATAATCAAAAATGCTATGCATGCGACAAGCTAAATCATTTTTCGAAAGTTTGTCGGGCCATAGGCAATGTCATCATTGTTGAGAACTCAAACGTTCATAATGTCAATTCAGGCCGTCACAGTCAGTCGGACGGTGACAACACTTCCGTTTCTGAGTATTCCAACGTGGACAACGTAATGTCTACAAGTCCGGGATACTCGAAGGTGATGCTCAATGTTCGAGTAGCCGGGGTTCCCATGAGAATGCTATATGATCCGGGTGCGTCAAGGTCCATAATAGGGACAAAAGTCTGGAGGGACATAGGATCTCCCAAACTGACAAGCAGCCCCAACCTGCTGGCCTACACGGGCCTGTCTGTGAAAACTCTCGGAGAATCGAAAGTTAAGGTTAGTGCTTTTGGTAAAAGTAAGAAGCTGAACATTGTCGTAATTGAAAAAAATGATATTCCATTATTCGGCCTTGATTGGGTCTTGGCGTTCGGCCTCAAGTTGCCGCCTGGGGCGCAGGTTTGTACGGTACAAAACAAAGCTTCGGACAAACCAGAGGACAACGTCATTACAGGACTTATAAAAGAATTTTCGAATCTTTTCACATCATCTTTAGGTACAATAGCAGGACAGAAAGCTGTTATTCAAATGCGTGACAACTGTAAACCTGTAGTATACCGGGCGAGACCTGTTCCGTTCGCCCTGAAATCTGCTGTGGAGGCTGAGCTTAGCAGACTGGTAAATGAAGGGGTTATTGAACCGGTCGATCCGAGCGCAACACCTATCGAATGGGCTTCACCAATCGTAGTGACGATTAAGCCCAGCGGAGCGGTGCGGATATGTGCAGATTTTAAGGTTAGTATAAATAAGTATATCTACGATGACCCGTATCCATTACCACTGTTTGAACACCTCATAGCTAAATTGAGAGGGGGTAAACAGTTTACCGTGATCGACCTTCGAGATGCCTACTTGCAAATGGAGGTGGACGAAAAATCACAAAAATTTCTCGTAATAGCCACTCACAAAGGCTATTTTAGATATAGACGTTTGCCATTCGGAATAAAATTTGCTCCAGCTTTATTCCAGCGCACGATGACGGTATCTTGGCAGGAGTGGAAGGAGCAGCATGCTACCTTGATGATATAATCATCACTGGGGATAATCACGATGTTCACCTTAGTAGAGTGAGGGAAGTACTGACGAGGTTAAGTAAAGCGGGAATCAGGACGCAAACCAGCAAATGTAAATGGTTTCAGGACTCGGTTAGATATTTGGGGCATGTGATCGATGAACATGGCATTCATCCGACCAAGGACAACATTGAGGCTATACGAAGGATGCCGTCGCCTTCCAATGTTAAGGAACTCCGCTCCCTCCTGGGCTCTATCAACTATTATAGCAGATTTGTGCCGAGTCTTCAAGGCAAATGTGCACCACTTCATCGCCTGCTCAAGAAGGGGATCAGATGGAAATGGGCACAGGAGGACGAGAAAATTGTAGAGGAGATTAAGCAAGCCCTCACGAGCTCTCCGACCCTAGCCCATTATGACGAAAATCTGCCACTTATAGTATGTACAGATGCAAGTGACACGGGTTTGGGGGCCGTATTGTTTCACAGGTACCTAGATAACAGTGAAAGACCAATTGCTTTCGCCTCTAGATCGTTAAAGGCCGCCGAAAAAAGATACAGCGCTTTAGATAAGGAAGCCCTAGGTATTATTTTTGCCGTTAAAAATTTTCACCAATATCTCTTTGGCCGACATTTTCATCTCAGAACAGATCACAAACCCTTAATTCGACTATTTGGGGAGCATCAAGAAGTGCCTAAGCTAGCAGCGAACCGTCTTACTCGATGGGCTCTAATACTGGGTGCATATGACTACGAGATAGTCTATAACAGTGGATTGAGGAATGCGCCGGCAGATGCATTATCTAGACTTCCTTTAGCAACAAGTGAATGTTCAAGTGAAGAAAACATCGGATCGGCTAAGCGGGGTCATCTGTTGCAGTTGAAAGTCGATGAACTGCCCATTTCGAAGAAAAGCTTAAGTCTGCAATCAAGAAAGGACCCTGTGCTCATGCGGGTTATGGACTATGTAACGAGGGGATGGCCTGAACGTAAGGCCGATGTACCATCCCAATTGTTTACATTTTATGAAAAACGTACAGAAATTTCGTTTGAAGAAAATATTTTGCTTTGGATGGGCAGGATTATTGTACCATCCTACTACAGGGAAACCTTACTTAACATGCTTCACAGTGGGCACCCTGGCATATCTGCTATGCGGGCAATGGCAAGATGGCATGTATGGTGGCCTCGCATCGACGTGGATATTGAACAGTTTGTAAAATCGTGTCGTGCCTGCCAAGAAGGACGAACGAAAGAACCTGAGGTTCCCCTCTACTCTTGGTCAGTCCCTGCGGAACCATGGAGTAGGATTCATGTTGATTTTGCGGGACCGTTTCAAGGAAAGTATTGGTTCGTAGTAATTGATGCTATGTCCAAATGGATGGATATAGTGCCCATGGGATCTACGACAACATCAAAAACAATAGGCGTATTGTCAGAAATATTCGCTCGTTTTGGCCTTCCGAAAATCATCGTATCGGACAATGGTCCCCAGTTCAGTTCACATGAATTCCGGAGGTTTTGCAAGGAACGAGGAGTTACGCATGTGAGATCGACGCCTTACCATCCTAAAACTAATGGTCTTTGTGAACGGGCGGTCAGGACTTTTAAAGAGCGCTTTACCGCATCTCGCAAAGCCGGGATGGATTTACATCAGGGGCTGCTAGATTTCTTTTTTTCGTACCGCAACTCGCCTCAGAAGACAACCGGCAGAACGCCATCTGAGTTACTACTCGGAAGACGCTTAAGGACAGAGCTGGATCTGTTGAAACCGGATGTGTCAACGAATGTAGAGGAGGCTCTGGTGAAGCAGAAACTCTACCATGACCGAAAAGCTAAGGTTCGAACGTTTGAAAAGGGAGACAGAGTGTGGGTCTTGAATCCGTCAGGAAAAGGGTACAGACGGGGGAAGGTATTGAAGAAGACTGGCGTGTCGTCCTACCTGGTGGAGGTGCAGGAGGCCCGGCTTCGAAAACATGCGGACCAGCTTCGGCTGGATCACGGCACCAGCCTCCAGGCTCAGATGACCGAGGGGGAAGATGTTGTAAATTAGTTAATATTAAAATAATATGTTTTTCTATATTATATAAAGTACAATATACTTGTGTTAACATGTGTTCGACAAATATTTGGAAAATAAAGTCAGTTGTTGTTTGGACCTTTTGTACTATGTTATTACACCAAGCTCCCATGGCACAAAAAGTAGGTACCCCATCAAACAACTCAAATTTTAAAGGTGAAAATGCTTGGAAAACATGTAAAAAACATTTTACACCCGCCAGACTAGAAAAAATGTATTAATTGATATGTTAAATGAATTTTTGAAATTAGCTAAAAAAAATGAATTTACTTTTTACCCCCCCCCCCCCCCCCCCTCCCCTGCTCAAAATCCTGGCTACGCCCCTGCCGTGGAGGGAAAACTGAAAGATCTATGTGGAAGACCTGCCTGTACAGAAAATAGGAATGTCTAAAACTACTCCTTGGAAGGAACGGGGACAAGTTGGAGTATCACCGGCAACGTACTTCCCCAGAACTCTTTGCTCCCCCGCAGTTGACCAATTGTGATAATATTCTTATAATATATAAGTATATAATATATAATTAATAAGGGGGGCTCATATATCCTCCTACTAAATTTTGTATCGATAAATTCTTAAGGCTTGTAGGGCAGCAGTACATAAACAAAAGAGGGAAGAACATTGCTACAAGAAAAATGAAGCCTCCATGTACCTGTAAATTTAAATGTGGGGAAAAAATTCCAGAAAATAAAAGAATAGAGATATTTAAGGAAAACTGGCATGAAGGGAAAGATTTTAATATTAAAAGACAATATATTAGTTCTTGTATTGAGGTGAAGGAAATATACCGATCACGGCCAAGAGAAGATGGAAACCAAAAAAAAAAAAACAAAGCTTGGTGTACAGTTTTATAGTGAATAAACAAAAACTAAACACACTCTGTGTATCGAATAAAGTTGTTATTAATGCAATCAAGAAAAGACGAGAAGGAGGGAGCAGTTGAACTAGATAGACGGGGAACTAACACTCCAACAAACAAAAGTCAACAGCAAGTTATTGATAGCGTTTTCAATCATATAGCAGCGTTTCCTTCATATCACAGTCACTACTCAAGAGAGAGGTCGGGCAAAAACTTTTTAGAGCCAGGTCTCAGCATTTCAAGAATGTACGAGCTATATTTACAATTCTGTACTGAACATAACATAAGACCCGTGTGTATTGCAAAAAATGGCTATACTCTGATATTTTTAATAAAAAATTCTATTTGTCTTTTAAATCACTTGAAAGTGATACCTGCGATGCATGTGATTCGTACATTGCTCAGTTGAAATGTGATTTATCTGAAGAACAAAAAGAGAAAATCACATCAAATTATAATGTCATTTGCAAGAAGCAAAAAACCGATACGAAGAAAAATCTAGTGGTACTGCTGATTCAAAGAAAAACTCTAGCCATAAAGTAATAACTGCTGATCTTCAGAAGTGTCTTGCAACACCAATGTTATCAAACAGTGAAAGTTTCTGCGGAAGAAAGTTGTGGACGTTCAACTTTACATTGTACGATTCATCTGATGGCTCAGCACTGCGTTATGTGGGATGAATCGAAGGCAGGACGTGGAGGAAACGAGATTGCCTCTGCTTTACTTAAATGGGCAGATAGTGTTATACCAAATTCAATGACGAACGAAATAACTATTTGGAGGGACAACTGTTTCGGGCAGAATAAAAATATGTCTGTTATATGTGTTATTTTTGGATTCTAAATAAATACAGTCAGGTTAAAGTAATTAATCATAAATTTTTATTACGAGTACATACACACATGGAAGGGAAGCAGACACAGTCCACGCACCTCGCCATTGGCAAAATGTTATTAGCCAAATGTCCAAAAAATTCACCGTACACAACATGGAATTACCGGACTTCAAAAACTTCAAGTCTTTGTACAGTGAAGGAGATTCTCCTATGGTGTACAGAAAAACGGATGTGAATAAGGAAAAACTTCTACTGTCACGATATATTCATCTCCAAGTGACACAAGAAAATATTGGCCGCCTTTATTACAAAATTTCTTCAGAAAATGATTTTAAGGAAGTAGATTTAAAGGGAAATACTCGAAAAGCTTTTGAATTTCCACCAACTCTGAAAGTAAATCCTAAAGAATCTAGATCTATTTCTTCAGAAAAATACAATGACATTTTATCCCTGCTGAAGTTTTTACTCACGGAATGTCATCCTATCTATAAAAGTTTGAGACACACGAAGAGTGCTGCAGACTATCCAGGAGATGAAGAAGACTGAAATTTTAGTTTTACTACTTTGTAATATGTTATACATTTTTAAAACCTGATATTATGTTACATTTATTGACTTTTTTTAGTTCAAAAATTTTGTAGTGTAATAAAACAATGGGAACACAAATAAATCTATTTTACGTATTATAAACTGAATTATACAGTTGTTATCACAGAGGTAAAAGGCACTAAGTCCAGTAATTAAAAAATTATTAAAGATTACCAAAATCTAAAATTTGTATGTTAGATATATGTAAACGTATGTACTATGCAATAAAAAAAGTATCACTCAACTGGTTCTCCTGAAAAATTTAACATTTGTGACATAGTGCCTTTTACCTCCGATACACAGATATTTAATCAACAATACAAGCAATTTGCATAATAATATTGTTTTATATTATATATTTTATGGAATTGTAATTTTTCAAGAAATCTTCTCAAAATGATCTATTTTTATCAAAAAAGTAATGAAATAAAACATTTTTTTTTTTAAATATTGAAAGGAAAAATAAATAAATAAAAGGTAAGTAATAAAATTAAAGAAAAAACCTTTTTTAAATGATATAACATACAATTACAGTAGAGACCCGCTAATCCGGACAAGATGGGACTGAACCCCGTCCTGATCACCGAAAGTCCGGATTAAACGGAATTTGCTGTAAAATGCACATGATAAATATTTTAAAATATTTTTTTCAAATATTAGCGTAAATATTTAGCGTCTTCTTTGTCGGCACTTTTTCATCGTAACCAACTGTGTAAGTCAAGTCAAACCCTTTCTTTGAATTATTTTCGTACTTACCGCTCGCTAAATTAAATTTTTAGTTTACTAAATTTTAGTCCGTTTTTTAAAAAATCCCATCCGGTTTAACCGGATGTCTGGATAATCGGTGTCTGGATTAGCGGGACTGTAACTAATTAAATAACTTTACTAATAGTTATAGTTAGACATACTTTAAATTACTTAAAATGAATGTAATCTAATATAATGCACATTTTATAGCAATAACCTTGTGTTAGCGGTTCTTGGGATCACACACAGCACCTAGTGAGTGCTACACTGTACTCGTATAGTGGATCCACATAAGAACCAGTCCCCTTCTCAATGTATTTCTCAACAAGTCTTGATTCTCTTGAACGATGAGATAGATCGTTCCTTTTAGGCAGTGGAAACGGGTAATATATACAACAGATATCTCATGTTACGGTAAAAATTTTAATCCCTTTTGACAACTCTGTAGTTATTCTTCCATAACCACTGTCTCGGATAGTCTGTCCTCATAAAGAATTTTTAGATTACATCATAAATCATTAAACTTTTCACGACTATCATTTTTGGGAAGAAGAATCTCAATGGCAATTAATGAATATTTATTGTTACTGAAACCTTCAACTAATCTAGATAATATGTATATTATAAGACCACCCAAGCAAGGGATTCAAATTTGCATGAATCTTCGAAAGAGTTCTTCAGGAGAATTGCGTGGATAGTTATCCTATTTTTTTGTTTCCCCGCCTGACGAGAAACTTCAATTTCATTGCCATATATCGTCAGCAATATACCTAATACACAAAGTTAAAATTTAGCCACTATCAATAATACCCAAAGTTAAAAATTGGTTATTATCGACAATGGACGAAGTGGGAACTGGGCAACTGTCAATAATAAATATGTATTAATAATACTTAATGAAATAGTAATAATGAACAAATCAATAAATTATCAATCAGTGTCATAGATGAACAGTTTTTTGACCAATATAATTGGTATTTAATTCAATAGTATAAATATGATAATCATACGAAATTTTGTTATATGATATCGGTTT
Source organism: Aradus depressus (assembly GCA_963662175.1). Classification (NCBI taxonomy): domain Eukaryota; kingdom Metazoa; phylum Arthropoda; class Insecta; order Hemiptera; family Aradidae; genus Aradus; species Aradus depressus. Next base: position 41,937,477 of record OY759218.1, on the reverse strand, counting down.
TGGATAATAGACTCTCTGTTCCTTGTCTGTTGTCAGCCCTCTTTGGAGGGGCAACTCACCCATGATGATCCATCCCACGACTCCTGGGAGCCCAGCATACCGTCCACGTAGCTGGTATCAGTCAGTGGAGCGCCCATGCTGCACTCCAGATTTTTCCTTCTCTCCTCAAATCTGGGGCAGTTGAGGAGGACATGCTCCGCCGTCTCCGTCTCATCAAGGCACGCGGGGCAGTCTGGTGTTGTTGCTGCCCCGATTTTGTGAAGGTACCCCCGGAACCCACTGTGTCCTGTGAGTACCTGGGTGAGGTGGTAATTCACCTCTCCATGCGTCCTGGTGAGCCAAGGCTCGATCTGAGGAATGAGCCCATGGGTCCACCGTGCCTTTGTGGACTTGTCCCATTCTTCCTGTCACTCTCTAATCGTCCTGGACCTCTCTGGCTCTGCTGGACCAGGGCTGGCCCCTGCGTGTTAATAGAAGAGCCCGTTCCCCCTGCGGTCGAAGCGCTGCACCGCCTCTTCCACCTGGGACTACAAGAAAATAGCTGCAAATGTTTAATAAATAGGGGGTGTTCCTTGGCAGGACTGTTGATCATTACAGGGTGTGTCGGGATTGGAGGAGGATCAGGTTTACGGAGTGGCAGGGAAGGTGAGAACGTCCCTTAAGTGCCCTGAAGTGCTAATAGTTTGTTGTTGGTAAACTGAAGTGTGACGTGTTCCTTGAAGACGAGATGTGGCTATGACACATCACTACCTGGAACTAGCACATAATGAGACTCCTCCGGTCTTCTAGTAGAGCTCCCACCGCCCCCACCCCCTTTCCCCTTTATCCAATACCGTTCAAACGAGCGGAATTATCGGGAACTCTCGGCTACAGTCGGCTCCTTTCGTTTCAGTTCCTTTGTTGTCACTCTTTCTGATTAGAGACTTTTGTAACTTCCCTAGTCATACGAAGTATAGAGGAAATTAGATAATCGGTCCACAATTCAATGCGAATTTTTCAACGGAATTTCATGTTTTCCTACCTTTAGATTCCAAATATGAAAAAAAAAAGGAGGAAGGCTGAACATAATAACTCAAATAACTGCCGATATAATGAATGTATATCGACACGACATTTTATGTGTGCTCCCAAAACCTCATAAGGACAACACCTGTCGATTTCCTGGGGAAGTACATAGCCGGTGATTCACTGACGACATTTTTTATGCTGATGTCTCTTTGTGTAGGAAGCTCACAAGTGCCATTGTAATATAAGTATTGTAATTGTTTCTTGTGATCAGTAAGTAGATAGATATCTGTTCAATGGATTGTTTCTAAACATTTTCTTATTTAATAATTCATAATTATGATAAATGCTGGTAAGTCCTCCCCCAGTGGTCTTAGTAGATGCAGGGTCAATAAATGAATGGTTGTCTAGAAGAAGGGCGTATGTTAAAAATCTCGATTTTTTTTTTGGAGATTCAGGGCCTATGTGAACTGACTCACACAATGGTGATATCTTTAGTTTACAAAATCATCGCTAGATGGCAGTAAAATGAAGTCAAAGAGAAGGAACTCGATCAGAAAGAAGACGTAGAAGGGCGTATGTTATCAGAGCGCGTGCCAACCTATCTTCTCCATTCACAATAACTGAATTTGATTTAATTCACAATAATGTATTTAAGTTACTAATTTTACAGACTGTGATGATTTTGTAGTTTTTGAAGAAAAAAAGTTTGTAAAAAATTTGAATGAAACTTTACTATTCGCATTTTTGTTTAATTTCCAAAACCCTTTGCCAAAACTCAGGGAATAAGTAGGTAGGTACCAACCAAAATAAGTAAAGCCATTCACAGGCAGAGGCATGTACGTACCTATTTTTTTTTTTTTTTTTTTAAATATTTCAATAGTCTACGAAAAATTACACTCGAATAAGGGCGTATGTGACAAAATTAAGAAAAACGTGTTTTTCTATCTTTAATGCTAGATTCTGAAAACTTGCGAGAATAACATACGCCCTTCATCTAGACAACCATTCAAATACTGGGGCCTCCTACTCTTCGCATCCCCGCCGTGTCCCCTGAGCAATGCGTTCGGAAGAATGTAGCAGAGAGGGGAGGTGCCACGATTGAATTCATTAAATTAATACTACTTATTATTAAATAAGAAAATGTTTTAAAACAATAAATATAATAGTAATCAATTTATTTCCGTTAGACCAATACATGGTAATAGGGTACGTCAAAAGAATTTATACATTAAGATAGATTATAAATTAGATTTATAACTACTTGAGTCTAAAGGGGCCCTCACACTGGCAAAAATGTCGCCCAAAAATTTGAAGATGTCGGTTTTATGCAAAAATATTGAGAGTGTGAGGACAAATATTGTGCAAAAAAAAGGGGTATTCAATATTTTGTGGGGCGTTCAAAAGTTTTCTGAAAGTTTAGAAAATTTTTGCGGACCTGTCAATATTTTGTAGCATGAGAGCGCAGTGTGAGGAAATTTTGATAAAGTGTAGGTTCCAAGCTCAGTTCGCGAAGTAGGTTACGATGACCATGGGTCGGTCGCTTCTTCAAATAATTCCTTACCCACACTCTTTTCTTCTTATTATTTAAAGACTCCTTCAACACTGCACACAATACAACTACGCTACTTTCGACCTCCGGGTTTGCCCTGGACAAAGAAACGTATGCGGCTATGGCTGAGTACAACGCGATGCGCCGTTCTTCCATCACGAATGTCTAGTCGACACTCAAATTTTCTGCAATATTTTGGTGTAGTGTGAGGGGTCCACGACCATTCAATATTTTGTACAATTTTTGCCAGTGTGAGGGCCCCTTAACACACCTATGATTAGTAGTAATAACAAAACTATTAAAAAAAAGTAAAATGAAATTAATAAAAACTGAACAAATAAATACTTAAAAATATATGGGTATATAAAAAAATTAATACAAGATACTTTTATAATAAGTAGACACATTTTTCAATTTAATAAAAATTAAGATAACTATTTTTCAAAAAAACGGAAGTGTCTTTATTCCAACGATGTTTCGGGACGTTTTTACGTCCCATCATCAGGTCCCAATGTGCGAGATAAAGAAAAGAAAGAAAACAATGTAACTATAACAATATATGAAAAATTATATATATATACAGATTAATCAATTATAAATGAATATTTTAATATATATAAAAAAGTCTAAATAAATAAAAAATTATAAATGAATAAATAAAACAATAACGTACATTGGACTGACCTTTAAGGTGTGGAGGAACTTTAATAAAGAATTACACAACTTTTATTATATTGGCACTTATACTTAAAAAGTGAGCTTCCTATACAAAGAGACATCAACAGTATGAACCAAAAGTCCCTTATCAAAAAGCATGACAACATGAAAGGAGATGAGAGCTACAGAAAATGCCGCTGCTTCGACAAAAAAAAAAAGGAAATCTTATATATAGAAGTAGAATACATATATTTTAGGTATTTTAACGTAAATTAAGAAAACAAATGATTGAAAGTGACTAAAAATAGGGAATGAGGGCAAAATCTGAATGTATTGATATTTTCTCAGAAATCTGATAGGAAATTATAAGAAAAAACTGACTCCAGAAACAGCATTTATTTATCAACATTAAATTTTTAATTATCAACAGCAAATCTTTAGAGAGATCTACTATTAGTAGTAGCTATGTGTGTCTGTATTATACCATCAATGATATTACCTTCCATATCATTCTAATCTTGCCTGTCCAGAATTAATGTCCCGAATTGCTTTTAACATTCCGTCGTAACCAATTATAAATAAAAAAACATATTTTATCAGGTCCGTTGATACCAATTAGGGTTTCAACTTCCCATTAAATAGAATGCAAAGACTCGCCAGTTCATTTAGTAATTTTTTGATATTTTTTTCATATTACTAGTAATAAAATAATGAAATTTTGAATGATGCAACAAAAGAATAATCTTTAATTTACTCAGTTTATTTAATATTTATATTTTACTTTATTATTTATTATTCGTTCTATATTCATTATCAGAATTTCTTTTCCTTATTATTCGTTATGTAATTTTTTTATGTTTATATATAATTTTGTCGTATTGTATCTTTTTTGTTATAATATTTGTATATTTCCTTTCATTATTTTCATAGTTCTTAATAATGTATATTTTATTATTTTTTTTTTTTCAATACAAGTAGGTATATTTTATTATTATTTTTCAATAAATCTATATTTTATTATTATTATTATTCATGTAAATTTTACCAATGTTTCAAATGTAAATACTGTTAAAGAGCTTCTCTGAAATAAAAAGTATAGTTATAAATAAATATAACCAAAAAAATATAATAGAATATACATATATTTACACATCCGCCGTGATTCATTCATAAAAATGAAATTTTTATTATAAATTCATTTCTTTTATTCTTGTACAATTTATGTTTGTTTTTTAGGTTGATGTTATTGAATAAATGCGATTCTGGAGTCAGTTTTATTTTATAGAAAATATATCAAAAATAAGAAGTCGTCGGTGAATCTCCGGCAACGTACTTCCTCAGCTCGAATAATTTGTAATCAACTAAGTTTCCGCTCTACCTCTAAACCCTTTTCTTTTTTGGTCGATTTGACTGAAATTAATAGGTGCCTTGCAGTTATTACGTTTTTTGAGTGAAGCCCCGTCCTAATTTTTACTCTTTGTTTGTCTGAAAATCAATGTGATATACATACTATTTCGTGTCGATATATACAATCCATCAGAAGTTAGGTCATGTTCACAGACACACACAGAGACAGACATGACTTTTTTTTTTCATTGTTGGAATCATCATCTACACTGCTCCACAAAAAAACTGGCGCACTCTGAAAATTTCTTTTTTTTGTTGCTATAATTCTGTTTTATTTTTTTGTTTTTTTAACAAATATAATTTAGAGTGCAGCAAATTTCATATGGGATTAGGTAAGAAAAATCAAAATGCTTGGAAAAATAAAGACATTTATTTTTTAATAAAATTAATGAGAAAAAAAACACTTTATCAAAAATTTACAAAAATTAAATTTTGCTTATGTTTTCACATATCTTTTCATTACTTTATTGTATCACATCTTGACTAAAGAACTTCTTCTAGGCTCCTTGGCATACTTCTTATGAAGTTTTTGAGGGTGTCCTGGGGTATGTCCTCCAGCAGAGCAATTTTTATCTCTGCTAAGCTGCTGGGAGGGCCATGACGTCTCCTCAAATGTCGTCCAAGCTCGTCCCAAAGGTGCTCGATCGGGTTTAAGTCCGGGCTTTGAGCTGGCCACATGAGGCCACACGACTTCTTCTAGGTACTGCATAACACAGGCAGCGACGTGGCGCCTTGCGTTATCATGCATTAGCATACAATTTTCACCAAAGCGGGCACCATATAATGTTGTAATATTTCTCTTTTGTACAATTCAGTGTTCATTGATGCCTGGTTGAAGATGTGAAGGTCCATCCTTGCTTGTAAAGATATCGCTCCCCACACCAAAACAGACCCGCCTCCAAATTGCACTTTTCCGGTCATAGTGCATGGAACGTACCATTCTCCAGGCCTCCTGTAGACATAGAGTCGACCATGTGGTCTATGGAGAGCAAAATGGGACTCATCTGAGAAGAGGATGTGGCTCCAATTACAAACTAGCAAACAGGACCTTCTTATACCAAGCACATTTTGTACAGATCACTCTTCCACCCCCTCCCTTCTCTCAAATTCAATTCATACTGGTTTATAATGGGTATATGTAAGTAACGTGCTGGCGTTAGCGTTCTCCTTCTTTCCAGTCACTTTTCACTTTTCTCCTTCTTGTACAGCGTGATTCTGAAAGTGTCCAGTCACTTTTCACTTTTCTCCTTCTTGTACAGCTTGATTCTGAAAGTGTCCAGTCACTTTTCACTTTTTTCCTTCTTGTACAGCTTGATTCTGAAAGTGTCCAGTCACTTTTCACTTTTCTCCTTCTTGTACAGCTTGATTCTGAAAGTGTCCAGTCACTTTTCACTTTTCTCCTTCTTGTACAGCTTGATTCTGAAAGTGTCCAGTCACTTTTCACTTTTCTCCTTCTTGTACAGCTTGATTCTGAAAGTGTCCAGTCACTTTTCACTTTTTTCCTTCTTGTACAGCTTGATTCTGAAAGTGTCCAGTCACTTTTCACTTTTCTCCTTCTTGTACAGCTTGATTCTGAAAGTGTCCAGTCACTTTTCACTTTTCTCCTTCTTGTACAGCTTGATTCTGAAAGTGTCCAGTCACTTTTCACTTTTCTCCTTCTTGTACAGCTTGATTCTGAAAGTGTCCAGTCACTTTTCACTTTTTTCCTTCTTGTACAGCTTGATTCTGAAAGTGTCCAGTCACTTTTCACTTTTCTCCTTCTTGTACAGCTTGATTCTGAAAGTGTCCAGTCACTTTTCACTTTTCTCCTTCTTGTACAGCTTGATTCTGAAAGTGTCCAGTCACTTTTCACTTTTCTCCTTCTTGTACAGCTTGATTCTGAAAGTGTCCAGTCACTTTTCACTTTTCTCCTTCTTGTACAGCTTGATTCTGAAAGTGTCCAGTCACTTTTCACTTTTCTCCTTCTTGTACAGCTTGATTCTGAAAGTGTCCAGTCACTTTTCACTTTTCTCCTTCTTGTACAGCTTGATTCTGAAAGTGTCCAGTCACTTTTCACTTTTCTCCTTCTTGTACAGCGTGATTCTGAAAGTGTCTTTCTTATACTCAATAATGCCAGTGTTAAATTTGAGAGGAAGGAGGGAGGATCTCTACGAAAGTGGTTATTATAAGAAAGTCTTTGGACACATCACATATATTTAAATTTTTTATTTATGTTTTATTTTTTTAAATAAAAAAACTACCAATAATAAAAAGATATTTAAAATTAGCAACTATGGGTTAGAATTTAAACATTACTTAAAAATATTTTCTAGGGATATTTATTGTACACTCTTTGGGATGCTAAAGGAAGGATGCTCACTGTGCACATAATACTGTATAATTTGGAAAAATAAAACTAAATAAAAAAATAAAAATAAATAATATACTTTAAATAACTCCATTAGCGATCATTTCATGTCAAAACTTTAGTTAGCCATCTTTTCATTTTTTATATATCTCTTTTAAATTGTTTGCCCGCACTCAGGCCTAGGCCTTTTGGGATTTTTCCTCAAATTTTATTTTGTTATTTTGTTTGTAAACTTTATACAGGGTGTCCTATGTTAAGATGTGACAAACTTCAGGTATCAATTCTACACCTCATTTGGAGCAAAAAATATTCTATTGACATTATTCTGAAATCGCTTCTTTTTCTAGTTATTTCACTTTCACACCTGTCACACCTTAACATAGGACATCCTGTATAGTATATTTTGTCAATAATTGTAATAATTACATTATCTATTTAATGTTGTCTCACTGTACATATAATACTGTATAATTTGGAAGAATAAAAACTTAAAAAAAAAAAAAATTGTGTTGCTCCCACTTTGGGTTCTGCCAAAGCTTCCAATCTTCGGCGCATTCAATCCTTACAATCCATAATCCTTCCTACAATACCCAATGCTTCTTATTACATCCACACTGATCTATAATATTCCCTTTGTCACCGAATTAGCTATATCCAGGTCCAAAAAATGACTTTTCTCCTTTAGTATCCCACATTAATAGTCGAGTGCATGTCCTCCCTTCTGCTACACGCCTTAAGCGCCAATGGCCTAGAAACCTTGTTACATCAGGCAGTGACAGTGATTAGCCATAAAGGAGTGCGACTCAGTGCCTAGGGAGTGTCACCACTGGGTGATTTATCCTCTCTTGACATTGCCTCAGCACATTTGCTTCTTGTATATATTCTTTATGAAATAGTAAATATTTGTTTGTAAATTTAAAAAAATTATTTATAATTATAAAAATCTATATATAGCATATATTATTGAACTGAACAATAATAATAAAAATAATAAAAAATTATTGAAAGAAAGCTAATTAACAAGGAAAAATGTTTGATACTTTTGTAATTTTCCCTTGTTAATTGTAGAGCTACCATTGAAAATAATGGGACGTGGCTAAAGCCGGCTTTGCCAAATAAATTTGTGGGTAGACAATAACTAGGCGTTATTTACAATACGCCCACAACAATCTCTGAAAATCATCTTTACATTTAGCCCACTTTCCTCGATAGACCTCTTCTCCGTAGGATACTGACATCCCTTGGAAGTCCGCCCTCGGGGCTGGATTGGCGGCTGGTGGGCGAAATGTAGGACGACCGCCCCCCCCCCTGATGGGTTGTGCAATTATATGAGAGTGAAGCATAGGCGTAACTTCAAATTGTGTACCCCCTCTCCATAGAATAGTTCCTTGCGCCCATGAGCATTAAACCTATACTTTTGGTTATCCGTGTCAGATTATGTTAGCCGCAACTCTCCCCTTACCAACTCACTCCCAGCGGGGAAACCTCCCATTGTGGTTATCTATCAGGTTATGTTACCCGCATACCTTCCTCACCACTCGCACTACCTCGGCGCTGGAGCGACATAACCTCCCATTGTCGCTATGTTACCCGCAACCCCATAACGAAAGCTAGAATTCCTAACAAATGCTATATAATGAATAAATAAATAAATAATTTATGCTTCAATGGAATGAATTATACTTAAGTATATACTAAATTTACATTATAAAATATCGGTAAGGAGAAATATACTCGTACATGTTTTCCATGTCCCAAAATCATTTTTCACAATATTTTTTATTATGAAAAATGAATTATAGGTAGAAATTATCGAAGATGAAATATTTCTTCTAAAACTTCTGATAAGATTTAAGACATTTATTAATTTATAAAATCATTGTTCAATCGATTATTGTTCAGCTATTTCAGTAACTCTGCCAGCAAGCCTTTATACGATACTTAAACGATATTGTTATTGGCATAAAATATGTGCTTAAATGCACATATTTCCAAAATGGCTGATCCAATAGCACTAAATTCAATAAGCCTTGAGTCCTCATTGTGACGAACATTTTTCATAAAGAAACATTCAAATTGGTGCATTTTTGCATAAGTTATCGTGAACGAAAGAAATTACACAAAATTGCATATATTTCCAAAACCACTGATTCGATTAGCACCAAAATCATTCTGTTTTTATACATTAACTTCGAAAAGTTAAGAACTATTTTACGTTTTGGTCCCCAAACCAATTAATTTTATCATATGTGATAGTAAGATGTTGTGGGACGAGATTTCTAATAGAAATAAAAGACGGCCTACCAAATTATAAGACGTTATCACGTCAAAAATATATAACAAAGTTGAAATTTTACTCTTAGAATTTTATTAACAAAACTAATACATTTACTACTTCAAAAATAGAATGTATCGAAACGAAATTTTATATGTGTATCTAGAATCCTTCAAGGGTGACACCTATTAATTTTCAGCGGAACCAATGCATCGACAAAAAATTAAGTTTGAGAATTCAGAGGTGACTGACTATGTAAATCAAATATTACTTTTAGCCCAAACAGTCGCTTTGCTTTGGAGGGAGTGCGAGTGATTAATCCGTTCTGGATTAGTAAAATAAAAGAAAAAATCCGTTCTGGTCTAGTAAAATAAAAGAAAAAAAAAAACTATATACTTTTGCGCCAATTTGTTACAAACACATGGATAGACAAAACTACAAATTTATGTATATATAGATAAAAACTCTTATTGAAGGCTATCTGGTATAGGTAGATAGATAGGTGTATGCTATCGTAGACTTTTTTATAGACCTTGTTATTGCCAACAATTCCTCCATACATTATTTTGCTATACCTTTAAAGAGCAGTTTATGTAACAAATAAAATCCCAAAAGCCCTCCTACATCTTCCAAATGTTCCAATTTAAATCCCATATCCACCAGAAAGTCACTAGATCCCGTTCCTCTCATCTTTACCTCCCTTTCCGTAACACACCAACCTCCCACAACTCCTTTATCGAGGCTAACTTCCTCTGGAAGTCTCTACATCTCCAGAAAAAAATGTCTGTCTGTCTGTGAACCCAAATAACTTCCGATATAATGAATTTATCGACACGAAATTTTATGTGTGAATTCAGAACCCTCTAAAGACGACACCTGTTTTTCACCTAAATTGGCTAAAGGGGAGGGGGGAGGCCGATGTAATGAATTTATCTACACAAAATTTAGTAGGATTAGGAGCCCTTATTTAAGTCAACTATTAGCAAGAACAATCGACTGGAAGAGGAGGGAAAGGTCAATTGATTAATTCGTTCTAGGGACGTTTGACTTTTTTTCTTATTTTATTATTCATAGGCGACGTATGTCTCAGAAAAAAGATTATTTTTCATTTCATTTCAAAAGATGTATAGTTTATGTCCACCGGATTAAATAACTTCCCAAGGGAGAAAGAATTATCCAAATCGTTTTCGAAATTACCTCAAATACACCACTCTTTAAATATCTATGGCCAAAATGAGTTAAGTGTACTCTGATCCATCTGCGCACTGTGAAGAAGTTGCGAGCTCAGGACTTTCGGAATAATAAAGATGTGGGTTTCTTGGTATCTCGTAAAATTGTGTTCGTTCTCGGTTAGATCAACTTAATCTACTTTGAGGAATCATTCACGAGATAACTGCATTTAACCATTTATTCACTACGGCAGACTAATCCAAGTGAAGAGGGTGTTTTCGGTTAAATCAACTTGCTCAACTTTAGAGAGGCATCATTTACGAGTATTTGCAAAAAGTATGGTTAATAATTAGGTAAGTGTGTATAAAAATTAGGTAAGTGTGGTCAATAATTAGGTAAGTGATAGGGAATGATTAGGTAACTAAGGGAAAATCCAAGAAAGGATTAACAATATTCATTTTCATTCACTCCTATAGATTTAGAAGGTATATGATTAATAATGATGCAAACGTAATTTATTTATTCTCGATTTACACGATTAATGCAAAAGTAAAAAAGTGCTGCCCTGAAAAGTTACGAATTTAGACTTACCAATTTATTCCCTGTGACCATAGATATATTCATGGAAGTTTCTTGAAATGAGTTGCGTTTTCTGTTATACAGTAGAACCCCTCTTTACCGGCCTATCCCATGGAACAGAGTTTTTTTTTCTCTCTTTCAGAGTATAATAGCTCTCTGGTCAAGAGTAGTAACCATTCAGAGAATGAAGAAATCGAAAATCTAGCCATTTTACACGATCTGCAGTCGGGGGGAACCAAATGCAGTTTAAGGACGATTTTTTTACAGACGAGGAGATAATCGGTATCGCCAGTAAAGATGACTGCGAATGCGAAGACGATGGCGAAAATGCAGACGTGGAGGGCTGGCAAAAAATAGGTCACGAAGAAGCAATACGTTGAGCAGCAACAAGATTCAACGGCATTGGACGTGATGAAGCTACAGAAATGGAGAGACTTGGCTTTCAAAAATCTTTGAAAGGTAAAAAACAGAAACAAATAACTGATTTTTTCAAACAATGATATTGTAGCATCTGTTTCAATTAATTCTAATTTAGAATGTTGTCTTAATAATTGCATGTGGATAAAAATTTATTTAGAGATTTAGATAAATATACGGCTTTTTCTTGAATACAAGTAAGTGCATTATGTTTTACGTAACTTGGTCGAGATTAGTTAAGCGAAGGCCCGTTACAATATGTACATTAAGTTTTCAAATTTTATGTAAGTTAAGTGATGTTATTTTTTATTTATTTTTATTTTTTTTTATTTACATCTGTTTTTTATACATGAGGTACTATATTACAGATGGAGGTTGGCATAATACTGGTCCTGGAAATTAGAAGAATAAAGAATAGTTTAAAAAAATACAGGAAATAAATATGAACATGTGAAGAGATGAATAGATAAATAAATACAAAGTTCTCTAATGGTGTTCAAGTAAGAATAGAGTACAGAGAAAAATATTGTTGAAAGAAAGAGAAAACTAAATAAATAGAAGAAAAACAAGAGAAAATAATCTAGTTAAGGGTGACAAAGATCTTGTTAGTAAATTGAACATTAGATTAAATGAAAATAGTTTGCTTAAAAACGGAAAAGAAAATTGGTAGCGTAAAAATATTTACAAAATGAAGAAATAAACAATAAGACTTATATAAAAACAACTTATAAAGTAATAAAATAACATTAATAAATAAATGAAAAGTCCATTCTGGTGAAAAATTAAAAGAAAGCAAGTTTGACATGCTGGTGGAAATTTAAAGAGTATTACATTTTTAAACTAAAAAGTGTATACTGACTGCAATGAAATAAAGAGAACTCAATAAAAGTAACAAGGAAATAAAATTTGCATTTCAGACCTGCAGACATTTTTTTAGTTTTAAAGATTTAACAGTAAATATATAAATACTATTGATTTGCAAATTATTAATGGTTAATAGGTCCTCCATTTGTGCTAAATCTGTCTTATTAGAATTGATATATATTCACTCAAAAATTGTCGCCTGTATATATCTAAGGAAAGAAAGTTAAGTGATGTATAATTTTTTTTCGTGTTCGTTTATGTCTGTATATACATAATGTACTATCAAATGAGTTGTAATAACGTCTTATTTGCTTGTTTATTCACGATACCTGATGAAATATGTATATATGTAGGTTCTTTTTGAACGAAAATAGATTTTTCACGGGAACATCGGATTAACCGGCCACGGTCTCGGTCCCACTAGACCGGTTAGGAGTGTTCTACTATAATTGAAGATACAAGTAACAATACAAGTTACAAATACAATTTTGTGCCGATATTCATTACTTCGACAGTTATTAAAGTTTTTGGGTTGAGTGCCTCTCCAATCCACCAATGAGTTTTGAATTTACAATTAAAATTTCGTTCTTGTCGAAATTCAGATTCATTTTTCATATATTGTTATAGTTACATTCAGTGACGGATTAAGCATCTGCGGGGCCCTAGGTGATTGCAAATGTAGGGCCCCCCTATTTTTAACCCCCCCCCTTTAAAGTTAGCTATCTCGTTTTAATAGCACCCTTTCACCTGAGATGTACCTATTTTAAGGGTCGCTCTCTGCAAACTAACTTAGTTCATAACTAGACCTGACGATGGTGTAAGGCCGAAACCGGTAGTTATATATCGCTCACCGGCGGCAATAGTGGCACATCTCAAAAATAGCAAAAAACGTACTAATTCTTGTACCAAAACTTGAATTTAATGCGCTTTCTTGCAAGAATACTGGCACAAAGGTAGTTGCCATACTTTCCGCGGGGTGGCGAATGTGTCGGTACGGCATTCCACAAATTTCGTTTAAAAGCTGCAACAAAACCGGCACATTTCCAATGTGTCCTCTGACTTTGGTAAGAGACGTCACTTTGTGTGTGCGCAATAGTGGCCCTTCTCAATTGTGTCGGAATAGCATCAGTGAATAGCATCAATTTATTTCGGAAATAGTGACACATTTTGAGTTATGCCAATATAGACTTTCGTTTTTGTTTGTTTTTCTTAAATGTGTCACTATAAACGGTGGGTTCTGTTTATTTTTCTTACTTGTGCCAGTATAGATTTTATATTTCGTTTTTTTTTCTTAGTTGTGCCAGTTTAGACTGTGTTTTGTTATTTATATGTTTTTGTTGTGGCATAAAGACAGTGTGTTTATTTTCAATATGGATTACAATAGCCGGGGTCAGAACATGTTATCAATGATAGGAGTTAGGTAATGTATTTTACATCAAGGTATTTTTTAGCATTATTCATTTCACAAAATCCCTGTTCTGCTACAGATCAAAATTATCGACAATTTTACAGTGTCGGATCTTACGCAAAAAGGGCTTGGATCTGTAAATTGTTACATGTGGCACAAAGGTGAAGGTAAACGGGGAGCAGTTGAGATAGGCACGTGCTTGTTGCACTATTTGAAAGAAAAGGCTGATGCTCCTAATACCCACGAACTTGAGATTGTATTATATTCAGATAATTGCGCTGGCCAACAAAAAAACAAATTCATCATTGCTGCTTACCTCTACTCCGTGGCTAACTATAACATAAAGGCAATTACCCATAAATATCTTGCCATACACAAAATGCAGACGATACCGTTCATTCCTTAATAGTAAAACATAAAAAGATCACTAAAATCTGGCCCTATTTACACCCCATCACAATACGTACCATTAGTGCAAACGGCTAAAAAAAGTGGTAAGCCCTTCATTGTTATAGAAAGGACCCATGACGACTTCTTTGATTTAAAAAAATTAACTGAGCGAACTTGTCACAAGTTTAGCAAAAATTCTATGGGAGAAGACTTCAAGCTCAGTGATGCTACCATACTCAGACTAGAGAAGGAGCACTTAGACTGTTTTTTCTATAAAACTTCTTTCAAGGACGTTGATTTCAAGATTGTCAAAATAAACGAAAGACGCACAAGAACAGCACTTTCTCCTTTACCTGCTTCCCAATAAAGAGAGCTTACAGTAACACAATACCAATCACAAAAAAAAAAAAATACGATGACCTTATATATTTATTACGAACCAATGCAATTAAAAAAAGTCACAGCCATTTTTATGATAGTTTAAGTTGTGAAGAAAAAGGACAATAATTTAAACATTGGTTAGAATAAGTTTTCATTGAAAGAGCTAACCATAACAAGTAGCTACTATAATCTTTATTTGAAGCCTAAAACATGTACTGTTGTGTATTATTTTTGACTATTGTATTTTTCTAAATAAAGTAAAACTATACGAACCGTCTGCTTTTATTTGGAACATATGAAACAAACTATTTCCATCTTATCCAAATGGCACAAAATACGTTTTTATTTAAATCTATTAATATTAGTTTAATCAATAGTGGCACATCTATTAAATTTCGCCATTTTGAAAAGAAAATTGTAGAACGTAATATAATCGATCAATAAGGAATACGAAAACAAACCAGTAATCATAACAAAACTTAAAATGTTTGTTGATATTATTGTTATTTATATCAATGTAAATTACTATGACTAGTAATCTTCATTTCCTCCAAGATACCTATTTTTGAGTTGTGCCACTATTTCCGCCGGTGAGCGATATATTTATATCTTTAGTGGAATAGACAATATTTCAAAAATAAGTTTGTTTTATTTATTTAATAGTCTATTGTTTTGGGATGAGACATTTTTAACCCATTGTTGCTAATAGCTTTTAATACCTTTTTTGGGAAAACTGAAAACACATTGTGAAAAATAAAAAAGCCGATTTGTTTTTTTATTTTAAAAAAAATCATGCTTAATAGGGGGCCCCTCATACCTTTTATTGGGAAAAATAACTCGGGTCAAATTCCTTGTCAAATTTGACCTGAATTATTTTTCCCAAAAGCGTGTAAAATCATTTTAAAAGTGACAAGTTTTTTTTTTTTTTTTTTTAGACATTGGGGCTTCCAGCATCGGGGCCCCTTTATCATCGGGGGCCCTAGGCACCTGCCTAGGTTTGCCTATTGGTTAATCCACCACTGGTTACATTGTTTTCTTTCTTTTCTATATCTCGCACATTGGGACCTGATGATGGGACGTAAGAACGTCCCGAAACATCGTTGGGATAAAGACACTTTCGTTTTTTTTGAAAAATAGTTATCTTAATTTTTATTAAATTGAAAAATGTGTCTACTTCGTGTCTTGTATTAATTTTTTTTTTATATACTCATATATTTTTAAGTATTTGTTTAATTACTGTTACTTATATCGTTGGTGAGGTCCATTCGGTAAAGTTGTCATGACACTGGCACACATCCGACCTCCACTCTTTAAATAAAAAACTGGGACAAATGGGGCTCTGCAGAGGGGGTTTGTTGGGGGGTAGGGTGGAACGAAAATGGCCTTTTAAAATTTTTTTTAGTTATTAGTTTGGTAATAGTGTCGAAAAGTTGCCTTTTAAGTTCAAAAAGAATTTAAAAAAATTTGGTTGCAATACTACAACATCTTGAGGTGCCGCAAAGAGCTTAAAGTTTGTAAAAAAATTGAAAAATTTTAAACTTTGATAAATTATTTTTTATGAATTTCTCGTACATATAATGTTACAAAAGATGGTTTTAAATACATAGTAATAGAATAAGCATTAGAATTGGAAAAAATTATTAATTATAAAATATAATAAAAAAAAAAATATTTTGTAATGTCAAACTTTGTATTTCTTACTTCTGTATCCTTAATGATTACAAATGTTACAGCTGCAAAATGTTTGTTTCTACTTCATTGCCACATTAAACTGGTCCTTGCGGCACCTCAAGACGTACTCCAATATTTTTCATATTTTTAATTTATCTTATCTACACTAAAAGGCAACTTTTCTGCGCTATTCCATATTAAAAATCACATAGTCGAGACACGCAAAAATCTTTGAAAAAGTTCCAAAAAAGTGTATTTTTATGAAACTTTAAGGTCCTTGCGGCACCTCAAGACGTACTCCAATATTTTTTATTTATCTTATCTACACTAAAAGGCAACTTTTCCGCGCTATTGCAAATTAAAAATCAATGTGATTTTTTCGTTCCACCCTATTGGGGGGCCACCTGTAAGATTGGGATATCCCTTGAGGGGGTGGTTAGTCACCCTTCTAGGAGCGGAGGTAGCTCTATGAGTGGGAGGAGGTTCCAGGAGCGGGCTAGCGGTGACGTTCTCTCCTCTCACACTCTCTCTCCCCCACTCCTTCCCTCAGATATAAGGCCTTTCGCTATTCAACTCGCGACTAGTGGCCCCGCCATGTCAGCCCGATTAACATGTTCGCAACTCTTGGTTCATTCCGTCTTCTAACTCTCGTAGCGATCTTCACTTCAGCCTACGCCCTCCATATACCACACTATCTTAAGGTAAACAAGTGTTCATTTATTTACTTATTACTTTAAAAAATCTACGTAATTAAATGTATACAATTATTAATTTATTTTTGTTAAGTCCAATTTGGAAATATGAGTTTTGAGCACCTTCTACTCAAATTACCTCAACATTTATTTCACATACATTGGAGTATGGCCTGTTGGTTTGCTGAATCACATTCATAGACCGAGGTTTTTATTAATTGTAAATGCATCATAACTAATTTAAAACTAGCTTACCTAACAGCTGAGATTGTAACATCGCTGCTGTACATGGCTTTCTGCAGTACGAATTAATCTATTAATTTTTCGCTCCCCCGCCAAAAACAGTCTAACGTTTGCGCTAAAATTCAACAGTTGACATAAATAGTGGCTCCTAAATCCTCTATTAAATTTTGTGTCGATAAATGCATTACACCGTCTTTGAATTGAGCCCCCTCCCCTGAACCCGCCTTCCCTTCGGCCGATATCGCTGACATTTGACAGGTTATGTCCTCATTGGGTTTTGACTTTAAATATGAAATTTCATGTCGATAAATTCATTAAAGCGGCAGTTATTGTTTTTTTTTAGTTGTGCCCCCTCTGATCCCCCCCTTCCCTTCTGCCGATTCCGCTAAAAATTAATAAGTGTCATCGATTATTAAATTAATTAAATTAATAAATGTCGATTTATTCATTACAACGGCAGTTATTAGAGTTTTTGAGTTAAGCCTCTCCCTACTCCCCCTCCCCTTTGGTCGATTTAGCTGAAACTCTACAAGTGTTGTACGTATGGGGTTCTGGTTACACATGTAAAATTTCGTGTCGATAGATTCATTCCCCTTCTCTTTGGTCGATTTGGCTGAAAAACTATAGTTGTCGTCGTTAGAAGGATCTGAATTCACATACAAAATTTCGTGTCGATACATTCATTCTATCGGGAGTGTTCACACACACACACACACACACACACACACACACACATAGACCGACACAAACAAAGAGATTTTTTTTTTTCATAATTGGAATCTAGAGGTCAGAAAACATGAAATTCGAATTTTTGACCGACTACATAACATCCCCTAATATTTTTCATGTACATGCAGTACATTTTTTAATGTTAATGTATGAAGTCATGTGTTGATACAGAATCACCGGCACATCTTCACAGTTACCTATAATGTTTGTTTTGTGTGAAATAATATTAAATTTAGTCACTTTTTATGGGTGATTGTAAGCAACCTACCAACGGTCTGTAGTGCACTTAAAAATTAATGTATGACGGCAGTCATTCTTGTTTTAGTAACTGAGTGTGAAAGTAGTCACCTAATAATTAATGTAACCAACAGTTTACTAAAGTATTAAATGTTATTACTTTTAGAATATTCTCTTCTCAGCTATAAGAAGTATAGTGCAAGTTGTGTAATCGGTCAAAAATTCGATGCGGTGTTTTCAACTGAATTTCATGTTTTTCGATCTCCTGGATCCGAAAATGAAAAAAAAATTCTGTTTATCAGTGTGTGTGTCTGTCGAACTCCCGATAGAATGAATATATCGACACATTTTATATGTGTATCCAGAACTCTCTAAGGACGATACCTATTGATTTTCAGCCAAATGGCAGGGGGATTATGGAAGAGGCGTAACACAAAAACTATAATAATTGTCATTGTAATGAATGTATTGACACGAATATTCATATATGAACATTCGTGTCAATACATTGACTATTGATTCTCAGCCTTTTAGGACGATACCTATTGATTTTCAGCCAAATCGACCAAAAGGTAGGTGGATTATGGGGGAGGCTTAACACAAAAACTATAATAATTGTCATTGTAATGAACGTATTGACACGAGATTTCATATGTACATCTAACCCCAGACGGTCGATTGGCTTTTGGGAGTAATTCCGAGGGATTAATTCTTGCTGGGAAAGTACCTAAGCCGGTGATTCATTTTTTAAAATGCAACATGAGTTTCTGACTACATTTTCTTTTTCTGTATTTGTCTATTCTTATACATTAATTATCCACTAAATATTTTGGAAATAAATGTAATAACACTTTTCATACATTTGATGTAATTTCTCCCGACACATGATCTAATTTAATAATTTCACCATACTTCAGTGGTGACTTTCCACAATCACCAATATAAGTAGGAAATGAAAACGTTTTCGCAACTTTCACCAATTTACTTGAAAATCACTGGTGATTGCTTCCGGGAGGAGGCAGACGGGAACCGGATAAACTGTCATGATTTCCGATGACCAAAATATCAAAAAAGTTTGTGCACGCAATAAATTTAACGGATTTTCGCGGTATGTATTCACAATTTATTTTTTTCTCCCCTCATGACATTTTGTATTGGTACATTGGCCAGGAAAATATACTAATTAGCTGACGCTGATTGAGGTTTATGAACTGTTTTTGACTGAAAATAACGGATTTGAATGTTCAGGTGGAATTCAATTTTTTTTTAAAGATATCTGGTTAACTTGATCTTTCTCTTTATGAAAACGATTTTTGTGAGTTAAAAAAAAAAATCAGAATAAACGTAGCTGCACCGCAAACTAACATATCTAAATCGGCGTCAAATAGCGTCATTTCACGTAATGCCGGTTTATACTGGTATACTGAAATGAATTGAAAATTACCTTAATTAACTTGATCCCCCCCCCTCACCCCCCCCCCCTTTAGGCCAAAATGACAACATTAGGACCACTTTTGGCTAATATAAATATTGAATTCGTAATCAGCGACCCAAAAAACATTCATTTAATTTGCAAAAATCCGTTAACAAAAACTTGGACAAAAAAAATTAAATTTTTTTAAAAATTTTCACGGGGTTTGAGCAGCTGTAAATTGGCATATAATACCTTGATTGTGAAACCCGCAGTTACAAATATTAGCTTTTACAAATATTTTGCACCTAGTTTCATCCAAATTGATCAAAAATTGAGCGGGGGCTCGAATTTTGAAAATCAAAACTCATAAATTTCACACTGTGCGCCGGTAGCTCAGTGGTATGCGTGCTTGCCTTCTGAGCTCAAGATCGTGGGTTCGAAACCCAGCCGAGGCCCATGGGACGTTATGCGATGTCTCCCAAGCCTGTACGATGTCAGGTACTCGTTAAAGACCCCTGCCCTAGGTGAATAAAAATTTAGGGTAGGCAAAATTTAGGACTCTCACGGTAGAGTCGGACTCATGTCCACCAGAGCGACGAAAGAGCGCTCTGGTAGTAGGCGATATGATCTCGTAGTTAAAGCCCGGCATGAGTCATAATAAGTAACTATAACGTCAAAGTTAAAGGAGGTGATACATGGACACAGCCTTGAATCGAACTAACAAAAATTACATAAAAACATAAAAGTCGTCTGAATCACCGGCTATATACTTCCCCAGCACGAATTAATCTATTTATTTTTCGCTCTCCCTCCAAAGCCAATCGACCGTTTGGCCTATAACTCAATATTTGACCTACATAGTGGCTTCTGAATCATACTAAATGATGTGTCGATATATTCATTACATCGGCAGTTATCATGGTATTTGAATTGAGCCCCTCTTCTCTGATCCCCCTCCCTGCGACCGATTACGCGAAAAATTAATAGGTGCCATTCTTACGCGGTTTTGAATTTAAATATAAAATTTCATGTTGATATATTCATTACATCAGTTGTTATTGGGATTTTTACATTGAGCATCCTTTGATTCCCATTTTGTCCGATTCCGCTAAAAATTAATAGGTGTCGTCATTATAAGACTTTGAATTTACAAATAAAATTTCGTCTCAATACATTCACAACGACAGTTATTTTTTGTGGTAAACTTCCCCCTTAATACCCCCTTTCCTTTGATCGATTTGGCTGAAAATCAATGGGTGTCTTTCGAGGGTTCTGGATTGTGATAAAAAGCTTTTTTATTACCATATTTCCTGTAGAAATTTGATCTCTTTTCTTTATTTAAATTTTGATTTCTATAGTAGTTTTTCGAAAATGGCCCTAAAAAAATATTATCAATAATTTATGACGTGCAATTTTTAAGAAAGTACACGTATACAACAAAAAAATTTCATTTAACAAAGCTTACACTTGGATTTACAAAGAGATACCAATTTTATAATAATTTTAAATAATATTAATTTCTAATCCAAAGGTTTTTTAAATGATATTACTGGGCCAACAGGGAAGATGAATAGAATAGAATTTTATTAGGACAAATAATTGGGTTATTTTCTTTATTTACATATTTTAATTTTAAAAAAATAAACATTAAACAAACAAAGCAAAAGAAAAAACAATAGAACAAAATCATAAAACTTAATACTTAAAACTATTCTTTTTGTTTGGGCATTTTGAAAAATATAAATGATTAATTGTACCTTCTTGACGTCTCTACCACACAATCCAGAGCTTGACTATTTTCACATCTCAACTTCACCCTTAGTCAACTTACATATAATTGTTCAACTTCACAAAATAAAAAAAAAAACATCTCAATTTCAAGTCCACTGTTCAAGAGCTAGCTCACGACTCATCTTTCTATTTATTTCACAGCTGTTCTTTTAAATTTAATTTTTTTGATGTCCCTTGTTTTTTTTTAAGACCTTTATATATATAATATATACATATTATATTATAATAAAAAAATTACTTTTTATATTCATAAAAAAGAATGTTCCGTAGTTTACATCAAAGGATACACATACAAAATTTCATGTCGATAGATTCATTCTATCAGGAGTTATCGTGTTTACAGACACAGACAGAAAGTATTGTTCATTTTTGGAATCAGGATGTCGGAAAACATGAAATTCCGTTGAAAACAACATCGAATTTCTCACCGATTACTTTGGTAGGCAATTTTTTTTATAGCTAGGAAAGAAAAATCGCCAAATACTGTTATTTTGAATACAACAGTTACGCTGTCTGATTGACGCTAAAATCGCGAACTGATTGACGCTAAAATCGCCAATCTAAAATGACGGAAAAATTTAGTTGAATAAAGTAATTTTTAATTTATTTTAGTATATGCCATATGCTGAAATAAATTAAAAATTACTTTATTGAACTACATTTTTCCGTAACTATTGACTATTCAAAATTACAGTACTTGTCGATTTTACTTCTCTAGCTATAGGATATAGATATGCCATCACTATATGCCATCATTATGTGAAATGATTAAGGACGACACCTAATGATTTTCAACCAAAGCGGCCAAATGGAAGGGAAAGCAGGGATCAGAGGGGACTCGACTCAAAAGCCCTAATAACTGCCGATGTAATGAATGTATCGAGTGAAAATATAGTCTGAGGATTGTATGTCAGTCAACTACATATTTTTAGTTCAAACGGTCCATATGTTTTGGTGGAAGAGCGGAAACTTAATTGATTATATCGTTCTGGGGAAGTACATTGCCATGTTATTATATTATTAATTAGTGTTATTGTATTAATAAGAAGGAGGAGAGATCAGGCTTGTGGTAGAATAAAACAACTTGTGGAATTTCTGCCAAGCTTTCGGCACTTTGTGTACCTTCTTCAGGGCCTGTATTGACATATATAAAATATTTTGCGTTATGTACTTATGTAGATATGAATAAAGGACATGACAAATGTGATTATTTGGTTGTTTCCGGCATTTTTTCTCCAGAGGTGTCTTCTTATTTTTTTCTTTGGACAATATTTCGGGACAATTACAGGTCCCTTCTTCTGGTCACTATGAACTGTTCATAAATGTGATTAAACCAATAATCAACAATAAATAATAAGCATGAAAACAAACTGAAATATTATATTTACACAGAAAACAATATAAACTAAATCTCCATTTCAATAAAATATTTCAGTTTGTTTTCATGTTTATTATTTAATGTTAATTATTGGTTTAGTCACCTCTATGTCATCTCCTTTATTCATATCTACATACATTACAGCAATATATGTTACATATATCAATACAGGCCCTGAAGAAGATACACTCAGTGCCGAAAGCTTGGCAGAAATTCCACAAGTTGTTTTATTCGACCATAAGCCTGATCTCTCCTCTTATTAAGTTAAAGTCCGGCTTGAGTCACAATAACTAACCAAGGAACATTTCAAGGACAAAGAAAAATATGTTAATACCTTTGACTCCTTTCTGCCCAACAGACAATGGTGTTTATTTTGATAAAGGAACCTACCCACAGTCTCAGTTAAAAAGCTAATCTTGAACAATTTTTAGTTTATTGGGTGCGGTTTTAAAAAAATTGCGCCATAAATTCCTTCGTGGAGTGAAGTTATTCAGAAAATTTATATTGGGTAATAAACTGAATAACATTTTTAAAAAATATTTTCATTACTAATGTCAATATTTGTATTATATTTTATTGGATATTACTTATTATATATAATATTATTATTAATTAGTATTATTATATTATTAATTAGTGTATTATTAAGGTGAACAACTATTTTTTTACAAACGGAGTATGAACGGAATTTCATTGGATATGGTGATTGAGGTTGTGAAAAAAACATTAAGTCGCAACCATTCGGCTATATATTTTTAAAAAAATAATATAAAAGTTAATAGAAATTTAATTATTTTTTATACCTACATAATTTTAATTCTTGAAATCATATTTTCCTTTTGAATTAATTTTTTTCGATAGTTCTAAATTTTCTTCTAAGAGCGCACTTATGACAGAACAACTTGCGTCTCGCATGTTGAATTTTACCGTTAAAACTGCAGCTAGTGTTTCTGCAGATAATTGTGATTTTTCACTGCTCCAGTATTCATTTGCAAGGGAAAATACCCTCTCCATAGCAGCATTAGTGCAGGTTGCACACATTGCAAATTTAATAAATAATTTCAAATTTTTATGAGGAATATTCTCTTGTTTAAAATGTGAAAATATTTTTACCCACCTTTTATATTTATTAATGGAGCACAAAGAAGTACAAAAAACTGCAAAGAAGTATTTTTGGAGTACGGTTTTTAAAAGGAGTACAAAACTCCCTAAAGAGTACAGTTAGTTATTGTGACTCATGCCCGGGCTTTTAACTACATGGCGAGGTCATATCGCCTACTACCAGAGCGCTCTTTCGTCCTTCTGGTGGACGTGAGCCCGACTCTTCTGTGGGACTCCTAAATTCTTCCTTCACTAAATTTTTATTCGCCTAGGGCAGGGGTCTCTAAACGTCCCATCCGAAGTTTTATTTTACCTCCCAGATTTCTTCCCTTCCCAGGCTTCGAACCCACAATCTTGAGCTCAGAAGGCAAGCACGCATACCACTGAGCTATCGGCGCCCTCTAAAGGAGTACAGTTTGTCACCTTAGTATTATGAGATATTGTTGTCGTGTGACGTGGCTATAGAATGTACCTAGGTACATGGGTCCTTATATATCTAAGGATTACACAAATGACAGGCTGTACTCTAAATTGGGTCATCCTTTAGATAACGGATTGTAATCCTTCCCCATTAAAACTTACAACTATATCCGCCTTCCGAGGGTTACGCAAAATTCTCACAAACAAATGACTAGAAATATCCATTAAAAAGTAATAGACAGTACTATTGCATACAGATCATGGCTGAGTATAAAAGACAAAGCAGCAGAGGCTTGTTGGCTAGTTGTAAGTCAGAAAGCAGCAATAAGACACGCAACTAGAAAGGAATGAATATAAAAAGTAAAGTAATTTGAGTACTTAGCACTCAAGTAGTAATCAAGTTCATATGAAGGTAAAATAAGTACCGCATAAATTACTCATGTATCAACCCAAACAATATAAGAACCGTCAAATGAGTAACTTGAAATACAAGTTTAGTAATAAAATACATAAGTCAATTAAATAAAATGAAAATTACTCATGTATCAACCCAAACAATATAAGAACCGTCAAATGAGTAACTTGAAATACAAGTTTAGTAATAAAATACATAAGTCAATTAAATAAAATGAAAATTACTCATTTAATTATTCAATTAAAATTAGGATCCAATGAAAATGACTCCTGCTAAACGCACAATCAGTCAATTTTTTTCCAAAAAACAAAAACTGAAGCTACATTGCATCAGTGAAAATACAACAGAAAGCTGATCCCACAACTTTATTTTCCAATTTTTTTAATGTTAAAAAAAACTTTCCTAATTTAGGAGAACATTTTTTTGAAATCCTTCATTCTGCTTAAGAAGATAATTTTCAGAAGTAATTAAAAATGGCGATTCAGGAAGATGAAATACATTATACATTTTATGCGAGGAGTGTCCATGAGAGTAAGAAAACTATGGATTTTCAGCCAAATTGACCAAAAAAATGAGAAGGTTCTAGAGGGAGAATTAAAACTTAGTTGATTACAGATATTTTGAGCTGGAGAATTTCACTGCAGGGGATTCCCCGACGACTTATGGTGTGTGATTATAAAATACTATGCGTGTCCCTGCGTTAATTGATGGGGTTAGAATCAAAATGGTCCAAGTGAAATTTTTGAAACATTTTCGTTAAGTGCATAATCGGGTACAAAAATGATAGTTCTGTTCAGGAAAAAAGTTGTACAAATGAAATCCTAGCCAGTGCTGAGATCTAGTGGCGAATCACTTATTCCATTTTGGTGACATGAACAAGTAACTTAAACATATCAATAGTGACCTCGAAATTGAGATTTTTATTCAATTTTATGGTTTGCTAACAGCAACTTTCTTCATAAAAGCAGAGGACAAAATATTTCCGGTTTCGATAAATTATAGAATTTTTAAATCAGTTAAGAAATTAATGCACAGTTTTTCAAAGTTTTAAAAATGTCACTTAGACCACTTTGATTCTAACCCCGTCAATTGTGAATGATTCTTTATTGTAATTATTTAAATTATGTGTAATAAAAATATTTGTACTTATCTAGTATTAGCTGTTTGAAGTATGTCAATGTTAATCGGATATTAATTATGTTATTTGAAATGAATTGATTCTTACTTACTGACTAACCCACTTCCATCTTTATTTATTATATAAATAATCGTGTCACTTATAATCCACTTTATAATAGCAATTAATAAGTGTAATTTATTTTTCATCTCTTCTATTTGAAAATATATGAGTGATATATACTAAAACCATTTTTCCGGTTGATATTTATTTTTATAAACATTGATTTTGGTCTGGGAATTCCTGTAATTATCTTTTTTAAGAAGTGTGAACAACAGAAGAAAATGTTGGCCATGGCTAAATCCTTCTATAAAAAACACAATGTGGGATCCGGGTTGTTGGTTACCGTTACATGTTACTAAAGGAAATGTGTTATTTTTGATGTGAAACGTCAACATTTGTTGAGTGGCTTCGTCTGATTGCCTAAGATGAAAAGTTGTCGGTGAATCACCGGCAATAAACTTCCCCAGAACAAATTAATCAATTGACTTTTCGTTTCACCTCCAAAACCAGTCAACCGTTTGCGCAAATATTCAACAGTTGAGTTACATAGGGACTCCTAATTTTGTGTCGATAAATTCATTACATCGGCAGTTATTAGGGATTTTGAATTGAGCCCCCTCCCCTAAACCCTTCATTTCCTTCAGCCGATATAGCTGAAATTTGACTTCAAATATGAAATTTTATGTCGATATATTCATTACAACGACAGTTACTGGGATTTTTGAGTTGAGTCCCCTCTGATCCCCCCTTCCCTTCTGCCGATTCCGCTCAAAATTGATAAGTGTCGTATTTATAGGGTTTTAAGTTCACATATGAAATACGAGGTGTATTCAAAAAATAAAGGGAATGTTCAGTTTTTGAAAAGAATTTTATTTATTCGCTTACATCAATGTTATCCCCTTCAAAATAGTCCCCATTAGATATTATACACTTATGCCAGCGCTTCTTCCAATCCCCGAAACACTTCTGGAACTCGATCTTTGGGATAGCATTTAGCTTTTAATCTCATCGGTTCTCTTTATTGTTGGGAACAGAAAAAAGTCACACGGAGCCATGTCTGGCGAACATGGAGGCTGGGGCATCATTACAGTGTTGTTGTTGGCCAAAAATTCACGAACAAGCAATGAAGTGTGAGCAGGTGCATTATCGTGGTGCAAAAGCCATGAATTGTTTCCCCACAAATCCGGCGTTTTTTTCGAATTGCTTCACGCAAACGGCGTTGCACTTGTAGGTAGTACTCCTTCTTGATCGTTTGACCTTTTGGCAAGAACTCATGGTGCACTATGCCGTTAAAATCGAAAAAAAACAGTGAGCATGACCTCCACATTCGACCGCACTTGTCGAGCTTTTATAATACTCGTAAACCCTAGTTTTACTCATAGCAGACTCACCAAAAGCAATATTTAACATTTCTAAAACTTTGCTGCACTTTATTCCATTCTTATAGCAAAATTTAATTCAAATTCTCTGATTCATTTTGTAAACAAATAAATAATCGCCGATCGTACCAAAACACATGAAACCTGTTTGACAGCTGACAGCAGACTAAACATCCGGTTTGGCTAACAATGTACAGATACTTTTCAGACATGTTTACCAACACAACAAAAAAATCGCGCTAATTGGACTAATACAACCCACGAAATTACAAAATTCCTGTTACTTTTTGAACGCATCTCGTATTACGTCGATATATTTATTTTTTATTCATTACAACAGCAGTTATTAGACTTTTCGAGTTAACTCTCCCCCTCATTTCCCCCTTCCCTTCGGTCGATTTGGCTGAAAAATAATGGGTGTCGTCGTTAGAATTTTCTTAATTCACATATAAAATTTCGAGTGTTATCGTGTTCATAGAACCCCAGACAGATAGGTACACAGAGAGACAGAAATGTTTCTTTCACATTTGGAATCTAAAGGTCGGAATACATGGAATTCCGTTGAAAATTCCGCATCGAATTTTTGACCGATTACATAACTTCCCCTATACTTCGTATAGCTGGGCAAGTAAAAGACCAGAACACTTTGTATTTCATGCAGAAAAAGCCCCCAGGGCCAGGTAAAGAAATTTATCACACTACCACCCCCTCTCTTATGATTACCGGACATCGTATATGCTCTGGACCTACGCTTAACGTTCCATCCCTCATGTGACTATCGACACAAAATTATCTATGAGGTTTGAGATGGCCCTAAGTAAGATACCTATCGATTTACAGTCAAATCTTGGTTTTAGAGGGAGCGCACACTCTTAGTTTATCAATTTGCGCTGAGGAAGTACATTGCTGGTGATTCACCGACAATTTTTTTTAAATTTTAGTTTGAGCTAATAAGGGAGGAAATCCATTCAGAAACTAAAAAATCATTACTTTAATTTACTTAAGAATACAAACAGCGTTTTAGGTTAAAGAGAGAACAATTTTAAAACAACAACAAACAAATGTTGTTTCTTAGTGTGATAAATAACATGTTTTAAACTTCACAAAGTGTACTTTTGATATAATAATGATAATGTAATGTTTATTGATTGTGACAGAAGTTCCCCATATAGTACCGGTGAAAACAACGTCGATCTTGATGAACGAACGAAATTAGCGTCTCTCTTGCTAATGATGACTCAATTCAGAAACCCTGATAACTCCCGAAGTAATGAGTGAATCGCCATGAAATTTATTTTGAGGATTCAGTTCCAAATTTCTAATGTAAGTCAACTATTGATGTTTAAAATAAATAAAAACAAAAAACTTGTTTAAATTTTATATTTTTGTGGAAGAAGGCACCGGTAGCTCAGTGGTATGCGTGCTTTCCTTCTGAGCTCAAGATTGTGGGTTCGAAACCCGACCGAGGTCCTTAGTTTATTTTATCTGGGAGCTAGCTTTCCACTATATCGACATAGATCGCACAAATGTATTCGGGTATTGATTTTTAGATAAAACAGTTGATTGACTCATGCTACTTAAGTATATTGCCAGTGATTTACCGACGATTTTTTTGTTATACCGTTTATCTCAATAATCGTAACTCATGAAATAATTAAAATGTTCACTCTTGTTTCTTATAATAAATAAAATATAATTTGAACACCTTTAGAAAAAAAAAAAAATTGCAGCAATGCCGCCCCCTGATGTCGTGACCCATAGGCGGCTGCCTAGTTGGCCTGTATGGTCCTGACCGTGTTCATTGTTAGACTTATTGCCTTGGCTATTCTATATTTCTCAAGTGCAATTACCCGTTCCTGTAATTTTTTTTTTTTTTTTTAATTATTACTCTATTATTACTTCATTTTTAATTAAATCTAGTAACTTACGATATTTGTGATATTTTATATAAATAATTGAAACAAACCAAAGGTTTTTTTTCTCGTCTGATGTTTGTAGTATTCCTTTGTCTAAAAAAAAATAAGTGTGAAATTAAAAAAAAAAATTCTATAAATTCGTTTTTATTTCACAGCCTAATAATTAGCTTGAATATTAATTAAAAATTAAACAAATTAATGGTAGGTTATTTTTTTTAGTGATTGGCGGGGTGAGAAGGCAGGGCAGGGGGGGGGGGGGGGGATCTCTCGAGCCCCCGCGGCCCTCCCTGCCCCTATTAAGTTGGAGGGATGGCGATGACAGAGAACCGGGGTGTTTCGAGGGGTCTCGAGTTGAAGGGCTTTTATGTTGATATTTTATCTTTATTATTATGTTTCATGTTTTTGTTTATTATTATTTAAATTTAATATTTTCTCTTTGTTTTGTATATATTATATTAGTTGCATAGAGACCATTATTATTCATTATTATTTTATTACCTATATATATTTTTTTTTACCTATTATTTTGTACATATCACTGCTTTCGATGTTTTTTTTTCTTTATTACTATTTTATTTTTTATTAATTTTTTTTGTTTTATTATTATTATCTTTTATACATATATTTTTTTAAATTTTATTTATCATTCTTTTCTTATTTTTCATTTTTATTTCATTTTTTAAATGTATCTCATCAAATTTACTTATGGTTTATACCGATTGTAAATATTCAAAATTAAGAATTATTAAATTCAATGAAACAAATGGTGAGCTGTTAAACACCCCATTGTGCCGTGCCATTTGTGAAACGTAATTAGGGTGTGCTGAGCTATAGTTAACAGATGTCGTCTGGCACGACGAAGAGAAGCGGCCGACACCCGCGGCTGGATCCGAGGAGGTCTCGCGTTCACCAACGTCCACTTTCAATCATTTTGCTTGACCGCATCGTTTATTAAGAAAATAGGCTCCGTGCTGAAGCCTAATAAGTTCACTTGTCGGACGACTGTACGACATACAAAGGTCCAGGTAGACGGGCCGAAGGGCATAATAAATCATCTCAAGCTGACTATAGCTGTCAATACTAGTTTTACATCTCCCGCTATATGAAGTACAAGCAAGTTATGTAACCGGAGAAAAAATACATTTTCAACGGAATTTCATGTTATCCGACCATTCCAAATATATAAAAAAAATTCTGACTGTGTGTCTGTGAACACGATAACAGAATGAATTTCGAAATTTTATATATGAATCCAGAACCCCCTAACGACAACACCTATAGATTCCTAGCCAAATTGACCAAAGGAAAGGAGGCGACTAGAGGGGAGGCTTAACACAAAAACTCTAATAACTGCCAATAGAATGAATGTATCGACATGAAATTTTACATTTAAAGTCAAAACTCAATGAGGACATAACCTGTCAAATTTCAGCGATATCAAGGGAAGAGGCTCAATTTAAAAACCCTAATAATTGCCGATGTAACTAATTTATCGACACAAAATTTAGTGTAAGGATTTAGAAGCTCCTATGTAAATCAACTGTTGAATATTAGTGCAAACTGGTTTTGGAGGGAGAGCGAAAAGTTAATAGATTAATTCGTTCTGGGGAAGTACATAGCCGGTGAATTATCGACGACTTTTTCATATATTTTTTAAATGCGTCAATTTTTTGTAAAATATTACAGTTACTTTTATTTATTTGTGTTCATCTCCATCCTGATATTATTTGAAATTATAACACAATTAGTTCAAATTATATCGAATTTATGGAGCAAGCTATTATTTATAATTTTTAGCTTCATTATATTTTATTGTTTTCATTCTTCACTCAATCGAATATCTTATATTGGCTTGACAGACATCCTTATGTTGGAAACACTAGGCAAACTAAAAGCACGTCACAGAGTAAATCATATTACGTGAACTACCCATTTTTTTTTGTGTGTGAGCAAGTATTTAGAAAATTCTATGCATGAAAAAATTCATTTTTAGGCCTAGCAAGCAATTCACAAGAAAAAAGCCTTTTAAATTATCTGGAATTTGTATGTATATGTGAAAACAAAATCATTTCCCCGTGGCGTCATCTTGGCGAAAATTGGCCAAGGAGCAGGTCCGATGAAAGACTTATAGATGGTCCTGCTCCAGTCTCAGTTATTCTGCTTCAGCCACAGTTATTGCTTTCTGCCACTTCTAAATTTTGAATTGTAATACGCAGTTTTCGCGATCAATTTAAATAAAATTATTAAATTTGCATATTAGAATCGACTACAAGAAACCATAGGTAAATTTGTTGACTGTGTGACTACCATGTATAAATATAAAACAATAAGGACAATAATAATATAAATAAAGTGTGTTCAAAATAATAAATAAGGGCAAAATAATCATAAAAAAATATAAAATAAAATAAACTGTCATTAAAAGTAAAATACATAAAGAAAATTATCAAATTAATTTTAAGGTAATTTTTCACCGACATTTCAGTCATGTTTTTGTGCTGACTAAACGTGTCAGAGGCGCTAAAATTAGCTCAAGCTCCGTGAATTTCAAAAAAATACAGGGAAGGGGCCAGCTGCACCCCACATCCTCTGTTCCGGCAAATTTTAAAATTCTTCCAAGGGCATCAGCTTCCCCCCCCCCCCCCTCAACTTCAAAATTTTATCTCCGCCTACACTAATAAACTACATACGGTGGAAGATGTCCGGAAAAGACCGAGTGCGACAACGCCAGTAATAAAATATATTAGTACTTTACTTTACAACGTCCCAATATGTTTAAAAAAAAAAAAAAAAAAAAAGATTGAACGTAACTAGTAAGGCTAATTTTGAAATTTTTGGAATTTAATTTAATTTCGAATTGTCCAGTTAAGGCTTAACAAAAAAGAGGACGTCAAAATCGAATGATATTTACTAAAACCATTTTTTTGGTTGATATTAATTTTTATAAAAAGGGATTTCTGTCTGGAAATTAATTATCTTTCTTAAGTAGTGTGAAAAACAGAAAAAAATGTTGGTCATGGCTAAATCCTTCTATAAAAAATACAATGTGGGATCCGGGTTGTTGGTTACCGTTACATGTTACTAAAGGAAATGTGTTATTTTTGATATGAAACGTCAACATTTGTTGAGTGGCTTAGCGGCGTCGGTAAATCACCGGCAATGTACTTCCCCAGAACGAATTAATCAATTGACTTTTCGTTTCACTTCCAAACCAGTCGACAGTTTGCGCTAATATTCAACAGTTGACTTACATAGGGGCTCCCTAATCATCATACTAAATTTTGTATCGATACATCCATTACGTCGGCAGCACACAATAGCACACACCATTCAAGGAAGGTTTTACTGCACATCAGTTAGCTAGTTATTATGACTCAGGCCCAGGCGTCAACTAGGAAGTCATATCGCCTACTAACAGAGCGCTCTTTCCTCACTCTGGTGTACATGAGCCCGACTCTACTATGGGAGTCCTAAATTTTTATTCACCTAGGGTAGGGGTCTCTAATTTAACGAGTACCTGACATCGGTTTGTTCACCTCCCAGATAAAAAGGGGCCTCGGCCGATCTTGAACTTAGTAAACAAGCACGCATACCACTGAGCTACCGGCGCTCTCAATAACAATAATAAAAATATATTTTAATACAATTTGAACATTACTTTAAAAAATAAAAATAAATAATAATTAATAATTGAAATAATAAAATTAATAATAATTAAATAAAATTACCATAATTTCTGTTATTAAGAGAATTATATCTCTGGTATTTTACTAAATATTGATTTCTACAGTAGTTTCCGAAAAGGGCCCTAAAAAAATATCAAGAGTTCAAGACGTGCAATTTTTAAGAAAGTGTACGTATTTTTAAAAAAATTTCAATTAACAAACTTTTCATTTGGATTTCTAAAGAGATGTCATATTGTTTTTCTATATTTTGCAAAAATATTAAATCTAATCCAAAGGTTTTTAAATTATCTTACTGGGCTAAAAATATAGAATTTAGAGAACAAATATTGGGTATAGTTTTTTAATCTACATTATAAAATTAAAAACTAAGATTGGAACATAAAAAAAAACATTAAATTAATTAAAAAAAAAGAAATCTTATAAACTAATAAATATGAGCCATTCTTCTTTTAGAGTTATCTTGGGACATATAAACATGTAAACAAATACCTCCTGTTATTTCCACCTTTTTAGTTCACCTAAGCCTAAACACAACTCACTCCTAGTCTGTCCGTCCTACTTCACATCTCATCTCCACAACATAGACTGGTCCACTCTAATTAAAACAGCTGATGGTCGCCTTTTGTTTTTTTATTCATTGTTTGTTCTAAAACAAATGCGATTTCATATAATTATTCACCAATTTAGTTGCTTCTTTGTTTTTATATAAATAAATATAATTAATTTTTATAATATTAATAATTTGAATGTGTGTATTTTTTATACATACATATGTGGTTGGAGCCAAGTTTTCAATAGGAGTAACTATTTTCTATTTTCGCTTAAATGAAGCAAAAGTATAACAAAAACGGGTTTCAAAACGACTTTTTAGGACGGTTTGTCGCAAACTGAGCGACCTTCGAAAAAATGTATTTGAAATAAAATGTGCCTCTCTGTTTTTTCTACAACTTTTATTTGAAACGAATTTTGATTGGGTCATAAATCATGGTAAAATGGTATGGCGGTATTTATGTAAAATATACTTAGACGTTGAGGTAAAGTGGTCTCAATTTTCGTGCCAATTTCGGTCAAACTCTAATGAGATCTACGTTAACACATGTGACATATTCATTTCAAATTACAAGTTCATTGCTAAAAAAAACGTTTCTGTGATAGAGCACTCACAAACACATGGTCACACAGACAAAAATGGTCAAGACATATTCAGAAGACCTCGAAACGTATAAATTAGTTGAAAACTCAATCACGGATTCCTCCACGATTGCAATATTTTCTTATACTATGTATATAAAAAAGTGTTAAAAAATATAATAACTATAAAATAAAGTATAATATTATTATTTTTTTATTTTAGCATAATTTGATTTAATATTTCATTTTCGGTGTGTATCTATGCATCTAAAATATAGTCTAAATTACATTCTGTTTAGTTTAGTTATGACTTATATATAATGGTTTTAAAAATATTTATCTGCCCTCTTTTTTAGTTTTGTTTAATAATCCCATTGTTTTGTTTTTTATGAATCTATCGCTCGTTTTCTCATGGCATTATAATCACAACACTCGCGATTTTGGCATTCTGGGGGGTTGAGAGAACTTAGCCCTCGCGAATGTTGAAGGATTAGTTTATAATGGAGGTAAATCGATCTAAAATTGTTCTGAGTGGGACTGAGGTCCTCATTAAAGTGATTTATATTTGACAATATTATACTATTTCTTCTCAGAAATATATCAGGAACACATTCTTTGAATTGCTCTATCCTGACTCACAATCACATGTAGAATTATTATTATTATTTTTCTACTGGGTCCTAAAAAGCAATTTTTAGTTTCTCAGCTATACCAAGTAAGTAGTTATGTCATTTATTAGAAATTCTATGTTGAGTCGAACCTCTGAATCCAAAAACAAAAAAAAATTGTGTCTGTCTGTTGTATGTGGATATATGATAGCTGTCGATGGTATGAATACATCGACAAGAAATTATTTATGTGTATCCAGAACACTGACGATACCTAGTGTTTTTCAGGTGTATCGGCCAAACGGAAATGGGAAATCAGAGGACGGGGTTCAGTTCTAAAACTCGTATATCTGTCAATGTGCTCTATGTATCAACACGAAACTTTATGTGGCTCTAACTAACACACCCATTGATTTTCAGCCAAATCGGTAGGTTTTAGTGGAAAACCTAAAACTTAGTTGATCGATTCGCGCTGGGGAAGTTCATTGCCCGTGATTCGCTAACGACTATTTATAACGTTTACCTACAAACACTAAAATCGCCACTGAATAGACAGACATAACTGATAAAAATGGGGATTATAGTGACTTTTCTATTAAGGTTGGATTGTATTCAGTTCGCTCGTGGTTTCCTCTTAATTTTTTTGTTTATACTGACTTCTACTAGGCCATTTTTCATCAAATTTTGTACGTAACTTGTAGGAACTATCTTCAGAAGTCAACTGCCATTTTTCAGATATTGAGGAAAAATATGGATATACTATACAGTAGAACCTCGATAGGTCGAACATCAAGGGAGACGCCAAAAAATTCGACTTATGGAGGATTTCGACTTAGGCGGATTTTGATTTGACTTGTAGAGGTTAAGATTCATTCTAACTAATTTTGAGTTAGAGAGGTGAAATACATAAAAATTCAAGTTACAGAGGTAACAAACATATTTATATTTATTATAAATCAACATTATTTCAAAACATCCTTAAAATAAAAAATACGTGGTATATGTAGGTATTAAAAAAAAGTCTGTAATTTTTTTTTGCTTTAGATAATTGGTAATCCTATTTATTGTATACTCCTAAATTGTTTTCAAAGAAACAATTTAGGAGTATACATTGTCGGCAAATTCTTAAAGTCGGTAACTTATTTTTCTTCGAGCTATAGAGGTAATAAGTTTCAAATAATCCAGTTGTAAAGGTTGTAAAATAAAACATTGCTATGTTCGAGATACAGAGGTCCAATTTATTTTTTCGAGTTATAGAGGGAAAATATGTACCAAAATGGCTTGTAGGGATTCACTGATTATTTCGACTAATAGAGGGTTGAGATTTCGAGTAATGGAGGTTTTGGGGCTTAAAGGGAAAGGAACAATACTTTTTTTTCGAGTTTTGGAGGTTTTGGAAAAACTGTTCTCTGAAAACAGAGAGATAATGCACTGTATATCGTTGGAAAGTTAAGGAATTTAGAAAGAGAAGCACATTTTTCGGATTTAGGGATCGCAATGCTGTTCAAAAATAAATTTCGATTTTCTCTTTGAAATGTTACACATCTGGTCAAATCATATATGGTCACCTGATCCAGTGGAACCTCGTTACAAATCTTAAAGTAACGGAAAAGATATTCTATATATTTTGATAAAGTGGGGTTTCTTTATATGGAATTATAATTCCTATATATAGAAAGAGAGTTCGAGGAAAAGTAGATAAAGAAAATATAAACTTAATTCAGAAATGAATTAATGTTGATTCAAGGATCACTTCACACATGAAGACATTCCAAGTCATTCGACGGTTATTATCACTATGCCTCAGAATCTCGTTCCAGTTTTCTGGAAAATGGAGGTTTTCTATTTGTTTAAAAACAAGTACTGTTCTGAAGCTATCATTATTGAAACAACAAAAAAAATCGTGTTAATATTATTTATTTCTCGAAAAGAATATGGCGCATATCATACTCTCTTGCTTCATATCTGAAGTGCCAGACAAGTTTTTCCAATAGATAAGAATGAGTAAAGAAACTACATATTTAAAAATTGAGGATCATATCGAGAAATAATTAGATTTTCGAGAATGATATCCTTAGAAGATAGGAACAACGGTAGCTCAGAGTAGTGTGCGAGCCTACTGAGGGGCCATTCATAAATTACGTAAGGCTTTTTTAAAGCTAATTTAACTCTCCCCCATATTGTAAGAATTAGTAATATTGAGCTTATCCCCCCTCTAAATGCCTTACGTAATTTATGAATGACCCCTGAGCTCAAGATCGCGGGTCCGAAACCCGGCCGGTTTTTCGTCTATCATATATATAAAGCTGAAAATATCTGTGCGTTGTACCGCTATAACTCACGAACGGCTTGATGGATTTGATTAATTTTTTTAAAATTTGTTCGTCATCGTCTGTGGAAGGTTATAGGCGTATTAGTACCTCAATATCTGGTCTATCCCAGCATCCACCCACGCAATCTTTGTAACTCAAAAACCACTGCAATGATTAATGAGGAATCTTTTTGAATAGATAAGTTTTATCTACCGGAAGGTTAAGGTCTATTTTTTAATCAACCCCTGGTCCATCCCAGCATCCACTCACGCAATCTTTGTAACTCGAAAACCATTGCAACGATTAATGAGAAATCTTTTTGAATAAATTAGTTTTAGCTCCAAAGCTAGCGTTACTACAGTTGAAGGACTATAAGCCTTATTCCGTATGAATAATTGAAAATTATGACATCATGAATGTACTGTCGAGGAACTGAATAGCCTTATAGGAGATATTGGGAGAAAAGTCAAAGTTCCCCGGGCAACGCCGGGTATTACTGCTAGTCTGTTCTATGTTTACATGCACTTATTTGATTCTCATTCTGTATGGTTAAGGGTGGACAGCCCCCTTCCCCCACTACCTCAACTTTCTCATTCTTTAGAGCTCTTCGTTTCCGGTACCGTTTAGTAATTTGTTTTCTTTTAGCAGTCAGTATGACTAGGCTTATTGTAGTTGTAGGACTTTTTATTATTATTTTTAGTTTATATTTCTCTGGGGAAGGTTGTATCTGTACAAAAGAAGCTGATATAAGAAAGTTCTGTAATGGCCACATCACATATTTTTTTAACATCAATGAACAGCGAACCATTGGCAGCCGCATTTCTAAATAAATGAGAAAATAATTTTTACATTATTGTTTATTTCAGGAGATTTATAACAAACTTCATTTGAAACCTTCCAGTGAGTTTTAAAATGGTTTTAGATTGGTTTGGTATGTGTTTAGTTTATATTTGTTTACAACTTGTAAGTTGAGAAACACGGACATATTGTGGAAACATGTAATAAATAAATAACTTTTTTTTGAAATGTCTACTCCACAAGAAACAAGTTATAGATAAACTAGTTACATATATCTAAACCCTACGATAGTGTCATGTGGAAAGCGGTAGTCAACGTATACATTTTTTTATAAGTAGACAAGATTTAAAACAATAAGTTTAAAAAAAAAAAATTTCAATAAAGAAGTTGTAATTTGTCTTCATTTGAAAGTTACATATGATAATAATACAATTTAATACAACATATAAATGACTAGAAGAATCTGTTTTTATGCTTATGTTCCAGAAATATAAAACTCAAAATAGAATATATGTAGGTATTTCAAAACACTAATAAAATATAAAAAAAGTGAAATTGTTATTAATACCACATATAAATGACCAGAAGAACCTGTTTTAGGTCTATGTTGCAGAAATACATAAATCAAAATTTAATATATTTAAAAAAACACTATTCCGGCCTTGTAAGTAATATTGCATTTCATAACAAATATGGCTTATTTCTATAGTAAAAATGTGTGACAAAATAATTAAACCAATTTATAAATCTTATTGAGAGTAAGCTAGGGTACCTAGGGAAAACTGTAAGTGCATAAAAAATAGTTGAACAAAGTTCATTTTTCAGTAAAAGAAAATTGCGGGAAAAGTTCGCTAATTGAAGCCATACGAATATTGGGAACGTGACCTTACTATTTCAAATACGATATCCTATAACGCATATTGAAATACCTAAACATTTCTTCAATTTTTACTAATACAAATTGATTTGAGCTTATTTTGGCAATTGGCTCGTCTAACTAATCGTAAGAACATTCTATGAGAATGCGTAAAAGTCATTTATATTTCTTGGTTATAATTTAGTAGACATTTTCCAAATTTGAATTTTGGTTAATTTTTTCTTAAATATTCATTAATAAGCTTGACCTTAGCACTAAAAATATTAAACCGTCCTGATAATCCGATAGCTTGCTAATCTGAACTCCACTTTTATGTACCGGATATAGGGTTTTTATTTATCAGAATATATAAAAGGAAAATAGAGGAATCCTAAAGTTTATCTCATTGACATAATAAGGTAAGCAAAAACCTTGAAATTCTGAGTATCCTCTCGTATAATCAGTCTGTTTAGTTGGTAGCTTCATGAGATGTCTAAGGTACACCAAATTATGGAAAATTAATTGGGGAAAAGCTATTCAGTTTTTTGAGAAAATTGAAAAGAAACTATTTTAAAGCCAGTTTAGATTAATTATTGATCCGCATCAATTTCGTTTCTCTCTTATCCGAATTTTCGAGAGCCCGAAGAACCCGTTCCGAACATTCTTTCGTATTATCGGGGTTCCAGTGTAGTCCGATTCTCCTAAAAATTCTGTAAATTATTGTACTCAGTTAAAGTTCGAAGAAAGATCCCAATTTTCCTCATTCCGATCCTCCTAGTCATCTTTAAGGTAGAGAATCATAATGATCTCATGGCTATCTCACATGAATATTGAGTTTCATCTAAATCAGTCTCTAGAAGGAACAGAGGGTGTCCAAAATATTTATTTATGGATAATTCTAAAAATAATACAGGGAAGTTGATATGATCACATTTTAAAGGGTTCCGTAGGTGAAGATGCTCATAAGTTGGTGTGTTGTTCAGAATATAAGAAAACCTTCACCAATCTAACAGAAATAGGCATCACGATTCAAATACAGTCCAAAACTAATATTTAATGTGACATAAGTCTATGAACGAAAAGTTAAAAAGAATTCACCCCTTTATTCACAAAAGTAGTGTTCCGATTTGATCCAAAACAATTTGATTACAAAGATTTCTCTATGAGACAATAATTAAATTATTCGTGGAGTTTGTGTAAGATTTTTGTCTCAAGAGAAAACTTAACAGATATCAAAAAATAATTTTCCGAATATTGTCAATTAGTTGAAGACACCTAAGGAAGAAATACCGGAAATAAACTGGTAGGTGAATCACCGACATTGTGTCATCATCAGTGTACTTCCCCAGAACGAATTAATCAATTAAGTTTTCACTCTCCCTCCAAAACCAATCGACCATTTCAATAGTTATCTTATATATGGGCTTCTGGAACCTCATACTAAATTTTGTGTCGATACATCGGCACTACAGTTAATAGGGTTTTTGAGTCCTCTCCTCTGACCCCCATTCACCTAGGCCAATTCCACGGAAAATTAGTTCTTATGGAGTTTTAAATTTAAATATATTTCATGTCGATACATTCATTACATCGGCAGTTTTTGGATTAAGTTAGTTTAACCCTCCTAATACCTGGTGAATCTCAAAAATAACTATACTTTCCAATATTTTATATTTTTTCCTGGATTTTGTTTTTATTCAATCCCTCCCTGTTGTTATTATATTTTTTTGACATTCATCTAGTAACTCAGTTCTCCTTGTATTTTCAAACAGTGATCTATTTTGTTCTCGAAAAATAAAATGAAATAAAAGTAGAAAAATCAATTTAAAAAAATGGAGAGTGTAGTAAGATCCCGGACTAGACGGAGATATGTTTTGTACGATTTGTAAAAGGACATATATGCAAAAGCCATTGTTTAAAAACCATCATTAATTGTCTTAATTGTAACCAAAATTACCAATAAAAAAAGTAGTTTTTCGATTTTTTTCAAGTAATTTTTTTTTTAAGTTTAGACCCAGTTTTTTGACTTTACCAATATTTTTTTTCTTTTCAGCATAGACCAAATAAAGGGTAGCAATTATTTTTTTGAGAAAATACCAACATAAAATGGCGCTTTGAAGACCGCGTGGTACTTGACGTTTTCTTTTTCACCTAGTATTAGGAGGGTTAAACATTAACAATCCTTCCCCACTAGGGTGGGAGGGGGTAGGTGAGGCGGAAGGGGCCTCGTCTCAGCCTGGTGGACCTCCTCAGAGCAGGGCCCACAGCGATAGGCACGGGCAGGTTGGAGCTGCGTGCTGCAAGTGGCGAGAGGGCCCTCGTCTCAGCCTGGTGGACCTCCTCCAGAGCAGGCCCCACAGCGACAGGCACGGGCAGGTTGGAGCTGCGTGCTGCAAGTGGCGAGAGGGCCCTCGTCTCAGCCTGGTGGACCTCCTCCAGAGCAGGCCCCACAGCGACAGGCACGGGCAGGTTGGAGCTGCGTGCTGCAAGTGGCGAGAGGGCCCTCGTCTCAGCCTGGTGGACCTCCTCCAGAGCAGGCCCCACAGCGACAGGCACGGGCAGGTTGGAGCTGCGTGCTGCAAGTGGCGAGAGGGCCCTCGTCTCAGCCTGGTGGTTCGGCTGAGAGAAGTTTAGGAAGAACAGCGAAAGGTGGAAAGCCGGGAAAGTTCTCAGGCAGTAACGATTGCTAGCCTAATTGATTATAATCTATTGCCGACATTCCGGGGGTTACAGTCGGGCTCCGAGTTAAGCGGGCTATAGTGTGTGAAAGTAAACGACCTTCAACAAACAAAGAAAATCCTCCGCAAAAAACTCAAGTTAGAAATGCATAAAATTACCAATAAATTAAATGAAAGAATGAATGGCATAATTAAGAGATTAGCGAAACCGTTATTTTCTATCTCACAGGAAGAGAGGAATGTGTGGACCAAGATTGTAGTGAGAGTAGGTTCTAGTCAAGATATTTCTCAGTACTTCCCATAAACATCATTCTGGGAAAAAATAATGAATTCCTGAAAATGAACTCATGAAACCGATTCCACAAACTGTGTCATCACTCATCCTGTGGGTTAACCGTGGTTTTTCATTATCCGTGGTTTCCGCCCCCATCATTACCCCGGTTAATCGGCACAAGAGTGTGTATTTTTTTTTTTTCTTCGTGAAATTTTCCAAGAGACTTTCCGTAAAATCTGGGACAAACAATTGTCCCTAATGAATCTTCAAAAAAAGTCGGGACAAAGAGCCGAAATCCGGAAGTTTTTTGTTAAATCAACAAAATATTTTATAAATTTGATATGAAGATGCTACAAGGCCGGCGAAAGGGCCGGGCGAAGCGGGCAAAAGTTCCGGGTACCGATTATGTATAAAAAAAATAGATAATTTGTAAAAGTGAGAAGTGGTATTGACATAAAATCATTTCATAAAACAGTGGATTTTTTCGTGTTATAAAAATAAAAAAGAAATGGGAATTCCATTATTTTTATGGATTTGAAAATCCACAAGTTTTAAATTATAGGTATGTAGTTTGTAAATATTAATAAAATAATTAATATAAAAGATATAATTATTAACTGTTTATTTGCATGTCGTTAAATCATTTTTTATAAATAATCTTTCTATGTTGCTTTTTTTGTATTCCATGTTTAATTAAAAAATTATAATATTCATATCATGCTACTAAAAATTTTTTTTTATCTCCTCTTGTTTAAAGGAATTAAATAATTGTTCAAAAAAAGTTATAAAATTTATATTAAAATTAATAATAAAATATTTGAAGATTAAAATTAAAATCAAATAAAATTGCATTATATGTAAAATTTAATACTAAAAATGTTACTCTAAAAAAAGTAACTTTGAGGGCGCCAAGTTCAGTATTGCGCGGGCGCCATTTTACTGCTGGCCCTGCGCACGTCCTAACTGATTAGATTTTGTTTAAAATTAGACAAAATTTAATACCACTTTACTTCTGGGCTTTAGTACATTTTAGAAA
Source organism: Aradus depressus (assembly GCA_963662175.1). Taxonomy (NCBI): domain Eukaryota; kingdom Metazoa; phylum Arthropoda; class Insecta; order Hemiptera; family Aradidae; genus Aradus; species Aradus depressus. Next base: position 41,895,080 of record OY759218.1, on the reverse strand, counting down.
ATACCGCTTATATTTATGACCTAATCGAAAAACAATAATTGTTGTTATCAATAACTTGAATTATTCAAGTAAACGTTTTGAGAATACTAAGAGGTACATATTGTATTAAAACCTTTTTGTTTTCGAAATACATGCTGAAAACCGTTCTAAAATAAATTCGTGTAACTTTTTTTTTTATGTTTGTTAGATTTAGTACGCTAAAAATGGTTAGTGCTATCAAAAAAATGTTCTTTATTAAATTTCCAACTATGAGTATGCTCAGATTTGAGATAGGTACGTAAAACTCGTAAAACCAATATTGCCCCAAAAAATGTAAAATAAATTTCCGAAGGTTATATTTCTAAGTAATGTTGAAATTGTAACGGCAACGAACTTTAACATTTGTTTTATTATTAATAGTTGTTTTTATTAAAAAGGATAAAAGATAAAGAAAAAAAGTGTGGCCATAACAGGACTTTGTTATACCAACCACTTTTGTACAGATCTCTCTTCCTTCCTTACAAATTAATTACTGGTAATTCACTCTCAAAAATACGCTGTACAATGAAACAAAGAAATCCGATGATGCCAACATATTACGTTATTTTCAAGTACAATTTTTTTTAAAGTGAAAAGTGTCTTTTCTGTGTAGCTCTTAAGAATTGTTTCTGCTACTTTGAAATAGCAGTTAGATATTTATAACTGTTATAAGTTGATTCACCTGATATTTTATGAAACTGAATGTTGAACAAGGGAACAGCGAATTTTTCTGGCGGACAAACTAAATAATATACCTAGCCGTTCAAAAATATCTGTATATAATCGCACTATTACCTTAAGAAATATAACTTTTTTTAGAGATATATTTTGCAAGGTTAATTTGTAAACCTTCATCTTTCCATTCTGAATGTTTTCAACTTTTCTGTAGAGCACTAAAGGGATTTTTTTAATTTTATATTTGTGTCGGGTTCGATGATACTTATCTCTTTACTCCCCTTAGCAATTACATTATATTTATTCAATTTGTTGAAAACAAAAACGAAATTAATCAGTATTCAACTTGTCTTATCATTAGGCATAATTGGCTTAGAAATAGATTTTTCTATGCTTGAAAACAATTCAAATTAAATTAAAATTAATTATTTTAGCTTAAATATTTTCTGGGCTATGAAAATTAAAATGGCAATCAACCATGCTAAAAAGTATACTATTATTTTTTTAATTTAGGTAGCAGTCTACTTCTGTTGAAAGAAAATAACAGTTAAAAAATGACAGATTGCTATATAAGAACCGACCACTAATTTGCAGTGTGTGTCCCCCTTTCCATGGTTGTTTGGTTGTTGGTTGCTCCCGTCCTTGGTTGTTGACTCTGACTCAGCTCCGGCTGACCACTCCGGGGGACTACCCATGTTGTCTTACTTCACGGGTATTCCCAGATCATCCTCACACACACACACACACCTCAGATCCTTAATTACCTCCAGCAACTGTTCCGCAGTCAGTTCCGCTATTTCTTTTATCGCTACACTTGAAGCTACCCACCCTACCATCTTTGGAAAATACCACTTTCATTCCAACCTGAGAATAGCTCTAATTACAGTTGCTGTGTCTGTGTTTCCCAAACTATGGCTCACGTCACCCACCGTCCAACACGGATCTCTCGAGGATATAGATTTCTCATAAATGATAGTAGATATCTCTCTCCCCCTTACTCACTCTCTCTCGATACGTTGGTATAGGACCGTCCGTAAAGTATATTTTTGACCTCCCCCTGTAGTTCAAAAATATAGTTAGAAGTTTTTTTATTAAATTCTTTATTTTGAATATTTACAATCGGTATAAACCATAAATAAGTTTGATGAACGACATTAAACATAAAAATATACATTAAAAAAAAAAAATAAAAAAAATATATACATCGAAAGCATATGATTATGTACAAAATAATAGGTAAAAAAAAAAATCTATATAATAAAATAATAATGGTCTATATGCAAATAATATAATATATACAAAACAAAGACAAAATATTAAATTTAAATAATAATAAACATAAACATAAAACAATAATAATAAAGATAAAATAAAATCAACATAAAAGCCCTTCAACTCGAGACCCGTCGAAACACCTTCGGTTCTCTGTCATCTCCATCCCTCCAACTTAATGGGGGCAGGGGAGGCCGCGGGGGCTCGAGTGATCCCCCCTGCCTTCTCTCCCCTCCATTCACTGTCCAGCAGTGGAGGCAGGCCAAGAAGAAAAGGAGAATTGAAGGTAAGACGATTACGAGAGGAGAAGCTAGTCATCACCGGCACTCCCTAAATATTTTTGCTACAGCAGCAGGTCTCTCGGCCAGCGCCGCCTCAGTCTTCGGGGGGGATTATCTGGATGGGAATGGGATGACAAGAGTCGAGCAATTAGATTGACATGGGAAGAAAGGTTAGAGTGGAATTTGGAGAAGCGGGACTTGATGAGATCAATAACATAGGGGATTTTAAGGTCATTATGGAGAGTAAGATTGGACACATAGAAGGGTGCATCGACAATTGTTCTTAGGACTTTGGTTTGGAAGGACTGGATACGCTTGATGTTAGATGACTTAAGAGTTAGAAGTAGAGTTCGAAAATCCCATAGATTTCATTAATATGTCAAATTATTAGTGGAAAACTATATTTTCAGCTACACATTGGGGAATATATATATTATATATTCATTCAACCCCCCTTCTCTTGGGCTCAAAACCAATAAGTGTTTCAATTATGGACCATTGGGTACAGGGATACAATTTCAAGTTATCTATCGAGAGTTATTACGTTTTTAGAGTAATGTCCCCTTCAAATCATGGTTGAAGAGGAGGAGGCAATGAGGCTGGGTCCGGAGTAAGACATCAAAGGAAAATAATTTCAAATGAAATATTGAAATAATAACAGCTAAAAAATGTATTAATATAATATTCAGGATTTAAGGCGAATAGGAATGACAGTCAAAAAGTCCCGCTTTCATAGATTCCATCTCCTATTTTTTTTGTTTTTAGAGAGAAGAGCAGATGTTTTTGAGCGTGCCTGGCCAGACTTGGAGGCTGGCTGAGGCCGGAAGGAGGGTGGAGCGGCGTTCTCACAGCTTTCGATCAGGGAAATCAACCTTTCCTATTGTCTAATTTTATGCGAAATATATCTATTCAACATACAAGATTTCATTCTCTTCAGGGCAAAGTCATCTACAAAATTACTACCTGCGTTTTCTCCTTTAAAATTTTTTTCCTTTATAGTTTGTCCTCTGATTACATAAAGACGTTTTTCACAACAATAACAATGACTCTCCTTACTTCAAGAATTGATTCTTCATCCAATGCATTTTTCAGGTTTAAAAACAGAAAACTGGGTAGCCAGGGAATGGATTCTAGAAATACGGCACTTATTTGACTGTGGTTCCCTTTTGCGTTAATACAAATTTCTAAAACTAGTTGAAATTGACAAAAATTAATCATATACATTTTTTTTTTTTGAAGTTGATAACTGGAGTAATGGAATCTTGTAGCTGTATTTCATTATGTAATATTTTTCAAGACGCCACCCCTCGTCACAAATCTCGAACCCTCCCCCTCTACTTTGCGTAATTTATGACGGCCCCTTATGTATAAAAATGTATGTCATTATGATAATATTATTATAATGAAATAATCTCCATGTTTCAGATGAACGTGAGCCAGGAAGAGTACACACGAACCTTCCATGTGTACCTCAGCAGGATACGACACAAACAAACTTCACCCAGTTCCTATGAAAAAACATATTTTATCACCTTTACACATTCCGGTATGTATTTAAAATTAATAAAATTATAAGGGGTTTTTGAGTATTTGGGTTTTATCCGTTTCAAGTCAAACACTGACCATACATACTACAGATGTTTTTAGCTTTCGTGTTGTATGCTTGTTCCATTGTCACTGGAAAATGGCTGTATGTATTTCAATCAAACTTTACATTTCGAATCTGCCTATTCAGGAATAGCTTACGATACGTCAGTATCACTGAATTGAGGGGAAGTTTATTTGGAGACAGAAAAAATGATTTCATGTTTCCTCAGTTACTATTGATCCTGCTTGAAAAAATTACAGAATTAATATGAAAGATATTATTTTTATTTAAAACATTTTTTGTTCTATACATGTTTTTTTCTAAGCTAGAAATACGGGAGATAAATAACTTTTTCGAATAACGAAGCAGGCGAGAGTATTAAAAAGAAGCGGGTTCTGGCCGCAAGCTGCATAGAGGGAGGATATGATAGTGGGCGTGTCCGTGACGTCATAATGCCCAACATCTTAACTTAGCGCTATCCACTGACCACGCTTACAGAATGGCGGACCCAATCTAGCCTTAACAAACACTAACAATTGAATTTCACCCCTAAGATATACCAATGAGGTCTTAACCACCAAGCCACCTAAATGATGGACCCCTCCCCAACTAAAATTTTTGGACTCCACCCCTACGATCAACCAAACTTATGTTACCCACGACTATGCCCACAAAATGACGGATCACCTCCAAGATGTGACTTATTCCCTCATTCCCAACCTAAAGAGGAGGTGGGGTACTCTTGTATCTATCGTCGAATCCAAATTTATATCCCTCCTCCAAATTGAAGGATCTACCATTACATAGATTAAATTATGTCATCCATGACCCTAATTATTCCTTGGGAGAAGAAAAATTCTGCTAATGGGGCTTATAATTGTCATAGCGTCGGGCTGTGTTTCTGGATATTTCAGAAAAAAAAAAATATATTTTGCCTTAGCTGGTTATAAGGTTCCGTTTTCGGTTTTCATCCTATGGAACCCTAGAAGCATTAACGAAGGCTTCTAAGGGCGTTATTTAATATTAAAGACCTATCACAAAAATGGACTTGAAAAATAAAATAAAACTTGTTTATTTATGATATTGTCTAATTTCACTAACTATATATACATGGGAGTACTTTCGGTATTTCTACCATCCTCAGCCAAAAGCAGGGTTAAAAAGTGAGCAGGTTAAAATTATTCTTTTAAATTTATGTTTGTTAATAGTTAGTTTTGGTTTAATGCCCTTGTTACTTTCATTTGGGCAGAAGGGACCAGCTCTTCATAGCCTCATCTGTCTCTATCACAAATCATAGCCTCATCTGTCTCTATCCTTAACTATCACAAAAATCAAACAACTCGGTATCAGGAAAATTCTGATTACATTTTTGAATTCAGGGTTCAATAATATGTAAGGATCAAATAACATTTTTAGTGTGATGAATGAGTATAGAACAGTGTAATGTTTAGAATCAGGAGAGAAGATATTTAGAGACAGATGAGGCTATGAAGAGCTGGTCCCTTCTGCCCAAATGAAAGTAACAAGGGCATTAAACCAAAACTAACTATTAACAAACATAAATTTAAAAGAATAATTTTAACATGTTTTATTTAATTCTTTACTGACATCAAATTAACTTATAGTTGTACAACCGTCAGTAAATGTGCAAATATATTATATGTTTAAAAGGAAAACAAAATAATATTTTATGCTGGACGAGTATCAACAAGACTCTAAACAATGACATTCTTTTGAACACATTCCAAGTTATTCCAAACATTTTTCCCTTTCCTCAACTTAATGTGTATTGTTGTATGTTTTTGTTCATTACTACCTAATTATGATGTCGAATCTTTGTAAAATTTTAATTTACTAAAATTGTTTCAGTTTCTAGCTTTGGGAAGTTTGCACAGAGTTTGAAAGTATTTTCTAATCAATAGAAGCTGTTAGCTTAGAGGTAAGGCGCTACTATTCTAAACCGACTTCATTTTATAGCTGAAATTAAAGAAAACACATTATATAATATATTTCTGACCGAAAACGACGAATTAGAGTTTTTTTTGAGTTAAGCCTCTCCCCTAATCGCCCCCTCCTCTTTGGCAGATTTGGCTGACAATCGATAGGTGTTGTCCATAGTTGGATGTTAGATGGTTTTGGATTCACATATAATATTTTGTGTAGATACACGTTCTATCGGGAATAATCGTGTTCACAGACACACAGACAGACAGACATTTTTTTTCATAATTGAAATCTAGAGGTCGGAAAACATGAAATTCCGTTGAAAACTTCTAATCGAATTTTTGACCGATTACATAACTTCTCCTATACATCGTATAGCTAAGGGAGTAAAAAATTGAAATTGAAATCCGCTAGCGTTAACTATGTTGGAAGCTAAGTCCAATAATTTGTCCAACCTTAGGATTTGACATTTAACTTTTTCCAATGCTCTAACTACGTACACCATTTCTTGTTCTATGGACGAGTAAGAACGATCAAACCTACGCTTATGCAAATGCCTTATTACCAATACCGGAAATGAATCTTGGCGCTTTGCATGTTTTGAAATTTCATTTAAACTTTGTGCAAACTTCCCAAAGCTAGAAATTAAAACAATTTTAGTAGAATTTGGCTTCTGACTATAACATCTATAAATAAGAATTTAAATAATCCCTCAAATCGCGTTCTGGAAAGAATGATTGATGAGAATATGTTGGTAGTTTCCTATAAAAAAAACTAATTTCCTATAAAAACCCGCTAAAAAGAGGTTAGCGGCCCTCTGAGAGTGTTTGCCAATTTCTCAAATGAGGAATTTATTGAAGAGTAGGCCAAGATCCATTCTTGTGAGTAATGATGTTATATTGGGGGTTTTGTCAAGGAAGTTGATGGATGCAACAAGTCAAATGGGGAAAAGTCTTAATCTGTTTACCAAACAGACTTCCCACCCACCTCAGAGCCTCAGTCCGATAGGGCTCTTCACTTGACGCTCCTATATTTAACTCCATCTAGTTCTAATTTTATATATAGGAAAATATTTAGAGAAATTCTTTGCCGCCCACGTCCCTGAACCATGCCTCATTCATGAAACTCAAGGTTTTTTCCTACTCTCATGTTTACTTTTGGTCTCTAATTCCGCCCCCCTATTTTTACAAAATACGTAGGGGCAGAGCCGTACGCAGGATTCCTGCTTGGGGTGGAGGGGGGGGGGGGATTTATATGTTTGAATCTGCAAAGTACACTTCATCCCCCTTGCGCAGTTATTGGGGTTTCTGAATTGAGGTCACACATATAAAATTTCGTGTCGATATATTCATTCTATTCTGTTATTAGAGTTTTTATGTTAAGCCTTCCCCTTAATCCCTTCGTTCCTTTGGTCGATTTAGCTGCAAGACAATAGATGTCGTCGTTGGAGGGTTCTGGATTCACATATAAAATTTGTCGATTCATTCATTTTATGGGAGTTATCGTGTTCACAGACACATGGATAGAAATTGATTTTTCCTATTTGGAATCTAGAGGTCAGAAGACATGAAATTCGATTACATAACTTCCCCTATACTTTGTGTATAGCTGGGAATTAAAACAGTTCAATGCGATCAAACGTAGGGCATCAACTTGAAATAAAATGCGAAGAAACTAGTACTGAATACTATTTTTTGTAAGCTAAATTGTTAAATAACAAATTGAAACTACAAATTAGAAAAAGGGAAAACTCTAATGAGTGACTGGCTAACTACTCATACATTATGTGATAGTAAGATGTTGTGGGACTAGATTTCTAATAGAAATAAAAGACGTTGTCTTCCCACTGTTTTATTTATACCAGAACCGGTTTTCGACGCAACAGCGTCATCATCAGTGGTTCATCCACCCACACAGCACAGCGGTTGGAAGATAACTTGGCCAGTTATCTTCCAACCGCTGTGCTGTGTAGGTGGATGAACCACTGATGATGGCGCTGTTGCGTCGAAAACCGGTTCTGGTATAAATAAAACAGTGGGAAGACAACGTCTTTTATTTCTATTACTCATACATTAATTGGAAAATATTGAAATGGAGCTTCTCATATTTTTGAGGTTGATGGAATCTCTCGAGATATCTGGTTACTTGAGAGTTAGTTTATGCTTACTTGAACACAAACCAAGGCAGGATTTCAAATGGTCATCAGTGAGGCCATTTTGGTAATTGCTTTTTATTATCTACATTTGAGAAAAAGCGACTTCACGCAAGGATAAGTTAATTTAAAAAATACGAAAAGCCAAAGGGTATTTTCAGAGGCTCTTGCTTTCAAGGGGATATCAGATTGTAATTTTATCACTTTGACCGCCCCCACCAAATAATCTCTGGGCTCCCTGGGTACCCTCTGGCTCCGTTTAGACCCCTGGTCTCTCTAGCTATCCTAGGTCTCTTGGCCTCCCTGCGTTTCCTCTGGCTCCTCTGGGCTCCTTCATTCCCCCCTGGCCTCTGACTCCCCTGGGTCTCTTGGCCTCCCTGGGTTCCCTCTGGCCCCCTTTGGCTTTCTGGGCTTCTTCTTGCCCCCTGACTCTTCGGCTCTCCCGGTCTCCCTGACCCCCTGGGGCTCCCTCTAGCCCCCCTGACTCTCTGGCTCCCCTGGTCTCCCTGACCCCTCCTAGCCCCCCTGACCCCCTGGGGCTCCCTCTAGCCCCCCTGACTCTCTGGCTCCCCTGGTCTCCCTGACCCCTCCTAGCCCCCCTGACTCTCTGGCTCCCCTGGTCTCCCTGACCCCTCCTAGCCCCCCTGGCCTCCCTAGGTTACCTCTGGCTTCCTGGGCTCCCTCTAGCCCCCCTAACTCTCTGGCTTCTCTGGGCCCCCTGATCCCTGGGGCTCCCTCTGGCTTGGACTATTAGTAGAAGAGCAGTACGGTCTCACTTCCTTCGCTCATATCATGTCTTAGTTCCGCTCCGATAAGGAAATAGCGTCGTCTCATACCCTGATTTCTAAATCGAGACAAAACTGTTCTTTTCTGGGATTTCATAGGTCGACCTAGAAATCCTGTTGTTTTCGTTCGATGTCTGTCTGTCTGTCCATTTCACCCAGATCCCAAACGTGCCAACATAGAGACTTGAAATTCATGAAATTATCGAAGAAAAATACAGGGTGCCATTTAAATATATATATATATTTATATTATGGTTTTAACTTTAAGACAATCATTAAGATAATGCCAAAAAATTTTTAAAAAATGTATTGAAAGTCTGAGGGTGGTGTACCCTTTGAGTGAAGGGGAGACCTCCGGGCCCCGGGCTTCTAGCTGGGTGCGCACCCGTCTGTGAAATGACCGGAAATAATTAATTGCACTTATTATTAGCTGGGGCTAATTATAAATACTCAAAATGTCTCCCCTTCTCTAAAGGTACAGCTGTTACAAAAGTTGTGGGCGTATCCAAGGGGGAAATCAATTTTTTTTTAAACTTTATTATACCTTAGTAAAAACATGTGATGGCCACTATAGGACTATTTTATACCACCTCTCTTGTATAGAAACTCTCACTCCCCTTCCCTCTCAAATTGATTTCATATTGGCATTACTGGGTACACGAAAGTATATGTTGGCGTCAGTGGTTTTCATTATACAGCGTAATTCTGAAAGTGACTTTCTTATACACAGTATTGCCAGTATGAAAAGTATTTGAGAGGAGAGGGGGATACAAAAGAGGTTGGTATAAGAAGGTCCTGTAGTGGCCACATCAGTATATATTTCATAGCGGTCTAACGTAGAAACGATTGTATCTATCAACTTGAAATTTGGCATGAAGGCTAACTTCGATCTGTTTAGATTTTAGCCGAAATAGAACAAAAATTGAGACCACTTTACTTCGGGGTTAAGTACATTTTTCGTGATTCTTGTTATATTTATGACCTAATAAAAAACAAAAATGGTCAAATAAAAGTTGTAGAGAAAACTGAATGAAATAATTTTTTTGTATGAAATACTTTTTTTCGAAGGTCGCTCCATTTGCGAGATCTGTGCCGAAAATCGTTCTAAAACATTGTTTTGATTTATGCGAAAAGGTTTACCTAGTTCTATCGAAAAAGTGGCTCGTACCAAAAATGTTCCTTATTAAATTTCTATTCGCTAATTTGTTCTCAGATTTGAGATCAAAGTTATAGCGCCTCAAAGAACTTCTTCTTTCCCTATCTCCGGAGGCCTCTCGGTGTGGAGTGAGCCTCGGTCCACTTCTTCCATCCGCCCCAAAGAACTTCTTCTTTCCCTATCTCCAGAGGCCTCTCGGCATGGAGTGAGCCTCGGTCCACTTCTTCCATCCGCCCCAAAGATCTTCTTCTTTCCCTATCTCCGGAGGCCTCTCGGTGTGGAGTGAGCCTCGGTCCACTTCTTCCATCCGCCCCAAAGAACTTCTTCTTTCCCTATCTCCAGAGGCCTCTCGGCATGGAGTGAGCCTCGGTCCACTTCTTCCATCCGCCCCAAAGATCTTCTTCTTTCCCTATCTCCGGAGGCCTCTCGGTGTGGAGTGAGCCTCGGTCCACTTCTTCCATCCGCCCCAAAGAACTTCTTCTTTCCCTATCTCCAGAGGCCTCTCGGCGTGGAGTGAGCCTCGGTCCACTTCTTCCATCCGCCCCAAAGAACGTAAAATACATAGAAATTATTTCAAAGTAATGTTTAAATTGTATCGTATTGCATTTAATTATAAGATATATTTTATCATTGATAATTTTTTTATTAAAAAGGATAAAAATAAAATATGTGTGATGTGGCCAAAACATGACTTTCTCTCTCTCTCTCCCCCTCTTAAAATCATTTCATAATGGCGTCACTGGGAGTGTGACTTTCTTATACCCAGTGACGCCACTATGAAATGATTTTGAGATAACATAAACGCGTGGTTTGTACAAGAATGTCCTGTTATGGTCAAATCACACATATTAATAAATAATAATAATAATAATAATAATAAATCATTATTATTAATAATTTCTAATCATTGTGTATAAATAATGTTTTAGATATATTTTTATGTTTTTTTTTTTTTTTGTTTCAGGTTACAGAGAAGTGACATTACATTCCACTGTGGAACTCGACTTCAGAATGCAGATCGGAAGTCATGCCATTGTAGATAGATCCACCCTTCGGCTTCTGGTCTCAGGCGAAGAATGCAGACAGCTTCGCTTTTATCAAATTGAAGAAGGCAAGAAAACCTTCCTCGAAACCAAAATGCCAACCAAAGAACTGCTGCCGCAATGGATAGACGTCAAAGTACTTCCAGCGGTATCCGGAGCCCGCATTGCCATCCAAGCCCCTGGCTGCAAGCTTTCAAATCCTGCTCTTCATCTTCTCCTAAAGAGAAAACCTCGGACTAGGCGTTCATCGGCACACAGAAGGAACTATTGCTACGGAAGTAAGAAACCACGATGTTGCAGACACAAGATGAATGTCGTTTTTAAAGAACTTCCTGGTTATGAATTTATAATACAACCGGAGATGTTCGATGCAGGATATTGTAAAGGTGGTTGTCCTTATAGGTTTAACCGAGCCCATAATCATGCCAGTCTTCAGAGTTTGATCTGGCATCTGAAGAAGGGGGCAGCACCTAAACCTTGCTGCGCACCGAGCAAGCTGGAGCAGTTAGAAATAATTCACCTGGATGAGAACGATCCAACAAAACTGAAGGTGTCCACGTGGAACAATATGAAAGTTATCGAATGTGCCTGTTTTTAGTGTTCCTAGCAACAAGTTATGTCTTTGTTTACCAAATCGTATTTATTTATTTATTTGTAAATATATTTTTGTTAATATAGGTACTATTTGAGGTTACACGAACGATCTATCAATTTTAGCGCTCATTACTTCATCGGAAGGTATCATAAAAATCACATTGTAAACATAAACACATAAAAATATTGGTTTCCGACGTATCCTAATTTCAAGGGCGCAACTTTCCATGGGAATTTTTTTGACTGAAAATTTAACCCCATCCCTATAGTTCCGTGTTATAGTGATAGTTCAATGTAAAAAAACTATACTAGCCATAGAACGTTGCATACAAACTGAACAGTGCCTTCAAGGCGGTTTACACTAAACACTAAACGGACAACATTGAAAAAAAAAACAGAAACTACCTCGGTCGTCAAATCAGCTCCGACTTCCAAAATTCAGAAACATTGCGGAGTCTTAGTCGCAGGCAACTGTTTTTGTTAACATTTCCAGTCCTGTCTTAGTCGCAGGCAACTGTTTTTGTTAACATTTCCAGTCCTGTCCTATTAATTTCGATTGTCCCCAGTCTTGTTGATAAAAGTTATCAATATAGTCATGCAGTTAACAAAGTTAGTTCAATATAAAAATAATAAAATATAATTAAATCGAAATAGCGTCTCTATAATTTTTGTTTTCCTTTCAAATTTTCTGACCCAGGAGATTTATCAAGATCTTTAAATCTGTAGAAACTATTCTAATTATGAAAAGAAGGCGGGAATTCACCATGCATCCTTATGTGGTCATTTCCTCCGTTCCATAATCGTTTCGCAGTTTTCTAAGCGTACTCACTCAGTACCATGGCCTCCATCGTTTTTTCTCTCTCAATTTAAGTGAATGGTGCAAGACATGACTGCCCCATATAGCCAAAAAGGACTGAAACAAAAACACAGCTTGTTTTCAATCGGTTTGGTGTACATAGTTTCAGTTTTATTTTCAAAACTAGACACTTTTTGTTTCTATTTTCGACAACAAAACTCAGTTGTATGTCCGTTTGGTGGAAATCTGGCTTAACATACATTTTTCATGTTAGTACAAAATGTCCTATTGTATAGCTGTTGTGAACTGTTATTTCAATTATTGAACATGTGTAAAATGTATTAATAATAGAGATAACATATCATTTTTGAAAATACAAATTTGTTCATTAAGTTATTTATGTGGTTCATGAAATAATAGAGTCGGCTCGGGGCGTAACAGAGTGCCTGCCCAATCAATGACCGACACTTGGCGTTTTATAGGAAATTTAATTTTCAGTAAAAACGATCGAAACATCTTCGTCTAGTTAGTTAAAGCACAGTTTCTCAGAGTAAGATTGCAATTTTGGGGCATCGTTTCCAGAACATAAGTGTCATTTTACTGTGTTTTGTCATTGTTAAGGAATTTCAGAATTAATGACCAATTTTATTTAAAGAACGCAATATTTTATTGTTTCATCAATATACATCTTTATTTAAACCTTATTTCCACTTACATAATTGTTTTCTTTAATAATTCCTAAACGAAGCATTTTCAAACCCATGTTTTTATGGAATTTTTTACTTATAATTAAATTTCCTAGACCCCCTATTTGTTGCTTATTAATTTGGAGACACCGTGTATAAACAAGAACAATTCATACTTCCGTTTTATGAACAACGAAATTTTTATTCGAAAAATCTACCTCGAATTTTTGTAATATAATTTGTTTGTTAATAGATGTAATTTTTTGTTATTCTATTTGTGTATAGAACTTTTTTATTTTAAATGTAATGTTTTTATCATAATATTCTTGTCGGCTTGTGAAGCTCTAAAGAATATTATTCACGTGTACCTGATTCATTATTGTAAAATATAATGTTGTAAATCGGCTTTTATTTTTCATTTTTATTATTTTTCCCTTCATAAAATGTTTTCTTTTATTTAAAAAAAAAAATGTATTTTTTTATTATTAATCCTTTTCAGCCCAAAGAGTCTATGTGGCACCATTGTATAGCTAATTTTTACTCTATACGAAGCATAGGGGAAGTTACGTAATCTGTCAGAAATTCTATGCGGGGTTTTCAACGTCATGTTTTCCGACCTCCAGACCCCAAAAATGAAAAAAAAAAAAATCTGTCTGTGTGGGTCTGTAAACACGATAAGAAACCCGATAGAATGAAAGTATCGATTTTATATGTGTATCCAGAATCCTCTAAGGGCAACACTTATTAATTTTCAGACAAATCGGCAAAAGAGAAAGAGGGTTAGGGGAAAGGCCTCAAAAAAAAAATAATAATATAATATAATATATAAATAATAATAATTGACACAACATGTAGTATGAGGATTTAGGAGCCCTTATGTAAGTCAACTATTAAATAGGAGCGCAAATGGTTTTGGAGGGGTAACGAAAAGTTGATTAATTGTATCTGGGTAAGTACATAGACGGTGAATCACCGACGTTTTTCATATCCAGTGGGCGAAGTCCCCAAATAAAATCATTTTAGTACGAAATACGTCTTATAGAGTGCACTAGAAACTCGCCGGGGCTTTCATCATACAAAAACCTATCATTTAATTGAAAAGGTAAAAAAACATCTAAGAGGTACAATAAATACATACAGTCAAAATCGTTTATAACGAACTTCAAGGGACTGGCGTGTGTTGTTCTCTTTAAGTGGTATTATCGGTTATAACGAACAGTTTGCTATAAATGGTGTTACACTGGTTACAACAAACAGTCCGTTATAAGTTTACGACTGTTATAAGATAATTTAGTTTATACCTATGTAATATGTACATTCATATGTATGTACATAAGTAAACCTATGTACATAATATTGAAATGAGTAGGTAGTCAATAAACAATATTCACGTTTTCAACCCCGTCACTCGTAATTGATGGGTCAACAGCTGCTGACACCTGAAATTTTTCCATGAACAATATTGTGGTGAGATCTGAAACGTTGGATCCAGGAAGCGGTGCACTTGAACGGGCCCACTCGCGGGTACATTGTTTGCGCGCTGTTGTTTAAACCAATCGAGCAAAGCATTTTCAATGTCAGTGTGATTAGATGAAAGAACCCGTTTTGCCTTTTTGCACTTATTAAATTGTGTAATAATTTTTTTCCCGGCGCTTCATCATTCCAGCAATTGTTGAGCACGAAATTCACGGGCGATCGTGAGTCAAAGACAGGACACAACTGAAATTGAAAAACTGTTGGGCGAACAAATGTAAAGTCAAAAAAGCTTTTGTTTTTCATTTCATAGAACAAAAAACCTGAACTGTAGCCTGTAACCGATATTTCAACAGCTACTGTTCCGAGAAATGCTTTTGCTCTAACCGATGTGTTCGCTTCGTTGTAAGCAACACAAAGCCTAAAAATTGTACTAACACATGAACGGATAATCGGATTGTAATGAAATTTAACATGTAGTATTCTAAGTCTTTTTATTTTATTTACAAATAGCTATTTACAACTGTATACACATGAATACAACCAGCAAATGTGCTGATAAAGAGGTAATGGCAATGTCAAAATGTCATGAGGGGAGAAATCACCCAGTGGTGACACTCCCTAGTCACTGTTTTTCTCTCGTTTTGAGCTAATCACTGTCACTGTCACTGCTTCTGATCAGGAGATCTCTAGGCCATTGCCGCTTAAGCCGTCGTTGGGGAAGTATGGCAGAATGGAGGATGGAGGATTATTGTGGAGGATGGAGGATTATTGTGGGAACTAATAAGGGAAAATAATTTTTTATATTTGGATTTAGCGACTTCAGTAATGAAAGGTACTTTAAGGTCAGTGAGAAGGGTTTTGTTGGAGACGTAGTAAGGAGCATTGGCTATTGTACGAAGGATTTTGGATGGAAGGGATTGGATGCGCTGGAGATTGGAAGCCTTGGCAGAACCCCAGAGTTCAAGTCCGTAAGTCCACATAGGTTTGAGTATGGAGTTGTATATAAGTCGTTTTGTTGTCAAAGTTAGTTTGGATCTTTTGTCTAGTAGTCTTAGTAGAAATTAATAACGTCTGTTCATTTCTTGTCTTTTCAGTCTCGTGTGAGGATTCCAAGTTAGTCGTTTGTCAAGTATGAGGCCTAGATAGCGGACTTCGTTTTTTAAAGGGATGGGATTTTGGTTAAGGTACACTGGAGGGCAGGTATATTTTCGACGAAGGGTGAAGACGATGTGAACTGATTTTGTGTCGTTCACCTTCACTCTCCACTTTTTGTATCAGGACTGAAGGGTTATCAGGTGTTCTTGTAGGTGTCTGGATGATAGGACAGGGTCGGGATGGGGAGAGAGGATTGCAGTATCATCTGCAAAGGTTTGGAGTTGTGTTGATGGATGGGTGGGGATATCAGCTGTGTATATTGTGTAGAGGATAGGACCTAGGATACTACCTTGTGGAACGCCAGCATTTTGTGGGGACGCGGGAGAAAGGGCAAGACCCTGGCTTACACAAAAGGTTCTTTCAGAAAGGTAAGATTTTAGGATTAGGAAGAATGTGAAGGGAAGGGCTGCTTTGAGCTTCCACAGTAAGCCCGGGTGCCAAACTCTGTCAAACGAAGTCTAACTAAGTCAAATTGAATAAAAGAGTGTATGACGTCTCAAAATTCTCAACGGAAGGGGCGACTATGAGTGGAGGCTGAGCATAAAAATAGTTCAACCTCATTAACGGATTATCGGATCGTCATGAAATTTTACAATTTTACACGTAGTATTTTTAAAAGCAAAATTAAAAAAAAAAAGGCTATGTGACCTATGTGCATTTGCATATCAATTAAAAATCTATGTATAGATTAAATACAATTAAATGAATAAATAATTCTGTACTGAATAAAATGCCTAGTTTTGTGTTATTATTAATGATATTGATAGTTTGCAGTGTGGACCTCAAGGGCCGCACTTAGTTAGAAATACCACTTTTGTAGAGTCTTAATACACGGCCCAGTAATGTCTTCTGATTTACGGGTGCAAAGAGGCGAAACACACACATCCGAGAACCTGCTTGTTGTGTATGTTATTTCGTGGGACCTACTATTTTGTTCTTTATATCCGATTGTACATTACATCCGGTGTCATTATAAACAATTTTGACTGTAACAATATTGACTATGTGCGCTGAAATTAATTGTTAACAAAAATATATAATTTGAACAAATAAGTAACATAGAGTGAGGTAAGAAAAAAAAATTAAAAGCTTCAATAATGAACATACCTACCTGATAAGAAATACGTACTTTATCTTCACAACAGTTACCACAAAACCCCCCACGAAGGTTGAAGAGAAGATGGAACCGCGTACTTACTGCAACCTTAAATCCTATTCGTTCTTAATATATATATATATTTTTTACATTATTTTCCTTTACTTTTATCATCTCTCTTACCCATCCATCAAAATTGTCTTTCAATTTCTTTTTATTTATTTATTTTTTTTTATTTCTTTATTTATTTATTATTATTTTTTTTTTTCTGTTCTTGTCCTAATAATTAAAATAAATTTTCGTCCCGAGGACCTACCACTGGGTGGCCTTCCTCTCACATGCCATTCACGCCAACATATCAATACCCACCTTCATGGATGCTGGTTGTAGCACCCTAGCAACAGTTGTATCATTATAAATAAAAGACGAAAAAAATATATATATATTAATAATAATTGGAAATAGTAAAAGGAATAAATAAATAAACTATACAAAAAATTAACAATTTATAATTTCATGGATTGGGACTGGTACGTTTTCGTTTTCTCAGATCCCAGAATGCGTTAGGGCAGCTTATCACATCTATGGAATTGAGGAGGCAGGGACTCTTGTTTTTTCTTTTCCAATTTTATCTCTATGCTTTCAATTACATACCCGCAGGCCCAGGCAGAATTGGGAAATGTGTAATTGAATTACAATCTAATGTTAATGTGATTAAATTATAACTAGGAGTATTACACGACATAGCTTGAGGAACTTGATTGTCTCTCATACGATTTTTTGTGAAGTTTTTCGATGGGCAATTAAAAAGTAGCTGGTGCCAAAACAAAATGAAAGAAAAATACTAAAAAATAAAGCTTGCGAAATAATATAAATAAAGTACTAAAAGCAGGCCACTAAAAACTACTTTGTACAAAAGGGGCTTTAGATAAAAGTGTTTCTTAAGTCACTCCTCCTTAAAATCCGTCCAAAAAAGTCTTCACTAGTCACTATTTACATTTCCCGCCAATCTCGATTTATAAGGAACAGTTTTTTGTAGCTAAGTTAGAATCGATTAGTAGAAGCTGTCAAGTTTGTATTCAACCTATTTCAGGAGTTTATGATCGTTTATACTGTTAGGTGCCAGTAAACAAGGAAAGAATACATTCCCAATTTATAGCTCTGCATTTTTCATATTAAGAACTCAAAAAACAATAAATCGTGACATATTGCTTGTTTTTGTATCAACAGTGAACGTCGTAAGTATTAACAATAAACAGTTGCAATACATAATTAAAGTTATTAGGTATAATTTTTTTTTTTTTTTTTGTGTGTTAAGGGTTGCTCGATTTTTCCGAATATAATAAAGATCAGTGGTCTAAACAATTTTTTTTTAATATATTAAGAAACTAAACTTAGTAAAAACAAAGTTTGACCATTGAAAGTGCTTTGATACTAGTGATGGTCGTTATGTTTACAGAACATCAACAAAATGTTTGTTTAAAAAACAGCAACTGTCGAAAAAATTGTAGCTTCCCATGGAATGCTGTTAACCGTTATAGCGGTTAAATAATATTGCTTTTACCTTTTTGTATTATTTATTTTTGATTTTAATATTTTCTTTAGATGGTTGTTATCCTCTTGTTTATTTTTATAATAACGGGAAAATAGGAGATTATTCATTTGTTTTATCTAAACCGATAAGTATATATTAATTTGAAAAAATGAAATATGTAAATAAATACCATAAACAGACATGTTTTATTGCTTTCAAGAAAAACTTAAAATATTGGATGTTTCCCCAGGTATCAAATAATTTAATTCAAATTGTAAAAATATATTATAGTAAAAAATATTGAGTTCATCAATTGAGGTTAGATTTGTTCGTTTGCGTCTACTAAACTGTTCAAAAAAAATTTTCTTAAGAACAACGAGCAAGGCGCTTAAACTGTTGTTCACTTATTTGTTTTACAAACGAGGAACGTCCAATGTCCACAGTTAACTCATGCCCGGGCTTTAACTACGAGCTCATATCGCATACTGCTAGAGCGCTTTGAGGGACATGAGCCCGACTCTACGATGTGAATCCTCAATTTTGCCTATCCTTAATTTTTTAATCACCTTGTAGGGGTCTTTAACGAGTACCTGACATCGTATAGGCTGTGGACCATCGCTTAACGTCCCATCAGAAGGGCGGCGTTCTCAAGGTTTTTCACCTCTCATATAAAAGACCTAAGGGCCTCGGTCGGGTTTCGAACCTGCGATCTTGAGCTTAATAAGCAGACACGCTACCTCTGAGATATCGGCGCCCTCGCAGTTAACAGTTAGTACTTGTTAGCTGCTATTTCTTATTTTAGTGTTTTGAAACCAGAACTGTTTAGTATTTATCTCAAATAGCACAGGTATTGGTTTTTATTCGCAAATAAAATGCCGAACCCAACTTTATTTGATAAAAAAAATGCCATATAACTGTATTTTCCAGTAACTTATATGAGAACAAAAATATTGTGATTTATTTTTTTAACTACAGGTTATCTATAATAAAATTAACTTTTTCTTTTTTTACAAACTTTTTAGTTCATTTGCATGATGTTGCAATTATGACTGAATGAGTATTCGTAGTATACTACCTTTGGCAATTTTTTTTTTTAATTTAGTGCACAGCAGTGCACTATCATCCTAATAGATCATATTCAGAAAAATATACGTAAGGGGCCCTCACACTGGCACAAATATTGAGCTTATTTTTGTACAAAATATACGTAAGGGGCCCTCACACTGGCAAAAATATTGAGCTTATTTTTGTACAAAATATACGTAAGGGGCCCTCACACTGGCAAAAATATTGAGCTTATTTTTGTACAAAATATACGTAAGGGGCCCTCACACTGGCAAAAATATTGAGCTTATTTTTGTACAAAATATACGTAAGGGGCCCTCACACTGGCAAAAATATTGAGCTTATTTTTGTACAAAATATACGTAAGGGGCCCTCACACTGGCACAAATATTGAGCTTATTTTTGTACAAAATATACGTAAGGGGCCCTCACACTGGCAAAAATATTGAGCTTATTTTTGTACAAAATATACGTAAGGGGCCCTCACACTGGCAAAAATATTGAGCTTATTTTTGTACAAAATATACGTAAGGGGCCCTGACACTGGCACAAATATTGAGCTTATTTTTGTACAAAATATACGTAAGGGGCCCTCACACTGGCAAAAATATTGAGCTTATTTTTGTACAAAATATACGTAAGGGGCCCTCACACTGGCAAAAATATTGAGCTTATTTTTGTACAAAATATACGTAAGGGGCCCTCACACTGGCAAAAATATTGAGCTTATTTTTGTACAAAATATACGTAAGGGGCCCTCACACTGGCAAAAATATTGAGCTTATTTTTGTACAAAATATACGTAAGGGGCCCTCACACTGGCAAAAATATTGAGCTTATTTTTGTACAAAATATACGTAAGGGGCCCTCACACTGGTACAAATATTGAGCTTATTTTTGTACAAAATATACGTAAGGGGCCCTCACACTGGCAAAAATATTGAGCTTATTTTTGTACAAAATATACGTAAGGGGCCCTCACACTGGCACAAATATTGAGCTTATTTTTGTACAAAATATACGTAAGGGGCCCTCACACTGGCACAAATATTGAGCTTATTTTTGTACAAAATATACGTAAGGGGCCCTCACACTGGCAAAAATATTGAGCTTATTTTTGTACAAAATATACGTAAGGGGCCCTCACACTGGCACAAATATTGAGCTTATTTTTGTACAAAATATACGTAAGGGGCCCTCACACTGGCAAAAATATTGAGCTTATTTTTGTACAAAATATACGTAAGGGGCCCTCACACTGGCACAAATATTGAGCTTATTTTTGTACAAAATATACGTAAGGGGCCCTCACACTGGCACAAATATTGAGCTTATTTTTGTACAAAATATACGTAAGGGGCCCTCACACTGGCACAAATATTGAGCTTATTTTTGTACAAAATATACGTAAGGGGCCCTCACACTGGCACAAATATTGAGCTTATTTTTGTACAAAATATACGTAAGGGGCCCTCACACTGGCAAAAATATTGAGCTTATTTTTGTACAAAATATACGTAAGGGGCCCTCACACTGGCACAAATATTGAGCTTATTTTTGTACAAAATATACGTAAGGGGCCCTCACACTGGCACAAATATTGAGCTTATTTTTGTACAAAATATACGTAAGGGGCCCTCACACTGGCACAAATATTGAGCTTATTTTTGTACAAAATATACGTAAGGGGCCCTCACACTGGCAAAAATATTGAGCTTATTTTTGTACAAAATATACGTAAGGGGCCCTCACACTGGCACAAATATTGAGCTTATTTTTGTACAAAATATACGTAAGGGGCCCTCACACTGGCAAAAATATTGAGCTTATTTTTGTACAAAATATACGTAAGGGGCCCTCACACTGGCACAAATATTGAGCTTATTTTTGTACAAAATATACGTAAGGGGCCCTCACACTGGCACAAATATTGAGCTTATTTTTGTACAAAATATACGTAAGGGGCCCTCACACTGGCACAAATATTGAGCTTATTTTTGTACAAAATATACGTAAGGGGCCCTCACACTGGCACAAATATTGAGCTTATTTTTGTACAAAATATACGTAAGGGGCCCTCACACTGGCAAAAATATTGAGCTTATTTTTGTACAAAATATACGTAAGGGGCCCTCACACTGGCACAAATATTGAGCTTATTTTTGTACAAAATATACGTAAGGGGCCCTCACACTGGCAAAAATATTGAGCTTATTTTTGTACAAAATATACGTAAGGGGCCCTCACACTGGCACAAATATTGAGCTTATTTTTGTACAAAATATACGTAAGGGGCCCTCACACTGGCAAAAATATTGAGCTTATTTTTGTACAAAATATACGTAAGGGGCCCTCACACTGGCACAAATATTGAGCTTATTTTTGTACAAAATATACGTAAGGGGCCCTCACACTGGCACAAATATTGAGCTTATTTTTGTACAAAATATACGTAAGGGGCCCTCACACTGGCACAAATATTGAGCTTATTTTTGTACAAAATATACGTAAGCGGCCCTCACACTGGCAAAAATATTGAGCTTATTTTTGTACAAAATATACGTAAGGGGCCCTCACACTGGCACAAATATTGAGCTTATTTTTGTACAAAATATTGAATGGTCGTGGACCCCTCACACTACACAAAAATACTGCACAAAATTTGAGTGTCGACTAAACATTCGTGATGGAAGCACGGCGCATCGCGTTGTACCCAGCCATAGCCGCATACGTTTCTTTGCCCAGGGCAAACCCGGAGGTTGAAAGTAGCGTAGTTGTATTGTGTGCAGTGTTGAAGGAGTCTTTAAATAATAATAAGAAAAGAGTGTGGGTCAGGAATTATTTGAAGAAGCGACCGACCCATGGTCATCGTAACCTACTTCGCGAACTGAGCTTGGAACCTACACTTTATCAAAATTTCCTCACACTGCGCTCTCATGCTACAAAATATTGACAGGTCTGCAAACATTTTCTAATATTTGTCCTTACACTCTCAATATATTTGCACAAAACCGACATCTTCAAATTTTTATGCAAACTTTTAGCCAGTGTGAGGGCCCCTGTAGATGTTTTGAATGTTTTTTTAATTTTTTTGTCGCGTTTCTTATTTTTTATTTTTTTGATAATACATATTACAATGTTAATAATTATAATATAGGTTGTTACATTTAACAGGATGATACCTCAAGAGGTGATTCATATATTTTTCTAATTTTCTCACAATTATATTTTTACTTTATTTACTTACTTTCAGGAAGAAATATGAATGCTATAGAAAGAAAGGGCGGAGGGTCTGCCGTTCCATTACATCCTATTAAAGAAGTAAGTTTTTAACTAAAAAATATCTGATGTGACTGACTATACCATGACTTTCTTATAAGCATCACGTGTTTGCAGGTCTCTTCCTCTCCTATTGAGATCTCAAATTCTATTCTAACTGGCATTACTGGACATATGGCATGAGTATGTTTCTTTGTTTCAGTTCAGGCACAGCTTAATTCTGACAGTAACTTTCTTATATCCAGTAATAACAATTTTTAATGAGAGAGGAAGGGGGTATAAGCAAGTCATGTTGTTTTTTTTTATTTTATGTGTATATTTGACTTGTCTTGAGAAGACCTACTCCATAATGATAATCATTCAAATAAGATCATTTGTAATTCATTTCAGTAAGTATATGCCAGCTTCACGTGAAATGACATGTTAGGCAATTTGACACCGACATAATGGGTGAAGTGAATAAAACGTAGCAACTATCAGCAAGCATAATAGGTAGTTTTAGCTTTTTCTCAAATTCGGTTGAATTTACAAATGCTAGTTCTAGGTAGAAAGAACTAAGTTAGTTTGAGAAGTATTCGGGAAAACTTGAACAATTTCTTGGGTTAGTAAGGCTCGTTGTCAGCCGTTGATAAGGAAGTGACCACTAAATAAATTGCTGAGCAATATGAAGAGCAGTGTTAAAAAGAAAACCGACACAACCACAACAGGCAACAAGTCCATCAAACTAAAACAGTGGGAAAAAGAGTTTTATGAAATTATCAGCCAAGCTAATCATTCGATATTTTCTAAAGTGACCGGCAATCTCTCTGTTGAAACGGGAAGAAATCGCTTCTGCTATAACTACAAACGGTGATGGTGATTTGTCGATTATTCGATCTATTACATAACTTATATTTTTACAGGCTGTAGATCTAGATACTATTTCTTCACTGAAATCCTTGGTCCGCAACAAAGGAATATCTCCATTTGTTTTCTTCGAGAAAGAGCTCCCCCTCGCGTGTCTGTCTCATTTAAGAATTCGGAATTATGTGTTTCCCGGTGAACAGCGTACTCCTTTTGTTTGCACATGTGCATAAACTCCGCCAAGGCTTGAATAAAACTAACGACAAACTTGAAAGCTAGCATGCCCCTGGCCAGACTTAACAGTTCCTTAGAAACTGCTAACAATAAAAGTTAGAAGTTTCTCTTTATTCACTTAATTTTTTAAGCTAGAAGCCTTAAACTAGAAGCCCGGAAAATCGTAGAAATTGCTGCTAAGCCTAGGTAACTAATATAGAATAAAAAAAAGCTAGCAGTAATGCTAGCTTTTTTATTCACTTGAAACTTAGCACTTCTTTAGGAAAAGGTACAACTTAACAACTGCTAGGTTTTATTCACATCACCAAATATGTCTATAATAAAATTATATATATACATATATATAAGATTATAATATACTATTATGAATAGTTTGTATATTGTATTGATATGATAATTAGTATGTTCGCCTTCGTGACTTGATCACATCTCTCTAATATTTTGTTTAATTAAAAATAGGTAAGAATAGTTTGTATATTGTATTGATATGATAATTAGTATGTTCGCCTTCGTGACTTGATCACATCTCTCTAATATTTTGTTCAATTAAAAATAGGTTGAAGAAGTCAAAGAAAAACTGCCGTTGCATTGAAGACGATTTTAGAAGTAGAAAAGGGCACAACCATAAAGAGCTCGTCTTTTCTGGCCCTATTTGGGGGTACACTAGGACTTTATATTGCATAAACATAAAATTAACCAATGTAAATTTCACAATGCAGGGCAGTTTTCTGATCGATTTTTGGACCCTTTTCAGAAACTAACAGGAGACTTAGAGGAAAAGTAGTTTTGAGCTTAGGAAAAGTAATTTTCCGATGAGTTGGTAGTATATATAGGAGTATATACTTCGTATATATATATTTATTAATTTTTAATATATATATATATACATATACATACATGTTTTAATGTGTTAGTATTATTTTTTTTATTTGCTAACATTGCCATAGATATATTTATATATATTTTTTTTTTTTATATTTTTTAGCACTGGAGGAGAATATTTGCCAAGGTATGTAAGGATTAATGTAATCAACTAGCAGGTTCACCCGGCGTTGCCCGGCAGTAACTTGACTATTATAACTGAGTTACATTTAGATTCAGGTAAAATAATATAACGCAAAGTTACTCTCTGGCAACCTGAAAAATGTCTTCATTCAAAACGAAACTCCTGATGGACTATTTATTATTTTTTAAATGTAATAAGTTAGTTTATTTATACCCAATTTTATCGATACAGGATGATTCTTTCATTCAACAGAATATATTTAGTTCAATGGTTTTCAACAATCCTACCTCTTAATGTTAAAGAATCGTATGCTAACATATTCTGGGAAATTAAATGCACTATAGACTGGTTATTTTTATTTTTGATAATGCAATTGTAGCGTTAAATTCTGTACCTTCAGGTGTGGTTTTCTGATAACTTGAAATTCAATAAACATATCACTTGGTTTTGTTATTAGATTTAATTTTAATTTTCAAGTTTGTTCCATTATTATTTATCTTTACAATAAACTTGGGTATTGTGATATTATTTGATCCCCAACTGCGAATGTAGAATCTAGATAGATCATTCAAAACAAGTTTTGAAGGTACCTTATTATAGACAGCATTATGTATTATCGTCCTAGAGACCATTATGTATCTTTAGAAACACTTATCTGTTAATGTTCTCACCTTCGTAGACATTACATATATCTTTTAATTTATTTCTTAATTTGTTAAACTGTATGACTTATTGTCCACACTTATAATATAACATCCAGTTTTACGCTCACTTAGTTACCTCGAAAACTAAAATATTTCCCATGTGCAACTCTGAGAGACACCAAAGTTCTCTGTATCAAATGCTATTTTTATATAACACCTTTCCTTAAACTGAGGTGGATATATTTTTATAGTTTTATTATACAAAATGAAGAAATATTATAAAACCAGCTGTATATAGATTTTTATTTTATTTTTTACTCTTTTTATTCATTGTTATCTCATTTTAATTTTTTTTTTTTTTTTTTTTAATTTTTGGTATGATTCCAGTATTTTTATCGTTCTATTATTTGGGCTGTTTTTTGCTTCGGCCTGTGACCTTCATCAGTTACAAATTGTTATTGTTTAGAAATAAATAATTATATATATATATATATGTATAATCTCTTCACTTTGCTATTCACTTAATCTATTCATTTTGTTCTATTACAGTATGATTTAGACAACGATGGCAAAATCCATATCGGTGAATTTATTGAAGCGTTAAGAAATGACTCAGAAGTTTCAAAACATATTCTTCAACAAATTCAAGAGGGATTGCAACAAGACCATAATGCTTTTATTACGTTTCGTGAGTTCATTTCTCTGGTAAGTTCTAATATGTTTTACACTATTTATTTTATTGCTTTAAAAAAAGTAAACAGTGTCTCCTATTTAAAATGGATCGGTATAGTTTGAAAAATTGAAAAAAAAAAATCATTAGTTCTAGTATTTTTAGTCTTATTTCATGCGGTATTATTGGTTTTGAGACTTGGCGCCATTAAAGGCCTGAAATCGCCCTGTGGACGGATTTCGCCCCCATCTATTCCAATTCCATTTGCCTCCTTTAAATGTACAGAGTTAGAAAAGAAAAACTTCTTGATATATTAAGTAGTTCTTGTAGGAGATGGTTTTAAGTGTGTTGTATGTACCCTACGAAACGTCGTTTCCACTAAGTGGTCTTCAGGAAAAATGTTTAGCTCTGCAATTGAAACTTTTTGCTCCCCCTTCAAAACCAGTCGACTGTTTGCGGTAATATTCTACAATTGACTTGCATAGGAATTCTCAAACTAAATTGTGTTTCGATAGATTCATTACATCGGCAGTTATTAGGGTTTTTGAATTGAGTACCCTTTCCTTAAGCCGATATCACTGAAATTTGACGCGTTACGTCCTAATTGGTTTTGACGTTAAATATGAAATTTCATGTCTATATCCCTATGGCCGTTAGTATATCCTTATATCCGGGACACTCCTCCAGAATGTGGCTTACTGAGAAGCCAGGCCCCTCCCTGTTGAGGTGGCCATGGTTAGCCGAGTGTGGCTTAGACGGAGCCTCGTCAGGCACACCTCAGGATGTGGCTTACTGAGAGGCCAGGCCCCTCCCTGTTGAGGTGGTCATGGTTAGCGGAGTGTGGCCTAGACGGAGCCTCGTCAGGCACACCTCAGGATGTGGCTTATTGTGAGAGGCCAGGCCCCTCCTTGTTGAGGTGGTCATGGTTAGCCGAGTTTGGCCTAGACGGAGCCTCGTCAGGCACACCTCAGGATGTGGCTTATTGTGAGAGGCCAGGCCCCTCCTTGTTGAGGTGGTCATGGTTAGCCGAGTGTGGCCTAGACGGAGCCTCGTCAGGCACACCTCAGGATGTGGCTTATTGTGAGAGGCCAGGCCCCTCCTTGTTGAGGTGGTCATGGTTAGCCGAGTGTGGCCTAGACGGAGCCTCGTCAGGCACACCTCAGGATGTGGCTTATTGTGAGAGGCCAGGCCCCTCCTTGTTGAGGTGGTCATGTTTAGCCGAGTTTGGCCTAGACGGAGCCTCGTCAGGCACACCTCAGGATGTGGCTTATTGTGAGAGGCCAGGCCCCTCCTCGTTGAGGTGGTCATGGTTAGCCGAGTGTGGCCTAGACGGAGCCTCGTCAGGCACACCTCAGGATGTGGCTTATTGTGAGAGGCCAGGCCCCTCCCTGTTGAGGTGGTCATGGTTAGCCGAGTGTGGCCTAGACGGAGCCTCGTCAGGCACACCTCAGGATGTGGCTTATTGTGAGAGGCCAGGCCCCTCCTTGTTGAGGTGGTCATGGTTAGCCGAGTTTGGCCTAGACGGAGCCTCGTCAGGCACACCTCAGGATGTGGCTTATTGTGAGAGGCCAGGCCCCTCCTTGTTGAGGTGGTCATGGTTAGCCGAGTTTGGCCTAGACGGAGCCTCGTCAGGCACATCTCAGGATGTGGCTTATTGTGAGAGGCCAGGCCCCTCCTTGTTGAGGTGGTCATGGTTAGCCGAGTTTGGCCTAGACGGAGCCTCGTCAGGCACATCTCAGGATGTGGCTTATTGTGAGAGGCCAGGCCCCTCCTTGTTGAAGTGGTCATGGTTAGCCGATGGACCTCAGTTTATTTTCTAGGTTCATGCTAGTTCACATCTCTCCCAGGTTTCTTTTATTTTGTGACGTAGGCATTTCATCAGATCTGATGTTAGCGTCACGTATCTTTTCTTGTTCAGGCAACGTTCCTGCTTCCTTATCAGCTGTCGTTCCCTTCAATTCCCATGTGAGGAGGGGATCCAGGAAAAAATTGCAACAAATACGGTTTTTTGTTGACTTGCGCAATTTTCGAGCAGTTTTTGTATCTTGCTAACAAATAGACTGTGGTTTTTTTTCAAACTATATCGTATTGATACATTTTAAATACAACACCCTATGTATGTATAATATTAATAGCTGAGACCTCGTATCTGCAAACCCTAATTTTTTCTGAAGATGCAAAAAACTAAATAAGTACCTCTGCTCCTTTTCTAGAAATTTTCCTTCCCGCTCTCACTCCGAGACCAGAATCCCCTCTCCCCCTTAGGGTACATGAGGTAGGATGAGGGTAGTTCGGTCCACTCAGCCTCGGAGTGGGGTACCTGTTGGTATAGTTAGATGAATTTCGGGCAAAAGTTCCTGGGGAGATCATTGTACATGGCGTTTTATACTTGTCTTTGTTTTCTTCAGAGACCATTCAATCTTAAAAATGTTATTAGGTAAATCTTGTAGTAAGTAAAGTTAGCATATTTAACACATCTTTATTCTATCCTTGTCTTAATTACAATGAATATTATTAAAATTTGTTATAATTATTATAATATAAACTACTACCCCAATGTATGTTAAATTTTCTTTAAATGTTTATACATCCTATTGCTCCAAAGTTTTTACACAAATTTTAAATTTTCATAAATTTTGCAAACATTGGAGATACGAGGTCCCCACAGTATATTCCATACGTAATTATTTGCTTCTGTCTTCTCTTCAGAACAATTAAGTTTGACAATTACTTTTCAGAATTGTGTTCGGTGAACCACTTATGATAGTAATAAGTAAGTAATAGTTTATGAAGTATGTAGTTTTGGGGATTTCACTTTTTTTAATCCATATGAGTAATTTATAGAACATTTTTATCTAGAAATGTTCTCATTTATATTTTTGAAATAAGTGTATATACATGCATGATTTGGGCATGTTTTTGTTGACTTTTTTTTTTTTTGACATGCAGCATTTAAAGTCATTCTTTACTTGTGTAGTCGAGCAACTTGCAATATAAAAAAAGGAGTTTTTCTTTTTATTTAGGTTTCTGATCAACCCAGGGGCAGTCTGTTCAAATAATTATTTAAATTATACAACATAATATTTTATATTATATAATTGCATCACTTCTTCGTCAGATGGTAATTTTGTTATTTGGGACTTCAGTCCTGTTGGGGAGGATGCTAGCAGAAAAAGTCCTTAAATTGAAATTCTTTTTTGTAAATATGACTTAATTTATTGTTAGTTGTATACAGATTGACATTTAGTTTTTAAGTCAAATAAAACCTTAATGTTGTAGCATGAGACACAGTAACAAAATGTATTAACAAATAATTGTTGATATTGTAGAAGGGAATATAACGAATAAAAAATAATAACATACTTTTCTTAAGTTGGGTTCTTGAGGAGTCTTCCGTGTATAATAATATATGTAAAATATTGCTGCCTATTTATTTGTTATAAAATGGTTACAGTTTCATGCATTCATGTAGACGTTCATCATCAGTATCTTCGTGAGCTGTTGTCTTCACATTATGTGTTCTTGAATAAAAATATTTAAAACATGTGTCGGTTCATCATATATCGTCAGTGCTTGTGCCCGGATCGTGAGACCTAATCGTCGAGTCGACAATTACAATATGAAAACGGTTCACGAAAATACTAATGGTGGGCGGAACAGGTCTGAAACGTCTTTATAGATACATTAAAATAGAATCATTTTATGATAAATGAATGGGAGATAAATAAGCCGCAATATTATATATAAATACATTAATAAGCTTTCCTTATAACCATAATCGTGTTAGAAATTCGAATGAACGGAAGTTCATTTGAACAGACATGGAAAATAATTATTCGTAAAAATTTCATTTAGGTGAGTCAGAGAAGACCGAAAAATTCCTTTCAGTGGGCTCTGCTACGGTATATAAAATATACCATTCCGCCGAGAAGAAAAAAGGATGAAATTGACGGAGAGTATGAAGATGAATACACCTGCAACCCTCCCGCCATTTGTATGCTTCTCATCAGTGTGTTGGAGGTACCGTCTTTGAAACTTAGCATAGACCTATATATTTCTTGGTGATAGGCGGATGTAGTGGACTTACATGTTAAATAACTAATACATATGTATCAATCCAACTATATTTTTTATATTTATATTTTATATTTATTTTTACCACAACTAGTTTCGGCAATTTGCCATCTTCAGGTGGTGAAACTTATTAGAGAAGGGGTCAAAGTAAGGGACTAGTTGGATGCTGATTTTTTTTTTATGTAGTATATTATTTGATTTTTTTATTGTCTGAAATATGAACGTTGGAGCTGTTGCCAAATTTGCTAAAAAGTTTCTTTTTTACTTCTCCGGCTATAAGAAGTATAGAGAAAATTACGCAATCGGTCTGAAATTTGATGCTGAGTTTTCAACGGAATATCATGTTTTCCCACCGCCTGATTCCAAAAGTGAGAGGGATGTCATGCGGATTGCTTATTTGATCATTGAAGGAGTACCTGGCATGGCATGGCTATAGACCTGTCTCTTTGATCTCTCAGATTTTCCAAAGAAACGAGAGAACTTTGGGACCCCCTCCAAAAAATAAATTATACTTATTTCTTTCATTTGAATATTAAAAATGGTGTTTTGATTTACTCAAATAACTAACAAAGTTGTGAAATTGGTAAAAAAACTATTATTCAAGAAATGTTATTGTACAATATAATGAATCAAATTAAACCTCTGTTCAAGACCAGTAAAATGAGCCTGTGGTGATCGGGTCGTCCCTAGGCCGTCGTATACTGCTTGTATCTGCTTCCGGCAGGAGCCGACAAATCGGCTGTACAACGGATAGTCGATCTCCGTCACCAGCTGCCGCAGGTCTAATCCCACGTATGATTCGGTCCCGCGGATCAACTCCAGCCTAGCCTGGTCAGACTTTCGAGAACTACATACATTATTCTGCACTCTCGAGGCCATCGCATGGACAGTTCGACTTGTTCTTCCTCTTAAAGAAAAAGAGTTTGTAGTTAAAATCTCTGACCGATTGCGTAACTTCCTCTATACTTCGTATAGCTGGAGAAGTAAAAAAGATACTTGTAAGAAAATTTGGCAACAGTTGAACGTTCATGGCAGACGATAAAAAAAAAAGCGAATAATATACTACATAAAAAAAAAGGAATGTTGGTTAGTATTTGCAAGACAGAAGGCGAAATTATGGACTGACCTCATATGAAAGTAGGTTAATGTGAAAAAAGTGGTTCGATATGTTTATTGCAGCTACGTTTTGACTTGAGGACGCAGTAATTCCTCCTCATTGAAGTATCTTTGGAAGTATCAACTGAGTTTTCGCACTCCCAATGTACAGAAAATTACAAAAATCTAAGTCCAGACATTGATTGATTTGACATGAAGGCTGTTATATCTTTATTATAATAATGTGTAATGATTTTATATAATGACATTTAGCTTTTGTTATTCGTTTTCACACCTTCTAAATAGTTTGTTGATGCATTTATATAGTTGAAAATAAACAAAACTTATATTTTTTTGTGATAAATTTGTATATAATTGTTTTCAGATCTCAGTTTTTATGTACGATTCTCTGTCGAACGGTTATGCTTCCGTTAATGGGCCTGCTGGTAGTCTTTTGATCTACAATCCGTATAAACGGATGGAAATATGGAGATATGCAAGTTATATGTTTATTCATGTTGGGTACGTATTTGTTTTACAACTAAGGGAGTACACCATCCTGGGACTTTAAAAAAATGTTGTAAATTTTCTTTTAAATAACATTCCCGCCAAATTTTACATCAATCAGACCACGGAGGAAGAATCTCAGAAAATTTTAAAAACATGATTTCTGAAAAAACGCAAAAAGATTCGAGTGTGCAGACTGCGTGTCCCAAGTTATATTTGTTAAGCAATCATCATGAGATAGCTTGGAACTAGTCTTTCTAACAAGTTGGTCATCCTCTTGGTTTGTAGATCAGAGCTTACCTCTGGATCCGGACTCATTCTTCCTCTCAACATGGCTCAGTCACTCCACTATCTAGTCCATAGGTTTTTTGGTCAGCCTAAAATCATTACTAAATATATTGTTTTTTATTTTGTTTTTTAGGGCTTTTCATCTAATAGTCAACATTGTGGTTCAGATTTTGCTTGGCGTGCCTTTGGAGATGGTCCACGGCTGGTGGCGTGTTCTTGTAGTGTATATTTCAGGGGTTTTGGGCGGATCTTTGGGTACATCAATATCTGATCCTACTGTATTTTTGGCGGGAGCTTCTGGTGGTGTATACGCCATCATTGCTGCTCACGTAGCAACAATCATAATGGTAAAATTTCAGTTATTACTTACTATAGTAAGACTATCACTAAAGATAATAAGATTCCAAATAAAGATAAGAAGATTCCAAGAATAAAGCTCATCTGCTAATAATTCGTCTATTGGTCAATGTTATCAGATTATTCGCCTCTTAAAGTATTGTCTAGTGTTAACATCAGAATTTCTCGAAAGCTAAATGCTGTAAATGCGAAATTATTGTCGTGTAATATTTGACCAATACAGAGTAAATATTATTAATCAATAAGTGGAATGAACTGGAATCCCCTGACAATATGAATTTTCACTACATAAATTTGGAATCTATCCACTATCCTTGCCCAAAGAAATTATCATTGAAAAAATAAATATTTTCGCGACATTTCCTTACTTCTTAGGTTAAGTTCATTGGTTTTCTTGAATTTATTCAAGATTTGCTACCTACTGGAAGTAATGAAATAATTTTCTTTGCAGAATTGGTCTGAAATGAAATTTGCACTTCTTCAATTGTCTGTATTCCTTATTTTGACAATCACAGACATCGGTACTGCAGTTTATAATCGTTATATC
This sequence comes from Aradus depressus, assembly GCA_963662175.1. NCBI lineage: Eukaryota > Metazoa > Arthropoda > Insecta > Hemiptera > Aradidae > Aradus > Aradus depressus. Next base: position 41,862,220 of record OY759218.1, on the reverse strand, counting down.
AATGCTTCGGACAATAAGGTCAGTATGAGTATGTATAAATTAAATATCACTTAAACTTTTTTTTTTCCTAGCAATTAATTTATTAATATAATTATTTCAATATGTTGATGTAGAGTTAGCAACCAACTGTCGTTCATTCATAAAACATATGTTTAATACAATACATTAAATGTCATATGTTAAATACAAAACACTACATCCTCTCTTCTCTTTCACAAACGTCTTAGCATTCACAGTACTTCACTGGCCTCTTCCTCCCGTGGTTCTGTCCTCTTGACTCCTTCACCTTCCATACCCTGTTCTTTTCGCTCCATCTCCCATAGGAATTAGGTGTCTTCTGTTTCTCCTCAGATCTCTTCCAGCTGACGTGACCACATATGACCGAGGGTGCATTGTTCTTACACGAATCTCCTCTGGTCTTTCTAAATCGGGAATCCAAACAGGGGCCTTTGACAGCAGAGTTGGCAAAACTCGAGCTCCTTTTCTTTTTTCGAAATGATTCTTATTTCGTAACCACTTTTCATTGCACTTGCACCGGTCCACGCCATCCACCTTCCAAGGCTGGTCAGGTAGGCTTGAAGGCACCAGAGGTTCCGATTTATTGTACTTGTGCTTATCAGCCATAATAGAAGTAATGTTCAAATTAACAAGTCCTAGTTTCTCTATTGCTTACCTACTCAGAAGAGGCATTCGTTGTTCTTTCAAAATGTAGACATCTTCGAGAATTGTAACATTATTGAAAGAAATCGGAATCCTCACTACGCCTAACATGTTCAATTTTGTTTTTCCTGGCCCAAAGAAAATCTTATTGGTACTCTTGACCTTAAGTCCCAAATCTTTGCACAGCTGGCTTCCGATCACTGTCGCATCTGCGCCTGAGTCCATCTTGAACAAGACTTCTCTATCCGCAACATTAACCTTTACTTTCCAAGCTGTAACAGATTCGACTTCCGAAATGTTAACTTGTCCTAAGTATCCGGTACCTCCACTTTTGGGACCTTCCTGAGTCTCCAGCTGATTAACTAAGCCCTTTTTCCTAGGAGAGCCTTTCTTGTGGTAACATCTACTATAGTGCCCCATTATACCACATTTGAAACATTCGTCCCCATCAGAAAACCCACATTTCCCACACTTAACAAAGGGACCTGACCCACTGTTTATATTTCAAAAAATCTATTTCAATACCAGACCGATGTTCTCTGACAATAGACTGCTGCTGCTTCACGTTCTCAGCCTGGCGGACCTTTAGGATAGCCGAATGCAATGTGAGCGACTCGTCCATCTGGAGCCGCTCTGAAAGTGCGTCATCCGCTACCCCGATCACTATAAGATCCCGGATTAATTCCTCCTTCAAGCTCCCCAACTCACAGGACTGTGCTAATTTGTGGAGATCATTATGAAAGCGTCAACTGGTTCTCCTGCTAGCTGACGTCTTTTCAAGAACTTTGACCTCTCGTACACAATATTTCTTTTGAAACCCAAATACATCTCAAACCTTTCTTTATCGATCTCATAAGAAGCCATCTCCTCCTCTCCCAATCCAACAGATCCTCTCCTTCCTCCCCGAGACAATAAAGTAACATACTCACTTGACCCTTCTCATTTTTCTTTTCTAATTCGGAAGCGACTCTAAATCGTTCAAATCTTCTAATCCAACGAGGCCATTCAGGAGATCGAAAATTGAATGGTTCGGGTGGTGTTATCTGGTACGACGGTACCGAAGTCTCTACCACGTCATTTTTGTCACCTCCAACCATTTTCGCAATATATTTTTGCATATTTAAAAAAAATGTACAATTAAAATGAACTACATATTAAATTACACCTGACACCATGTAGAGTTAGCAACCAACTGTCGTTTATTCATAAAACATATGTTTAATACAATACATTAAATGTCATATGTTAAATACAAAACACTACAGTTGAAGTTATTGAAATAAACCAAATAATTGTATTTTGTTATATTTGAAGAAAGCAATGTTTTAATAAGTATTACCATTGAACGCGGGTTGAAATCCGAGTGAGGCCCAGAGGTTTTTTCTAGGTGTGAGATGAAAAAAATATGAGTACCGTATCCTTCGGAGAGGATGTCAAACGGCGGTCCCGAACCCTTGCGCTGTAATTTTAAATCAGACATCAATTTCTTATCGATGATAGTGATCCCCATTGGCAACGTCAATTTTTAACCTTCGTGTGATAGTTGAGATAGGTTCTGTCAGACCCTAGCGGACGTTAACTACAAGTAGATAACTCGAAATACCCATTTTTCGAGTTACCTAGTTTGTATTGAGGTAGGACTAAAGGCCATCGAAACTTGAAACCAGTTTTTACCAGCATTTCGATATTATAATTATTCTTCATTAATATTTAATTTAATAAATGTTTTCGAGTGTCTCGCAGACTCTCCAGCCAATTTTCATTTATGTATTTATCTTAACTGTGGAGCATTGCCTTTAGATGTATGTCAATTAGGGTGTATTTATTTATTATATATATATATATTTATTATTAATTATTATATTTATTAATTATTATTATATATATATTTATACTATATGTATATGTATATTTATTTCAGGTGGGGTATGTGGCACATTTGACTGGGGCCCTATCCGGTCTTCTAGTTGGTTTATACGTTCTGCGAAATCTTCAAGTACATTCTTGGGAGAAGAAAATATCCTGGTTCGCATTTGTGGTTTACGTTGTATTTATTATAGCGCTGATAGTGACAAATGTTGCATTTCCTAGTTATTTTCCGAACCAAGAAAAGTAAACGTCTTAATTTACACATGGTTACAGTATTATATTTTTACTTCAAGAACGAATATTTTTTTACTGCTTTTTACAAATTATGAAATAAATGAAATTTATTTATAGTCTTAATGTTTTTATTTCTTCCCAATCTATTTTCATAATCGTGACATTATTGCTCAAATTATACGAGAGAATTGTGGAGACAATATAACTGTATATAAGTCAGCAGTTAAAAAAACATATAAAAAGAGTCAGTTGTTGTTGTACGAAGTTTAATAAAAAACGTTTAACTTTATCAAATTCATTATAAGCAAGTTAATTTAGTTTATAGTTATGTTAGAAAAGGCAAACAATTGAGTGGTTGACGCGAAAAAGGTTCTATGCGCCACTTTAGTCGAAAATGAGATTTCTGTGGAATCAGGTTCTATAGGTCTCTAGGGACTGTGTAGGGAAGTTTTTTTTTGCCGTTACAGCAGCAGTTGGTAGTATTGAGCCCACGTTAGCGTTGAGCCTCATGGAAAAAGGTTCTAACAGCCACCAGTAGTTCTCAATATGGCAGAGGAAGGAAGTGTAATTTTGGCGTTTAGAAACTTTTTCGTGTCAACCACTCAATTGGTGACCCCGACGTGATTTGAAAACGCAACCTTCTGATGTGTACATTTTCTGAGTAAAAGTTATTTAAAAGAAACATATAGGGTGGCCCCGATTGTACTGGCACTCCAAGTCACTGCTACTGGTTTCAAAAACATCAATCTCATATAGCCACCTACAATTCTGAGAACTAGGAAAATAGATGTAACCAGAATAATAGAAATCCTCCTCTAAGAAGATATTCTAAAATATTATAGCTTAATGAATGAATTTGAATTAATGACGTACATAAAAAGGTGTGCATTTAAGTAATAACCATGTATAGAATTGACGTAATAAAATGTATACTAAATAACAATACACAAAGCAATCAAAATACTGTAGTTAGAGATAAGGAAGTAGTAATAAAAAAAAATTGAATTAAATCAAAACTCAACTTGTATATTGATGTTTTTATGTACAAAACAAGTGGAATTGCCTATTCGGCTATAAAGAAGTAATGGAAATACATTTCATGCTAAGTTTAATCTATCATACTAATGATTAAAAAGTGCTGCTTCATAAGTTCACTCATTTAAATGAATATTTAAAAAAAAAAAGGAATACAAATACAAAATCAATAAGGATCCTAAAATGAGATAATTAATAACATACAAAAAAGAACATACATAGCAGTTCGAAATGCAAAATCCATTTTCTGTCAATTGTCCTAGTGAGGCGAGGCTTCTAGTTTCAAAATCAGCCACATAAAAAGAATAACTAAATGATGGCAAAAAAAAAAAAAATTATCTCAACTTCGCTCAAAAGAATAAAATTTGACCCCAAACTATGACGAAAAAAAAAAAAGTTTTTGTTTTACAAAACGTACACAGAAGAAGAAAAAAAAAGGTCCGTGAATCACTGACAAAATACTCCCCAGCTTGAATTATTTGTAATAAATTGTTTCCGCTCTCCGTCTAAATCGTTCTTTCTTTTGCCCGATTAGCCTGAAAATCAGGTGTCTTATGACCTTCTGAATCAACATATTAAAGAAAATCCTTTTGGACCGATTTTGCTGAAAATCAATAGATGTCTCATTGTAACCTTCAGAATCTACATACAAAATTGCATGCCGGTATATTTATTCTTATGGGAGTTAATAGTGTCCACAGATACATACGCATTGCATTTTTACTTCCCCATCTGTACAAAGTACAGGGGAAGTTATGTAATCTGATCTGTTATGTATATCCGACCTCCAGATTACAAATATAACAAAAAAAATGTCTTATGTATATGATTGTGAACACGATAACTTCCGATAGAATAAATCTATCACGAAATTTTATGTGTGAATCCAGAACCACCCAACGGCGACATCAATTGATTTTCAAATCAACCAAAGGAAAGAGGGGGGGTTAGCACAAAAAGTAATAACTGCCGATATAATGAATGTATAGACACGAAATTTTATATGTAAATTCAAAACCCCATAAGGGTGACACTTATTATTTTTCAACGGAATCAGCAAAAGGGAAAGGGGACAATTCAAAAAACCAAATAACTGCCGATGTAATGAATTTATCGACATGAAATTTCATATTTGAAGTTAAAACTCAATGAGGACATAACCTGTCAAATTACAGCCATATCGGCCAAAGGGAACGAATAGGAGTTCAGGGTAGGGGGCTCTATTCAAAAACTCTAATTGTCGATGTAATGAATTTATGGACACAAAACTCAATAAGAGGATCTAGGAGCTCCTATGCAGGTCAACTATTGAATATTAGACGGTCGACTGGTTTTGGAGCGGTAGCGAAAAGTTAATTAATTTTTTCTGGGGAAGTACATTGCCGGTGATTCACCGACGACTTTTTTTAAGTTTTTGAATTCACGGGGTCGGAAAACATTGAATTCTGGTGAAAACTCCACATCGAATTTTTGACCGATCAAGACTTGTTATTAACTCCAAAACAAGAAGTTCTGAGAACTCCAAAATAGCTGAGTACAAAACTTGACAAATATGTTAACCTTGGGAAAAAACCTTATTTCTTCCTCATGTAAAATTATGTAATATGGAAGAATATAGCTGGGTTTTGAAACTAGATACCTGAAATGTACCATCATAACACTAATATGGAAAATATGCTCTTTACAAGTATTCATAACAATACTAAAGTCGTTATTGTATAATAACATTCAATATATATATTTATATACATGCTTTTATTTTTTTATTTATTTTTTTCCACATCGCTGGGATAATAAATAACAAGAATTTTCAAGATTGAATTTTTATACAAAAAAGTATTGATATAAATAAATTAAATGCGACCTATAATTAACAACTAATATTACTATTCGAATTGTCACAAGTTTACCACATATGTGTCTCACGAATCTCGCTTATTATGTGGTTAGCTCTTTGTAATGCCTGGAACAGTAAAATCAACAAATCAATAAGCTTACCGCAGAATGCAAAGTTGCTAGTGAGTCAGGTAGTTCTTTTCAGCAAAGACATCCAAATGAAATTACATGTAATTTTGTTTAAGGCATTTGATTCAGATAAAATTAGGTTTTTCCCAACAAACAGGATGAGTCAGCAGCTGAACCATTCCCCGCATTCTTGATAGAAAAATTATCATCTAGTTGAAACGTTTCAAAATGCCCAAAGCAAACCCACAAATAAAAGAAACAAAACAATACAACATTTACAAAAATAATGAAGTATGAGCAGGTATCAGTAGGTATATCAATACGGCAAAATTTAGATTTCTTTTTAAACGCTTTTGCTGTGAGAACTACCTGCGGTAAAAATAAAAATGAAATTACCTTTAACATATCACTAACTTCTTTTCGCCGCTGGGCAATATGCGCTGATTCATTTAGCAGTTCTTCAGCATTATCCGATTTATACAAATGTGTGACTAATTCAGATTGTAAATTATCCTTCACATAATTCACCAAAAAATGCATCACAGCTTTAGGAACACTGTCTTGAATAGATTTCCTTACAATATAGAAATACGACTTGATTAACCGTTCTAAAAAAAAAAAAAAATACACAAAGTTAACAGATGTTATTTTAAATATTATTATTAGATGACTAATTTGAATTGTACCATATTATGCATTCACAAACCAAACATCAATGATGCTATAAATGAGTTATCCCATTCCATTTTGCTTTATACTAAATAATCAAGTAAACAATTCATTTGTGTAACAGTAGGTATTGAAAAATTAGCATAAAATGTGTACATGTTCTCACTTATACATAAAAAGATAACAAAGACTGAAGTAGTAGATTGTACGAGTTGGAAGAACCATCTTTCCATCCACCTATTTGGGGTAGAGCGCCTCCCACCACTAGTAAAAGGGAGTTTGACTAACGCGTTTTTAGTTGTCAATATTTTTAAGTTGATCATTATCAATTAAAAGCAAATAATCAAAATACATAAGTATATTTCTCATTAGATTTTTTTTAGAAGAACATCCCCAGTAATTCAGGAGCAAACAGTATAAAAGATAAGCACCTAAAGCTAATTAAGATTTTTTAAATATTCATCAAGCGAAACCAAATCAAGAAAACCGCAACACTAGGACGTTTCCCTATCGAGTTACGATGAATTCAAAAGTTCCGGCTTTTTGAATTTTTTCATCTAAAAGTAAGCTATGATCTAATTTCAAGTTAAATTTAAAGTTTATAGCTCCAACGGAATTGGATTACTATGTATACCGGGTGATTCATTTAACCTGAAAAACAAGAATAAATCGAAAAATAAGCTTTATCGAAAAAAATTGTTCAAACAAAAGTTGCAGGGTTTAAAGGGAGACATATAATAGTAATACGAAATTTAACCTCGAGTGGCGTTTTCAGGGTTAAATCAAGAGCAACTTAGATTTTTTCAATGGAAACCCATAGTTTTAATTGCATACTGATATTCTCTGAGTTGTTTGTGATGTCACGTACCCTATGTTTGAACAGAACGTTTAAGGATGCTAGGAAATTTGCTAATTCAATGTTTTATTTAACGTTTTTGTGAACTTTTGTTTGTTTAAACACGTAAACAAATTGTCTCATGAAAATTTACCTTTTTATTATTTGAAAAGTTATTTATACCCATAAAAGTGAGCAAAATTACTTACTTTTCACCCAAGTTACGGGTAAGAATGAAGCCCAACACCAACTCGACCGAAAAACCGGTCAACACGAAAAATGGACTCACGGATAACCTCAAAGCACGACTGAACAATACAGGTAACCCAGATCAGCCGAACTCACCCCGACTAGTGAGCCAGCCGAAGAGACCCTGCCCCCCAGGAGAAGACACGGAGTTCCCTGCACTCCCGGAGACAGCCATGCAGCTGGACGGAGAGCCCTCATCGGGGGCCAGCCACACCCAGCCCAAGCGGAACAGGTACGCAATTCATTCCACTATACCCACGCACAACACATTCGCGCCACTCGCAGCACTCATCACCGACCAACACACTAACGATACCACCCCACAGACCGAAAAACAAATTAAAATCCCCCCAATTTTCCTTTGTGAAGCCGACGATTTTCAAAAAGTACTGACAGACATTAAAAGTATCGAAACAAAACAATGCCACAAAAAAATTAAAATATCCCTTATGACATCTGAAGACTTTAGGAAACTGACCAAATTTTACCAAACAAATGACGTAAAATACTATACTTTCCTGAACCCGGAGGATAGGAAACTTTCCGTTGTTATCCGAGGGGTTCCATACTCCCTGACTGAAACCGAAATACAAGACGAACTAACCCCGACATACCCAGTCCTCAGTGTAACAAGTACAAGGACAAAGGCCCCACTCCACTGTGTGCTGTCGAGCTCCAGAATACTCCGGAGGGGAAAGCGATTTTTCAATTATCTCGTCTCTTTTACACTATAGTGACTGTCGAACCGCGGAAGAGGTCTCAACGCATTGTGCAGTGCTCGAATTGCCAGCAAGTGGGACATAGCAAGAACTTCTGCCACCTTGACCCAAAATGTGTCAAGTGTGCAGGAGATCATCATTTAACAGCTTGCCCATCACGTACTTTCCAAGAGTCCCCAAAGTGTTCTAACTGTGGTGGAAGCCACCCCGCCAATTATAGAGGCTGTGAAACCTTCTTAAAACTTCAATCACGAATCACACACAGAAAACACATACCAACCCACATTCACGACACAACAAATGCAAATCCATCTAGACTTACTCCCCAACCAGTCTCAGAAAATCCTCCATAGTCACAGCAAAACTTCCCCTCAGGAGCTAAATCAAACCCTTGGTTTACCCGGAGCAGACACCACACACACGACACCAGCAAGCACCCCTCATCAAACTAACCTCAAAGAACAACACCCCTCATCAGACCTATTCGACATACTACTAAATTTAATTAAACCTTTCATTCCCAAAATCAAATACTTTATTTCCACAATACTCAATAACATACTTTCTTCTAATTATGGTCAGCCCTAATTCCACAGTTGATCAAAATTTAACAATCCTAAATTGGAACACGAATGGGTTGAAAGCAAAGCAACAGTCTTTCAGTAACCTCCTAACACGATACAACATAGACATAGTTTTCCTAACAGAAACACACTTCAAAGCGACAGACACATTCAGACTGACAGGATACGTGACATACAGACGAGACAGACAAACCCGAATAGCCTCTGGAGGAGTAGCTGTTTGTGTGAAGAAAAAAATAAAGCATTCCCATCTACTTCTTCCTGAACTGGAGCACCTGGAGGCAGTCGGGATTCAACTGACACACGAACAACAGACGACTCAACATCATCTCGGGATACCAACGACCAAACTTAAGAATAAAACAGACAGACCTAGAACACATTTTTACAGGAGACGCGACTGCACTTTTCGGGGACCTCAATAGCAAGCACACAATCTGGGGCTGCAGAAGAACCAATAACAATGGGGTCAGACTTTTGTCGGCCACAAACAACCTCGGTGTTCAGGTCTCCGCCCCAGACGAACCAACCTTCTACCCGTCACAACACAAATATCATCCAGACATCCTAGACAACACACTTATACAAAATTTCACATTCCCAATATATCACGAGACACTAACAGAACTCGATTCGGACCACGTCCCCGTCCTTAACACATTCACAGCCCACAAACACTACACCGAACCGCTTCCACGACTTATAACAGGAAAAATTGATTGGGAAACTTTTCAATGGGAAATGGATCAAACTTGAAATTCCAATCTACTACAATCACACAGACGACATAGACTGGGCAATACAGACATTCACACAAACTGTTTACACATCTGTTCACAATGCTACACATCACCGCTTCAAAGACAGACGGCCACATATACATGACTCCATTCCTACTCAAATCCTAGCAATAATCCACGAAAAAAACACGGCTCGCCAACGCTGGCAAAGACCAAGAAATGATGTAGATAAAAGAGACCTCAATCGCTTGACCCGACAGGTGAGATGGGAGCTCGACAACCACAGAATTTGTAAGTACAGGGCTTACTTGACCGACATGACCCCCGGCGATAGTAGTCTCTGGAAAGAAACCCGACGAATTTTGAGACAGAACACATCCTTGCCCCCACTGACAGACGGACATCACACAGTGACGAGCGACGAAGACAAATGCGAAATCCTGGCAACACACCTCGAACAAAAGTACCGCACACACGACACTGCTAACACAGACATGAACACCACAGTACACACATATCTATCCATACCGACACAAACTGTTGAAAATTTCATCAAGTTCACCACTCCCTCAGAAATCACAACATTAATAACAAACTTAGCAAACAAAAAGGCCCCCTGTGAGGATCTCATTCCGAACATAGTGCTAAAGAAGCTGCCACACAAGAGTATAGCATTTCTAACCGGTCTGTTCAACGCATGCCTGCGATGCAGCTATTTTCCTCGAAATTGGAAAAACGCGGTTGTAATCGTCTTCCATAAACATGGTAAGCCCAAGCAAGAGCCGGACAGCTATCGGCCTATAAGCCTTCTGAACTCGTTGTCGAAGATCTTCGAACGACTAATATTGAGAAGACTGGGTTCTCACCTGGAAAGCGCAGGAATTGTTCCAGCTCACCAGTTTGGTTTCAAACATAATCATTCATCTGTGCACCAGCTACAGAGGGTCTCGGAAAAGATTATGAATGGTTTCGAACAGAAGGCATATACAACCTCTGTCTTTCTAGATATAGCTTCGGCGTTCGACTCGGTGTGGCATGAAGGTCTCCGCTATAAGATGAGGAAGACATGGGCTCCACAGTACTTGGAAAAGATAGTTGATTCATTTTTTGAGAATAGGACGTTTCAAGTGCGGGTCAACAACATCCTCAGCTCCAAGCGTAGTATTCTGGCGGGAGTGCCACAGGGAGCTATCCTCAGTCCCTTCCTCTTCAGCTTATACTGCTGCGACATCCCCGAGCCATGTAATACCACTCTAGCTCTATACGCAGACGACACACTACTTATGTGTCAACATGAAGACCTCCAGACAGCAGTTGACAAGTTACAAACTTCTCTCAACCACGTCTCCAGCTGGTTCGCTCGATGGAAGCTTCAGTTGAACGCCAGTAAAACAGAAGCGAAGATTTTTGCCCTTCGCCGATTTTTTACAGAGGACCAGAGTAGGCTGCGGGTTGACGGACTTCCCATTCCATGGAACCCTAAAGATCAGGCTGTCCGGTACCTTGGTGTATTCTTAGACACACGGCTCACATGGAAACTTCACATCAACACAAAACTCACACAAGCATACACCCGTTTAAAACATCTCTATCCACTCATTAACCGCAACACACCCCTCAAACACTCTTGCACACTGCTCCTGTACAAAGCGTTACTTCTCCCATTGTTAACATACGCCTGTCCGATATGACATGGCGCCAGTCCTTCACTCACAACACGACTACAAACATTTCAGAACAAAATTCTTCGTGTGTCTCTGAATGCACCATGGTTTATCCGAAACAGCCAAATCCATGAGGAGCTGGGAGTTCCTCGGGTCGCAGCCTATTTAAGGTCCTTAGTAGATAACTACCATGGAAGACTAGGCCTGTGTTCTGGAGCAGCCCACTATAATTTTGGCCAGCCTACTCTACACAGAAGGCTCAAACCAAGATTATACCAAGACATTATTATTAATTAATTTCATTTTATATTTTCCATGTTATACTTAGTGTGAAGAACCAAGATTTTCTGGTCCAAATAAAGTGTGTTGTTGTTTTTAATTGCATACTTGTATTCTACGTAAAAAAATACGTGTCTTTTGTACGAAAAGTTTTGTTTGAAAATGTCAATTTTTTATAGTTTTGAGAATATAAGAAACGAGACTATCCTAACCGATGGATTGATCGAGGTGGTCCAGTAAACTGGCCAGCTAGGTCACCGGACTTAACTTCGCCAGATTTCTTTTCTATGGGGATATTTAAAAGAACAAGTATACAAAAATGTGCCAACTACAACTGAAAATATGAAAGAGAGAATCAGAAATGCATGTCGAGAAATTGACAGAAAAACTTTATTAAGGATGGTGCAATGTTTCATTACACGTGTTGAAAAATGTATTGAAGTTCAGGGACATCATTTTGAACATTTATTAAGATGATAATTAATTGTTGATAAGTGGTGTGATATTATTAAATTAAAATTTGTTTTCAAAATTTTGTGTAAAATACTAATTATTTGTTACAATAACATTCATTTTAATTTAATCTATGTTTATTTCTTTGTGCATCAAATTTGTGTTTTTAAATTCTCAAAACCATAAAAAATTGACATTTTCAAACAAAACTTTTCCTTCAAAAGATACGTATTTTTTCACGTTGAATACAAGTATGCAATTAAAACTATAGGTTTCCATTGGAAAAATAGAAGTTGCCCTTGATTTAACCCTGAAAACGCCACTCGAGGTTAAATTTCGTATTACCATTATATGTCTCCCTTTAAACCCTGCAACTTTTGTTTGAACAACTTTTTTCCATAAAGCTTATTTTTTGACTTATTCTTGTTTTTCAGGTTAAATGAATCATCGGGTGTATATATATATATATATTTATATACAAGGCCTGCCTTTAAGCCCTCAATATGTAAAGATATATTTAATCGAGAAAAAAATCTATGAATTGTGCTTTTTCTCTTGAAACATGTTTATTCATAATGCAGGTGAATTGATTAACAATTACGAAATTCAGTAAATCTCACCAATAACAGCGCACTCCCTCTGTTCTTTGTCGGTAAGTTTGCGACCAGTCTGCATCATATTGTCCGGAATGAGTGGCATGGCAGAAGAGGTGGGGCTGTTGGAGGCGAGATTGACATCCGGATGATGGGTCGGGGTGGAGGCTGCTGAATGGATCTGACTATGGTCTTCGGAAATCCGGTCTTGTAAAGAGTTGTGCTGTCGGAAGTTCACTTCATCAGATGTCTCTGAGACTCGACTTGCAGAGAGGCTCTAGTAAAATATATATTGCATTACTTATAAATAAAGCAAGATACATTTCCATATATTTAATTTGTTACTGTCTATGTTTAAAGTATATGACTAGAGATATAGTTAAAATTTTAATAATTTGGGAGACTTTAGGACATTAGTTCACCACGATGCGGCCAGGCACGATGGTTAAAGTTATAAGAGGCTTGGCGCCACCTCTGCACCTCGAAACTTGAGGACATCCCATGTCCACATTAACGCAAGATAAAAAGAAATTATTATTAATTCTAGGCTATTATACATTGGAAATTATTATGGGGAATGCAGTAATTTTCACTTCTCATTAATGGGGCATTCTCGAAATTAATAAAAACTATTCCCCATGAACCTTCTGACCATCACCACGATTATAACTTTCATGACGTTAAGCTGCATTTCTGGATATTTCAGAAAACCGCACATTTTTAGTGTTGTTTGGCCTCTAGCAGCGGATTATGGCGTAGGTGGCCTGTCACGCTGATTTTGGGGGTTCCTTCGTCTATAACACCCCCCCCCCCCCCTCCCTCCCCCCAACTTTATAATTAGATGTCTTTAGTCTAAGATTTTTAAGGGAGAGATTGTTGAACGGACGGGGTGGTAGTCACGTCGGTTTAAGCTTATGGGAAGTCTAGACAGACGGGTAGGGCAGACAGACATAACTTTAAGCCGGCTCCAGACATGCGGTGTTTGTCACATACCGAACATTCGCCATTAGTCTAGGTACTTTGCTTGCCGAGAATGCCGAGAACCTTGAAACAAATATGCGAGCTTTTCCGAATGTTCGCCACACACCGATCATTAGCGGAACATTCAATACGAATACTTCTCTTGATAACAAGTGACTTGTTGTTATCTAGATATAAATACAATTATCCATTAATAATCCATACAATATGGATGCTGTATTATTTTTATTATTTTAAAGCACCTATGTGAAAAGTTAAGCCTAGAACAACTTTCAAAATTTTGGTATCGACTAAATTCGCCGACATATAGATTTTTAAAGTAGTTTTTTAAACAAAATAAGTGATGTCACAAAGTGCGTTTTGCCATAAAAGCAATTCATATGCTGAATTTTTTTTAAAATTCATATAAGTAAAATAATTGATGGAATGTCTTGTTTTGTTGTTATTTTACCCTAATAGACACAACTAAATCGGAATATTGCACATCCCCGACCCATGCAGTTTCCTCATTGAAATTAAATGAAGATTAAACTTTATACTTAGAAAATATAAGACGATAGATAAATAGATTCACTATTTATTTTATACCCAAGAATAAGTAATGTGTACCTCCTGTGAACTATTGCTTCAGTTTGGGCTGATATTGTTGGCTTGATGTGACAAACTAAATCAAAAGTGACAACGTGTTGTCTGATAAAGCGATATCTCTGTTGTTATCAGCTATCCGACCATTTATTTGCTATTTGGCAAACATCGAATGTGTAGGGCAAGTACCGATGATGCAGGAAGCAGGTGCTCGTCTCCTTTGATGTGGCATAAAAGACCGACAAACTATGGGAATAGCGAGCACCCGAATGTTTGTGCTCGGCCTAGGGCGAGCACAGGCGAACGACCCATCCACACTACTAGGAGTTTGCCTAACAGTTGCTCGGTATTTTACAAACACCGCATATTCCAAGCAGTGTTTTGTTAAATAAAACCATTATATAATAAATTCTGTTATTTATGATAATAATTTGTTGGCATAGTATTTTTGAAGTAGAAGACACCGGTGGTATCACATTGATAGAGAGACATAGTCAAATAAACCTGAGGGACGGGCTTTAAACATACCGACTTACTCTGTGCTTGTCTCCATTATGTGTAACGCTATGATTCGAAATATTCCTCCTAGGAGCCATTCGAATTTCTTCGTCTTCTATGGCAGTTTCTAGTAGAGATGGTACTAAAGCTGCCTCCTTGTGGAAATCAGGATGTTTCGTATTTATGTAAGCTAGTTCAATAGCCACCAAATTCTCAACCTGGAAAAAATTATATATAAGTTATATAAGTCATGAGGGTGCCGGTAGTTCAGTGGTATGCGTGCTTGTCTTCTGAGCTCATAGGTTCGAAACCCGACCGAGACCCTAGTTTATTTTATCTGGTAGGTAAAGTAAACCTAAGTACGCCGTCTTTAGGATGGGACGTTAAGCGATGGTCCCGAGCATGTACGATGTCAGGTACTCATTAAAGACCCCTGCCCTAAGTTAATACAAATTTAGGGTAGGCAAAATTTAGGACTTCCACAGTAGAGTCGGGCTCATGTCCACCAGAGTGAGGAAAGAGCGCTCTGGTAGTAGGCGATATGATCTCGTAGTTAAAGCCCGGGCATGAGTCATAATAACTAACTATATAAGCCATAGCTAGTCCATTTGTTTGAGATTCTATTTTCATTATTACAGCCAGAGCCAAAATGCAGGATCTCGTTAACAACATTTTAAATATATACAATAGTGACCAATCTATATGGTCATTGGTATAGACAATAGTATGTAAACAATATAAATACTTAGAGAAATTAGTTTTACATGCGGTGATCTTCAAATAATTTTTTTAATTTGTTAAGTGAAGTATATTCTGAAAATTGTAATTTTTTTTTTATTCAGTGAGTTTTTTACTTCGTTTTATTCACGATAGAGAGCAGTATCTTCATAATAATCAGTGATTTTTTAGTCAGCCGACATATGGAAGAAACATGTTCTAATTTGAACTAAATAATAATACAATTTTCGGACAAATAGTTAGTTACGAGGTCCTGCGAAAGAAATTGCTTTGGGCACCATAAAATATTGAAGATCAATAAACTTCCATGTTTTCAATAACAGTATATTCTAAATTCTTTAAGAGAAATTAAATAGTTAGTCGAGTAACGGAATTTACGTCTGGACACAAAAGTATGAATTACAATATGTATTTTTATTCAAAAAATCAAAAATTTTATTGTTGACTTTCAAATTATTAAAACATGTACTGAAACTGTTTTTTTACACAGGGTGTCATGTGACATGGGTTAGATTCAAACCTCTTAATATTCTCAGGTCTTTTCAGTTTTATATTCATTCCGACTACCGATAATTATTTTGAAGAAGATGGCAACCTGTAGATATCCCGTCGATGTATAAAATAAGATAAATCTGCATATGACGTACAAAACCCTCTAACGTGAGAGCAATGAGCACTCAAGATGGCACAATGATTTCATGAAATAAAAATTATTCATCTAGAAGCTGTAAAATAAAATAAATACCATTGCGTTTGTTGTTGGAAGTCGTCTCCTCAACAAATGCGTTACGACATCTATTATACGCTCGTGCAGCCTGGGGAATCTTAGCATTTCTTGTTGTGACTCCGTTCCACAATGTTGGATAATGCTTTGCATTTCTTCGTGAACCAATTCAACACAACGTAATGAAGGTTCTTCCAGACGGCGAATTTGCCGTTTTACCAGAAGTTCGAAAGATACCTGAAATTTTAAAATTAAACTCTAATAATAAGCACGAAGATCAGAAGAGACACTTGAATAGTTCTAAAAAATAGAGATTAGTTCGAGATTCAGTCCCGAATGAAACATCGATGTAATTAAGCGGTTTAGTTATACCTATTGCTAACTAATAAATTAATTAAACCTATTGGGCTCTACAAAGTGAGGCTGGTTCTTAATTTATGTTACGATATTGTTATTTTACAATTAAGAATTCCTATTATATAATGTCTATTACTATATTCTAAATTCTATTAATTTAAAAAAGCAAACATTAAAAAATCTAAAAAAAAAAGAAGAAGAAAAATATTAAATTAAAATTAAGAATAGAGGACAAAAAATAATAAAGATAATGAAAAATGAATTAAAGTTGAGATTTTCATATGAAGTTTTTGTTAAATACTTGTTATTTGAAGTACAAAGTGGTTTGACTTAATGTTTATTACTTTGGTTTTATTTAAAGTCATTATAATATGTATATGTATATGAAAGTGTATATATATATATTTTTTTTGTTTTGCATTTCTCTTGGCTGTATGTATACAAGTAAATGTGCGCATTTATTATAATATTTAGATATTTAGAAATTTATTAAGCTGCAATATTCTTACTTTATTATTATATCGGATGTATATTCAAATTGTACCTCAACTCTCTACAATACGCCTTAATAGGCTTCAATGTAGTAATAAATAAATAAAATAAAAATTAAGAATTCCCTGATTTTTCCTCACATTCTTTAGACTTAATAACTCCCTGTTTTCACGTTTACTGGACATCCTGTGAACGCACGCATCTGAGAAAACAAAAAATGTATATCTATCATTTAAAAAATGTATAGTCAAATAGTAACCTCTGGAACGAAAAGTGCGGGTCGTGGTCCAGTAGCATTTTTTATTGCCGTTAAAACGTCTCGTTTAGTGAGGCCTGCTAGAGGATGGATAGAGTCCAAAGTTTTACCAAAAGTTTCATGAAATATATAACATATCCTCGCTCCTCCACAGCTATACACAAAAAAAAAGTCTAAAAGTAACAACGAAAATAAAATACATAAAATTATGAAGAAAGAGGGAACAGTGGTATAAAGCTCTTCCAAAAGATAACAAATAAAGTAAAACGACTTTAATATACTAAGAGTATTCTAAAAAAAATTGTTTTTTCAACTTACAGTTCAGTCGTTTCAATGTTTCTTGAAGTTCCTTCAATAGTAGCGCAATACGCTGACGCAAATTTTGTTATTATTTGTAACAGCATTTGACTTTTGTCAGAAACATCTTCCCCATAAGAATTTAATAACATTTGAAACTGAGATGCCATAACATTTACTCTAGTCTAAAATAATAAAAAAATATAAAATTAAATTGGTCACACATAAGATTATGCAGTTTGCATTCGTATTTAATGGAATAATAATATTCTGCAGCAGCAACCACTGAGTTTTACATTATATATTATATTAAATAACACAAGAGTGGTACACATTAGGAACACAACGTCGTCAGTCTCATCCAACTTGGTTTATCAATTGTTTATGAACGGATCTATGTGTACACACTAAGTTGTCCATTTCTTAAAAAGTTCTCATGAAATTTGAAACACTCATTGAGGAATGGAGGCATCACAAAATTGACTTCACATCTTTCGAAACTTCCAGAAAGTTTTTATGTCATGAAAAATGCTATTTTCAATTTTTTGGTTTCAAATAATTTATTTAAAGTTATTTATTTCTGTGAAATATTTACCTTTAAGTCTGGTAAACAGTCTCTAATATGGTGCATAAGCAGTCTGTTCAACGTTTTGGCCAAGTAAGGCGAACCATTTCTGTTAGCTAAAGTTGGATATTTCCTTTGCAAAAATATGGCTTCATCGTGTAAAGCATCTTTCAAGGACTGAAACAAAGAACGAACGAATGTATAAGTTATAAATTAAATAAAAACGTCGTTATAATAATAATAATAATAACACAAATACCTTATTATCCAATATGTCCTGCTGAGATCTATTCACCAAACCTATAATTCCCAATTTCACAGGAATAACTCTACCACAAAGGATATCTATAGCATCCGTACCTAGAAAAAAGGAAATTCACAACTATTACATTATGAAGGAATAGCATGTTAAATAAATAATAAAGTCCCAAACAAGACGGCAAATGACCCCGCACCATTGAAGATTGAAGTGCTAAATAATAAGTTTGAATGGCAATTTAATAATTTTATAAATTGTAACGTTGGATTTACAACGGAACCTAAATTAACCAAACTTGC
The DNA here is from genome assembly GCA_963662175.1 of Aradus depressus. Classification (NCBI taxonomy): domain Eukaryota; kingdom Metazoa; phylum Arthropoda; class Insecta; order Hemiptera; family Aradidae; genus Aradus; species Aradus depressus. The sequence goes on along the minus strand of OY759218.1, from coordinate 41,843,621 downwards.
AGAATTTTAATATCACAATTAAGTTGCTCAAAAGCAAAGCTGTTGGGCGCCAGGCCGATCTTCGATAACTCGATAAGACAAAATAATGCTAAATTCGACTAGCTTTAAGAACGTGAGAATCCGCATCGCTTTCGTCGCGGGGTATTAGACAAAGGAATAACAGACAAACATAAATCAAAATAAAACACGTGAATAACAATGTAACATGGGCTTATAATTGAAAATAAAACCAATGCAATCTACAGTGACGATAGTAAATGTCTCGACGTTTAACAACGAAATTAAGAAATGAATTTAAATCCTATTAGGGGCGGCATTATAATAGCAAAATTGAACTGAAATATCGGACTCAAAATAATCTCAACTAAAATGGTGTATTCAGGCACACAATATTCGTCGACTTGGCAAACCTTTCGATGACAATTGTGCAGGCTCAGGCCAGCGCTCTCGCCGACACACTTGACGCAATTCGTTCTTATGGGAAATTGGCTCCCGGCGAAATTGGCTGAAATTTTGAGGAAATGTTCCTCGGGTCATGTAAATTGAAAGTCTTTATAGACTCGACCAGAGAAAAATAATATTTTTCAAAATTACTAACGTTTTTCAAAACTGAGATTTGTCATTAGATTGAAGTGCCAAATAATCAGTTTGAATGGCAATTTAGTCATTTTATCGATATTTATCAATGTTTATATCATTTTCTAACAACAATGGAAAATGTTTTGATGATTTTTATAAAACAAATTCTGTATAATAATAATACTTATATGCAGAAAGATAAGTCAAAAAAAATATTTATACAAATAGTTTCGATACTTTATAGTTGATTATTTAGTCATTTTCTTTGATCAAGTATTGTATAACGTAACTTATTAATTTCATATAACGAATTGCGTCAAGTGTGTCGGCGAGAGCGCTGGCCTGAGCCTGCACAATTGTCGAAAGGTTGCCAAGTCGACGAATATAGTGTGCCTGAATACACCATTTTAGTTGAGATTATTTTGAGTCCGATATTTCAGTTCAATTTTGCTATTATAATGCCGCCCCTAATAGGATTTAAATGCATTTCTTAATTTCGTTGTTAAACGTCGAGACATTTACTATCGTCACTGTAGATTGCATTTGTTTTATTTTCAATTATAAGCCCATGTTACATTGTTGTTCACGTGTTTTATTTTGATTTATGTTTGTCTGTTATTCCTTTGTCTAATACCCCGCGACAAAAGCGATGCGGATTCTCACGTTCTTAAAGCTAGTCGAATTAAGCATTATTTTGTCTTATCGAGTTGAGTGGCCGAAGATTGGCCTGGCGCCCAACAGCTTTGCTTTTGAGCAACTTAATTGTGATATTAAAATTCTGCAAGTTTGGTTAATTTAGCTCCCGTTGTATTTATAAAATTATTAAATTGCCATTCAAACTTATTATTTAGCACTTCAATCTAATGACAAATCTCAGTTTCGAAAAACGCTCGTAATTTCGAAAAATATTATTTTTTGCTAGTCGAGCCTATAGAGACTTACGATCTACATGACACGAGGAACATTTCCTCAAAATTTCAGCCAATTTAGCCGGGAGCCAATTTCCCATAGGAATGGTGCGGGGTCATTTTGCGATTACTTCAAAGCCAGATATAATTTTTTTTTCAACTGACGAAATTCAAGTGAAATCGTCTCAGCTTTCAAATGGTACTTATAAAAGCTTAAATAAATGAAGTTTCAATGGGTAAAATTAATTAGGAAAGTCGTGATTTCCTTCAGACATATTGTTTTTTCAATCCTTCTTTGGTTCACAGGAGCAGTTTAAACTTGGCTATTCTCCATTCAAATTGCGTTGAGCTAAGTTTCGAGTTTCAAATAATAATTTTACCCTTTGAACTTTACATTTCAAAATTTTTGATGGTACCCTCTACATAAATAAATTGTCTTGCATACCGGCATCCATTAAATCCAACTTGGTTACTACTGCCAGAGTTCTGCGACCTTCTGGGTCTACATCTCTAGCAATTTTCAAACTTTCGCTAGTAGCCATGTCTGTATTTGCGGTGACGACGGCTAGAATTATGCAATTTGGATTACTTATGTACTGAACAACTAAATCCTTAATCTGATGTTCGATATCTTCAGGCTGATCTCCTACTGGAACCTGAAACGATAAAATAATATATAAAAAAAGAGATATGTTTATCTCATCTATTATACAGGGTGAATGGTAGTCAGTGTGGAAACTTTTAAGGGGTGATAGTACTCCACAAGGCGAACAAAAAATGTCCTATAAACCATAGTCCGATATTCACTCGATTCCGGGTTATTGAATATTTGTGTTTATTACCTACAAGTTGGTTTTTGATTAATAAATCGTTAGAATGTTCTGCACCTTGTAATCAAGAACGGCACTAAAAAGGGTCGTCTCTTCAATCAAATCAACTTTTTTTTCCATCTTTTTGAATTAGATCAATTTCTATCAACAACATTTATTTTTCTAGAACATAGTCCTACTATCTGCTTTAAAATAGGACTCGACCCAAAAAAGTTGTGAAAAATTAAATTTTCTGAAAGTCAACATGTAGAACTCTTATTTCAATTGGTTTTGGAATCAGGAAGAGATTCTTATAATAACTTCTTTTACCGGCCCGCCATTTTGTACAAATGAAAGGTATAAAAAAAAGTAGACAGTGAGTCACCAGCAATGTACTTCCCCAACACTAATTAATCAATTAAATTTTCGCTTCCCTTCAAAACCAAGGAGGTTTGCGCTAAACATCAATAGTTGACTTAAATAGAGGCTTCTGAATCCTCATACTAAATTTTGTGTCGATATATTCATTACATCGGCATTCATATATAGGCAGGCTGTTATTTCGGTGTTCAGGGTCCAGGTAGGTCTCTACGCCATATGTAATAACAGGCCTGATAAAGGCCTTATATAGTTGAACTTTGGCGATACGACTGACTGAACAGTTCTAAAAATGTGAAGAAAGCCAAAGACACATAATTTCATACTAAAAACAAGGGTTTATGTTAATCTAATACAATACACCTAGTATAATTACAATTCTACATAAATATCGAAATACTTACTTTGGTAAGGCCTGGCAGATCAACTAGTGTGAGATTAAGGATATGCGGTGAATAAATTTTTAAAAGAATAGGCTCTGAGCAAATGCCCTTGTTGTGACCAGCCATTTTGCATGTTTCCGCTTCTATTTCATCACGCACTTCATTAAAATCAGTAAAAATTCTACTTTTTGTATGAAGAAATTGAGCCCACTCTTCAACTTTTCGTGTTCCTACAATCAAATAAAACATCAAAGTAAATCAAAGTTCACACGTTCATGCTAATGCGCAAACTGGTTTGTGCAGATAAATCGGCACATCTAAACGGAAATATTATGCTAGTGTAAGCCATTAAATTTGGCTTGAGTAAAATGTATCCGGCTAGAATCTTTAATTATTGAGGCTGATGCATACAAATAAACGTGTAAACGGATTTTTACTTATATGTAAGCCTGGCTCACGCGCAGATGAAAGTAATTTGATAGAACTGATCACCAGTGGCTTTGTGAACGCTAAACCGTTTGTTTTTACCTTCACTTTTGTTATTTTTTAAAAATGTCGATAAAAGATAAACAATTTCTTGTTGAGTTCCATCAAACTAAATAAATCTTTTTAATCTATAGTGATATATCATTGTTAACTTCAAAGGAATGAAAGTCTGAATGGTAACAAGGGTAATTTATTTTCTTCTGATGAATAAAGTTGAAACGAAAAATAGATTTATTTGCACTACACTTAGTGCATTTCTAATGACGTCTAGTAAAAATAATTAGAAATATTTAAATATACATTTTTGGGTACGGTCTCGAACTGTTGTCACAATGTCTAGACCATGTCCAGGGAATAGCTCATATACAAAAACATATACATACCATTTTCATCGGTTCTTTTTTCTTTGTCTTCCAGAGGGCAGTAATTCAACTGTAAAATCAAAGGTGTTCGAGTGACGATCCCTGTCCCTCGGGGGAGGAAAGACTTCCCCACCAAACTTTCAATAACAGAACTTTTCCCTGAGCTCTGAAAAAAAAAATGAAATAGCCATACTATCAGCCTGAAAAAGAAACGCAACATATTAAATTTCAAGTCGAAATATTCATTTCATCAGTTTGATTTAAGCACCCCTCCCACGGTTCCTTTGACCAGTCAGGCTGATAATCCAAAGTTGTCCTTAGGTCCCTGGATTCATATATACAATTTCGAGAACTTGGTCCGAGAGCCCTTGGTGCCACTTCTGCCAATAAATATTTTTAGATTAACAGAACACCAGTCAGTCAATAAAAAATTAATTTCATAAATATTAGAAACGTGGCTGCCATGTATTCAAAAATCTAACCAAGAGCAGTAAAATATTTACTACTCTGCAAACTGTGGCAAAACTTCTGGACTTATCAATATCTTAGTGTTCCATTATTTTCATTTGAGTTTTGGCAAATGCATAGTCATTGAAATTGTTAATGAGACGGGAATAGACCATCTTGTGTGAGAAGATGAAACCAGGGCTGATAATTAGTACCTTCTTAAAAATTTCTTCATGTCTGAATTCATTTTTGGGATCTGTGTCGATTAGTGGGAAAACTAACAAGAACAAATATGTAAGAGTAAAAAACTTAATATGAAGATGGCTGATGAAGTGAGAAGTGATTATTTCACAGGTTGTCAAATAAAATGTAATATGACCTCTCACAGATTTTTATTAGTAGTAGCTTAAGCTAACTAATAAAAAATCTGTGAGAGGTCATACTACATTTTATTTGACAACCTGTGAAGTAAAAAACTTGTTTAGTACTTACAAAGTCTAATTCCAACCTATCTGTAATATTTTATCTTTTTAATTTAAATTTTGTTGTTAGTAATGATGGATGAAGTAACTACAAACTAAAAGTTATATTTTATAATAGGATTTTTAACCGTGAACAATCAAAGAGCGGAAGTCTATTTTCATATAAATATTTTTGTCCCAGGCACACTAAACGATAATTTTTTCTAGAAAATATCTATTAGTCATTGTTACTCATGCAATCAGCGTAGTGACCATCGACTCATAATTATTGTACATTTCCAGAAATGTTCCTGTTTTTCCATTAAAGGCTTAATTTAGAACACTTGTGACCTGATAAAATATAAGAAATGTTCCTCATAGCTGCAGATTTTTCAGTGAAAAATAAAGTACGTACTTCTATAATAAATTTAGTGTGAAAACAAAAGAAAAACAATCAAATATAAGAGCACATGATATTAAAATGAAATAAATAAGAACTTGTTTATCTTTTATATTGTCTAATTACAAAAACATTTTGTGCAATCAGACAATATAAAGGCTAAACAAGTTCTTTGATTTAATTTACATTCTACTATATCGACACAAATCACAGAAATATATTCTGATGAACACACTACATAAAAATGTAAATTCTAGCATTCTTACAACCGTCATAATTTTAAAAGGAATTACCTGAGTGCCAACTACAACGATTTGAGGCAATTTTATAGCATCAGCTCCAACAGTATTAAAAACATCTTGCAACTTATTAATCACCGGAATTAAAGCTTCCATTTCGATGTTAAAATAAAATTGAAAACGTTTATTTTTCACATAAACTTAAAATTAGAAATAACAGCTCAAGAGAAGGTAACTTTTTGGTTTCCTGAAGTATCTTAAAACTTTGTCCGGTATCCCATTGTGATAAATAATGACAAATTACAAATGTTATTTCCTATTACAGGTATTGAACATTGACTAAAAAAACAATTCTTCAATAAAATTGACATACAATATTTTATAAAGTGCAGTGTACAACCAAAATTACAATATGAAATTATATCTGGTTTTCTCTGTAAGTATGTGGTTATGTGTGAATATTTCTGATTGAAATCCCTGTGTGACCATAATTATTTTTTCCAAATTTAGAATTTTTCGAAACGTTGTACATTTTAGTTTCAGAAGTATTTAGAAAAAAAAAACACAATGGGTAAATTCCAGGATTAACCTTGAAACAATTGCCTAAATCAGAAAGTGGGGGAAATATGAATCCTAAAATGGTGACTGCTGCAGTATTGAATGATTGTTACATGTCGATTAAAAATAATAGATCGCAAAAAAATCCTTTAGTAATTTAACAAAAACTAGAAATAAAATGACAATAACAATTTTGCCCATCTAAGTTTTTCTCATCCAACAATTCAAATTTCCCGCATATTACTTCAATAGGTGAACTAATGAATTCAGGAAGTCACCAATTGTTCCATAAATTAAAAAAAGTTGACATTGTCCCATTTTTCATTATAACCTACTATTTGTTTCCCGTAATTTGCCAGTGATATTTATTCTGTACTTTACGGAAAAACTAAATATATAGCTACTACCTTTTAGTATCATTTAAAGGCATCTTTATGAACGTTTTCAATTTTTTTATATTATCTTATCAGTTTCATGTGCTCATTATCACTGCTGGGTGAGTTAGTCAAGAAATAGTTGTAGTCTCATTTTTTATAAATACTTTTTTAGCCTAATACATTTTCAACCGAGTACTTGGACATTCAGAACTTTTCAATAGTATGTTTCATAAAAAAAAAAAAAAATACTTGAATTCAATATGAAGAATTATGTGTAATTGAAGTTTATTTACTTGACTAGGTTTTTCTGGTTTCTACATAGTAAGTATATGAATATTTTCATTTCAATTCAAATTAGTTATATATAACTAGATACTCTGAATAAAGAGATTGATATTTTTTTGAGTCCGAGAATTACAGTGTATGTTGAAATAAGTCATAGCATGAGGGACCTATAAATATTTTTTTATTTTGTATCCTTTTCAGAATGTCTATCTTGAAATTAGTTATTGCTTGAGGATGCTATGAATAATTTTTTCATGGATTGTGTAATTCAGAAACATTCATTTATATATTGCTAAGAAGTATTATTTTTTCATTATTTCCGTTACATTACTAATCAATTTAATATAATTGTTAGTAATAAAAACAAATTATTAGCCAACATCCCTATTTTCTTCAAGTGAAAAGCATATCATTTTGCTTTCGACTAAGCTGATATGTCTGTGTTATCATTTAGAAAGTCTGTTAACTGGTTTCTGTACAATCTACATAGAAAACCGTTATAAATATTAAAGCGAATTTTCATAATCACAATAATGAAGTTAAATTCAGGCTTACTAAAAGGAAATTATTACATATTTGTGGAGGAAAAAATAAATATTTGGCTACTCAGTCAAACTCCAGGTGCTAGTGCAGATAGATGAATGCAGACTCCATTATGACACTAAAAAGTTTAGGATAATTCTTGAATGGTTCAGATATCAGTTTTGCCCAGAGTGTCTAGGCTGCACTTAGAACGAAAGGTCGTACATACACTTTTTCTTCCATTGTCCTTTTTGCAAACATTTCTTCTCATACTATCAATATCCAAATGATTAACAACGTATTTTTATTTTTTAGAAAAGGTTTGGAAATTAAGAAAAATGTAATTTAATTTTCTTATATCTAATTTAATTGCTTTACATTGCTCACAATTTATATCTTTCTGTTTTGTATTAAAAGCATGTCATATTTATTGCGAAGACGTCGGTAGTCCAGAGATAGCGTGCTTGCTTACTGAGCTCAATATCGAGGGTTCGAAACCCGGTTTAGGCCCTTTGTTTTTATATGGCAAGTGAAAAACCTTGAGCATGCCGTCCATCTGATGGGTACTCGTTAAAAACTCCCTACCCTAGGTGAATAAAAATTTAGGATCCGTATAGTGGAGTCGGGCTCATGTCCACCAGAGCGACGAATGAGCACTCTGGTAGTAGGCGATATGACCTCGGAGGTAAAGCCCGGGCATGAGTCATTTATTTTTTCTCTTTATATCTTCCCATCAGTATTTTTCTGCATGATACATTTCATACTTATTATGTTATTGCTTACTAATTCTTGATATTCCGGATTTTGTATATATATATATCTAGAAGAGTATGTATTTTGCACTGAGCCCCACTCAATGCCAAAAAGTATGTATTCTTTAGTGCAATAAAAAAAGTTCAGTAAATGTCTCGAAAATGCTTATAGAGAGTAAGATGTAGCTTTTTTTTATTTTTCCAATGCACATGAAATCTTTCTTGGCCTTTTGCCAGGTGGAGACTTGGAAAAAAAAAAACTATGCTTAAGCCCTTTTTCTTAAAATAGAGGGCATAGCGCGAAGAACGAATTTGTACTGTTAGTATTCTGAAAGACAGATTATTTTATTAACTACCTGAAATCATTTCAATATAAGTTTATCATTAAATTATTATACAATTTTTTTTTTAGGGTTGAGGAAAAGGAAGTGATGATACGCATTTGGAGACAAATATTGAATATTGAAAATAATGAATTCGGCTTCGGACAAAATTCATTCAATGTGTATTGGAGTTGAAATATGTGTAGTATGCGGTGATAGAGCATCTGGTAAGTAGTTATTCGAAAGAATATAAATCTATAAACATGCCCTTCGCCAAGTTCGAAAATATTTTATATTTCTTTAATGCTTAGTTTATGGCAGGAAAAATGGTAGTGGGGGTGAGGTCTGATTTGAAAAGATGCTCTTCTCCTTGGATGATGAACTTGTGGATTCAAATATAAGTTTCAAGTACCTAAGTGCATTTCATCGGAAGTTTATAGAGTTGTAGAGTTGTCCCATAAAATGTTATGGGATGAGATTCCTCCAGTCTTCCCACTGTTTTATTTCTAACCTTAGCAGGGTGTTAATGTAAATGGGACATTATCACTAGTACAGTTGCGTTGAAAATAAAGCAGTGAGAACACCGTCTTTTATTTCTAAGAGATTATTAATTAGGTTTATATACTTACTCGTCCTACACCCACTACTCTGAGCTAAAAAAGCAAAAGGTGTGCTACTCAGGGAGGTCTGAAGCCATGTTTAACATTTTTCAATATACTCATTGTATCAGGAATAATAGTGTTTACAGACACACAAACAGACCATTTAGTTGTATTCTTCGAGGGCGCCAGTAGCTCAGTCGTATGCGTGCTTGTTTACTGAGCTCATTGGTTTTGGGTTCGAAACCCGGCCGAGGCCCTTAGTTTATTTTATCTGGGAGTTAAAATAAACTTAAGCACGTTGTCCTTTGAATGGGATGGTAAGCGACGGTCCCGAGCTTGTACGATGTCAGGTACTCGTTAAAGACCCCTAAACTAGATGAAAAAAATTTAGGGTAGGCAAAATTTAGGACTCCCACAGTAGAGTCGAGGATGTCCACCACAGTGATGAAAGAGCGCTCTGGTAGTAGGCGATATGACCTTATATTAAAGCCTGGGCATTAGTCATAATAACTAACTTTAGTTGTATTCTTCATGGGATCGAAAGATTTGAAATTCGTGTTTTTTTTTATATTCGTATATTATCTTAGTCTATACTCTTTAGTACAAAGGGCGCTGGTAGTTGAGTGGTATGCGTGCTTGCCTTCTGAGCTCAAGGTCGTGGGTTCGAAACCCGGCCGAGGCCATTGGTTTATTTTATCTGGGAGTTTAAATAAACTTGAGCACGCCGTCCTTCGAATGGGACGTTAAGCGATGGTCTCGAGCCTGTACGATGTCAGGTACTCTTTAAAAACCCCTGCCCTAGGTGAATAAATTTAGGGTAGGCAAAATTTAGGACTCCACAGTAGAGTCGGGCTCATGTCCACCAGAGTGACGAAAGAGTGTTCTGGTAGAAGACGATATGACCTCGTAGTTAAAGCCCGGGCATTAGTCACAATAACTAACTCTTTAGTGGAGACCTGGTATTGGGATCATTTAATGTTATGGTGAAAAATGGGTCAATGTGGAAATTTCACAAATTGAGAAAATAGCCTCCAAAGTTTTACAAATCCCATGTATTTTTTATTTTATTTTGTAATTAAATTATTGAAAAGTTTGAAAATATTATAAATATGATTTTTTTTTTAAAGTAAACTTTTTTGGAGCTTATTTACATTTGTATTTTAAGTTCTTTTCTTTTTTTTTTTTTTCAGGTCGACATTATGGTGCTATTAGCTGTGAAGGTTGTAAAGGTTTTTTCAAAAGATCTATCAGAAAACGTTTAGGCTACCAATGCCGTGGAAGTCAACAGTGTGAAGTAACTAAGCACCACAGAAATCGGTGTCAGTACTGTAGACTTCAAAAATGTCTGTCCATGGGAATGAGAAGTGATTGTACGTCCATTATTTCATACATATCAGTTTTCTTTTTAAAAAAAAAGGTACTGAATCTTTTATGGTTAATCGAATATTATTTTTTTAGCCGTGCAACACGAGCGAAAACCAGTCTCAGTGAAGAAAGAATATTCAAACCAAAGTGGGCAATATAACCTGAGTTCGATCGCCAATAACGCTGTCAAATTATTAATGAAGCGAGATATTGCAGACGCTTATTCTATGAACATTCAAAATCCTAGTTCAACTAATTTCTCTGTTCACAATTCTTTTCCGTATAATATTTACTCTGGTAAGTTATTTTTAATATAATTATTTTTTTCCTGTTTAGCTTCATGACTGATAATTATTATAGGTCTATTTCAACAGATACGAGGGTCGTTCAATAAGTCCTTAGAAAATCTAAGAGAGTGGCACGCGGGTCACTGAAAATTGTTTGTTTTTCTTAAGCATTATTACTCAGTAGATAGCTGTTAAATTTTTAGTTATATCGATCATGTGGTTTTATTTTTATGAACTTTGGTTTATTTAAAAAAATGGAAAACAGTAAGTTTCGAGTAGTGAGTGGATAAAACATTTATATTTAAAAGGCTTAACATCGAAAAAGATCGAAGCCGAGTTAGATAAAGTGTATGACACATCTGTCCCTGCGTTTGCCACTGTTTATAATTGGGTAAATAAGTTTAAACATGGCCGTATATCAACAAAAGATGAAAATCGTTCGGGACGTCCAGTAGAAGTGACTACACCCGAAATGATCAATAAATTCCACGATATAGTGTTAAGCGATCGGTGACTTGAAGTACTCGAGGTAGTGGATACCACAGGCATATCACAAGGTGCAGTGTTTTCAATTTTACTCGAAAAATTGGGTGTGAAAAAAGTTTCGGCAAGATGGGTGCCGCGTTAGCTCAGAGGAGAATAAACGCAATCGTGTGGTTGACTCTCAGGCTATTTTGGAGCTTTTCCGTCGCAATCCGAATGAGTTTCTGCACATAGATACACTACTACACTCCAGAGACAAAGGAACAGTCAAAACAGTGGGTTTTTGAAGGCGAAGACGGTGAAATCGGCTGGAAAGGTTATGGCCACAGTTTTTTGGGATGCACGCGGAATTATTTACATTGGTTACTTGGAAAAAGGAAAAACAATAACTGGAGAGTATTATGCGTTGTTACTGCACCGGTTGAGTGAAGAAATCAAAATTAAACGTCCTCATTTGAAAAAGAAAAAAGTCCTCTTTCATCAAGACAATGCACGGGTTCACACCTGTGCAGTTTCAATGGCTAATTCGTGGAATTAAAGTTCGAATTGTTACAACATCCGCCGTATTCGCCAGATTTGGCCCCCGGTGACTTTTTCTTGTTTCCGAACTTGAAAAAATGGCTCGGCGGACAACGGTTCGGACGAACGAGGAGGTCATCGCCCAAACAGATGCCTATTTTGAGGACCTTCCGAAATCTTACTTTTTGGACGGGTTAAAAAAGTTGGAAAAACGCTTAGAAAAGTGTATAGAGCTAAAAGGAGATTATGTTGAAAAATAAAAAAAAATCTATCCAAAATACTTTGTTTTTGTATTTTTTTTCTAAAGACTTATTGAACGACCTTCGTGTAAACAAGTCAAGTAAACCGTATCACCCATTTTCCTTAGTTTGATTAATTTTTTTTCTTTATAAGAATCCTAATTAAGCCCCATTTTTGTTAATTGGAATCAAAATTGTACTCGCAGCCACAAAAAAAATTGGTTGAGATATGAGGGGAATTATGTTTTGGATTTTTTTGTCGTCAGAATGACCGATGATGAATTCTTGAGATTCTACTGTATTTTCGTTTGTCATTAAGAAGTAATTTAATCTTTATTTATTTATTTTTTTTGCAGATAGTGAAAGCATTAAGCATGATTCACCCCATGATGTTGCAAGCTATGAGGACACAAATTTCGATGAATCCTCTAACAGTGACATCATTGAACCGCTTTGCTCAATTCAAGATAGTAAAGTTATGATTAATAATACCATGGAAATAGTCTCCAAACTGGTCCGTTTCACAAGTATCATCTCATTGACAATGTGTTTTTTTTTTTTTTAATATATATTTTAATCAATTTATTTTTAGAAAAAAAATTATTTTTGTAAATAAATGCAATATTTAAACAAATAGATAAAATATGTGTGTGCTACTTATGCATTATTCATAGACTTGAGTATGATTAAATTGAACTTTCTATACTTCTTCCTCATAGAATTTATATATGTACTTCTTTTCAACTCTATGGGATCAATGGAAGCCTTACATGGGGAAAAAATGATTAAAAGTATAAATCATTATGAAAAATGCATATTCATTAATTTAGTCGTGCCTGTCACTGGTTCAAAGGGTTTACTAAATGGGAAAATACATTATTTTTGTTCAAATAATAAAACGTTCATTTATAGGGAATGAATGGCAATTTTGGATCAGATGATGAAGAACCAGAATCTTTGCAATTCGAGGGGCGTCTTCTTGATGACAATGCTTGCAATTTTCATTTGCAAAGCCCCACTCCTCTTCCTGCCTACATTGATGTTCATTATATCTATGAGAGTGCGTCTAGATTGCTGTTTCTCACAGTTCATTGGGTTAGAAACCTCCCAGTCTTCCAACAATTCAAGTAGGTTGACCTATTTAAATATTATATTTTTAATAATATATCAATTATTATTTTTTCGTACGTAGGTTTTCCTCCAGAATTGTTGTCGGGATAAAATCACAACAAGTGTTTCGAATTAATATGTAATTTAATTATCAATCTCTTTAATACAATGGTTATACAGAGTACTATGGTTACAGAATAGATAAATCACAAGTGATGAAGAACCAGAATCTTTGCAATTCGAGGGGCGTCTTCTTGATGACAATGCTTGCAATTTTCATTTGCAAAGCCCCACTCCTTCATACTTCTTCCTCATAGAATAAGTGTATAATCATTTGCATGTAGCAAGGGTCTGTGGTAGCTAAACCTCACACTGTATTGACTACGCCTTAATGTTTTTCATTTTCTTTTCGATGCTGCCGTAGCTCTTGCATTTGCTCGGCACTAGACTTTTTAGGTTTTTTAAATTCCTTTTGATGCGAGCTTTCCTCTGATTTGCGTTTTCTTAATTTCGCGCATATTCACTATTCATGTGAGACGACATATTTAATTTGTTTGGAATTTTCAATTTAATACCGATTTTTACATATATTTCGGCGAACATTTTTATTGTTTCACTTTGAGTCCTAGTAGTGCTCCTCAAGCTCTTTACAATGACACCCGAATCAACGTCCTATCTAAACGCGTTATCACGCTACACTAATTTCTAATTTTACACAACGCTGATTCGCAACAATCATCCGCCGGCGCCCACACTAGCCCGATAACGTCACAGGCAAAACAAACACTGCACAACAAACACATACAGACATGCTCTATCCATTGTGACCTCTACCGTTGTTATCACATATTAGTCTCGTAGTTATTAGCGATTGAAATCTGACGGTATTTGTAACACAAGAAAGTTTGACCGGCTATCACTGTGCTTAACGAGCGATTAGACGTTTTGACGTCAATAATACATAAAAAAATGTATTATTTCTTCTCTTTATTAGCATTTCGATTTGACTCGCTAGAATCCAGACAGACATTGTCAAGTGTACAACTAAGGCTAAAGAAGATTTCTTGAATGTAAAACTAGAGTTGAAGAAGGCTTCTGTTTGTCAGTTCTGCAATGTAAAATTAAGACGAGGTCTTTTTTTTCAGAACTGTTATTTAACATATTCATTTTTCAGACTTTATAATGTACTTTATTTTTATTTCTAGCTCTGAAACTCAGATTTCGCTTTTACGAAATTGCTGGAGTGAACTGTTCACGTTGGGCCTTTCCCAGTGCGCTACCCTGCTGGCATTCCCTACCATCGTCTTGTCTATAGTGAACCATCTCCAGAATTCAGTCGCCCAACATAAGATATCGGCTAGAAGAGTCAAGACTGTAAGTTCATTTTGGTATTTTATTTAAATATTCTGCATACAAAAGTCCTTATCATGTCATTACTATCTACTGTCGACTATTTTCTTGTTGAGACTATTGCTAGTCTAGTCCCATTTAAATAAACTTTAAAAAGATCTACTCTCTAAGCCTTCCACGATATCCATATGTTTTTCATTGGTACCGTTGTTAATATTGCCATTATGTCTTATTTTCGCAATGAATAAAGAACTGGGAATCCCGTCTTCATAGATGCCGTTTAGTCTGTATATGTAGTTTCCTGCCAGTCTGTACGGTGTATGTTGTATCGCAATCCCCACATGTCAGCTTGTAGACCCCGGATTTGTCCCTTAGAGTTACTCTGTCCTTCCGGGAAACTCTTTCTTAAAGTGTTTACACTCCTATATGCAGCCTTGTGATACAACGACCTATCTTCTCGGACATAGGCCCTAATTATGGGAGTATACACCTATCTTTGTATAGATACTCATTTTCAGGCCTCGGGGCAAAAGCTTGTTATTAACTTTTCTCTTTATGATACTTAACATTTTTTGCAGAGATATTGTGAAATAATAAAAAATAAAGAAAAACGTAAGTTTTTTTTAAATATTGTCTATTTCACAAATTATATATAACATATGGTAGTACTTTCGGTATTGCGACCATCTTCAGCCACGACTTAACAAATACCTGTCAGCACATAAAGCACATCCCATCCCCCACCATTTGACCTAGCCCTTCAGCTTCGTGTTGTTTTACTCTCTAAGCTGGACAGGTGGTAAGCTAGCTCCATTGTATTTTCTATTTTTCTTTATTTTCTCACTCCGATGCTTTAAATGTTATGTTTTAGAACTGTAAATTTCATTAGTGGATCTAATGGTAGCTTGCTTGCCACTGTGTACTAAAGATTGCGGATTGCGAGGTCGAAACCTGGCCGAGCGAGGCCTATCAGGATTTTTATGTGGGAGTTAGGAAAACCTTGATCACGTCGTCCTTCGGATGGATCGTTAAGCGATGGTCCCGAGCCTGTGTGATATCCGCTGTTCATTATAGGCCCCTACCCCAAGTAACTAAATTTGGATAGGCAAAAGTTAGGACTCCCACAGTAGTCGTGCTCTCCTGCCTGCCTACCAGAGCGACGAAACACCACAGTAGGCGATATGATCTCGTAGTTAAAGCCCGGACATGAGTCACAAAAACAAACAAATAATACTTTACAACTTTCATTATTGTAAATAATAATTATCAGTAATTACTGAACAGAATTTAATGTTCTACCCTCAAGTTTTTTTTTTTTTTTTTTTTTTAGGTAACGGAGCACATATGTATTTTACAAGATTATGTCAATTCTATGGCTAGCCTAAATGTGGATGATCAGGAATACGCCTATTTAAAACTCCTTTCGCTTTTTAGTCCAGGTAATATGAATTATAGAGGGTCATTTCACCCCAAAATGATCACTTTTGCGACATCGAAAGTCGATTTTCATATCGAGTGATGGGGATGACACTCCATCTTCACCCACTTAAGAAATTTGAGTTTTTCTCCCGCATCCTCTATTAGATTGCTACATTCCTTATCTACAGAATTTATTAGAAGTATAATAAGGATTGTTTATGATTGCTTTCAAATTTTCATGGTGACCTCTTTATGAAATAACTAAAAAATTTCTGTGTAAAAAGTTATCTAAAAATTGTCTATTATTGTCAAAGATATTGTAAACATATAAGGAAGAACCACTTCTCACAATGTACATTTTATTAACAACACCGAATTATTTTTTTAAAGTTTTTCGCCTCAGCTGAAGAACTATTACCTATATTCCTTATTACCTTTTCCAAAATTAATAATAATAAAACATATTTTAAAATGTGTTGCTGGCGTTACAATATTTTCATTAAAAAATGCTGACATTCATCTAAATCACCAATTAAAAACGTCGTCGGTGAATCTCTAGTGTGCACTTCCCCGATTCGAATTATTTGTTTTCACTCTCTCCAAACTCGTTTCCTCTTCGGCCAATTTAGAATAGGTGTCTTCTCAGAGATATCTTTGTCATATAGAATTTCGTGTCGATACTTTATACATGATAATATATACATACATTCATTGCAACGGCAGTTATTATGTTTTTCTAGTTAATCCCCCTCCCCTTTGGTCGATTTACCCGAAAATCAATTGGTTACGTATTCATGGGTGGTTTTGAATACGCATATAAAATTTCATGTCAATTTATCAATTTTATCGGTAGCAAAAAGACACATGGATATGCAGCGTTTCAGGGGTTCGGAAAAGATGAAATCGATGGAAATTCAACGCAGACTTTCTGACCGATTTCGTTACTTCCCCTAGACTACGTATAGCTGGAAAACTAAAAAGTGAATGTCATAATATTTCGAAACTAATAATAATAAAACTAGTTTCCATGCATGCGTTACAATATTTTCATTAGAAAATTCTGGCATTCATCTAAATCACCAGTGAATCTTTAGTACACAGTCTGTGTACTTCCCCGACTCGAATTATTTGTAATCACTATTTAGAATTTTGATATTTGGAGTAATTTTAGTCTTCTAGAAATTTTATATATATATGTATATAATACTCCTTTAATATTTTTGGTGTTAGTCCGCAGACTAATAGTTTTTGAGAAATTAATTTCAGAAGAAAAAAATAGATTAGTTCAAGCCGCCATTTGCAAGAAATAATGAATAAACCCATTCGATATTTTTGAATAACTTTATCAACAATTATAAGAACATCGATAATAAGATCGTCTTGGCATGAAATGAGCCAGTACTTATTATATTTTCATAAATAAACATGAATGTTTGACTCTTAATTATTGCTAAAGTGATTGCTTATTCTTTTCAGATACTTCTATTGTAAATATAAGGCGTCAGATGTCAGAAATGCAAGAAAAGGCATTTCTAGAGTTGCGAGAACACGTCAGTGAAGGAAATTCAGAGCGATTCCCACGACTACTTTTGAGGTTACCACCTCTTCGAGCCTTAAATAGGCACGTTATTGAGCAGATCTTCTTCCCGGGCCTCGGTGACCAATGTGATATAGATAATATAATACCCTTTATATTGAAAATGAATAGTATTGATTTCATTGCTGAACAAGGTAAATATTAATTATTAATACTATTTTTGTTTTTTCAACATTTTTCTGAATTCTGTTTTTTTGAATTGCACAAACTCACGGCCGCCAAGGGCGGAAAAGTGGCTTCTAAGACCGTAAATCCTACACTAAATTTATTGAAGTTAAATTCAAAATATTGGAAGTAAATGACCAAAAAGGGATATTATATAAAGTTAATCAACCCGCACTGTGGCATTTAATATATATTTTTAAAATATATTTTTTTTACATCTGTAAAACTGTGAAATGGTACAATTCGAGTGAAGTGAGCCGGGTGTCCAGGGGCGAAGTGGTGGCTTAAG
This sequence comes from Aradus depressus, assembly GCA_963662175.1. Lineage (NCBI taxonomy): Eukaryota > Metazoa > Arthropoda > Insecta > Hemiptera > Aradidae > Aradus > Aradus depressus. The sequence continues at coordinate 41,825,927 of OY759218.1, read as the reverse complement.
CGTCATGGCTTGGTTGGCGACTTAAGACCACAGGGGCAGAGTCCACGGTGGGGTTGGGGGCCGAAGACCGTAGGGGTGAAGCCCCTAGTATGTATAGTAGGGGCTTACTACATAATTATATAAAATAGTTTTCATAAAAAGTAGTATTGAAAAATTCCCCCTAAAAGAAATTTAGCAAGATTGTTAAGCAGGTCATCGGGGATGGTTAACTTGTACTTATTTTCTGGGTTCTAGTTTGTGTTATTTCTTGTATTTAATCCTGCATTATAGTATTTTCATGTATTAAATTACTTTATTAATGTTTTTTGTTACAGGATCATTCGAAAATCGCGCAATGTTCTTTATCAAAACAGAAGGGAGAACCGATGAAAGCAGTTAAGTTATTATAATCAGGCGCGGATCTATGGGAAGGGGGAGGATTATTAGAATCAGGTGAGGGTGGATCATGAAAGTAATTAGGCTCGGGGAAAAACAAAAATGACAGGTTGTTTTGTGACGTAATTAAACGCATTCATTACAAAAATCCTCACCAGCAATAGAGGTAGAAGCACGTTCAGTGTCTAGACTCTTATTATAAACTTTACTGTGATTTGAGTGCATTATTATTTAGTAAAGTGTTTACTATTTAGACTATTTGAACAATATGTGAGTAACCACATTTTGTTTTCTCTTTTATTGAAAGATGATGTTGTGGTGTATTAGTCGCCTCTGGCAGCTACTCGGCTGTAGCTTCCGCACTCCACCTCCTCAACAGACAGGGAGCTAGACAGTGGCTCTACTCTGGAGAAGATATCCTATTATAGCCAACTGCCGCCCATTTATTTTATTAATTAATTTATTTTTTCTATTTCCCTTCCTTAAAAAAAAAAAAAAAATCTTTTAACAGTCACACAACCTTCCTTATCATCAACCAGTTCCGAAGGAGGTCTTGTAGACAAAAACTGAGTTTTTAATAAAACCATGAGATGTTTGCTCAGGAGAGGATTGGGGTAACTAAATAAGAATCCCCCTTCCCGCCAAGACGTTAGTTCAGATCCGTCCCTGATAAGAGAAATTTATATTTCTGGTTGCTTTAATTTAATTTATGTGATAAAAAATAAATCTTTGTATTTTTTTATTATAATTGCACTATTATTTTTATTGAACAATTTAAGTGTATATATTTTTATTATTAATATCCTTTTATCATTTCCTTGATAAATATTTTGTTCTAAGTTGCTTACAGAAAAGAAAGAAGTGAAGAAAAATGTAGAAAAAAATCACGTTTTGTTATCTAAAGATTCCATTATCTCTGGTTGTATTTAAATATTGTTTTGTCATTCAGGAGTATTTATTAAAGGCAAAGAATAAAACAATTTAATTAAAAATTATAATTGTAAGAATAAAACACAAAATTGAATTGTCATATTTTTGGAACAGTTTTTTTGAAAAACCCCTCCAAGTTATGGAATCCAAAAATATTTAATTCGTAAAATAGTTTTGTTGGAAAACGGACTTTATAGTTGGCCATTTTTCTAGATAGATATTATTTAGTTTTTCGCTTAACCTGCTGAAACATAAATTGCAATAGAAAAATAAAATAAACGCATAAAGATTGGAAACATAGAAATGATAGCAGTAAGAATAGGATACATTTCTGTGGTCACTAGGAATGAGTGGGAAAGTCGGAATTGGCAACTTTTCACAGGAGCCTTTTTTTAGTTTTGAGGAAACGAGTGGTGACTTGTTTTTTTTCCTTAATCCTTTCATTGCGACGCCTGAGTATAAAGACTAAGCCCTTCCCACTAGGAGTCGTCCCGAGTATATTCGGGTTAGTCTAGCTTTCCCCACCAGGCGTCCCTCCAAAGCTTATCCCTTTCTCTTAGTAGTATTTTAGCGAGTCGATAGAAAAATCCAGTACTGTTAGGAAAACCACTAATATAATTTTGAGCTCGATTCAGTGCGAGGAAATCGGTGAAGGGCTATAGGAAATTTTTTATTCACATCCTCCACTCCATTTGCGTTCTGAACTCATTCTATGCTAGGTCATTCACCAGAAAAAAACCAATGGCGAAATTTCACCTGGCATTAGCTCACCAGCGACTGAAACAATTTATTAGCGGACAACGGAAACTAGCTAGTGAAAGTAGAGCCGGTGATGAAGATATGATCTTAAGAATGGAGCATGGAAAGGAATTATATAGGTGTTATCCCTCCCAATGAAAATACAGCAATCCCAAAGTTTGTCATAAACAAAAACTACGCAAAGAAACTAGATACAAGTCCAATGTAAGACTTTGTATAATAGACTATTTTGAGAAATATAATATGAAAAATTATTGAACTAATTCAATAATTTTTGCCTAAGCATGATATGTTCAATAAATTTCTACAAAAAAGATTTTACTATGCCATTAAGGTCCAAAGACCTTATCTAAAAGGAGGATGGCAAACATTATTCATAGTCTCAGGTGGAGTAAAACAATAGACGATAAGGGAGAAATGGGTGAAGCCGCTGGTAAGAGGATGAGGGATTTCGGGTCGCCAGCCTCGGGGAGCCATTGTCTGCTAGATATGTCGTACGCTCCCTCCCATCCGTCGCCATTAAATAATTTTGATTACCTATTATGGCTTAAATTCCCTGCATAGCCATCAATTAAAGAATATTAAGATTTATAAAAGGTTTTCACCTTAATGGTTCTATCATTTATTTATTTTTTTTTTTTTCCTTCCTAAATTCGAAGATTATTGTACCAATAATGGCTAAGAAACTTTCTATTTATGTAATTTTTATGAAAAGAGTTACTATTCGATTTTCCGGAAAATATTGGTTGTGGCCAATACAGGACTTTCTTATACCCTTGTATATCTTCGGGTGGGACGTTAAGCGATGGTCCCGAGCTTGTACGAAGTCAGGTACTCGTTAAAGACCCCTACCCTAGATGGATAAAAATGTTGGACTCCCACAGTAGAGTCGGGCTCATGTCCGCCAGAGTGACGAAAGAGCGCTCTGGTAGTAGGCGATATGACCTTGTAGTTAAAGCCCGGGCATGAGTTACAATAACTAACTTATACCCTTGTTTTCTCCTTGAGAAGAGAATAATGTCAATAGACAAACAGTATTGGTCTCGATTCTGAGGACATACGGATATTTCATCAGGTAGGACTGTCTAGGTAACCTCATTGTAGCTTGGTAACCCATATCCCTTATTCTTTGAACTTTCGACATTACGTTATTTCATACTAGTTGTGTCCCTGAGAATTCACTTCACTACTGAAGTAATTTTAGACCATCCTTCGACAGTACTGTCGACGCTACAGATTTATAGTTTAAAAAATTATATAGGTACGAAAAAAAAAAAAAAAAACTTTCTTTATAAGAAATATATTTGATTTTATTAATTAAATTAATACTTGACAGGGTATTTCAAGGAAAACTGAACATTGTAGTTAGCAAATTCTAACTACATTTGAACACATTGTAATAAAATATGTTGATATAAAACGTATTTTAAGTATAAATATAACTTTTTTTTTATAAGATTGAATCTTTATCAACTAACACAGCCAATACTTTTGCGGTATCATTAGAAGCTTACGACTTACAAAAAGAATCACAATAAGATTTACTTTGGTATCAATTCCTTAGAAAATCAAGAAAAAAATCGCCACTGCCACTACAAAACTTATTATTTCGTATTCGCTAAGTTTTCAGAAAACACAATTATTTTTTTTGTTAATCAGATACGTAAAAAGCACAGTAAAACCTTGGGGTGCAATATGAAATAGCTAAAAATCAGTCCTATCATTAATTTCTTACTCAGAATCCCACATTAATATTACACACTTTAATTCAATTTAAAAGAAATGTTGAACCACTTAACAGTAGCAGCGACTAAATACTGTTTAATTTAAAACAAATAAGACTTATAAGTAGCCACCCATCCAGTAGTAGCCGTCCAAGGTGGGAACTTGGAGAGCAGTTTGGACAACTTGACAGATCTTTGTTGACCTCCGTGCAGAAAGTGTCCTGTTAGGGCCATGTCGACCACCGACTGATTGGACTGATGAGGAACCTGAAACAGAATAATAAGTCAGAGACTGGAAACTATAGTAGAGAGCACGAGTTGAACGTTCCGGGAACTACCCTACTCTGCCTTCATACCCGTACACCTAGTATAATTAATAATCCCCTTGATTTAGATATTGGAAATCGTTAAAAATTGTGGTAATCCATAATTTAGTACACTGCCAACGTCAATTAACATCTCAGGTTCTAATGGTCAGATTTCTACTTATTTATTTCTTGATTAAGCATAGCAAGCTACATTTTTCAATTCAACATACATTTCTATATCACTTGACGATTATTGAGATAAACATGTAAGAGAATTTTCGCTCTCCGCGTTCCGCAAATCTCTCGGAAAACTCGTAATACAGGAATTTAAAATAATTATTCATATAAAAAATGTCCATTACTTGATTAGTTTTCTTAAGAGATGCTAAAAGTTATTTTAAAATTAATCGGAGCAAAGTAACAATATTGATCTTGTAGGAATAATTTAAGGGGGGGGGGGGGGGGGGGGGGGGAGGGTTTATGTCACGTCTTGATGCAACACTTGACAAATCAGTTGTCCGTACACTACTTTTAAAGACCCCTCTCCTCCGGCTGTTGTGGAACCGACGCTAGAAGACCGACAATGGCTGAGATGAGAGCCAGGAATAAGGGGAAGACACCCACAGGTCCCGGTCTTCTTAGGGAATATATCAAAGAAAGATTGGGAGGGGAGAGCTAGGATGAATGGTAGACAGTGCGAACATTTTTAAGGAGTGATAGCATATTCTCAAAGACGAACAAAAATGATCTGATTGTCAATTGTTTCCAGGTTATTGAAATTGTTCGTGTTTTTACTACTTTATACCAATAGTAAGTAGAAGGAAGTATTTTATAATCGTGTGAAAATCCAAGATAGAATTTTCACGTTTCAAGTTCCCTCGAATACATATTGGCCATTTTCGCAATCATGTATGTGATTGGAACTTTGTGAGCTCTCTAATTCAGAAATAATTGTATCTATTAACTTGAAATTTTGAATGAAAAAACCACATGTCCTAACGGATCTTAACAGATTTTGGCCGAAATCGGAAGAAAATTGAGACCACTTTACTTAGGGGCCTGAGTAGATATTACAAGACTTATATTTAAGACCTAATCAAAAATCTCTTCAAGTAAAAGTTGTAGAAAAAGCTGAGACACATTTTATACAAAATAAGATTTTTTGCAGGTCGCCCGCTTTACGAGATATATGTCGAAAACCGTCCTGAAATGCTTTGAAACACGTAATTTGATTAAGTGAAAAATGGCTTACAAATACTCACTTTTATATCAATCCAAAATTCCCATGGAACCGGATCAGACGCGCAAGAATAATACACAAAATATGTTTTCCGACCATTCCAATCAGGACCACTAAGAGGTTTCTCTGTCAAAAAGCTCCACTTTACCAATTCAACACCATATTTTGGAGATATCACAAGAGACACATGATCAGGACCTAAACATATGACAATTTTTACAAATGCAATGGAAATTCATTTAAATATTCAAAAAGAACACAATTGTCAGTAGTGACACGATAAATAGCCGAATATATTTTGTCTTGTTTTGAAACCTGATATTTTTTAAATCAATTGTTTTTTCCATCCAGGACGTGTTAGTCCTACATGGTAAGTATATAATCCTGGCGTTGAATGCTTTATAACAGACATTTCAAGAAACAAATTGGAGGTTTTAAAAAGATTTTCAATTTACCATGGGCAGTGAAGAAAAAACGGGTAACATCCTTCGACCTCACCTCTTTGTACATCAGTGTTAAATTTGTATTTACAGAAATATATGGTTGCTGGGCTGGTAGCCAATGTGTCTTCCTAAAACAGAAAACAAACAAAAGTTTATTTTCTGCTTAGCCCGGTTTATGGGACAAACTGGAAGACGTCTTAGGCGGCAAATCAAAAAACACAGGATCGTAGTACGCCTCTATGTCAACGACCACCTCCATCAACACGCATTTGTTAGCGAAAGTGAAATAATTACATCTACATAAATAAAGCTGAAAATCTATCTGTATGTGTATTTGCCCGGGGACAGCTGAAGATATACTCTCGAAACTTACTTAGTATTTGATACTTAGCACTTTTTGCAGAGATATTGTGAAACAATAAAAAGTAAAGAAAAAACCTGTTTTTTTTAAAATATTGTCTATTTCACAAAATATATACTAGGTATGCAATGCATTCTGCTAATTGCAAATATTGAGCGGAGCCGTGACTCAAATTGCCTATACCTTGAACTTAGCAATTCATTAGCGGTCACTCGCTTAGCTTACGCCGCGAGCTCCCTCGGTACCCAGGTATTATTACCTACCTGAAATTATTAATTGAATTCGCATTTTGTTGCCCCGGTACTAATACTGCTGTGGTGAGGGTATTTTCCCTTGCAGATGATTACTGGAGCAATGAAAAATCACAATTATCTGCAGAAACAATAACTGCAGTTTTAACGGTAAAGTTCAATGACATCGCACAGGCTCGGGACCATCGCTTAACGTCCCAACGAAGGACGGCATGCTCAATGTTTTTTTTTTTTTACCTCCCAGATAAAAAAAAACATGAGGGCCGCAACAGTGACCAGTCATTTCGCATTGAAGTCTATGGATGAACATATTTTCGGTGATTATTCCTCCGTGGTACGTCCGATTTTCGAAATTATTTTTCAACAACCCTCACGTGACTGACATCCATCAATATGCAAAAATTGATCAGGATCAGATAAACAGTTTTAATGCAGGAGGGGCACAAACGAAACACACGAGTCGTCTAAAGATTGAGCTACGTTCAATAAATGGGACTATCGGTATTGCTATTTATGCTAGATGGTAATCTTCAGCCACGACTAAATACTAGTATTGCTCCCATATATATATATATATATATATATATATATATATATTGTAAAATAGTCAATATTTTTAAAAAACACGTTTTTCTCTTTACTTTTTACTTGGTATTTGTTGCATTTGAGATAGCTAAGTTTGTTCTGCACATTTGGGTGGAAAAAGTTGACTAATCTATGCACTATTTTTTAAATACCTTTTCTAACTGGATGAAGGGGGCTTTGTTTTAAAATTATCATGCCATTCGATACAGATTTGAATGCACATGGGAATAACTAATTGTTTAGTTATTCCCATGGTTATATGGGAATATAACCATGGGAATAACTTGGTAGCTGAATTTGATTCCAACAGCTTTAATTAATGTAATATTTAAATGATATATTACCATAGAATGGATAGAACAGGTATCAGATAAGGAAGACCGCAGTAGAGGTGCTTCTCACAACTGTTCACTTCGTGAGCTTTTGCTATTTCTGGTACAAGGTTGGCCACACTGGTAGGACTGTTGATATCCATGTCTACGATCCACATCCCGCCTTTATGAGAGACTACTGACCCAGAAAAGTCATGAAAAACTTGCTCCACATGCTAAACAATACAAAATGTAAACATTATTACATTAACAATAGAAATGTTCAGAGCTTTTCAAATAAATCATAATTAAAAAATCCAAGATTTGATAAAATCTGTTCATTAAAATTGTCAAGTTGGTTCATATTCTAAAAAAATAATTGACTGAAGTATAGAACAACTATGGTATCAATTAGATTATTCTTCAAGGGCATTATTTTCGTTTGACAAAAACCTTGTCCTCGCCAATCTCGACATCTGGATAATTTAACACGTAGCGGCCCACTCCGGTCCGTGAACCTTCTACATGAACCAACGCGGGCACCGCGCAGCGTAATTTGTTTCTTACCTTTCCTAGAGCCCAGTTGATAGGCTATTGATTAGGGACAAAAAGTTAATTTTGTCCAAGGAGCAAATTTAATCATTCCAGCTGGAGCTCAAAGTGCAAATCGATTCAGTCTACCTCGAATTATGAAATCACGAAGTTTGAGTCGGTAAGCGAGGGACGACCGAGCAAAGCTACAACTAAAAACTTACCATAATGACAAATCTTTGAGGGGCAGGAGTACTAATGTCTCCCGAGTAAGGGAACCCAAGAGGAGTGAGAATCAAAACCATAAAGGCAGCCAGTAGCAGTCCGAACATTACTTTCAATACTTTTTTACCTTCCCTGACTACAACAATAATAGGGACCTGTAACAAAAAAGTATGCATTTCATTTATAGAAAGAAAATTTAAGGATGTGAAAAAAAAATCTTAAAAAATACAAACAAAAACCACATTTTTCGGGGTGTTTCGCAAATTAACTCCAATAATGGGAACCATAAACTAAATAAAAGTTCTAGCGCATTAAACTATAAAAAAATTAGTATTGAGGTACGTTTTTTTTAGTACGTTAGGTTTTGGTGATGTATGTTTTTAAGGGAGCGTTTCCCTGGGGAGACCCCAAGTTATGTTTTTCTTACCAAAAAATATCATTGAACCTAATTTATTCAGTTAAAACTACCTGTCACCCGCCATTGCTTGAAATCAGATCCAATTTTACATGGAAATTAATATATTACGAGTAGATAAAACGGTGATAAGTAGTAGAGTGTAGTGAGAGATGAGATGGGCGAGAGCGCCCATTGCTTCCGTCCCAACCACCTCACTCCCCTCCCTCCTAGCTACCTTTCGCTACTCGAAAATGTTCTTTATTTCCTCACTATCGGCTTCTAACATTAACGAGAGGGCGCCGGTAGCTCAGTGGTATGCGTGCTTGACTTCTGAGCTCAAAATCGTGGGTTCGAAACCCGGCCGAGACCCTTAGTTTATTTTATATGTGAGGTAAAATAAACCTAAGGACGCCGTCCTTCGGATGGGACGTTGAGAGATGGTCCCGAGCCTGTACGATGTCAGGGACTCGTTAAAGACCCCTGCCCTAGGTGAATAAAAATTTAGGGTAGGCAAAATTTAAGACTCCCACACTAGTCGAGCTCATGTCCACCAGAGTGATGAAAGAGCGCTCGGGTGGTAGGTGATATGACCTCATAGTTACAATAACTAACTAACATTAGAGAAAATCCAAATATCTTCCATATTGATTCTGTAACTTTTCCACTTAGGATCAATAGTATCTGAGAAAACATGAAATAACTGTTTTTGCCTTCAAGTAACCCTCCCCCTCAATTCAGTGATTTTGAAATCATATGTATCCTAAAACCTATTCCTGAAGACAAATTCAAAATATGAAGTTTGGTTGAAATATTTTCAGCCGTGAAGTTGGAACAAACAAACAAACACTCACACGAAACCTAAAAACTTCTTGTATAGTCTTCGTTTAACCTGAAACGGATAAAAACCACATAGTTTAGAAAAAAAATCAATGCACAGACAGCAACCCCTAACAGTTTTATTTATACAGTGGCCCATTTAGGCCCTAAGCCATTGCAGTCAGTTTTATAATTGGTGTTTCATTATGATCTATACTTTTGATCATACTTTTAAATAGACTTTTGTTACAGAATTAAAACCCGAAGCCGGATTTTTTAACTTTCCCCACTCTTCAAAACGGCGACCAATTGAACTGAGATTGGGTAGATTGAAAAACTTCCCCCTAATCAAACCTTATTAAAAGTAATTAACCCCAGGTTTTAAGACTTCAAATTTCGAACGAAGAATCGCATCACCACTGAAGTTGGAGGCTCTGCCTCTTTTACCATTATGGGGTACTTTCGTAGAGGTGCAGAGCGTCCATCCTCCCCGGTAGTGGTCATGTTATAAATTTGGTAAGGTGTGAAAAATCGATCAGACCAACCGTTTGGCCCTAAGCAAAATTAAAACCGCTTAAAATGGGACACCCGATATATTCCCTGTATTTATCACCCATTAATGATTATATTACCATAAAGTTTGAAAGAGTTATAACTATAATACAGGATATGACAGAAAAAACGGCTTCAGCATTATTTCCAGATCCAACTCTCCCCATAATAGGTATAATGACTAAAAATGAACCATTTGCTATATAAGCTGACATTATGTGAGGAATTGTCATCATCCCGAGGTACATATACAGCCAAATCCCACCTGAAACAGAATATAAACTTTAAATCCTTCTTAAAAAATGCACGATGAATCAACTAAGCCCTTGTATTTTTTTCGACAACGGAATGTCTTAGAAAGATGATTATTATTTTATATTATTTACTTTAATATTGCATCTAAAATTTTAACTAAGAATATCTGTAAAGGATAATGTCACATTTAACATGTGATCGGACAATTTATACGATAAAAGCTAATTAAAAGGAATTTAAAGTATTAAATGCAAATAATTGTTCAGAGGAATAAAATATTTTGTCGATAAACTTTCCCCTTTACATCACATGGTTGGTTCACATCATCATCCAATTTAAAAGTGTAAATGGAGTTAATTTAAATTTGACAATATAAATTTAAAAAACACCTCTCTAACCGATTCTCTTTTCGAGAAAAACCGTTGCGAGAGAAAACTTAGCTGACTCAGCATGTATCTACCAGTTTACTGAGCTACTTTATATCTATGTCTAAAAAATTACTATATTAAAATAAAAATACCTTCAACAGTGGTATCTCCAAAATGCATTTTTTGAGAAAGAAAATGAGCAAATGATAAAAACAATAGCCGTAAAGAAATAAAAATGCTGGATCTTAATCCGATTAAGCTACTCAACGCCAAAGCTGCCGTCCATACGAGTTGGTTAGCTTCAAGCTGGAGTCTTAATAACGTCCAACGTGACTTGAAAATCTGAAAAAAAATATATATAAATAATTTATACTCTGAATATCGAAATCAATACTAAATTTTAAGATGAGATTCACTATCTAATACACTAATTATTCAAATCAGAAAAAAAAAAAATGTAAACATAAAATATCAAATATCTCTTACAGATTTTTGTATTTTGTTCAAATAATAGGTTACAGTACAGGGTACCCATAAGGCTGGGATCCCATATAAAAATAGGGTCCATACAGGTCTTGAGTACCAACTCATCGTCCGATTGAGCATCGAGATGAGGTACGAGTAAATGAAAGAAAACAATATAGCCAAGATCCAAGAAAGTAAAATACTGAAGCATGTAATAACCAGGTGTGTCAAATAAACTCTTCTAGAAGTTCCTAAAAATAAATAACATCTTTTAAATAATAAAAACAAGCAAGTTAGACGAGATTTCAATAGATCAGTTAGGAAGTAACATAAAATAAGTCCATCTTTTCACAGTTTTTTACTCCCTCAGCTTTGTGTTTGGTAGGGAAGTTTTTGTAACCGATAAAATATTTGATGAAGGGGCATGTTTAGAAAATCAAAACTCCCCAAAACTTGAAATGGACTGAACATTGAAACATTAGTTAGTTATTATGACTCATGCCCGGGCTTTACTACATGGTCATATCGCCTACTACCAGAGCGCTCTTTCGTCACTCTGGTGGACAAGAGCCCGACTCTATTATGGGAGTCCTAAATTTTGCCTACCCTAAATTTTTTTCACCTAGGGTAGGGGTCTTTAACGAGTACCTGACATCGTACAGGCTCGGGACCATCGCTTAACGTCCCATCCGAAGGACAGCGTGCTTAAGTTTATTTTACCTCCCAGATAAAATAAACTAAGGCCTCGGCCGGGTTTCGAACCCACGACATTGAGCTGAGAAGGCAAACACGCATATCACTGAGCTATCGGCTCCCTCTCGAAACTTTATATGTGGATTCATGAAATCACAAGGACACCTTTTGATTTTTAGCCATACTTGGCAAAGGAGATGGAAGATTTAGAGAGAGGGTTGGAACTTAATTTATTACAAATATTTCAAGCTGGGGAAGTACATTACCGGTGATTCACTAGACGAATTTTTCATATATGTGGCTCCGAGGTTGCCCTCATCAACACGTTAAGACTCAATATAACTTTGATTAACTTATACTAACCTGAGGCATAGGACCCTTGGATGAGGCAGATCCAAAGAGTACAACTAGAAAATAATATAACAGCCACATTAATTAATACTGCAACACCTTCTGTCGTTCGAAAAACGAACACTCCCAAAACATCAAAGAAAACTAGGTTGCCTCTTCTAGGATTCTCGTGAGGATAGTTGAGGTTGGCCAGTTTCAAAGTAAGAGCTAAGATGTTAGCTCCAGTCCTCTGGATAGAGCCCGAAGGTATATATCTGGTAGTGTCCAACTTGGTGTGATATACATAACCATTGGCAGCCCAGGCGAAGTCTAGACCTAAGAGAGATCAAAATGAATGTATAAATGCGGGACGACTTCAGAAACATATTTGGGAAAGCAAAATAAGTTGATTTTTTCCGTCATTTTTTTCAGAGATTTCTTCTTTTTTCTAATAAAAAAAAAAAAAAAAAAAAAAAAAACGGAAAAAATCAACAAATAAACATCCCAGAGAAATATAAGAAACACAAAGTAAATAAAGTACCCATCAACAGAGGCCCAGAAATACTTCCTTTGAAAATTACCAAAAAAAACACGTTTTGCAAACTAACACAATGTTCAGATAGTACAGCGGTAATAAAATATATACAACACCAAATTATGAAGAAAAAAAACTATTGTTCCGTTAAATTTTAGGTCCTACATGACTTGTTAGAAGGCAAAAACATTGGAGACTGTATGAAGAAGGGACTATTCGATGTCTGAATAGGGTGAAGGGCTGATCTTTTCAACAGAATATAGGTAGAAAAAGAATAAAAATAGAACAAAACGTTATCTAGCCAGAAGTACGTGGTCAGTAAGGTTAAGGTCCGTTCTTGAGATTGGGCATTTCCCAAAGGACAAAGGAGGGGTGAGGTGGAATTTTCACGTATTTCATATCTGCTCCAAAAACATTTTCTTTTATAAGTAAGCATGCAACCAAATCAAAGATAAAAATATTACCTGGAATGCGACCATAGTCTCGGAAAATTCTAAAATCAGTATCGCCAGGAATCACTCCCGTCTCAAAAATCTCTTGCGCCAGTGTTGAGGCCAACGGATAAGGGACTGATGAAGCGTAAGCCTGAAAGGTTATAATAAATTGATGAAATATTTCATTGACAAAAAAATATTATTACATTTTATTTATAGTTACGTAATCTAAAATTTATTTATAGTTACGTAATTAATGTAATTCCATGTTAACTCAAAAAATAGTCGCTTAGCAACAAGAAAACTGTCGTTTCTGGCCGATTTTGATTTACTGACTGGATAGAGACTGATGTCATCTGGATCTCTAACTTCTACAGGACGATTTAATACGTAATTCCAATTTTTGTGGCAAGAGAACAGCATTTAATTTGATCGCCAGTCATATCTGTCTGAACTCCAAGAGTCCAATAAACGCCAAACTCTACAGCCCTACATATCTCCCATTTATTAAAAATATTTTCAGCGATCACCAAACGTTGCTGATCAACTTGCCTTCAATTTATATTTACAATTTTCTTAACATAAACCGGAAAAGGATCGATTTCTCGGAAAGAACTATTGTTGGCTTCCCAGCGGGACAAATATTTAAAAAATGCAAGTAACAACTCATATTTTACCTCCAGTAACCAAGGATTTTCAGGGCCGGCTTGAAAGAGCAACTCTCTGCCCCCAGCTCCGCAAGCTTCAATGTTAACAAAAGCTTTGATATTCTTTGCCCATTTATGCTGGGTAATAAAACCATGAGAACCTTCCATCATATTTTCCTCGGCTCCATTAAAAAGGAATAATATGTTATTCTTTAATGGTACTTGAGACAATGAAATAACTCGAAGCACTTCCAGTAAGACTGCACACCCAGCGCTATTATCACTCCCTCCTAGAATATACAATGAAAAATAATATAGAAGAGATTCTAAATATAAATTAAACATTATAAAATCTTTAACAGAAAGGTAACTAGGAGCATGCTAGGTAAAGTTAAGGTAGGAGTCTTTACAGAGTGCCTGACATCGCATAGGCTCGGGACCGCTATTTAACTTCCTTTCCAAAAAACTATGTGCTCATTTTATATCTCCCAGATAAAAAAAACTTAAGGGCCTCAGCTGGATTCGAATCCGCGATCTTGAGCAGTAAGCAAGCACGCTGCCTATATGCTCCCGGCGCCAACTGATTAAATAAATGTTTCCTTTTCATTCAATTTGACCCGGTCGATTGGCTGATCAGATTATTAACTTAATATTTCCGGAACGAATAATAGTATATACAAACTGTTTTCACCAAAATGTTCATGAAAGCAAAATTAATGACCCAAATGTACATACAATTTTCATCTGAAAAATTCAAAGCGGAGCTCACTGAATAGGCAATTATGAATTAATCTTACAAGCGATTGAAACGAACAAGATTAGTTAATAGAATATTTTACTTTATTCTTTTACTATCTGAAGATATTTTCCAAAAATGTTTTTTTCAGCGGATTGGAGCTTAGCGGGGCTAAAAGAAACTTCCAACCGCACCATGGTATCATCCGATATGTCGTTCTGATTGTGAAATGTATCCTGATTTCAACTTCAGAAGAAAACGGAATTCCAGCGGCGTTTCTCAAATTTGGAGGGGAGGAGTTAACGAGGGATGTTTGGGAGGATAGAGAAGAAGAGGGAGACCCCGTTTATGTTGGCTGGAGGACGACCTCAGAACGATGGGGATGAGAAGGTGGAGACGGCAGGCCGAGGATAGAGAAGAATGGCGGAACATCGTTGCGGAGGCCCAGGAGCTTGGATGTGTAAAGTTATTTTTTGTTTATCGCTACATGTTCGGTTATACTTAACCGATCTAAGTGGAGGAAACTTTGTCATGATCTTCTCAGTGAAGTTTCGTTTGTTATAAAGAACATGCCTCAAATCAACCCACAAAGACCTTGATTTTAACAAGTGAAAAATTCTTAATATAAATTTTCTATAAAGACTATCATACTACACATCTTTTTTTTCAAATAACTCATTATTTTCTCCAACCACACTTGAGAATTATAAATTCAAACAACTTTCTCTGTAGGTTCACATAATACATACCTGGGCTGTCCGCGACTGAGTCAAAATGGCAATTAAGCAATACACTGTAGGTTGGGTCAACGTGCGGTCCTATTTTCAAAATAATGTTTTGTACATTACGGTACACATTTGTCATTCCATCTAAAAATAGTAACGAAAACGCACCACTAGACTTTTGAACATCTATTGAAATTTTGTGAATCTTAGAAGCTTTTCTAATAATGCTATCAAGCTTTCTGGTAATCAAACTGACTGCCATCACTTCATTTTCGAAACTGCCTACAGGCCGGGGTCCAATCCTGGTCAAATTGTGAATGTGATCCATTGCATATTCTGCAATGAATTGTCCTTCATTTGTATAGTCATCTTTACTAAACAAAGGACGAGGTAATTTGTTTTCAATCTGTGTGACTAACCAATAGCTAAAAACAAAAAATCCAACTAGATACCAAAACGATTTAAATGATATGAAGGAGCAACGTTTGTTTATTGCTTCTGTCTTTTGAGCTTTGTCAATGAAAATTGTGGGCCTTTCAGATCCGCGATATCGAAGAATATCGCCGTCCTGAAAAAAAAAAAAAAAATATATCATTAACTCTTGCCTAATTTATGAATATCACGCCTAAATAGGCAACCTAAAAAGACACTAAACCACAAAAATCTGCATAAATAATAGTAAAATGTTGCGGGATGAGATGTATCAAATGAAACAAGAATTTGTCTTCCCACTGTTTATTTTAGAAGCAAGAACCGGTTTCTGTACAATACAGTGGTATACATAACACTATTTAGTCGATATTTAGGTACTGTGGTATGTGGAGTGCCATACTCTGACATCAATTATGAGTAGGGCTGTGATTTGTATGCAATAAAACAGAGAAATATGCACACATATAAGCAAATATATTTGGGAAAATATACAATTACAAACTAAAAATATGCAAAAGGCTGCAAAGGAAAAAGTACCTATAGAATAAAATAAACTACTATATAAGCAAATAAATAAAGTAAAAACTATAGTGATATAAAAAATTATTTGAAGAGAGAAAAACTTAATCGTCTAAAAAATTGTTACAATTACATACAATAACTTTTTTTACATTTTCAAACAAAAAGGATCGCCTGTCTGGCCTCAAAATTGATTTGTATCGGCTGAATGAGCGCTCCACATCACTTGAAGTAACTGGCGCATAATTGAAAACCCCAATATCCATTGAGCTCAATTCAACTCCTGACTCTTTGCTCACCACCTCCACTTCTTTTCACCCAAACGTTTAAAACTGAACTGATCGACTCAGAAAAGAAGGGGGGAAATGGGCATAAAAACAGTTCTGAGATTAAATTATTAAAGTAAACAGTCAGAATAAAACGTTCGCAATATGATCGCAATGAATTCTAGAGAAATATTGCAGTTTCTGGAATGCACTCATCTCAATAAAAGGCGCATACACCTGGCCAAACAGAAGCAAATTTAGTAGGAAAATTTTGGAAAAAAAGTGGGACTAATTTTTATTAATCGTCAGTTTACAAAAAAATAAAAATGGCTTTAAAAAAAATTAAAATAGATATGTACCTACTTTACAGTCTATCCTTGAGCTGCCGAAAAGACTCAAAAATATGAATAAAAATATGCGAATAAGGTTCAGATATGCAAAAATATGTATTTTTAGCGATATGTGTAAAAATATGCAAAATAAAAATAGGTTAAATTGATTCTATACGGGCCAAAACGTAAAGATAATGTTTAAACAGGATGCTGAAATTAATAGAAAAAAATATAAAAATGCATATAAATCCCAGCCCTAATTATGATCGTCTCGGAAGGTACCCAGACAGTAGCATGTGCAAGACGGGCAGACAGGACAGCCTAACTCAGACGATTAGAAAATAGAGAGGGACACCAGGATCCAACTCCGGGGATTAGCCCTTCACTGGTAGGGAGGTAGGTCAAGATCTGTCTCTGGAAAGCAGCCCGTCATCGACAAGAAGGAAGTCGAGAATATGTGCACTCATCGACAGGAAGTACGATTTAGGTGGGGAAAGGCTCTACGGCGATCGGTGGATGGCTTAGTTACTCTCCAGTCTGCCGCTACAACCTGAATGTGGTGGCACACCGCACTAAATAGCTCAGAGCATAACACAGTAGTGTGCGAAAACGGTTTGTAAAATGAACAGTTGGGAAAACAACTTCTTATTTCATTTCGTTACAGAGAATCAATAGCTTCAACAGATCCAACTGTTTGTAACAAACTAAGTTTCCGCGCTTCTTCTAGTTAAATAAAAATATGAATTATTCAATTTCATTTCTTATTTTGATCAAAATGATTTCTATGAAATCTATAGCAATTAGTAAATACTGATATGCTGTATTTGCGTTAGTCTTGATTCTGGAAAACTGGACTACAACTACCGGTGGTTTTTGAATCATTTTGAATACAACGAAAAATAGAACGCGACCGAAAGATTTTCCATATTTGTAAGCCACAACGCCCTCTTATATAACCTATATATATATTTTTTAGAAGGAAATATGTGATTATGTTCAGAAAATTAAACAATTTCTATTGAAAAAAAAAAAACATTGCAATGTGACAGCACACATGAAGATTATATTACATCCCTCGGTGAATTTCGGATACAATCGGTGATTTTCCGAATAGGAAAAGTTACGTGGACACTCCACATGGCCAATTAACAATGCATTGATGACTTTCCGAGTTGGGAATATACATGCGGACGGCCCCTAGTAGATTTATTTCTGATTGCAATCAATTTGTTTAAGATTTCCAGTTCGGGATGATGGATTCTGTATCTAAATACTGCAAGTATCTTAAAATAGTTTTCCTTACTGCAGTTTTGGACAGAACCATGTTAAAATATTCACCTTCTCCCAAATAAAAATTTGAGAAACAAATCCAACGAAATAAAAAGAAAAAAATAAACACATCTACATGACGAATTTACCATGAATACGCTACCTAATTGATCTTATAAGAATGAAGTACATGAAAGAACAATAACATAATATAAGATGGAAATAACTTACCATAACTAGGTATAAATAAAAATATATAAACCAAAATAAAATTTGACAGCTAAGAAACCGGTAAACGTCAACTACATAAGTGACAGTGCATCAAATCATACATTTTAAATTTACATCGATTGTAAATCGATATTTTTTTTTAGTAAGTGCGTGATACTATGCGGTAATCAAATTTAAAATGATCCGTGATACTAATACATATATGCTACGCTATTTTTTACCGAATAAATGAAGTTAGTTCTGTGTATTGGCGCGGGACCATCTATTCCAGAAATGCTGACTAGAGCGCAGGATCAGTTTCTATCGGTTGCAACGATTGAACTGGAGCTCTTGAAGGTCGTGCTCCAGCCGGAAACGTCGAGCAATCTTCGTTCATACCAGGCCTGTAGAACAATAGTTCTTGGTGGGTATCTATGCGGTTTCTAAACATGCATTGATTTCTTCTAGGAATAAATTCAGATTTCCTTCTTTCTCGTTCACAACTTCAGGTGAAGTCGCTCTGAAGTTATTGACGAAAAATGTTTCCAGGATAGATGATCAAAAGGCACTATTTCAGAATTTGTAGGATGTGTAGAAACGGAAATAGGAGGCATCTTACATAGTTTTGTCATTGCATTGTCTAACTGTTTGGCTAGAATATTATTATCTAAGGTTTGTAATTTCAGCTTCAAACCTTATAGAAATATCCTATGGTCAATTGAGAATTCAGGAGTGTCTCTTTGACTGGTTAAAACTTCTAAAAACAACTTGCCAAAAGATATTGTGCTTTCATAATGCAGAAGTTCAACTCAATAAGGTAAATATTACTAAATATAATGTCATTCAATCTCTCAATTATAAAGAAAGCGGATTCTAACGAGTTTTTATATAAATTATCACTTGTATACAGCTATTTATTTTCAAAATATTCCTCTAAGCTGAAGTTCGCAGCTTCTTTGGAATAATGCGACCACTTTCTATCATTTACTTCACATACGATTCTTTTAAAATGTCCTCCACAGCGAGAGTGAGCGTTCACGTCGGTCGCACTTCAAGTTTTCCGGTCATCTGATCAGTTTCTGCCTCCGCCGCTGGTCAGTGCTATGGCAGAGCAATATGGCAGGAGAGATTACCCACCCGGGCCTTCGTGGCCTCCAATAAGTTTTTTTTATTTATTTTATATATTTTTTTTTATTTTGTATATATTTTATTATGTTGTACACATTTTATGATTAGCATGTGTTTAAATGTATTCGATTTTTTTTAAAGCTTTCCACAATAATTATAATCGTTTCTCACATTGTCAACACATTTATTAATAATGTAGAGCGATTGTAAAAATCCAGTCATTTCTACTAAATTACTAGTATAAAGAAGTTTCATTCTCTGGTGGCGGTTTTCGTTCGTTTTTGGAAATGTTTTCAATTTTCGACAGAAATAGGCTTCTATGTTTTATGACTGCAATTACGTTTAGCTAGACGAATCAGCTGTCAGAATAAGTCCTAATTGGTTAGCATATTCTTAAGTGGCAATTTAGCAGTCATTTCAAAGTTAGAATTTCGGTTAGTTTTCGGTAAGCTAGCATTGAAAAAATCGTGAGGGTTTCAAGTCTCTCCCCCACCCCTTCTGAAATAACATTAAATACAAGTTATGCTTCTGCAGATTAACAATAGCCAATAACTACAGCAATTGATGCAACACAAGGCTTACAAACACACATAAATAAATATGAAAAAACAAAAGTCTTGAACCTAAAGTATTGAAATTTGAAAAAAATTGCATATCTAAGTGCTGGGCTACTTCCGGCATCAAAACTAATATGTGCTGAGCATCGGCCAGCATCAAAGCTGGATGTGTAAATAGGGGGTTTTGGTGTCATAATGTAACGTTTTTTCCTGATTAATTCCTAAAAATGTTTTTCAGAGAACGCACAGTAGACATTTCGGTTTTTTTCATTCTTCTAAATGTTTCCAAAACGTTATTTTAATGACAGCTTTGCTATTTTGGATGTGGCGTAGGCTATGTAGAAAACCAACCTAAGCCAAGCAAATTCCACATCCCGAGGGCCTTATCCTTAGTAATATATTTCATACGTGCAAAATAATTGATGAATTTCGTTTTTTTTAAATTATTATTTCAATAATAGAAAAGGTGGTGAATCTACGTTGGGGCTTGGTTCTATTAATACATGGAATAGGAAAGGAATGTGGTGAAATGATAAAAATAAACCATTTGGGATTTAGTTTCTTTTCGAACATGTCACGACGAACTCAAGATGCCGAGAAAGCAGCCGTTATCAAATCTATTATGAGTAATACAAAACCGAAACCTTGGGAATATACTGACAGTATCAGTGCGGCAGTTGACTGCAACGAAGTTTACGACAATTTGTTCGTTGGCGATAAGTATGTAATTTATTTCTTTTCGAAGAAATTTCTTTGTTTATACATTGTTATTGCATGTGTCATTGCCCATGAGTATATTGCATGTAAGCCAAATAAACAGAAATTAAATTGGCTATTAGTTTTTTTGTTAAAATAAAAACCTGGACATCTCAAAGCGAACTAAAGGATTGAAAGGGTATTTTAAAAATTTATTATGCGTACAATCAGGTCTATTCGTGAAATAAACCTGAGTTGGTGAACCAACACGCCATCTTGGAATCAGAACATTATAGATATAATTTTTTTTTGCCTTATGTACCGTGCGTACTGGCCATAAAATTAGGGTTGGACTCAGTACATTTAAATATTTAAAATATTATTTCAGTTTGAGAGCTTATATTTCTCAGATTAAATAATTCCTTAAAACAATAAAATCGACTTAGAAAGTATATAATTTCTATCACTAGTTTACTTAAAATTGTAAATTTAAAATGGTCCAATCTTTGAAACAATGGCAATAATTATTATTATAAAAATATTTAATTAGGATATAAAAACATATACAACTAGAGAGAAAGCTAAAGTAAAATACGCTTGAGAGAAACAAAATAAAATAATATTATTTATGCAAATTATGATGGATAAAGAATAGAAAGTATAAAAATATAATATTGTTATTTGAAGAACGTACATCAGGGGGGTAACGAGACAAATATCTCAAGTCTTCGAACCCAACCACAGATATTATAAAATAATAAATACTTTTGAATTTCTAGATATATTTTTTGGTTTGCCCGCCAGTTGCTTTTCCGTTGTTCTCAGTTTCATAAGTTAGCACAATTCCGGTGCTATATAGCGAACCATGCATCCTCGCTATGTGTAGCGTGCTATGGCTTCAGGAAACCCCTCTTTATAATGGATTAATAACGAGACTGTCGCTTCCAAAGTTGAGCAACTGGTAACGTTTTTTTTTTGGTGGCTATTGACCAACTGGTAAAATTAGGTAAGGAGATATCCTAAAAAGGCCAATTTAGGAGGGGCGTCCCTGTGATTGGCTATTACATTGTGTTTCTGGCAACTAGCGATTTCTGGGCACGTCTACTATCTTTTCAAAGTATCCGAGTCATCAATCCATGAAATACTGTTTGAAGGTGATATGGATACAAAATACAGATCAGGTGGTGCCCACACACTTTCCGTATCATTTCTTTGATATGACAAATACCAACTTTAATTGATCATGCTCGTATCGTACCTCCATATCAACTTCTGGTGTGAGGAGGACCCGTTACAAGCGTCGATTTCCCTTAATATGTTAAATGGGGGGAGGAATATGACTAGTTCCGTGTCAGTTTCCTAGGTCACCTTTCAATGATATTTAGAGTAAAAAGGATTACGTTAGAATAATGACTTCACACATTTTATTTTTTCCACCTAATTCTCGAAACATTTACTTACACAAGTGGTAGATCATTGGAGTCAAGCATTTTTTATAATTTCGCTATAGGTACCTAATTAATTTTTCATTACTATATATTTTTTGTTTCAGGAATGCAGCCAAAAACAAAAGATATCTTAAGAAAATTGGAATAACTCATGTAGTAAATGCTGCAGAAGGTCATAGCTTTGGGATGGTCAACACAGATGCTGACTTTTACAAAGACATTAATATAAAATATCTGGGTTTATGTCTGATGGACCTTTCTGTTACAAATGTTGCGATACATTTTGAAGAAGTTGCGGACTTTATTGACAAAGCATTATTAAAAGGAGGTTAGTAGTATGAATACTACACAACCTGTAAAATGACTAGTGGATAAGGCAGTTTTTTCAACAGCATTTACGACTTAATAATTAAGCACAATCCTGTAGATACATTCATGCCCAATGTAATCGGATCGGCAGTTAAACGATTAAGCGAGATGTTGTTTATTTCTGTCGCTACTAGTCGAAATGCCAAGTCTAAAGGGGTCATCCATAAATTGTCCAATGCTATTTATGACCCTCAAGTAACAATATTTTATGAATACGAAAAAGTCCAAACCATTAAATTAAATTTTACTATAAAACAAAATTATTCAAATATGTATTTCATTTAAATATATTAATTCCAGATTGGATTGAATGCAATATGTTGACGAAATTGGAAAATTTGTGTTACGAAAAAAACAACAATAAAAAACGTGAATTTGAATTCTACTTTATTATCTAATACATATATATATATTAGGGCGTATCGAAAAATATTAATAATTGATGGCTCTATGAAAAATCGAAAGTTTAAATGAAAACATTAACTTTGGTCGAATCAGAATATTTTTCTATCGAGCCTAATTTAGGCGCACGAATATTGAAAATGTAGTTTTTTGGCATTTTTCGGAAATTTTAACGTTTTTTACATTTTACTCAAATTCTTTTCTATTAATACTCAAATCTTACATCATATTTTTGAGATGGTGTATTTATCGACACCCTAAAAGCGAATTTTTCCTCTCCTTGTCACAACCAAGCTGTCGAAAGAACTATCAAATTGGTCAGCGAAGTATCCAAAGCGGTTTATGGGTATGACGCCAGACATGCAAGAGTGCTGAGCACTTTAGATCCTCGTAAAAAGATGCCCCAATTTGAAACAAAAAGCGACTACCGACCTTAATTTTATTGTAAATTTATAAAAATACTAAACACCGATTTTGAATGTTCAATTTTCTCAATTATTCAAATGTAAAAATGATTATAAAATTGAAAATATAGTTAATTTAATCAATATATGGACATTTTCCTTTCACAAAATACACCATCTCAAAAATATGATGTAAGATTTGAGTATTAATAGAAAAGAATTTGTGTAAAATGTAAAAAACGTTAACATTTCCAAAAAATGACAAAAAACTATATTTTCAAAATTCGTGCGCCTAAATTAGGCTCGATAGAAAAATATTCTGATTCGACCAAAGTTAATGTTTTCATTTAAACTTTCGATTTTTCGTAGAGCCATCAATTATTAATATTTTTCGATACGCCCTAATATATATGTATATTTGCTAATGTCGACAAGGTAGCTATTGTCGAAATAGCTTGTATTTGTGGATATTAGCACAGTGGACTAGTTAATGTCGGAAATGATGATTTCAGGCTGGATTTCCTTGCCTTAAAATAAAGCTAAAAAGTATGATGTAAGGGAGCACCGAGATATTATAATGTTATTTCTGGTCAAAATCAAAATATATATTGTAGGTTAGTGACTCTCCCGGCTCCCCCTATATTGTGGTTGGGAGACAGAGCACTTTCTGCCCGCTGTAGTTTGGGGAGCGAGTATCTTCATGACCCTTCAATAATTTGGACAACGTTAACGAATAAAACATCAAAATTAAAACTGAAAAAAATTCAATTTTTTTGAACCAATTAATGACTGTGAAGTCAAACGGAAGTCGAGGTCGGGGGTCACCAAAACACTTTCCAGGGGTAACGAAAATTTCTTGCGGCCAGTGTCCCCATGTCAGATCAGTCGGCGCCACTGAGTATGCAGGAAATAAATACTAAAATTAATGTAATTTCTTACAGATGATCGTTTCGCATTAAGACTGAACGCATATTGTTTTACCTTACATCATTATTTAATTTAGGTGAATAATTTTTTTCTCTGTAAACATTAGGTAATGTTTGTTCTTATAATTTTTTCTTTATAACAAATGTATTATCTGTATTGCATTTTTTACTGTAATTTTTATTTTAGGTAGAGTTTTAGTCCACTGTGTGATGGGTTTGTCAAGATCTGCAATATTCTCGCTAGCGTTTTTGGTTATGAAGCGAGGGATGAGTGCTTGTAGCGCAATGGCTTTCATCAGAAGAAGAAGGGACATTAACCCTAACGATGGATTTATTTACCAACTGGCAGCCCTAGACAATAAAATTGGTAGAAAACAGACTTATTACATCTAAGTTATATAATGTGAACAGACATTTCAAATTTTTACTACAAAGTAGAGAAGAAAAAGAAAATGTTTTATACTAAAGGGTAAGTTTGAAAAAATTGCTAATAAAAGTATATAGCACAAAAACCCTTTTAAGTGAAGCTTCACGAAAATAATGGAAGCAATTAAATAAATATCCGAATACATTTTTTAAGGTTTGTGTTGATATAGTGGAAATACTAATAAATAAAATTAAAAAGATGATAAAGAACTTTTTTATTGAACACTTATATTGTCTAATTCCACATACATAGGTATACATAAATGTGTACCGGTTTCGGTTTACGCCATCGTCAGCCTCTTTTTAATTTTATTAATTAAATAAATACCTTGAATGTAATATTTTATTACGCCGATAGCTCGATATCTAGAGATAGAGGCCCTTGGGTTTTTCATCTGGGAAGTAAAACAATCTTGAGCATGCCATCCTTGGATGGGGTCTTTAGCGGTGGTCCCGATGCGATGTCAAGTACTCGTTAAAGGCACCTATTCAAATTTTATTTAAAATTATTTTTAAAATCATATGGCGCTATTGAAAATAATTTTTCTTCTTCCTAATTCATAGGACATTTAGGAAAATCACTGGTTTTCTGTAAAGTTCGTCTAACCCGAATTATCAACTTAATGTCGGACTCACCTGATCTTATAGGGGTTGTGTTCTTCCACTAAACCTACTTTTGTTTCTTCTGATTCAGATGAATTGCATTGAATTTTTCTTTTTATAATATAATTGGCACACTTTTGCGGAAGAACAAATAAGTGACGTGAAAGAAACTACAATATAGATAATATAATTACATTATTATTTATTTTAAGATTTTTTCAACATGCCCTACTTCCTCAGGGATGGGCTAATAGCATGATAATAACTACATCTCTTTCAAAAACCTCAGGGTAGAGGGATAATTGACAAACGTTTGAAAATAAAAAATACTTTTGGGAGTCAATGTACAGGCAGGGTTTAGACTAATAATTATATCTTAAAATATTGTCAATATATTAACTATAATACTTGCCAAATAAAACTCTTTTTTATTTTTTGAAAATTTCAATAACAGATATATACATAATTTGTGAATTTCAAATATAGATATATAAATAATTTGTGAATTAATCAAATTTTATATATATATACATTTTTTTTTTTTTAGTTTCTTGAAACTAATGGTCATTTGTTTTCTAATGAGAGATCAAAGAGTAAAATCATCAAACATAGTAACTATACATAACTGTTATGCTCGTTCGACTTAGAATGAATTTACTCAGATACTTTACAACCTTTGTACACAACGACATAATACAATTTATAATACAACTTTTTACACACACATTATATATATAGAATTTCTCTTGAACCGATAACGTTATATAAAAAATACGTATTTAATATTTTTCAGTCTAGTTTAAAATTTCGACCTGTTTTTGAAAAAAAAAAAAAAAGTACGGGGACCAATACAACTTAAAAATTTCAAATAGGACCCTATACCTTCCGATACGTCATTTTAAAGGATTTTTTACGCTGAAATCAATGTTGCAACCCGATTTTAAATTGGTCAAAAAATTACAAAGTTATGGTTCAAATTAAAAAAAAAAAAAAATACATTTTGTTAGCTATTTTTAATAATAAAAAAATCATACCCCTAGAGGTTGGTGAATCTACATTTCATGTTCAAACTGCCTGCCCTCTTTGAAGATGCAAAGATTCTCATTCAACGTCTCTCCTCAGTCTATCGCACGGATCGACAAATAACTCCGTTAGACTTTTTCTTGTGGGGAAATTTGAAAAACAGCGTTTATACGAATCATAACCCTGCAACATCAGTTGAAGAACTGCAGCAAAGAGTGAAAAATGCTTGTCGATCCGTCTTCTCCTCAGTCTATCGCACTGAGCACTAGCGAAGAGTGGTTAAGAAGATCCAATCTTTGCATCTTCAAAGAGGGCAGGCAGTTTGTACATGAAATGTAGGTTCACCAACCTCTAGGGGTATGGGATTTTTTTTTATTATTAAAAAATGCTAACAAAATGTATTTTCTTTTTTTTTTTTTAATTTTGAACCCTAACTTTGTAATTTTTTGAGCAATTTAAAATCGTGTTGCACCATTGTTTTCAGCGTACAAAATCTTTTAAAATGATGTATCGGAAGGTTCTGGGGTACCCCGTATAATTCTTTCTTCAAAAACAGGTCGAAATTTTAAACTAGACTGAAAAATATTAAATAAGTATTTTTTATTTTTTTTATAACGTTATCGGTTCAAGAGAAATTCAGCCGGGCCTTCTAAAAAGGACACCCTGTATTTATACTATATATATATATATATACATATATATAAATAAATGTCAGTGAAGACTAAAAGCCAATGATCAATCAAATATATTAGACAGAAACTTGAAACATCCTGTACATAACTGGTTATGAATATTTCTGAATCTATTTTCTCCAAGTAGCAGCACACATTTTTCTGTTCAGTTCAGCCAAAATGATGGAGCATTGTTTCACCTTTTCGCTTGTTATTACTGGTGGTTCATCGTCTTCCTCTTTAATATTTCTATTTATTTTTTTCTTATTCTTCTTTTTCAGAGTCTGCAAATGAGGTCGCAAAGGAATTCTTCCATTTTCCATTGCTTCACGCTGACGTTTTTTCTAGGAAAATAAAAACAAATTAAAAACAATTCATTCGAAGTTTAAATCAGTTCAATGATGAACACATTTCGTCGCTTGGATGCACAAGTAGCTTATGTCACAAATTGCTAATATTACAGGGGAGATGTTTTTTTGGTTACTAACTTTGGCGCTGCGGAAAAGTAGGTTAGTACGAACTTTGGCGATGGGGGCGCCAGCTGTAAAGATGGACATACGCTACTTCTGCACCCAATGTAAAACTTTTTTTTCTATATGTGCATAATATAACAAAATAGCGAAAAATGAACATAGACTAGTTCTGCATCCAAGCGACGATTTACGAATGAGTTTTTTGTTTTTTCCAATAATTTATTTATATATTTTTTTAACAGACTTGCATTAGTTCGATAGGATCGTCAAGAAGTAATCCAGATGTATAGTGTTTATTAAATTTATAAGTTAACAAATTAATTAAAAATATAAATAGAATTTTTAAAAAATATATATTTTAAACAATAAACATAGTTACATAAAAATTATAAAGTGATTGCTATAAACTGTCCAATGAATATCATAAAGCCAATAAATATAGATTCAGTTATTATTTATTCCATTAAAGTGTGTATTTTTTTTCAATTTAAATGGGGCTTTCAGACGAAAGTTCATTGAACAAACATAAAAAAAATAATTTATGTTTTCAGTTTTGCTTTATTTTACAAAATTGCTAGCGGTTTCACGAGGAATTATAGACTGTGCCATCAGGCTATTATTCAATACCAATTTTACAAGATATTATTTTCATATTGATAATAATTATTAATGTTATTAAAATACATTCTAAATGTCAGTATTTTGTATTATATATTTTTTTAGTTAAGAGCAAATAAAGACTTCTTTCGATGTGCAGAAAATTTCACGAAATATCAAACTTTAAAAACTCATGGTGTCATGTGTAAATATTACTGAAGTTTTGGAGTTTTGAAATCTGTTTTTGGCTTTTGTTCAAACTTGAACAAGACTCGTTCTACCGAGGGTCGAATCAATGTGACTGCACCAACCAGAAATCTGCTTTTAACCAAGTCTCATAAAAAAAAAATTAAATCAATCGAATAGGCAGTTATCAAGAAATTTAAATGAAAATACCCGTTTTAGTGTTTCTGGCTAAGGCAGCCAGCATATGGCTACTACATACGGGCAACCTACCGGTGGCTATTCCCTTTTTATATTTAAATACCTATATCAGCAGGCATATGAATTAAAAATGCATATTGGTGCCGAATCTGAATGTTCATCTGAGCGGGGGGCTCCCTTTCCGAAAGTGTTCATGAGAAAATTCTGAAAAAAAATTGAAATAAAGAGAACACTCGGAAGGTTTCAAAATTTAAAAAAATGGTTTCGTTGTTCTAGCACAAATATATAACACAAGAAAAAATATGAGATACGGAACCCTTACCGCTCGAGGCTCGACTCTTACTTGACCAGTTTTTAATATTATTTATTTTTATGTTAATACTTAAATATTTTACTGAATTTTATAAAGGTTTAAGGTTAGTTATTTCCTCAATCTAAGTTTTAATTTTCCTATTAAATATTTTAGATCCTATCTCTGATAACTCACAGCATGACTAATGAAATGGACCCTCATTATTGGTCGGAATTGTTAATTTCGCCTTCAATGAGCGGATTAGACTTATTTAGGTCAGTTTCAGATGTTTTGGAAACGTCCAATAGACCAGTTTGTGGCAGACCAAGTGTCCAGTGCGCCAAATTAGTAAACGAGCCACTGTTCATAATTACGTTATAATTATTTATAAGGAAACAATCATTAAATCATTTCCAGAGACAACAAAATATTTCTCTACACTCAGTAGAAGATGAAATAACCATCATTAAACCTTAATAGGACATGTCCTACGAATGTATATTACCAGTAAGTATATGGGCCATAAAACAAAATAATAAATTAATAAAAAATAAAATAATAGTGAAATACGAGTTTTTAAAAAGTAGCCTCGGACAGGTTCAGTTCTACTCAATGTTACTTAACAGAGAACTACTTTATTAAAAAGCCGTTTTTTGGTGTTATCAGGTAATTACCTTATTTTTCCTTTCGAATTCTGAAGAATCATAATAATTTGGCTTTTCTCTCTTGATTCTTTCGGTCCTTCTTCGGTTCCCATTATTTAGTTCCATGTAATGAAGAGATTGTGCTAGGGATAAACGTTTTGCATTGTGGAATGAATGAGAACAACCTGGACAAGACTTACAAGCAACAGCAACCTATAAAATGTCATTTGGGAAGAAAGAAAAAAATAATATATAGGTATAAATAAAAAAAATTAATTTCAAGAGAAATTTTTAGAAAATCACAAGGAGATTGTCCTTTGGTAATTATCACTAGAGACCAGATTAAACTGCAGTAACAAAAGGCTGAAATAGGCAGTAAAAAAAATTTAAATATGCTATAAAAATGCTTAGAAATTACAAAATATACCATCAACATTAAAAATGGCCTTCGCATACGGTTTTAGATTTCAAAGGAAAGAACTAAGAATAATAAATAATATTAATAAAGAACAAGCTGCAGAGATACTTAATAAACTTAAAATCTTCCCATTACCTGCGTCGCTTAATCTGTAACGTTAATGGTCATAAGTAAAAATTATATAAATATTTTATAAGCTATTTTGATATAAAAAATCGGATGACGTATCCAATTACTATTTTATGGTTCAAAGGAAATAAATATTATTATTTAAAAACCATAATAACTGCCGATGTAATGAATATATCGACAAGAAATCTTTGGACGTTGATCCAAACCCCCACCCATAAAGACATCTACAGATTCCACTGATGTATGAGCATTGAGAAGTCCCCGTGTAAGAGTTATTGATTTTCAGGCAAATTGGCCGAAGAGGAAGAGAGTTTAGAAGGAGAGTGAAAACATAGTGATCACAAATAACTGGAGCTAGGGAAGAACATTGCCAGTGATTCACCACCGTCTTTATAGGTTTTAACTCTCGTTTCTTGTTGTTTTACAGTAATTTTTTACCGTTACAAAAATCAAGAAGTATGAAAACAATGATTATTGAATAAAAATTCTTCAGTGAATCACCGACAATGTACATCTCCAGCGCTCAAATTGTAATGAAGTAAGTTTTCCTCTTTCTCTTCGGCTTGTTGTGTCAATAATTCATTCAGCACATTGGGGCTTTTTGAATTATGCCCCCTTAACCTCTGGTTGATCAGGATGTAAAATCGTTATCGTCTTTATTGGGTTCTGGATCCAGATATAAAATTTCGTGTTTATACATCCATTACATCGGCATTTATCGTGTTTACAGACACACAAATGACATTTTTTCTTACCCAGCAATACAAAGTATAAAGAAAGCTATGAAATTCGATGCGGCGTGTTCAACGGAATTTAATATTTTCTGACCTCCCAGTTCCAAATATGAAAAAAAAAAAGGCTGTGCACAAGATAACTGCCGATACAATGAATGTATCGAGACGAAATTTCATATGTGAATCCAAAACCCTCTAATGACGACAGCTATTGATTTTCAGCCAAATCAAAGAGAAAAGGGAGATTAGGGGGGAGGATTAACATAGAAAATCTAAATAACTGCCGATACAATGAATGTATCGACACGAAATTTCATATGTGAATCCAAAACCCTCTAATGACGACAGCTATTGATTTTTAGCCAAATCAAAGGGAAAAGGGAGATTAGGGGGGAGGCTTAACATAGAAAATCTAAATAACTGCCGATACAATGAATGTATCGACACGAAATTTCATAT
Source organism: Aradus depressus (assembly GCA_963662175.1). Lineage (NCBI taxonomy): Eukaryota > Metazoa > Arthropoda > Insecta > Hemiptera > Aradidae > Aradus > Aradus depressus. The sequence continues at coordinate 41,795,117 of OY759218.1, read as the reverse complement.
GTGAATCCAAAACCCTCTAATGACGACAGCTATTGATTTTCAGCCAAATCAAAGGGGGATTAGGGGGGTGGCTTAACATAGAAAATCTAAATAACTGCCGATACATTGAATGTATCGACAAGAAATTGTATATGTGTGACTTGAACCCCATAAGAACGACACCTATAGATTTTCAGCTAAAACGGGAAGTGTGGGATTAGGGGAGGAGCTCAACTCAAAAACTATAACTGCCGTTGTAATGAATGTGTCAACAAAAGTACATATGTGAATTCAAAACTCCACGAAGAATACACATTACTTTCAGCGATAAGATATAACTGCCAATGTTATGAATGTATCGACATGAAATTTCATATTTGAAGTGAAAACCAATGAGGACATAACCGAATTTCAGCGATTTCGGCCGAAGGGAAGAAGGATCAATCCAAAAACCCTAATAACTGCCGATGTAATGAATTCATCGTCACAAAATTTAGTATGAGGATTTAGGAGCCCTTATGTAAGTCAACTATTGAATATTAGCGCAAAAAGTAGACTGGTTTTGGAGGGAGAGCAAAAAGTTAATTAATTCCGTTCCGATAAAATTGAACATAATTTTACTGACGGATAACGTAACTTATCCTACGCATAACTGCGTCAGTAAAAAATAAAATAAAACTTGCAATTGGATAGATAGAAAATGCAACTGGTTCTTACCTATTCGTATAAACGAAATAAATCGACCTCACAAAGTCAAACTTTCTGATTAGTGACACTAAATATCAGACAAATAAATATTTTATAAGGCTACCAATGGAGAAAAAAAAAACCCCACTGCTGCTGAACTGTGTACTTAAATTTATTAATATCTTCTGGCCTACATAAGCGAAACTAGAAGAGCATTAAATATCCTATTTTTGTAAATCCTATTCTCTTTTCGATCGGTCAACCGCTATATCAATAGCTTTACTAATGTTGGTTCCATACGCATATTCAAGAGAGAAGCCCTAAAGTTTTCTGAACAAGTAAAAAAGAAGGGTTTGTGAAATGATCCTGTTTTTATTCTGCAAAAAATATGTTCTACAGTTTTTATTAACTTTTTTTTTTCTTTCTTCCTCTTTTTTTTTTATCATTTAAAGAACGGATTTTGTAAATATCCTTACAACATATGTATTTATGGACTAAATAAATTTGAAGTATGATTATACTAAAATATAAGTCCATAAATTCCAATAAAAGAAAACTTTTCACTGGAAATTGAATTGTCAACTTCATACTTAACGTTTTCTATATACTATATTACTATGATATTAATAAAAAATAAAAAAAATAAAAATCTGCGACATACCTGTAACTCACAAAATGGACATTCTTTTGTAATAGCTTTATTACTCTTCCCCATTAAAAGAATATATGCCATGTAACGGTGCATATAAATGCCTTTGACAATCGAAAATAAATGGTAAAACAGGTAAATACAAATAATAAATATAAACAAACAATGGCCGTTCGAGAATGTCTGTATCGATTGAAAGATGTTACCGAATGATGTGTAATTAGTTTTCAAACATGCGCAATGAAAATGTTGAATTTCATGTAATAATAAATAAACAGATAATAAAAAAATGGATAATGTATATAAATAATAAACAGAACAAATGAAAACAGGATAATTGGACCAACGCCTTTGTGTTGGGGGGAAGATAATCTTTATGGTTTTCTTAAATAGTTATTTTTTTCAACTTTTGTTCTTCAATTTTGAAATGTATCGGATGTATATAAAGGAAATAGGAATATTATGTGTTGGTTGATACAGTTGGGAATTTATTTATGTTATTGATTATACTGAAATCGACATATGTCATAGAAAATTCTTTTCAGGTATTATTAGGCTGTAATTGAATTCACATGTATTACGAATTGCGTTTAGTTAGTCTATTAGAAGAGGAGGGGGGGTTGAATGGCGATGCCAGGTACTAGTTAAGGACACATAAACTAATAATAACTGGGTTCATAAAAATTCAGGACTCTCCTAATATCCACCAGAGTAAAGAGCGCTCCAGTATAAGGCGATATGATCTTTATGTTGAAGCCCTGGCATGAATCAAAAACAACAGTCGATGAAAATAATGAAACAGAAAATTATTTCATTTAAAAAAATGTAGATTATGAAACATTTCTGAAAAAGTAAATTGAAATACTTTTGAATAAATTAATTCAAAGCATGTTCCAAATGTTGACTATTATAACGGCTCCTGAATAGCCTAATTCTAAAAGTTACAATGAAATATTCTAAAAAATTGTCTATATAGAATCATGTATCATAATCATTCTGTATGACAGAATATGCTGTGTAACCAAAAAACTCTGTTAGATGTAACTTGTCTGCAGTTAACCAATAATTGATATCTATAGAGATTAAAATAAGAGGCATTCGGGATAATGATATCCAGACTAATCTGTAGTCAGGGGAGACAGCCCATACCAGCTGATGTTCACCAGAGATTACGCTCCTCACGATTATAAAGGATCAGGATTCAGAAATGACGGTGAAGGGTGTAGAAAGACAAACTCTAGAAATGTTGATTCAATGGATCTTGGTGTGTTGGTCAAGAACTATGGAGGCGGCATGTAAACCAGCTCAATTCGACCTCTCAGCAGGAGCTATAGCTAAGAGAATATTTTTTCTTCGATGTTACACTTGGTGATTGATTCATAGAATGGTGTGTATTTTTATTGTAAAAATAGTTACTATTTTACGTATTATCAATGCTTAAAAGGCGGAAATACTTCATGAAAACGCAATTATTGTTAGGGAACTCGTTTTAATTAGACAACTTGATTGTAATTTCTATTTCTTTGAAAATAATTTTATATTTTTTTCAAAATCAACTGAAATTCATGAATGATTATCAATTCACATGCACATTTTTCACGTCCAGTTGCAGAAATAATCCTAGTTGTTTCATGATTTGCATTAGTACGATATATAATAATAGAAAATGAAATGCTATCATGTTCTATGGTGAAGCGGCCAAGAGCAGTCTACATCGGCTGGATGTCCTTCACAACAAATGTCTGCGTCTGGGACTGGGCTTCCTGAACAGCACACCTGTAGATGTGGTACTATGTGAGGTGGGGTGATGCCGCTAGACCTTAGGAGGATGTTGGCTGGCAGGTATCTCTGCAAGTTACTGGCCTCCGATAGTCCTTTCTATAGCAAAGCTCGAGAACGAACTGTACCTCAATACACAATGTTAGTACACTGCATTTGAAACGCAATAGTAAAAACTATTTTTATTTGTAAATGTTAGAGAGATAAAGCAAAAGCTGTCAGTTTTGTACCATATTAACTGACCCCAATTTAAGAGAGAAGGGATTGTCGAAAATGAAAATGTAAATATTGAAATTCCCTCCAATAAATGGCTCGTAATGCACTCCATATTGCTCTATCAGTAACGTACAAGCGCAGTACGAGCATTCAGTGATGTCCCTTGAGAGTCATGTCTTCGCCTCTAAAGATATCCCACCTCCAGAAAGCATTCTCCTTGAAATATTACACTGCGTAGCGCTTTGTCTCTCCAAAACGTCAGTCTGGTGCATGAAAAGAGAAACGAGACAACTGATGTTCTCCCATTAACTCTCTGTCCAATCCTGGGGTCCCCTCGCTAACTAAAGGCGGGCTCTTCGATGTTCAATTGTCAGTCAGTGAGCTATCGTCTGGTGTGTGTACAGAGGAACGAGACAACTGATGTTCTCCCATTAACTCTCTGTCCAATCCTGGGGTCCCCTCGCTAACTAAAGGCGGGCTCTTCGATGTTCAATTGTCAGTCAGTGAGCTATCGTCTGGTGTGTGTACAGAGAAACGAGACAACTGATGTTCTCCCATTAACTCTCTGTCCAATCCTGGGGTCCCCTCGCTAACTAAAGGCGGGCTCTTCGATGTTCAATTGTCAGTCAGTGAGCTATCGTCTGGTGTGTGTACAGAGGAACGAGACAACTGATGTTCTCCCATTAACTCTCTGTCCAATCCTGGGGTCCCCTCGCTAACTAAAGGCGGGCTCTTCGATGTTCAATTGTCAGTCAGTGAGCTATCGTCTGGTGTGTGTACAGAGAAACGAGACAACTGATGTTCTCCCATTAACTCTCTGTCCAATCCTGGGGTCCCCTCGCTAACTAAAGGCGGGCTCTTCGATGTTCAATTGTCAGTCAGTGAGCTATCGTCTGGTGTGTGTACAGAGAAACGAGACAACTGATGTTCTCCCATTAACTCTCTGTCCAATCCTGGGGTCCCCTCGCTAACTAAAGGCGGGCTCTTCGATGTTCAATTGTCAGTCAGTGAGCTATCGTCTGGTGTGTGTACAGAGGAACGAGACAACTGATGTTCTCCCATTAACTCTCTGTCCAATCCTGGGGTCCCCTCGCTAACTAAAGGCGGGCTCTTCGATGTTCAATTGTCAGTCAGTGAGCTATCGTCTGGTGTGTGTACAGAGAAACGAGACAACTGATGTTCTCCCATTAACTCTCTGTCCAATCCTGGGGTCCCCTCGCTAACTAAAGGCGGGCTCTTCGATGTTCAATTGTCAGTCAGTGAGCTATCGTCTGGTGTGTGTACAGAGAAACGAGACAACTGATGTTCTCCCATTAACTCTCTGTCCAATCCTGGGGTCCCCTCGCTAACTAAAGGCGGGCTCTTCGATGTTCAATTGTCAGTCAGTGAGCTATCGTCTGGTGTGTGTACAGAGAAACGAGACAACTGATGTTCTCCCATTAACTCTCTGTCCAATCCTGGGGTCCCCTCGCTAACTAAAGGCGGGCTCTTCGATGTTCAATTGTCAGTCAGTGAGCTATCGTCTGGTGTGTGTACAGAGGAACGAGACAACTGATGTTCTCCCATTAACTCTCTGTCCAATCCTGGGGTCCCCTCGCTAACTAAAGGCGGGCTCTTCGATGTTCAATTGTCAGTCAGTGAGCTATCGTCTGGTGTGTGTACAGAGAAACGAGACAACTGATGTTCTCCCATTAACTCTCTGTCCAATCCTGGGGTCCCCTCGCTAACTAAAGGCGGGCTCTTCGATGTTCAATTGTCAGTCAGTGAGCTATCGTCTGGTGTGTGTACAGAGAAACGAGACAACTGATGTTCTCCCATTAACTCTCTGTCCAATCCTGGGGTCCCCTCGCTAACTAAAGGCGGGCTCTTCGATGTTCAATTGTCAGTCAGTGAGCTATCGTCTGGTGTGTGTACAGAGGAACGAGACAACTGATGTTCTCCCATTAACTCTCTGTCCAATCCTGGGGTCCCCTCGCTAACTAAAGGCGGGCTCTTCGATGTTCAATTGTCAGTCAGTGAGCTATATTCTGGTGTGTGTACAGAGAAACGAGACAACTGATGTTCTCCCATTAACTCTCTGTCCAATCCTGGGGTCCCCTCGCTAACTAAAGGCGGGCTCTTCGATGTTCAATTGTCAGTCAGTGAGCTATCGTCTGGTGTGTGTACAGAGAAACGAGACAACTGATGTTCTCCCATTAACTCTCTGTCCAATCCTGGGGTCCCCTCGCTAACTAAACGCGGGCTCTTCGATGTTCAATTGTCAGTCAGTGAGCTATCGTCTGGTGTGTGTACAGAGAAACGAGGCAACTGATGTTCTCCCATTAACTCTCTGTCCAATCCTGGGGTCCCCTCGCTAACTAAAGGCGGGCTCTTCGATGTTCAATTGTCAGTCAGTGAGCTATCGTCTGGTGTGTGTACAGAGAAACGAGACAACTGATGTTCTCCCATTAACTCTCTGTCCAATCCTGGGGTCCCCTCGCTAACTAAAGGCGGGCTCTTCGATGTTCAATTGTCAGTCAGTGAGCTATCGTCTGGTGTGTGTACAGAGGAACGAGACAACTGATGTTCTCCCATTAACTCTCTGTCCAATCCTGGGGTCCCCTCGCTAACTAAAGGCGGGCTCTTCGATGTTCAATTGTCAGTCAGTGAGCTATCGTCTGGTGTGTGTACAGAGAAACGAGACAACTGATGTTCTCCCATTAACTCTCTGTCCAATCCTGGGGTCCCCTCGCTAACTAAAGGCGGGCTCTTCGATGTTCAATTGTCAGTCAGTGAGCTATCGTCTGGTGTGTGTACAGAGGAACGAGACAACTGATGTTCTCCCATTAACTCTCTGTCCAATCCTGGGGTCCCCTCGCTAACTAAAGGCGGGCTCTTCGATGTTCAATTGTCAGTCAGTGAGCTATATTCTGGTGTGTGTACAGAGAAACGAGACAACTGATGTTCTCCCATTAACTCTCTGTCCAATCCTGGGGTCCCCTCGCTAACTAAAGGCGGGCTCTTCGATGTTCAATTGTCAGTCAGTGAGCTATCGTCTGGTGTGTGTACAGAGAAACGAGACAACTGATGTTCTCCCATTAACTCTCTGTCCAATCCTGGGGTCCCCTCGCTAACTAAACGCGGGCTCTTCGATGTTCAATTGTCAGTCAGTGAGCTATCGTCTGGTGTGTGTACAGAGAAACGAGGCAACTGATGTTCTCCCATTAACTCTCTGTCCAATCCTGGGGTCCCCTCGCTAACTAAAGGCGGGCTCTTCGATGTTCAATTGTCAGTCAGTGAGCTATCGTCTGGTGTGTGTACAGAGAAACGAGACAACTGATGTTCTCCCATTAACTCTCTGTCCAATCCTGGGGTCCCCTCGCTAACTAAAGGCGGGCTCTTCGATGTTCAATTGTCAGTCAGTGAGCTATCGTCTGGTGTGTGTACAGAGGAACGAGACAACTGATGTTCTCCCATTAACTCTCTGTCCAATCCTGGGGTCCCCTCGCTAACTAAAGGCGGGCTCTTCGATGTTCAATTGTCAGTCAGTGAGCTATCGTCTGGTGTGTGTACAGAGAAACGAGACAACTGATGTTCTCCCATTAACTCTCTGTCCAATCCTGGGGTCCCCTCGCTAACTAAAGGCGGGCTCTTCGATGTTCAATTGTCAGTCAGTGAGCTATCGTCTGGTGTGTGTACAGAGAAACGAGACAACTGATGTTCTCCCATTAACTCTCTGTCCAATCCTGGGGTCCCCTCGCTAACTAAAGGCGGGCTCTTCGATGTTCAATTGTCAGTCAGTGAGCTATCGTCTGGTGTGTGTACAGAGGAACGAGACAACTGATGTTCTCCCATTAACTCTCTGTCCAATCCTGGGGTCCCCTCGCTAACTAAAGGCGGGCTCTTCGATGTTCAATTGTCAGTCAGTGAGCTATATTCTGGTGTGTGTACAGAGAAACGAGACAACTGATGTTCTCCCATTAACTCTCTGTCCAATCCTGGGGTCCCCTCGCTAACTAAAGGCGGGCTCTTCGATGTTCAATTGTCAGTCAGTGAGCTATCGTCTGGTGTGTGTACAGAGAAACGAGACAACTGATGTTCTCCCATTAACTCTCTGTCCAATCCTGGGGTCCCCTCGCTAACTAAACGCGGGCTCTTCGATGTTCAATTGTCAGTCAGTGAGCTATCGTCTGGTGTGTGTACAGAGGAACGAGACAACTGATGTTCTCCCATTAACTCTCTGTCCAATCCTGGGGTCCCCTCGCTAACTAAAGGCGGGCTCTCCGATGTTCAATTGTCAGTCAGTGAGCTATCGTCTGGTGTGTGTACAGAGAAACGAGGCAACTGATGTTCTCCCATTAACTCTCTGTCCAATCCTGGGGTCCCCTCGCTAACTAAAGGCGGGCTCTTCGATGTTCAATTGTCAGTCAGTGAGCTATCGTCTGGTGTGTGTACAGAGAAACGAGACAACTGATGTTCTCCCATTAACTCTCTGTCCAATCCTGGGGTCCCCTCGCTAACTAAAGGCGGGCTCTCCGATGTTCAATTGTCAGTCAGTGAGCTATCGTCTGGTGTGTGTACAGAGAAACGAGGCAACTGATGTTCTCCCATTAACTCTCTGTCCAATCCTGGGGTCCCCTCGCTAACTAAAGGCGGGCTCTTCGATGTTCAATTGTCAGTCAGTGAGCTATCGTCTGGTGTGTGTACAGAGGAACGAGACAACTGATGTTCTCCCATTAACTCTCTGTCCAATCCTGGGGTCCCCTCGCTAACTAAAGGCGGGCTCTTCGATGTTCAATTGTCAGTCAGTGAGCTATCGTCTGGTGTGTGTACAGAGAAACGAGACAACTGATGTTCTCCCATTAACTCTCTGTCCAATCCTGGGGTCCCCTCACTAACTAAAGGCGGGATCTTCGATGTTCAATTGTCAGTCAGTGAGCTATCGTCTGGTGTGTGTACAGAGAAACGAGACAACTGATGTTCTCCCATTAACTCTCTGTCCAATCCTGGGGTCCCCTCGCTAACTAAAGGCGGGCTCTTCGATGTTCAATTGTCAGTCAGTGAGCTATCGTCTGGTGTGTGTACAGAGGAACGAGACAACTGATGTTCTCCCATTAACTCTCTGTCCAATCCTGGGGTCCCCTCGCTAACTAAAGGCGGGCTCTCCGATGTTCAATTGTCAGTCAGTGAGCTATCGTCTGGTGTGTGTACAGAGAAACGAGGCAACTGATGTTCTCCCATTAACTCTCTGTCCAATCCTGGGGTCCCCTCGCTAACTAAAGGCGGGCTCTTCGATGTTCAATTGTCAGTCAGTGAGCTATCGTCTGGTGTGTGTACAGAGAAACGAGACAACTGATGTTCTCCCATTAACTCTCTGTCCAATCCTGGGGTCCCCTCGCTAACTAAAGGCGGGCTCTTCGATGTTCAATTGTCAGTCAGTGAGCTATCGTCTGGTGTGTGTACAGAGGAACGAGACAACTGATGTTCTCCCATTAACTCTCTGTCCAATCCTGGGGTCCCCTCGCTAACTAAAGGCGGGCTCTTCGATGTTCAATTGTCAGTCAGTGAGCTATCGTCTGGTGTGTGTACAGAGAAACGAGACAACTGATGTTCTCCCATTAACTCTCTGTCCAATCCTGGGGTCCCCTCGCTAACTAAAGGCGGGCTCTTCGATGTTCAATTGTCAGTCAGTGAGCTATCGTCTGGTGTGTGTACAGAGAAACGAGACAACTGATGTTCTCCCATTAACTCTCTGTCCAATCCTGGGGTCCCCTCGCTAACTAAAGGCGGGCTCTTCGATGTTCAATTGTCAGTCAGTGAGCTATCGTCTGGTGTGTGTACAGAGGAACGAGACAACTGATGTTCTCCCATTAACTCTCTGTCAAATCCTGGGGTCCCCTCGCTAACTAAAGGCGGGCTCTTCGATGTTCAATTGTCAGTCAGTGAGCTATCGTCTGGTGTGTGTACAGAGAAACGAGACAACTGATGTTCTCCCATTAACTCTCTGTCCAATCCTGGGGTCCCCTCGCTAACTAAAGGCGGGCTCTTCGATGTTCAATTGTCAGTCAGTGAGCTATCGTCTGGTGTGTGTACAGAGAAACGAGACAACTGATGTTCTCCCATTAACTCTCTGTCCAATCCTGGGGTCCCCTCGCTAACTAAAGGCGGGCTCTCCGATGTTCAATTGTCAGTCAGTGAGATATCGTCTGGTGTGTGTACAGAGAAACGAGGCAACTGATGTTCTCCCATTAACTCTCTGTCCAATCCTGGGGTCCCCTCGCTAACTAAAGGCGGGCTCTTCGATGTTCAATTGTCAGTCAGTGAGCTATATTCTGGTGTGTGTACAGAGAAACGAGACAACTGATGTTCTCCCATTAACTCTCTGTCCAATCCTGGGGTCCCCTCGCTAACTAAAGGCGGGCTCTTCGATGTTCAATTGTCAGTCAGTGAGCTATCGTCTGGTGTGTGTACAGAGAAACGAGACAACTGATGTTCTCCCATTAACTCTCTGTCCAATCCTGGGGTCCCCTCACTAACTAAAGGCGGGATCTTCGATGTTCAATTGTCAGTCAGTGAGCTATCGTCTGGTGTGTGTACAGAGAAACGAGACAACTGATGTTCTCCCATTAACTCTCTGTCCAATCCTGGGGTCCCCTCGCTAACTAAAGGCGGGCTCTTCGATGTTCAATTGTCAGTCAGTGAGCTATCGTCTGGTGTGTGTACAGAGGAACGAGACAACTGATGTTCTCCCATTAACTCTCTGTCCAATCCTGGGGTCCCCTCGCTAACTAAAGGCGGGCTCTCCGATGTTCAATTGTCAGTCAGTGAGCTATCGTCTGGTGTGTGTACAGAGAAACGAGGCAACTGATGTTCTCCCATTAACTCTCTGTCCAATCCTGGGGTCCCCTCGCTAACTAAAGGCGGGCTCTTCGATGTTCAATTGTCAGTCAGTGAGCTATCGTCTGGTGTGTGTACAGAGAAACGAGACAACTGATGTTCTCCCATTAACTCTCTGTCCAATCCTGGGGTCCCCTCGCTAACTAAAGGCGGGCTCTTCGATGTTCAATTGTCAGTCAGTGAGCTATCGTCTGGTGTGTGTACAGAGGAACGAGACAACTGATGTTCTCCCATTAACTCTCTGTCCAATCCTGGGGTCCCCTCGCTAACTAAAGGCGGGCTCTTCGATGTTCAATTGTCAGTCAGTGAGCTATCGTCTGGTGTGTGTACAGAGAAACGAGACAACTGATGTTATCCCATTAACTCTCTGTCCAATCCTGGGGTCCCCTCGCTAACTAAAGGCGGGCTCTTCGATGTTCAATTGTCAGTCAGTGAGCTATCGTCTGGTGTGTGTACAGAGGAACGAGACAACTGATGTTCTCCCATTAACTCTCTGTCCAATCCTGGGGTCCCCTCGCTAACTAAAGGCGGGCTCTCCGATGTTCAATTGTCAGTCAGTGAGCTATCGTCTGGTGTGTGTACAGAGAAACGAGGCAACTGATGTTCTCCCATTAACTCTCTGTCCAATCCTGGGGTCCCCTCGCTAACTAAAGGCGGGCTCTTCGATGTTCAATTGTCAGTCAGTGAGCTATCGTCTGGTGTGTGTACAGAGGAACGAGACAACTGATGTTCTCCCATTAACTCTCTGTCCAATCCTGGGGTCCCCTCGCTAACTAAAGGCGGGCTCTTCGATGTTCAATTGTCAGTCAGTGAGCTATCGTCTGGTGTGTGTACAGAGAAACGAGACAACTGATGTTCTCCCATTAACTCTCTGTCCAATCCTGGGGTCCCCTCGCTAACTAAAGGCGGGCTCTTCGATGTTCAATTGTCAGTCAGTGAGCTATCGTCTGGTGTGTGTACAGAGAAACGAGACAACTGATGTTCTCCCATTAACTCTCTGTCCAATCCTGGGGTCCCCTCGCTAACTAAAGGCGGGCTCTTCGATGTTCAATTGTCAGTCAGTGAGCTATCGTCTGGTGTGTGTACAGAGGAACGAGACAACTGATGTTCTCCCATTAACTCTCTGTTCAATCCTGGGGTCCCCTCGCTAACTAAAGGCGGGCTCTTCGATGTTCAATTGTCAGTCAGTGAGCTATCGTCTGGTGTGTGTACAGAGAAACGAGACAACTGATGTTCTCCCATTAACTCTCTGTCCAATCCTGGGGTCCCCTCGCTAACTAAAGGCGGGCTCTTCGATGTTCAATTGTCAGTCAGTGAGCTATATTCTGGTGTGTGTACAGAGAAACGAGACAACTGATGTTCTCCCATTAACTCTCTGTCCAATCCTGGGGTCCCCTCGCTGACTAAAGGCGGGCTCTTCGATGTTCAATTGTCAGTCAGTGAGCTATATTCTGGTGTGTGTACAGAGAAACGAGACAACTGATGTTCTCCCATTAACTCTCTGTCCAATCCTGGGGTCCCCTCGCTGACTAAAGACTGGCTCTTCGATATTCAATGGTCAGTCAGTGAGCTATCGTCTCATAGCGTCTCTCTTTTGAAAATGAATGTGTTAATGTCAGAATACATTTCTGCGATCTGTATAACTATAGTGGAAAGCTAATAAATATAATAATAACTTTTATATTGTCTAATATATATATAATTATTTATTGTGATGCTACTTCTATCTGCAAAATATACAAAATACAATGTTATTAAAGTATTGCATTTAATTTGTATTTATTTAAACCTCAACGCTATTTTGTAATTTAATTTTGTTAATTTATATTACCTTTTTTATACGGAAAAGGTTTTAGGAAAAAATGTATAAGACAGTTGTGTACTGATATTCTTTTATTTATATTATTTTAACTGTAACAACTTGTCAAGAACTATCAAGGTGAGGAAACAATCCACTTATGATTGAGGATCAGTTATTTTATCATTTTAACAGGTTTTTTATAGAACAGGTATTTTATGAGTCCATATAATATATGTATGTTGATAGGAGGAGCAGGAACGCGATGAGTGTTTAGCTCCTGAAAGTGTAATTTCTCATTGTGTTGTTCCTGGAGGCATATAACGACAAGGAGCAGTAAACGTTTGTCAGGAATGCATTGGGGCTGTTGATTTTTTTTCCCTCTAACCTCGTTATGCACATGGGCGAGTCCCAGAATTTAGCGAGAACTTTAATATTGATTGGGGAAGTATTTAACGTTATGTTATGTATTATAGGATTAGGATTATAGATGCTCAACATCTAGGTCATAAGCATGTTATGTATTATAGGATTAGGATTATAGATGCTCAACATCTAGGTCATAAGCATGTTATGTATTATAGGATTAGGATTATAGATGCTCAACATCTAGGTCATAAGCATGTTATGTATTATAGGATTAGGATTATAGATGCTCAACATCTAGGTCATAAGCATGTTATGTATTATATATATTAAAATAACTAATAACAACCACCGGAGTCACCATGTTATTCAAATTAAAGTTATCCAGACTTTGAATCCATCATTTAAGCTCCTACTCCTTGGAGGGCCATGCCCCCACCCAAACGTTTTTCTTTATAAATTATAAAACTAGATTTTTGAAGAGAAAAAATATATTGTAGTATTCCTTCAGACATTCAGGGGGTCCACATTTTAATACGATATTCATTTTTCTCCCAGGATTTACTTACATGAAACAAAAACAACTTTTCATCATTTGTGTCCTAATTGTAAATTGGCTATTCGACTCTTCGGGGGGGATCTTATTAAAATTTCGGCTACCTTGAATATCTTCAGAAATACTTATTCGATCAATAACATTTTCATGTCTCGTCTCTTTTCAAAAATCTAGTTTCAGAATTTGGAATTGAAAAATAGCATCCCTTTGGGAGAAAAAAGTTTGGGTCGGGGGTGCAGCCCCTCAAGGGGTTGGAGATTCAATGATGGATTCTAAAACAGGACAAAAATTAGTGAAAAGTTGTGTTTGTTTTATGGTTGTAACTGCAACCATCTGGCTGACAATAGGGTGTCGCATTGAACTTGGGCCACCCTGTATATACTAAATGTAATTCATGCGTGCAAATAAGGAATATATAGGTATATCTTTGTCTACATATATTTCTGGTTTAAACTTACCTGCTGCACTGGAAACTTTTTTTTTTTTTTTTTTTTTTTAACCAAAATGTATACATACGGCTCTAAAGAATATTGTTAATCTGATAATAATAAGAATGGAGATGTGAGGAAACAGACAGTAAATATATGACTGAAAGCTTATAATTTTCAATATTAACTTTATTATTATCGTATTATTAACAAAAAATTATCATTTACAATTTTTAAGATCAAATTATACAAAAATATATATATAATTATTAAAATCTGGTCCCTTATATAATGTACATTTTTATTCATTAGTAGCTAATTTTACACAGAAGCTAGAAACTACTTTATTTATTATTTTACTTTATTTTATGGGAACATTTAATGCGGCTATAAAATTTTACAAGTATTCATAAATATGTTTTTCTTTTTTTTGTTTCTAATTTTTCCAGATTTCAGCACAATAGTCCCATTGCTCAAATTAGATTTGTTGCCACTCATCATTGGGCTGAAGGCACCTGAAAATAAAAATAAAAATTTCTATTATAATTAGTAGTTTTGCTCGTCGTACACGGGTAGGTAGGTAGGTACATATGTACCGATAGCGGGCAAATATCTTATAATAATTTGAATACTAAATATTTTCATTGAAAATTACAGTAAATATAATGGAAATAAATAAACCGTAGAAAGAGGGAGAGGATGATGATTATATATACATATATATATATATATATATATATATATATATATATATATAAATATATAAAAAAAATAATACAAAATAGAAATATATATAATAGGAAAAAAATAGTACAATAGTGTTATATAACATATAACATTATGTAAGTATATATAGTTATGTGTTATATGATATTATTATTGTACTATTTTTTTCCTTGGATTACGTACAATGGCACCGATTTTGAACAGATTTCTAGAAATAATATATAACAGAAATAATATATAAAAATTGTTTAACCGATTTTACAATACGATATATCCACTAAATGTTCAGAATGAATATCTGATATCCAGTATTTTATCAAAAATAGAGGCAGTAGGAACTTCAAAAATAGAAAATTGGGCAAACTTAAAAACAACCCTATTAAATTGTTATTCGGACAAACGCGTTTGTTATACACTGGGTATAGAAATAGCACACCAAAAACAAAAACACAATTAAGACCCAATCGACTTCTATAATAGATTAAACCAACACTTGAACTTGCAAATTGCTTATTTTAGAAACCATTTTAACACACCTGTAATGCTAGCGGAGTATTTCCGCAAATTCGCTTTGGAGAGAGTTCTATTAAGAGGTCTAGAGGAACCTATAAGATCTCTAATGAGAACAAAAAAATCATCCGACCTTAACGAAGCATTGCATATGTTGACGCATTCGATATTTTCAGTTTCATTCAAAGTACAAAAATCAAGGAAAAGTAGAACCCCTAAGACAAAAGACAATGTATACTCACAACACAAAAGACAATGTATACTCACAACTACCCCTCAACATTTTATAACAACCAAAATAACTTTAACTCACGCGACAAATCCGTGACAGACAAAACATTAACAATCCAATAACCAGAAACAATAACGTATTTGAAGAGATAAACAATATGGAAGCGGCAGAACAGGCACCCCAAGATGAAAGTATAATGGAACCCCAACAAAATCATTTTTTAGAGGAAAGCCCAAATATCTCGCAAGATTTTACTTAAATTTAGTCAAAGAAAACGCATCCCTACCATACATAATCTACACAGCAAACAACTTCAAAATACTTATTGACACAGGGAGTACCAGATCTTTTGTTAATCCCGATATAGCTAGAAAATATTTCTCAAACTCTATTGAATAGAACCCATTTTTGATAACTACAGCTCACGGAGAATCAAAAGAAAAATACAGTACTTTGGTCCCTTTCGCTGAATTGTTCAAAAGAAAAAAACGTAAACTAAAGTTTTATCTTTTTAAATGAAATGAAATGAAAATGTTTGGAACCGAAGAAGTTGTTTAACAACAAACAACTTCATGTCAGTACACAAAATTTAAGATTCAACAGAATCCCATCGAGTTAATACCAGAAATCAATCAATATTTAGCAGTCTTCGTAACAAAAGACGAAATAACTATCCAGACGAATGAAGGAAGAGAGACTCGACTCCTTCAAGGCATATTTTCCATCCAAGGACCTCCTGGACCATGGACTTATCGAGGAACTTAGTGCCCGAAATGATGATACTTCTGAAGAAACTTTCTCTAAGTACATTCCAAATAATTCAATTGTTTCTGTCAAACATGACCTTTTTTATTGATATGTCTGTTAGCTTATGGACAATATTATTATATGTAATCTTTATAACTATAAGCATCATAAGCTATGCATATTTTGGAAAACTTAAATTAGTTAAGGAAAATATTGTAAACAAATTTAATATTGAAGACCTTCCACTAGAAGGCCAAGTCTAAGGGGGGAGGTGTTATCTGTAGATTTTAGCATATTATTATATTTTTAATACTTGTGAGGTGAGACCTGTACATCGGATTTAGCAGCGATGACACTCTGCCCTAGATAGAGAAAGTTCTTATTGAGATTTCTTCTGGAGAAGTCTTATACCGAGTTCTTTTGGTAGTTCTATGGACGAATATGGATTGAATTTCTAACCGACTATTTCCTATATTTGGTAAATAACATTATCTGTTATCTGGAAATAATAAATTGTTTTTAAAAACAGTGTCGGTTTAGAAAAGAACTTAACTTATATATAAAAAACATTATACATAAGAAAATATAGAAATAAAATGTAACAATACTTTTTATATAAACTAGAAACACATGTTTTCATCTCCAATTAATAATTATTATCAAAGTTTCTAAAATCAGCTGGCTCACTGGTGCCGAATATATACGGCGCGACAATGCCTACAATATTCCGTGGGTGGGAAGAACGCGGTAATGAGGTTGCGCTGATCAGGTGAGCAAAAAGTCCCTCCCCTCCCACAACCTCACTCGCTCCCTCCTCACCTCCCTACCTATCGCCTCCCGAAAATGTTATTTCTAATAACGAAAAGATGTTTAAAATAAAAATGTCTGTTAAAATTCAAAAATTATTCAACTTACTAATGGTTAGGGGCTGTTGAACTCCGTTCGAAAACATGGCGTACTCCTCTTCTTCCTTTCGAAGTTCTGAGAGGCAGCAAGCGGCCAAATGTCGAAAAACACCGTTGACATTAACATCTTCTTTGACAGATGTGAGAATGAGGCGACAGCCAAGACCTCTCGCCAAAAGAGCAACTTCTTCCCTAAACAAATATTAAGGTTTACGTGAAATAGAATAAATACATTAAATAAGAGAAGACATAAGACTTACATAAAGTTACATGGCAAGTAAGAGAAACGAAATTTTTCCTGGGTCAATATTTAATATTGTGTGTAATATTTAATAGTGATGGTGTTGTACTAGATCTAAGACTTCCCTTTTCAAATGGCGCCTCATTTTTACTAATTGCATTTCAAGAAGCTGTGAATTTTTTTAATCCTACTAAGAAACTCCCTTAGGCGGATATTACACTATAAAAGTTCTTTGACAAAGATCTTTTATTAAAGATATATCGATTTTTTTTTTTAATTTCTTTGATAATATATCTTTTATGACTACATAATTTAATATTACACTATGTAAAATATTTTATAAATCTTAGTTTTTTGTTTCAAGATAGTACTAGTAAGTTGTGTGCAAGTAACTGTTGTGTCTCAAAAATGGATGACGTTTTAATACCAATTACCGCAGGTTTTGCGGCTGCTGCAATAGCAATAGCTGTGGCGGAAAAAAATAAACATAAGAATGTAAAGAAACGTTTTAGGGTAAGACCTTGGGTTAAGCGGCGCGAGTATATGAGCATCCATCAGAATTTACTGAAAGAACTGTCCATGGAAGATACAAAAAGTTACTTGAACTATTTGAGGATGAATAAAAAAACCTTCGGTTACTTGCTTCTGAAGGTGGGACCAATAATATCTCGGGAAATGACACATTTGCGTAACCCAATACCCCCTGAGGAACGACTTATGGTTAATCTGCGATTTCTTGCCACAGGCGAGAGCTACTCAAGCCTTCAATACAGTAGAAAGGAAACAGCAGGAGTGGTAGAGACAACATTTATCAAATATTGGATGAGAATGCAAACTATGATAAAAGAACTTTTATAAAAGACAAATTTTATAAAACTTGAGCTATTATACTATCACATTTATCGTAAAAGTTCTTTTATAAAAGATCTTTGTCAAAGAACTGTAAGTGTAATACCCGCTTTAGTGATCCCTACAATTTAATTCACATCAGTCATATTCTGAGCTGGTTGTGAAAAATTCGAATGGGAATGTCTGGAAATGAAAGAAATGGAGGTCGGGCGTCTTGGGTGGACGATAATGAACTGAGAGCTCTTATAAAGACAAATTCGAGTCAGACGGACCGAGAGATGTACAACTTCGGTTTCCAGGCACCTCGAGGTGATAAGTAAAGTGGAGAAGCTGAACAGGTGAGTCCCATCTCAGCTGAATGGACATCCATGTTATCAATACATGGTCAATTATCCTTAGAATCGCGCCACAAACATTGAAATTGTTGAAGCCGGACCCACATAGCTTGCGAATGTTCCAGCTCTGAAATAAATAGTCACTTTTTGAGTTCATTTTCTTGTTTTTTTCCAAGGACTAATAATAAAAATCATCTTACTATTTTAACCATGTTTTATTAGTTGCGTACTCTATGTGACAAATATAAGAAATATACCCTATAATATAAAATAGTTTGTTGTTAAGACACTGGTGGTAGGTGGGTGGGGGAGAGATGTGCGCGTACCTCCGCACCACACGCTTCGCATAGCGACGAGAACATGGGCATTGTAAGTGTTCTTTTAGTCTACATTCATCCGATCCCAGTCTCGGGGACTCCATAACTACACGCATAAACCATCTCACACAGCTATCTTCTAGAAACTCAGGTTTATAAAACAGTTGCATTATGATTGCTACACCATGAAAGCAGAACACCGAATCCTATTTTGAAGATTACATTTTATTTTTTAGGTATATAATCTTTGTTTGTTCTTCGTGACTCATGCCCCAGCGATAACTACAAGGTCATATCGCTAAATTGTGCTCTTTCGTTGTTCTGGTGCACACAAGTCTAACTCTACTGTGGGAGTCCTAAATTTTGCCTACCCAGGTTTAGTTAGCTATGGTTAGGGGCTTAACGTTCCATCAGAAGGACGGTGTGCTCAATGTTTTTTTCACCCCCGAGATAAAGAGCCTAGGCCGGGTTTCTAACCCGTGATCTTGCTTTTGTTTACTTAATAAAAACGGACACTTTATATGTTAAAAACTAATAATTACAAGTTTAAAAAAAAACTTACGGATCGATCACATTCTGATGCATTAAATCAATCTTATTCTGAACGAGCACTGTAGGTATTTCTCCACATTCATCTTCAACCTGAAAACAAATGACAAGAAGAACGTTAGAGATTTGATCAGGAAACAGTAAAGATAAAATAAGGGAGAGAACATACACATAGTGAGGATGAAACTTCAAAAATAAGAAAATATTAGAGAGAAGTTTGAAGAGTTCCCCCTAAGTGAATGCATTCTTGTATAGTTGAGTCCCTCCTAACCAGAGTTCTCGTGATGAGGTACCGCCGGCAATACAGTTTTAACTAGGGAACTGACGTCAAAACAACATTTAGGACACAAAAAAATGTATATAAAAAGAATAAGATAGTTTAAAAAAATTGTAATTTTCTTTTCTTTGTTGCGATTGCCTAGAAGTTGGTTTTTGATGAATATATATCATTTACGCAGCTACCCTTCACTCTAAACTTACTTTTGAAACCACTATCCGAAAACTAGTAGAATTTCCTATTTAAAAAAAAGTAGTCAGTGAATCACCGTCTATATACTTCCCCAGAACGAGTTAATCAATTACGTTTTCGCTTTACCTCTAAAGCCGATCGACCGTTTGGGCTAAAACTCAATATTTGACTTACATAGTGGATTCTGAATCCTCATACTAAAGTTAGTGTCGATACATTCATTACATCGGCAGTTATTAGGGTATTTGAAGCGAGTCCCCTCTGATCCTCCCCCTTCCCTGCGGCTGATTCCGCTGAAAATCAACAGATGATATCATTACACCGATGATATCATTATTGTTGTATTCTAGTTTTTGTGTTAAGCCTCCCCCCGAATCCCCCCTTCTCTTTGGCTGTAAATCTATAGGGGTCGTCTATTAGAGCGTTCTGCATACACGTATAACGATATATTCATTCTATCGGGAGTTATCATGTTCACAGAGACAGAAAATTTACTTTCCCAGGTGTACTTTTTTTTCCATTTTTTGAATCGGGGGGTTGGAAAACATCGTGTGCACGTTTTCCATCTCATATAAGCCTTTCTTATCTCTTTAATATTTTGCATAGTAACATACAGACTTAACATTCAGTAAAAATAAAATATGTCTTCCAATCATTCTCGATTGTAAAAAACGAACACTTCCATGTTCATCTTAATCGACATCAACCATTGAGGAAACATTGGCCTTGAACTTCGACTCCGATATGGGATTTGCGGGACTTTATAGGAGCCATTCAAAAATTATGTAAGGTGATATTCATACATTTTCAATCCCCCCCCTCACCCCCTTACATAATATTCTTTGGCAAACCAGTAAATTCACTTTTATTCATATTGAAGGTTCAATATACAAAATATTAAATTATTAAAATACAATATTTTGTTAATTATTACTGTAAGCTCTATTTTATCCACAAGCGGATGCATTACTCCAATAAAACCATCTTTAGCATCATAACTGTGATCAGTTATAAGACCATGTCTCCTTCATCGTCCGAAGATTTGACAGCTATTGTCAAATAATAATTAATAATATCTATGCTATTCGTCATTACCCAGAATTGTCTGGTAACATGACTGCTAGACTGATTGAATATTGATTGTTTCATCACATGACAAACCAAACAAATTATATGCGAAATATGAAAAATGTATTACAGTCAATAGTCCATACATAGAAACATTTCATTCACCCCCTCCCTCCCCATGCAAGAATAGAGGTAATTTTATATATTTTTTTCCGGGAATGAGATGAAATATCAACTGGTAGAGGGGTGAGACATAATCACTTCCTTTATTGAAATAAGGGTAGATACCTTCTTCTTCCAGGAGTGTAGAGCCTCGAAGGAATCTCTATCGGTGGTGGAGAAGGCAAGGACGCAGGCCTGAGCACCTCTGTAGTAAGCCTTTGTGATAGCGTCGAACTCTTCTTGACCAGCAGTGTCCCACAGCATCAGTCTCACTTCCTCTCCTTCGCATCTAAAGAAAAATGAAATATATATATATATATTGAGTGAGGGATGGAGGGTATAATGGAGTGGTGGAAACCCCAGGCAAAGTCCCCACTCCAAGGTAACCTTAATGGAATCATTAAATAACTATTTCACAACATCATTGTCGACAATAGAAGATTAATTTACTAAATGTTTGTCAACAACAATAATGGAGGTTTTATGTTTGCCAAAGTGATATATAAATTCATGCGAAATTTGAAATCAAAGCAGTTTCTGAGCCTGTTTAGCTTGTTCTGTACATTACAAAACACCACTACAGTTTCCTGTATAAAAAGTTTAATTTTTCTTTGCTTGGCACAGTTTCCTCTATTTTTTATTATGGATCTTTATTTTTCGGTTGCACCTTGCGATTGTGCAACACAACCCGTCTATGTTTGTAGAGGGAGCTCGGGATCTGGTTAGTGCTCAAGTGAGGCGGGCCGGGGGCGAACACCGATCGCCACATGTTGGTCGCCCGTCACATCGTTTTTTTCTGCTCCCGCCAGGAGCGGACGAACCGGGTGAACATTGGGTAGCCGGTCTCCTTCACCAGCTGCCGCAGATCCAGTCCCAGTTATGATCCCGCGAATCAACTCCCTCTACCACTACCAATATCCTATAATTTATTGTAAAAACTTGTATTGTTTTATTTAATACTTTTATTACTATCATCAATTATTTTAGGTATACATGTTTACTTTACTTATATTTGATGATTTATATTCATATAATATATGTATATATAAAATAAATTCGCTTTCTTTGTGACATTAGGAAGTGGCCCTTGATCGCACCGAAATATCACCTTAAAAGAAGATTTATCTATAGAAATATAAATATTTATAATTAAAAATATAAAAAGCGATGGTTTCGAATCTTTACGATATCAGGTTCTCGTTAAAGACCCCTACTCTAGTTAAATAAAAACTTAGGGTACTGGCAAAAGACGAAAGAGCGCTCTGGTAGTAGGCGGCCAGGGCATGAGTCACTATAACTATAAATAGTACCTATTGTATTAGGAATTTGATATTCATGTATCTTCTATTATTTATTTATGTAAAAACATATATATATTATTAATCTCATTGTATTTGTTTTATAAGATTTAATATCGGTTAATGTATACAATTTATAAGCTATTCTGACTTATAAAATTGTATGACTATCCAATTACCACGCTATGGTTTAATGAAAATAAATATTATTATAAGGATTCTGGTAAGAGACTACAAACCCAAAAAATAACAAAAATTGTGACGAAAAACTTTCAAAAAATAAATAAAAAATATACGTCAGTGAGAAGAGTTTATGAGGGCAGAAACTCCATAAAGTTACTGGATTTTCCTAGTGTTTACTTGTCTTCAAATACGAGAATGTAACGCAAAATTATTAATTGTAAATTAATGCAATTGAAGTATAATATAATTTAATAAAAACATGTATTCGGTTGCTTACTCTATTTGTCTTTCCAAGAAATCAACTCCTATTGTCTTCTTGTATTCTTTGGTAAATGTGCCTTTGCAATAGCGCTGAATCATACTCGACTTTCCGACAGCCCCATTTCCGACAATAACAACCTGAAAATAACAATAATTAGTATTGAAAATGCAAAGCTTTAAATAAAAAAATTAGAAAAAAAAAATGAGATAGTTATGTGAAATTCAATATTATAATATAAAAATTATATTAATATTTCACAATGTATAAACAAAAATATTAATTAGTGTGAGAGGATCTCACATTGAAAGGACCAGTAAAAAATTAATAATAAATAAAATAAAATAGAGAGCATGAAATTCAAAGCACATTAAGAATTTATTACAGTTTGATTATTCATAATATATAATTTATGAAAACTGACATTATTGCAGAGATATTGTGAAATAATTCAAATGGACTTGAAAAATAAAATAAAACTTGTTTATTTAATATATTGTCTAATTTCACTAACTATATATACATGGGAGTACTTTCGGTATTTCTAGCTTTTGGCTGAGGATGGTGTAGAAATACCGAAAGTACTCCCATGTATATATAGTTAGTGAAATTAGACAATATATTAAATAAACAAGTTTTATTTTATTTTTCAAGTCCATATATAATTTACCTTTATGGCGATTTCTAAGTCCTCTTCTCTCATATTTTCAATAAAATATCATGAAATGTCATATTTTTATCAAATTCCAACATTTCATATCTCTTGCTGGAACAACTGGAAAAATTCAAACAAAAACCAATATACAAAATGTATAATAAACATGTAATAAAAGCCTCCGTAGATATCTTACTTATGAGCATATGCATCTACATTTAAATAAGAAGATTGATTCATTCCACAGGGAATGAATACTGGGTTTTACGATGAACCTCCTCCCTCCTACAATCCCTATCTTCCGTTTGCCTGAATGATAATTTTCCACCAATCGATTCAGCAATAAAGAATAAACAAGAAGAACAGCTATAAACCCGGATTTTAAAAAATAAAATGAAAATATCACGTAATTTGTTTTTCTAGAAAACTAGTTTTTAAAAATTTCAACTTTGACTGACCATATCTCGGAAAGTTTTAAAGAAAGAACAACGGGATCTGTGCCATTTGACTCAACGTTTAATAGTCTATAAGAAGCTGAAAAACTCAATTTAGAAAATCGTCTCTCTAAGGTATGACCACTGAGAATATATAATATAATATATTATATAATATAATACATATTATGGTGATTGGTGACAGACACCTATTGATTTTCAGCCAAATCGGCCAAACGGAAAAATGGGTTTAATCCATAATCCCAATAACTCTCGATGGAATGAACTTTTCAATACAAAATGTTATTAGTGGATTCATAAATCGATAAGTTAGAAAACAGAGAGTAGACATTGTTTATTAAAATAGTCGGAACCTGGGAAGTGAATTTCCGCCGGAATCATTCAGCATTGATCCGAACACAACCCAAATTCTTTGATTTTGATCAGTTTGAAGTCGTAAGTGTACATCTGTCAGGGACGTTGGTGGTTCAAGGCTACGGATGTGGCTACAACAATGGACGGATGTTCGGGTGATCATTATTACGAATTCCAGAGAACGAACGTGGGATTCTTAACGAAAAGATGAGCCCAAGTTCTGAGGGGAAAAACTGAAAAAGTGGGGGAGGGACTCTCTCTATAACGGCACAACATAATCTGCTTCCCGGGGACATTTCATAGAGTCCATCAACAATAGAAATAAGTCATAGGTGAAACACAGCCAATATACTTCACTTCCTCAATTAGAATCAACCAACCTTTCATCTGTTCGGCCGAAATTTATTAGACATGCAACCAAGGGGACTCTTCTTATGTCCTAAATAAATAAAACAAACTTATTTTAAAAATATTGTCTATTCCACTAAAGATATAAATATATATAACTACCGGTTTCGGCCTTACACCATCGTCAGGTCTAGTTATGAACATAACATAACTGTTGACGATGGTGTAAGGCCGAAACCGGTAGTTATATATATTTATATCTTTAGTGGAATAGACAATATTTTTAAAATAAGTTTGTTTTATTTATTTATTACAAGTTTCCACAATATGTCCGCGTTCCTCAACTTAGATCTTCTTATGTCCAACATAAAATTTCCTATCGACATGCCCATTCTGTTTAATTCCCCCCCCCCCCCCCCCCCCCCCCCCCCAGCCGAATTGTTTAAATCAATTAATGACGCCCTTATGCCATTCTGAATAATAATAAAATTCCAATATATATATATATATAAGTTTAAAAAAAGTCGTCGGTGA
Organism: Aradus depressus; assembly: GCA_963662175.1. NCBI lineage: Eukaryota > Metazoa > Arthropoda > Insecta > Hemiptera > Aradidae > Aradus > Aradus depressus. The sequence continues at coordinate 41,770,587 of OY759218.1, read as the reverse complement.
ATCACCGGCTTTGTACTTCCCCAGCACGAATTAATCAATTACTTTTTCGCTCTTACTCCGAAGCCAATCGGCCGTTTGGGCTAAAACTCAATATTTGACTGTGACTTCTGAATCCTCATACTAAAATTAGTGTCGATACATTCATTAGGCAGTTATTAAGGTATTTGGGTCGAGTCCACCTTCCCATCAATCGATTTAACGGAAAATTAATAGGTGACACCCTTATGGGGTTTTGAATATAAATATACATTTTCATGCTGATACATTCATTGGCAGTTATTAGAATTTTTGTGTAAGGCCTCTCCCTAATCCCTTCTTTCCCTTTGGCTAAAAATGAAGAGGTCTCGTCCTTAGAGGGTTCTGGATATACATATAAAATTTCATGTACCGACATTAGGGTGTCCGTTAATTTTAAAAAGTTCGTTTTTTTGAGGTCCCTGCTCAAAATCGTGTGTAATTTGGGGGAAAAAAATAGTGTGAATTTTTCAGATTTTTTCAATTGAATAAAAGGTTCCTGTAAGAGGTTAAAGTTAAATATGCGGTTTAAATGGGGATTTGAAGTTGTTTTAATATTTTTAGCGTAGTTCCCGGCATTTAAATAGAAAAAATCTGAAAATATGTGCATTTGAGTTTTGAAGGTTTGCTGATTTCGAATTTCATGTCAAAAATGCATTTTCTTAAGTTGTAGTTGTCAAAAAACCTATATAAAAAGACGTAAATTATCATTTTTATGAAATAATAATCAAATATATCAATTTATAGGTTTTAGCTGTATGACACTGTAATGAATTTGTACAAATTACAGATGTAAAAAACTAATTATCATTAATTATATTATTAATAATTAATTAATCGATACTAATTTATTGATTTAACAATTAAATTATTATATAATAATTAATTAATCAATTAATTAATTTTCATTTCATAAAAGTGATAATTTACGTCTTTTTAAATAGGTTTTTTGACAACTACAACTTAAGGAAATGCATTTTTGACATGAAATTCGAAATCAGCAACCTTCAAAACCCAAATGCACATATTTTCAGATTTTTTCTATTTCAATACCGGGAACTACGCTGAAAAGATTAAAACAACTTCAAATCCCCATTTAAACCGCTTGTTACCTCTTACAGGAACCTTTTAATTCAATTGAAAAATTCACACAATTTTTTTCCCCAAACTATACACGATTTTGAGCAGGGACCTCAAAAAAACGAACTTTTTAAAATTAGCGGACACCCTAATCGACATTCATTCTATCGGGAGTTATCGTCTTCACAGACATAACTGAATCAGGAGGCTGAGATACATGAAATTCTGTTGAAAACTCAGCATCGATTACATAACTTCTCTCATACATCGTATACCTGAGGAAGTATACAACAATCAGCCTTTGCAAGATAAAATGTCAATATTTACAAGAAATAAAGACGTGACTATTTATAAGAAAAAAAAACAAAAAAAAAAAACAGAGTTACCGTTATGGACGGGACTGTCAAATTAACTATACATAATATTTTATTTTGCTGTTGTTACGACCGTTCTGTATCTTGTTCAGACACACAAACAGGCATAGATTTTTTAAATTTATGTATTAAAGGGGAAAACCTGAAATTCCATGGAAAACACAATATAGATTTTTTTACTTCCCCAGTTATATGAAGTATAGGGGAAGTTCTGTAATCGGGTTTGAATTCTAAGTCGAGTTCTCACTGAAATTTCATTTTTTTCCGATCCCCGATACCAAAAATAGATGAATGCATGTATCGCCACCAGTGCCTGATTAAGACTATTCGATGTCCTAAGCATTCTGAGCTTATGGTGCCCCCGCCTCACTATTGATATGAACAAAGTCTTAAGCGGACCTTACACGATCAATAATACTGTCAATCCTGATATCATATATATAAAGCTGAAAATGTCTGTGCGTTGTACCGCTATAACTCACGAACGGCTTGATGGATTTGATTATTTTTTTTTTTAATTTGTTCGTCATCGTCTGTGGAAGGTTATAGGCGTATTAGTACCTCAATATCTGGTCCATCCCAGCATCCACCCACGCAATCTTTGTAACTCAAAAACCACTGCAATGATTAATGAGGAATCTTTTTGAATAGATAAGTTTTATCTACCGGAAGGTTAAGGTCTATTTTTTAATCAACCCCTGATCCATCCCAGCATCCACTCACGCAATCTTTGTAACTCGAAAACGATTGCAACGATTAATGAGAAATCTTTTTGAATAAATTAGTTTTAGCTCCAAAGCTAGCGTTACTACAGTTGAAGGACTATAAGCCTTATTCCATATGAATAATTGAAAATTAAAACATCATGAATGTACTGTCGAGGAACTGAATAGCCTTATAGGAGATATTGGGAGAAAAGTCAAAGTTCCCCGGGCAACGCCGGGTATTACTGCTATTGTCAATATTTTCTTCAATCTCCTTCAATATTTTTAACCCTTACACGGTCAATATTTTTTTCAGTATTTGGCCGGCTGTTGACTTGTACACATCGTGAATTCTAGGTCCACAAAGGATGTCCGTATTATGGCGTAGTACTCTCAGATTGTCCTTCTTAAGCAAATTCTCAAAACCGATGCAGAATACTGTAGAAATTATTTTAGAATGAGTGACGATTTATTTCATAAGTTGTTGTCAATGGTCAAACCGTTCATTGAAAGGCAAAATACAAATACGAGAAATTGTATATCTCCTGAAGAAAGGCTAGCAGTTACCTTGAGATATCTCGCTACCGGAACATATTTTGAGGACTTAAATTTTCCGCTATCATGTCACCAGCAATTATAAGTGGAGCTGTAATAGAAACTTGTCATGCACTTATATATGTTCTACAAGATTATATTACAAGATGTTCACACAGAAGACAACCGCTGGACACTGACGTATTGACGTGCTAGACCCTACACTGTCAATATCGCCTCTTATCCCCACCACTTTGGAGGCGTGGCCAGAGGCAGAAAAATATTGATGCTCTGATATCAAACGATCCGGATTTCTTCAATATTGTCATCATTCCATCCTGTATTGCCCTTACACGATCAATAATACTGTCAATATTTTAGAATATTGACAGTATTATTGATCGTGTAAGGTCCGCTTACTTATGTTGGCAAGTTCAATACTAGAGCTCGATTGAACAAAATTAATTAAGCGAGAAAAATATGTTAATCAATTTTTTTTTAATTAATTTATTAAAACACTAATTTCTCTTTCGTCCAAATACGCCATTCGTTCATTATATACGTGCACTTCTTTGTCAAATACTTCTTCTTCCTCAGTATCATCATAATCCGGTTTTGATGTTTAGTCTATCATCCAAAGTTTACGGCAGGGTATGAAAAAAATTATGCAAACTATAAATGTTTTTTGATTTAACATATTAGTTCCATTTTTAATTTAAAATAATAGCAGATTTACGAAAAAATAAAAATTAAATTGAGAAATAATTAACTATTTAAATAAATAACTATTTAAAAAATAGCATTGCGGACTTGGTGCCCTAAACAATTGCTTAGTTTGCTTATAGGTTAATTCGGCATTGATCGCCACTAAATTTTATATGTGTAACCATAAGGACGATTTTCAGCCAAATTGACCAAAGGGAAGGAGGGGATTAAGAGGGAGGCTTAACACAAAAACTCTCATTACTGCCGATATAATGAATGTATCGACACAAAATTTAGTATGAGGATTCAGAAGCCCCATGTAAAAATACTATTGATTCTTAGCCCAAACGGTCTATTGGCTTTGGAGGGATGGGGAAAACGTAACTGTTTAATTCGTTCTGGGGAAGTACATAGCCGGTGATTCACAGACGATTTTTTTTTTTTTTCAAATACGTGATAGCTAAGGAAGTAAACAATTAAATAACTGTGGGACGAAAACGGAAAACAAATGATAAGCCGCAGGACGAGGTAGGAACATTAGAAAGTGGACAGAAGAGATAGGTCATAGAATCTTTAGAGCAAAAAATAAGAGAAAACTGTCTGGTGGCCAAGAGGCCTGGACGCTGACTGATAGGCCCATGGAGGAACCAAATGTAACGTTACTGATGCAACATCAAGTGCACAACACTTCCCTAGTTATGGACATCTTAAGGGAAACAAACCAAAATTCTAACTTTGAGAATGGTACTTTTCCAGAATTCCGGCATCTTGTTTTGTTTTTAAGTAACTTTCCTACGAGAGAATACTATTCCGGTTGTTGAATTACACTAATTACGTGACTTTATAATTTCATGCCTATTTCCTATGGAATAATTGACTCAAACTTTTACATATTTTCCCTCGATTTGAACTACCCAGCAACTACAAATGTGATCATTTTAGTACGATAGGCGGAGGCGTTAGGGAATTTTTTGAAATATTGAAAATGTCAGTAAACTGAATTGCGATTCCTGCTAAGACAATCAATACGTTTTTGTAATCGTGCGAAAATCCGAGATCGAGTTTTCAACGGAATTTCACGTTTCAAGGTCTCCTGAACACGTTTTGGCCATTTTCGAGACTGCCTATGCGTATGTGATTGAAACCTTGTGAGCGCTTCAACTCAAAAACTATAATGATACTTAACATTTTTTGCAGAGATATTGTGAAACACTTAATAAAAAATAAAGGAACTATTGTCTATTTCACAAAATATATTGCTACCATCTTCAGTCACGACTTAACAAATACTCAGTATGTTGCAATACCGAAAGTACTCCCATATTATATATATTTTGTGAAATAGACAATATTTTTTAAAGAACATACGTTTTTTCTTTATTTTTCAAAAACAATAGTAGCAATGAACTTGAAATTATGTCACATGCTAACTTAGATCTGAATGACTTTGTCCAAAATCGTTCGACAATTTATTCGGGGCCTGAGTACATTATACAAGACACAGCTTACATTTGACGGGGTTAGAATCAAAATGGTCCAAGTAAAATTTTTGAAAATTTTTCGTTAAGTGCATAATCGGATACAAAAATGATAGTTAAGGAAAAAAGTTGTACAAGTGAAATCCTAGCCAGTGGTGAGATCTAGTGGCAAATCACTTATTCCATTTTGGTGACATGAACAAGTAACTTAAACATATCAATAGTGACCTTGAAATTAAGATTTTTATTCAATTTTATGGTTTGCTAACAGCAACTTTCACCATAAAAGCAGAAGACAAAATATTTCCGGTTTCGATAAATTATAGCTTTTTTAAAATCAGTTAAGAACTTAATGCAAAGTTTCTTCAGTTCTAAAAATGTCACAGACCACTTTGATTCTAACCCCGTCATTTATGACTTAATGAAAATCTACGTGAGAACGTTCTATCGAAAATCTGAACCTCACAAAACATGTTCCTAATGAAGTTCCCGACCGTCAATGTGCTCTCAGATAAGATAGGACCAATACGGACAAAGATGTACATACAATACATTTCTATATGAAATTGTTCAAAGCAATGTTCAAATCGTAACGCATGACAACCAATTTTAAAATATGTTTTTATTACTCGTAGTTGTTTATTATATAAAATAAAATATTTGTGATGAGAGCATAACAGAGGTTCCTTATACAGTGGAATCCGCTTATTAGCAATTCGCTTAATAGGAATATCCGCACATTAGCATCAAAACACGCTGGAACGGACCAGATCGGCAAAATACAGTGAGTTTTGTCCGCTTATTAGCAATGAATGTCCGGTTTAAGGGTTCAATTATGAACGCAGAATGAGGTTTCGAGATAGGAAAATAGGATGTTTCTCGGAAGGTCGGTATTCGGGGAATAATAACACTTGCGTAAACAGTTTTAGTTTCTGACTATTCTCTGAAAAACGGAAAGGAGTAAAGCCATAATTACATAATTCTGAGAAGACTTTGATTTTTGAACGGAACCCCTGCTGAAGCAATGGGATCCAACGCAACTGACGACCATACTGATGCTGATGATGAGGCAGAGGGATCTTCCGAAACGCCCGACCCTCCTCCCCCTAGCCACCGGCAAATGTTGGTAGCCCTGGCTTTGCTAAGAGACGTCCAACATTATGGTCAGACCTTTGCCGATCATTATAGATACGAGGGGTACATTCGAAACATGCTTTCGAACGATCTAAGGCAAAGTAAAATCGACAAATATTTTTCAAAACCTTAACTTTTTACTGTAAATATGTACATAATACATATTATGTTTCTTTATTGACGATTTTTTGACCTACTTTGTTCGTATTATGTACCTCGATTTTTTAAATACATTTCATGGGAAAATTTTCATGCCTACCTAATTTTTATATTTTTCTTTCTCTCTCTCCCCCCCCCCCCAATCCGTTTATTAGAATCGTCCGTTTATTAGGTTCAAAGTACGGTAGTCCCGATGTGATTCTAATAAGCGGATTTCACTGTATCAAACCCTTTTTAGCAAATCCTTCCCCTTCCCTCTCAAGGCCACTCTCAGAAGTTGTTCAAATAGCAGCATTGAAGTCTCTACACGTTGGATGGTTTGGTCGAGGGCACAGGTTCCCAAAGTGGTTCCTATGGACCACTGGAAGTCCTTGTGACCGCTGAGGGGGTATGTGGCAAATTTAAATTAAGTTGGGGGTGCGTGGACAACGTCAGGGGTCCGCCAAAGGTTTAATATAAATTAAAATAATTGTGGCCCATTTTCATTAGAATGAAATTTAAAATTTGTTTACGTCCTGAGTAAAATATTATAGATAGGTACATAAAATAGAAGTAATGACAAGCATCCCACGGTGGGAGATGGGCCGACCGCGGCCGTCTATCTATATATCTATGCAGGTTCAAACAGTAACGGAATCTCGCCGCTGTATGCAATAACTTGTCTAAATTATAAAAGATTCGTGCATCTAACCAACAATTTAGTTTTGTGCATGATCCCGTGATGTGAAGTGAATGCAACAAATCCTAGCTTTGAACAGAAAGCAGTATCATCTTTTGTATTGTTTCGAAGATAGAGTATGTTACCGTAAGTATTTTTGACTACAATTGATATCTTCTTGTACATATATTAAATTTATTTAAGCAAAGTTATACTTTTGATAAAGTTAATTTATAAAATAGTTTTATTATATAACCTATTTTTATCTATTATGCAGTTATGTAGAGTTATTTCAGCTGGGGTTCATGGTAGGTTTTGCTATAAAAAGGGGTCCATAGGCATAGTAAGTTCGGGAACCATTGATCTAGGGGAAGGGACACAAGTATCTTTTTGTTCATTGTTTACGTTATCACGATTTGTCTACAAACATCAATCTAACCAGTCTCGGACGAAATACACTACATATTCAATTTTACGGTATTTGTAATGAAATTGAGAGATAATCTTTTTAAAAAAAAAAATATTTCAATTGGATACCAACACTTTCATTTTCAGCGCCAATTTGAAGAAAAAAAAATGAAGAAAGTTTGTGAAGACTTTCAACCTAAAACGTGCAAATTAGCTAAGAGAAAGCAAATGACGAAGTTCAAGAACAGGTTCCAAGTAAAGTTAAATTTTATTATCTCCAATTGAAAATAACTTATTTTCAAAAAAAACATATAACAGTTAAAGGAAAAAATAAAAATAAAGTAAACTGTAATAACTAAAATATTGTACTATTTTTTAATATTATGATTTTTTAAAAATTTTAAATAGTAAAATGAGGTATTGTTAGATTATTTTGAAATTTTAGTTGCCGGTTGCACTGCACCTCCAAGCCCTTTTCAAAATAACCAAATTTTGACATATATTAGAGTGGAGAAAGAAGAAATAAGGATTATTTATGATTTTTAAACTAAAGGTTTTACCTTACAATATGATTAAATTTATCAAGAAAAAATTTTTATAGTGCCAACAACTTTTTCAAATAAAATGTTTTGTTACTTAAAAATTTCTTTAAACTAAATCCTTACATATAATTAATCAGGAGGTAAAAGTTAGTTGAATTTCGAACAGCCATACAATTAAAAAAAGCTCCGGAATAATTTAAAAAAAAAAACTTTATATTCTTGAATACCTGTATGATACCAGTCCAATTTGTTGTCGAAGAACTTATAGTAAAAGCGTGAAATGATCCAAGAAATAATTATTTTTAATTCGAAAACCCAAAACAGTTGTACTGAAGAATTTTATTTCGAAGATTAAACACATAATTTTTATGAGCATTAGGTCGTAAAACACCTTGAGACAAAATTAACAATATTCAGAGAAATAATTTTCAAGATATATCAATATAAAAAAACTACCTCTTCATTACCCCTTCATCTCTGGAGAAAATAAAACATTTAAGAGCATTTCTAAGAACGTTTAAAAAAAAAAAAATTAACAAGCTAAGTTTCATTAATGGAGATTATCTAGAAAACAAACCCTAAAATAAATTGTTCTTGAAAAAAACAATAAAATATCATTCTTGAGCAATTAATATGTATATATATTTTAGAAAATAACCCAAATATTTTATCAAATATCGATATAAATTCTCGGCAATTTTTGGCACATACTGAGGTATGTTTGGTAAGAATAATATATCCTAAAAAATGTAGTTTGGCTCAAAAACACGAATGAACATCAAGCGATTTGTTTGAAAATGGTATTGAAGAATAATATAACCATAAAGGACATATATAATAGGGAAACAAAACCACTAGGAATCAAAATATACATATAAAAAATGAAATATAGAAAGTATAAATGTTGATTTGGTACATACGTTACAAGACGTAGGAAACTCGGGGGTACACTAACCCGAAAACAACGGAACTACCCCCCTCCACCTGGTCACGTGATCATACAACTGATCACATGACCTCCGTTTGTCTGTATGTCGACGCTCCACATTTTCAAAAAATATATCGATCTACATTTTTTTCTATCGACATCCATATCTAATCCTCTTTTCTTAATTAAAAATACCTTTCTGGGTGACTTTTTTTTTACACTCTTATGTCTAGTTATTGGTGACAGAGAATGGCGCATTTCGGGTCCGGCTGTCTACCATATCAATTACTCTTCATATGTTTGCCTGTCCTTTTTTGCTATTTTCTTTCATATAGTTATTTTAACGTAATAATTAGTACCTAATAATTATGGAAGAAAGCAATATATTTCAATGAAGTTCTTGTAACTTTACCTCTTATCTCTTGACCTAATTTAAATATTTAATTACGGTAATTTACTTTTAAAAACTCGAACTTAAAAAAAAATAAAATCTACTTCACGAGGGCGCCGGTAGCTCAGTGGTATGCGTGCTTGTCTTCTGAGTTCAAAATCGTGGGTTCGAAACCCGACCGAGGCCCTTAGTTTATTTTATCTGGGAGGTAAAATAAACTTAAGCACGCCGTCCTTCTGATGGGACGCTAAGCGATGGTCCCGAGCCTGTACGATGTCAGGTACTCGTTAAAGACCCTTGCCCTAGGTGAATAAAAATTTAGGGTAGGCAAAATTCAGGACTCCCACAGTAGAATCGGGCTCAAGTCCACCAGAGTGACGAAAAAACGCTCTGGTTGTAGGCGATATGACCTCGTAGTAAATGCCCGGGCATGATTCATAAAACTTAACCTACTTCCGTTTACTCTACTATAATTTAAACAAAAAAAGTCGTATAAACCATGGTCCGATCCTCACTAGTTCCTAGGTAATTAACCCGTAACTGGTGACGTGGATTTTTTGTAACGTAACTGGTGACGTGGGGTTATCTATACCCAGAACTTTTCCCCTCTCCCACAAGCTTAAGTTGCGGGGTAAAAAAAAATATTTTAATTTTAATTAATTTAGTGACTTGTATTTATGACGTCAAAAACATTTAAACAAAAAAAAAAATTGCTAGGGCCCCAAAAAGTTTTTATAAAACTTGCCAATAAAATCCAATTTAAGCTATAGAGTTGCTAAAAATCCCAAAATATAATTTGCAACACCTTTTGGAATAAAAATTGCAGTAATACTCTATTATTTAAATATAATAAAAGTAAAAAAAAATAAGAATTAAAAAAAACAGTTAATCTTTAATTAAAATTCCGACACATCATTCAGCACATTCTTTACAGACTGGAATCATACAACTTCCACATATGGCACTTTGCAACCATTGCAGACTTTTTTGTCAGATCCTCTGGGGCACTTCTGGCATCTTACTTGTTTGTCCAAGTCTTCCGGTTTTTTCCATAGTATTTAGTTGCCTTTTTTTTTACTTTTTTTGGTAGAGGTTCATCATAATCAGACCCAGACGAAAAATCTGAGTCCAAAGTATGCGGCAGTGAAGTACTTGCCATTGGCGGTGATGTACTTGCCATTACCGATGGAAATTCGTCATCAGTCAATTCTTGTTCTGAATAAGTTTGATGATCACTAACATAATCAGGAGATACATCTTCATCACCACTGCACTCACTTTCTCCTTCAAGTATTGACCTAGCCCAGTCATCAAATCCTTTATCAGAAACGTTTTTTTAGATGCCATAACAATAAAATTATATGTAAAAATTATTCATAAAAAGTTATTTATAAACACAGTAGATAATACCAAAAACCCACAGAAAAAATAATAAAATAAAAAAATCGCGAAGTGCAAAAAAGTTACGTATCTGGTGACGTGGGGTGTAAAATACCCTGAAATTACATTTATTTGGTGCGAATTTTGACACGAAAATTTGAACGAAATAACACACTAGAGAATCAAAACAATACACTAGGCAAGGAGGGCATAGACCGACTGGAAGGTACCTAGTCGGACAACAAGTTACCCCCAACCCTCTGACGCCAGTGGTGAATCATAGTTTTCGCTGGGTATCACACACCCCACGTCACCAGTTACGGGTTAAATGTTTTCCTGTTTTTTACCTAGAAGTTTGTTTTTGATCAATAAATCGAGGAAGGAGCCTAAGTAGATCATTTTGTAGTCTATCTCCTTCTACCATCTAACTCGTTTTATCTTATTTGTAGATTTCTTGAAGATGTTCCAGAGTCTGTGAGAGGAAACATAATCTTTCAACATGATGGAGCCCCACCGGAATTCTCAATATGCGAAATTGGGTCAATGCTTCTTATCAAAATTTGAATTGTGGAGACATAAAAAATATTTTTTTTTTGTTTATTTATCTTAAGCCACAACTATGAACAACCAGTGGCAGGGCTGACATGTACTGTACAAAAGATAAAATAACATAAAATAATAAAAATAAATATGACATGAAAGGCTTGAGAGAGGAAAAAACACCCAGCGGTGAACCCTCATGACATCACTTGTGGGGTAAATTTGTATTTAGGATTTTGCGAACTTCCGGATTGGTGAGTAAGTAAATTTTGGTGTAGAAACGTTGGTATACATGTTTAATGTATGTGACGTTGAAGTTGCGGTGTAAAGTCTTGTTGCTAACGTATGGTGGGCATTGCGTGATCAGTCGGAGAGTCTTGGATTAAAATACCTGTATTTTTTGATGTTCGAAGACTTGGCTGTACCCTATATTTGTAAGCCATAGGTCCAGAGAGGTCGGAGAATATAGGTATAACAGTTCAGTTCTTGTCGAGTAGATAATTTAGAACGCCTATTCAAAATATTGTACAATAGTCTAAGTCGCCGGTGTAGTGTGAGTCGTGTCGTCCGAGTGTGAGGGTTCCAAGTCAGCCTTTTATCGAGGGTTAATCCTAAATATTTTACGGAAGAGGTATGAGGTAATGGCTGGTTTTCAATGAATACTGGGGGGCAGTCACCACGGCGGAGAGCAAATGTTACGTGTTGACATTTTGTGGTGTTAAATTTAATTTTCCAAGATTTACTCCAAACTTCAATTTTGTTGAGGTGTTGCCATAGTATGAGTGAAATGGTGTGAGAGGCTAGAATGGCGGTGTCATCTGCATGTGTGGCTGTTAATGTGAGAGGGTCGGTGGGTAAGTCGAAGGTGTACATGGAATATAATAGGGGGGCTAATATTGAGCCCTGAGGCACGCCGGTCAGTATGGGGCGGCAGGAGGAGATAGCTGAGCCCTGACGGACGGCGAAATACCTATCCGTTAAGTATGACTGAAGAATAAGATAATATGTATAGGGTTACAGCTTATATAGAAGTCCCGCGTGGCAGACCCGATCAAAGGCCTGAGATATATCCAGGAATATATAGGAGCCCCGGCTGCGTAAAGTTTTCGCTCTAATGCAGACGCTGTGTAGTCGACAACCCAACAGTTGGAATATAGTGAAAAAATATATGAATTTTTAAAAAAACCAACTACGAAAACAAGTCAAATATAACAACAAAAAACAGTAGAAATGGTATAATAAGATGTGGTGTCCAAAGGTAACAAAACACCAAATTCAAGAGAAGAACCGTTAAAACAATTAACTACAAGATAAACGTAACCTTGAATTTATTCAAAAATTATAAAGAAAATTCGTGGTTAGAATATAACGAGGTCACCGCAAATCTATATACTATTACAGACGGCATAAAATACAGGTGCCCAGCCTAGATTTTTGCAAATTTGTTTCATAACTTTTGAACAAATGTAAGGTCAAGTTTGTGTTGCAGTGAATTGATCCAACGGTACTTTTCTCAGAGTTGCTGTTTTGTTACCTTAAGACACCACATCCTATTACACTTCTTCACTTTTTACTGCTTTCCAGTTTCTATTTGACCACAAGCTTTTGTTTATGTTTGATTAATTCATTTAATTTTATGATTTTAACAAACAAACCCACACAATATATATTTTTGGAATCGTCTTTTTAAGTTCCTCAATTTGATTTCCCACTCGTTGGGTTTTGTTGACTTTTGATTTTTAGAGTTTAAAAATATATCGCATTTTGTTTTTTCGGAAATGTAACATAGCCTATTTCAGTTTGGAGGTTCTCCGAGGGAATAAACGTTTGTATAGCTACAGAATGACAACAAAAAAACTACGGAAATCAGCTATCTTTATGGAGAATACTAAGAATACTACATCCACGACCTTTTTAGGATCCAGTAGGTTGGAAATAATAAAACTTCGGTGAAAACTAAAAATCTGATTTCTGGACAATTGCATAACTTCTATACAACAAGTAGCTAGTGGAATAAAACTAAATATTGAACATAACTTGTTGAAACATATTTAGATGATGATCCTGGAGCGGGCTCTTGTAAAACCTTATAAAACGCAATACAACTACATAGAAGTTTCCATTCAATGTCTCAAGGTAGCGATGTTACAGGATCCTTCATATAAGGTAAATGAAAATTTACGAACGGTTTATGAAAATAAGAGAGGTTGGGGGGGAGTACTTCGTAACCACAGACAACTCAGTTAATTATTATGACTCATATCCGGGCTTAAGTACAAGGTTATATAGTCTTCTAGCAAGGTGCTTTTTCGTCGCTCTTCTGTGGACGTCCTAAATGTTGCCTACCCAGGGTAGGAAGGGATCTTTAAGGGGTTGTACAGGCTCGGAAGCATCGCTTAACTCCCATCCGAAGACGGCGTGCTCAAAGTTTTTTACTATATATATAAATATGGGTAGTAAAAAACTTTGAGCAGGGGAGTCCAAATATATATATATATATATATATTTATATATTTATATAGCTGTCCCGGCCACGCGTTGCTGTGGCTCTTTTAACTTTGAATTACAGCTAAAACCGTTAACTTCAAACTTTTTAATACTGTCAAATTAAAATTAACTAATAATGATAAAAACGTCTTAGCCGATCTTAGAACCTATGGGAATGAGAATGGAACGTTACACCAAAATTTAAAAGTGATTGGTAAAGAGTTTCTGAGAATTACAATTAAGCACAAACCAACATAGAATTGTTAGATTTACATTTTATTAAATACTGAATTAATACAATATAATAATTCAATTTTATAAAGGAGGCAGAAAGCGTTATTTTCAAATATTTTAATCTATTTAAGTGCCAGTTGGTGTACAATATCTTTAGTTAGCCCGTCTTTTGCTAACACAAATAGATTTGATGGTTTCCCCCCCACACATGAAATTTAAGTATGTGTTAGAGGCGTCCGTGGCATCCGGGTTGGATAACATGTCGTCAAAATAATTGCGTCTTTGTCATACATACAACCGTTGTCGGCTTTGATGACGATTTGACAGTTGCCATTTCTTAATTGTGGTAACACTCTTTTAAACAATTGAATAAGTTGATTATGATTTTCCAAAAAATCTTCCAACAATAACACAATTGCTCTCTCTTCTGCTTGTTCGATGAAATTATACTGGTACCGAGTTGTCACGCGTTCTTCACAACTACCCATAAAATAGATTTGGAGAAACTTCGGATCATTATCAGCCCGTCATCCAGTGGCATGTCTAGCCCGGTCAACCGTAGCCGTGTATCACTAACGGACCGCGTGTGTTTTTACGCGTTTTAGAATTTTAAATAATTTTAGAATTATTAACATTAGAATTATTAAAAATGATAATACACAGCACAATTATAAAACGGATATAAGAAGGATTAAAAACACAATGGTTATGTCGTAAACATAAACACATATGATGTGGAATAGATTGTAGCGTCAAGAAATCTAAACACGGTGCCATCTACTGGTTGTTTACACAACCTAGATAGCAAAAGATGTTGAAGTGTTGTCGTTAAATTAAATTACACCGCCATCTATTAGAAGCCGAGAAATCGAGATGAAAACTATTCTATCTTTTAAGTTGGACCAAATTACACACAGTAAGCCAAATTTCATTAAAATTGGTTAAATAGTTCCGGAGTTTATCCCGGACAAACATTGTGACACGAGAATTATATATATAAGATATGGGCTGGTGTTTTACACCTAGGGACCTAAACATCCAGTGCTCTTATCCCGTCCCTGGAAGAGCTGTGCTTCCCCCTTATTTTGTTATCTGTATGTTTATACTACCTAAACCAAGTCCTTCATGAAGTACTCCGTCTCCCAGTTTCCTTAATGAACCTGAGAATGCTCCCGTTGTTCGATCTTCTAAAATCCTCCTCTGTAATTACATCTTTACCAAAGATGTGGAATCTTGTTCGCGCGTATCCCGAGCAAACACCCAGGAAGTGTGCCGCCGTCTCATCTTCTTCCCCACATCTCTCACAGGTTGGTCTGTCCTTGACTCCTACAATGTCTAGAGGTCTATTGAACGGACCTTGTCTTGTAAGAACTCCAGTTAGTTGCCGAAGCTCGTTCCTTTTGAGGTTCAGGATCCTATCCTTTAACACCTTGGACTCCCCTCCCAGGAACATCTTCGACTGTCTTCATGTTAAAAAACCCCATGTAAAAAACCTATAGATTTCGAACCCGAGATCTTGAGCTCAGTATGCCATTGTTGCAAACAACAATTAGCTGAACAATCATAGCTGAATAATTCCTAGTTACGAAAAATGTTCTTTATGAAACTCCCAATGTTATGTGTCTTCAAAATATAATATATATTCTTATATATTATATAGGACCAATACTGCTTAAAATCGATTCTGCGGTCTCAACATTCTCTTCACAAGGAAATTAAAAGTATTTTAGATAATTACATATTTCCTTTGACAAATAATTAATAGAAATAAAGAATCTGTATAAAAAAAGCTGATTTCCATACAATTTTTTTTTTGTTTTCTTCATTTTGTAGCTATGCTACAAAGAGAAATTGAATATTTTGTTGTTTAAAGGGGCCTAGAAATCAACTTATACAGATTAACATGTGCATCAAGTTAATCATGAAATTTCCAACCAAAAACGAACCTCTAAGGTTTTTCGTAGGATAAACGGTAATTTGTTTATTGAAGTGCGAAATTATCATATTTTCAAGGGAGGAAAACGAAAGAAAGATAAGATCGGGTCATCACAGGACGTTCTTAAACCAACTACTTTTGTACAGATCACTCCCCACCCTAAATTAGTTAACTAAAAAACCTCTAATAACTGCCGCTGTAATGAATGTATCGCCAGGAAATTTCATATGTAAATTCAAAACTTTACAAGAACTACACCTACTACATTTCCGCGAAATCAACCGAAGGGAAGGAGGCTCAACTCAAAAACCTTAATAACTATAAGGTCCAGGAATGAGACAACTATTGATAATTGGCCAGGTCGTAGTATATATTTGTTGTAGGTATTAGTAGTAACATGCAAAATATTTTCCAAGAATGATTTAATGAAAACATTAAAACAGTTTTTTTATTTGTTATTGATGGTACAACATTTTATATTACAAAATAACACATTTTAAAATTTATTTACTTATTTGTATAAATATAAAGAAATATTAACATACGAATAATCGCACTTCTTATGTACAAAAAAAATAAAATAAACAAATTTTAATACAATATTTCCAAGAGACTTGTTCAAAAAAGGAAAGATAAAATTGAACAAATAAAAATTTAAAGAACAAAAAACAGAAAAATAAATCTAATCAAACTTAATACAATAGATTGGTTTATAATGATAAAATAAATGTGTAATGGTTATTAAATTAACATTATTTATTTATTTTTAATACATTTTATACGTTTTTGATATTTTTAATCAGCAACTTTGGTTATTCAAAATTATAAAAATAAAATAGTAACTAAATTACAATATAATTTACAAATGTTCACAAAATAGAGTTATTTACGCAAAAAAAAATAGAAATCATAATAAAGTGCACTTTTTACATGATTTTAATTTTTTTTTATACACAATCTATTGAGTCATTCCCAGTCAAATGAGGAAGGTCCTTCTCTCCTTAAAATCTGAATTACGGATCAGTAATTTGAATTATGTAAGTAAGTGAACTAATAGATGTGTCATGAATTTCAGAGATTCTTCTTAGAAATAATAATAAATTTGATAATATAAGGGTAGATCTAAATGATAAAACACAAATGGTCTCCAACTCCTATTTCAATAAATTACATAAACATCAAAAGATAAAAATCGAATACAATAAAAAATCATTAAAAAAATGCCATGAAACAGAATGAGAGCTATAAAGAGAATTGATAGAAATAAACAAATAAATAAAAAAAATAATGTTGTTTGAATAAATTGAAAATTATTAACAAATATTTCGTTTTGAAATATATGAATTGATGGTACAACATTTTATATTACAAAGAACAAAAAAAGAAATATATGTATTTTGAAAAACACACTCATGTCAAATAATTAATATATAATTTTTTTTCTTAACGGAAAAGGCTTATTGCCATAGTGTGTGCAGTAAATTTTTTTTGATACACTGCATCTCTACGTTGGCACGTTGTTGCTGTATACATTTAGGGAATCGAATCGGCATTTATTTATTGTAATTTCAATTGTTTAAAGTTCCCTGAGTCCAAAGAACATGTTTTTACAAAAGAAAAAAAAACGAACAAATACTTTTCGTAAAAGTAGAAGTCAATGGGATGAGTTTCAAAAGGAAAAGCTTCTTGTTTATTTAATTTCAAAGTTTATAACTTGAAGAAATAAGTATTATTTGTTTCCTTTTTATTAGTCGAGTATATTTTACAAAATATACATTTAAACATTAGTTAAGTAGGTAAACAAAGTAAAATTACCATTAACGAAATTGTTGTTTCCCTCAAAGTATCTATCTCTACTTTTTAGTGAAAAATTTCTATTCCTTCTAAAATTACTGATACTTTTCAGGTACTTAATTAACATTGGAATATGTATTAGGCAAACTATCGTAGTATTGATACTTGCCTCCGATACTGATTTCGACACTTCTCCTGATACCACTTGCGATATCAGTATCGAGAGCTGCCCTGCCCACCGCCGAAATTTTGGTTAATTTGACAAGGAATGACTCTAAGTTTATTACAATTCAGATCTAAATGGGCCCATTTTTCATGGCACCTAATTTATACAGTTCAAAATTATTATATACATTTCTCTCTCCTCGATTTCTGTATAATAATCATAAATTATTATACAATAATAAGAATATTATCATATTTGGTATAGGTATACTCAATCATTAAATTCAATCGAAATTAGTAAAACATTGAATGGCTGTGTGATATTTTTTTCGGAAGTTTTCGGAGAATTATGATATTTAAAAACAAAAAATATTTGGATCCTCTGATAAGGATTGAAGCTATTTTGGAGTTTCATAAACAAAATGGCGATACATTTAACGATACAATTTTTCTTCTGGTACATAAGTATATAGTACGTAGTAAGCATGTAAGTTCATATCGCCAAATGTCTTCCATTGACAAGTGTGACCCGATTGCATTTAAAAACATTGAGATGTAAGAAATTTAATTTTGAGTAAAAAAGTTTATATAAGCATAAGTCCAGTACGATTCCTTAAAAGTTACAGGCATCGCTGTTATAAAAACCTGATTTTTTTACACATACCGAAATAAATTTTTAAAATTTGTAGAGAATTAAATTAAGAAATGATTCCTTTTACACTTGTTTTTACTGAACTGTTCTTCATTATGATTGATGGAGTCTACAGTATCTCTAAATTTTGAGGAAAGTCGAGGTGTAAAGAAATAACTGTATTTGGCCAACGTTTCGCAAACTGTTTATTTCCTTCTTCAGGGCCTTATAATGACTTGAGTGGATGAGTGCGGTGAAGTTGTTGTGTGTTTGTGTTCCCCGAAGAAAGTCAGGGTTGTCTTTGAGATATCTGTCTGTCACAGGGTCTGCTTTACTGTTCTGTTTTACTTTGTGCAGGGGTTTGGTTACGGTGTTGATGCATTTTGTTTCGACTTTCTCATTCTAGTGAGTTACAGTTGTCCTTTAAGATGTACTTCGATGCATGTGACCAGGAGAAGGACCTATGCTTTTATCACTTTTGTTTCACTCAAAATTAAATTTCTCATAAGATCACAAAGTTTGTCTACTAAAATCAGGCTACCTTAAATATTTTTTACCTTAGTTTATACCTTAGAAGAAAAAAATATCACTCTCAGCTCTTCAAATGCCATGAGAAGTCATCACAAGATGTTGTTATTTTCGAGGGTTATTGTAGTCTACATACACTCGAACGACTTCACCGGAGTACTTCCTTTGGGAGGGCATAAAGTAGAAATCTGGCTGCAATTGGTCTCCACCACTGTTGTTTCTTGGCGTTCTGTGAACAGAAGAAAATATTGTAATTGTAATTGTTAGGTTTAAGTTTTATGACTCATGTCCAGGCTTTAACTACTCGGCACTCTGGTGGACATGAGTCTGACTCTACTGTGGGAGTCCTAAATTTTGCCTATCCTAAATGTTTATTCTGCAGGGGTCTTTACGAGTACCTGACATCGTACAGGCTCGGGACATTCGAAGGACGGCGTGCTTATGTTTATTTTACCTCCCAGATAAAATAAACTAAGGGCCTCGGTCGGGTCTCGAACCCACGATCTTGAGCTCAGATGGCAAGCACGCATACCACTGAGCTACCGGCGCCCTCAATTGTAATTGTTGCTATATTCCACGGAACCCCACTGTGTTTTTTTGTGTTCTAAAACACTATACTCGTACCATGGTCTATCTTTCAACAAAATCCTGCAGTGTTTCAAAATTGTTGACTTATTCTCTACTTTATTTGAGATGGTAAACTGTTTAACAGTACCGCTCCAAGATGTGTGACTTCTTGCTCATAGAAGGCTGTCGAATAGGTCTCTAATTTTAATAGATTTCTATGCCTCCAGGCATATCCATGATAAATGTCCCCAACATTTTTGAAATAATCCATATTATTTCTTCGACTTAAGTGTCTGGAGTACATTCAGAGCAGGAGTCTTAATATTTAGCGTTTCAAAACTTTTATGACATGATAAGAGTTTTCAACGGAATTTCATGTTTTCCGATCCCTAGTTGTTTTTTCATATTTTGAATCAGAAGATCGGAAAACATGGCATTCCGTGGGAAACTTCTCATCGAATTTTTGGCCGATTAGATTACATCCCCTATACCTCGTATAGCTGGGGGAGTAAAACGACACGTATTGATTTTCAGTCAAATCGGCCAAAGAGAAGGGAGAGGCTTAACACTAAAACTCTAATAACTGCTAATGTAATGAATGTATTGCCACGAAATTTGATTTGAATATTCAAAGCCCTATAAGGACTTCATATATTAATTTTCAGCGGCATCAGCAGAAGGGGAGGGGGGATCAGAGGGGGCTCAACTCAAAAATCCAAATAACTCTCGATGTTATGTGATGAATGTGTTGACCTGAAATTTTATATTTAAATTCAAATAAGGATGACATCAATCAATGTCAATTGGCTGAAGAGAAGGGGGCTCGACTAAAATACCCTAACAAATGCCGACTTAATGAATTTATCGACACAAATTTTAGTATGAGGATTCAGAAGCCACTATGTAAATCAATTGTTGAGCTTTAGCCTAAATGGTTGATTGGCTTTGGAGAGAGACCGAAAACGTAATTGATTAATTCGTGCTGGGGAAGTACATAGCCGACGACCCCCTCTATAAACAAGGAGTGGCGACTCAGAATAGTTCAAACTACTTCCTTTATTTTATTGTTACGAATACTACTACCATTGTTACGTTAGTAAAACCTAAGTATGCCTACTAACCTGTGCGTATAGTAACCCTGGGAAGTGTGAGGTTGGTGTGATGGGGGTACAGGCTGTGTCCTTGGCAATGAGTATGTGCTACGCTCCATCGGATGATGATATGCCCCCTTTGGCCTCTGCAGTGACCTTGTGTCTCCATATTGACCCTGACTACTACCATTCGTATGATAGGCCACCATTGGATGAGTACTGATGGGTTTGTGCAGTGGCATCGTAGACCGGGATGACCCATTGCTCTGAGCCAGAGAGCTTAGCTGTTTCTCATCTGATTCGTAAGGTTCGAATGCATAATTCGTATTTGCGCTTGAGTAGTCTTTCCAAGCCGAATTAAATGTTAGGGTATCCTGTAAAAAAAAATTTACATTTTACTATCTTCATTCTGTAGCCAACATTTAGGGTATGACGAAAAAACCTAGTTGTTTTTAATTGAATACTTTTTTTTTTTGTACATTTCCTTCCTAATCTACTGATAAATTATACCCAGTGGGATGTATGTATATCACTCATGATGGCACGGCAGTGTCGAAAGGTTCTGGTTGTGAAACAAAACAAGAGACTTATTTTTATTTATTTGATAATAATGTACGGTCTGTCTGCGACTGGAAGGTTCAGAGTGAGTACAGTAGGAGGACGAGGAGTGGGGGGTGGTTCTATTACCTATTCTAAAACAGTCCGTTATCCTTCAACTAAAGCCCTCATACGTTTTCACACATAAAAAAATTACTGTATATAAGAAAGTCATAAGAATGTTATGACATCAACGTGTTTCGTTGTTTCATTGCAGGTACAGAGTAATTCTCAGAGTGACCTTCTTACACCCAGTAATGCTAGTTTGAAATGTGCGAAATTTGAGATGGAAAATAAGGGAGGGATCTGTAAAAACTTAGTGGGTTTAAAGCCAAAGTTATGATAACATATATATTTTTTTAAATTTATGCTAATATTTGACAAGAGTGTATTGAATGAATAAAACAAACTTATTTTTTGAAATATTGTCTATTCCACTAAAGTTGTATATACATATAACTACCGGTTTCGGCTTTATACTATCGTCAGGTCTAGTTATGAACTTAGATGGTATAAAGCCGAAACCGGTAGTTATATGTATATATATCTTTAGTGGAATAGACAATATTTCAAAAAATAAGTTTGTTTTATTCATTTATTACAAGTTTCCACAATATGTCCGCGTTCCTCAACTTAGAAAGAGTGTATTGTATAACACGAGGGGGTTGACAAGTAGATCATTCAGTTTTCTATACTTGCATTCCAAATATGTAACTAATTATCAAATTCAGATAAATATTTTATAATGATCTAAGTGAATAAGTCAGCTTCACTCTCAATAATAACAAAAAAAGTATATCTTTATATTGGTAACCATGCGTTACCATTTAAACGTCACTTTACCTAAAGCACCTAATTGTACATTCCTTGGAGAGGTATAAATTTGTTCGAATTGCTTCTATCACAAATCTGAGGATGATTGGGAATTTCATGAGAAACATTTTTTTGTAAAAACCACTTTTTCTGTAGGGCAATCCGTTTTCGCCTAAATCAAGCAAATGAGTTTCGAGATAAATTTTAAGACTGATTTAGGCGTGTATTTCACAATAATTAATACAAGCGGTATCTTGTAAAATGGTCTCGATTTCGACCAAAATCTAATCAGACCTTAATTGTTAGACCATGTGATATCTTCATCCCAAATCTCGTTAATTGCTACAACCGTTTCTGAGCTAGAGCGCTCACAAAGTTCCAGACACAAACAGAAATTATCGTGAAAAGTCAAACGGGTTTAGGGGATCTTGAAACGTGAAATTCCATTGAAAACTCGATCTCGAATTCTTGCACGATTACAATATCTTCTTATACTAAGGTATAAGAAGGTAAAAAGGGAAAGTATACAAATATCCTAATGGTCTTCGAAATGAAAATTCTTCGCCGAATATATGCCCTTATTATTAGGGAAGAAAAAATTTGGTGAAGAAGAACCAACCAAGAGCTGAACGAGCTATTCGAATATGTGGACGTTGTTATGATCTTAAAGTTGGGAAGGCTGAGATAGGCTGGACACGTGATTATAGAGAGGCTGGACCGTGTGAGGAGCGTAGACCGACCTAGACTGAGATGGGAGGACGGAATGAGGAGAATAGGCCGACCTAGACTGAGATGGGAGGACCGTGTGAGGAGAGTAGGCCGACCTAGACTGAGATGGGAGGACGGAATGAGGAGAGTAGGCCGACCTAGACTGAGATGGGAGGACGGTGTGATCAAGGATGCGAGGAGCCTGATCGGAGACCTCGTAGTTAAAGCCTAGATATGAGTCACAATAACTAACTAACCAGGATTACTTATTTTTAATCCTAGAGTACTCATGCAATTCTTAGATGCCAAAATAATTGTTAAAATATAAAAAAATTTAAAGATGCCAAGAACTTCGGAGAAGTTTAGGTCGCGAATCAGTGTATAATCGTAAGTACTTATCTATTATAATTATGAAAAATAAGGAAACATTTTATTACCTTGCGTTTGTTTCTAGGTTTCCGCATAGTTTTGTATAGAGTGCACCCAGCTTGCATTACTGCCACCACCACAAGTGCAATAATACATCCTAACACGATCCAAAGCTTGGTTACAGAAAGCAAAACAGTTTTAGAGGAGCCCACATCAACATCATTACCAAACGTATCTGAAAAATAAATAAAAAATGGTTATATAATTAATTAAAATTTTTTAACTAACCTTAGTTATTACCAAATCATATATATAAAGCTGAAAATGTCTGTACGTTGTACCGCTATAACTCACGAACGACTTGATGGATTTGATTAATTTTTTTAAAAATTTGTTCGTCATCGTCTGTGGAAGGTTATAGGCGTATTAGTATCTAAATATCTGGTCCATACCAGCATCCACCCACGCAATCTTTGTAACTCAAAAACCACTGCAATGATTAATGAGGAATCTTTTTGAATAGATAAGTTTTATCTACCGGAAGGTTAAGGTCTATTTTTTAATCAACCCCTGGTCCATCCCAGCATCCACTCACGCAATCTTTGTAACTCGAAAACCATTGCAACGATTAATGAGAAATCTTTTTGAATAAATTAGTTTTAGCTCCAAAGCTAGCGTTACTACAGTTGAAGGACTATAAGCCTTATTCCGTATGAATAATTGAAAATTATGACACCATGAATGTACTGTCGAGGAACTGAATAGCCTTATAGGAGATATTGGGAGAAAAGTCAAAGTTCCCCGTGCAACGCCGGGTATTACTGCTAGTCATATATATAAAGCTGAAAATGTCTGTGCGTTGTACCGCTATAACTCACGAACGACTTGATGGATTTGATTAATTTTTTTTTAAATTTCTTCGTCATCGTCTGTGGAAGGTTATAGGCGTATTAGTATCTAAATATCTGGTCCATACCAGCATCCACCCACGCAATCTTTGTAACTCAAAAACCACTGCAATGATTAATGAGGAATCTTTTTGAATAGATAAGTTTTATCTACCGGAAGGTTAAGGTCTATTTTTTAATCAACCCCTGGTCCATCCCAGCATCCACTCACGCAATCTTTGTAACTCGAAAACCATTGCAACGATTAATGAGAAATCTTTTTGAATAAATTAGTTTTAGCTCCAAAGCTAGCGTTACTACAGTTGAAGGACTATAAGCCTTATTCCGTATGAATAATTGAAAATTATGACACCATGAATGTACTGTCGAGGAACTGAATAGCCTTATAGGAGATATTGGGAGAAAAGTCAAAGTTCCCCGTGCAACGCCGGGTATTACTGCTAGTCATATATATAAAGCTGAAAATGTCTGTGCGTTGTACCGCTATAACTCACGAACGACTTGATGGATTTGATTAATTTTTTTTTAAATTTGTTCGTCATCGTCTGTGGAAGGTTATAGGCGTATTAGTATCTCAATATCTGGTCCATACCAGCATCCACCCACGTAATCTTCGTAACTCAAAAACCACTGCAATGATTAATAAGGAATCTTTTTGAATAGATAAGTTTTATCTATCGGAAAGTTAAGGTCTATTTTTTAATCAACCCCTGGTCCATCCCAGCATCCACTCACGCAATCTTTGTAACTCGAAAACCATTGCAACGATTAATGAGAAATCTTTTTGAATAAATTAGTTTTAGCTCCAAAGCTAGCGTTACTACAGTTGAAGGACTATAAGCCTTATTCCGTATGAATAATTGAAAATTATGACACCATGAATGTACTGTCGAGGAACTGAATAGCCTTATAGGAGATATTGGGAGAAAAGTCAAAGTTCCCCGTGCAACGCCGGGTATTACTGCTAGTCATATATATAAAGCTGAAAATGTCTGTGCGTTGTACCGCTATAACTCACGAACGACTTGATGGATTTGATTAATTTTTTTTAAAATTTGTTCGTCATCGTCTGTGGAAGGTTATAGGCGTATTAGTATCTCAATATCTGGTCCATACCAGCATCCACCCACGTAATCTTCGTAACTCAAAAACCACTGCAATGATTAATGAGGAATCTTTTTGAATAGATAAGTTTTATCTACCGGAAGGTTAAGGTCTATTTTTTAATCAACCCCTGGTCCATCCCAGCATCCACTCACGCAATCTTTGTAACTCGAAAACCATTGCAACGATTAATGAGAAATCTTTTTGAATAAATTAGTTTTAGCTCCAAAGCTAGCGTTACTACAGTTGAAGGACTATAAGCCTTATTCCGTATGAATAATTGAAAATTATGACATCATGAATGTACTGTCGAGGAACTGAATAGCCTTATAGGAGATATTGGGAGAAAAGTCAAAGTTCCCCGTGCAACGCCGGGTATTACTGCTAGTCATATATATAAAGCTGAAAATGTCTGTGCGTTGTACCGCTATAACTCACGAACGGCTTGATGGATTTGATTAATTTTTTTTTAAATTTGTTCGTCATCGTCTGTGGAAGGTTATAGGCGTATTAGTATCTCAATATCTGGTCCATCCCAGCATCCACCCACGCAATCTTTGTAACTCAAAAACCACTGCAATGATTAATGAGGAATCTTTTTGAATAGATAAGTTTCATCTACCGGAAGGTTAAGGTCTATTTTTTAATCAACCTCTGGTCCATCCCAGCATCCACTCACGCAATCTTTGTAACTCGAAAACCATTGCAACGATTAATGAGAAATCTTTTTGAATAAATTAGTTTTAGCTCCAAAGCTAGCGTTACTACAGTTGAAGGACTATAAGCCTTATTCCGTATGAATAATCGAAAATTATGACACCATGAATGTACTGTCGAGGAACTGAATAGCCTTATAGGAGATATTGGGAGAAAAGTCAAAGTTCCCCGTGCAACGCCGGGTATTACTGCTAGTCATATATATAAAGCTGAAAATGTCTGTGCGTTGTACCGCTATAACTCACGAACGACTTGATGGATTTGATTAATTTTTTTTTAAATTTGTTCGTCATCGTCTGTGGAAGGTTATAGGCGTATTAGTATCTCAATATCTGGTCCATACCAGCATCCACCCACGTAATCTTCGTAACTCAAAAACCACTGCAATGATTAATGAGGAATCTTTTTGAATAGATAAGTTTTATCTATCGGAAAGTTAAGGTCTATTTTTTAATCAACCCCTGGTCCATCCCAGCATCCACTCACCCAATCTTTGTAACTCGAAAACCATTGCAACGATTAATGAGAAATCTTTTTGAATAAATTAGTTTTAGCTCCAAAGCTAGCGTTACTACAGTTGAAGGACTATAAGCCTTATTCCGTATGAATAATTGAAAATTATGACACCATGAATGTACTGTCGAGGAACTGAATAGCCTTATAGGAGATATTGGGAGAAAAGTCAAAGTTCCCCGTGCAACGCCGGGTATTACTGCTAGTCATATATATAAAGCTGAAAATGTCTGTGCGTTGTACCGCTATAACTCACGAACGACTTGATGGATTTGATTAATTTTTTTTTAAATTTGTTCGTCATCGTCTGTGGAAGGTTATAGGCGTATTAGTATCTCAATATCTGGTCCATACCAGCATCCACCCACGTAATCTTCGTAACTCAAAAACCACTGCAATGATTAATGAGGAATCTTTTTGAATAGATAAGTTTTATCTACCGGAAGGTTAAGGTCTATTTTTTAATCAACCCCTGGTCCATCCCAGCATCCACTCACGCAATCTTTGTAACTCGAAAACCATTGCAACGATTAATGAGAAATCTTTTTGAATAAATTAGTTTTAGCTCCAAAGCTAGCGTTACTACAGTTGAAAGACTATAAGCCTTATTCCGTATGAATAATTGAAAATTATGACATCATGAATGTACTGTCGAGGAACTGAATAGCCTTATAGGAGATATTGGGAGAAAAGTCAAAGTTCCCCGTGCAACGCCGGGTATTACTGCTAGTCATATATATAAAGCTGAAAATGTCTGTGCGTTGTACCGCTATAACTCACGAACGGCTTGATGGATTTGATTAATTTTTTTAAAAATTTGTTCGTCATCGTCTGTGGAAGGTTATAGGCGTATTAGTATCTCAATATCTGGTCCATCCCAGCATCCACCCACGCAATCTTTGTAACTCAAAAACCACTGCAATGATTAATGAGGAATCTTTTTGAATAGATAAGTTTTATCTACCGGAAGGTTAAGGTCTATTTTTTAATCAACCTCTGGTCCATCCCAGCATCCACTCACGCAATCTTTGTAACTCGAAAACCATTGCAACGATTAATGAGAAATCTTTTTGAATAAATTAGTTTTAGCTCCAAAGCTAGCGTTACTACAGTTGAAGGACTATAAGCCTTATTCCGTATGAATAATTGAAAATTATAACATCATGAATGTACTGTCGAGGAACTGAATAGCCTTATAGGAGATATTGGGAGAAAAGTCAAAGTTGCCCGGGCAACGCCGGGTATTACTGCTAGTATACATATATATTGAAAAAACACGTCATCCATCGATTTATTCATTCCCATGACTCAACTGCTTACAATATAATCAAAGTGGACAAAAAATACTTACTTTTGACTGGTTCAAAAACTAAATATGTGGGATCGAGTGTCAACGCACCAACTTTTCCAGAAGACACCAAACCTTGAAACAGCTGTTTGATTTTCGTATCTGCTTCTTCCAGCGATCGGCCTCTCTCGCTTTGCTCCCGATCAACTTGAAGATTCATTAGCGCAATTACATTATCTTTTTCTCTGAAATCAAAACAGGACAAACAAATGTTAATTTACAATAAAAAAACAGTAGTTGGTTAGGTTAGGTTTTATGACTCATGCCCGGGCTTTAACTACGAAGTCATATCGCCTACTACCAGAGCGCTCTTTCGTCACTCTGGTGGACATGAGCCCGACTCTACTGTGGGAGTCCTAAATTTTTATTCACCTAGGACAGGGGTCTTTAACGAGTACCTGACTTCGTACAGGCTCGGGACCATCACTTAACGTCCCATCCGAAGGACGGCGTGTTTAAGTTTGTTTTACCTTCCAGATAAAATAAACTCAGGGCCTCGGTCGGGTTTCGAACCCACGATCTTAAGCTCAGAAGGCAAGCATGCATACCACTGAGCTACCGGCACCCTCAGTAGTTGGTGAATCACTACTCAATTACTTCCATATCTCGAAAATAATTCATTGTTTTTTTTTTTAACGAAAAAGGACATTTGGCTGTGGGCAAAAATGCTCCAGGAAGTTATTTATCTTCACCTCTAATCCCTCCCTTCCTTTGGTCGATTTGGCTGATCATTAGGCATATTATAATAATGACCTTCTAAATACACATATACAATCCTAGGTAAAACATTTATAACTTCGAGAGTTATGCCCCCTCTTAATCACCCTTGGCCATATGGGTAAAAATCAATTTTGAATCGGGTCCATAAAAAGTGGACGACCGTTCGTTAGGACCTTCTTTTCGTAGTTAACCTTAACAACTAAAAAAAGTAGTATGGGAAGACTTTTAACAATTACGAGTAACGAATTCAGACTTTCCTGAATCAAGTCCAGGCATTTCAAGTCTGGAATCCTCTGGCGCCTTCATCCAAAAAAACATATAAGTAAATAAACTTACTGCTTAAATTCGTTCACAATCATTTTTTTATAGCCAGGGACTTTTTTCTTGGCATTCTTCAACCCGAGGTCTATAGCATCAACCAAATTATTGAAGTCTTCAGTTCCTGCCATTGGCGCTTTGTAATTTTGCCCCAGATTTACCAATTTGACTTCAATATTGTAACTTGCGTGAGGAGGTGGCGGAAGTGTGGTTGGTTCGTCATCTGAAATTTAAAAAAAAAAGTTACAATTCCGTGCATGCAGAAGTTGGATGATTGCTATTGTTTGTAATTTTTCTTAGGTCGGCCACACACGTACAGTTTTAACTGACAGTTTTAACTGTACAGTTATAACTGTCAGTTAAAACTGTACGTTTGTGGGATTTCAGTCTCAGTTCAACTCAACTGTACAGTTTAACTGATAAAAATAAAATTTCAATATTTTTGACTGAAAGGATTAACTGAACTGAGTGTGTGTGGGGGTTCAACTGTACAGTTCTCAGTGCAATTTGTGTCGAGCGAGAGTGCGTATCATGTCGCGTAAACAGAACCAAGTGATGGTTGATTTCATTGCAATATATAAATCTGAACCTTGCCTATGGCAAGTTAAATCTAGCGAGTATCATGACCGCGCCGAAAAAGATACTGCCTACAACAAGTTAGCGAAGAAGTTACAAGAACTAGAACCTGGTGCGACAAAGAATTCTGTTGTGACAAAAATAAACAACTTAAGATCTACTTTTCGCAAAGAAATAAATTTATGTGGGAAGATAAATTTCGTTTTTGCAACCACTTCTTGCACCAATATTTACGCTTTTTTTTTTATTTTTTGTAAAATTACAAAAAGTAAACCGAGCGGCCAAATCGTCCGCTCGTTCGAATCCATGGAAAAAACTGAAGGATTGAACTGTACGTGTGTGTACATCTCAGTTCACAGTTAAATCTGACAGTTATAACTGTACAGTTAAAAATGTACGTGTGTGGCCAGCCTTAACCTCATGACAAGATATGTAGTATATTTACCTTCAGAACAAGCTTTAATGCAAACTTTGGCTGTAGAAAAACTGGGAATACTTTTGTGTTTTCGTATTTTTTTATTTACTGGGTTAAATTCACCGCCCTTCACCGGAAACATCATGTACAAACAACTATCATCTGTGAAGGCCAAATCCTGAAAACATTAATGTTACATATGTTGTTACAAATATTAATTATAGCAAGTTCAGATTATTATTTGTTTGTGACAATTGTTGATTAAAAAAAAGTATGATTGAAGTTAATGCTGTGATTTGGATCTTTATTCCTGCAAAACAGGGTATTTTTAATTATTGTTCTTTCACAAAATATGAAGAATCGGTGCCACAAGGACCACCTCTATTCTATACTTCTATATTTTGGTTAGGTTGAAGCCTATCTACCGACATTGCTGTATTAATTTGTCTATGTAGGCTAAAGAGGCTACGCCCGAACTTAACGTAAGTTTCTGCTTTCCTTCTAAACCTTCGAAATATGTTATATATTTATTTGCTGGATCCATAACTTCAGTTTTTGATCTTTTGTGGGTCCTTCAATCTCTGAATTTGAGGCTACACCCCCAAATCACACGTACGTTTCTCTTTTCCCTCTAAACTTTCAATCTCATTATTGGTTGAATCTTAACTTCCATTACTGGTGTTTTGGGGGTGCTCCGGCCTCTGATATTGACCCTGCCTCATACGTATGTTTCCGAAGGACCCTGAAAGGAGCAAACACAGAAGGAAGGGTCCATCAAATAAAGAGATCGAAGATTTAGAAAGAGAGCGACAACGAGACATTTTGTTTCGTTTCTGCAGAAATTCCTGTATATTGAACCCTAGCTTTTGTTCATAAGCAAGGTCTGCCAGTGTATGAAGTTAAACATACAATTTTCAACAACAAATTAACTTATAATGTCTCATATATAGTACAGGCTCGGGACCATCGCTTAACGTCTCATTCGAAGAGGACGGCGTGCTTAAGTTTATTTCTAACTTAAGCGAAAAAATGTATAGAACATAAAATATTTAAAATGAAAATATCTTTCATACTGATTACGTAACGTTTTCCAATTGGTTTAATAGTAACTGAGAAAATATGAAATAACAATTTTTGTCTCCAATTAAACCCTTTTTTCAGTGATTTTGAAATCATATATCCTAAAAACCTATTCCTCAATAGACAAATTCAAAATATGAAGTATGGTTCAACCAACAGACACAAAAGCTAAAAAGCACTTGTAGTGTAACGGATAAAATCAAATAGTTTTCAAAAATACTCAACGTACAGGCAGCCATCCCCTGGCAGTTTCATTTATAAAGATTCAATTTTCAACTAACTTTGATACTGCGCCAAATTGTTTAGTTAGGGACTTTCATTTGCTGGTTGAATGTTTCCTAAATATGAAGACATTTCACTTTCCCCGAGATGGTGTGCGCATGCAAAAAGGAACCCGACTGTGTCTCGGTCAATCTGTGGTTTACTATGAACAGTGTAATGTGATCGAGGAAAAAGAGGCAGGTTTCAAGGTAGCCTGTAGGCGGCAAATAGACAAATAGCCCCTGTGGCAAACAAAAATTACTAGATGAAGGAAAATGTTTTCAATTATTAAAAATTCGTCAGAAAACATGATTCTATTATTGTTGAACAACCATGAATGGTCGTTTCTGGGTTTCAGTACCACTCACTGTTTGCTAAGCCAGGAGGAATTTTTGACCCCGACTTGCTGCAACAGTTATCAGAAAAATGTGCGATTTGCACTAAAATTATCAGAATATAATAGTTTTTACTTTTTATATGTATAGTATAAGAAAGTATTGTTTGTGCAAAAATCCGAGATCGAGGTTTCCACGGATTTTTGAATATATTTTGACCATCTTCGCGACGATGTCTGTCTGTGCTGCTCTGTAAACACATCATTGTATATATTCACACTTTATGTATATATTTTTGTGGAATTAGACAATACAAAAGTTAAACAAGTTCTTTGTTTTTATTTAATACATCATTTGATAACTCATAGAGTCCCATTTATAACAAAAGATGTTTCGACCCTCCACTTTTTTAAATAATCAAATTAAAAGTTATTTCTTAAAAATGTTGTGTCTGAAATAAATGGAAGGGACACAACAGCAGATGTGCCAAAAACAACAACGTAGGGCTACGACAATTGTCTTTCGTAGAATATTTTAATGACGTAGAACACAGATAGTATCATGCAACAGTGGCAGTTGACGTATGTCTACTTTGTAGGTTGTGGGACAACTGCTATTGGTATTTGATAGTTTCCAAAATATCGAGGGGGGCAGACAAACGTCAAATATTCGTTCATATGCTGTCTTTGACCAACGAAACATTAAAAATGAACATTAAACGGCATCAGTTGCTTTATTTCTAACGAAAAAGAGTTTTTAACTTTGTTTATAAAGTTCGTTTCTATAATGTCTGTGATTGGAAAGTTGTAAGCGCTTTACCGCAAAAACATTTGTTTTTTCTTTATTAAAAGAATAAATGCAAATAAATTAGCAGGTACTGTACCTTCTTAGAGTCGCCAGTGTCCCGTTTTCGAAGGAAAGTTAAAGTAGTTACTCCATCGACAGTTTTCCCAGTGATGTTGAAGATGTCTTGAGAATCGTCCAGAAGTGGCGCCGTTTGTCCCACGATCCAAGTGTCCATCAGAAATGGGCGTCCAGATTTGTCCACCCAACCAATAATGGCGTCCGTTTGTGCCTAAAACATCATGGAAATGCTAGATTCAAAACTCACTTCCTATTAGACCGACTGACCGGTAGCAAACAATACATTTCTTTCGTAGATACATACGAAAACAATAACAGCAAAGCTATAAAACTATTTACATTTTAAAAAACAATGGGTTGTCATAAGAAAATTATGTGTTGGCCACAATAGATATTTTCTAATATATGGGTATATTTAACAAGAGAGCATTCTTCTACAGCCATTTGTACAACCTCTTGCTATAACGCTATAACTCTGTTCATATTGGCCCTATCTTCTGTCTAAGGAGATACTGAAGATTGGAAATTTAATAAGGAACATTTTTCTTGTGAGGACTAATTTTTCGAATCTCGCCAATCTTGACAAATTGATACTTTAAATCTCCAAGTGGGTTCAGCCTATCTCCAGTTATAAGCCCTCACAATTTGCACATTTGTCGAGTAAAAATTATTAACTAAAATTAAAAAAAAATTAAATACCATTTTATGATCATTTGAAAACGCTATTCCGGTCCACAAATTTGTATTATTTGTTGTTATTTTAAACTGAATATTTCCTTTGTTTGCGTTGTAGTTCCAGCTAGCATGATATTCGCACTTTTTGTTCTCAAAGTCACAACCTCTCGGGTGGGACCATTCGCCGCGACAGGGGCTCGGTGGTGCTGCTGTCTGACCGTCAACATTGGTGGAAGGTTGAATTTGTTCTGAAATTATTACAATAAAAAAAAAAGTTACAAAAGTTTACAAAGACAAAGATTTAATAACAATGATTTTTTTTTGTTGGCCTTATGTACGATGCATATTAGCCATGTCACTGTGTTATCTAGTTATTTACGACATCCATGGCCCCGGGAGGGAGTTCTATCTACGAAATAAGACTCACTCCCGGACGGGATTCGAACCCGCAAACCAAAGCCCTACGCACTAGCCCGCACGGCCACCATGGCCCCTAATAACAATGATTTTTTTTGTTGGCCTTATGTACGATGCATATTAGCCATGTCACTGAGTTATCTAGTTATTTACGACATCCATGGCCCCGGGAGGGAGTTCTATCTACGTAATAAGACTCACTCCCGGACGGGATTCGAACCCGCAAACCAAAGCCCTACGCACTAGCCCGCACGGCCACCATGGCCCCTAATAACAATGATTTTTTTTTGTTGGCCTTATGTACGATGCATATTAGCCATGTCACTGAGTTATCTAGTTATTTACGACATCCATGGCCCCGGGAGGGAGTTCTATCTACGAAATAAGACTCACTCCCGGACGGGATTCGAACCCGCAAACCAAAGCCCTACGCACTAGCCCGCACGGCCACCATGGCCCCTAATAACAATGATTTAATAGACATCGTATCATTCATTCAATCATAAAATATATTCATTCCATCTAGAGTTATTGTGTTCACAGAGATAAACACACATTTTCTTTATTCTTTAATTTTGGATTCACGGGTTCAGAAAAAATGAAATTCCTACCCATAGAATTTTGGGTCGATTATAGAACTTCCTTTATACTTCGTAGCTGGGAAAGTAAAACAAGCTAAATTTTTCAGAAATTCTCTTACCATAGAAATTGATAGAAGTCACACCCCTTTGATCTTTGTGTCCATGATATTTCAGTTCATCAGGTTTGTAAAATTCTTTTACAGATGCTGCATCATTTTCCAAACCAGATTTCGGCACGTGGATATATTTTTCGGGTTCTTGTCCTTTCGCCCAAATGACATGCATTAAGTCATTTTCGATTGAATGGTCTGTCATTTCGTTAGCTGTAAATTGAAATAAAAATAATATTAAATTTTAACATTTTTATACAAGGTCCACATGTCTTTAGAATTGTACAAGAATTGAAACTGCTGAAATCGGAAGTTCTCCATCCATCCTTTTCTCCAGAACCCTATTCTCTCCCCATTCTTTTCTCCCCCCCCTCCAGATCGACTTTGAAAATAATAAGAAAGAAAGAGGGAAATGGGCATAAGAAACAGTTCCGAAAATAAATTATTAAAGTAAACAGTCAGAATAAAAAGTTCGCAATATGAACACAATGAATTCAAGAGAAACATTGGAGTTCCTGGAATGCACTCATCTCAATAGAAGACCTGGCCAAACAGAAACAAATTTGGTGGGAACATTTTGGAAAAAAAAGTGGGATTAAATTTTATTAATCGTCAGTTTACAAAAAAGAAAAAGAATGGCTTAAAAAATAAAAATATGTATGTATCAACTTTACAGAATCTATCCGCTGTTCGAAAAAACTCAAAAATATGAACAAAAATATGTGAAAAAGGTTCAGATATAAAATAAAAATATGTATTTTTAGCGATACATGCAAAAAATGCAAAATAAAAGTAGCTTAAATTGATTCTATATGGGCCGAAACGTAAGGATAACGTTTAAACAGGATGATGAAGTTAATAGAAAAAATATGTAAATGCATATAAATCACAGCCCTAATTATAACAAATAAATAAAATATTGTAGGGATGGTAATGGTATGATACATATATTATACGAATGGTAGCTATACTTACATTTCATCTTCTTTCGGAACACAATGGTGGTAACACCATTTTTCTCAAAGCCCATGGCTGCAGTCAAGTCATTCTTTCCACCCCAAAAACTATCCAGCCGAGGTGTTGAACTAAAACATTTTTAAAAAATATTAATAAATACATTAATTTATCTCAATCCTAGTGCTCAAATAGGGTAACCCTCCACTAGAGGCATTTTCCGCTATTTTCTTATAATATAAAACAATAGGCGGTGCTTATGTATCTTAAATCCACTTACAGTTTCCCCTAGGTCCCTCTAGATTGCTCTTAATAAAAGTAATGTAAAATTGGTTAAACTGTATTGTTATAGGAAAAGCACCGTTAGAAATTTTCGAAAAGCGTTAAAATAAATAATTTCATTTACTTCCCAGAATAGAATTTTTCGAAACATATTATCTTTTAACTCCTAATTTCATGCAAAGATGGCCTATAACAGGTTCTTATAGTTGTTAGTTATTATGACTCATGCCCGGGCTTTAACTACGAGGTCATATCGCCTACTACCAGAGCGCTCTTCCTTCACTCTGGTGGACATGAGCCCAACTCTACTGTGGGAGTCCTAAATTTTTATTCACCTAGGGCAGGGGTCTTTAACGAGTACCTGACATCGTACAGGCTCTGGACCATCGCTTAACGTCCCATCCGAAGAGGACGGCGTGCTTAAGTTTATTTTACCTCCCAGATAAAATAAACTAAGGGCCTCGGTCGCATTTCGAACCCACGGTTCTGAGCTCAGAAGCAAGCACCGGCGCCCCTCTTATAGTTGTGGTGTATTTGATGGAACTGGACAAATTATACAAAGAGTAATATCTTATTCTGGAAATGTTTATAATCACTCAAAAGCTACAGGCAGGTCTGCTGATTATCATCACTATGGAATGATGACAAATAGCATAACAGATACTTAAGGTAAATTTGTGTCATGCTTGCTGTATGCTACTATCATTAATGTCTAGAAGGAGTATGCTATATTTTGGCAAATAACATGTCTAAATTTGGTTAGCATACTCGTATTTCTTAGTAGACATATCCAAAGTTTGAAATTAGGTTAGTTTCCACTTCAGTTGCCGTTCGCTAGATTTCTCTCCTAAGAATGCTTAAATAGTATTTATAAACACTAAAAATGACAATTATCTTACCGGTCCCTTGTATAATAGTCCCATATCCTAAATGAGGTACCTCGTGCCATCCCAATCACCATATCTGTACAGTCCATAGGGTTGAAGTCATGGCGTGGCGTATACGGGCCTAGAACGTACTCTGTAAAACACAATAAGTTATATTAGTTAGTAAGAAATATAATTGAGAGCCTTGTTTTGATCGTTGACTGAGAAAGGGAAGGCGAGGTGCGGAAAATATTCGATGGGTCCGACGGATCATTTCAATGGGCTCTGATAAAGCCAGAAAAGTTTCTTCATTTGAAAAATGGAAGAAATTAAATCGATGAAAATTCACAATGAGGTAAAATTAGATTTTTGGTTGGTTGATAAATAAATGCAAGTTTTATTTTATACAATTTTTCTGAAAAAAAAATGTTTATACTTTCCAATTTTTTCAAATTGAACATTTTTAGTCAATGTAGAAGGAATTCGAGGTTCTGTCGTGTAAATGAAAACTCAATATTTGGCCAACGTTTTGGAAACTATTTATTTCCTTCTTCAGGGCCCACAGAATACAAACAAACAAATTAGTCATTATGGACAATATAACCAGATACTTAATAATAATGTGAAGAGATGGAAACAATTTTTTTAACATACTTAAATGAAAGAGAGAAAAATACAAATTTTGAAAGTAATAATAAACCTATATATATATATATATAAATAAAAATTACCTTATAATGACTTGAGTGCATGTGTGGGGTGAGGGTGTTGTGAGTTTGTGTCCACTATAAAGCTCGTGTATGTAACTGTCAAGGGCTACCTGATTTAACCTACTTGACCCTCGGAGGAGAGGGGGGTTTCGTGGAATGTAACCAACTCAAGTCAAAAAAATAAACAAAAAGTATGAAAAAATATAAAATAATTGTTTAAAATAATTAAATTAAGACAAAACACAACCAACCAATAAATAAATATATATATTTTTTTTGGTTGCATTTTATAAACATAGATCAATAGTAACAATAATCATAATAACTTAGTATAAAATTTGTTTGAAAAACACATTTTTGTATGTTACGTGTTGGTGGAGCTAACTTCTTTTTTTGCTATTATGTTACAATAACAGTTATTGTATGTTTTTTCGTTTACCGTGGTATTGTCCTGTACTATATGTAATACCTCCAGCATGTACTTCTTGTACCAGTTTGTCTCATTGCCTAGTATACTTTTGTTAAAATCAAAAGATTGTTCTTGTTGTATGTTATGTTTCACAAGTGAGCTGCAATTATCTATGTTTTTTGTGTCCGATATAAATGTTTTTTTGCAGTCGTTTTTGTGTTGGTTTAATCGTGTTCTTAGATGTTGTGATATGTTTCCTATTTTCTATTTTTTTTGTATTCTGTAGGCCCTGAAGAAGGAAATAAATAATTTTCGAAACGTTGGCCAAATTTTGAATTTTTCATTTAGACGACAGAACCTCGAATTCCTTCTACATTGAAAAGATACTGTCGATTCTATTAATCCTATTTAGTCAATTACGTTTAATTGCTGTCTGGATCTACGTTAAAATGTCTAAAAGATGACATATTTCTCATAACGACCCATGAATTAGAAAACGCCAAATACATTTTTCAATGTTGTTCAAATTTAAAATAAAATATTTTTGTCTTACAAAATTAGGGTTCATTCAAAAGAACTCGCAGACACATATCGAATATTTGGTAACCCAAATCATACAAAAAAAGTTTCGTGAAAAAATCCACGTCCCATACACCGCGCTATTCCCTTGTAAAGCAGCTAACGTGTTAATAAATGCATTTAGAAAAAAAAAACTAACCTGTGTGTTCAGCTTTATTTTCTCCAGACTGCGTTTTCCGAGTCCCTCCAGAGTTTGGTTCTGGTTCAGGTTCACTTTTTGGTTCCGGTTCGGGTTCACTTTTTGGCTCAGGTTCGGGTTCACTTTTTGGCTCCGGTTTCGGTTCACTTTTCGGTTCTGGTTCACTTTTTGGTTCTGGCTCGCTTTTTGGTTCAGGCTCACTTTTCGGTTCTGGTTCAGGTTCACTTTTTGGTTCTGGCTCTGATTTCGGCTCAGGTTTATTTTGACGTTTAGTCCTTCGCCCTTCTTCCAACTCTGTCAAAATTCCAAAGAAAGTTTCTCTTTCGAAGTCATCTAAAATAAAAATAAAAATAATTACTATTTCGTTTACAGATTTTTTACTGGATGTTTTGAAAGTATTATTACATTAAAATGTTTCACGCTAGGTTACGGGATATACGAATTAATATTAATAGGAAAAAATAGGTTGGTAAAAATAAAGAAATCTGGAACGAATTACATGTTTTTTTTGCTCATAACCAAAAAAATCTACCAATTCGGCACTTTGCTTAGCATTAGTGTGTAAGGGATTCTTTCTTCAATACATACATCACTTTTCACTACAACTAAAGAAATTAATTCATTATTCGTATATTAATTCTTAATTAAATTGTAAACTTTCTTATTTTAATAACAGTTGTTAAATGTTATACCTTTTGACAATGATGAAGTGTCTCGTTTTCCTCGATCTGCAGCACCTGAGAAAATGATAAAAGTTTTATCAATAAGGTAACTAACTCAAACTATTCTAAAAATTCAATTTTTGATAGGTGTCCTACAATCAATAAAATAGTTTGATATGTGCAACGATTCCCAGATGTCTACTTTTAACAAGATCTCTTGATAAAGAATCAGGATGAGACACAACTCACACTTCACTATAATAATATACTTAAGGTAAACTTTTCAGAAGTGAAGGCTGACCGAAAAAAGTAGTCAGCAGTGGTTAGGGTATATTTTTTGTGATTAGCCTTGACTATTAAAAACGTCCTTGTGTGAACGACTAAAAATATCATTTGGGAAGGTCCTCAATAATTATGTGCAAGGGGTGTGAATACACAGTCCTCTCTATAGAGAAGAAATACAGTTTCATCGTTTTATATGCACCGGTGCAACAGGATCCGCACTTGACTTATGTAAATGTAGAGAGAGACCTGACTCATACTGTTTCCGTGGAACATTCCGTCACGTTTCTCTCCACACTCCTAATGTCCGGTCAAATGGCAGTGGAGATGGAACATCATTGTACCAATCATTACCTATTTTTTACCTGACAACTTCACGTTAGAAAGAGGTGGCAAGGTTGAGCTTTGATATGCTTATTTTATTGATGCACACATTACATAATAAGGGATATCTACACATTCTTTTCATTGTCGGTCCATTATATTTTAGAAACTCACCTTGAGACGAACTAACCCTAAAAGAGACACTGGTTTTTACAGAAACTTCAGAATCATCAATAGCCTCAGGCGCCTCTTTCGCAGCTCTGGATGCAACTGTTCTCAATGGTCGGAATGGCCTTCGAATTTCCCGGGGAAAAAGCGAACTTGAAGTGGGTTCTGGTTCACTGTCTTGTTCAGAATTTTTTTTTTCAAATTTTTGTCTTGGCTGCGCTCTGGCAGCCGTTCGGAAAAATTGTTGGGGTTTACTTTTTGTAGCAGGTTCTGGTTTACTACTTGGTTCTGGCTCTCCACTTGGTTCTGGTTTGCTATTTGGTTCTGCTTTGCTGTTTGGTTCTGCTTTGCTGTTTGGTTCTGGCTCGCTGGATGGTTCAGGTTCACTTGACGGAGTCGCTCCTGGCGAATCGTTCACAACAGAACCTTTTGGGTCTTCTATAATTGGGAAATTCTTGCAAGCAGGAGTTAGGTTATTAGGTCGCCACCCAATTCCAAGGTAACTCGTACTGTTTGCTACCAAAGCTATTTCAATTTCTTGATCTTCGGGTAACAGTCGCCAGTATAGTTGAAAATCTTTACTTAGTTCACGATGCATATAATTGGAAAAATCTATTTCTGTTGTCTTTATAGGAGAACCTGAAAAAAAAAATGCAATTTGAATTAGAAAAGTATACAGATTTAAATATACATGGTGGATGATTAGATATAGTCACATTTCTTCGCAACAACCAACCGACTTTCGAAGTTTCCTTTATCATCCGACCGCCTAAAGACAATATGATATGAATGAACCTGTGTCAGGTTTCTCTTTATCCTATAGCCTCTCAACCTTACACTTTAGTATGAAAGGTGTACACATAAAATGTGGTCTGCCTGTGATTAAAGCATTCTTTTTGTGGTTAACTTGAACAAAAAAACACCCTCGTGAGAACACGAAAACAAATTAACCACCGCCTACTACTTTTTTGAGGTTGACCTTAACTACTAAAAACAACCTGTGGAAAGGAGTCCATCCAATCAAGTGCAACTATTCGGATTTGACTTCACTCAGTAAATAAATACGGATCAATGATTTTATAAGTGCTCAGTTTTATAAGTCGGTTTCCGGAGCCTTCTTGAGTCAGGTATCTCTCACTTCAGTCAACTCCGGACTGGAGGAGTGACGCAGGGCCCATTGTACCATCATTCAGGTCTACTTCGCCACAGTGATCTTATACCTCTATATTCTTCTTTTCCTACATGTACATTGAAATTATTTGACAGAAGATGTAACCCCAAACTTGGGTTATTCTATGATATGTTCTGGTAGTTCAGTATCCCTATACTTCTGTGTTAGTTAGACATCCTTGGTACGTCTGGGTAAGATTGTCCCCAGGCGGAGCCGAAGGTCAGCCCTTCAATCTTCCTAAGAAATAAAATATGAACTGAACAATATTTACGTTTGGTGCATGCATTTCCGAACCAGCCCAGTTCACAGTAGCACTGCTTCCTCTGGGAGGAGGTCCCCTGGAGATCGACACATCTGCCCATGTCCCCACAGTCAGTATGATGAACACACTCGTCCCTGAATTGGCACCGAGGGCCATAGTACAAGCGGTTACATCGGCATTTGGACAACAAATAGGGTCCATGTCCGCTACAGTCTTCTTTGTACGTCTTCCCTGAAAAAAGTAAAAAAAGAATTAGTAATAACAGTTGTCATTATTTATAACAAATATTTAATACATATTAATATAAGTGAAAGACAGTACTCATGGCTTTTAGCCGTCTGAGGAGTTGTCATCCTGGTATTTTAAGTATTGTTCTAAATTTAATATACAAAAGAAACATAATAACTATTAATAATTAAGATGGCATAAATGTGTGACAAAGATTAAAATAAAACGTGAAAGAAACTAAAGAAAATGAATGAATAAATAAAAATTAACTACCTACTAAGTAGAGAAACGCGGATATATATTCTGGAAACTTATAATAAATAAATAAAACAAATTTATTTTTGAAATATTGTTTATTCCACCAAATGTTATACATAAACTTCCGGTTTTGGCATTGCACATTCGTGAGATTTAATTATAAACTAAGCTTTGGTTCATAACTAAATCTGACGATGATGAAATGCAGGAACGGTTAGTGTATAAATACAATTTTTGTGGAATAGACAATTTTAAAAAAGAAGATTGTTTTATTTATTTGAATAAGAATTACTTAGAATGGTAAGAATTTCTAATAAGAATAGAAAATGCTGGAAAATGAAAAGGATTTAAATAAGTTGAAACTAAATACAATGAATAAGAAAATAAAGTAATGACTAAAGAGAGAATGATAATGAAATAAATAGGAATTAAAATATAAACTATTATAAATAATAATAAAATAATGATGAAGATGTAAATATCATCATCTAAATATCTTACATATTTTTTTGTCTCATTTATGAGTTTATTAAGTCACCAATTTCTGTAAAATTTATAATACAAAAAGAAAATACATTTTTATAATATGAATGTGTACACAGTATTCATCGACGGGTCAGATATTTTGGTCCTCAATCGTTGAAGGAGAAAGAAAGCCGTGGACGCAGAAGCTGCCTAAAGTTCCCGGATTTCCATTGTATTATTATTTTTTTGTCTCATGGGAAGTCAGATTATTTTGCAGAGCAGTATACAACATTTTCTTATTTTTTTTAAATTTTACGTAGGTACATCATCTTAACTAGAGCTAAAAACTAAAAAATCTCTGTAGGATCTTTTTTTTCATGGCTGATATAAGTAGATTTTAACAAAAACAGCTATTCCTATCTCGTTGGAGAACCCCATATTTTAAAATGCGTACTTGTTCTAATGTCAACATCGGCGCAGGACCAAAATCGGTAATCATCGGACCATTCTTTTGCCTCTCGAAGTAATCTCACTGTGCAGTCTTCACATTCAAAGTCTGGTGGGATTAAGACTGGGTAATGTTGTGCTCTGTAAAAAAAAAAAAAAAAAAAAATGTTAAAATCTTCAAAATAATGTGTCACAATTGACACACTCCCATAAGCGGATGTTCTGTTCTCCGTTTCTCGTAAAATGATCAGACATATAATTGTCCGATACATTTCTTTGATCTAGTGGAAAGCTAATAAAATAAATAAAAACAAAGAAATTGTTTAACTTTTATATTGTCTAATTAAACAAGTTTATTGTTTTTATTTTTATTTTAACGTATAACTGTGGTTTGGCAGCCCAAAAAATACTGAGAAGTCCGAAGAAAAATCACAGGAGAATAGACGAAAACTTGCAGCACGCTTGAATAAAAAATCAATCGGAGGTATTGAAGCCCTTACTATGAATCTGGACAGTTTAATGGCATTCTTAGCGATAGAATGTCTTCCCATAAACCCTAGCGTCTTCGCCTTTTATTCTGAATTCATCCTGTCTCTACAGGAAATAGGCGCGAAATTGCATTTTTACTTCCCCAGCTATACGAAGCATAGGGGAAGTTATGTAATGTTTTCCGACCTCTAGATTCCAAAAAATGTGTGTCTTTGAACACAATAACTCCCGATAGAATCGGTATCGACACGAACTTTTATATGTGAATCAAGAACCTTCTATTGTTTTT
Source organism: Aradus depressus (assembly GCA_963662175.1). Lineage (NCBI taxonomy): Eukaryota > Metazoa > Arthropoda > Insecta > Hemiptera > Aradidae > Aradus > Aradus depressus. The sequence continues at coordinate 41,727,711 of OY759218.1, read as the reverse complement.
CAGCCAAATCGACCAAAGGGAAGAGGGGGGGGTTAGGGTAGAGGCTTAACATAAAAACTCTAATAACTGCAGATAGAATTAATGTATACATACGAAATTTTATATGGGACCAAAACCTCATAAGGACATCACCTATCGATTTCCTGCCAAAGAGGAGGGGATGATTAGAGGTGAGGCTGAGGGAAGGGGGCGATTAGGGGTGAGGCTGGGAGAAGGGGGCGATTAGGGGCGAGGCTGAGGGAAGGGGGCGATTAGGGGTGAGGCTGAGGGAAGGGGGCGATTAGGGGTGAGGCTGAGGGAAGGGGGCGATTAGAGGTGAGGCTGAGGGAAGGGGGCGATTAGAGGTGAGGCTGAGGGAAGGGGGCGATTAGAGGTGAGGCTGAGGGAAGGGGGCGATTAGAGGTGAGGCTGAGGGAAGGGGGCGATTAGAGGTGAGGCTGAGGGAAGGGGGCGATTAGGGGTGAGGCTGAGGGAAGGGGGCGATTAGAGGTGAGGCTGAGGGAAGGGGGCGATTAGAGGTGAGGCTGAGGGAAGGGGGCGATTAGGGGTGAGGCTGAGGGAAGTGGGCGATTAGAGGTGAGGCTGAGGGAAAGGGGCGATTAGAGGTGAGGCTGAGGGAAGGGGGCGATTAGAGGTGAGGCTGAGGGAAGGGGGCGATTAGAGGTGAGGCTGAGGGAAGGGGGCGATTAGGGGTGAGGCTGAGGGAAGGGGGCGATTAGAGGTGAGGCTGAGGGAAGGGGGCGATTAGAGGTGAGGCTGAGGGAAGTGGGCGATTAGGGGTGAGGCTGAGGGAAGTGGGCGATTAGAGGTGAGGCTTAGGGAAGGGGGCGATTAGAGGTGAGGCTGAGGGAAGGGGGCGATTAGAGGTGAGGCTGAGGGAAGGGGGCGATTAGAGGTGAGGCTGAGGGAAGGGGGCGATTAGGGGTGAGGCTGAGGGAAGGGGGCGATTAGAGGTGAGGCTGAGGGAAGGGGGCGATTAGAGGTGAGGCTGAGGGAAGGGGGCGATTAGAGGTGAGGCTGAGGGAAGGGGGCGATTAGAGGTGAGGCTGAGGGAAGGGGGCGATTAGAGGTGAGGCTGAGGGAAGTGGGCGATTAGGGGTGAGGCTGAGGGAAGTGGGCGATTAGAGCTGAGGCTTAGGGAAGGGGGCGATTAGAGGTGAGGCTGAGGGAAGGGGGCGATTAGAGGTGAGGCTGAGGGAAGGGGGCGATTAGAGGTGAGGCTGAGGGAAGGGGGCGATTAGGGGTGAGGCTGAGGGAAGGGGGCGATTAGAGGTGAGGCTGAGGGAAGGGGGCTCAATTAAGAAACCCGATCAACTGCCAATGTTATGAATTTATGGACACAAATTTTAGTATTATATTGAGTATTTAGGAGTCCCTATGTAAGTCAACTGTTGAATATTAGCAAATGATCGACTGGTTTTGGAGGGGGAACGAAAAGTTAATTGATTAAATAGAGTTAGGGAAGTTCATTGACGGTGATTCACGGACGACTTTTTCTGTTACTACGGTGCATTTGTGTCGATTTAACTCTTTAATTTGATTTATCCACAGTTCTCTGTAATATTTGTGTTTGTTAATGTCAATAAATGAACGAAACGTAAACAATTAACAGAAACCGAAGCGAATGTTTTCGTTTCAATAATGAGTTATATAACTTGTTTATAAATCTGTATTTGGACTTGTTTGGTTTTGTTTTCGTTCCTCATTCAGTAACTAAATAGTAAACAATCACCAAAGACAATAAATTCTTTACACGAATTGTGACAACTAAATTGTTTTCAAAAATAATACTCACGTAGCGTCCACAGCTACGAATTCTGATTTTGAAGTAACTGGCGTCAAATCAAGAACTGGCCTTTGAAGTTTATCCAAGAGCTGCAGTCTGAAACCTCCCTGAAAATATAATATTTATATATAATACTTTCATTTACAACCTATATACAATATACATAATAAGCAAATATTATAACTATATTCATGAATAAGCGTCTATGTCACAGTCAGCCAGTGCTGACACTCCCTAGAAAATAGTAAAATGTTTAAATTTCACTCAGATCTCGAGGCTACCTCCTATTCAGACGGCTTGGAAGATTGTCAGGATGAGATTGAGAGGATAGGACTTGTGCAAATGGGATAGGATGGGACGGAAGTTTATTGTGGAAGGAATGCACCGCGGAGGAAGAATCAGGATTGGATTAGTTCCTGGGCGGTAGGGATGTTTTGGTCTTTATGGAGGTATTTATTGGTGGTGTGAAAGAGATATATTAGCTAGATTAATTGATTAATAGCGTCTCAATAATCACTTTGTCTAAATTTATCTAATGGCTGGATAGTATACATAATAGCTAGATTAATTACTTTGGCTGAACATATATATATATACACCTACAGGCCCTGGCAGGCCGACCTCTTGACGATCCAAAGAGACGAGCAGGGGACCTTAACTATAAAGAAGGGGAAGAGCAAGGAGAGAATTGGGGAAAACTGACGCCGGCTTGTACTTCTAATAACCTGTTTACTATACATCTCTCTCTCTATACAGGGTGTCCTTTTTAGTTGGCCCGGCTGAATTTCTCTTGAACCGATAACGTTGTGACGAGGAGTCCAGGAAGCTTGGTCTTCTTGTCAACGAGGGCAAAACCAAGTACATGAGAACCACGAGGAAAGAAGTCAAAGAGAAGGAACTCGTACTTGGAGGTTGCAGGTTTGACCGGGTGGATAGCTTCAAGTACCTGAGGGCCGTTGTCACGGAAAGGAACGACGTTAAAGAAGACATCAAAGCGAGGATAACGGCCGGGAATAGATGCTACCGGTCACTGCAGAAGGTGCTCGGATCGAGGACTGTGTCCCGAGACGCCAAAATAACAATTTATAAAACAGTCCTGAGACCGGTCGTCACATATGCGAGTGAAACCTGAATGGCGGAAGATTGTTGCGGAGGCCCAGGTTCTATAAGGACCGTAGCGCCAGGGAAAGTAAAGTGGCTGGATAGTATACATAATAGCTAGATTAATTACTTTGGCTGAACATATATATATATACCTATAGGCCCTGGCAGGCCGACCTCTTGACGATCCAAAGAGACGAGCAGGGGACCTTAACTATAAAGAAGGGGAAGAGCAAGGAGAGAATTGGGGAAAACTGACGCCGGCTTGTACTTCTAATAACCTGTTTACTATACATCTCTCTCTCTATACAGGGTGTCCTTTTTAGTTGGCCCGGCTGAATTTCTCTCGAACCGATAACGTTGTAAAAAAAATAAAAAATACGTATTTAATATTTTTCAGTCTAGTTTAAAATGTCGACCTGTTTTTGAAAAAATATTATATGGGGTACCCCAGGACCAGTACAACTTAAAAATTTCAAATAGGACCCTTTACCTTTCGATACATCATTTTAAATGTTTTTGTACGCTGAAATCAATGGTGCAAGCTGATTTTAAATTGGTTAAAAAACTAAAAAGTTATGGTACAAAGTTTAAAAAAAAAACACATTTATTTTGTTTCGATATTAATTCCAATAAACCTAATTTGCTTGCTAATTTTAGTAAAAACGTTAAATTGCTTTTATTGTTTACATTCACTGTCATTGTTTACCCAAATTATAGCGAATTTACTTTCTGGAAATAAACAACTTTTACAACAATACCTACTCCCGTACATTCAGTATTAATCAGCCAGTCAAAATGAACCGAAGGGTGCAGTTTTCCCATCAGGAACAAGTTGATATGTACAATAATTGTACAATTATTGTTTTATTGAAAGTGGTGCTATTGCTCGCCGTGCAGTCGTGTTGTTCTCCCAGAAATTTCCCCCTCGTCTCCAAGTGAACCACAAAACGTTTATTCGTGTTGTTCACAATATGAGGAGATTCGGATCAGTTGCGGGTCCATCAAGAAACCGGCAGCGCAATTTCGACGAGGAGCTGGATATTTTATTGTATGTTATGGAAAATCCAAATACTTCTCTCCGAAATACTGGAAGGCTTTTAGGTTTTTCAAAGAATAAAATTAGAGATGTACTCCGGACTTATAATTTAATAGCCCTATCGCTCTCATCTTGTCCAGGTACACTGATTATGACAGGCGTCTAATGTTGCTTGCACAAATGTCGATTTGGGAAGCTGAAGGAAACATTCTCCCATACATCGTATGGACGGATGAATCAAAGTTCACCACAAATGGTGTATTGAATCGTTGGAATTTTCGAACGTGGGCACAGAAAAATCCCAGAATATCGTATTCTTCGTGGACTTCTCGGAAATAAATTAATTGGTCCTTATTTCTACCGGAATAATTTAAATGGAGCTCAGTTTCTAAATTTCTTGAGAGAGGAATTACGAACTTTACTAGATACCTTCCTCTACTAGGTGGATGTCCCGCACACAATTCTCTGCAGGTGAGAGATTATTTAAATCGTCACTACCGGGATAGGTGGATAGGACCTCACGGCCCCATCTGTTGGCCTCCTCGGTCACCCGATCTAACTCCGTTAGACTTTTTCTTGTGGGGACATTTGAATAACAGCATTAATGCCAATCATAACCGTGTAACATCAGTTAAAGAACTACATCAAAGAGTGGAAAATGCTTGTCGATCCGTCTCTCCTCAGTCTATCGCACTGAGTACCAGCAAAGAGTGGTTAAGAAGAGCCAATCTTCAAAGAGGGCAGGCAGTTTGAACAGTAGGTTCACCAACCACTAGGGGTGTGGGATGTTTTTAGTAATAAAAATAGCTGACCAAATGTATTGTGTTTTTTTTTTATTCTGATCCATAACTTTGTAATTTTTTGACCAATTTAAAATCGGGTTGCACCATTGATTTCAGCGTAAAAAATCCTTTAAAATGATGTATCGGAAGGTATAGGGTCCTATTTGAAATTTTTAAGTTGTCCTGGGGTACCCCGTATAATTTTTTTTTCAAAAACAGGTTGATATTTTAAACTAGACTGAAAAATATTAAATACGTATTTTTAATTTTTTTTATAACGTTATCGGTTCAAGAGAAATTCAGCCGGGCCATCTAAAAAGGACACCCTGTACTCGTATATAATAATAATATATAAAACACAAATTTGAATCTATTCTTACTGTACCAAGAAATGGAGTGAGGGGGAGAGCCATTTTACGGGATGTTTTCACAAAAACGCGCTGGCCTGCCCTGTCCAGGGGCAATAATATATTTTCACAAATGTAGATGCACAACATATTATTTAAAAAAAATATGTACCTACTACTTGAAGAATTCTATAAATACAAATATGCGAATATTTCTTATGATGCTTTGGGCAACACATAAGCCCAACTAAATTCAATAAATAATGTCTGGAGAACAAAAAAATTAAAATATTTTATTTAAAAAGCAAACTAAACATAAAAATTTGCATTCAGCCCTCAAGTATATTTTCTCCAACTTTCTACATTTACTTCAGCAATATAATATTTCAGAAAACACTTAAAAGACAGAAATAATAAATAAAGAAACTGAAAAAACAATAAAAATAATAAATAAAAAATATTGTAAAAGCAAAAAAAAAAAAACAAGTGAACATAATTTACAAAGCATACAACGTATTGATTATAACATAAATAAACGATTGGCTGTAATATCAGCTGTTATGAATTCTATAACGGTGTTCTGCCCGTTTCAAGTATGGCTACCGTCAATCTAGCATGCTTCACATATATACATATATATACATGCTTGGTAAAGGTTACCTATTGTTAACCTAGTAGTTGATATACATTGAATGTAATATCATATATACTTTCCATTTATACATCATCTGTAATACCAGAAATCAGAGACAGGAAAGTTTATTTGTGTTCCCAGATGTCACGATTTTCGGGGGATATCCCGTTTTTCAAGTATACTACCCGTCCCACACGGTACCGCCATTCAACCACGAGCCATCCCCTTTTAAATGTTATGGTTAATTTTTATGGTACTTTTTCCACTATCTATTCTGAAGCTATTTAGGTTATTTTATCTCTATTATTATCTTCATTATAAAAATCTTATTTATTGAAAATTTAATTTTCAAGTAGAGCATTCTGATGGACGTAAACTGTCATATATATATTTTTTTCAATGTGATGTATTCATACTCTATTTAAATCAGTGGTGGATTAACCAATAGGCAAACCTAGGCAGGTGCCTAGGGCCCCCGATGATAAAGGGGCCCCCGATGATAAAGGGGCCCCCGATGCTGAAGGCCCCAATGTCTAAAAAAAAAAAAAAACCTTGTCACTTTTAAAATGATTTTACACGCTTTTGGGAAAAATAATTCAGGTCAAATTCGACAAGGAATATTTTATTTTTCCCAATAAAAGGTATGAGGGGCCCCCTATTAAGCATGCTTTTTTTTTTTTTTAATAAAAAAACAAATCGGCTTTTTCATTATTCACAATGTTATTTCAATTTTCCTAGTTCTCCATAAAAAAAATTGCTGAAAAGTTTTCGTTTTTTATGGGGGGGGGGGGGGAGGGGGGTTAAAAATAGGGGGGCCCCACATTTGCAATCACCTAGGGCCCCGCAGAAGCTTAATCCGCCACTGATTTAAATAATATAATAAATTTAATTATTATTTATCCTTTTATTGTTATTTTATTCTCTTTACATTTTATAAAATAAGTTTATTATCAATTCCCAAATACTAACTTTCTATTGGAATTAGCCAGTGAGACTATCTGAATGTTTCTATTTATTTTTATTGACATATTTACAATCGGTAAAAATAAAACCATAAGTAAATTTGATGACTATGATGGAAAATAAAATAATGTAAAATAATAAATGGCAATATGTACAAAGTAAGCAAATATAAAGAAAAAAAAATCCCCGAAACACCATCTGGATGAGGACATCGACATTCCTCCAATTTAATGGAGGTAGAGGAGACCATGGTAGCCCGGGTGTTCCCCTGTACCACTTCGTCCTGCTGGTCAGTATTATTTTGAACTTCATATGATGTACGTATATACGTACTATATACTATATAGTATATACCTAGTGTAAGATTCTATACATGTTTTGTCAGGGTGAAGTTGTTGCTAGGCAACTGAAATTTGGCGTATCCTGGGCATAAAATATATACATAATATACTAAATATTTTAGTATACTCACCCTGTGCGGGTAGGCTAGATGCCACGTTACATTAAATGGTTTTCCAGCAAGAAGTGTTGTTTTTTCAGAACCTGGAAAATAAAAGAAAAAAATATATAAATATAATTTAGGTTACGCGCTATTTCAAAACGTACATGTTACCTCCTCCAGCGTGATTATGTATCCCATTTTTTTTATCACATGTGCAACCACAAAGGCAGCCTACCTCATTCCAGCGCCAGAGGGTGGTTATGGAAGGGTACGGTTCAAGGATGACAAATATAATGGAATGTTGCGCCGTAAAGTTTAACCAATCAAGTAGAAGCGCGGTGCACCGATTCAAAATCCTCTAGCATTATTACGTGAATTAAAAAAAAAAAAAAGGGGGGGTTTTATACGCAGTTGTATTGAAAAATGTACACAAATTAAACTTTTTAGATAATTAATTTCCTACACCTTTAGTATAAGGAAGTATTGTAATCGTGCGAAAATCGGAGATCGAGGTTTCAACGGATACCACTTATTTTTATGACCTGATCAAAAATACTTTATATAAAAATTGTAGAGAAAGCTAAAAGACAAGTTTTATGTGCAATACGTTTTTTTTCGAACGTCACCCGGTTTGGGAGATGTATGTCGAAAACCGTCCTATAATGTCGTTTTGAAACCCGCTTTTTTTAGACGTTTATTTGATTTAGTCCTATCGAACCACCAAAAATGTTCCTTATTAAATTTCTGTCAACTAATTGCCCTTAGATTTGAGATGGAACTAATACGAACAAAGTTAAAGCGCCCCAAAAAGGTAAAATCAATTTCGGGAAATATTTCAAAATATTATTAAAATTGTTTTAATAATAAAATATCTTTTTATTATTGGTATGTTTTTTTTTAATAAAAAAGGATACAAATAAAGAAAAATATAAAATATATGTGTTAAGACCATAACAGAACTTTCTTATACCAACCACATTTTTACAGATATCTCTCCCTTCTCCCTTTCTAAACGACATTTCTTACTGGCGTTACTGGGTAAAAGAAAGTCACTCTCAGAGTTACGCTTATGCCAACACATTACTTTCATACACCCAGTTACTCCAGTATGAAATCATTTTAGGGGGGGGGGGGGGGGTGATAGAGAGAAAAACATGGTTGGTATAAGAAAGTCCTGTTATGCCTTTTCCAGAAGATTGTATAAATCTCTTTCCTTGGAGCGTAGCATATTTCGTCTTTATTATGGTCTTTAAATGTTCAGAAAGTTTTCAGTAAAAATTTTCTTATGCGGTGGCATTTTGGTAAGCAAGAAGAATACCTCTGGAGGCCACTTTACCAGTGAGCCAGGGCTGGATTCGAACCCACTAACTTCACCTCTGGAGGCCACTTTACCAGTGAGCCAGGGTTGGATTCGAACCCACTAACTTCACCTCTGGAGGCCACTTTACCAGTGAGCCAGAGCTGGATTTGAACTCACTAACTTCACCTCTGGAGGCCACTTTACCAGTGAGCCAGGGCTGGATTCGAACCCACTAACTTCACCTCTGGAGGCCATTTTACCAGTGAGCCAGAGCTGGATTTGAACTCACTAACTTCACCTCTGGAGGCCACTTTACCAGTGAGCCAGGGCTGGATTCGAACCCACTAACTTCACCTCTGGAGGCCACTTTACCAGTGAGCCAGGGCTGGATTCGAACCCACTAACTTCACCTCTGGAAGCCACTTTACCAGTGAGCCAGGGCTGGATTCGAGCCCACTAACTTCACCTCTGGAGGCCACTTTACCAGTGAGCCAGGGCTGGATTCGAACCCACTAACTTCACCTCTGGAGGCCATTTTACCAGTGAGCCAGAGCTGGATTTGAACTCACTAACTTTACGTCTGGAGGCCACTTTACCAGTGAGCCAGGGCTGGATTTGAACCCACTAACTTTACATCTGGAGGCCACTTTACCAGTGAGCCAGGGCTGGATTCGAACCCACTAACTTCACCTCTGGAAGCCACTTTACCAGTGAGCCAGGGCTGGATTCGAGCCCACTAACTTCACCTCTGGAGGCCAGTTTACCAGTGAGCCAGAGCTGGATTTGAACTCACTAACTTCACCTCTGGAGGCCACTTTACCAGTGAGCCAGGGCTGGATTCGAACCCACTAACTTCACCTCTGGAGGCCATTTTACCAGTGAGCCAGAGCTGGATTTGAACTCACTAACTTTACATCTGGAGGCCACTTTACCAGTGAGCCAGGGCTGGATTTGAACCCACTAACTTTACATCTGGAGGCCACTTTACCAGTGAGCCAGGGCTGGATTCGAACCCACTAACTTCACCTCTGGAGGCCACTTTACCATTGAGCCAGGGCTGGATTCGAACCCACTAACTTCACCTCTGGTGGCCATTTTACCAGTGAGCCAGGGCTGGATTCGAACCCACTAACTTCACCTTTGGAGGCCACTTTACCAGTGAGCCAGGGTTGGATTCGAACCCACTAACTTCACATCTGGAGGCCACTTTACCAGTGAGCCAGGGTTGGATTCGAACCCACTAACTTCACCTTTGGAGGCCACTTTACCAGTGAGCCAGGGTTGGATTCGAACCCACTAACTTCACATCTGGAGGCCACTTTACCAGTGAGCCAGGGTTGGATTCGAACCCACTAACCTCACCTCTGGAGGCCACTTTACCAGTGAGCCAGGGTTGGATTCGAACCCACTAACTTCACCTCTGGAGGACACTTTACCAGTGAGCCAGGGTTGGATTCGAACCCACTAACTGAATTAACACGATAATTCCCGAAACAATGAATACATCCACACAATATTTCAAATGTGTATCCACAACCCCATAAAGATGGCATCTATCGGATGTCCGTCAAATCAGCGAAAGGGAAGGGGGACGTGAATTTCAATACAAAAACCCTAACAACTGCCGATGTAATAAATTAATCGATACAAAATTGATTATGTAAGCCCAATAAGGACGACACATATTAATTTTCAGACAAATCGGTCAAAAGGAAGGGGGCAGGGATCATAGAAGGGGAGCTCAGTTCAAAAACCCTAATAAATTTTATGTGCAATGTAAATTGATGTGTATATAAATATATGTACCTATATAATATAAATTTTATATGAGAAGTCCCCACATAAGACACCTTGATTTTCAGTCATATCAGTAGATTAGTTTTAGATGGAGAACGAAAACTTAGTCTTTATTTCTGCTGAGGAAGAAAATTGTCGGTAAAAAAAATATTAAACCATTCAAAGAACCAGGCATCTAAAACTAGATTTTTCACTGACATCAGCATTTCATTATTATGTAACAAAAACTACGAACGCGCATGTTTATTCCTCACGGTTTATGGAAAAACTCACGTTTCTATGTGCGAAACATGGCGATAAAGCAGTTTGATATATTCAGATAAGGCAGTTCCTAAAAAAATTGTGTTTTTTTTTTAGTTAGTTCGTTTCTGAACAGCAATCATGTTACTTGCTTCGATATTATCACTGCTTTTGCTCACCTTGAGTTTGGTAAAAAAAAAATTATTATTAATATTATTGTTAATACAAATTGCTGATTGATTGTTTCTACATGTCTCTGCCCTCCTGGAGCCATTTGCATGAATATTTGTACTAAATTTTAGGGTCCGAACTGTATTTTTGTAGTTGGCGCACAATTTGTCTAGTACAAAACCATTCACACAGCTCTAAACCAAAGATAACCTGGACAGATAAGATAGTAATCTCCAAAGCTAATAGTATCAATCCTAGTCAGATAGGATATAATCACCAGAGCTAATAGCTCCAAACCTGGCCATATAGGATATAATCCCCAAAGCTAATAGCTCCAAATCTGGGCAGATCGGATATAATCCCCAAAGCTAAAAGCTCCAAATCTGGGCAGATCGGATATAATCCCCAAAGCTAACAACTCTAGAACTGACGAAAGGCAGTATATAATATGTAAATATGCCGTACTTGCTACATTATCATAGCAGTATCTCCTTATCATGCCCAGGTTATGCTAAATAGGAGCTGTTAGATTTGTGGATTATATTATCCTAAATACTCAATATTAAAAAAAGTGATTGACTATTAGTCGTTGCGAAATAATCCATTATACAATGTAAACTTTTTTTTTTTGCCATTTACAATGTAAGATGTACATTAAGAAATATTCCTTAACAAAAACAGTGACAGTCCGGATTAATATGTGCAAAAATCGCCAACTATTCATAGGTGCTGGAAAATGGGGACAGGATCTGCTTAAAAAAGAGAAAATGTACATCTATAGCTCAATGATTATTTTTGTTATCAAATATCATAAAAATAGATTTCCACGGGCTCTGAATGTTTATTAAGAGAATTTGTTTTAAACAATTTATTGTTTACTGATCCTTGAGTGAAAAGATAATAGAGCAATGAATCGATGTTTTGAGAATCCGACAGTTTGTTTATAATAATAAGACGATAGTTGTAACAAACAGAAGAAAAAAAATGTTCGGCAATGTATTTCCCCAGCTCGAATTATTTATAATAAATAGAGGTTTCTGCTTGCCTTGCCCTTTGCCTGATTTGGCTGGAAGTCAGTCACTTACTTTCGGATTTACGAAAAGTCCGTTCCAAGACATTCATTCCATCTAATGTTATTGGGGTTTTGAAGTTAAGCCCTCCTCTAAGCCCCCTCTTTTCTTTGACCGATTTGGCTGAAAAATAAATAGGTGTCGTTTTTATCGGGTTATAGGTTATTAATTCTATTGGGAGGTATCGTATATAGTAAAACATCGACCATCGTTGCCTGCTAGTAAATATAAAAATACAAATTTTTTTTTCAGGCTTGGGGTGCTGAAGTGGGCAACGATGAAGCGCTCAAAGTGCTGCTTCTAAGCGACAGAAAACTTCTAAATTGGACAAACGAGCTTCGGGAGGCAACCGGGGGCGAAAAAAACAATGCCTATCCTACCGAGCCGACGCCGGGATATATTGCAACACCTAGAGCCGGAACGGAAGACCAGGACTGCTCAAAGTGCGAGCCATCCCCGAAGAAATCAGAGAAAAAACATCACAAAGTACATCATCTACACCATCGACCACACCATAGGAATGAAGAAGACTGCAAAAAAATATCCAGTCATTGTCATAAAAGGGAGAAATCAACTGAAAAAATTCCTGAAGAAGATTTGAAAAAAATTATTTCAATATCGGAAGTCGAAAATGAGAAAGTTGAAAACAATGAATCCGAAAAAAAAATTAACAATGACACGGAAACCATTGGTCCCATGCCTACAAACAAAAATGAAAGGATTTCTGGGGTGAATAGTGAAGAAAATTCTAACAGAAGTATAGGCTCAACAGAAAAGAGTACACCAACTGCAGTTTCGATTGAAAACCAAGAGACGGAAACTAAGAAACTAAACTCTTCTTCTCTCAGCAACCAAAAAAGCAACAATACTGATGAAGACCTGTCCTTGGGAAGAAACACAGAAGAAACTCCTAGGTTGGTAACGTATCTTTTCGTACATTAGTAGTATTAGTCAATATTCATTCTCACTGGCCAGCATAGCCTATTTCATGAATAGTTAGTTATTATGACTCATGCCCGGGCTTTAACTATGAGGTCATATCGCCTACTACCAGAGCGCTCTATCATCACTCTGGTGGACATGAGCCCGACTCTTCTATGGGAGTCCTAAATTTTGCCTACCCTAAATTTTTATTCACCTAGGGTAGGGGTCTTTGACGAGTACCTGACATCGTACAGGCTCGGGACCATCGCTTAACGTCCCATCCGAAGGACGGCGTAAGTTTATTTTAAATTAAATACATGAATATCATAGAAAGACAATTATAGAGCGTAATATTTCCTACTCCAGAAATAATTTACTTTTAGTTTCTATGAGTTACCCATGGAAAAGTAAGTGCAAAAAAACTTGCTAGAACTGATACTTTCGTTGTGATAATTATGCTGGGATATATTCTGCACATCTATGCAAACATAGCATTGTTGGATTTTTTTCCCTTTGTAAAATGCAAGGGATAGAGGCGAATAATATGTAAAACATAGGTATTTTCATTTTTTTGAAAATATGTATTTTATATATGCTTTTCAGTATTTTCTACAACTTTTATTTAAACTATTATTTGATTAGATCATAATTATAAGCGGTATAATAAAGTGGTCTCAATTTTCTAAGTTCAAAAATGCGGACATAATGTGGAACTTTATAATAAATAAATGAAACAAACTTAATTTTTTGAAAAGAAATGTGTTCATAAACTATTTCGGCATTACACTATCGTCAGGTTTAGTTATAAACTTAGTATACATTTCTAGAATAGACAATTTTTCAAAAAAACTAAGTTTCTTTTATTAATTTGTCTCAATTTTCGTCAGATTGTAGCTAAAGTCTGATCAGATCTAAGTTAGAACATGTGACATCTTCACCTACATATTTCAAGTTTATCAAGTTTATTGCTACAATGAATCTGAGAGAATTTTGAAACTATGAACTTTGAAAATATGGATTAATATAAGGACTAACGTCCTTCTATTATATAAGAAATTCTATATCTATAAGAAAGTAAAAATGAAAATTATACAAGAAGTTCCCGTTTCTTTTGCCCATACTAAAATATCGCTCTCAGACAGAAAAAATAAATTAAAAAAATTTTTGCTATAAGAGGAATGATCAAGCTTTTACGACAAAAAATCATTATTTTCCTTACATAAAAAAAAAAAAAAAAATACTTCAGTGATTACATATTAATTAGTTACAACAAATAGGTTGACTGGCTTGGTTCAAGGTAGAGTTTTCAAACTTTTTTAGATCATTTAGTGGCCTTTTAACACATCATATGAAAGTATTTAAAAACAAGGAACTGAATAATATATTTTAAATTAGGTTGAATGTGGGTGAGGGTTTATTTAATAGCCCTGCCTTAACAGAACATTTACAAATAAATGAGTTTAAACATACATGACAATTTTCTGGGGTGTCACAGCCTAAAATACTCTCAGATAGCCTGAGGATTGTATAAATATGACAACCTAGCAAACTTAAATTTCACTTTTGATTTTTTTTGCTGAGGATGACCATAAGCCGAAACCGGTACACTTTATATACATATATATTTTTGTGGAATTAGACAATATAAAAGTTGAACAAGTTCTTCATTTTTATTTACTTTAATAGCTTTCCCTCTAAACTTTAAACTTTACCTAATTTGTCTGAAATTAATGGGCCCCATAAAATTTCTCTATAAGACTTCCCTTCCCTAGGTCCATTTGGCTGAAAATCAGTGGAAGTTTAACGGATTTCTGAATTCACGAATACATTTTCATGTCGATATATTCATTCTATCAGAAGATATCATGTCCAGAGACATATATATATATATATATATATGGACACACACACGCAGATACGTATGTTCATTTTATAATTTTCCGATCTCTGGCCCGATGAAGAGAAATTCTAAAAAAAACAAAACAGAATTTTCGATGTTACACCTACTATGTACATAGGTGGGGAAATAAAAATTATAATAGGGTCCCTCCGCCCCCAGAAAAAATACCTGTCAAAATTTAATGCCCTACAAATTTTTTCCTTTCCATTTGATTAGTTGAAATCGAGTAATCTTTTTTTAAAAAAAATGTTTATATTGACAGCTAAGAAGGATGTTCACATTTCTTTTGTAGCCCTGTAAAATAGACTCATTTCTTCTTTCATTTATTTAACTTTTGTTTTTTAGGATGGACAAAAAGAATATAACCGATTAATATTTACTCGAAGAATCAAATGAGATGATTAAATGCACATTGGTGAAGGGAGCATCCACAAGAAAAGTGCATATTGAAAATGCAACACATCATATAATATTGCAACAATCGCAGAACATCACGAAACACTGCACTTGCACCTCATCTTATAAATATATTGCAAACATTTATGTATTCAAATAAAATTCCAAAAATTGTAGTAAATTTTTTGCAATAATCTACTATAAACCTTGCCATATTTTCTCTGTGAGTTTTATGGTGTATCAACTTTTGTGCTTATTAGCGACGGGCAACATGGCTATATTTACAGGTTGCTAAAAAATAAATAATTGTGGAAACTGCCGTTGCCGTAGATACGATTTTAGAGATAGTAAACCGTTTTATTATACCTATTTTTTTAGTACCTTATTTCTAATTTTTTTTTATACTATCTACTAACCTGTACTTTTAGTACACTTTTCCCGATTAAGGTTTTTTAATAATACCTTTTTGTCTTTTATAGTGTCTATTTTCCCAATCTATCTTGAGATTTTATAAGATCATTTTTGTCTTTTATAGTGTCTATTTTCCCAATCTATCTTGAGATTTTATAAGGGCATTTTTGACTTTTATAGTGTCTATTTTCCCAATCTATCTTGAGATTTTATAAGATCATTTTTGTCTTTTATAGTGTCTATTTTCCCAATCTATCTTGAGATTTTATAAGATCATTTTTGTCTTTTATAGTGTCTATTTTCCCAATCTATCTTGAGATTTTATAAGATCATTTTTGTCTTTTATAGTGTCTATTTTCCCAATCTATCTTGAGATTTTATAAGATCATTTTTGTCTTTTATAGTGTCTATTTTCCCAATCTATCTTGAGATTTTATAAGATCATTTTTGACTTTTATAGTGTCTATTTTCCCAATCTATCTTGAGATTTTATAAGATCATTTTTGTCTTTTATAGTGTCTATTTTCCCAATCTATCTTGAGATTTTATAAGATCATTTTTGTCTTTTATAGTGTTTATTTTCCCAATCTATCTTGAGATTTTATAAGATCATTTTTGTCTTTTATAGTGTCTATTTTCCCAATCTATCTTGAGATTTTATAAGATCATTTTTGTCTTTTATAGTGTCTATTTTCCCAATCTATCTTGAGATTTTATAAGATCATTTTTGTCTTTTATAGTGTCTATTTTCCCAATCTATCTTGAGATTTTATAAGATCATTTTTGTCTTTTATAGTGTCTATTTTCCCAATCTATCTTGAGATTTTATAAGATCATTTTTGACTTTTATAGTGTCTATTTTCCCAATCTATCTTGAGATTTTATAAGATCATTTTTGTCTTTTATAGTGTCTATTTTCCCAATCTATCTTGAGATTTTATAAGATCATTTTTGTCTTTTATAGTGTTTATTTTCCCAATCTATCTTGAGATTTTATAAGATCATTTTTGTCTTTTATAGTGTCTATTTTCCCAATCTATCTTGAGATTTTATAAGATCATTTTTGTCTTTTATAGTGTCTATTTTCCCAATCTATCTTGAGATTTTATAAGATCATTTTTGTCTTTTATAGTGTCTATTTTCCCAATCTATCTTGAGATTTTATAAGATCATTTTTGTCTTTTATAGTGTCTATTTTCCCAATCTATCTTGAGATTTTATAAGATCATTTTTGTCTTTTATAGTGTCTATTTTCCCAATCTATCTTGAGATTTTATAAGATCATTTTTGTCTTTTATAATGTTTATTTTCCCAATCTATCTTGAGATTTTATAAGGGCCTTTTTGCCTATTGCTTTTTTGATAGTGCCCTTTTATAGGATTTTTCAGTGTCTCTTTGCTTGATTGCAATTTTTTTTTTTTTCGGTATCCTTTTGACCTGTACTTGGTTTTTTAGTACCTACCCTTTTCCCAATGACATTTTTAAAAAACCTTGAGCAAGCTTTCCTTCGGATGGAGGGTTTAAACGATGATCCCGAGCCTGTATGATGTTTACTCGTTAAATACCCTTATCCTTGGTAACTAAATCTAGGTGGACAATATTTACTACTTACACATTAGAGTCGGGTTCATGTAGAGTGACAAAAGAGCACTCTGGTAGTTGGCGATATGACCATAGTTGAAGCCCAGGCATGAATCACAAAAACAAACAAAATTACTTTTAATAATCTTTTTTTGCCCATGATTTTTATTTAATATATTTTATTTCATTTTCTTTTAACAGTGCCATTCCGCTATCTACTAATTGTATTGCTTTTTGCCTGTTATTTTATTTAATAGAGCAATTGTTGGTATTTTTGAGTTTGCCTACTATATATCTACCTCTATATCTACCTACCTTTAGTATAAGGAAGTATATACTGTGATCTTCGAAAATCCGAGGTCGAGTTTTTAACGGAATTTCACGTTTCGAGGTGCCCTGAACACAGTGATGTCTGTCTGTGTGTAACTGATTGGAACTTTGTGAACGCCTCAACTAGGAAACGATTGTAGCTTCGAATGAAAAGGTCACATGTGCTAAATTAGATATTGTTCGAAATGAGACGAAAATTGAGATAACTTTACTTCGTAGACTAAGCACATTTTAGAACATACCACTTAAATTGATGTCACCTAATCAAAAATCTCTTCAAATAAAAGTTGTAGAAATAACTAAAATGTACATTTTATAAGAAATATGATTTTTCGAAGAGCGCCCGGTTTACGAGATACAAGCCGAAAACCATCTTAAAATGACATCTCAAAACCCAGTTTTTTTAGACGTTTGCTTGATTTTCGAGAAAATTGTTAGTCTTATCGAAAAAGTGGTCCTTACAAAAAATGTTCCTTATTAAATTTCCAACCAAAAAAATGACTGGGACTTGAGATAGGACCAATACGAACAAAGTTATAGCGCTCCAAAAAATGTACAATAAATTTCTGAAGGGAAATAGTTCAAAGAAATGTTTAAAATTGTAACGCATTGAAAAGAAATTAAAAATATGTTTTTGATATTGGTAGTTTTTTATTAAAAGGATTTTTTAGGTTTCAATTACGAGGTTGTATCGCTACTACTAGAACGCAATGGCGGTTTGAAATGAAATCGAGAGGTATGAATGGGGGAGTGATCCATACAAATATGGGTGTTATTAGGAAGTCGTGTTATGGCTTTATTGCTATTTCAGAAATTTTTTTTGTGCCGTTTTCCATACCAATGATTTTATTACTTCCTGTCTACTAATTTTTTTTGTATTTTTCAAACTTTGCCGACTACCTAATTTACTAATCTAATGGCTTTTTTTATTTTTGAATTTCAAAAGTGCCTTTTTCCCTATGGCTTTTTTTATTTTTATAATTTTTTAAGCATAAAGATCTGGGGCTCTAGTGAAAATATTAGTTTCAGATTTGACAAATTGTGGAAAGAGAAGCGTTTTTGGAAATGTGACAAGAGTTGCGAACCTAAACAGAGGATGACCGTGAAAGTGAGCAGAATGCCGAGACAGCAGATCCTCCTACCTTGGGTACAGTCAATATTTACATTCCACGAACTGCAGGTAGGACAGGCACTATATAAGAGCTGGTTTTGGAGTTAGTCCTAGAGTACTGTAGTGAGTAGTCATGAAAGTGTACCAGGTCTTGTTGGTGGTAGGCTGGCTCGCATTGGCCAAGGTAAGCTTTCCATTATTAAAAAAGTCATCGGTCAATGTACTTCCCCAACATGAATTCATCAACTATGTTTTCGCTCCTTCTTATAGAGTTCTGGATCCATATATAAAATTTCGTTTCGATGCATGCGTTCAGTCGGGAGTTATCGTGTCAACGATAGTGGTATCGAACTATCATATCGATAGTATTATCGATTAATCGGTTGGATTTGACCATCGAATATTATCAATAGTTATATTTAATATTATAATTTGAAATTGTGATTTAAAATTAGCGGTCTTACACTTTCCAATTTCTCACCTATATTCTCTATATTTTATGATAAGTTTACTGAATTTTTACACTTCTTTGACTATTTTTTCCTGGGATGACAAAAACATTACATGCACTATACTTGTAAATTCTTTGTGAATAAGGTAGGCACCTAATTTATTCATTTTCCATCTTACCACAAGCAGATACTTGGGCCACAAAATAAAACAGCATATATGATGCTAAATTTTATTAAAATAAAGATATTTTTAATATAACCTTTTTTTCAGTCTAGATTTTTGGTTTACGTACTTGTTCATTTTACATACATACATGAACTGGTAACTGAAGTATACATTAAAAAAAAATTGTTTTTCTCAATAAAAACATTTTTTTTAAATTAAAACATATTAACTATTTAATAAAAATATAATAACTAGTAGGTTAAAGGAACTGATAATACTGATCAGGACGAAACCTCTTTCCTTGGTTACTGACAGAATAGACAACAGTCCGGAAATCGAACTCTTTTCCCGACAGCGGCGATTGCGTTTCTTGTTCGAAATTCATGTTCCAGAATTGCGAAGAACTATCGATACTAAACTGTGATAATTACTTATTATTTTATCACGTCATCTTAGTCATCACTTTTGCTTATTGTTATTGTTTATACAGATTGTAAAATAAATAAAAGTAAAAAAATAAAATAAAAAAACTGTGATTGTGTGTGATTCACCGACGACGTTTTTTTTGTAGTTTTTTGGTTATTACATGTTGCTGCTTAACTAAGAGGTCATATCGCCTACTATCAGAGCCCTCTTTCGTCACTCTGGTGGACATGAGCCCGACTCTACTATGGAAATCTTAAATTTTGCCTACCCTAAATTTTTATTCACCTAGGATAGGGTCTTTAACGAGTACCTGACATCGTACAGGCTCGAGACCATCGCTTAACGTCCCATCCGAAGGACGGCGTGCTTAAGTTTATTATACCTCCCAGATCAAATAAACTAAGGTCCTCGGTCGGGTTTCGAACCCACAATCTTGAGTTCAGAAGGCAAGCACACATACCACTGAGCTACCGGCGCCCTCAGACGGTCTCTTAAGAAGACAAAAAACTACATTGCTAGGATGTCAAGTATGGCAGTGACATGAGCACATGTAAATATTGTTCGATTGAGTTGAAATGTTGCTTGGATTTATTGGAGATTTAAAATGACAGACAAAGACAATGACAGTATTTTGTGTAATAAGACAATTATAAAAGATAAAACAACGGGATTTAGCAGAATTTTTCAGCTTGATGAAAACAATTGATTTTTGATTAGAAAGCGGAACTGTATAATTGTTTCCTAACTATCAATGAGTTCCTAAATGTTTATCCAATTCATTATTTAACACCGTCCTTATTGTCTAATGACAGAGTGGTCAATGGTGCCTTCATTGATAAAGTCAAAGTTGTCATTGCATGCAGAAGCTGACGTAACCCCTAGGGGCATATTTCGACTTCTAAAGGACATAGACGGGGCAGTGCGGACTAGAGCGTGCGGGGTTTGGTTGCACCATGGTTGCAGGTTCGAATCCACCGCTACACCATTATAGAGACATGGCTAATATGCATCGTAGATAAGGCCAAAAAAAAAAAAAAATACGTAGAAGATCAGGGTTGGGCAAACTTTTTAGGTGCGAGCTGATAATAAAAAAATTCAAACGCGAAGCAGGCCAAACTAAACATTTTTGACAGAATACAAAAAATTATGATTATTGTCATTAATAAGTTTAACGATAGCATCAAGCACATATTTCATATACATATGTATATAAAATAATATAATAATAAACGGTAGTATGTCCAAAAAAAAAAATGGGTTCAAAACCGGAACGATTTTTAAAAATCGCCTCATTTCCCCTCTTTCTGGTGGTCCAAGATTTCGTGTTAACAAACTTGATCTTCCTTTTTACAAGAACGATTTTTGTGAAACACAAAACAACAAAATCGGAGTAATCGGAAGGTCTAACATAAATTGACAGATAATATTTATATATTATGTTTATCACATACACGATTTGAGAAGTGACTAGGGAGCATGTTGGTGAAAATATAGTTATATTTTCCGAAGGTCTTATCATCAGGGTAACTGCATGAGGTGAAATCCGCTAAAATTAGTGTTTTCTACTAATATTAGCTTTTAGTTGTTGTTATTCATTAGCGAATGCTAATTATTGTTTTACTCTGAATAATCTAAATTTTTAAAGTAAATGTCTTATGTGTTTTAGTGTTGGCAAATGGGAGAAGGGATTTACAACACTCACTCTTTGGGAAAGCCACAGACCCAACTGCAGCGCGTATTGAGACAAGCGCAAGCACAACGCGTACTGCGACAGGCGCAATTGGACGATTTTCATCAACAGCAATTTGAAGACGATTCAGGATATTACCTACCCTACCAGCAGTACGAGACTGCATCTGGTTACCAACAAGGCGCCGTCGGGGATGTCAAATCAGACCAGAACACCTATCAGCAAGAAAGGAATCCGCAGACTGTATACGAAACTGGATACGTTGAGAAGAATACACAACCTGGGGCTTATCCAATCGTAGACAGAAATGCGCCTGTATATCAAAGCGTAGATAAAGCACAGTCTGGGGTTTACCAAACTGAGAAGAATACGCCTGTATATCAAAACATAGACAAAAATGCGCAGACTGTTTACCAAAACACAGATTATCAAACTGGAAAAAGCGCGCAGCCAAGCGGCTATCAAGCAGAACAAGACGTAGAGACTTATTATCAGGAAGCGCCTAGGAATAGAAATTTGCAGCCACAGAGGGAACTTTCAACGCATCGTTTCCATGTAAAACATCATACATAAATTCTAATATTTTATCCAGAAATAGAGCTTAAAAGAAATATTTTCGGATAGATCAGGTTTTATTGGTGATAACCTCAAAAAGTGATCGGCAGTAGTTAAGGCCTTTAAAAAATGGTGTCTTTTATTGGTTAATATTAAGTCCCTAGCCACCGGCTGACAACTTTTTTTGGTTGCCCTTGACCATTAGTAAACACCGCTTGTTAATAATTAAGTTTAAGGGAGGCGTCCTAGTTCCATGCTTCAGTTGAGTCAGGAATGCAATATGTCTCTTTGCCATTGGACTGAGTCTGGAGAGAGACTTGACTCAGGCTGACTATTCTAGTCGAGTCCAGTCAGGCGTCAGGTACATAAAGAATCACAGAAGCTGACTCCAGTCAATTCCGGTTCCCTTTCTACCTTACAACATTTTTAAAATTTTTAATGTACTATATATTTAATTTTATTCGGCACCTAATCATTTGAGTTACCTATTTTAAATTAATATTATTTATTTGTAAATTTATTATTTTTTAATTATTTCGTGCCCATGGTTGACATTACTTTCATTATAATATATCTAGGTATTTATTTCTATAATTTATTTATTTTTCTCCTCAATGTATATTTTTAAATTTAATTTATAGTTTCCATTTGTGTATCTTTTTTCATTAAATTTATTCTTATAATTACTTTAACAATTATATTCTTGATACCCCCATAATAACTGTTCTTTTGATAGGTATGCAGTAAGACGAAATCCTTATAAGTCGGTGTATGACGTAAATTCACAATCAATACATCAATACTTTCTATGAATATTTAATCCACGTACTTATTTTACAATTATGTAAGGCAACTTATGTGAAGGTTATCAATATCTATAAACTATCAACCTTTACAAATATAAGTTTTGTTTAAGATATCTATAACTAGGTGTATCAGCGGAAAAAGTGGGGCGGGGGAGAGGAGTGGAGCGATGAAGGGTTCTACTTTATATGCCTAGATCCAAAGTGGTGTGTTTGTGTGTATGTTACTGTTAATTTGATAAATCTGCTATTATGTATAATCACCGGTTATTTTATATAATAACCAAAAAACTGGTTAATATGGCAAATTGAAAAAAAAAATTATTACTTTATCTGGTTATTTTGTAAAATATCCAACGTGAACAGCTAAAGTGATTAATTTAGTTGAATTTACTAAGTTAACTGGTTATTTTGTATAATAGCCAAACTAGTGTGGCTATTATAGATAATTGTTGCTATTATAAATAAATAAGACAAATATTAGGTAGGTACTTATTTATTTGAACAAGGCAAACTGTCGTGACATTTTGAATTGCAAATCACTAAACTTTTTTTGCACTTGCATTTTGACGATGTACATTTTCCTTAGCAGTTACATCTTTTAAACCCTTGACCACCTGCGATTGACAAGTTCCTAACACACTCGCGAATTGACACAACCACATTGGGAACTTCCTCTTTAGTTAGAAAAACCTCTTTACAAATGTTAAACTGATTCCTTGAATATTTTTGTGCCAGCTTTCCAGCTTTGGTGCCAATCTCGTACAAGTCACGCTCATCATCCACTTGCAAAATGACTCCCAGTACGTTTCTGGAGTCACCCTTTCCTCGGTAAAATAAATTGTAATAAATTTATATGTTTCCTAGAAAAGAAACAAAGCAATTTTTCCAAATAATCTACATTCACGTTTGTTCTCCCAGAATTAAAGAAAATTTCATTCCAGAATACTGAATTTAGCATACTAGCCACAGGTTTTCAGCTATTATGCATAATAGCCAGTTAATATGATTAATTTGTGACAAAAGTAAAAAATTTATCATATTTACAAGGTGAGTTTTATATTATGTATAATAACTGGTTAATATGATAAATATTAAGAAACTGTGAATAATTTGTCATATTAACCAAGAACGGTAGTTATTTTGTAAAAGAACCAGTTATTATGTATAATAACTAAATTTATCAAATTAACAGTAACATGTATATGAACAGATAAGGGCGGTTGTTGCTCATTAGGCCCTCTGACAGAACCCTATTGTTGTTGGTTATGATCCAACCAAAAGAAGTCACCTAAAAAAAATCAAAGGGACAAAGTAGCAACTATCGTCCTTTCCCACACAAAATGTATATTTAGGGAGAGCGCTTTCGTTGTTATACCATCAGACCCTTAAAAAGCACATACAATATACATCAACGGTGTAATCAATTTATATATTAATATTATGTTTATTGTACCATTAAGTTCTAGATTAGACAACAATCAAAAAAGTTCCATAATCGTAAATTACATTTCCTGACTACATAGATTTTTTGTTTTTAATTCTGAAAAAATGCATCAAGAATCGATTCAAGAAGTGTGGAAAGTCATTAATATTGTTGTAAAACATTTTTTTAAGTGGTCACATGGCAAAAAATAGTAGAAAAAACAGTTTAGTCATTTTGTAGATAGCTTCTCCTGATGATAATGACTAACGTCTTGTACATTGAGCTACCTTCAATAGGTGAAATTTCATATGCAGCATCCTTGTAAACCTGAATGAACCTCAGGCTATGTGGCTTCCCAAATATTGGAACGGGGAGAGGGAGGCTCAAAATATAAAATTTTGCTATTTAACGGTTGATCGGATTTTAATGAAATTTCACAAATAGCATTCTTATAGGGTCGGTTCGAACGTAGGGGGGCGTTCAAGTATTACGTAACGCAATTTATGAAGATTTTTGACCCTCTCTCCCCCCCATGTAACGCGCCGTAACGTTTTTCTGTACCCCCCTCCCCCTCCCTAAACGTTACGTAACACCCAAGTGACCATTTTTACCTAAAAGTCACAATTATGTTGCGTAAAGTACCGGAAAGTCGCTAAAATACCTTTGTTATTGTTTTAATCGCGTTTGCTGTAATAATAAATAAAACAAGAGATTTCTAACTCGCAATACATGCGTATGTTGTTTATTTTATTTATTCATATTGTTACTTAATAAACAATCACACATAATGTAATAAACATTTGCTTAAGTTTAAAATATGTTAAAATGGCTCAAATGTGTCCTAATAAACTTTTACTACTAATCTTACATTTAATTACGCCGTTTTCCTGACTTGGCCCTGTCCTTACATACATTTTTGGCTTCATCCACCATTGTTCTTCTCCTGCATTCTCCTATTTTAGCTTTTTTTTACAGATAAACTCTTAAAATAAAATAACATATTTATTTTAACATTTGGCAATGCAATTAGAAACGGAAACCTAACTGAAATAAAACATTTTAGTCACAATAAAATGGTATTCTTCGTTGCCAACTTGGGAGATTTTAATTCCCTAGTTTCCCCCCTCTCGCCCCTGTAACGCATCGTAACGTTTTACAAGACCCCCCCTCCACCCCCAAATTGCGTTACGTAATACTTGAACCCCCCCTAGACCATATACCACCCTCAAACTTTGAACGGAGAGGAGTTGTGGGGGGGGGGGGGGGGCAGGTGAACATAAAATAGCTCTTTAACTGTTGACTTATCGAGTTTTGAATTGAATATTGAAACGAAACAAAAGAAAATCATCAAGACGTAAGCCGTGAGGCATCAGAAATTTCAATTTATGCTGGGGAGGGGCAGTCACAAAGCACCAGACTAATAACTACTTATAAGCTGATAGTAAGTTTACATTTACGGCGATTCAAAACGAAAGGAAATGTGAAAAGAATGAAAAAATGCATCAATAGAAAAGCTTATGGAACATTGAAAGGGTTTCATTGTTGGCACATCTTCACATTGTTCATTGTTCAGGAAGAAGGTCCCGAGGCCACTTCCTTTTATAGTATCAATGACAATGGTTGGAGGGGGCGTATGCGAAGGCGGACATATGCATACAAAGGTGATATATTCGGAAGTCAACAAGCAGTGAGTGACACCTAAAATTCCATAAAATTTCTTTCATATTTCTTTATGATATATTTTTTTGCATTAACAGTTTTAGGAAATTGGAGCACATTTATGTAACAGATTCTGACAGGTATTCACAATATATTTATTTTGTCTCCTATAATAATAATAATAACAGCCTTTTTGTTTGCTTCCTTAGGTTCACAATAATAATAGTAATAAATATACTTCTATACAAATTGGAAACTAGGCCCATCTTTGGGCATAGGCCTCTCCCATTTTTTCCATACACACCCCTGTCCCAGGCCGACCTGTGCCCCCTCTCCTATACGTACGATTAAACCAAAAAATAACAAGAAAAATTTGAGGTCTGTCTGTGAACAGGAAAACTCGACAAAGCGAATGTAACAACAATTTTAGTAGTATGGGGAAAGTTAAGTAATTGTTTTTTTTTTATTTGTAAGCTAAGTTTTCACTCTCCCTCGAAAATCAATTGGTTTCTTATTCAGGGATTTCAATCCTGATACAAAATTTCGTGTCGATGCATTCATTACATTGGCAGTATATAGGCCTTTTTGAGTTGAATTAAATAAAATATATAACAGGATTTTCTTTTATACCAACCACTTGTTTAAAGATCACTCCCTCCCCCCATAAATTCATTTCCTGTTGGTATTACTGTGTATAAGAAAGTCACTCTCAGAATTACGCAGTAAAATAAAAGAAAGAAAACAGCTGATGGCAACACATTACTATCATATACTCAGTAATACCAGTAACGTATGAAACACAAGACAGAGAGGAGCGGAGGGAGGGGGGGGGGGGGGGGGGGAGACTGATCTGTGAAATAGTGGTAGGTATAAAAAAGTCTCATTTCGATCCGTATAATCGACCTTTAAGTAGGTGCCGGTAGAGGAGCTTCTATCGATTTGCCGACATCGCCTCTACTAGATGTAAAATATATTGTGACCGCAAGGAGGGACGTGAAGGTCTCCCGAGGTAGTAAAGAAAAAATTATCCAATGAACCCTTTTTTCATGATTTGGGGCGAAAAATATTCGACACTTCTTTGAGGGTTTATTAGGGTGCCGCACAATGATTAGAGAAATCTAAGAAGCACAAATATTTTATTTATTTATGTTTCATTTGTTTTCCCCAGCTATAGTATGGGGGAAGTTATGTAATCGGCAGAAATTTGATGTTGAGTTGTCACCGGAATTTCATTTTTCAATCAATTTCAATCATCGGCAGTGTCTTTTCCTTGTGGTTTTTGAAAAAACGACCAATTTGAGTGCAGACATCTTGTCCATATCAATATGATTTCAAGCAGTCAGTATCTATTAGTCAACAACACATCTAATCTGAGGGCGCCAGTAGCTCAGGAGTAGCATGCTTATATACTGAGCTCAAGATCGCGAGTTCGAAACCCGGCATAGGCTCTTAGAGGTGAACCTTGCCGTACTGCGGAGTG
Organism: Aradus depressus; assembly: GCA_963662175.1. Lineage (NCBI taxonomy): Eukaryota > Metazoa > Arthropoda > Insecta > Hemiptera > Aradidae > Aradus > Aradus depressus. Next base: position 41,700,729 of record OY759218.1, on the reverse strand, counting down.
GATGTTAAGAGATGGTCCCGATCCAGTACGCTGTCAGGTACTCGTTAAAGACCCTTATCTTACATGCATAAATCTGGGTCGGCAACATTTAGGACTCCCACATCGTCGGGCTCAAGTCCACCAGAACAACGAAAGAGCTCTCTAGAGTAGCCGATATGACCTCGTTAAAGACCGGGCATGTATCGACACTTTGTTTTCAAGCGATAATGTCGATCGTCGTCCGATGATTGATTTCAGTCGTCCAAATCGTCTTTTGAGGTCTGTGCGTTTCAGTCTGATATGAGTTGTCCAAGTTAAACGTCTGTCTAAATGAAGTCCTAGATATCGGACAGTGTCGGATGCAGGAATGGGCTGGTTGTTAATGTAAACTGGTGGACAAGTGTTGTGTCTGAGGGTAAATGTGGTTTGCAGAGATTTGTCTCTATTAATTTTTATTCTCCATTTGTTGGCCCAATCTGTTAGCTGGTGTAAAAGTTCCTGTAAGTGTGAGCTTGCTTGTGTTGGGTCTGAGTGTGTTGAGAGAATGGCTGTGTCGTCTGCATACGTAGCGAGTAGTGTGTTGTCGTGTTGTGGAATGTGTGATGTGTAGAGAGAGAAGAGTAGGGGACTGAGGGAACTTCCTTGGGGGACTCCAGCTTTGATCTCCGAAAAATGCGATGAAGAAGATCCCTCAGACACCTTAAAGTTTCTGTTCTCTAGGAATGACTTAAGTATTAAATAATATGTGTGAGGAAGGTGAGTTTTAAGTGTGTAGAGCAGGCCTGGGTGCCAGACACGATCAAACGCTTTTTCAATGTCCAGAAATACGCCTGTGCAAAACTCTTTTCTTTCAAAGCTGGTGGCGATGTAATCGACCAAATGATGGCACTGCTACATTTATAACCGCAATGATTTTTTTTTTTCTGCATCAATACCATCCTCCCGTTTCTCCCGATTATATAAATAAATCAATTATTACTTCATATTCTTTATAAATAGAAAAAATTCGCATCACTGACAATATTTTTCAACAGCACGAATTAATTAGTTAATTTTTCGCTCTCCCTTCAAAAAGAATATACCGTTTGGGCTAAAAATCAATAGTTGACCTACATAGGGGCTGAATTCTCTTACTGAAGTTATTAGTGTTTATGAGTCGAGCCTCCCTATTCTGGGGTTTTATATTGTAATATAAAATTTGATGTCGATACGTCGGGAGTTATTGGTGTTAATGAGTTGAGCGCCCTCTGACTTTTTCCTCAACAAAGCTCTGAAAGAGGGCCTTCTTAAAGGACCAGGGCCCTCGAAACTATAGATCCGCCACTGACCATCTTTGAAATGCACCCACCTTTCGTCTGGTATGTTATGAAGTCTCGTCCCCGAGTCAGGTGTATAAGAATGTTAAGAGCCTCCGAAGACCTTGGGAAGTCCACTCCCAGATTCCTGAGATTCCAGGCACCAGCTCCCCCTCCAGGCACCAGCTCCCCCTCCAGGCCTCCTCTTCTCTCCTTACTTGCCCGCCTCTCCCCTACCTATCCTCCGTCAATAGTCGGTCCATAATCCACAGTTGTACAACTCATCAGTGTTGCCAACCTTCCAAAATGGTCATCACCCAAAAGAATATGCAAATCTGAGACGAGTCTAAAAGTGAGAACATAATCCTCCAGCCCCAAGTCTTCCAGTCTTCCATGCCCAATAGGTGTGACATCTAAAAAAACATCGTCGGTGCATCACCGACAATGTACTTCCCCACCACGAATCAGTCAATTACGTTCTCACTCTCCTTCTCAAACCAACTGACCGTTTTGATTAAAAATCAATAGACTTCCTATAGATATGACGTCTGAACTTTCATTCTAAATTTCGTGTTGTTGCATTCATTACATCGGCAGTTATCAGAATTTTTGAGTTGAGCCCCCTTCTCTTCGCCGATTTCGCGGAAAATTGATAGATGTCGTCCTTATGAGATTTTGAATTTACATATAAAATTTTGTGTCGATGTATGCATTAAATCGAGAGTTATTAAGAGTTTTTTGGTCAAGCCCCTTCCCTAATCCCCCCCTTCTATTTGACGGCTTTGGCTGAAAATTGTTAGGTGTCATCTTCATGGAATTCTAGATACACATATAAAATTTGGTGTCGATACATTCATTATCATTTATCGTGTTCACAAACACACACATAGTCAGGACTTTTTTTTTTATTTTTGACATGAGAGGTCGGCAGAGATGAAATTCCAGTGAAAATTCAACGTCGAATTTCTGCCAATTATAGACTTCCTGAAGCTGAAAAAATAAAAGTCGTCAGTGAATCACCGGCAATGTACTTCCCTGCGCATATTAAATTTTGTGAAATCAATTCACATTTCACAATATGGTGGAATGTCAATAGGTACCTTACTCTGAGACTTATGAATCTAACTAAATTTTGTGTTGGTGGCCTAAATTTTGAGCAGGACTCCGAAATGTTTAAGAATATAGGTTAAGCTACGCCTCAGTTATACAGGCTTGAAACACCAGATCTAAGTTTTAAGTAGTTATTTATTTCTTCAGTTAGCTTATTCCTCAAGGGCATTAAAATTGTTCATTTTCATTTGACATGATCCTTTTTATCGCCGGCCTGGAATTATCAGTACCTTGAATGCCGATATCGAATAAAATTAGAGCTACAAGCTCCTCAATATATTAAACATTAATTAATTATAATACATTAATATAATTTAAGCACAGAGGGCGCCGGTAGCTCAGTGGTGTGCGTGCTTGCCTCCTGAGCTCCAGAACGTGGGTTCGAAACCCAACCGAGGACCTTAGTTTATTTTATCTGGAAGGTAAAAAAAAATTAAGCATCCCGTCCTTCGGATGGGACGTTAAGCGGTGGTCCCGAGTCCGTACGATATCAGGTACTCGTTAAAGAACTCCCTACCCTAAGTGAATAAAAATTTAGAGTAAGCAAAGTTTAGGACATCCGTAGTAGAGTCAGGCTCATGTCCAGAGAGACGAAAGAGCGCTCTGGTAGTAGGCGATATGACCTTGTAGTTAAAGCCGGGGCGTGAGTAATACCAACTAACTATTCTAATATCTACCAAATAATGTATTGACACGAAATTTCATATGAAAATTCAAAACCCTAATAACTATTTACCGATATAATGAATATATCGACACTAAATTTAGTAAGAAGCCAGTATTTAAATTGAATATTGTGTTTTAGTTCAAATGGTCGATTGGAAAAAAACGAAAACTTATTTGATTAATGCGTACTGGGGAAGCACAAAGCCGGTGATCAAAATCCCATCCTCCCATTTTCCCCCATCCATTGTTCCGATTTTTCTAGTTAAAGAACGTTAGTTATTATGACTCATGCCTGGGCTTTAACTACGAGTTCATATCGCCTACTACCAGAGCGGGGAGTCCTAAATTTTGCCTACCCTAAATTTTTATTCACCGAGGGCAGTGGGTCTTTTAACGAGTACCTGACATCGTACAGGCTCGGGACCATCCCTTAACGTCCCATCCGAAGGACGGCGTGCTTAAGTTTATTTTACCTCCCAGATAATGCATACCACTGAGCTACCGGCACCCTCAGTTAAAAAACGTGATCTTCCTTTTAATAAGAACGATTTTGTTGCAAGGTTTGAAACGTTGAGGAGTTTTCGGGTGAACGAACACATATATTCTGAACGCCATATCTATCTTTAATGAACTTAGACTTGAGAGGCAAATCAGTGCAAGTAAATAAAGACGTTTGATCAAGATATGTTTTCAAGGTCGTAATGAGACTAATTACCTCCCTAAAGAGAATAACCTCAAAATGTGTTTATAACAAAAATAATGAGAAAGGAGAGGATCTGAGAGAGTATCTGAACATTTCTATATTCTGCCGAATTGCCCGATTTGTCCAAGAAAAAAAAAAAACAGATGAATGTGAAGAAAAGGTTTGGACCATGAGTCAGCCTTGAAAAGAGAAAGTCAGCTGTTAGGTGGCAATAGTTCGCCAACACCAACACACTTCTGAAGGAGACAACGTAAACATGACACTTATAGGAGAGACCACGAGTTAAAAGTGGTTAGTGGTGGGGGAGAGAGAACTGGTGGGGGAAGATAGAGTGGTGGGGGAAGGAGACTGGTGCAGGAAAAAGAAAGTAGTGGGGGAGAAGGGAACATTTTTTTTTTTTTTTTTTGGAATCCAGGGGGTCAGGAAAAAATAAAATTCTGGCAAAAACTCAACATAGAATTTCAAACAGATTACATAACTTCCCCTATACTAAGTATAGCTGGAAAAGTCAAATGAAACATAAATAAATAAAATATCTCTGCTTCAACAAATACAATTTCTTCGATATATATTCATTCTAACCGAAGTTAACCAGAAATAACAGATTTTTTTTTTTTCATGTTTGTAAGTCGGATAATATGAATTCCGGTGAAAATTCAACATCGATTTTCCGACATATTATACAATTTCCCTATACTAAGTATAGCTGGAAAAGTCAAATGAAACATAAATAAATAAAATATCTCTGCTTCAACAAATACAATTTCTTCGATATATATTCATTCTAACCGAAGTTAACCAGAAATAACAGATTTTTTTTTTTTCATGTTTGTAAGTCGGATAATATGAATTCCGGTGAAAATTCAACATCGATTTTCCGACATATTATACAATTTCCCTATACTAAGTATAGCTGGAAAAGTCAAATGAAACATAAATAAATAAAATATCTCTGCTTCAACAAATACAATTTCTTCGATATATATTCATTCTAACCGAAGTTAACCAGAAATAACAGATTTTTAGCACACAAAAATTCCAATATATTGACGTAATGAATGTGACGACACGAAACTTTATATGAAGAATCAGATGTGAGATGAAAAGAGTTTTTAGACAGGAATAATTCGAGCATAGGAAGAACACTTCCGGTGGTACACTAACATTTTTATTTTTATTTTTATTTGTGTGTTTTCACTACGTCTGAAGAAAAAAAATAAAACGAAGGCTAAACATTCATTGGTTTGGTCTATTATGAAATGACTAGATGTTCAATGGGTTCGTTTTAAAAAGAGAAAAATTGAGGTGTTGCCATTGCCGATTGGTGTCACGGTACAAAATGGCAGCGGGACACGCCAATTCCAGCCTGCGTCATTTTAAAAAAAAAATACATTTTTCTACTACCTCAGCTATACGAAATAAAGGGGAAATTATGCAATCGGTTAGACATTCGGTGTTGAGTTTTTCCGAAACTCTGATTCCAAAAATGAAAAAAAAAAAGTTGTCGGTGAATCACCGGCAATGTACTTCAGCAGAACGAATTAATCAATTAACTTTTCTCACCCCCTCCAAAACCAGTCAATCGTTTGCTATAATATTCAACAGACTTACATCGGGGCTCCTAAATCCTCATACTAAATTTTGTGTCGATAAGTTTGTTACATCGGTAGTTATTAAGGTATTTGAATTGAGCCCCCTCCCCTAAACCCCCTCTTCCCTTCAGCCGATATCGCTGACATTTGACAGGTTATGTCCTCATTTGGTTTTGACTTTATTTATTTATATATTTACAACGGCATAATAACATTTGCCATTAGCAATTGTGATAAATAGAGCAGTGTCAGGTGCGTGGCTGTACTGCTGAGGTACGTGACCGAAGAGGAGTCCAGGCTAGTCCTGGAGCAGGTCCCTCTGCCATATCCGCTTGAGGCGTCGTGGTGGATTTGTGGGGAGAATGTTTGTAGATAATTCTTGTATAAGTGGATTGGCGTGATGATGGAGTTTGTCGTGAAAATTTTGATATCGTGTCTTGATAACAGAAGGTACAAATGGGATATTGAGGTCATTATGTAATGTGAGGTTGGAAACGTAAAATGGTGCATTGGCAATGTGGCGTAGTATGATGGATTGTATTGACTGAAGGCGTTGTATGTTTGATTTTTTGGCTGATCCCCATATCTCGATGCCGTAAGTCCAGATGGGTTTTAGTATAGTGTTGTAAATGTGAAGTTTGTTTTCAAGCGATAATGTCGATCGTCGTCCAATGATGGATTTCAGTCGTCCAAATCGTCTTTTGAGGTCTGTGCGTTTCAGTCTGATATGAGTTGTCCAAGTTAAACGTCTGTCTAAATGAAGTCCTAGATATCGTACAGTGTCGGAGGCAGGAATGGGCTGGTTGTTAATGTAAACTGGTGGACAAGTGTTGTGTCTGAGGGTAAATGTGGTTTGCAGAGATTTGTCTCCATCAATTTTTATTCTCCATTTGTTGGCCCAATCTGTTAGCTGGTGTAAATGTTCCTGTAAGTGTGAGCTTGCTTGTGTTGGGTCTGAGTGTGTTGAGAGAATGGCTGTGTCGTCTGCGTACGTAGCGAGTAGTGTGTTTTCGTGTTGTGGAATGTGTGATGTGTAGAGAGAGAAGAGTAGGGGACTGAGGGAACTTCCTTGGGGGACTCCAGCTTTGACCTCCAAAAAATGCGATGAAAAAGATCCCTCAGACACCCTAAAGTTTCTGTTTTTGACTTTAAATGTGAAATTTCATGCTGATATATTCATTACAACGGCAGTTATTGGGGTTTTTGAGTTGAGCCCCCTCTGATCCCCCCTCCCCTTTGGCCGATTTAGCTGAAAATCGATAGGTGTTGGTCCTTATAGAGTTTTGGTGCCACAAGTAAAATTTCTTGTTGATATATTCATTACATCGGCAGTTATTTGGGTTTTTGAGTTGAGCCCCCTCTGATCCCCCCTCCCCTTTGGCCGATTTAGCTGAAAATCGATAGGTGTTGGTCCTTATAGAGTTTTGGTGCCACAAGTAAAATTTCTTGTTGATATATTCATTACATCGGCAGTTATTTGGGTTTTTGAGTTGAGCCCCCTCTGATCCCCCCTCCCCTTTGGCCGATTTAGCTGAAAATCGATAGGTGTTGGTCCTTATAGAGTTTTGGTGCCACAAATAAAATTTCTTGTTGATATATTCATTACATCGGCAGTTATTCGGGTTTTTGAGTTGAGCCCCCTCTGATCCCTCCTCCCCTTTGGCCGATTTAGCTGAAAATCGATAGGTGTTGGTCCTTATAGAGTTTTGGTGCCACAAGTAAAATTTCTTGTTGATATATTCATTACATCGGCAGTTATTTGGGTTTTTGAGTTGAGCCCCCTCTGATCCCCCCTCCCCTTTGGCCGATTTAGCTGAAAATCGATAGGTGTTGGTCCTTATAGAGTTTTGGTGCCACATATAAAATTTCTTGTTCATACTTTCATTCTATCAGCAGTTCTTATGATAAGTCTCCCCCCTAATCCCCCCTTCCTTTTGGTCGATTTGGCTGAAAAAGAATATGTGTCGTAAATAAAGGGTTCTGGATTCACATATAAAATTTCGTATCGATACATTCATTCTATCGGGAGATCGTGTTCACAGACACACATTTTTTTCATATTTGGAATCTAGAGGTCGGAAAACATGGAATTCCTTGAAAATTCCGCATCGAATTTTCGACCGATCACATAACTTCCCTTATACTTTGTATAACTGGGGAAATAAAAATTGTCACGCTATAGACTTACATGGGGGCTCCTAAATCCTCATACTAAATTGTGTGTCGATAAATTCATAACATTGGCAGTTACTAGGGTTTTTGAACTGAGCCCCTTTCCTTCAGCCGATATCGCTGAAAAACAGGTTATGTTCTCATTAGGTTTTAACTTTAAATATAAAATTTCATATCGATACATCCATTACATCTGCAGTTATTGGGGTTTTTGAGTTGAGTTCCTCCTCTGATCCCTCTTTCCCTTCCTCTGATTCCGCTGAAAATTAGTAGGTGTCATCCTTACTAGGTTTTGAATTCATATATGAATTTTTTTTTTTTGATACATTCATTACAACGTCAGTTATTAAAGGTTTTATGTTAAGCCTCCCTCCTAATCCTCCATTTCCTTTGATCGTTTTGGCTGAAAAACATTAGGAATCGTCTTTTGAAGGCGTTCTTCCTACAGCTGGGGAAGTGAAAGTCCTTTCTGTATTTTTTTGATAATGATATATATATATATATGTATCGACGCGAAATTCCATATGTAAATTCAAAACCCCGTAAGGACGACACTTAATAACTTATATATAACGATGGGAGGGGGGCTCGAAAACCCGAATAACGGTCCATGTAGTGAATATATGGACATGAAAGTTTATATTTAGATTCAAAACGCCATAATTATTAATACTTAATACTTTCTTGTCACCTACTTCCTCAGTAAACTATGTACCTATGTATCTTTATTTTATGTATTTTTATATTTTTTTATTTTATTTTATTTTTGATTTATTTCATATATGTGATACGAGCAATGCCCGAAATCGTGCAATGTCCGACATTGTACAGATTCACCTGTGGAATGTCGACGTTGCACACCCAGACTGTACAATGTCCGAAATAAAGATATATTTCGGACTTTGCACAGCTTTACTCGTACAATGCCCCCAAGCCAATCTGTGCAAAGTACTTATAATGGATTTAATTTTTAAACAAAAATCTATTTATTAGTGCAACTGGACGAGTTGTGGCATTTTGAATTACATTTCAGTTCTTGCTTCAAACATTGACATTCTTTGTCAATACATTTTTTGGTGCAGTTGCACCTTACAAATCCTTGTCCTCCAAACTTTTGACTGTTTGCTACTGGCTGTCCGTAGTGTACAGGTTTCATTTGGTATTTCTTCAATATTAATAAAGGCCGTCTTTGAAGGAGCTACCTAGCTATGTTAAAGCTAGAACCTGTACTACTTCAAATATAGGAACGACGGGAGGGGCAGATATATCGTCCCGCCGGCGGAACGCCGGCAAATACGCCCCCAAATTTTGTAATATTTCGATTTATGTTTGTTCTAGGAATTTATGTACCCAGATGAATGATTATCGCTGTTAGACAGCTTACAACAATGGAAATTGAGGTGTGGTCGAGCTAATTAATAAGTAACTTCGAAGTATATATCTTTATTTCGGACATTGTACAGTCTGGGTGTGCAACGTCGACATTCCACAGGTGAATCTGTACAATGTCGGATATTGCACGATTTCGGGCATTGTTAGTAACATATGCATATACATTTGTATTTTAATCAGCACATACTATTTAAAAAAATATATATATATTTTATTATTAGGATTTCAATTTAAGACGAAATTTTAATTTTAATGTTTTGCATATTTTAAGACTTAACTATACATGAGGGATAGGAAAAACCCCATGGGCTGAAGGAAGGATATCGTTTGGATTGTAAACTGGTTGAACTTCCATTTAGTATTTGTTGAGTCGTGGCTGAAGATGGTAGCATAACCGAAAGTACTCTCATATATTTTATATATCTTGTAAAATAGACAATATATTTTTTAAAACATTCGGTTTTCTTTATATATCTATTAATTAATTTTCCGCGATCGGAGGAAGGGGTCTGGAATCAAAAACCCCAATACTGCCAATATATCGACACAAGATTTAGTATGAGGATTCAGAAGTCCCTATGTAAGTCAACTATTGATTTTTAGCACATAGGGTTAATTGGTTTTGAAGGGAGAGCAAAAACTTACTTAATTTATTCGTACTGGGGAAGTACATAGTAAGTGATTCACCGACAAACTTTGTTTTTTTTTGGGGGGGGGGGGGGGGGGACCCAATATGATTTTAAAACAAGAATATGTGGCTTATAATTACAAAGGATTCGAGGAGTTAGTAACTGTGGTTCATACCCGGACTACTACCAGAGCGCTCTTTCGTCGCTCTGGTAGACATGAGCCCTACTACTGTGGGAGTCTTTAATTTTGCCTACTTACGTTTATTCACCTAGGGGTCTTTAATGAGTACCTGACATCGACTATCGTTTAACGTCCCGTCTGAAGGACGGCGTGCTCAAGGTTTTTTCACCTTTTAGATAAAAAAGGTAAGGGCCTCAACCGGGTTTCGAACCCGCGATATTGAGCTCAATAGGTTAATACGGTAGCTCTGAGCTAACGGCGCACTCAGGATTCGAGGAGGTGGATGGACCAACTAAGTAGTAAGACGCAATTACTCCCGGACACCGTTGTTTACAATTTTCAATTAATATGGAAATGTTAATCGATAGATATGAACCAGTGTTTTTTTTTTTTATATAATTATATTTCACATCTTTGCTTATGTATATTTTTATAACTGTTTATAAAGGAACTGTATTTAAATACATATGTTATTAGAGGGCGCCGGTAGCTCAGTGGTATGCGTGCTTGACTTCTGAGCTCAAGGTCGTGGGTTCGTAGCCCGACCGAGGCCCTTAGTTTATTTTATCTGGGAGGTAAAATAAACTTAAGCACGCCGTCCTTCGGATGGGACGTTAAGCGATGGTCCCGAGCCTGTACGATGTCAGGTACTCGTTAAAGACCCCTACCCTAGATGAATAAAAAAATTTAGGGTAGGCAAAATTTAGGACTCCCACAGTAGAGTCGGGCTCATGTCCACCAGAGTGACGAAAGAGCACTCTGGTAGTAGGCGATATGACCTCGTAGTTAAAGCCCGGGCATGAGTCATAAAACCTAACCTAACCTAACCCTACATATTTTATTAGTATACCTATTTATAATTTAATGTTTATACATTTTTGTACATAATTAATGAATTTAAATGTTCTTAGATATAATAATAGTATTCATGAAAACTGACATTATTGCAGAGATATTGTGAAATAATTCAAATGAACTTGAAAGAAATAAAACTTGTTTATTTATGATATTGTCTAATTTCACCAACTATATTTACATGGGAGTACTTTCGGTATTTCTACCATCCTCAGCCAAAAGCATATATTTGGCTGAGGATGGTAGAAATACCGAAAGTACTCCCATGTAAATATAGTTGGTGAAATTAGACAATATCATAAATAAACAAGTTTTATTTCTTTCAAGTTCATAATAGTATTCGTTTATTTAATTATTACTTTGTAGTAAATTATCATGATTATATAATAATAATAATAATCTTCATTGACGGGACTGAAAACAATATACAATTTGCTAAGTAGGTATATTTATTTTAATAAATTTACAAAGGGAAAAATAAAATAAAACTGCATACAGAAATAAGTATCTGCATTATCTCTGAGGAATAATAACAATAATTAAGCTCGTATGTACAACAAGAAATAATTATAATATATGAAATAGAACAAGAATCAAAAGCTTTAATTTAAATAACATAGTATATGTATTTATAAATTTAGTACAATAAGAAAAAAATAAGAGAAAAAATATATAGGTACATATATGTATATTTAAAAATCATTTATGTAAGAGGAGGGTAATAAATAATTATAAACTATAAAGTTTTGTAAATAACGAAATATTGCAAATTGACATAAGAGATCAATAAGAAATAATAATGATGAGAAAAATTAATTGTATTATAAATATGGTGAAATTCTAAAAGGGAGATAATATTCATATAAGTAATAACTGAAAAATCAATGCTGTAAATAATAAAAACAAAGAAACTATGTTAATTTAGACTAAGAGAAAAATATAAAAATAATTTTGGAACTAACTATATGAATAGAGACATTAAACAGCCAAATGAATAATAATAATCGTAAAAATAATATAAATACAAAATATAGATAAACTTTTTAATATATATATAAAGAAGAAAAAAAATAAACAAATGTATGAAGATCAAAGAAACAGGACAAAGTAAATAAAAAAATTAAAGTAAAAATGTAAACTAAATAAGTCAAGGATTGTAGTATTTGGAGTAGAACTCATACAATGAGAATACTAATATTGAAACCATCGTTGTTTAGGGAATTTGCAATTCCCATCATTCGTTGGACAGAAGCTTGAAAGGAATAGTTAGTTATATGCCAGTCTCTGGTTCCTTTGATTTCTTTTAAGAAATTTGTTAGGCGTCCTAATATGATAAATTATCAGTGCGGTTCATAGTTAATAGAAGAAAAATGTTCTTTTTGATTTTTTTACACTTTTCTTCATAATTTCGAAGTCCATGCCCAAATTTGTATTTTCGGACTTCGAATATTTTAAAAATAAAATCAAAAAACTTCCAACACGTTATTACATGTGTATCTTCGAATCCTCGTTCCAAAAAATATATTATTTTTTAAGAAAATGAAATTGTATTTACTAATCGAAAAATAATGTATTTAATTAAAATAAACATATTGCACTGAATTTTGCACAAAGAATCAGCAGATAGCAGATATTTTTACGAGAACTAAACTTAATAAATATGGAATATAAACGATACAATTTTATAAGTTTTACGAGAAGCTTGAGAATTACTAACAAATTAAAGTATTTAACATTTTCGCAGATATATTGTGAATGAAGAGATTAATAAAAATATTGTCTATTTCACAAGATATATAAAATACATATATGGGAGTACTTTCGGTATTGCTACCACTTAACAAACACTGTATTTGTTAAGTCGTGGCTGAACATGGTAGCAATACCGAAGGTACTCCCATATATTTAATATATCTTTAAATAGACAATATTTTTTAAAAAACATCCATTTTTCTTTATATTTTTAAAATAAAGTGTAGAGAAAAAAAAAAACTAAATAGGTAATTAAATCCATTTCATTAGTTGCGTTAGCAGAAACTTGTTTCGCGGTGTTCACCACAATAAATTCTTGATGACCTTTATTTGAAAAAGAAGTGTGTTTCTTTTCACAACTATTGTTGACCTCTTTTTTTTTTTTCTTGGTAAAGAGAATCAACAGCAAAAACGTTTGACCTTGTGCATTTCGGTCAGTGGTCTGTAACCGGTATTCAAATCCAGTTTCCCCCCTCCCTCTTTTTATAAATTGTGAACATCTTCAGAAATACATATATACATATATATATATTTTTTTTTTTTCACTTCAAATATAGTGCTCTTTCTCCTACATTTTTTGGTCTCTTGAGGGAGTTGTTGGCTAAAAACAAGGAGAGGAAATGGAAGACATAGGAAGCGGACGGAGACAGGACCCAGCCAAGCAAGCTACCCCAGCCAGGTGCGGGGACAGGAGGAGGCATGGACGGCCCACACATCTTCGGCTGCTCCTTAGAACAGGGGTTTCCAAACGTTTTGTTTGGTGTACCAGCTAATTAAATGGTCTAAAAGGCAAGTGTTACCAACTAGTACCCTCACATGCACAAAAACATTACACGAACATTAGAACGAAAAACACCCAATCTAAGGGGGAAGGCAGCGAAAACATGCCTCAAACGATAACGTTGGGGCACCGGGCGACACCCCAGCCTTCTGCGTGTATGCGGCTCTGCTTATAGCGAGAATTTACTCCCTTTTTACTCGTGGGAACAAAATGGATAACATTTTACTTAACAAAAAGCAAACCCCACGGTAGGGGTTCAACAGAGTATCTGCCGGAAAACTCTCCTTCTTCTGGGAGTCTCTGTCTGCAACATCAAGGTCTACCCAAGCGGGTTCAGTGCACCTACAAGGTACCTGCTCCGCCCGCGTCCGCGGGTCATGGGGCTAAGGGCATCTCTGGAGAGAGGGGTTTCGCGGCCTACACCGGATGACATTTGTCCGCCTGGGAAGGAGAGAACCGGAGAAGAGGGAGAAGGACCAGTAGAAGGGGAAATGGTTCAATCTATTAAGAGTTATAAATATTATTAGTAGGGGAAAGTGCTGTACCTTGGACCCATGCGATTTTAGCGCTGCCTAATGGTTTTTCTGCTTTCCTAATGTGGATTACTCATTGTATTTCCCATCCTGCTCCTGAACTGTGGAGGTAATAGCCAACTGTTTTGTTTAGTGTCTCAGTGAAATCGTTTTTTTGTTAAAGCTACCCAAACAGTAAGTAATTTTTTGTTTTTATTTATGTCCTCCAGGAGATATAAAACTGAATTAGTATTAAACTGTTATAATTACTGAAAGTGTTACTATTAAGCCTAATAATGGCTAGTGAAGAAATAAGCTAAGCAAGCTTTTAAAATGGTGGTACAAACAAATGTGTTCAAGGACCCCATGTTGTACCTTGGTCCGTGCACAATGTTGTACCTCGGTCCTAGGGCCAAGGTACAACTTGTCAGGACGAAGGTCTATCAAATTTAACCAAAATGGTTTTTATCTTTTTTTTAAAACCTAAAAACAACTTCCTGGTACATTAATTGTTATTAATAAATAAATTATTTTAGTTCTTATTATTAGGTAGAAAAAAAGGAAATTCTCGTATTCTCACCGACAGAATCAGAAAAGAACAGGATCGAGGAAGAAAAATTAGTGAAAGCGAAAAAACAAAAATGTCAAAAAAGCAGAGTTTTGCTCGAAGAAAAAGATGATACGAAACAAAAATCACACAAAAAAGAAAGTAAGAAAGAAGCCTGTCTATGAAGTATCGAGTTCTGAAACTGAAGAGGATTGTCAATTGGAAGAGTCGGATCTATGTTCATTTGAATTTTCAGAGGAAGAAGACCCTACCTCACAATTACTTGAAATCGGGAGTTATTGGCTGGTTAAAATTTTAGGGGAAAAAATAGTGAAATACTTCGTTGCAGAAATGACCGAGATGAGTGATGAATCTTTAAAAGTAAGATATTTAAAACATGTTCCTGCGCGCAATATTTTTTTCACGTGGACCTCACCGAATATGATTTGGAAAAAAAAGACTGCGTTTAAGCTTCCCCATCCAAGTAACTTAACTGGATCTTCCAGACAACGCCAAAAATTAATTATCGGAGTTGACTTAAGTAGTTATCGTGTGGAATGAACATTTTTTTGGAAAACCATTTGTTGATATTATTTTCAAGTGAAAAATAAAATCTGAAAATAAAATAAAAAAGTTCTTTATTTATTCTTCTTGCTCCGAAGATAAAAAATTGCTCAAAAACAGAGAATTCCGAGGTAGAACCAGGCATGGACACCCTAGGGCCAAGGTACAACACCATGCTGTACCTTGGTCCCAAAAAACTTTTATCATTCAATCACAAAAAAAATATTGTAGACTTTAAAATAAATTTTGTTAAAAAATTGCATTTGATACATGAGATACGAAAGAATTAAAATTCACCTTCAGCATTACCGGCTGAAACAAAATGACTAAACTAAAAATCAAAATGTCAAATTAGGTCCGAGGTACAGCACCTTCCCCTACTCCAAATATATCTCCACCGCGTTTGTTGCCCTAGGAAAATATTGATATTGTACAAATTCAAGAATGTTTATAAAGGAGGAATTAGAGGACTGGGAGGACTTGGTGCGTTCACAATCTGTGGTAACGTCCAGCATCCTCCTAGAACTTGCATTGTAGCAAGAAGGCACAAACAGCTTATGCCACCTCGGGAATTCTGTTCCAGAGACCTAGTGGCGGCAAAGCTGACCTGTACCTAGGAGGGAGTCACAAAAGATCTAGTTATAGCCTCCGTCTACCTTCCGTACTAACTACCTGAGGCCTCAGATGAGGAGAGGAACCTTGTGCCTCTTCCAGTTGTTAATGACAATATTAATTATTTTTTGTAATCCGGCTAAAAGTATGTTATTTTCTATTTAGTTTGGCCCGCATAATGTTTGAATTCTCTTTCTGCCTCTAAAAAATGTTGCCCCATACCTGGTGTAGTTGCTACTTCTACTATCTTGACATACCTAAGAGCATAGTCTTTTTTTTAGTAGTCAGGGCCAACCACAAACTTGAGGTCGGAGGACCTTTTTTCTTTTTGTTAGCAACCACTAAAAAAGCTCATAATGGAAGGTTTTAACCACAGCCGACCACTTTCTGTCAGTCAAGTCCAGTTGGTATGATGCTGTCGCTACATTCTGAAACGTACCTTTAGGCATGCCGCAGGGACCCTTGGTTCGACTGTTGTCCAAAAAGTCGAGATCGTACTTTCGGGCTGGAGGAAAGGTGAGAGCCACGTGACACAACACGTCCCCGGCCAAAAGGCACAACACCACAACTATCACCATCCTGTAAAATTTCACATTGATAGATTAGAATTAATTGAAAAATAAAAATTAAATACAAGTATTTGGTGAATCGTAGACAATGTACTTCCCCAGAAGAAATGTACCTTATTTAGGCACATCTTGATGCTCATATAAAATCGTGTCGATATATTGATTGCACCAGGATGTAAATCAATAGAGTGATCCTTATGGGATTTTTGAATTTACATATAAAATTTCGCGATGATGTTTGTCTGTACGTCTGACTGTGTTGTGATAATTATTTTAATTACCACATTTCCTGTAGAAATTTGATCTCATTTCTTTATTTAAATTTTGATTTCTACAGTAGTTTTTCGAAAATGGCCCTAAAAAAATATTATCAATAATTTATGACGTGCAATTTTTAAGAAAGTACACGTGTACAACAAAAAAATTTCATTTAACAAACTTTACACTTGGATTTACAAAGAGATACCAATTTTTAAATAATTTTAAATAATATTAAATTCTAATCCAAAGGTTTTTCAAATGATATTACTGGGCCAACAGGGAAGATGAATAGAATAGAATTTTAAAAGGACAAATAATTGGGTTATTTGCTTTATTTACACATTATAATTAAAAAACTAAACATTTAACAAAACAAAGCAAAAGAAAAAACCAAAAGAACAAAATCATTAAACTAAATACTTAAAAACTATTCTTTTTGTTTGGGCATATTGAAAAATATATATATGATTAAATGTACCTTCTTTTCAAGTTTCTCCCACATAATTTAGACCTCGACTATTTTTTTACATCTCAACTTCACCCTTAGTCAACTTTCATATAATTGTTCAACTTCACAAAATAAAAATAAAACATCTCAATTTCAAGTCCACTGTTCAAGAGCTATGTAGCTCACGACTCATCTCTATTTAATCTCACAGCTGTTCTTTTGATTTCTTTTATTTGATGTCCCTTTTGTTTTTTTCAAGACCTTCATATATATAATATATAGGTTTAGGTTTTATGACTCATGCCCGGGCTTGACGCCTACTACCAGAGCGCTCTTTCATCACTCTGGTGGACATGAGCCCGACTCTACTGTGGGAGTCCTAAATTTTGCCTACCCTAAATTTTTATTCATCTAGGGTAGGGGTCTTTAACGAGTACCTGACATCGTACAGGCTCGGGACCATCGCTTAACGTCCCATCCGAAGGACGGCGTGCTTAAGTTTATTTTACCTCCCAGATAAAATAAACTAAGGGCCTCGGTCGGGCTACGAACCCACAACCTTGAGCTCAGAAGTCAAGCACGCATACCACTGAGCTACCGGCGCCCTCTATATAATATATATATTATCTATATGATAAAAATGACTGGCTAATTTTGCTAAGCGCAAAACTCGAAAACGGCTGGACCAATTCGGCAATTTTTTTTTTTTAAATATTCGTTTAGTCCGAGGAAGGTTTTTATGAAGAGAGTTCCTAGCCGTCAACCGGGGGGAGGGGGAAGGGGGGTAGGGGGGGGGGCGGGGGGCGCCTAAGCATAAAAATTGCTCTAGCGCATTAACGGATGGACGGATTATCATGAAATTTCACATGTAGTATTCTTAAAAGCTAAGTTGAAAAATAGGATATATGGCGTCCATAAATTTTGAACGGAAGGGGGGGTTGTGGGGGGCCTTAGTATAAAGATACCGGTAACTCATTAACTAATAGTCGGATTGTCATGGAATTTCACATGTAGTATTCTAAAAAGCCAAATTGAAAAGGGTGTGTGAAATCTTAACATGTAAACGAGGGGGGGGGGGGGGGGGGGAAGGCCTACATACTACGAGTAGCTGTGGTGCGCAGCATTTCTAAGAACGTAATAGCCGTTGAGCCCAGCGGTTTTAAGCACACACTAGCTGTGTTGCCCAGCTGTCCCGAGGACTTACTAGCTTTGGTCACGAGCGTTCTGGCGTATACGTACTGGCTAGGATGTTTAGCGATGCTAAGTATTTACTAGCTGTGGTTTCCGCCGTTGAAAGGCGCATACTAGCTGGGGTGTCTGCCGGTGAAGGACTACAAGCCTTATTCCATTGAATAATTTAAAATAATAACATCATGAATGTACTGTCAAAGAATTGAATAGGATTCGAATGAGAGATATTAGGAGAAAAGTCAAAGTTCCCCGGGCAACGCCGGGTATTACTGCTAGTATTATAATAAAAAAATTACTTTTTATATTCATAAAAAAGAATGTTCCGTAGTTTACATCACAGTGTATGTGATCGGAACTTTCTGAGCGCCCTAACTCAGAAACGATTGTAGCAATGAACTTGGAATTTGAGATGAAGATGTCTAAGTGATGACTTACATCTGATTTTGGTCGAAATCATACAAAAATTAAGACCACTGAGACCAAAGTACATTTTACAAGATACCGCTTATATTCATGACAAATGAAAATCTCTAGAAATAAAAGTTCTAGAGAAAAATGAAAGGCATATTTTACAGGAAATACGATTTTTCGAAGGCTGGGGTGTGATGATACATGCAAAAAATCGTCTTAAAATGACATCTGGAAACACATTTTTTTAGACGTTTGCTTGACATAAGAAAAACTGTTAGTCATATCAAAAATTATTTCTGAATATGTAGGTAGTTCTATAATAAAAGATTTAAGAATCATCTAAAAAGAGTTTATACCCAGATACTAATACTATTCAGGTATACAGAGAATTTAGATAATAAAAACAAGAGAGAAGATGTGTTTCTTAAGCTTCTCTGGGATGTTCAAATGTTGATTTTTTCCGGCATTTCTTCCAGAGGTGTCTTCTTTTTTCTTTTTCGGGACACTTACAAATCTCTTCTTCTGCTGGTCACTATGAACCGTTCCTGAAGGGACTTGCAAGTGTCCCGAAATATTGTCAAAAAAGAAAAAAAGAAGACACCTCTGGAAGAAATGACGGAAAAAATCAAAAAGAGAGAAGATGTTTAGAGTTTACATTGTAATAATTAGCGATAAGATTCGTAAAATGTAAAATAAAAAAATTACAAGTGTAAAAAATAAAAAAATAGCTATTATTTCTTATTTTCTAAGTATTTTCTACTACTATTTTCTAAAAATAAGTTTTACTAAAATGTCA
This sequence comes from Aradus depressus, assembly GCA_963662175.1. Lineage (NCBI taxonomy): Eukaryota > Metazoa > Arthropoda > Insecta > Hemiptera > Aradidae > Aradus > Aradus depressus. Next base: position 41,681,711 of record OY759218.1, on the reverse strand, counting down.
ATCCCACCCCCCACTGACTACCTGGATCCGCTACTGTTTTAGTGTGATCACACCAAAATATCGTCCTTAATTAAAGGTTAGATTAGGTTTTATGACTCATGCCCTGGCTTTAACTACGAGGTCATATCGCCTACTACCAGAGTGCTCTTTCGTCACTCTGGTGGACATGAGCCCGACTCTACTGTGGGAGTCCTAAATTTTGCCTACCCTAAATGTTCATTCATCTAGGGTAGGGGTCTTTAACGAGTACCTGACATCGTACAGGCTCGGGACCATCGCTTAACGTCCCATCTGAAGGACGGCGTGCTTAAGTTTATTTTACCTCCCAGATAAAATAAACTAAGGGCCTCGGTCGGGTTACGAACCCACGTACTTGAGCTCAGAAGTCAAGCACGCATACCACTGAGCAACCGGCGCCCTCTCCTTAATTAAATATTTAGAATTAAAAATATAGATAGTATCCTACTGTATTCAATTCAATTCAATTCTTTATTAGCCTTTAGGAAATACATCTTTTAGGCTCAGGGTTCGGCCTGATATATACATTATTCAGTTTAAAAAAAAAAAGTACAAATAAATGAAAATATAAAATAATAATCTATATTAATAAAGCTGAAACGGGGTTTGTTTGTTTGTTTGTATGTTTGTTCCAGCATCACGCCCAAACGGCTGGACGGATCTTCATGAAACTTCACATGTAGCATTCTTTTGAGCCCGATTGAATAATAGGCTATGTGGCGTCCCAAAATTTTTAACGGTAGGGGGGGTTGTAATGGGGGCCTGAGTATATAAATAGTCCTACCTCATTAACGGTTGGTCGGATTGTCACGAAATTTCACATGTAGTATTCTTAAAGGCCAAATTGAAAAATATTGTGTGTGGCGTCCCAAAATTTTAAATGGGAGGGGGGGTTGTGGGCGTAGGCCTAAATATAAAGATAGTGATAGATCTTTAACGGATGATCAGATTGTCATGAAATTTCACATGTAGTATTCTTAAAGGCCAAATTGAAAAATATTGTGTGTGGCGTCCCAAAATTTTAAATGGGAGGGGGGTTGAGGGGGGGGGGGGGGGCTAAGTATAAATATAGAGCTAGCTCATTAACGGTTGATCGTATTGTCACGAAATTTCCCATGTAGTATTCCTGAAGGCCAAATAGAAAAATAAGGTGTGTGGCGTCCCAAAGTTTTGAACGGGTGGGGGGTTTGGGGGGGGGGGGGGGTAAATATAAATATAGAGCTAGCTCATTAACGGTTGATCGTATTGTCACGAAGTTTCACATGTAGTAAAAAAAAAAGGTGTGTGGCGTCCCAAAGTTTTGAACGGGAGGGGGGTTTGTGGGGGGGCCTAAGTATAAATATAGAGCTAGCTCATTAACGGGTGGTCGCATTGTTACGAAGTTTCACATGTAGTAAAAAAAAAAGGTGTGTGGCGACCCAAAGTTTTGAACGGGAGGGGGGGTTGTGGGGGGGGCCTAAGTATAAATATAGAGCTAGCTCATTAACGGGTGGTCGCATTGTCACGAAGTTTCACATGTAGTAAAAAAAAAAGGTGTGTGGCGTCCCAAAGTTTTGAACGCGAGGGAGGGTTGTGGGGGTGGGGGGGGGGGGGGGGGCTAAGTATAAATATAGTGGTAGCTCATTAACGGTTGGTCGTATTGTCATGGAATTTCACATGTAGTATTCTTAAAAGCCAAATAGAAATATAGGGTGTATAAGTCACAAAATTTTGAACGGGAGGATGGATTGATGGGGGCCTAAGTATAAGTATAGTGATAAGTCATTAACGGATGATCGGATTGTCACGAAATTTCACATGTAGTATTCATAAAGGCCAAATAGAAAAATAGGGTGTTTGACATCAAACAATTGTGAACGGGAGGGGGGTTATGGGGGTAGGCTTAAATTTGAAGATAGTGATAGGTCATTAACGGATGATTGGATTGTCATGGAATTTCACATGTAGTATTCCTGAAGGCCAAATAGAAAAATACACTATGTGACATCTTAAAAATTTGGATGGGGGGGGGGGGGGGGGGGGGGGGCTAAGCATAAAAATAATGCTGAATGATTAAAGGGCAATCGGATTGTCATGAATTTCACATGTAGTAGTAGTAACTGTGTATTCGCTGTGGGGTTCACTGTTGCAAGACATTTACTAGCTGTGGTGCCCAGAATTCCTAATATCGTAATAGCTGTGGGGTCCGCTGTTGCAAGACATTTACTAGCTGTGATGCCCAATGTTCCTAACTATGTAGTATCTATGGGGTCCGCTGTTACAAAACACTTACTAGCTGTGTTGCCCAGCGTTCCGAACTTCGTACTAGCTGTGGGGTCCGCTGTTGCAAGGCACATACTAGATGTGGTGCCCAGGGTTCCTAACTTCGTACTAGCTGTGGTGTCCGCTGTTGCAAAATAATACAGCTATGTTGGTAGATAGGCAGCATCCAGAAACAAAGATGGTCAACCAAAGAAAGATTCAGATGTATCGGGAAAGTCCCATCCGAAGGACGACGTGCTCAAAGTTATTTTTATCTTCCCGATTAAAACATCTGACCTAAGTGACTTGGCTAGATTTCTAAATGGCGATCCTGAGCTCGGTAAACTCCATTCTTCAAATTTCTCGCTTTTAAACGGTTTTTAGTTTTAATATTTGTTAAAACTGATGAACAACCGAATTATCTGAATCCTACACAAAAATCGAAATAAAAATGTTTTTCGAAAAAGTCGGGCGAAATCCCATTCATCAAATTTCTTGCTTTTTAACAGTTTTTAGATTTAATATTTGTTAAAACTGATATACAGATTCAGATATATCGGGGAAGTCCCATCCGAAAGACGACGTGCTCAAATTTATTTTTAACCTAAGTGAAATTTCAGCTACCCAGGTTTAGATACATAACATACGACTCATTATCCAGTACCTGACATACAAAAAGGCCCTCGATCATAGCATAAAGCCCAATCCGAAGGACGACGTGCTCAAATTTATTTTTATCTTCCCGATTAAAATATCTGAGCTAAGTGACTTGGCTAGATTTCTAAATGGCGATCCTGAGCTCGGTAGACTCCATATGTATGGTAAAATAATTTACCGTTTGGTTCCAACTAAAATTATCAAGGAAGAAATGTGGAATATAAGTGGGCTTTGGAGATGGTAGTAGGAAGTTGGCAGGAGTGTTGGGTGATGTCACGTACCCTATGTTGAGCGGAACGTTTAAGTCTATATTAATAAAGCTGAAACGGGGTTTGTGTGTTTGTATGTTTGTTCCAGCATCACGCCCATACGGCTGGACGGATTTTTATGAAACTTCACATGTAGCATTCTTTTGAGCCCGATTGAATAATAGGCTATGTCGCGTCCCAAAATTTTGATCGGGAAGGGGGGTAGTAAGGGGGGCCTAAGTATATAAATAGTGCTAACTCATTAACTAATGGTCGAATTGTCATGAAATTTCACATGTAGTATTTTTAAAAGCCAAAAAGGAAAAAAAGGTGTGTGGCGTCCCAAAGTTTTGAACGGGAGGGGGGTTGTGGGGTAGGCGTAAATTTGAAGATAGTGATAGATCATTTACGGATGATCGGATTGTCATGGAATTTCTTATGTAGTATTCTTGATGGCCAAATAGAAAAATACACTATGTGACATCTTCAAAAATTTAACAGGGGGGGGGGCAAAGCACCAGGCAGCCGCATCTTAAGGGGGCCCGGGAGCGCCAGTCTGTCCCGTAAGGGACCAAAGGCTGTCGCCCCCGGACACCCACAGCAACAGTAAATAAAACTATACTATATATATATATGTACTTCCTCCTTCCCCGACGATAAGCGGGCCGGGTGATTTACCGGAGCACCCGAAAAAAAAAAAAAAAAAAAAAAAAAGTAAAAAGATAGAGCTAACTCATTAATAATGGGCGAATCGTCATGAAATTTCACATGTAGTATTTTTAAAAGCCAAATAGGAAAAAAAGGTGTGTGGCGTCCCAAAGTTTTGAACGGGAGGGGGGGTTGTGGGGGTAGGCCTAAGTATAAATATAGAGCTAACTCTTTAACGGTTGGTCGGATTGTCACGAAATTTCCCATGGAGTATTCCTGAAGGCCAAATAGAAAAATAAGGTGTGTGGCGTCCCAAAGTTTTGAACGGGAGGGGGGGTTGTGGGGGTAGGCCTAAGTATAAATATAGAGCTAACTCTTTAACGGTTGGTCGGATTGTCACGAAATTTCCCATGGAGTATTCCTGAAGGCCAAATAGAAAAATAAGGTGTGTGGCGTCCCAAAGTTTTGAACGGGAGGGGGGGTTGTGGGGGGGCCTAAGTAAAAATATAGAGCTAACTCATTAATAATGGGCGAATCGTCATGAAATTTCACATGTAGTATTTTTAAAAGCCAAATAGGAAAATAAGGTGTGTGGCGTCCCAAAGTTTTGAACGGGAGGGGGGGTTGTGGGGGGGCCTAAGTATAAATATAGAGCTAACTCTTTAACGGTTGGTCGGATTGTCACGAAATTTCCTATGGAGTATTCCTGAAGGCCAAATAGAAAAATAAGGTGTGTGGCGTCCCAAAGTTTTGAACGGGAGGGGGGGTTGTGGGGGGGCCTAAGTAAAAATATAGAGCTAACTCATTAATAATGGGCGAATCGTCATGAAATTTCACATGTAGTATTTTTAAAAGCCAAATAGGAAAATAAGGTGTGTGGCGTCCCAAAGTTTTGAACGGGAGGGGGGGTTGTGGGGGGGCCTAAGTATAAATATAGAGCTAACTCTTTAACGGTTGGTCGGATGGTCACGACATTTCACATGGAGTATTCCTGAAGACCAAATAGAAAAATAGGCGGTGTGACGGCTCAAAATGTTTTACGGGAGGGGGGGGTAGTGGGGGGGCCTAAGTATAAATATAGAGCTAACTCATTAACTAATGGGCGAATCGTCATGAAATTTCACGTGTAGTATTTTTAAAAGCCAAATAGGAAAAAAAGGTGTGTGGCGTCCCAAAGTTTTGAACGGGAGGGGGGGTTGTGGGGTTAGGCCTAAGTATAAATATAGAGCTAACTCTTTAACGGTTGGTCGGATTGTCACGAAATTTCCCATGGAGTATTCCTGAAGGCCAAATAGAAAAATAAGGTGTGTGGCGTCCCAAAGTTTTGAACGGGAGGGGGGGTTGTGGGGGGGCCTAAGTAAAAATATAGAGCTAACTCATTAATAATGGGCGAATCGTCATGAAATTTCACATGTAGTATTTTTAAAAGCCAAATAGGAAAAAAAGGTGTGTGGCGTCCCAAAGTTTTGAACGGGAGGGGGGGTTGTGGGGGGGCCTAAGTATAAATATAGAGCTAACTCTTTAACGGTTGGTCGGATGGTCACGACATTTCACATGGAGTATTCCTGAAGACCAAATAGAAAAATAGGCGGTGTGACGGCTCAGAATGTTTTACGGGAGGGGGGGTAGTGGGGGGGCCTAAGTATAAATATAGAGCTAACTCATTAACTAATGGGCGAATCGTCATGAAATTTCACATGTAGTATTTTTGAAAGCCAAATAGGAAAAACAGGTGTGTGGCGTCCCAACGTTTTGAACGGGAGGGGGGGTTGTGGGGGGGCCTAAGTATAAATATAGAGCTAACTCTTTAACAGTTGGTCGGATTGTCACGAAGTTTCACATGTAGAATTTCTGAAGACCAAATAAAAAAATAGGCGGTGTGACGGCTCAAAATGTTTTACGGGAGGGGGGGTAGTGGGGGGGCCTAAGTATAAATATAGAGCTAACTCATTAACTAATGGGCGAATCGTCATGAAATTTCACATGTAGTATTTTTAAAAGCCAAATAGGAAAAAAAGGTGTGTGGCGTCCCAACGTTTTGAACGGGAGGGGGGGTTGTGGTGGGGCCTAAGTATAAATATAGAGCTAACTCTTTAACAGTTGGTCGGATTGTCACGAAGTTTCACATGTAGTATTCCTGAAGACCAAATAGAAAAATAGGCGGTGTGACGGCTCAAAATGTTTTACGGGAGGGGGGGTAGTGGGGGGGCCTAAGTATAAATATAGAGCTAACTCATTAACTAATGGGCGAATCGCCATGAAATTTCACATGTAGTATTTTTTAAAGCCAAATAGGAAAAAAAGGTGTGTGGCGTCCCAACGTTTTGAACGGGAGGGGAGGTTGTGGGAGGGCCTAAGTATAAATATAGAGCTAACTCATTAACTAATGGGCGAATCGTCATGAAATTTCACATGTAGTATTTTTAAAAGCCAAATAGGAAAAAAAGGTGTGTGGCGTCCCCAAGTTTTGAACGGGAGTGGGGGTTGTGGGGGGGGGGGGGGGGGGCTAAATATACATATAGAGTTAGCTCATTAACGGTTGGTCGTAATGTCACGAAATTTCGCATATATTATTCCTGAAGTCCAAATAGAAAAATAAGGTGTGTGGCATCCCGAAGTTTTGAACGGGTGGCGGGGTTGAGGGGGGGACTAAGTATAATTATAGAGCTAGCTCATTAACTGTTCATCGTATTGTCATGAATCGGATTGTCATGAATTTCACATGTAGTAGTAGTAACTATGTATTCGCTGAGGGGTTCACTGTTGCAAGACATTTACTAGCTGTAGTGCTCAGCCCCAGCGTTCCTAACTATGTACTGGCTGTGGGGTTCGCTGTTGCAAGGCACCTACAAGACATTTACTAGCTGTGATGCCCAGCGTTCCTAATTATGTACTAGCTTTGGGGTCTGCTGTTGCAAGGCGCTAGCAGTGTGGCCCAGCGTATTTAACTACTTAGGTACTAGCTGTGGGGTCCGCCGTTGCAAGGCACCTACTACCTGTAGGGCCCAGCGTTCCTAAAAACGTACTAGCTGTGGGGTCCTTCGTTGCAAAAGCATACTAGCTGTGATGCCCAGGGTTCCTAATATCGTACTAAAATATATCGTGCCCAGCGTTCCTAACTATGTACTAGCTGTGAAGTTCGCTGTTGCAAAGCACTTACTAACTGTAATGCCCAGCGTATTTAACTACGTACTAGCTGTGGGGTCCGCTGTTGCAAGGCACTTAATAGCTGTGATGCCCAGCGTTCCTAACTTCGTACTAGCTGTGGGGTCCGCTGTTGCGAGGCACTTACTAGCTGTGGTGACCAGCGTTCCTAACTACGTACTAGCTGTGGGGTCCGCTGTTGCGAGGCACTTACTAGCTGTGGTGACCAGCGTTCCTAACTTCGTACTAGCTGTGGGGTCCGCTGTTGCGAGGCACTTACCAGCTGTGGTGACCAGCGTTCCTAACTACGTACTAGCTGTGGGGTCCGTTGTTGCAAGGCATTTACTAGCTGTAGCGCCCAGCGTTACTAACTATGTACTAGCTGTGAAGTTCGCTGTTGCAAAGCACTTACTAACTGTAATGCCCAGCGTATTTAACTACACTAGCTGTGGGGTCCGCTGTTGCAAGGCACTTAATAGCTGTGATGCCCAGCGTTCCTAACTTCGTACTAGCTGTGGGGTCCGCTGTTGCGAGGCACGTACTAGCTGTGGTGACCAGCGTTCCTAACTGCGTACTAGCTGTTGGGTCCGCCGTGGCAAGGCACATACTAGCTATGATGTCCAGCATTCCCAACTACGTACTAGCTGTGGTGCTCAGCGTTGCAAGCCACATACTAGCTGTGGTCACAAACGTTCTTAAGTACGCACTGACTAGGACGTCCAGCGATGCTAAGTATTCACTAGGTGTGGCTTCCGCCGTTGAAAGGCGCATACTAGCTGTGGTGCCCAGGGGTCCTAAAAACTTACTAGCGTTACAACAGCTGAAGGACTATAAGCCTTATTCCGTATGAATAATTGAAAATTATAACATCATGAATGTAGCGTTATAGAAGTTATTGGGAGAAAAATCAAAGTTCCCCGGGCAACGCCGGGTATTACTGCTAGTAATAATAATAAAATACAAAGTAATATAGAACCTAACTGTTAATTAACAAATTAAAACAAAAATAAAAATGGTATTTTATTTGAATACTTCAATGTCCTCTAATTTTTAGCGCCCTTACTATGTATAGTATAATATTATTGAGGTTTTGGTTGTTTGCAATGTTGAAAAGGGTCTTGTGAGGTTGCGGGCTCTTTAGTGCTTCTACCAGGTACTTTTTTCTTAGTTGGCTGAAGGCTGGACACTCCATGAAGAAATGGTGGATGTCGTCCGGTCGGTCTTCGTTGCAGACACTACAGCTGTCTTCCCTGTTGAAGAGGTATATCCTACTGTATTAAGAATTTGGTATTCATGTATGTATTCTAAGGTTTGTATTCTATGTTTTAATATTGTTTGATGTATATAATTTATAAGCTATTTTGATGTACAACATTGCATGACGTATCAAATTACCATGTTATGATGGTTTAACGGAAATAAATAAATATTATTATTGATGAGGTAAGATTTGCTTTGTGGGCGCCGCACACTCCCACACTCACTTGTCACGCCATGATGTCATAGTATTCAGAAGTCATCTATTGATTTTCAGCCAAATCGGGTAAAGGAGAAAAATGGGTTTAAAGGGAGAGTGAAAACTTAAAATAATGAAAAGAATTCGAGGTGGGGAAGATGTAGCCGATGAGTTTTTTGAATTCCTGAGTTGGATAGTTTCACCTGGTGGATGTCTGTTAATGTCCCAGCTCACGTCAGTATATTTATGGCGGCTCTTCCACACCCGTTTGTTATCACATAGCCACTAGTGAAAGTTCAACGTCATTTCTTACTCTTTTTTTTATTTAAATAAAATTAACTCGGTCTTATGGGGTTGTCAATATATTCATTATGACAGTTATTAGAGTTTCTGTGTTAAGCCCTCGCTCAATTCCCCCCTTCACTTTGTCAGATTTGGCTGAAAATGAATAGATGAGGTTCTGGATAAACATATAAAATTTCATGTCAATACATTCATTATGACAGTTATTAGAGTTTCTGTATTAAGCCCTCGCTCAAATCCCCCCTTCACTTTGTCAGATTTGGCTGAAAATGAATAGATGAGGTTCTGGATAAACATATGAATTTCATGTCGATACATTCATTCTATCAGAAGTTATCGTGTTCACAGACAGATACAGCTTTTTTTTTTTTTGTATTTTATCCCCTTTTATTAGTAAACATGAAATCCTGGGGAAAATTGAACATAGAATTTTTGGCAAATTACATAACTTCCCCTATACAACGTTTAACTGGAGGTAAAATTAGAAGAGCCTCCGGTGCACAGCGTAACGAGTGCATTTTCACCGGACGTGTATAACATTTTGTAAGCGCGCAGGTTGCGTAATATATAGGTGAATATCGGGTATGTATCTCTTATATAAAGTACTACAATTGCACCTATACCATAAAACATTATTAAAACATATCTTGAAGGGTGAAATGATGACCTTTTCAGAACCTTCAGTTTATGAGAAGAAAAAAGAAAAATTCGGCAAAAATGAATCACAAAACCCTAATGACTGCTGATGAAATGGATATAGGAAATGAAAGAAACAGGATTGAGAAATCTCTGAGTAAAACACCTATTAGTTTTCAGCCAAATAAGCCGAAGAGAAGAAAGGGTTTAGAGGGAGAGCAAAAACCTATTTATACAAATAATTCGAGCTGGGGAAATATATTTTGAAGGCTCACCGACGAATTTGATACTGTTTGGTGTTTTCTAGCTTAACATATGACGCCAGTATATATGTATAATTAAATAGTATATAAAGACCCCTGCTCTAGGTGAATGAAAATTTAGGGTAGGCGAAATTTAGGACTCCCACAATAGAGTCTGGTTCATGTCCAACAGAGTGACGAAAGAGCGCTCTGGTAGTAGGCGATATGACCTCGTAGTTAAAGCCCGGGCATGAGTCATAGTAACTAACTCTAACTATTGAATGATTTTAAATTCCGTTCTCTTCTCATGACCTTCATTCAATCAGAATCTAAGGTATTTTCATCAATGAAGGCCGCCTAGACAGCCTTGTTCTCATGCGCATAGTTAAACACGAAATCACATTGGGCGATCTGACTAAATATATATATATATATAAAATAAGAGCGAACTGTGGAGAATTTTTGGACAGAAGTAGTTAATAAAGTGTTTTCTCCAATTTGAGCTATAAAACGTTCAGCCGTTTTATGGATAAAAATTGATAGGTTAGGTTAGGTTTTATGACTCATGCCCGGGCTTTAACTACGAGGTCATATCGCCTACTACCAGAGCGCTCTTTCGTCACTCTGGTGGACATGAGCCCGACTCTACTGTGGGAGTCCTAAATTTTGCCTAAACTAAATTTTTATTCACCGAGGGCAGTGGGTCTTTAACGAGTACCTGACATCGTACAGGCTCGGGACCATCGCTTAACGTCCCATCCGAAGGACGGCGTGTTTAAGTTTATTTTACCTCCCAGATAAAATAAACTAAGGGCCTCGGTCGGGTTACGAACCCACGACCTTGAGCTCAGAAGTCAAGCACGCATACCACTGAGCTACCGGCGCCCTCAAAAATTGATAGTTGACTTGCATAGGTCTGAATCTTCATACAAAATTCTGTATCGATACATTCATTACATCGGCAGTTATTAGGATTTTTGAGTCGAGCACACCGTTTTATGAACGCTCAAGAAAGTTCATCAGAGATATGGCGTTCAGAATGGTAGCGTCGAAGAACGCCAGTTAATTAGTGAATATCGAGCTTTCCACTTCCCGTCTGTGTATCTGATCAATATGACTTTACATGAGGAAGAAAACTAACTTCTTTTTGGACGACGAGAAAATGAAATTTTTGTGAAAGCTCATTGACTGATTACATAAGTTTCCCCCTAAAACTACAAATATTAGACTATGAATAGAATAGTTTCAGAGTTTGGAAAGTACATTTGGCATTACAAGAAAGTAGACTGTTACAGTATTTAGCAGCTGGAGGGGGGGTGTAACGGTGGTGTACGGAGATGTCTGACAGACCAGCTAACGGATATGGATACTTTCAGTCGTAGTCGGGGTCATCACCGACCATCCATTGAAACTATTTTGAACCCAAATCAAAAATTCCAGTCCAAAAACTCAAGATCAAAATTTTATTGATTTAAAGATATCTAAACCAATATATTTTAGGATAAGTTAACTAACACAAAGACAAGAAAAAAAAGTCGTCGGTGAATCACCGGCAATTTACTTCCCCGGAATGAATTAATCAATTAATTTTTCGCTCCCCCTCCAAAACCAGTCGACCGTTTGCGCTAATATTGAACAGTTGACTAACATAGGGACCCCTAAATATACTAAATTTTGTGTCGATAAATTGTTTACATCGGCAGTTATTAAGGTTTTTGAATTGAAGTCTTCCTCTGAACCCCCGGTTATGTCTTCATTGGGTTTTGACTTTAAAAATAAAGTTTCATGTCGATACATTCATTCTATCGGTATTTGTTGAAGCTTTTATGTTAAGCATCCCCCCTTCCCTTTGGTCAATTTGGCTGAAAAAAAAATAGGTGTCGTCGTTAGAGGTTTCTGGATTCCGTTGAATTTTTGACCGATTAGATAACTTCGATTATACTTCGTCGAACTAAGTCCATGGGTGAATCACCAGCAATGTACTTACCCAACTCGGATCATTTGTAATCAGTTAACTTTTTGCTTCCCCTTTAAAAATAAATATGATAATTTATATGATAAATTCATTTTATCGGGATGTTCACCAACACAGGCAGAAATGCTTTTTTTTTTTTTTTTCATTATTGGAATTACTGCTCGGAAAACATGAAATTCCAGGGAAAACTCAACGTCAAATTTCTGACCGATTGAATAACTTCCCCTATACTTCGTAGAGCTGTGGAAGTAATAGGGTTAAGTTAACTTGAGTCAATAAATTGGTGGAATTAGGCACTAATTGAAAACTTTTCATTTTTGACATAAAATGCATTTTCGCAAAAATCTTAGTTTCATAATTACCCTTCTACATACGTCCATTCAGCCTGTCGATGTCAGGTACTTGGTAAAGACCCTAGGTGAAAAAAATTCAGAGTAGGCATAGTTTAGGTCACCCATAGTAGAGTTGGGTTCATGTCCACCAAAGAACGAAAGAGCGCTCTGGTAGTAGGCGACCTGGTAGTTAAAGCATGGGCATGAGTCATACTAATTAACTTATGTACATCCAATGAGCAGTCTTTATCTCTGGATCAGTGGGACCAGAAATTCTTGTCTCCCCCATAAGTTAAGACAATATGACGACTGGCCATCGGCACTTTTTCCCTTTACTTTGCGCAAAACTGCGAGCAGGAGGTTTGACAAATTTTCCTAAGTAGTTGCACAGGTATATAGGCGTTGGAATCTCTGTTGGTAAGTGTTTGCAGCTTCCAGCGAGATGTAGTTAATTAGTTATTATGACTCATGCCCGGGCTTTAACTACAAGGTCATATCGCCTACTATCAAAGCCCTCTTTCATCACTCTGATGAGCCTGACTCTACTATGGGAGTCCTAAATTTTGCCTACCCTAAATTTTTATTCACCTAGGGCAGGGGTCTTTAACTAGTACCTGACATCGTACAGGCTCGGGACCATCGCTTCCCATCCGAAGGACAGCGTGCCTCGGCCAGGTTTCGAACCCACGATCTTGAGCTCAGAAAGCAAGCACACATACCACTGAGCTAACGGCGCCCTCTGCGAGATGTAGTGACCTCAGGTAGAACTATGTATGTAGTCCAACCACCCAACCTCAACCAATATTGTGGAGACATACCCACCCCTGTGGAGACAGACCCTCAGGTTAACAACCATTGCCCTACACTATTTATAGCATGAAATAATAACTAGGATCTGTGGGAATCGATGCGGGAACTATTATGTATAAGTCGGCCTTAAGTAGCAGCCTACTAGCTACGAACTGCTAGGTCACCTCCAAGGTCAACAAACAATACTTTCTTTCTCATCCTTGGGATCTTCTTTGTCCACACGATCAACTAATAGTTATTTTTCGAACTATTAAATCTATAGTAGGGGCCACAAGCTAAACGTGCTGAGTGGTGGAATGGTGGGAGAGCCAATTCCTCATATCGCTCCATTGTAAACGATCCCCCCAGGTTGAAAATTAGACAGAGATACATAAATAATGAAAAGTGAAATTCCTTTGAAAACTCGACCTCGGATTTTCGACGATTACAGTATATACTTCCTTATACTAAAGGTAGGTATAAGAAAATAAACATTTGTAAAAATAATTAGTAGACATTTATATAGAGGTAGATAGGTAGTAGGCAAACTCAAAAATACAGAACAATTGCACTATTAAATAAACTAATGGGCAAAAAGCAATACAATTAGTAGATAGCGGAAAGGCACTGTTAAAAAAAAAAAAGAAATATAATAGATAAAAATCGTGGGCAAAAAGCAGTATTAAGGTCACATAAATTTAAGTGATCTAATCAAAAATCTCTTCAAATAAAAGTTGTAGAAATAACTAAAATGTAAATTTTATAAGAAATATGGTTTTTCGAAGAGCGTCCGGTTTGCGAGATGCAAGCTGAAAACCATTTTAAAATGACATCTCAAAACCCAGTTTTTTCAGATGTTTGCTTGATTTTCGAGAAAACTGTTAGTCCTATCGAAAAAGTGGTCCTTACAAAAAATGTTCTGTTTTAAATTTTCAACCAAAAAAATGCCCGCTTATACGTATGTTTCCGCTCTCCCTCCGAGCTTTCAATCTCCTTATTGGTTGACTCTTAGCTTCTGTTTTTGCCCTTTTAAGGGTGATCCGATCTCCGAAATTGAGATTACATCCTGCGTCAAGCGTATGTTTCCGCTTGTCCTCTATACCTCCAATCTCTTCATTGGTGGTCTGGAAGTGTGGGCCCGGATTCGTAGATCCGAGTCTAGAACCAGTTTTAGAGGTAGCGCGAAAACTTACGTTTAAATTGGGGTGCAGCCTCAAATTCGGGGGTCAAAGCCTTCCTTCTTTACAAATCAGTTAAAACAAACTTTTGACCGATTACATAATTTCCCCTTACTTACTATGTATGTACTTACAACGGAAGTAAAACCAGTTTATGACTTGAAATAAAAAAAAAATTAAAAGAGCAAGAATTTAGAAATACGTATTTTGACATTTTGCAAGATCTTTTAAAAGTGGCGTAACTTCTTAGGCCAGAGCCTTACCGGATGAACATCCAACGACTAAGTTTTCAAAACATTATTTTGCCTTAGATATTCTATTTTTTATGATGAATGGCGAATGACCGATGTTTTGAAATCCTTCCTTCCAACTTCCCACTGTACCATATATGTATTTTTTCACTTCTATATGTATTATGTAATATACAAAATATTACTTAATTCGATTATTTTGTTCAAATTTCTAATGATATACACTTGAATGTTATTTATTTTAAATAAATAGGAGTTTTACCCGGTTGGTAAGACCTACGGAAACTACCATCATATTTTCATTAAACGTGCTCCCCTGAACTTGATTTGTGCTGTTTTTCAAATTCTTACTTTATTTATACACATATTGTAGCACTAAATGTGCACAAAAATCGTTCCTGCAAAAAGGAAGATTTAATTCATTAACAGAGAAGACAAACCCCCTCTCCACCGCAACACGATTTGGGATCGCCTAAATTCTTTATATACATATAATTCTCAACGCCATACCTCGGCTTCTGAACTATCAGCATAGACGAACATTTGGCTCAAGCGAAGGAAGACACTCTATGCAAGTGTTTGAAAAAAAAAATAGGTCGTCATATATTCGTATACATGCTTCGTGTTCAGGAGAGCGTGTTTGATGAAAGTGTGTTTTCTACAAATACTATCGTCATACTACGGGTCTTATCAACAATGGTGAGCGGAGAACCTGAAAACCAAAGGTATGTTGACTTATAGATCAACGAACAAATTTATTATATAGATATATTTTAAATAATTATATCTGAAAGATATAATTCGCTATAGAAAAAAATAAAATAAAAAAAACGTAGCCTTCAAGGAAGTGAATTTCTCCGTTATATAATGTCGTTAATGCGAATACCTGGAGTGGGGATAGTTACGAATGAGAGACGTTGGAAAGTCAAATGTCCTACCGCACCTTACCTTCAATAATTGACATTAGAAATTTTTGACTTTCTACTTTGACAAAATGGCGTCGTTGTAAAACCCCACCCCCTCCCCCCTTCGAAAAATTTACAACATAAATTGAAAACGCTTCCCCAGCAGTAGTAGTCGATCAAAATTCATTATGGCTTTCACTGGAATTTCATGTTTTTCGATCTATTATGATCGATTATTAAGGTTTTGTTGATTAATAAGAAATCAAAACAAGGGTGCTACTACTCATTCATTTCTCTTCTCTTCACATGTTTACTTCTCCAGTTATATGAAGTATATAAGAAGTTATGTAATCGTTCAAATATTTTGAGTTTTTCACGAAATTTTGTGAATAAAAATAATAAAAAATCCTGATACAAACTGAATTTCAAAAAATATTCTTTTTAATTTAGGCATTTTGATACAGTAGGTGTAAATTCCAAAAATTTAGCAAGTGAGAGAGATGTAGAAGGCGCACGGCGGCTGATGTAGCGTAACAATATTTACTTCCCCAGATATACGAAATATAGGGGAAGTTATGTAATCTGTCATAAATTCTATGCGAAATTTTCAAAGGAATTTTATATTTTACGACCTTCAGATTTCAAATATGAAAAAAAAAAAAAACAATTTCTGTTTGTCTGTGAACACGAAAACGCCGATAGAATGAATGTATCGACACAACATTTTATATGTGAATTCAAAACCATCTGTTGTTTTTTAGCCAAATCGACCAAAGAGGAGTATTTTTACAGTTTCATTCTTTTGAAAAAACATAATCTCTTTTTGATTCAAACGTTGGCATAGATTTTCTAGTTTTAATCAAATTGATTATTTTACATTGCCTAGCATCATGACCGCATACTAACGTTGAGGCTTCTGTGACAATTTTAACATGCCGTTCAACGGCTTGAGTATGGCATGGGTATCGTAACTGAGCTTTGAATATACTACTCGAAAAAGCGTGAAAATCGTGTTTTTGAGACGAATGTGGGACTTTAGGGGAAGCATCGACAATTTATTTTGATATTCTGTTATTGTTTACATGTCAAATACTTTCAATTTTTCTTAAGGCCATACATTTAAAAAATTTGAATTTATACTAAATTTCATAAAATTTTCAAATACTAAAGTTATCCGCATTAAAATCTGACGCAATGGTAGCATTTTGAATAATTTTTATTTCTCGTCTGTCATTTTGTCTATAATTAATATTCCTTGGTTAACTTCTAAGTACTTGAAATCATGTTTTTTTATGATGATATTACTTGTAATTAAGTGGGGCACGACGTGCAATTGGAATTTGACAGAAAA
Organism: Aradus depressus; assembly: GCA_963662175.1. Classification (NCBI taxonomy): domain Eukaryota; kingdom Metazoa; phylum Arthropoda; class Insecta; order Hemiptera; family Aradidae; genus Aradus; species Aradus depressus. Next base: position 41,665,337 of record OY759218.1, on the reverse strand, counting down.
ATAACAATAAAATAGAAAAAAAATTCAGTTCTTAATATACTAATCGAAAAAGCGTAAAAATCGTGTTTTTGAGACGAATGTGAGACCCCCTAAAGCATCGACAATAGTTTGTTTGATATTCTGTTATTGTTTACATGTCAAATACTTTCAATTTTTCGTAGGGCCATCAAATTTTTAAAAAATTCGACACACCCTAATATATACATATATTGTAATGGTCTGTGGTTAGGGGTACCTAAAATAAATAAAAATAAAACAATTAATCATAGGGAACCTTTTGTGTCTGTTTGTCCGATAGAAATTCTGAACACACTATTTGTCTGAAGAGTATACGAGGAAAATACTCTCAACTCTAAACAATTATTTACTGATTGTTAATAATTGATAAAACCAAGGAAAGCCTTTCCAAGTATAGGAGAAGTTATGTAATCGGTTAGAAATTCGATGCAAAAACCGACAACAACAGCACCTATTAACGTTCAGCCAAATCGGCCAAGGAGAAGGGGGGAGGCTCAACTCAAAATGTAAGTCAACAATCGATTAAAACGGTCGATTGGTGCTAGAGGGAAAGCGAGCACTTAGTTGATTAATGCGTGCTGGGGAAGTACATCGCTGGTGACGTATAGATTTTTTCCTTTCTTTTTCTTCTTGTTTTGGGTAAGAAATGTGAAACGCTACTATTCTGAGCGCCATATCCCGGCTTCTAAAGGAATTATATCAACGTTTTACGGCTCAGATTGAAGAACACACTCTCGGGGCGGGGTACCAGAAGGTGGCCACCCTGTTGCTTCCCCGCAACGGCGGGGTGGAGCGGGCTTCTGGTTCTGGGGCCTCTTCGGAGGTTCCGAGCACGAGCTGATTTATATAGAAAACTAAAAATAAAAAATAGAAAACTTACCGATGTAGTAAGGATCCCATTGGAAATGGCCGGTGTCATGCAGTGGAGAATAAAACCTGAAAAAATAAATAAATAAAAATAAATTAAATTCAAATAAATGAAAATGGACACATGGACTCGAATTATGGAATTTTGCTAAGCTATCATCAAGCGTATCTAGTTCTTCCAATCCAAAGTCATTTTCGACGCATCCTTCTGTCTCCAACCTTACACTTCATAATCTTTGGAATTCCTTTTGTTATAGACCTCATAAGTCCAGCTTTCCCACATTTCACTTTAACCTTTCTTTCTTTCTATGTCAACTCCGTCGCTCGACTATTGATATCTCGCTCCCATCCAAACAGTCCCTTCTGAAGACAGAGGCGGTGCTGGGCGAGAGACCTATTACTATAATTTAGCGAGAATATTTAGGGAGTGCCGATGGTGACCAGCTTCTCCCCTCATGTACTCCTCGCACCTTCAGCACTCCTCTCTTTCTTGGTCTGCCTCCACTGCTGGACAGTGAACTGGCGAAGCAAGAAGGCGGGGGAATCATTCTGGCCCCTGCGGCCTCCAGGAATGGTTTTGAGGGGTAGCGAGCTGAAGGGCTTCTTATTTATTATTTTATTTCTATAATTTACTTTTTTTATTATCATTTATTGTTATTATTATTATTTAAATTATTATTACATTATAAAAACATGAAATTCATTTATTAGTCATGGTCATATGTCCTCTAATTGAATATATTTATTTAAGCCCTCAACACCAGGATTACTTCTTTTTGACTCTATAGAACTAATGCGTGGGTCTTGGCTACCAAAAAACAATTAATTGAAAGCATACATAAATCATATAAGAACATGTATTCATCGAATAATTGATGTCCATTATAATAATAGAGACAGCAAGTTAAAAGTTGTGGAAGTTCCCCCCCTCCCCCCCCCCCCCCCCCCCCCCCTTTCGCCAACTCCATACTACCTCGCCTTGACATCCATCCACTTATACCAATAACTCCTTGTAACGTATTATATGTGTTTGTTAAGTCGTGGCTGAAGATGGTAGCAATACCGAAAGTACTCCCATTTTTTATATATATTTTGTGAAATAGACAATATTTAAAAAAAAAGAAAAAACATACATGTTTCTTAATTTTATATTAGATGATTTTAAATAGTTTAAAATAAGTAATAAAAGATTTAAAAAATAATTATTTGATTACTACCATCTAATGATCACGGTGGTTTTGTATTTGTCACTAATATGTGTACCGAGTGTCCATGTCTACCTGTCCTGGAAGAATATCTATCCACTACTATTTGTCCAGAAGTCTGTCCCTATTCTTAGAACGATCCAGGAATACCCCGAATAAGAAAGAAATCGCAGGACATCAGACCGATAGATAGTCTCAGGATGGCGAATCCGTGAAGAATCAACTCACGTGGTCCACAGAAAAATTTGGAAAAAAAGGAGATGGTCCAATAGCACAAGTAAATAAAAGCCTGTCTGTAAATAATGTTGCAATAGCTACAATTGTTAAAAAAATAGAATATATAAAAAAATATTTCTGTTGTCACCATCAATTTTCAAAGTACCCGTCAACTTACAACCTCCACTTTGGCAAAATTGGATGGTAATAATTAAGAGTGAAATTTAAATTTTAATTATTAAAATAAAATTATTTCTAAAAACGTATAAGATTAAAAGTGGCTACAGTGGGAGATCATGATTTGCAAAAGCAATTGGAGGCCAGAGGTCAAGTTTTGTTGATTCACGTAAAAAAGAAAATGAAAGAATTGAACAAATTAAAAATGCAGACTCCAATATTAGTAAAAATGGAATAGGAGGTAGCCTGATGTTTAGAACAATTTTTGAAAGGAAAATTCCTAAATTCGCGAATAGATCTAATGAAAATCCTGCAGAATTTATGGCAGAGTTAAAAGAGTATTAATATACGGATAAGAAATTAGAAATTAGAGGATGTTTTATGGAAACAGTAAAAGTATGGTGGATTACCGAGGTGGAGTATCTAACAGATTTCGGAGAATTTAAAGAAAGGTTTTTAGTGAAATATTGGGACGATGAAAGACAGTCAGAAATCTGGGAGAAATTAGATTATGGTTATTATAAAAAATTATTTCATGAAACGTATATTTGAACATTACGAGATGGATGTTAGAAATTTATTGTGTATATCGAATTTGACAGATCGGTATTTGTTTAATGTTTTAGCGAAGTTAGATCATGTTTAACACAAATAATCAAAATAAAAATGAACATTTTAAAAACTGTAAATTTAAAAATATATATTTTTTTTACTAAGGGCGATTTGGCTCTTAATCAATGTCTATAAAGCATAACGAACCAAGGATTTAATTTCAATTCTCACTGGAACAGACATGAGCCATACAATACACAGCATTACAGATATTGAACAGTGTGACAATCTGTACTCGGAGACGACGCTATTGACGAAACCGGTCGACAAATGTAGCCTTCATTCAACTTTTAAAAGGATCTTTTTGTTCGTTTAACACAACAAGTTCACTATGTATTTGATTGTTCTATAATCTCATTCAAGGGTGGTCTTTATTCATTGTCTTCCTTCGTTTTTTTTCTTTTTGACTTCATGAATGTTATTGTTTATTAAATTAGTGCAGTAAATGCAGTTATCTTAGTTCGTAGAATAGTTCCCTCCTTGTTTTTACTTCTCCCAGGTCTAAGTAGTATATTAGAAAGTGTGTGAAGATGGCTGATGTATTAAGCAGGGATTGAATTTGAGAATTAATTTTTTTGTAAAATCAAGAAATAACAGTTATTTTTTGATTGAAAGAATAAAAATCACTGATGATTCTTAAATAAAAGTCAAAAGTTAATCGGTAAGATTTATACATCTAGTTAAAAATTAACTGTTAACATTTGACTTATATTTTTTAAGTTAAGCGTCAAGAATTGCTTATTGAGTGAAAAATGTTTGAATCAAAAAGAAAAATTACTTTTTGAACGATATTTTTTAGATCAGAAATAACATTTATTACTTGAGCGATATTTTTTTCTCTCAAAATAAAACTCAAAACGCTGTATCTCTCTTAATATTGAAGTTATCGTCTTGCAGTTGGTCTTATTCAAATCAACTTGTAAAACTCTTTAAGAATCAATCAGTGAACTTTCTCAGAAAGGAAACTTTTGTCAAAAACTGTCTTCAAAAGTAGGAAATAGTTGTAACCAGTCGTGTACAAGGCCTGACAAAACTATTAGGTGTAAATTCAAAAAGAAAAGTATACAAAGACAAAATTAAATGTTTGTCACAATTTTGGCACAATGATATATCATTAATTAATTAAATCAGAATCTTAAACACCACACTCAGATGCACTGTTTGAACAGTTCAATGGTAACTGAATTATACAGGGGGGATTAATGGCTGATGTAATACAAAGCGAAACTCCTCTAGAAAACTAAATATTGAACGTTCATCTTGTTTACAAAAACATCAATACGTAAACAGGGGTTTAGAGCATAGAAAAAGATATCCTACTTTTTAAAAGAATTTTTGAAAAAATTTACTTTTGAAGAAACCGCAGAGATTGATTGTTATACATACTTCCAAGCTGAATCAAATAAGACTAACCACAAGTAGATAGCTTTAATCGTAAGCGAGATAGAGCGTTTTGAGTTTTATTTTGAGTGAAAAAAATATCGCTCAAGTAATAAGTGTTATTTCTGATCTAAAAAATTTCGCTCAGAAATAATTATGGCGGGGTGATTTTTGATTTATTGACAGAAAAATAAGAATTAATTTTTGAGGGAAATCACAAAATGAATTTTAAAAGCTATAAATAAAAATCAAGTTGGAGGCCATGGTGGCCGTGCGGGCTAGAGCGTAGGGCTTTGGTCGCATGGTCTCACCATGGTTTGCGGGTTCGAATCCCGTCCGGAAGTGAGTTTTATTTCGTAGATAGAACTCCCTCCCGGGGCCATGGATGTCTTAAATAATTATATATAACACATTGACATGGCTAATATGCACCGTACATGAAGCCAAACTAAAACTAGAAGCCAAATTTATCAGTCATAAAAAATAATTTTTAATTTCAAACTCTGCTATTAAGGAGTGATCGTTTCACGGGCGTAACTAGTATTATTTCCGAGGGGGGGGGGGGGGGGGGCAGCCGGACAACCGGCGGAGATAATAAAACAATATTTTATATTTCACAATCATATTTTTTTTTAGTAGTCGGTGACTAAAGATTTTTTATTACAATTATTATTATTTTAAGTAATATTGTTTTGGTAGCTAAGACTTTGATTTGTTCATTTGGGGATGGGGGGCGGGGGAGGGGGGGGGGGGGGGAAGTTAGAGGAAAATGTAGAAAATGCTATTGATTGACTAATAAGTAGAGCCCGGATTTCATGGAGTAAAAAAATTAAATACGTGCAATAAAAAGGTCAAAATGTGCAACAAAAAATAAAATCCTGCTATTGTTTTTCTGCGAATAAAAAAATTTGTACATTAAATAACTTTTTTTTCAGCACAAAATTGAGTAGGATTTAAAAATAAATCTATAAAATAAAAAGTCTAAAGGAACTTATTTATACTTTTTTTTTTTTTTTTTTTGTCTTTTATATATAAAGGTACAACTGTTGCTAGGGTACAACAACCAGCAACTATGATGGTATTGATATGTTGGCGTTAATGGCATGTGAGAGGAAGGCCACTCAGTGGTAGGTCCTCGGGACGAAAATTTAACTTAATTATTAGGACAAGAACAGAAAAAAATAAAATAAATAAATAAAGAAATAAAATAAAATAAATAAATAAAAACGAATTGAAAGACAAATTTGATGGATGGGTGAGAGAGATGATAAAAGTAAAGGGAAATGATGTAAAAAAAAAAAAAATTAGAGGGCGCCGGTAGCTCAGTGGTATGCGTTCTTGTCTTCTGAGCTCAAGAACGTGGGTTCGAAACCCGACCTGAGGCCCTTAGTTTATAACTTAAGCACCCCGTCCTTCGGATGGTACGTTAAGCGATGGTCCCGAGCCTGTACGATGTCAGGTACTCGTTAAAGACCCCTGTCCTAGGTGAATAAAAATTTAGGATACGCAAAATTCAGGATTCCCACAGTAGAGTTCGAGCTCATGTCCACCAGAGTGACGAAAGCGCACTCTGGTAGTAGACGATATGACCTCGTAGTTAAATCACTGGCGTGAGTCATAAAACCTAAACCTAACCTAAAAAATATTTACTGAAAACAAGGTTTTTTTTTTACCAAGGTTTTTATTTTAGTTAGGAAAGCATATATGTATAAATTTTTGATTAAAAAAATACTAGAGATATGTAAAATACAAAACATTTCACCACATTACTCGAGACCGAGAATTTGACTTCACAATTAAATTCATATAAATTGTTTACTTAAAATTCTTGCCTGAAAAACTCTGCCGCCTGTCGCTAAGTACATAGGTATGTGCTTTAGCTGGTGACGCTTGTGATGGGGAATTTTTTGTAGCTCCTTATAATGTCAGGTTGTAGATCCAATCCAATATCTTCACCATTTATGGCCGCATTGAACTTTTTGAGTTGGTCATATCCGCGATTGTTTCTCAAAACTGTTGTAAATTTGTCGATTAACAAATGTATATATTTTCAAACTAACTTACAAATAAATTTTCTAATTACGACCAAATATGCAACTTTGGGCAGTAAAAACCTAAAACGTGCAATTTTGCCAAAAAATTAAAAAACGTGCAATTTCGTGCAAAATAAATTTTATGTATTGTGATAAAAACTTGTTTGCTACCACATTTCCTATAGAAATTGATCTCTTTCCTTTATTTAAATTTTGATTTCTACAGTAGTTTTTCGAAAAAGGCCCTAAAAAAATATTATCAATAATGTAGATGTTTGCTAGCGACTGTAGATTTCAAAATTCTGGGGGTATTGAGGGTCAGTCAATGAAGAAAACACTATTCAAATGCCAACGTTTCGATATATTTCATATCATCATCAGGGCCTAACAAACATGGGGGTATCAAGATTAGAAAAATATAATGGGTGATCGATTAAAATTATATATAGGTACATAAATATACATTCACTCATACAACTCCACATAAATACATATATACATCCTAATACATTCACATACATATACACATTGATGAACAACAAGGAAACTTACTATGAATATAGATGGTTGAGGAGAAGGAATGAAGACTGTGAGGTCTTACGTTCAACTAAGGGTACAGAAGGGTCGAGGGTAACAGATAATAAATCCGGGGAAAACCCCAGTTAAAGGGACTTAGATTTGAAGAGAACTACTTACTGGCTAACAGATATTTTACTATGTTGAGAAAAAATAAAATAAAATAAAAACTCTATAATTATATAAATAGTAACATAATTTAACTTATTAATTAAATGAAGAATTTTAGACAGAAGTGACACTAACCAAAAATGAAATAATACATAATAAAGAATAAATAGACACACAATGAAATTAATCTAAATTTTAAATATTAAATATAATTGGAGACAGAACTATGGATTCAGCAGTTTTGAAGCAAATTGGCATAAATGTTGCTCAGGTTATTGGTATCAGTGCGAAAATTGACAGTATTTGAGGTTTTGGCAATATACACCATTTCCAGTGTCAGCCTTTTATAGTAATTGATTTCTCTGTCGAGAATTTTGGTGTTAGCGAAATCAAACTTATGTTTGTTCAGGCTATGGTGTTTGATTAGGGCGCTGCAATTATCGGAGTCAGTTTTTGTTCTACAATCATACTCATGCTGGTATAATCTCTTTTTTAAATATTGAGATGTCATGCCAACATAAGATGATGAACAATCTGAACAGGGTATCTGATAGATGAGGTCAGACTGGTTGTTTTTTGGGGTAGGTTCTTTAATTTGGGAGAATAGTGACTTGACAACTTTAAAATTTTTAGGAGCAATTCATCGCATCTTAAATTATCAATAATTTAAGACGTGCAATTTTTAAGAAAGTACACGTATACAACAAACAAATTCCATTTAACAAACTTTACACTTGGATTAATAAAGAGATGCCAGTTTTTTAATAATTTTAAATAATATTAATTCTAATCCAAAGGTTTTCAAATGAGATTACTGGGCCAACAGGGAAGATGAATAGAATAGAATTTTAAAAGGACAAATAATAGGGTTATTTTCTTTATTTACACATTATAATTAAAAATCTGAACATTGAACAAAACAAAAATAAAAAAAGAAACAAAAGAACAAAATCATTAAAACTAAATACTTAAAACTATTTTATTTTTTTTATTTTTGTTTGGGCATATAAAAATATAAATGATTAATTGTATCTCCTTGACGCCTCTACCACACAATGCAGACCCCGAGACTTCTTCACACTTCAATTCCACCTTTAGTCATATTTTAAATTATTGTTCAACTTCACTAATTAAAAACAACTCAATTTACAGTGCACTATCCCAGAGCTAGCTCACCACTCCACTCTCTCCATTTGTTTCACAGCTGTTTTCTTTTTATTATGTCCCTTGTTTTTTTTAAGACCTTGATATATATATAATATATATGTATATATTATATTATAATAAAAAAAATTACTTTTTATTCATAAAAAAAATGTTCCGTAGTTTACATCACAGTATATTAATCAAGATACCTTAATTAAATTTTTAAAAAATGCAGTTGCACAGGAATCCGGGCTCTATTAATAAGTAACTTTTGTTCTTTAAATGAATTTATTTATTTAAGTTCTCAACGCCAGGATTACTTCTTTTCGGCTCTGTGGAACTAATGCAAGTCTTCGATGCCAAAGAAATTAATTAAAAGTGTAAATAAATTTAAAAAGAAATGTCATGCCTATCACTGAATCATTTTTTAGCATTACACAGTTGTAACACTATTGAACTGATAGCAGGAAAGTAATTGTAATTTTTGACTCTTTTGAAATTCAAAAGTAGGTTTGTTGGTCAAAGTATCAATAGACACTTTTGAAAAGGATTTTTCTTTCCAATGTGAATGAATAACTGATAAAATAGTCGGAAAGTGACAGTTAACGGTGGAAATGAAATGTCCCATACTTTCAATTCTCTTCTTATCGAGTCAAAAGAATAAGATGTCAGGTTCTTTGACGTTTTGGACTTCAAACCCCCTGAGAATGTGGATCAGGTACGTTTAGGAAGAGTCGGTGAATTCAATCAAAAAAGGTGAAATTTTCAGGAGATACTTTATTTATTGTATGTTTACTACAGAATAGTTTGTGAAAATAGAAACTGTGTCGAGCTAGTCGTTTTCTATAGCTCTCAAGTATAGGGGAAGTTATGTAATCGGCCAGAAATTAAATGTTGAGTTTTCAATAGAATTTCATGTTACTGACCCTTTTATTCCAAAAATAATTTCTGACTCTGTGTGTTTGAACACGATAAATCGAGATAGAATGAATGTAACGACACAAAATTTTATTTTTATGCAGAACCCCTTAAGGACCTCACCTTTTGATTTTCAGCCAAATCGATCAAAGTGAAGGGAGTGATGAGGAGGGGGTCTTGACACAAAAACCTTGATAACTGCTGTGATGTATAAAAATAATACACACAATAAAATGATTAAATTATAAACATTAAAAAATTAACTATATTTATTTTTATATAAAAAGCAAATTTATTTTAAAACAAATGCCAGTAAAAAAACAAAACACGGCCATCAGCTTTTTTTTTTTTTAGTGTGTATAGTGAAAAAGTCGAGGCCTGGGTTCTATAGCGGCGGTCTGAGTGAAAATGTAGAGTGGTGTTGAGGCTTATGTTGTAATGAACTAAATAGAAGTGTATTGACGGTGAAATTGATCCAAAAAGAAGGTACTTTTATTTGTTTATATGTACAGAATATATGCCCAGAAAACTATTACTTAAATTTAAAAAATGGCCAAAAATATAAAACAAAAAAGAATGAATTAGCTGATTTTTGTTGATTTTTTGTCAAGGGAGGACTTAACCACTGCGCACCACCTCATCCCATAGCTTACGCAGCTCCGAATCAATGTACCTCCCCACAAGTTCACGACGCGCGTGTGACGTGCGATATTGCTGTACTTTCTCCATGTGGAGCAGTTGGTGTACTTTGTCTATACGTGTGACGTCACTGTAGGGAGAGCGAGAACTTCTCTGGGGAAGTACATTGATTCGGAGCTGCGTGAGAGTCAGCGCTGGGACGGCTGCGTGACGTCAGAAAAGTCACTGCTCCAGATCACAATTTCAGAGTTCTTTCTTCCTAGCTACTTCTGAATCCAGAAAGTACTTCCCCAGCACAAATCATTCAATTTAGTTTTCGCTCTCCTTCCAAAACCAATCAGCTGTTTGGGCTAAAAATCAAAATTAGACTTATATAGTGGCTTCTGAATCCTCATACTAAATGTTGTGTCGATACATTTATTACATCGGCAGTTATTAGGGTATTTGAGTCGAGTCCCCCTCTAATCCTCCCTTCCCTTTGGTAGATTCGGCTGAAAATAAATACATCGGCATATTACATCGGCAGTTATACATCGGCATATTACATCGGCATATTACATCGGCAGTTATTAGGGTATTTGAGTCAAGTCCCCCTCTAATCCTCCCTTCCCTTTGGTAGATTCGGCTGAAAATAAATACATCGGCATATTACATCGGCAGTTATTAGGGTATTTGAGTCGAGTCCCCCCCTAATCCTCTCTTCCCTTTGGTAGATTCCGCTGAAAATAAATACATCGGCATATTACATCGGCAGTTATACATCGGCATATTACATCGGCAGTTATTAGGGTATTTGAGTCGAGTCCCCCCCTAATCCTCTCTTCTCTTTGGTAGATTCCGCTGAAAATAAATAAGTGTCGTCCTTAGAGGTTTCTGGATACACATATAAAACTTATTGTCGATACATTCATTCTATCGGGAGTTATCGTGATCACAGACACACACACATACACACATTTTTGGAACTAGAAGGTTGAAAAACATGAAATTCCGTTGAAAACTCGTCATCGAATTTTTTGACCGTTTACATAACTTCCTCAACAATTTGTATAGCTGGGGGAGTAAAAAGTCGTTGTTGAATCACCGGCAATGTACTTCCCCAGAACGAATTGATCAACTCAGTTTTCGCTCTTCCTCCAAAACCAATCCACCATTTGGGCTAAACATAATACAGTAGAACCTCTTTAAGTCGAACCTCGATAAGTCGAAAACCTCCAAAACTCGAAAAAAAGTTTTGTTCCTTTCCCTTCAAGCCCCAAAACCTCCATTACTCGAAATCTCAACCCTCTATTAGTCGAAATAATCAGTGAGTCCCTACAAGCCATTTTGGTACATATTTTCCCTCTATAACTCGAAAAAATAAATTGGACCTCTGTATCTCGAACATAGCAATGTTTTATTTTACAACCTTTACAACTCGATTATTTGAAACTTATTACCTCTATAGCTCGAAGAAAAATAAGTTACCGACTTTAAGAATTTGCCGACAATGTACACCATTGTTTCTTAGAAAACAATTTATGAGTCAATAAATAGGATTACCAATTATCTAAAGCAAAAAAAAATTACTGACTTTTTTTAATACCTACATATACCACGTATTTTTTATTTTAAGGATGTTTTGAAATAATGTTGATTTATAATAAATATAAATATGTTTGTTACCTCTGTAACTTGAATTTTTATTTATTTCACCTCTCTAACTCAAAATTAGTTAGAATGAATCTTAACCTCTACAAGTCGAATCAAAATCCGCCTAAGTCGAAATCCTCCATAAGTCGAAAACTCTATAACTCGTATTTTTTGGCGTCTCCCTTGATGTTCGACTTACAGAGGTTCTACCGTAGTTGGCTTACATAGAGGCTTCTGAATCCTCATACCAAATTTCATGTCGATACATTCACTACATCTGCACTGTGGTAATAAAAGAAATGATTTGTAAAATTAAAATAAATCAAAAAATTTAAGGTTTAAGTGTTAAACTTAAATAAATGATAAATAAATAAAAATATGAATAATAACTAATATCATTGAATTTATAATAATGAAATAAACAATAATAAATAAACAATAAATTACCACATTTCCTGCAGACATTTTTATCTCTTTTCTTTTACTAAATTTTGATTTCTACAGTAATTTTTTGAAAAGGGGCCCTAAAAAAGTATCAAAAGTTCAAGGCGTGCAATTTTTAAGAAAGTGTACGTATAAAAAAAATGCAATTTACAAACTTTTCACTTGGATCTCTAAAGAGATGCCATTTCAAATAATATTAAATCTAATCCAAAGGTTTTCAAATAATCTTACTGGGCCAACGGAAAAAATTAATAGAATAGAATTTACTAGAATAAATAGTTTGGGTTTATGTTTTAAATCAACTACATTATAAAATAAAGAAAACTAAACATTAAAACAAACAAAAATCAAAGGAAAAAATCTTAAAAACTAAATTCTTAAAACTATATAATTCTTTTTTGTTTTATCATTTTGGCCATTTTTAAAATTTAAGTAATATTTTTCTGGGCATATATCCTGTACATATAAACAAATAAAAGTACCTTCTTTTTGGATCAGTTTCACCGTCAATACACTCCTATTTAGTTCATTACAACATAAGCCTAATCCATGGCCCCCACAAGGGTGGGGCTGGTGCAACTTTGGTTGCAGGGCCCGGGCCCAAGGGGGTCCGGCTCCAGTCCTTTTTATTTTTTTATTTTAGTAGATTTTGCAAGGGATCACAGCTTAAAAAGGCAAAATATATAATTATAAGAAAATTTAGTATAATAGATACATATTCTAGTTGTGGGAGTTATTAAGTTATTATTTAATTAGTTGCGTGCATGGATAGTTACTCTTGTTTGCAAATTACTAGCATAAAACAGTCCGCACGAGACAGGTATAGATGGGCCCCACGCACTCCCTCAACCCTCCCCCACTCCTATTTCCCCGCCTATTGTCCAGCTGTTTCCCTCAGAGCAGTGTTCTAAAAATAGAATAGAATTCAAACACACGGTAACACACAGAGTCAGAAATTATTTTTGGAATCAAAGGGTCAGTAACATGAAATTCTATTGAAAACTCAACATTGAATTTCTGACCGATTACATAACTTCCCCTATACCTTGTATAGCGGGGAAGAAAAATGCTGCCTGTCTGCGTATGTCTGTGAACACAACAACTTCCTAAAGAATGAATATATCACAACCCAAAAAACCCTAATAACTGCCGAAAGTAACTAATATATCGACAAAACATAATATGCATGGAAACAGAACCCCATAAGGACGATACCTATAAATTTTCAGCCAAATAGGCTGAAGGGAAGAGACGGATAGAGGAGGGGGCTCATCTCATAAATCGTAATAGTTATTATGACTCATGCCCGGGCTTTAACTACGAGGTCATATCGCCTACTACCAGAGCGCTCTTCTACCCTAAATTTTTATTCATCTAGGGCAGGGGGTCTTTAACGAGTACCTGACATCGTACAGGCTCGGGACCATCGCTTAACGACCCATCCGAAGGACAGCGTGCTTAAGTTTATTTTACCTCCCAGATAAAATAAACTAAGGGCCTCGGCCGGATTTCGAACAAGTAATATGTAATATGTCGATGTAACAATTGTATTAACACGAACTTTAGTATAACAAGTTCCTCTGTAAGAAACTATTTTTCATGCCATTTTTTCACCGCAATAACTATATTGGCTTTCACGGTTTGGGGCGTAAAAAAAACTTGTGAAGCCTGCAAAAAAATACTACCTTGCCAAATTCACTTCCCCCCCCCCCCTCCCCCCCTCCTCACACCCCCGAAATTGTGCTAATGCCATGCACAAGCTCTGGAAGAAAATATGTCATGATTTACGGAGGACCTCTTCTAATTCAAGGTCATAAAACGTATCTCAGGTTCTTTGTCCTTCAAAATACAACTCTTCCCACACGACAGGTCACAACTTCTTTGATTCCTCCCCATCTGCTTATCATAAAAATAATTCGAATTCTCTCGTAAGACATATATTTAATTATATAAGTGTTACATTTCTGTTGACCTTTTAATGTTATTTACTTCTAAAAAAATTTACAAAGTTATATAATTTTTTTGCCGGATCATCAAAGTAACTCGGCTATGATATCACCGGTTACGTGAAAACTGATTTTTCTGATCTACGTATACAAGCTTCTTCATGCAGTCACCGTGTTGGTAAGACTGACGGCAACTTTCATTCCGATTTTTTTCAAACTTTGCACAAAGATCGTTCAGGTACAAAGAATTATCAAGTTTGTTATCCAGAAAAATTTAAATATAATTGGATTTGGGGGTATCTAGAGGTAAATTCTTAAAACAATTAAATTTTGAGTTACCTTTTTCGATAGAAATAGATTATAAAGTGTTTTCTTTGAGCCATAGAACATTCTCGGATTAGTAGGCTCAAAAATAAAATCGTAGTCTGTCCTCTCACAAATTTTATTATTTTGTGCAAGCCGGCCTTCGAGATTGCCTTCAACATCAGACTGTATGATAATTTTAACATAATTTAAAAGGTTGGTTGGTTGGTTTATTAGTGGCGAACAACTGCTTTGGTTATTATCGCCCTACCTTGTTACATTCCTTGTCCTAACTAAGGCAGCGAACTCTTAATACAAATGACGAGAACAGCAATGGTGGGATCCCACAGGAGGCCACGGGGACCAGGGAAGGGCAAAGCACAGGACCCAGGGCAACCAACGAAGAGGCAGGCCAGGCCAGGGGACAAACAACAGCAACGCCGGGCCACTCTCTCAAGTATAATATACTTATATATTATGTAAGCACTTGGCTTAATAATTAATGGTATAGCCCGGTTTCTTTTAAGAAATTAACAACTCTATCCAGAATGGTGGGTAATTTAAAAGGGTAAAATGAATAAAAAAAAATAAATAAAGAAACTATACAACAATTTTAAATACCATGGATGAGGACAGATACCAAAACGAGAGATGGCAGATGGGAAACAGGGATAACGTATCTATCCTTCTCCATACATTACATTTTAAATTGTTTATGGTTGCATAGCTTTTTTTAGGGTTGGGGCTTTATGGACAATGCATATTAGCCATGATATACTGGGGTTATTCTCACTTACACAACATTCATGTGCTGCCCCAGGGAGAGTTTTATTTCATAGTTAAAACTCTCGCTCGGACGGGATTCGAACCCGCGAATGTAGTGGGTCCATGCAACCCAAACTCTATGCTCTAGCCCACACGGCCCCTATTGTTTTTTTAAATATTTTAGCAGGCAGCATGCTGCTGAGGGCCACCTCGAAAGCCCTCTAGCACAAAATAATAAAATTTGTGAGAGGTCAGTTACATGCTATTTTGCAACCTGTAAAATCACTTCTCACTAAATCAACCATCTTAACATTCGCAGCATCCAACCCAACTTCTGTTAATTAGTAAATACTGAGCATCATTTCCCGTCTTCCCAAAAAAGAAAATAATTAAAAATATTCGCAATACTTTCATCATATTAAGTTCCGTTATGTGAAGAAAGTGAAAAGGAGGTTTATAACTCGACATGAAGAATTTTCGAATACTTTCGAAATGTGTACCAAAAAACAGTACCTGGACAAGAATCCACATCTATGAGTTCACAAGTAGGTCATCATTGGAAGACTGAAGACAAACATTTGAATTATTTTGATTTTGAATTGTTACAACATTTTTTTTTACTATTGTTTCGATAGCATCAATAGTGACTAAAGGAACGCTGTTGCGAAACAACATTTGTAATAATTGAAGCAACCTTTTTTGAGAAGGTCGAAAATGCACGAAAATTTCCCATATTGGCCACTTGTTCTAGTTGCCATGGTCGAGATGCCACATTTTCCGTAGAGATATGAATAGAGGAAGATTTTAGAAGATTATACCACGGAAGCATTCTTAGATTGGCAGGAAACTGGGAGACTGGGTCCACCATGAAGGACTTGGTATAATCGAATTCATATATCGAATTCATAAGACGACAAGGTAAAGAGGGAAGCCCCGCGGTTACAGGGAAGGGATAAAAGCATTGGATGCTTAGGTCCCTAGGGGCACCAGCCCACCCAGTATATTATTATTATGCCTAGGATTTAAAAGCACAGTAAAAAAAAGCAGCTTACCAAGTAAGAAAAATTAATTACACAGTACAATTTGATAAATGCACAGTAAAATGCAACCCTGTAAATAAAATTTTAACCCAATAACTAAAAATATATTGCCTAGTAATCCAATAAAACGGTTATAAGACGCAGTAGGAAATTTCAGAACACAGTAAAAAAAAAATAAAATTGCACAGTACAAAATTGCAGTTTACCGAGTAAATCCAGTTGATCCGAAGAAATAAAATGTTGACCCTCCCGTCAGTCCTTTTAGTGATACAGTACAGGTTGTCCTGGTATACTAATATTTATTTTATTTACTGTGAATATATCCTTTTTACTGGGCGTTTATTTTGTTTAGCAAACATTAAATATTATTCTACTAGCATTTAATTTATTTACTGTGAATGTATCCTTTTTACTGGGCGTTTATTTTGTATACCAAACATTAAATATTATTCTATGAACTAAACCTAAACCTTAGTTCATAACTAAACCTGACGACGATGGTGTGAGGCCGAAACCGGTAGTTGTATTTTTATAAATATCTTTAGTGGAATAGACAACATTTCAAAAAATAAGCTTGTTTCATTTATTTAATATGTTTTCTACTGAACTTTAATTAAATTGTTAACCACGACTTAACAAATACCTACTGTATTTGTCAGTACGACTTAATAAATACTGAAGTTGATAGCAATACCGAAAGTACTCCCATATGTAAAGTTGACAATATTTTAAAAAAATTTTTTTTTTTTCTTTATACTTTTTAGACTGGTGCTTGCTCGAGAACTGCGTCCACTATCGAGTGGGGTATATAAGTATATTGGAGATCAGTGCTTGTGAGTCCTTGGAAGGATCAAGACAGTATTTACTCTCTGAAGAGAGAGTGGCTTACGGAGTGAAAACGGGAGAGACGGAATGGTGTCAGTGGGGAAGGAATGGGTTGTGTAAGACACTCATAGCAGTGAGGCGAGCCAAGGCAACGCAAGGTGAAATCAAAACAAAATCATGCGGATCGCGGATCGTACATTCTATACCAGGCCTTACATTCCAAACAAAATAACGAGGTAGGCGCGGATCTGTGGGGAGTGATGATGGTAAGTACCGCAGCAAAGCTCGGTGGGGGGGGGAGTACGAGCACGCACAAGCTGCGTCAAGATAGCAGATTTCCAACGTATCGCTTTTCCTATTAGTTTTCAGACCTGCGTAACCAATAAGAAAAAAAAAACTGGCCTCACCAGGTTGAATCATTTGTGATATAGTAAGTTTGCGCTCCATCTTTAAACCAGTGGTGCTCAAAGGGTGGCTACCATACAGACAGACTGAATCTAGTGGAGATGTGTGTTACCACTCAACTATAAATTGTTTTATCTGAAATTTACTTATGAATTTAGACAAAATTCTAGAATGCGCAGGGATGAGAATTTCACATCGTTAAGTCAGTTGAAAAAGATCGTATCAGCAATTGTTATGAAAAGTGAGTTATGCACACAGTTGTATCATCCTGGATCTCTTGTACTTACTGAAAAAAGGACTTGAAAAAGAAATTATGGCAAATCGGTTAAAAAAATCTAAAGTGGTTTCTAAAATCTTCAAAATACATTTTTATGTAGATTTGCCCATCCTATATTTTGTTATACAGTTGGAAATTTCTATTTCTAGAAAAAAAAAATAAATAAAAAAAAATAATATTGTAAATATGGTTTTCAACCTGACTGGGTTCGTACATTACTATGCTACTTATGTCCACGCAAGAAAGTTTCCATGTGAATCGGTAAGAGAAAGTGGGTAAAAAGTGATGAATAAAAGATATGCAGAACCTTCTAGAGACTGGAATAAAAGATATGAGACACCTGTTGGATATAAGGAATAAAGGATATGAAACACCTGTTGAACTTGAGAAATAAAAGATATGTAGAATCTTCTAGAGACTGGAATAAAAGATATGAGACACCTGTTGGATATAAGGAATAAAGGATATGAGACACCTGTTGGACTTGAGAAATAAAATATATGCAGAATCTTTTAGAGACTGGAATAATAAGTAAAAGCTACCTATGGACATGAGGAATAAAATATATCCGACACTTCTTGGATACCTAGAATAAAAGATAAGCAGAAATTTCTAGAAACTGCAATAAAAGAATTATTGACTCAACAAACAAAAGTATAGAATTATAGTTCCTAAATCCTTCATTAAATTTGTTGTTTAATTTTTAGTGCTTACAATCTTTGGATATGAGTTTCTAGTTAACTTTACAAACAACAAAAAACATCCAATAATATATATATATATTTATATTCGTACACAATTGAGGGGGTTCCGTTTGTGTATTTCCGCGTGTTTTTTTGTATGATATATAAAAATATTAGATGGTACTTGTCTTTTAGACTATTCATTTGGTACGCTAAATAAGATTTTTGTGAACTGCTGTTGTCGAGAACATGTATAAGTTTATATGAAACTAGGGGTACCGCCCAGTGACGTACTTGAGGGGAGGGGGGTGGCCCCCTTGACATCAAGACGAGGGAGAAGGGGGGGGCTCTCTGCACATTAAGATGAGGGAGTGGCCCATTTTTTCGGGTTGCCGACCTCTCAGAGGGGTAGGTCTGCACATCAAAAGACGAGGGTGCTCCCCGAGGGAGGCTTCTTTCACTTGGATTTGTATATGTGTATATATTGAATCAACACAATAGGCAGTGCGGTTTAAGTGTCAGCATTTTAAAAATTACAGAGAAATATGATCAGGTCATACACTGAAGGGACAGGCGAAGATTCACGTATCATTTAGTACACATTTAATAATTGTTATTGTTCTGAAATATATCTTCTGTCTATGCCACTGCCATGAGTCATACAACGTCGAGGATTATATGGTTTCGAATCTAAAATTAAAGGATTATTGGATTATTATAAAGGAAGTATTGTAAATGTGCGAAAATCCGAGATCGGGTTTTCACAATTTACGGTCCCCTGAATAATGACCATTTTCGCGATAATGTCCGTGAGTGTGTATGTATGTGATTGGAACTTTGTTAGCGCTCTTAACTCAGAAACGATTGTAGCTATGAACTTGAAATTTGAAATGTATATGTCACATGTGCTAACTTAGATCTGTTTAGATTTTGTAAGTTATACATGATACCGTTTATATTTAGGACCTAACCAAACATCTTTTCAAATAAAAGTAGTAGAGATAACTGAAAGGCACATTTTATATAAAATAGGATTTTTTGCAGGTCGTCCAGTTTGCGAGATATTTGCCGAAAACCGTCCTAAAATGCCGTTATGAAACCATTTTTTTAGACGTTTGCTTGATTTACGCGAGAATGGTTGGTCCTATCGAAAAATCGGTTCTTACCAAAAACGTTCCTTATTAAATTTCCAATCGCCAACTTCATCACAAATTTGAAATAGGACCAAAACAACCTAAGTTATAGCACCCTAAATAATGTAAAATATTTATAGGAAATATTTCAAAGTTATGTTTAAATTAAAACGCATAGTATAGCTTTCATGTATCTAGTAATGCCAGTATGAAATGAATTTGAGAGAGGGAGGGGGAAGGAGAGTGATCTATGCAAAGTGGGTTGGTATAAGAAAGTCCTGTAATGGCCACATCACATATATTTTATTGTTTTTTGGTTGGGACCTTTTTTCTATATGGTGGTAGAGGTGAAAAAATGGTCCAAGATTTATTTTTATTTACGTTTCGACCTCTTATGGGCCATTATCATCAGAAACGATTGCTTATAACTATTTATGAGAAATGTGCCTCCTTCTTGGAAGGCATCGCGTCCATTTCTGGACTGGAGAAATGGACGCGATGCGTTCCAAGAAGGAGGCACATTTCTCATAAATGTTTATAAGCAATCGTTTCTGATGATAATGGCCCATGAGAGGTCGAAACGTAAATAAAAATAAATATTGCTTGGACCTAACTGGCCACTTTTTTACCTATACCACCATATATATATATATTTTAAAATGTTCATAATACCTTTTAGAAAAACAATAAAACAATGTGTGGGCTTATATATCACGAATTAGTTTGATATGTATCCAAAACGATTAAATTTAAGTGCTATTTGGAGAAAGTCTTTATGTAACCTCTCGGAATTCCGAACACATCTTCATGGCAACACCATCATTGAGCTACCCATAACCTAAAAGGAATGAATTTATTTTAACAATTTTTTTTTTTAAATAATAGTTAATACTTTCTGTTTTCCTAATTATTTTTGCTCAAGTTTCAGTAATGTAGATTCAATAATGTTGAATGAAGTCGAAATTTTATCCTCTCGAAATCAAAAAAGAAAACCCAGCATTTCATTCTTCAAGGCCATATAATGACGATTGGATGTGTGAAGTGGAAGGTGTAATGTCTGTGTTTGTCACTATCAGATATCTATCTAGGCCCTGATAGAGATGAGCATCTAAACAGAATCATCCATGTTTCACATTGAATATAACTTCGGAGTACACCATTGATAGTCCGAAAACATTAACGTTATTTCATCGATGTTCAATATCATTGTGTTTATTATTATGCTATAACTTAGGTTATATTGGTCCTATTCCGAATTTGTGATAGAATTGGCGATTGGAAATTTAATAAGGAACGTTTTTGGTAAGAACCGATTTTTCGATAGAATCAACCGTTCTTAAGTAAATCAAGCAAACGTCTAAAAAAATGGTTTATAGTTTTCATAAAAATGAGAGAGAAAGAGAAAGTAAATTATACATGATGTGGCCATAGCAGGACTTTAATAAACCAACCACGTTTGTACAGATCACTCTCCCCCCCTTCCCGCTTTGTGCCAAGTTCTGATGTAAACTCTCGAGATGACATGTTAGATCGAACGGTTACCTGATGTTTTTAAAACTTTGCCACAGTAGTTGTACTTCGCACTTTTGTCCGGTAATTTTGTGTAATGTTTCCAATAAACATTGATTCGAGGCATATTGATTTACAGTAGATTTATGCCCTTATCCGGCGTTCTCTTAACCAGCGCGCTCCCTTATCCGGCGCTCGCAAAATAATATCAAATTTGTTAAACTAAAATTAACATTCAATTATTAGATTATCAATTATATGAGCCATGTGTATTTACGAGCACATAATAATTCTGTAACTCACGAATCTTTTATGTATTTTTATTGTACATACATACTATATGTACATTGTATTTATAATGAAGGGAACGCTAATACAATATTTTATTAATTCACTAATATCCTATAAATAAATTATAATAAATACATAGTTGAAAATCAAACATTTATAAAAAATGTTTCCTAGGATAGAAAAACAAAGGTCCCGTCCCGTCCGTGGCACAACAATATCGTCTTATCGGGAAATGAACACTTAACTAGTAAAGTCAAAGTTTAATTTTTTTCAACAGAAACCCTCTCCTCCTATTTATTTTTCCTTTACACCAGTTCCGACAGCCATTGAAGAAGAAGATAATGAAGATGAAACAATTGATCATACGAAACACAAAGAAGGTAAGGAGGCCTTAGAGAAAGCACTTATGTTGAACGACAACCATCCTCCACTTTTTCAGACGTCTTAAAACTAAAGAAGTGGTGGGACTATGCAGCACGGAACAGTGTTGTGTTAGCGAAACAAAAGAAAATTACTGATTTTTCAACAAATAATATTTTTAAAATTTTAGATTTTGTTTTAAATATGTATGTAATTAAACGCAGATTTCAAAATATATTTTTAATGCTTGGATAAATATATGTACATATGTACGTACATAATAAATCGATGTTCAATGTGTACATATTTGTCAATTTAATAAATATTATCAACAAAATACATACCTGTTTTATTCCTTAGCTTACCTAAAAACACTTTTTTTTATGGTTTAATTGATATATTTTTTCTCATTAATTGATGATTTCCGTTATCCGGAGTTTTCTGTTATCCGGCGTCACGTTGGTCCCAGCAACGCCGGATAAGGGAGAGTATACTGTATTTTATTATTCCAAATCAAAAAGAATTCGTAAAGTATGAACTATATGAAGAGTACGTTAATACAAACTAATTAGTCCTGGACACAAGTACTGTAAATTGCAGTTTCGAATTCAAACTTCTGATGATATTATTAACGAGTTGCGGAATTTGTGATGTTATCTTTAGACCTGCATAAACCTGAGTCATACCAACCTAATTACTTAACGTTGTACAAACTACGAATAATTATCATAGGGGAGATGGACAGACGTTAAACACTCATTATTGTTTCGTATATGGTCTTCAAACTGCGGCACCATATGTCGAGTCCACAAATTCAAGTAGTACAGTTGGGCAGGTGTTTAACTCGTTTGACTTTTATATTGTTTAATTCCCCAAAAATATATACATTTAGTGTACCGGTTGCGGTTGTACCGTCGTCAGCACAAAGTTTAAATGTGAACGTCACTTTTTTTGAACTTTGTGCTGACGAAGGCATAAGGCAAAATCGGTACACTATATACTTTTGTGAAATTAGACAAAATAAAATATAAAGAAGTTCTTTGTTTTAATTTATTTTTATTAGAATAGAGCAGAATCTTATATTTATTATAAATCTCTGGTGTAAAATGGCTTAAGTCAGAATAATTCTTGTGATCCAAAGGACAAATGCATTTAGATATTTTTACCTCGTAAGCCACATGTTTCCGAAAATAGTTTTTTTTACCAAAAAGAAAAAAGAACTCTATTGAACTAGTGGGACCTCGTATACGACATAAAACGAAAAAAACATGAAATACGGTTTGAAGAACCGTACCTTGCAAAAGAAATGGGAACGAAATCCTGGTGAAACCTCGTAACTGCGTCAAGTACGTTAATTCTTTACTTGGATTTGCAAACTAGCTTAAAAACAATTCATGGCATGCATATACATCTCACTTAATACAAATGTCGAAAAAATTGAGGTTTCCTATAAAGAATATTTTTTTAATCAGTTTTTTGTCTCTCCTGTAAAGTTGGCTTTTTGCACATATGAGGTATCACGTTTAGACCGACGATATGTAACGGAATGTTGGAATATTTTACTTTGATTATATTTAATACTTTTATTGAAATAATATTCGAAGTAACATAAATGTGTTTCATCTGATTTGCAGGAATTTTTCCAACTTTCAGAAATTCCCCTCCTAAAATTCAGATTTTCTGACTTAAGACCTTTTGCCCAAACACCCGAGAAATAATTCCAGCAAGGGACTAAAATATTATACATTCAAAATCCTCTTACACAACCCAACAATTGATAATTAATTAATTAATTGATTTATTTATGAAGTTCTACGAGATCGTAAAATGTTACGTTACATGATAGAGGGGGTTCAGAAGAGTGGTGGAGGGGGTTCAAAAATTAGGTTACGTGATTGGCCTCTTAGCTACAATTTGAGGGATGGGAGCTGTTCCTAGTTCCCGACTGCGGTGGTTATGTTACACTAGAAACTGGGTTAGTCCCCAGGCCTCTAATGAAGACAACATTATCTAACGTTACCCCACCCAACGGCATTTATCCAGACTGCCTTGAAATCTTTCTGTTATGATCTAGATTATATTGAATCTCCCACCTTAGGTTTTATACATTTTTGGCGTAAAGTGTACCAGAAGCCTGTTCATAAAGTGATCTGTATCTGTTAGTCAACTGATCCAAGTTTTCGCTTTCCCTCTGAAACCAATTCATTGATCTGGCTGAAAATAAATAGGTGTCGTCCTTATGGGGTTCTGGATACACAAATAAAATTTCGTGTAGATACATTCATTCTATGGGGAGTTATCGTGTTCACAAGCCCACATAGACAACTTTTTTTTTCACTTTTGAAATCAGGATGTCGGAAAACTTGAAATCCTGGTAACACTCAACATCGAATTTCTGGCCGATTACATAACTTCCCCTAAACTTTGTATAACTGGTGGCGGATAAATACTGAAAAAATATCCGTATCGAGTGTATAAGGGGCCATTCATAAATTACGTAAGGCTTTTTTAAAGCAAATTTGCCCCCCCCCCCCCCCCCCCTCCCCCCTATTGTAAGATATCATTAGATATCCCCCCTACCCCTTGATAAGAAATTTTCGTAAGAAATGATCGTATTGATAAAATAAAAGACAGTTTGAGCAGCTTGTACCCAAGCTTTAAATAATAGTAGATGTAAACATATCCAGACATGTCAGGTATAATAAATAAATGATACTAAAATGACAATTATTTTTAAAACTTTAAGCAATAGGGAAATCCCTAGTCAGCGAGACAATAGAATAAAAAAATGTCTAGAAGTACTGAGACCATATGATTTCTGTAGGATTCAATACTGAATTTGAGAACTAAGTACAGATGGCGCTATCCAATAGTGCCATTTCTTAGCGCGAAAATAGTAGATTTTAAATTCAAAAACTTACATAAGATCAAATTCTTTACCCCCCTCCCCTATAGTAAGAAATAGTAATATTGAGCTTATCCCCCCCCCCCCCCCCCCCCCCCTCCCCCTAAATACCTTACGTAATTTATGAATGACCCCTAAGCTGATTTATATAAAAATTCGCTAAAATTCGAAATCGTTGAAACTCAATACAATCTCATAGTGGTGTACTGGATGTAAAATAGTTTATGAGCTTATTACGAGAGAATGTACAGCAAGAGTTTCGAGATACTACCACCATTATACGGCCAAGAGTCTACAAACAATTTTGATTTCGGATATTTGAATTTCGGTTAATTAACAATGTTTGGTATTTAGGGCTGGAGCGGAGCCAAGCGGTTCGTTCTCCGACCTGGAATGTCAGTTCAGAGAGTTTACACATTGGTAGTCCGAAACGTTAAAAGTAACGGAGATCCAGTCCGCAAACCGCACTTCTAATATCTCTTATCACTCACACCTCACCTTTCATCACTCACACCTCACCTTTCAGATCACTCTGAGTGATTTGATAGAAAAGAGAAATCACACTCATAAAAAATGTCGATGTTGAATCACCGGCAATGTACAATCCCAGTGAGAAGTGAGAAGTGAGAAGTGAGAACTCAACTAAGTTTTCTATCCCCTTCTCAAAACAATCGACCGATTTGATATAAATCAATAAGTGCTACTCAAGGCCTTGTCAACCCTCCTATGGAAAATCATATCGATACGTTCATTATATCGACAATTACTTTCTTTAATTGAACCCCTCCTCCATCGATCGCCCCTCTCTCTTCAGCCCAGTCGGCTGCACATCGACAGGTGGTCGACCCTATGGCATTTTGGAAAGTAATACGTCAATAATAAGCTTCACCACACACATCCACTCAAGTCATTATAAGGCCCCGAAGAAGGAAATAAATAGTTTCTGAAACGTTGGCCAAATATTGAATTTTCATTTACACGACAGAACCTCGAATTCCTTCTACATTGAAAAGATACTGTCGACTCTATTAATCATTATGTTTTGGGGCGTTCTTACGTCCCTTCATCAGGTCCCAATGTGCGAGATATAGAAAAGAAAAAGAAAACAATGTAACTACAAGGTAATTCCACGTCAAATGTACGACGAATTAAGGGTCACCATCTTGGATTTAATTCAAATTTGGCAAGCAGTTTTCTTGTCTGAAAATATGAAGTTTCTGAAAATTTAGAGCCATTATCTAAACAATTGCGCCGTACAGAGCAATTCTTCTGAATTTTTCAATTTTCCAAATTGAAAAATTGAAAATTCATTTCTGCAATACAAAATGTGATTTTTAATTAAAAAAATTTTCAAAACACATAATTGATCGGAAATTTTCCGTAGAATCCAATGCCGTTGGATATTTTGCACTAGCTCGCAAGTTTTAAATGGACCCATTTCCCATGGTATTTCAACGAAATTCATATATTTTCATAATTTACTAGAGCTTTCTCCCATTTAGCATACATGCATCGCTATATAACATATATTCGGTGTCATATTCGAGTTTACCAAATAATTTCCGATCAAATATGTATATTTGAATTATTATTTCGCTGATGTTTTACGAAGTACTAGACGTTTTAAGCGTAAAATGATGATTATGATAATTATTTTAATTCATGTTTGAAATAATTTTCATCATATTCAGTTGCAAAACTTACTTATTTCAAATACAAAAATAAATTTCAAATTTTTCCGCCCCTTTTTATCTATTGGGCACAAATGTGGAATCTTCTTTATCGACCATCATCAATATCTCATGATTCACTGAAAAAGTAAATAAACTGCTCCGAAATTTCTGTATATTTTAATTTTACAAATTACTTGAGCAAGTTTGAATTAAATCCAAGATGGTGACCCTTAATTCGTCGTACATTTGACGTGGAATTACCCTATAACAATATATAAAAAATTAAAATATATATATATATATATATATATTAATCAATTATAAATGAATAAATAAAAAAGTCTAAATAAATAAATAAAAAATTTACAAATGAATAAATAAAAAATTATAAATTATTGAATAAATAAAACAATAACGTACGATGGACTGAACTTTAAGGTGTGGAGGAACTCTGCCCAAAATATAAAAATGAAAGCTTTGTATCAAATAATGTTTTTGAATATGAAACACGATTCTTCATTGATATTATTCTTTCTGAACAGTGTGAATAAAATCCGTTTCCGTGTAAAGGATTTCCTCTAACATAAACATTTTTAGTTGAAGTTTAAACTTCTTTATCGTATTTATTGACATCAAGAAGTGAGGAAGGGCATTAAAAAAATTAATTCTTCTTTCAAAAAGAGAAGAGCAATGTTTAGTTATTCGAAATTTAATATCTAAATTACAATCATTACATCGGCAATTATTAGGATTTGTTGGGTAACCAACCCCCCTCCCCAATCCTCAATGTGGGTCGTCCTTTTGAGGTTCTGAATGCACATACAAACAGTCGTCAGTGAATCCGCCGCAATGTACTTCCCCAGAACGAATTGATCAATTAACTCAGTCGGCCCTTTGCGCTAAAAATCAATAGTTGTCTAACATACGGGCTTCTGAATTCTCACACTAAATTCATTACATGGACAGTTATTGAGGTTTTTGAGTTGAGCCCCCTCTGATCCCCCCGTCTCTTCGGCCGATTCGAGGGGCATTGAATTTACATATGAAATTTCATGTCGATACATTCTTTCTATCGGGAGTTATCGTGTTCACAGACACACACATAGGCAGACATAGTTTCGGAAAACAAAACAATTCCGTTGAAAACTCAAGATCGAACTGCTGACTGATTGCATAACTCTCCCTATACTTCGAATATTTGGGGAAGTAAAAATTTGTGTCGATATATTTATTCTATCGAGAGTTAACGTGTCCATAGAACACACAAAAATAACATTTCTTTTTCATTTTTGGATTCAGGCTTTTTTTTTTTTTGGCTTTATGTATGGTGCAAATTAGCCATGTCAATGTGTTATATGAGGGGTGTAAAAGCAAAACTCACATTCTCCACATTTTGTGAAAATTAAGTTGGCGGTTTTTTCATGACCACCATGTTAAAGTACACCTGATTTTAAGTGTAGTACTGTTCAAAAGTCACATTTTCCCTCCTATTTTGAGCATTGAAAAACAGGTTTAGATACAAAACTTACATTCTCCATCCTTCAGTGCAATACAAAACTCACATTCTCCACTGACCAATAAGAAGCAGTCATTTTGCTGCGCACGCATTCGAAAGGTTGCAATCAGTCCGGTTATTGTTACCTGTCTCATAAACTTTAGCATTGTAGTAACAACATGTTGTTAATGTTTTTTATTATATTGTATATAATTTTTGATTGACAACGGTCAAGTTATGCCAGAACAAGAAATTACGTATGAACCGTGCCAACTGTTAGAAGACATAGCAGCCATGGATGTCGTAAATAACTATATATTATATAGTTATTTACGACATCCATGGTCCCGGGAGGGAGTTCTATCTACGAAATAAAACTCACTCCCGGACGGGATTCGAACCCGCAAACCATGGTGAGACCATGCGACCAAAGCCCTACACTCTAGCCCGCACGGCCCCCAATGCAGGGTTCATTTGACTCGAAAAATATGAAAACCGGTGAAAAATCAACATAGATTATTTGACCAATTCTATGAATGAGAAAGAAGAAAATGAAAAAAACTGCTTAAAGTTAGCGGATTTCTACAATATTAAGTTCTTTCTCTTCTCCAGCTATATGAAGTATAGGGGAAGTTATGGGATCGAAAATTCGATGTTGAGTTTTCACATGAATTTCTTGTCTTGCGCCCCTTGCTTTCAAAAATAATAAGAAAATTTCTGTATGTCTGTGTCTGAGAACAATAATATTAATAATATATAATATGTATATCATTCCTGAAGAAGGCGCACTCAGTGCCGAAAGCTTGGCAGAAAATCTACGTTTGTTTTTATTAACCACAAGCCTGATCTCTCCTTCCTGTTATATAAAAATACTTCAAGGACGTCACTCTTTATTGGCTCAAAATTTTGGATTGCTGAATAAATAACATTTCTCAAAGAGAAATTTCGAAAGTACATAATAAGCCTCAAGGAATCCATTTCTAACCATAGAAGCTAGTTTAAATTTTACCTTCCCTCTTACGGAGTGTGATTCTATCTTGAATCATTGGCTTCAAGTGATTACAAATGATTGCCCTGTATTGTGGTAAGGTTGTGGTCGTTGTTGGAGCGAATTTCGCGAGACTGATTCATCCTTATACGGCCAACAACTAAATTATAAACAAAAGAATATAATATGAGGTTGTTGTACGTGGTAGGCATAGGGGAAGTTATATAAGCGATCAAAAATTTGATGTCGAGTTTTCACAGGAATGTCATGTTTTCCAACGCTCTCTTTCCAAAAAAACATATGACTATGCATCGTGAACACGTTAACTTCCAATAGAATTTCTTCAAAATCAAAAACAAATGTGGAAAAAATGTAAACAGAAATTTTTTACAAAATTACATTAGAAAAAGCTACCAGCGGCATAGAAATAATTACTAAGTTCAAAATATATTAAGTATCGGTTATCATGAAGAAAGGCTTGGATCATCACTAACAATACACATTAATGTTCGTATGAATGCATTCATGCATTACTGTACGCGCAAGAATGTAAATGTTGTCATGATATTTGATATATACTGAATTTAAAGCGGAGAAGTAGAATAAATCAATTGAATCAAGAATAAGTCACTTTATTTACTATCTCAAGAAGTTATTTAATCGGTCAGAAATTCTATGTAAAATTTCACCGGAATTTCATTTTTTCTGACCCCTGGTTTTAAAAATTTTAAAAAAAGTCTATATGTGTATGTCTGTGAACATAACTCCAGTTAGAATGGACGTCTCAACACGCAATTTTACAAAAGTATCCGGAACCTCATAAGGCACACACCTATTAATGCGGAATTGGCCGAAGGGAAGGGGGTCCATGGAGGGGTTTGACTCAAAAATCCTAATAACTCCCGATACAATGAACATATCAACACGGAATTTTATAAAAGTATCCAGAACCTCATAAGGCCCAAACCTATTAATGCGGAATCGGCCGAAGGGAAGGGGGTCCATGGAGGGGTTTGACTCAAAAACCCTAATAACTCCCGATACAATGAACATATCAACACGGAATTTTATAAAAGTATCCGGAACCTCATAAGGCACACACCTATTAATGCGGAATCGGACGAAGGGAGGGGGTCCATGGAGGGGTTTGACTCAAAAACCCTAATAACTCCCGATACAATGAACATATCAACACGGAATTTTATAAAAGTATCCGGAACCTCATAAGGCCTACACATATTAATGCAGAATCGGCCGAAAGGAAGGGGGTCCTTGGAGGGGCTCGACACAAAAACCCTAATAACTGCCCATGTAATGAATTTATTTACACAACATTTAGTAACGAATTCATGATTTCCCCAAACGGTTGATTGGTTTTGGAGGGAGAGCGAAAACTTAATTGATTAATTCGTGCTGGGGAAGTATACCGACTTTTTTTTTTGTTCTCATCTTCCCTGGGATTAGCTGAAGAGAAACGGTTTATCAGAGATAGATGGGAATGAATGATTGACAGAATCGACAATATCTGTGCAATATTGTGGGAAGTCGAGAACTGTCACGTAACGACTAGAAATTTGGCCAAAGTTTCAAAAACTCTTTATTTCCTGAGCCTAACAGAATATAACAAACAAATTAGATCATTATTCATTATGGACAATACAATAACAAAAAAAAACAATATTTTTTTTTTTACTCAAGAATTCCTGAGTTTATTTCCTTACACTTCAGAACCTCGATTTCCCTTAACATAATTAATTTAATTTAAAATTCAAAGTTTGAAAAATTAGTCTTATGTCTTACATATTGTTCTTACTAATTTATTTATTACTTCTCCAGTTATACAAAACATAGTGGAAGTTATGCAATCGGTCAGATAAACGATGATGAGTTAATAATAATAATAATTTTATTGTTTAAAGGGATCACCCCCATACAATTGAGTATACAATTAAAATAAAAAAAATAGAGATTGATCAGCTGAACAATAATGACATGTATAAAGGAACCTTTGAAAAAGACTATAAGAATAATTAAATAAAAATATCTATTATATTAATTTTTTTTAAATCGATACAAAGCTATAAGTGAGAATAAAGTGCAAAATATATAAATGAAATTAATATGGATTTGGAATAGAGAAATAAACAAAAGTAATAATATTAATTAAGAGAGAAAAAAATAAATGAAAATAAAATTAAGAGAGAAAAAAATAACATAAATAAACAAAAAAAGTATAAATAAAATAAGTAATTACAAATAATGTAACAAAGACAGTAAATATGGAGTGGGGATGTATTTATTGAATTCAAATATAATATGGAAGTAGAAATACTTTATTGATATGAATGGTCTAAGTTTCAGAGCGCTGGTTAAATAATAGAAAATATTTGAGATATCATTTTTATTATGGGACAGAAGTAATGTTTGGAAGTTGGATCGGTCTATACTGAAACTGAGACAGGAAGTGGCTTCTAATGGGAGAGTAGACAGGACAGGATATTAACAGGTGGTATACGTCTTCCAATTCGTTTTTATTGAAGATTGTATAAAGCTACTGGGGATTAAGGGTGTATACATTATTTTTGTAATTGCTTTTAAGACAGTACTTGTCACATAGACGGAGTTGAGCTAGTGCTTTGATGTGTGAGAAAGAAGCATAGAGGTTTAGGTATGGTTGGAGTTGATCTGGGTTGTAAATATTGGGATAAAAAAGGTGTTGTAACGGCATTCTAACATTTTTTTAAAAAATCGATGCTGAGTTTTTACCGGAATTACATGTTTCCCGCCTCTGATTCCATAAATTAAAAAAACAAAGTCGGTCTGTCTGTGTATGTGAACATAATAACTTGATATAATTAATGTACCGACAAGACATTATATATATGTATTCAGAACCTTATAAGGACGTCACTTATTATTTTTTTATTTATTCATTTATAATTTATTTTATTTATATATTGTTATAGTTACATTGTTTTCTTTTTTTTTTCTATATCTCGCACATTGGGACCTGATGAAGGGACGTAAGAACGTCCCGAAACATCGTTGGGACAAAGACACTTTCGAAGAGTTTTTTGAAAAATTGTTATCTTAATTTTTATTAAATTGAAAAATGTGTCTACTTATTATAAATGTATCAATGTATTAATTTTTTTTTTTTTTTTATACTCATATTCAACAGAACTTTTTTTATCCGTTTTGTTATTACTACCAATCATACGTGTGTTAGACTCAAGAAGTTATAAATCTAATTTATGAGCTATCTTAATGTATAAATTCTTTTGACGTATCCTATTACCATGTATTCGTTTAACGGAAATAAATTTATTATTATTATTTTTCCGAAAAATCGGCCAAAGGAAAGGGGGGATCTGAACACATAAACCCTAATAACTGCCGATGTACTGAATTTATCGATCCAAAATTTACTATGCGAGTTCAAAAGCCCCTACAAAAGTCAACAATTGATTTTTAGTTCAAATGGTCGATTGGTTTTGGAGGGAGAGCGGCAACTTTGGTTAATTCGTGCTGGGGAAGTATATTGCCGGTAATTCATCAACGAATTTTTTTCTAGTCAAATATGTATATTTATTGATAAATAATTGGCAATGTTATATTACAAAATCATAACTGTCACAGCGAGAACATAAATTCAAATAAAATAACTCTAAAAAAATAATAAATGTCAATATGTAATGGTGGATAATATAAAGATAACTACGCAATTCTGACAAATGGCGACCAGTTATTTAATAATTAATAATTTTATTTGCAAATATTAGCGTATTTCTATAGCGCTCACCCTGTTGGTATCTGCCAACCATCTATCAAACATGCTCCCCAGAACAAGATTCCGAGGGGTGGTTCCCGTTTCCATGTGTTCATCGACACATGTGTGTTCATTCTCGCGATTACTCATCCACCTTTATTCCGTATGTAAAATTTCATATCGATGTGTTTATTTATTATATGGGCAGTTATTGGGGTTTTTGAGCCCCCTCCTCTGATCCTCAATTTCGCTTGGTCCAATTTCATTGAAAATTAACAGATGTTGGTCCTTATTGTGTCCTGGATCCAAGTATAAAATTTCGGGTTGAAATATTCATTACATTAGCAGTTATTATTGTTTTTGAGCTATGCCCCACCAACTAATCCCCCTATTCCATTGGGCCGATTTGCTGAAAACCAATGTGTATAATTCTTAAGGAGTTTTGGACAAACACGTAAAATTTCGTGTTGTTATATTCATTCTATTAAGATTTAACATGGTCACAGACACACAAACATATCGGTAGGCATTTTGATTTTTCAATTTTTGGAATCAGGGGATCGGAAAACATGAAATTCCGAAAAACATAGAATTTCTGACATATTGCATAACTTCCCCTATACTCTGTACAGCTGGGGAACTAAACATCATGAATACGGAAATATGGAAACACACCTTCTTGCTCCGACATTTTTTTTTATGAACCATGGTCTTAACCGACATCAAATTGCAAATAATTATAATAATATACTGCAACTTAGGAAGATAATAAGGAGCGTTTATACCTTTGTATAGTCCATTTTTGGCACAACATATATTTAATTTTTTTCAGATCACTGTGCACTCTAAATGTGCCAAAAAACTGTCAAATTGTACACACCTTTTATCTCAGTTGAGCATCTCGAGAAAGGGCGCGGTAGATGGTTTATGCCGTAGAATGTCTGTCCGTCTGTTTACAAGATGTCTTCCTTCCACGTGAAGGCACAATCCACTACTCTCACATCCTAAGTCCCCTTCCCCACTCTTTGTCTGTGAGAGGGGGGACCAGGTAACCCCGCTACAGCATCCCACCTCCAAGGAGCGTAGGTGGGAGACGAGCTACGCCACGGACATTAGGCCCCGTCCCTCGGCACATTCCAGCCAGAGGAAACATTACACTATATTATCCTTAAATTAGCTTAGGTTTTATGACTCATGTCCGGGCTTTAAACTATCGTCATATCACCTACTACGAGAGCGCTCTTTCGTAGCTCTAGTGGACATGAGCTCGAATCTACTGTGGGAGTCCTAAATTTTGCCTACCCTAAATTTGTATTCACTCAGGGCAGATGTCTTTAACGAGTTACCTGACATCGTACAGGCTCGGGACCATTGCTTAACGTCCCATCCGAAGGACGGTATGCTTAAGTTTATTTTACCTCCCAGATAAAAGAAACTAAGGGCCTCGGTCGGGTTTCGAACCCACGATCTTGAGCTCAGAAGGCAAGCACGCATAGCACTGAGCTACCGGCGCCCTCTGTGCTTAAATTATATTAATGTATTATAATTAATTAATGTTTAATATATTAAGGAGCTTGTAGCTCTAATTTTAATTAATAATAGGGAGCAGAGGGTGTTATGGTCCCACACCAGGGACGAAAGCACCCAAGAGCTCAGGGGGGTGGGTTTAGTGGAAAGCCATGAGGTACACCAGACTGTTGGGAATACACGTGCATCCCTTCGTTGAAAGTATTCCCATCGCCCTGCGGAAAAAATATATATATATATATATATATATATATATAAATACAATTTAAAAAAATAATAATAATAGGGAGCATTGACCAACGGTGTAGTAGGATGAGGGAGAGATCAGGATTGTGGTCGATAAAAACGAACTCTCTGCTTTCGGCATGAGTGTATCTTCTTCAGGGCAGCATTGACATACAAACATTAGCAATGTTATACAATTAACTAAAGATATAACACTACAAACTAAATATGACTAAACAAAACCTACATGATAAGGGAAAAAAACTTTTGAAATGTTTAAACTAACACAAAATTTTAAAAAAATATGTGTTTAAAACTCTTGATGGCACTAGCCCTTAATTTGGTAGTCCCTTTTTTCTATGAATGGTTCTTTAATCTCCAAATTTCAAGCGTGAACCAGAGGCCAAGCTTGGTTTCTGGTCCTATAACCCCTAAATTATGCAATGCTCCAAGAAATAAGGAAATCAAGGATTTAGACAGAAAGCAAAACCGTACTATTCGGTTGGTGTGTAGCCCCAAAAAGAGAGATCGAAAGACTAGGAAAGAGCCGAAGCACGTGATAAAGATACAGCAATAAATAGAATGAAGGATTAGAAAGACAGCGTTAACATAAGTATGTAGCTGTGTTTAGTCTCATTTTCAGAGATCAAAGTTCGCTCAAAAGTTCTATAACGAAAGTTAGGAATTCAACAAATAAGTAGACTGATAGTTTAGAAGGTGAGGGAGAACGTGAATGTGAATGTAAACAAATAAGGAGACTGAAGGTTTAGAGAGAGAGCGGAGACTTAAATGTGAGTTGGTGTGTCTGGGATCAATGAACCCTCAAAAGAGCAAAAACGTTAGGTTAGAGTCCACTAAATAAAGATTTTGACAGTTTAGAGGGAGAGCAGAAACTTACGTGTGAATTTTGGGTGCATTCTCTGTTGCCTAAAAAAACGCATTTATTCAGTGATGCTTTAGAGAGGTGGAACCAGATAAGATCATTGCCA
Source organism: Aradus depressus (assembly GCA_963662175.1). NCBI lineage: Eukaryota > Metazoa > Arthropoda > Insecta > Hemiptera > Aradidae > Aradus > Aradus depressus. Next base: position 41,630,255 of record OY759218.1, on the reverse strand, counting down.
ACTACAAGACAAGATGAATATTTGTTCTTGAATGGCCTCATTTAAATAGCCGAGCGTGAAATATAGAATATAGGTGGACCTTGTGGCACAGATTCCTTATATTTTGTTAAAGAAACACTATAATATAATATTATTATCATATTATATAATATATATATATCTTATTATGAGGTGTCTAGGTAGATAGATTCAACGAGATGTCATGTTAGACTGCCAGAAGTAAAGATGAAAAATATATTTTGGTTTGTTCTTATGAAAAAAGCCGACAAAGAAATAAGAATATGGGTCGACCTTGTGTCCAAAATTCCTCATATTTTCTGAGAAACACATTAATTAATACAGCTAGTTCAGTATACAGGCATCAAACAGATACGATGATAGTTTTTTTAGTAGGATTGTTTGTTATATGGTTCCGGTTAACCGAGACCGATTCCTGACAACTGCAGAACCCGGTGTTTCAATTTTCGGGAACCCGGTTCTCGGTTACAGATCCGGAACCAGATTAACACAGGCTTCACGATAAGCAAAAATCATGTAGTTCTTTTTAGCGCTAACACGTAAGTTTCCGCTCTCCTTCCAAATGTTTCTCTCTTTTTTCGGTTTCCCCTGCCCTCTAAGACGATTGCCAACTACGAGACAATATCAATATTTCTTGAATGGCCTCACTTAAATAGGCGAAGGTGAAATATAAAATGTAGGTGGTCATTTATTAGCTTATGAATATTGTTTTAATTTTTTACTTTATAAAAAATATAATGGCATCGTTAAATAATCGATTCTTTCAACATAACTGTTATTATGATCTGGGCAATATTTATTGTTATTTAAATCATTGCAATAGATAAATACCAATACAATTAAATATTTCTGTGTTAAAATATTTATCTTTACGAATAAATAATTATTGTTTTATTACGTTGCATAGTATTCCATATTTAAAATGGTGATCGCATTTAGTTGAACGGGGTTGACTCAGGTCGTATCGTTCGTTCGATAGATATTCGAGCTTTGTTGTGACAGTATATGAAGTTAATTGATTTCTTTGACTACTTTGTTATGACATTTTGACATCTATGAATGAATATTTGTAAAATGGTATGTATTTCATTTACAAAAAAATATTTCGTTATAAGGCACTTCTCTTTGTCTGATATCACGTAATACTTTTAGTGTTATTTTAATTCATGGAAGTTCTTCCTTGAGATTTGTTTAGTCACAGAAATTGTAAGTATTAGAATGAGTTGATCAAAAGTACACGAAATATTTATGAAGCCAATTTGCTTGTTTTCTACAGTTGTTATCTTTCTTAACATTTTGTACTGATTCTCTTTACCGGCTTATCTCTGATAGGAGCTTCTATGTTTTTTTATAGTAAAACTTGGTCATTTAGTATTTTAACTTCTTTGTTCTAACCATAGAATTTCCCGCTTTAAGCCTAAATGTTATTTTAATATTTGTCGAATTGAATTATGTAACATTGTTCTGAATCTTGGAGTTCGACTTGAATAGTTTTCTCGATTTTCCACTAATTGTGACCCAAATCGAAAACTTTAATCCGTTTTGCTTCATAACTTAAGAATGTTTACAATAAGAGTGATCTTAAGTAAAGATAATTTTTTTTTTAATCGAAGTTATCAGATGTTTAACCTGGACGGTGGAACCGGCAGGAAGGTTTTGGCTTTAGAATAACTATGTAACTGAAATACTTATTTTTCTCTCATTTTTTAAACGTATTTTCAACATTTTTCTTTTTGGTAATGAGTTGCGCCTAGTAGCGCGGCATTAAGATCAGAAAAACATAAAAATCCCGATATTGCTGCCGCTTCGAGTTCTTTGATGCGTATTTTTTTTAAAAAAAGGGATTCACCAACTGCAAAAGGTTTGGAAGTTGCTGCGACCGGGAATGTTTCACTGGATAATCGTTGGATGGAATTGTTCAAACACTTTCCCCCCACTAATTTGAATCATGCCAACTTTCTTATAAATACTGAATATATTTTATGTTTGCCCGGCACTAATGCACCCATAGAAAGGGTCTTTTTTCTTATAAATAAGTTGTGGACTAGCGAAAAAACATAGTTGCAAGTCGCAGTTCCTAAAGCAATGTTAATTACCAAAGTGAATTGTAAGAAATCCTGCCAAGAATTTCATTCTTATTTGAAATCAACACCAAATATACTTAAGCAAATTTATTCTTCAGAAAAATAAAAGACCGCATAAATTCTATATTTTCACGTGTTCATTCCTGCTCTTTTAATTAATAAATACAAACTATAAAGAAATATTAGTTTTCTTGAATACACATACTATAAAAACTAGTATATGTCCCGTTTTTAGGAAAAAAATAAATGGTCACATTAAGTATAACTGCAAATTTACCCTGAAAATCTCTTGAAAATGTCACAGTTACGGCACCTCATCCTGGGTCTACCTCACAATCAACCCCCCGCGTTTCGCCATCCCATTTATTTGCTGAGTTATAATTGTCTATTATTCATTCTTCCCATGTTTTTAAATAAACAATTACCTGCATTTATGCGTCTGTTAAATAACATCAGTACATTGAATTCGAAACTTTTTATTGGTTGAAGTTCACAAATCTTAGGAGGTATGACGAAAATTGCATTGTTTGTCTAATATTCATCTGACGAACTCTATTAATTTAATGTACATTATTTTTCTTTTTAGATGGATTTGCGAAGAAGAAATTTGAATGTGGACCGGAGGCCGAATCGTTATGAGAGGAGAAATCTTGAAGAACCGGAATCTCGAGGCAGCGACAGGCGTCACGACCGCCATTATTCATATAATATTGTGTCATTTTTTGCCATGCTGGTTCTATTGACAACTTTTTTTTTGTCCACGTCTATTTATCTTTTTTATTACACGCCCAATCGCTTGACATCCACTAAACACGGGTAAGAGTAATACATTTTTCTTATGACTATTGCATGAGCCTCAATTACGAAGTCATATCGCCTACTACCAGAGGGCTTTTCACTGCTTTGGTGGACAGTAATAAATTGAAATTTGTTGAATAAGTTAAGCTGAAAATGCGTTTATATTTTAAATAGGTACATTTATAGGGACTTCCCATTTCTTCTCCTCCTTTTGAAAACCGTACTCCAAAAATACTCCTTTGCAGTCTTTTGTGCTCCATTAATAAATATAAAAGGTGGGTAGAAATATTTTCACATTTTAAACAAGAGTATATTCCCCACAAAAATTTGAAATTATTAATTGAATTTGCAATGTGTTGCCCCGGCACTAAGGCTGCTGTGGAGAGGGTATTTTCCCTTGCATGACATATTTCAAAATTTTCACTTATACAAAAATTTATAAACTGGTTGTAAACAAGGCGCGGTGGTCTAAATAGCAATTTTAAAAAACAACCAAAACTAAGCAACTGCATTTCATTATAGAAAATTACAATATGTTTTAAAATAACCAAAAAAAAAAAAAGCATTAGTAAAAAACTATTTTAAAACAGCTGACTCGCACCAAATATTAACGGTGCGACACTGATTATGTTTACATCTAAACCTGACGATGGTGTTTTGCCGAAAACGGTAGTAACTTTGTTTGATTTATTTGCTAACATATAAGTCATTGCACACTGTTATTTATTTCACAAAATCCTTTGAAATGTATTATTTTTATTAAACGAGTAAGTTGTTTTTAAATAGTTTTTTACTAATGCTTTTTAGTTTTGCTTTATAACCAAATTTCTTCTTTTTTGTTGTACTTCAAAAATATATATATGTATAATTTTATTTGTTTCAGTAGCCACTTTAATACGGAAAGAGCTCTTAACGATTTGGCTGAATTAGTATCCATAGGTCCAAAAGTCACTGGAAGTTACGAAAATGAAGTGATTGCCGTTAAACTAATATCCGGAAAGATTAATGAAATTATAAAAAGAGCAAATGAAATTCACTCGATTGAGTACGATTTACAAATGATTTCTGGGTCCTTCAACTTGAATTTGGTCAATTTCAAAGTGAATCTCATTTATGAAAATCTTCAAAATGTGGTTGTCAAAATTGGACCTAAGGATTCTGATCAAAAAAGTAGTTTACTGGTCAATTGTCATTTCGACTCAGTGCCTACAAGTCCTGGTAAGTAATTTTGATAATTTTAAATAGAATGTAAAACTTTAATGTTGCATTTCATGTAAAGAGACAATAAGTTAAACATGAGGAGTAGTGTGGACGTTGAAGGAAGGAATTGAACCTATACAAGATGCAAACGATACGTCACTATAGACGCGGGAGGGCACCGGTAGCTCAGTGGTATGCGTGCTTGCTTGCCGAGCTCAAGACCCTTAGATTTTTTATCTGGGAGGTGAAAAAGCCTTGAGCAGGTCGTCCTTTGGATGGGACGGTAAGCGATGGTTCCGAGCCTATACGATGTTATGTACTCGTTAAAGACCCCCCCCCCCCCCCCCCCCCCCCCCCCCCCCTACATTAGGAGAATAAAAATTTTGGGTAGGCAAAATTTAGGATTCCCACTGTAGATTCGAGCTCATGTCCACTAGAGCAACGAAAGAGCGCTCTCATTTTGACCTCGTTAAAAGGGAGTAGGGGCAGCTTCATTTTCGGGCTGTATTTCCCCACCGTTCATCTCTTCTTAATTGACCTCTACTATATTTACAATATATATTAATATTGACAATACATGAAATATGCATAGTAACAGCTATTGGTTAATTAATCCTTTACATCACTCGCCCGCTGATATAACATAATCGGCAGCATGATGTAAAGCATGTATGGGCAACCTTTGACATGTTGCGGGCCAAACTTTAGTGTGCAAATACGTTCGCGGGCCGCGTAGATGGTTCAAAATAAAATAACGTCGGACTTTAAAGTAGTGTTCATAATTTTTAGCGATAGATATCAGACATGCTATAATAAGACAATGTTATTATAATACAATTTATTAAAATAACAAAATGAAATGAAAAAAAATAGGTACAATATTATAATTAAATCGTGAAATTAGGAATTATTACAAACTACGAAAGTTAAGTAGCGACACCGAAATCAATGAGACACTTGAGCTTGAATTTGGGAAATCCATTGACACGCCATGACATGAATTTTTCCTTACTCGCCGTGCTCGCTCACTTGATTCCGCAGGAGCAAGCGACAAACCCCATCCTACTCGATCTTCCTAATTCGGAGTGAGTGTGAGTAAGTAGTGTAATATTTTTTTTTTTTTTAATTGGGTTTTTCAAAATGTCTCGCGGGCCGGACCAAATCTTAAAGCGGGCCGGTTGTTGCCCACATATGATGTAAAGGATCAATTAACCAATATCAGGGACTACTCATTATATTTCATGTATTGTCAATATTAATTTAAATTAGTAGTATATATATATATTTTGACAATGATTTGTTGTCAGGTGCAAGTGATGATGGACTAAACTGCGCTGTAATGCTAGAAATCCTTCGAATGATTTCTGTATCTAACGATACACTTCCTCATAATGTTATTTTTCTTTTTAATGGAGCTGAAGAAAATCCGTTGTTGGTAAGTATGGATTTGGGGATTATTTCCTTGTTTCTTTTCTTTCTATAAAACATTGCAGGCCGATGCAAAAAAAAAAAAAAATGGCTTGATATTTGAAAATAAATCATGGAAAACTGGAAATAGCTTTTATATTTATATATTTATCTTAGTAATTGTCATATTCCTCACTAATGAGGGATCTACTTTCGCCGCTATCTATGATGGTGGCCAACATTTATTTTTGTCTATTCGAAAATTATGACTGGTGATAAAATTCAATCCAGTATAGAAAGAAAGATGAGATAGTTCTCTATAAAAAGATTTCAATTAGGTGTTGGTAAAAAGTGGCAGCCATTGTCTTTTCCAATAAGAAGAAGAACTGGAAGACTGGAATTTTCATGTCTCCTCGAGAAAAATGTGTTTCTATTTCATTATCGAGAAGGTGTCATTTCACTGTTTTTTTTCATTATAACGAAACAAACTCGATCGTTTACTTTGCTCTGTATTGTAGTTTTAACTTTAATTTTCCATTGTTATTATATTGATTGTTCTTTATGTTTTTTTTAGGCTTCTCATGGTTTTATTACTCAACACAAATGGGCAAAAAGTATAAAAGCTTTTATAAATTTGGAAAGTTGTGGTGCTGGAGGTCATGAAGTTTTATTTCAAGCAGGGCCTAACCATCCTTGGCTTATAGACGTGAGTATAATATTTATGTATTCATATCATATACACTGATAGGAGTCTATCCAACAAGAGTTTATCTTGCGGCGGTATGCTATTTAAACACCTGCTATGACTCTGGAATTGGAACGTAAGATTATTTTCGATTCTCCATTTTAGGCAATTCATTTTCTTAAATTTTCAAAGTTGTTTAAAATTTCAAACTTAATATCTCAGCAAATACTTGCCTTTCCATTGGTCTCATTTTCGAATCTGAAGAAAAAAGTACCGTTTTGCGAACTGAAGTTGTATCCTCTATGGCTTACCTAGAGGCCGTGTAAATTGTGATAACATTTTTGAAATGCTCTGGAGAAATATGGTCGGGTTATAATAATTTGAGTTTCGAATTTCCCGTCTTTGGTATCCGCTGTTTTACCTAGCTTCTGTGTACATGGATTTTTTTTTAAATACAAATATCTGCTTATTTTCAGATGTACGCGAAAGCCGCTTTGTACCCTTCTGGACTTGTGGTGGCTGAAGAGCTTTTTCAAAGTGGACTCATTCCATCGGATACAGATTTCAGAATATTTCGAGATTATGGAAACATTCCTGGTAATTTTTGTTTTTTTATGTTTTCCAATTTTTTTTTTAATTTGGACCAAAAATAATTATGTGTATATAATGCATTAACCATATAACAATTGAGCACACACATACTTCTTAAATTAATTTGTTTTTTTAATTACGTTTCAATGCTCTATTAACAAACAAAAATATCAATCAGTGATACGTATTACGTATGTGTTTGTCTGCACACGACTGTGGTTGACGTATGTGCTTGTATAATATATATGGTATGATGAAGCGAAACATTGGTATATATATATATAAGAAAAATACAAACTACAGTACTTCAATATATATATATATATATATATATATATATATATATATATATATATATATATATACATATATATATATATATATATTGTAGTTATGTATGTATATAATTGTATTATAATGCTCAAAAATTGAAGTGGACCACTCATTTTTTCTATCATTTTTTTATGGTTATTAATTGTTTGTCAATAAAACCTTACTTATTCAATAGTAATGTTTATTGGGTTTAAAATGAAGACTCATGAACGAATGTTAAAAGAAAACAATTTATTCTATGAAATAAAATTTAAAAAAATCAATTCTAAGAGTTACATTCAATTTTTTACAATTAAAAAAATTTAAAGACATTATTTTTTTAAAGTTCTTTAGTAGGGTGTTGGTTGGGCCTTCTCTGCTTCGAATTAAAGATTCACATCGATGTTTCATACTCCTTATAAGGCTCAATACGTAATGTTGGGGCAAAGAATCCCATTCCTCAATTAATGCATCTGCAAGTTCATCCAAGTTATCCAGCCAAAGCGAACGCATGTGTAACTGGCGTTGGAGTTTATCCCAAACAGGCTCAATAGGATTCATGTCGGGTGAAGAAGCAGGCCAGTTCATGCGCGTCATTTCTCCTCCCTCTAAATAACGTTCAACCAGCTTGGCTCTGTGAGGCCGAGCATTATCATCAACAAGAATGAAATGTTCCCCAATTTCTTGGGATTCAGGGACAATAACAGGCCTCATGACATTGTCCAGGTACGTTTGTGCGGTCACATGCTCATTCCTGAACATTATCAGCTGAGTTTTTCGATTACTCGATATCCCTCCCCAGACCATTATTGAGCCTCCTCCATAAGAGCGTACTGGCTCAGTTATATCTGTGTTAAAACGCTGGTTTCGCTCTCTCCACACTTTAAAACGTATATCATGATGACGGAGAACAAATTTCGATTCGTCAGTAAATAAACAACGGTCCCAGTCCTCATCAGTCCAGTCAACATGTTCACGAGCCCTTAGGAGACGCGCTGCTTTATGTTGTCTCGTTAAAAAAACACCTCCTCGCTGGTCTTCTTGCCCCCAAACCGAATTCATGGAGGCGGTTTCTAACTGTCGTGTGCGGACCCTTGTTGCATCCACAAAAGAGCTTTGCAATTGTCGAGCTGTTAAACCTCGTTGCCTAGTGGTCTGGACTTTTAAATATCGGTCCTGTTGAGGGGTAGTTTTTCGAACTCGGCCTCCTCCATGAGTGTATTGAGCAGTACCTGTTCTCTGGTATCGTGACCAAGATCTTCCGATAACTGTGTGAGAGCAACCAAGCCTACGGCCAACATCACGCTGAGAATGGCCTAACTCTAAAAGAGCCAAAGCCCTCCCTAGTTCTTCAACAGTAAGTATTCGTAACGGCATTTTAAAAAAATGTCTAGTGCGCTGGCTAAATGAGTATTGATGGTGAAAGACGAATCTTGATTTCTTTAGAGGATTAAATCCGATAAAGCGGCTCCCAATTGTGTAAACAAAATGAATTTGTTTTTGTTTATTTTTATTTTTCATTAATCCTCAAAGAGATTACTTGAAAAGAATGTGGAGAAGTTGTAAAAATAGTTTATTTTTAACTGGAAAAAATTTCAAATCATCCAATTAAAAGAAAATGATTGGTATCTGAATTTTTGGGAGTGGTCCACTTTAATTTGTGAGCAGTTCATATCTGTATGCATTTATTTATTTCAGTACGTTTATTACCTGCATTTTTACTATATTCCTAGCGAATATATTGTCGAGTGCGAAGAAACAGGACATGGTTTACATTAAACTCATTAAAAACGCTTTTACTATACCTATATATATTTTTTTTTAAATACAAACATATATTTATATGTTTGTATTTTTTATATTTTTTTTAGAATATCCTTCAATTCATTCAATACGTATAGAGTTTAGAATACCAGCATATCTTACTCTGTGGTGACTTAATTTAGACGTAATAGCGAGAGAGATATTACCTATAAAATAATATGTATCTTGGCGTAGTAATCTTATATTATATCTCCGGACCATTGGCCTTAAAATTTAAGGTACACTTTTTCATTTTTGTTACAGGATTGGATTTTGCCCACTGCGCAAACGGTTTTGTATACCACACAAGATATGACAATATGAAGAGTATTTTTGATATAACAGGTGTATTGCGACATACCGGTGAAAACATCCATTCCTTGATTAAAACTATAATAAGTTCTACGGAATTTAATGATTTTACAAAACTTTCTACAGGGAACAAGGTCTATTTTGATGTATTAGGCTTGGGTTTTGTTCACTATGACGAATATGTGGCCTTTTACATTAATTTTGTGTCAATATTGTTTGCGATTCTTGCCATTTTTTTGACAAGTTCCTGTGATGCATTTCGTAAGTACACTTTTTTTCTTTTTTTTTTTTTAAATTTATTGATAGAAGGGATATGCTGCACCCCCCAGGAATAATTTAACGTGCCTTAGCTGTAACTTGTCCATTCGAGAAAGGGGAGAGGCACGACATTATAATGCTCTCTCATATGCTAATAGCCAGTGAGTCTCACAGCTTTGTAGCTAGTCACTACGGTCTCTAAATAGCCTGTCTCGTTAACCACTGACCATTTAACAGCTTTTCTCATTCGCTCAACAGTTTTTGGATTGTCCTTAAGATCTTTAAAATGACATATTGCTACTCAATAGATAAGGCCCGCCCTACTAAATATATTACTTTGTGCGTAAAGCGCATATATTTAAATTGTATCGTAATTTTGTCTAAAAATTGGAAATTTTCAGGAAAAATGCGTTTTGATGAATTTTTATTGATATTTAAAAAATGTTCCTGTTTACTTGGTGGTTTTATGTCTGCGTTGGCGTACAATATGTTACTTGGTATGGTATTAGACACAGAAAATAAAACTATGAGTTGGTACTCGAATATATTAATAATAATACCACTTTATGGCATACCGACTATTGCTTTCACTACTGCATCAATTTCGCTATCTGATTACGTAAGTAATAACTGTTACATCCTTGTTTTTTTTATTTAAACTAGATTAAAGGCTGGTCAGTTTTGTGCAAACTTTACATTTCTCTGGCATTTGTAACCATGAGTAAAAAAAATATTACAGAAAAATCTGATCAGATCACAGTTTGGTGGATTCCATAGCGAGATCATAGCATTGATATACTAATATATGTACATAGTTCTGTCAAATGGGTTTTGTAGAACTATGTATATGCCTATGCCACTACCTTGAAAATTCTAAAATTGCATGGTTTTGAAAATGTGAATTATAATATAAATATCGGCCGGATTACAAAAAAAAATAAAAAATAAGTAATAATTAGTTCACATGTATAGTGATATCTTAATATGTATGCCTTCAGCCGCCAACCCAGTCTTCATGAACCCCTGGCATTAACCTTCACATCTAGAAGATGTATAAATGTGCGAGTTGAGTGACTTATCATATAACTTTTTCGTCATTTTCTTCCGCAACTTTATGAATTTTTATATATATATATTTTATATATATATATATATATATATATATATATATATATATATATATAACCTATTTGTAGATTTAGAAGAATGATAGAAATTCACAAATCATAATTTCCCGGAGTAAAGTTTTTATGGAATCTCAATGTTTTTTTTTCAATTTATGGTGTTCCAGACAACAATTATATACGAATTTTGAATTTACCAAGTTAGTGTAACTTTTACGGCTTCTGAAGGCACGTTTCCACCCGTGGCAGCAGTCAATATGGGAAATTTCGAAAACTGAATCCAGATTCATGTCGGGGGCTCGTATTTTTCGGTATTGTTTTTAAAATACCCAGGTTCGAATGCTCAAATGGGGAGCTTCACTATATTCGAAATTAATATTAATTTTTTTTTGATTTTACATAAAAATTTGTAAAATGTTTGAAAAAAATACAATTTGTAAACATGATATATAATAGTCACAAGGGCGCCGGTAGCTCAGTGGTATGCTTGCCTTCTGAGCGTGGTGAGCTCAAGTTCGTGGGTTCGAAACTCGACAGAGGCCCTTTGTTTATTTTATCTGGGAGGTAAAATGAACTTAAGCACGCCGTCCGTCGGATGGGACGTTAAGCGATGGTCCCGAGCCTGTACGATGTCAGGTACTCGTTAAAGACCCCTGCCCTAGGTGAATAAAAAATTTAGGACTCCCACAGTAGAGTCGGGGTCATGTCCACCAGAGTGACGAAAAAGCGCTCTGGTAGTAGGCGATATGACCTCGTATTTAAAGCCCGGGCATGAGTCATAATAACTGACTATAATATTCAGTTGGCGGGTTGACACCTAATGAGTTTCGTGATAATTTATATAGTGTGACCGAGGTTTTGTTTCATGTCGTATGATCGTCCTCTTCTGCGATGTCGTTGTACAGTTGAGTGCTATAACTTATCGATAGATAAACTGACTCTGATGCTGGATCTCTGAACTGACTCAACTCTGGTGTTTATTTAGTTTTTTCTAAAGCCCGGAATGTTTGATCAGATGTTGGAGTGACCTAGGCAGTTCTTACCAGTGATGAAAAGTTCTCCCCATCTATACGCAATATAAGGCAACTTATGTGTTCGGCCAAAAATTCAATGTTGGGTTTTCACCGGAATTTCATGTTTCCCGATTACCTATTTCGAAAAAAATTAATTCATATCTGTCTGTAAACACGTTAAGTCGACAGAATGAATACATCGACAAAAATGTTATATGTATAAAAATCTCCGAATAGGAAGGGGAGGGGGTTTCAACCGTTGATGTAATGAATACAACGACAAGACATATACAATATGAGGATTGAGAATTCCCTAAAAACACCTATTGACTTTTGGGCAAAGAAGAAAGGTTTGGAGGTACAGCTGAAACACAAATAATGTGAAGTTTGGATGTAGATTCATCTACGCCTTTTAATATTTATTATTTTCATAACTATTTAATTAATGTTTTATGTTTTACAGGTTAAAGATGCGACACGGACCAAAATGAACCATCAGTATTTAGCTACACTATTATTTTGGACAACCATTTTATTTATAACTACAATTTTCGGTCTCCGATCTGCGTATTTGTTCATGTTATTAGTTCTACCCCCAGCATTGTATAAACTATTTTCAAGATTTTTGGAAACCCATGGAGGTATTTATTTTTTTATATGGTTCTATTTCTGTTACATGAAAAATACTTTAAAAAAATAAATAAAAACAATAATAGGTGAATCTGCCCAGCTTGGAAAAATTGAATTCCCCACTTCCTAAACTCAAATGTGGGTGTTGACTCCATATCTAATATCACCCGATAGAATAAATGAATTGTCACTTATTTCTCGATTCAGACGTCTCCGGAGTAAGACAACGTCATTTTCAGGCAGATCGATTAAAGAGAAATGGTTAACTAAATACTCGGAGGGAATAATATATCTCTTTGAATGTATCAACTTTACATGTTGATCAAGTCATTTGATGTTTTTCTTAAGCAGTGTTTTTGGTTTCTCCCGCTATGGAATAAAATCCATCCCAGAAAAAATAGTTGTGTCCTGTGAATTTATGTGGATTCGATTCCAGCCAAGGCATCTTCAGATATAAATATATTTTTTTTACGTGTGTACATCTTGCTTCTTACTTTTTTCTTCCATCTTCTTAATCACATGTGCTTTAATCAATGGAAGCGATAAAACAACTCGCCCTCCGAAGAGGTATTATACGCATTTTGAAGAATGCGCGTAACCAAAGTGCTTTATTGATTTTATTTTTTTTCAGTGTCTCTGTGGTTTTATAATCCAGTCGTAAGCTTTTCATCAGCGTTTTACTTCACTTACATCTCCGTTCAAACATTTTTGGTGATGATTCCTATTGCTGGACGTTCAGGAACTGATAAGAACCCAGAATTTTTGATCGGCATCCTAACCACACTGTTAACTTTTGCCATTTTTTCATATCTGGTTTGTATACAATGATAATTTAATATTTTATAAACCAAATAATAGTAACGCATCATTTCATGTCGAATTAACTCAGAATGTTGCGTAATTAATGTTTCCTCTGGCTCGATCTTTGGATATGGAACTTATCACTATATCTCATGTTAGTTTCATATCAATATGTAGACCTAGACATTTATGTTGTCTTTAGGTGATACGGAAATTATATTAACAGCTATGGGTGGGTTTTTATTAGATAATTTAGACGTAGGTTTGATGATTAAAATGGTTGTTTCAGACCCATTTAACAATAACTTATTGTGATTCGTTGGCAAAAATTAAGAATACATCCTTTACGAGTATTTTCGGAGAAAACCTTCTGATTTTTTAAAGTTGCGACACTCTACATATAGATTGTGCATTTTTTATGAAGTTTTAAACTTTTAATATTTCTGTCTATGGAATTAGTCTAGTTGATTCGTACTAATAAATAAAATAAAAATAATTATTTGTATCTACTGGAACGAGAGTCGGAGTTCCTCTCTAACTCCTATTTTTCTGTAAATTTAATGGCTTTATAACTGGAGATAGGCTGAACCGATTAGACATTTAAGGATTCAATATGTCAATGACATCTATGATCTTTTTACTTCCACAGCTTTACGAATTGTAGGGGAAGTTCTGTAATCGGTCAAAAATTCGATGGGAGTTTCCTACGGAATTTCATATGTAAATTCAGAGCCCTGCAAGGACGACACCTATTAATTTTCAGGGGAATCAGAGGGGGCTGAACTCAAAAATCCTAATAACTGCCAATGTAGTGAAAGTATCGACGTGAAATTTCATATTTAAAGTCAAAACCCAATGAGGACATAACCTGTCAAATTGCAGCGATATCGGCTTATTTAAATTCAAAACCTCATAAGAATAGCACCTTTCCGCGCAATCGGTCGAAGGGAAGGAGAGATCAGAGAAGGGCTCCACTTAAATACCCTAATAACTGCCGATATAATGAATGTATCGACATAAAATTTAGTATGAGCATTCAGAAGCCATTATGTAAGTCAAATATTGAATTTTTTATTCAAACGGTCGACGGGCTTTGAAGGGAAAGCGAAAACGTAATTGATAAATTCTTTCTAAGGAAGTATATAGTAGGTTATTCACCGACGTCTTCTTTTATTTGTTTTTCAACTCACTCCTTTTGTCAAATTGTTGAATACCAAAATTAGATTAAAAATTACATTGTTTATGTTGCTAACCTCAACTTTGTCACATCCTCGCAGGGTCAGAACACTTTATCTGATTCAGCCAGAGCTTTTTTTCAATTGCTTTTGAATCTAACATGTAGTTTTGTAATTATCCCACCTTCACCCTCAATTCATAATTTTATCAAATTCTCCGAACTTATTTTTACACACGGAGCGTAGCAGAAACTTTTCACCATCCGCCGACTTGGAACGTATATATATATATATATATATATATATATATATATATATATATATATATATATATATATATATATATATATATATATATATACACTCGTGTCTATTATATACGATAACTACTGTAGTGTATTATATACACACTATAGAATATTATTGTGACAGTTATTAAAGCAATATGACATATATATATATATATATATATAAAGGCTTTATTTAGAAGCAGGGGGACAATAATAAGGTTTTGTCGACTAACTCATCGACTTTAGTAGCAACATATATATTACATTAACTTTGCTAGTGTTTTATTCATTTTTTTTTCTCTTCATTAATGTAAACCATTTTGTGTTGTTTGATAGCTTTGTTTTTGTATGTATCCATGGGAGAAATGTATCATTCACATATCCTACCGATCGCTCCAATAGGAAATTACTTTTAAACTTAGTTTATTTTTTGCCATTGTTTCAGTGCATTTATTTACTGGCTACAAGTCGAAGATGGACTGCCTCGTTCCAACTGATGTTTGTCCATTACCTCGTTGTTGCTGCTATTGTTTTTGGTGGCATGAGTTTTCCTTTCACTGTGGAGAGACCTCAACGCGTTTTTGCAACTGTAAGTTAACACTTTTCATTTTACCATAGAGAAAGGAGCGCGTCGGTAGCTCAGTGGTATGCGTGCTTGCCTTCTGAGCTCAAGAACGTGGGTTCGAAACCCGACCGAAGCCCTAAGTTTATTTTATCTAGGAGGTAAAATAAACTTAATAACGCCGTCCTTCGGTTGGGACGTTAAGCGATGGTCCCGAGCCTGTACGATGTCAGGTACTCGTTAAAGACTCTTGCCCTAGGTGAATAAAAATTTAGGGCTCCCACAGTAGAGTCGGGCTCATGTCCACCAGAGTGACGAAAGAGCGCTCTGGTAGTAGGCGATATGACCTCGTAATTAAAGCCCGGGCAGGAGCCATAAAACCTAACCTAACCATAGAGAAAGTTTTGTAATCATTAAAAAGTCCTCTCATGCAGTAGCTGCATAAAATTAGCGGATTTCCAAAGTAGTTTTTTTTTTTTTTTTCGTCGACATTAAATCGTAAATAATAATAAAAAAAATAGAGGGAGTGTCCCCACTGGGTGATTTCTCCCCTCTTGACATTTTAACATTGCCATTATCTCTCTCTTAGCACATTTGCTAGTTATATTTATATGTTGTATTTTGTAGTTGTACCTCATTTTTATCACTCTATTAGCACATTTGCTAGTTGTATTTATTTTTGTACAGTTATAAATATATGTTTGTAAATAAAAAAACATAAATACAAATTAAAAATATTGAACAAAAAGCAGTTACGGATAGAATTTATAGTATATTGGTGGAGGACCTCTTCCAAGAAAATAAAAATGAATGCCAAGTATGAATTAACGTTTTTATGCCTGAATAACGAGTTTTATAAGATGTTTATTTTTTCTCGTAAAGGTTTTCAGTTGAATTAAACTAATTTTTATTGTATCTATTACTTTCAAGAAATGAAGATGGACATTAGAAATACTAATTTATTTATTATTTATACCTTTTTCCCCAAAAGAAAGGAATAATGTTTAGTTAAATAAGATTAATTTATTCGGATTGGGGCACTGCTCAGACCAACAGCCCTATGGGAATGTTCCGTGCAGCTTCGACCTATTTTATTATTTATTTATTTTTTTCAGCACGTCAACCGGCACTTCTACAATATGAATAAAAGTGCAGTTCATAGGGATTCTCTATATTGGGTTCAGAATATTGAACGACGAGGCCGCAGCGTCCTTGAAGTGCTTGAAGGTGCACCACCATTGGGTGAATTTTGCTTAAAAGATGGTTATTGTGATCTACCTTGGTTTAATAAGTTCATTGAAAGGTATGTTTTTAGTTAGTTATTAGTTATTATGACTCATGCCCAGGCTTTAACTACGAGGTCATATCGCCTACTACCGGAGAGCTCTTTCGTCACTCTGGTGGACATGAGCCCGACTCTACTTTGGGAGTCCTACATTTTGCCTACCCTAAATTTTTATTCACTTAAAGCAGGGGTCTTTAACGAGTACCTGACATCGTACAGGCTCGGGACCATCGCTTAACGTCCCATCCGAAGGACGGCGTGCTTAAGTTTATTTTACCTCCCAGTTAAAATTTTATCTGGGGGGTAAAATAAACTAAGGGCCTCGGCCGGCCGGGAAAGTTTGAAAAAAAACATGCTATTGAAAACTAAAAAGTTAACTTGACTTTTAAGCGAGTGGTCCAGTTTGCAGTATATTTTCAGCTTCCATTTCAGGATGAAAAGAGCTTCCAACGATATATTACACTCATTTTTTTTTATATATTACAGTTCTGGTAGTACTTGCATCACTTCGTTGCCAAACTTTCTTGATGATAAAACTTCTTTGGAATTGATAAAATCGGAACGTTTCGAAAATTCTTTGCGTCTACACTTCAATGTAACAGGTATATCGGAATATATATATTTTTCTCCAGTTTTTATGTAAATAAGTCTTATTAAAATGCTGTGTCCCGAAGAGCGTTTTTCTGTACCAAAAAAAAAAATCAGAGCCCGCAGAGACTATGTCGTTAGAATTTCAATAGTAGGTATTCACCATTTTTTTCTCATAAGTATATTGGCCAGGTACAAAGACGGAAAATGCAAAAATGAGTATTTACTAATTAACGGAAGCTGTTCCTTTACTTTAGGGATAACACGCTACTATATTGAACGTCATGTCTCAGCTTTTAATGAATGTATACCTACGTTTTATAGCTCAAATTAAAGAAAACACTATAATATATTTATACAATTAATTTCTACACAAAAAGGCAGATTCTAAAGCGTAACATGAAGTTACAAATTTTTATAAGATTCGCGCCTCTATTTCCCTTTTCTTTGTTGGCCCGATGTTCTGACTAAGGAACTTTTCTTTTTTGCAATAATTATTTTTATGCTTAGTTTGAAAAAAAAAATCGGAATACATATTTGGGAGCACATAGGCATGAGTTTATATATATTTTTTTTTTTTCATAGGTCCCGATCACATGATCATTATAATGACTCCGGCGCCAGACGTGAAACTCAAGGCATGGAATCTGACGGAATCTGTTGAAAATCAAAAATTATATTTCATTGGATATGTTCATGGATTGCATAGTCCCTATTGGTCATTTTGGATTGATTTGGATGTAAGTTCAAAACAAATTTCTTTATTCCATTTTCCAAGGAAAACAAGTAACAGGTGTATCACTGGCATTGTACTTTCCCAGCTCGAAATATTTATAGTCAAGTAAGTTGCCGCTCTCTCTCTAAACCACTTCTCCTTTTAATAGGTAACTTAGGTTAAGACCTTGTTTTAACCACAGGCCGATCACTTTTGACCGTAAATCCTAAACACACCTTGTAGGCTCGGCCCTCAATAATTGTGAGGGGGATACCACAGGATCCGAATTTGATTTGACTGGGCTTGTCAGGGAAGAAATACAGTTTCATGGTTTTCTATGTATCCAGCGCCACAGGCTCTTGACTCGGCTCAGGAAGCCGACCTGATCACCATTCGTCAGGAACCATAAAAAAAACCCATTGAGGCGTATTTATTTTCTGACTCAAGTTAATTCCGAACAGCGCCTTTAAGTTGAAATATAATTGTTTTAATTAAACTTTTGTGTTTTTGCAGATCAAGGAAAATCTAAAAAAATGGAATATTCAACTGGAAGTTTCCGGGCATTATGTCCATCACGAAAAATTATTTTCCACTCATTTCTCTCAATTTATCACTCGGTTTCCTCAATGGGCCCACGTAACTTCTCGTTTGGCCACATTGAAAAGTTACCGATTTTGAATTAAATTTTGTAAGTTCTTTTTCCTGCTCAAAATGTATTTTTTGTAATATTTTTGTTAATTATTAAATGTGTAACATTCCCAATAAAGCCACTCATGGAGTGGTCTATACACTATGTGATACATTTTTAAAATAAGTATGCGACAAAATAGTGTCATTATTAAGATGTAAATTAAGAAATAAGAAAAAAAAATTTGTTAATTTTGTGTTAGCTGATGAGGCAGTGCGACCTCTCCTAGGGTCTCTCCTATCTATAACGCCACACTTTCATTCCTTTAGCCCCTTACCTAAGCACAGATTTAAATGTCATGACATCCTCACTGAAGTGTTGGCCTCTACTGCATGCTCAACAGCTGTATAGATAGCGCACCTCCCCTCCTATGGTCCCTCCTCGACCCCCACTCTCTCCTTACTTAGCGCTTTGCATAACTGCACTAATGCGTCTTGCATCAGCACTCGGAAGGTTGCAGATATAATGGCATGATATCCTTATAGACCAAACCGATTCTCCAAAAAGTAGGTTTCTAATTCGATCCTGCGATAAATGAGGCGAGTATCGCACGCGAACGTACACGTATACGAGCCATCTGGGTTCTCGTGAAACA
The DNA here is from genome assembly GCA_963662175.1 of Aradus depressus. Lineage (NCBI taxonomy): Eukaryota > Metazoa > Arthropoda > Insecta > Hemiptera > Aradidae > Aradus > Aradus depressus. The sequence continues at coordinate 41,611,321 of OY759218.1, read as the reverse complement.
AATACAAAAAGGGATTATAATATTGTTGAAAGTAAATTGCTGGATGTTTCTTTTAAATCTTCAATTTATGTGAAGTTAAGAATATTGTTTTATTCATTCATGACTTACTTTGCATTTATCTATTTATCCTTTTATGTATTAGTTCTACTTTACTTTAACAAATCTCTGTCGCTACATTTCACCAGGTATTAAGTGTATATGTATATCTTATTCGTGTATATTAAGACAATAAAGTTTAATTTCATCGACTAAAAAATTGACTTTTTTTTCATCACCTTAGCGTTTAAATTGTTTTATTTATTTGTTTCAACTTGTTTGTAAATACATTTCTAATATTACTCTGGTATTTTTGTGAAATGTATGAACAAAATGTTGGTAAAGTCCACGTTAAAATTTGTCTAACAAAGTGCTGTCCCCTCTTCTGAGATCCCTTCCCGTTTGGCACATTTTGAACCAGAAGGAACTTAGGCCGCCTGCAAACGAAGCTACTCAAAAATAACTAAACTGGTTTGTGATTCAAATTACTAAAAGGTTACTGACTCATTAGTGACGCGGTTCCGCACATGAGGCTACTTTCTAGAGAACGATATCACTAGTTTCTTCTGTGGAACCATGGAAGCCGGACCCTGGACCCTCACCGTTGTACATCGTGGATAGTGATTCCAGTGATGAAGCCAATATAGTGTTTTATCATCGATACAGAAGAAATATAATGCGAAGAAGATTCTGGGTTCATCCTTATAGGAAATTCCTACATTATGTATAATACACTTGTTTATTACTAATGATAAAAATTCTAAAAGGGTGAATTCCTGTTTAGGAATATCCTATAAGGATGAACCCAGAATCTATATTAGCAATAATACACATTCTTCATGGAAAATGGAAAAATAAAAAATTGCAAACCTGTCAGATTGACTTCGAATAACTGGGAAGCTTAAAATTATATAAAAAAGGACGCTTTTCCACTTCCGCCACGAATAAAATATTAGCTTGTTGATCATTCATGTCCACAGGTTGCAAGAAACTGAGTCACTTGGTGACTGGACAGCCGAGTCACCAGTTACACACACATAACCAATCGGTGTGTGACCAGTAGCGGTGTCCCGTTCGATTATATAGGAAGCGACTCAAAGTAAACTGGTTAGTAATTTGCGTCACAGATCAGTTTGTGTTGAGTAGCTCCGTGTGCAGACGGCCTTACAGTATTGTTGAAATTACTGTTTGAACTTACAGATAAAGAAAGGGAAGTATTAGAACGTACTCAATGAAAAAACTGAACTCAAATTTAAACAACGTTATTGTTAATAAAATTTTTATTAACTGCTATAAAATACATATCAGTTTCTTGTCTTCAGCTGCTGAGATATTTTCAAGACGAACTTTCGAATTTTTAATAGACATAGGATCACAGCCATTTTCTCCAAATGCAGCAATGCTTCGGCTGTAGGCATTATTCAGTAGTAGACAATATTTCAAAAATAAGTTTGTTTTATTAATTATTCAGTTGTCAGTACTCTTCCCGCACCGTGGTTACCTACGCCTGGCGCGGTATACAGTGCGGCGGGTGGACTTGGCAGGAGTCGTCTTCTTTTTCTTCTTCTGTTTCCTGCTAGTCACCGTGGTCCACGCCATAGCTGGGTACTCGGCGTCGGTGACCGGGGGTGGGGAGGGTGGGAGAGAGGAAGGGAGGGGGATCCCAACCATTTCCATCCTTTGACTGGATACGGAGGGGGACTTCTCCTGCTCTGTCTAGGGCCACCGAAGTTCATGCAATGCTTCTGCTGTAGGCATTATTCAGTTGTCGGTACTCTTGCCGCACCGTTGGTACCTACGTCTGGCGCGGTATATATGTATATATTCATGCCCGCTATCAGTAGGGGCTTGAGCGTGCGCGCCTCCCTCACCAGTTCCAAAAGTCCCGCCTCAAAGAGGTCTAGGGGCTCATTTGGTGAGAAGTGGCAGCTGAAGAAGTGTACTCCGGCTATCTCTCCGTGGACATAGCCCTTGCCACGCCTACAGGGTGTTGCCCCGAACGACATAGTGCCACAAGCCCATAGGGCTGCCTTGCCGGTGGGATCCGATCTCCACCGGCTGTCATCCCTCAGGTCGCGGTTTTGTTCATAGATAAGGGCCACGTCCTTACCTGCTTCCCGAGTTTCCTGCGCAAGGAGATCTTGCGCCACTCCACATCTATTGAGATTAAGCTGCATCCCCTTCATACTTTGACCGTGGATGCAGCTCCTCCCTGCTCTACTTCCAAGTACTCTCAGGGGATTCCTCCGGCTTTCAATCTTGTGGCTGCTGAGAGCTCTTCTCTCGGGGCTTACAGTCCCGGGCCATGTGACCGGTCTGACCGCATTTCCTACAGTCCTTCGACCGGTCCCTCTTGCTTTTCGCTCCTTCGGGAGAATCTCTAGATCTCTTAGGGAGGCCCTCTTCTCTCCTGATGAAGAGGGGTGTTGTTTGAGTCATCACCTCTCTTACCTTGGCTCGGACCTCCGCCCGTCCCTTCCACATAGCGCGATCCCAAATCGTGTCAAATTTCTTGGCGATCATCTTCACGTGCTTGTGGACGTTCTGTACTCACAGGCCCGGCTTGCGCTTTGTCATCTCGGAATGCGCAGACGGATGACGCTCGCTCGCACCACCGCACCCTCCGACAGCCACGGCCAGTATACACTACCCGACCAGGTCCCGAAGGGGTTAGCGAGACCTGATTCCCTCGTGGCACTTCGGCAGGACCAGGTCCACATCAGCCTTTGCCACCCACCGGGGGCTCCTCCCTGCTCTACTTCCATGTTACTCTAAGAGGATTCCTCCGGCTTTCAATCTTGTCGCTGCTGAGAGCCCTTCTCTCGGGGCTTACAGTCCCGGGCCATGTGACCGGTCTGACCGCATTTCCTACAGTCCTTCGACCGGTCCCTCTTGCTTTTCGCTCCTTCGGGAGAATCTCTAGATCTCTTAGGGAGGCCCTCTTCTCTCCTGATGAAGAGGGGTGATGTTTGAGTCATCACCTCTCTTACCTTGGCTCGGACCTCCGCCCGTCCCTTCCACATAGCGCGATCCCAAATCGTGTCAAATTTCTTGGCGATCATCTTCACGTGCTTGTGGACGTTCTGTACTCACAGGCCCGGCTTGCGCTTTGTCATCTCGGAATGCGCAGACGGATGACGCTCGCTCGCACCACCGCACCCTCCGACAGCCACGGCCAGTATACACTACCCGACCAGGTCCCGAAGGGGTTAGCGAGACCTGATTTCCTCGTGGCACTTCGGCAGGACCAGGTCCACATCAGCCTTTGCCACCCACCGGGGGCTCCTCCCTGCTCTACTTCCATGTTACTCTAAGAGGATTCCTCCGGCTTTCAATCTTGTCGCTGCTGAGAGCCCTTCTCTCGGGGCTTACAGTCCCGGGCCATGTGACCGGTCTGACCGCATTTCCTACAGTCCTTCGACCGGTCCCTCTTGCTTTTCGCTCCTTCGGGAGAATCTCTAGATCTCTTAGGGAGGCCCTCTTCTCTCCTGATGAAGAGGGGTGATGTATGAGTCATCACCTCTCTTACCTTGGCTCGGACCTCCGCCCGTCCCTTCCACATAGTGCGATCCCAAATCGTGTCAAATTTCTTGGCGATCATCTTCACGTGCTTGTGGACGTTCTGTACTAACAGGCCCGGCTTGCGCTTTGTCATCTCGGAATGCGCAGACGGATGACGCTCGCTCGCACCACCGCACCCTCCGACAGCCACGGCCAGTATACACAACCCGACCAGGTCCCGAAGGGGTTAGCGAGACCTGATTCCCTCGTGGCACTTCGGCAGGACCAGGTCCACATCAGCCTTTGCCACCCACCGGGGGCTCCTCCCTGCTCTACTTCCATGTTACTCTCAGAGGATTCCTCCGGCTTTCAATCTTGTCGCTGCTGAGAGCCCTTCTCTCGGGGCTTACAGTCCCGGGCCATGTGACCGGTCTGACCGCATTTCCTACAGTCCTTCGACCGGTCCCTCTTGCTTTTCGCTCCTTCGGGAGAATCTCTAGATCTCTTAGGGAGGCCCTCTTCTCTCCTGATGAAGAGGGGTGATGTTTGAGTCATCACCTCTCTTACCTTGGCTCGGACCTCCGCCCGTCCCTTCCACATAGCGCGATCCCAAATCGTGTCAAATTTCTTGGCGATCATCTTCACGTGCTTGTGGACGTTCTGTACTCACAGGCCCGGCTTGCGCTTTGTCATCTCGGAATGCGCAGACGGATGACGCTCGCTCGCACCACCGCACCCTCCGACAGCCACGGCCAGTATACACTACCCGACCAGGTCCCGAAGGGGTTAGCGAGACCTGATTCCCTCGTGGCACTTCGGCAGGACCAGGTCCACATCAGCCTTTGCCACCCACCGGGGGCTCCTCCCTGCTCTACTTCCATGTTACTCTAAGAGGATTCCTCCGGCTTTCAATCTTGTCGCTGCTGAGAGCCCTTCTCTCGGGGCTTACAGTCCCGGGCCATGTGACCGGTCTGACCGCATTTCCTACAGTCCTTCGACCGGTCCCTCTTGCTTTTCGCTCCTTCGGGAGAATCTCTAGATCTCTTAGGGAGGCCCTCTTCTCTCCTGATGAAGAGGGGTGATGTTTGAGTCATCACCTCTCTTACCTTGGCTCGGACCTCCGCCCGTCCCTTCCACATAGTGCGATCCCAAATCGTGTCAAATTTCTTGGCGATCATCTTCACGTGCTTGTGGACGTTCTGTACTCACAGGCCCGGCTTGCGCTTTGTCATCTCGGAATGCGCAGACGGATGACGCTCGCTCGCACCACCGCATCCTCCGACAGCCACGGCCAGTATACACAACCCGACCAGGTCCCGAAGGGGTTAGCGAGACCTGATTCCCTCGTGGCACTTTGGCAGGACCAGGTCCACATCAGCCTTTGCCACCCACCGGGGGCTCCTCCCTGCTCTACTTCCATGTTACTCTCAGAGGATTCCTCCGGCTTTCAATCTTGTCGCTGCTGAGAGCCCTTCTCTCGGGGCTTACAGTCCCGGGCCATGTGACCGGTCTGACCGCATTTCCTACAGTCCTTCGACCGGTCCCTCTTGCTTTTCGCTCCTTCGGGAGAATCTCTAGATCTCTTAGGGAGGCCCTCTTCTCTCCTGATGAAGAGGGGTGATGTTTGAGTCATCACCTCTCATACCTTGGCTCGGACCTCCGCCCGTCCCTTCCACATAGCGCGATCTCAAATCGTGTCAAATTTCTTGGCGATCATCTTCACGTGCTTGTGGACGTTCTGTACTCACAGGCCCGGCTTGCGCTTTGTCAACTCGGAATGCGCAGACGGATGACGCTCGCTCGCACCACCGCACCCTCCGATAGCCACGGCCAGTATACACAACCCGACCAGGTCCCGAAGGGGTTAGCGAGACCTGATTCCCTCGTGGCACTTCGGCAGGACCAGGTCCACATCAGCCTTTGCCACCCACCGGGGGCTCCTCCCTGCTCTACTTCCATGTTACTCTCAGAGGATTCCTCCGGCTTTCAATCTTGTCGCTGCTGAGAGCCCTTCTCTCGGGGCTTACAGTCCCGGGCCATGTGACCGGTCTGACCGCATTTCCTACAGTCCTTCGACCGGTCCCTCTTGCCTTTCGCTCCTTCGGGAGAATCTCTAGATCTCTTAGGGAGGCCCTCTTCTCTCCTGATGAAGAGGGGTGATGTTTGAGTCATCACCTCTCTTACCTTGGCTCGGACCTCCGCCCGTCCCTTCCACATAGCGCGATCCCAAATCATGTCAAATTTCTTGGCGATCATCTTCACGTGCTTGTGGACGTTCTGTACTCACAGGCCCGGCTTGCGCTTTGTCATCTCGGAATGCGCAGACGGATGACGCTCGCTCGCACCACCGCACCCACAGCCACGGCCAGTATACACTACCCGACCAGGTCCCGAAGGGGTTAGCGAGACCGGATTCCCCCGTGGCACTTCGGCAGGACCAGGTCCACATCAGCCTTTGCCCCCCCGGTGGGTGGTAAGTCCACGGTGTGTACGGGGGTCCGGCCGGTCTGCAGGGACGTCAGTCAGAACTGCCCTCTGCCATCCTGACAGGCCTAGCTCTGGGTTACCCCCAGGTAGCCCCGTCTGGGCCCCCATCTCTCGTCGGCTCGCCTACCCAGACCTCCGAAGGGATTGGTTACCACAACCTTGGGCTGGGTTGCTAGGTTTAACAGGGCCCACCAAGCTGGTAGGTGAGAGTGGAGTTGGGGAGGAGAGGCTAAGTGGCCCTTCTGACCATATAATCGCATCACTCCCCCTTGGGCCCCACACATATATGCAACTGACCTGCATGAGACCTGATTCCCTCGTGGCACTTTGGCAGGACCAGGTCCACATCAGCCTTTGCCACCCACCGGGGGCTCCTCCCTGCTCTACTTCCATGTTACTCTCAGAGGATTCCTCCGGCTTTCAATCTTGTCGCTGCTGAGAGCCCTTCTCTCGGGGCTTACAGTCCCGGGCCATGTGACCGGTCTGACCGCATTTCCTACAGTCCTTCGACCGGTCCCTCTTGCTTTTCGCTCCTTCGGGAGAATCTCTAGATCTCTTAGGGAGGCCCTCTTCTCTCCTGATGAAGAGGGGTGATGTTTGAGTCATCACCTCTCTTACCTTGGCTCGGACCTCCGCCCGTCCCTTCCACATAGCGCGATCCCAAATCGTGTCAAATTTCTTGGCGATCATCTTCACGTGCTTGTGGACGTTCTGTACTCACAGGCCCGGCTTGCGCTTTGTCAACTCGGAATGCGCAGACGGATGACGCTCGCTCGCACCACCGCACCCTCCGATAGCCACGGCCAGTATACACTACCCGACCAGGTCCCGAAGGGGTTAGCGAGACCTGATTCCCTCGTGGCACTTCGGCAGGACCAGGTCCACATCAGCCTTTGCCACCCACCGGGGGCTCCTCCCTGCTCTACTTCCATGTTACTCTCAGAGGATTCCTCCGGCTTTCAATCTTGTCGCTGCTGAGAGCCCTTCTCTCGGGGCTTACAGTCCCGGGCCATGTGACCGGTCTGACCGCATTTCCTACAGTCCTTCGACCGGTCCCTCTTGCCTTTCGCTCCTTCGGGAGAATCTCTAGATCTCTTAGGGAGGCCCTCTTCTCTCCTGATGAAGAGGGGTGATGTTTGAGTCATCACCTCTCTTACCTTGGCTCGGACCTCCGCCCGTCCCTTCCACATAGCGCGATCCCAAATCATGTCAAATTTCTTGGCGATCATCTTCACGTGCTTGTGGACGTTCTGTACTCACAGGCCCGGCTTGCGCTTTGTCATCTCGGAATGCGCAGACGGATGACGCTCGCTCGCACCACCGCACCCACAGCCACGGCCAGTATACACTACCCGACCAGGTCCCGAAGGGGTTAGCGAGACCGGATTCCCCCGTGGCACTTCGGCAGGACCAGGTCCACATCAGCCTTTGCCCCCCCGGTGGGTGGTAAGTCCACGGTGTGTACGGGGGTCCGGCCGGTCTGCAGGGACGTCAGTCAGAACTGCCCTCTGCCATCCTGACAGGCCTAGCTCTGGGTTACCCCCAGGTAGCCCCGTCTGGGCCCCCATCTCTCGTCGGCTCGCCTACCCAGACCTCCGAAGGGATTGGTTACCACAACCTTGGGCTGGGTTGCTAGGTTTAACAGGGCCCACCAAGCTGGTAGGTGAGAGTGGAGTTGGGGAGGAGAGGCTAAGTGGCCCTTCTGACCATATAATCGCATCACTCCCCCTTGGGCCCCACACATATATGCAACTAAGAGAATATTTTTGTCGTAGTCAAAAAGAACCTGTTTTATCTATGTATATATCAGCTCTTACAATTAACAGAGCATTATCAGAACATTTGATAGCAATATAAGATTAGTGTTATTGTCTAGAATATCGGAGAGAATGCTCGTTATGTGACACTGAAGAGCGAACTATAAATCAAACAATACCTCGGCAATTAGAGGTGGTGAATCAATTCTTATTATAGATTCGAATTCAGTGCAAAAATATACAATAGTTAGTACCTACTTTTGGACAAATCTGTGTATGATAATTAACATTCTTTGCAGAGATATTGTGAAACACTATACCCCCTAAATAGGGTAAAAGAACACGTATCAGAAATAGGTCTCAACACTGACACAACATACAACTCAATAAAATCAACTTTCGCACAACACATCAACGAAAAAAAACACCATTTCGATATAAATACAGGCATACAATATCTACATTTTTGTAACAAAGGTACATTACTAAACTCACTGGAACAACTGGACATAAACAGAGAACTACAAAAAGTGAATTGTATGAACGATCAGACCAATCTCACATATTTACCCCTTTTTTCGCCAATAATATAATCCTCCAGTCTCTGTGTATACGAAAAAAATATGTATCTTTATTTTATATATTTTTCATGAAAAAGCTATGTATCTTTATTTCATGTAGGTTTTATATATATATAGGTTTTATATATTTTTTTTATTCTTATTCATATATTTATTATTGTCATCTTTGATTTCTTTCATATATGCATATATATATTTCTATTTCAATCAGCGCATACTATTTCAAAAATGTTCTTTTATTATTAAGATTTCAATTTGAGACGACATTTTATTTTTAATGTTTTTTAAGACATAACAGTACAGAAGAAACAGGGGGGAAAAAAACATGGGGGCTGAAGGAAGGGTACCGTTTGGATTGTAAACTGATTGAACTTCCTTTAGTATTTGTTGGTTGGTTGTTTTATCTTGGGCGAACAACTGCTTAGGTTATTATCGCCCTGTTTTTAGTATTTGTTAAGTCGTGGCTGAAGATGCTAGCAATACCGAAAGTACTCCCATATTATATATGTAAGTCTGTTTTAAAGATTTTATTATTCAAGGAATAATTAAATTACAAGTCAACAAACAAACTAAAACTTGTTACAGCTGTCACTAAAGTCGTTCCTAGGACCGTCACTAGGGAGCAGGAGAGTTTACATCTTTACACCTCCCCCTCCAGGGTCAGCACGCAGCAGGAGTCAGCTTATTGCTGTGAAAAAAATTCAAGTTTTTTCTGCGACGTCCACAGTTAACTTCGTAGAAACAGGACGAGATGCGACGCACAATAGGAAAAGGCCCTATCCTTACTGGATCCATCTTGTTTCTATTAAGTTTACTTCCATTCTCAATATACACTAAGTCTCCTACGTAAAAGGAATGTTGTCGTCGTGTTTTGTCTACTCTCGCTTTGTTAATTTCAAAATTGTGCATGGAGTTCAAGAATGCCTGTTTTCTGTCATCTTCCAGTGTATTGGTAGAGTAGGTAGGAACATCAATGGGAGAAATACTAGACCGCTTTCCAAGAAGGAGATATTCTGGGGCAAACTTTGTAGAGCTGTGAAATGTACTATTGTATTCAGCTGTATATTTCTCGGCTATCGTAGACCAAGCTGTTTTATGATCAGAGCTATTTATCTGGCAACGTATTCTGTTCACAAGCGTTTGGTTAAGCCGTTCATTAAGTCCATTCGACTTTGCACAGTCAACGCTCGTAAATATAAGTTGAATATTCATCTTATCCATATATTTTTTTAGTTCTCCAGACTGTATGCCTGTATATTGGTCGGTCAACAACATAGTAATTTGGTTCGCTTTTGCTACTGGGTCAATAAGTTGGATGAAATCTTTGGCACATTGAGTACTTGATGTGCGAATCCACGCATAGCGCGTAAAGTGGTCCACCAGAAGGTGTATATATTTCTTAGGAAATCCATACCATATCACTTTATCCTCTGATACGCCCACTAATTCAAACAATCCTTCACTTCTCTTGACAATATGTACAAACATTTTAGGTTCTTCGTTCTTAGCCATTTTATAAATTTTTCTTTTTAATTTTTTATTGTCTAAATGCTAATGTAATTTAATTTGTAAGTCTGTTTTAAAGATTTTATTATTCAAGGAATAATTAAATTACAAGTCAACAAACAAACTAAAACTTCTTACAGCTGTCACTAAAGTCGTTCCTAGGACCGTCACTAGGGAGCAGGAGAGTTTACATCTTTACATATATATTTGTGAAATAGACATTTTTTTTGTTTTAAACATACGTTTTTTCTTTACTTTAAATCTGTGTATACCTACCCGGCCAAGACCCGGGATCATTTTATCTGGGAAGTAAAATAAACATAAGCATGCCGTCCCTCGTGCTCAAATGGGGAGCTTCACTATATTCGAAATTAATATTAATTTTTTTTTGATTTTACATGAAAATTTGTAAAATGTTTGAAAAAAATACAATTTGTAAACATGATATATAATAGTCACAAGGGCGCCGGTAGCTCAGTGGTATGCTTGCCTTCTGAGCTCAAGTTCGTGGGTTCGAAACTCGACAGAGGCCCTTTGTTTATTTTATCTGGGAGGTAAAATGAACTTAAGCACGCCGTCCGTCGGATGGGACGTTAAGCGATGGTCCCGAGCCTGTACGATGTCAGGTACTCGTTAAAGACCCTAATTGAATAAAAAATTTAGGGTAGGCAAAAGTTAGGACTCCCACAGTAGAGTCGGGGTCATGTACACCAGAGTGACGAAAGAGCGCTCTGATAATAGGCGATATGACCTCGTAGTTAAAGCCCGGGCATGAGGCCATAATAACTAACTAACCTACCAAGCTCGAGCAAATTTTTTTTTTTTGTAAGGTGGCTCTTGTATCCATGTATTATTATCCATAGACATAAAGTGTTATATAAAAACAGACAATATTGTGTATATAAATTTGTAGTTAGTTATTGTAAAGTATTGTGTATTGAAGACTAATGTATATCGGCTTAAGTCATCAACTATGAAAAAAATATATGTAATAATATTTAAATAAATCAATTAAAACAAAATTTTTTACATGTATTTTGAATTAAAATATACCTCATAATCCTTGGACTTAACCAGCTTCAAAGCTATTATATACTATATGTGTGTCCCTGCGCTGCCTGGGGATTTTGACCTTTTTCATAATTATGGCTCATACTCCATGAAGTAAAAGCGTTTTTAATGAGTTTAATGTAAACCATGTCCTGTTTCTTCGCACTCGACAATATATTCGCTAGGAATATAGTAAAAATGCAGGTAATAAACGTACTGAAATAAATAAATGCATACAGATATAAACTACTCACAAATTGAAGTGGACCACTTCCAAAAATTCAGATATCACTCATTTTCTTTTACTTGGATGATTTGAAATTTTTCCCAGTTAAAAATAAACTATTTTTACAACTTCTCCACATTCTTTTCAAGTGATCTCTGTGGGGATTAATGACAAATAAAAATAAACAAAAAAAAAAATTATTTTGTTTACACAATTGGGAGCCGCTTTGTCGGATTTAATCCCCGAAAGAAGTCAAGATTCGTCTTTCACCATCAGTACTCATTTAGCCAGCGCACTAGGCAGTTTTTTTAAATGCCGTTACAATGACCTACTGTTGAAGAACTAGGGAGGGCTTTGGCTCTTTTAGAGTTAGGCCATTCTCAGCGTGCTGTTGGCCGTAGGCTTGGTTGCTCTCACACAGTTATTGGAAGATCATGGTCACGATACCAGAGAACAGGTACTACTCAATACACTCATGGAGGAGGCCGAGTTCGAAAAACTACCCCTCAGCAGTGTAACGATGTATCCCTGTGATGGTGGTCGTATTGGAATATCGGAACAAACAACTAACGGGGAAGGAAAACGATAAAAAAATCAACAATAACTGTTTTTTCTATCAACAATAACTTTATATTCATATGTTTGTAACGATAAAAAAAATCTACAACCTGCTTGGTGTGTATCTCCCACAAAGGTTGGGGATAGAGAGAGAGTAGGTGGAGGGGACGAGACCTGGTCCCCCAAGGTGCCCTAGCGGCAGGCTCCCCAACTCACATACGTAATCTACGGAGGGGGGGGGGGGGGGGGGATATATGTGGCGACTTCGCCACAGCAGGACCGATATTTAAAAAAGTCCAGACCACTAGACAACGAGGTTTAACAGCTCGACAACTGCAAAGCTCTTTTGTGGATGCAACAGGGGTCCGCATTTCAACTCAGACAGTTAGAAACCGCCTCCATGAATTCGGTTTGAGGGCAAGAAGACCAGCGAGAAGTTGTTTTTTAACGAGACATCATAAACCAGCGCGTTTCCTATGGGCTCGTGAACATGTTGATTGGACTGATGAGGACTGGGACCGTTGTTTATTTACTGACGAATCGAAATTTGTTCTCCGTCATCATTATAGACGTTTTAGAGTGTGGAGAGAGCAAAACCAGCGATTTAACGCAGATATGACTGAGCCAGTACGCTCTTATGGAGGAGGCTCAATAATGGTCTGGGCAGGGATTTCGACTAATCGAAAAACTCAGCTGATAATGTTCAGGAATGAACATGTGACCGCACAAACGTACCAGGACAATGTCAGGAGGCCTGTTATTGTCCCTGAATCCCAAGAAATTGGGGAACATTTCATTCTTGTTGATGATAATGCTCGGCCTCACAGAGCCAGGGCGGTTGAACGTTATTTAGAGGGAGGAGAAATGACGCGCATGAACTGGCCTGCTTCTTCACCCGACATGAATCCTATTGAGCCTGTTTGGGATAAACTCCAACGCCAGTTACACATGCGTTCGCCTTGTCCGGATAACTTGGATGAACTTGCAGATGCATTAATTGAGGAATGGGCTTCTTCGCCCCAATATTACATATTGAGCCTTATAAGGAGTATGAAACATCGATGTGAATCTTTAATTCGAAGCAGAGGAGGCCCAACACTCTACTAAAGAACTTTAAAGAAGGAATACAAAATAATGTATTTAAAAATTTTTAATTGGAAAAATTAAATGTAACTCTGAAATTGATTTTTTTTTTTTTTTTCAAAGAATAAATTGTTTTCTTTTAACATTCGTTCATGTGTCATCATTTTAAACACAATGAACATTACTATTGAATAAGTAAGGTTTTATTGACAAACAATTAATAACAATAAAAAAATGGTTGAAAAAATGAGTGGTCCACTTCAATTTGTGAGCAGTTTATTTACATTTTCTCTTAGGAAAAAAAATAACAATAATTCAGCATGAACATACAATAAGAAATAATAATGATAAAATGATAGAATAAAATTGAACGGAAAATAAACAATAAATAATCAAATATATATATATATATATATATATATATATATATATATATAAATATATTTATTTATTTATTATTTATTTTCCGTTCAATTTTATTTCATCATTTTATTATTATTATTTCTTATTGTATGTTCATGCTGAATATATACATATATATCATTATCACTATTTCCCCCTCCCTCTATTCTTTTATTTATTATTATAACTATTGTTGTTATTATTTATTCTTTATTATTATTTTTTTTCTTCTTGTATTAAATTTGTATATATATACAATATATATATAATATATATATTTAGTATATATATATATATACCTAAAACATCACAATTCTTTATCATTCATCATTGACAAAAAATGATGACAATTCATTTCAGAAGTAATGAAGTTTGCCTAACCGCAGGTTCGAAGGCGTTTCACCATTTTCGAATAGATTGTTTTGTACAATACATATACGAATAGATAATCTATTGAATGAGCTATTTATTGCTAAATATTAAAATGCGTCCAATGGAAGCACAACTTCCTTGAATTTTGATTCCCACTAGAACTTAGAAAAGCAACTTTAACTTAATTCAAGGTTTTCCATCTGACTTGAAGGTAACACAATGGCTAGAATTCAATAACACAATGAGTGGTCATATTGATTTATAGAGTCGACAGTATCTTTTCAATATTTTAGGAATTCGAGGTTCTGACGTGTAAATAGAAAACTCAGTATTTGACCGTTTCGAAAACTATTTATTTCCTTCTTCAGTGCCTAATAATGACTTGAGTGTATGTATGTGGTGAAGGTGATAAGTGTTTCTGTCTGAGTGTGTGCTTTCAGACAAAAACACTTACCATCTTCATCACACACATCATTATATCGTCATTGTAAGGCCCTGAAGAAGGAAATATATATATATATATATATATATATATATATGGTGGGCTGGTGTTTTACACCTAGGGACCTAAGCATCCAGTGCTCTTATCCCTTTCCTGGAAGCGCTGGGTAAAAGAAGGAAATAAATTGTTTCAGAAACGTTGGCCAAATACTGAGTTTTTTTTATTTACATGTCAGACCGCGAATTCCTAAAATATTACAGAGTTTTTCTCTCCCGATATTTCCTAATATCTTTGTCAGCCCAACCACTGGTTGTGCATTTTATTATATAGTTATTATACAATATATTATTATACACATACTACAATTAGCCCTTCAGTTTAGACAAATCCTCATTTATTATCTTGATCCTTGTAATATTGTTAGGATGATCTTTAATAATTGTTCATCTTAATAATGGGTAATTTTGGAATGAAAAAAAAAATTAAATTATATATTTATAAAACAGTTTTCGAGAAAACACCACTGCCTCGAAAGATTTGAATAGCGACTACGAATGTTAAAAAGCCAGATATTGACAATTTGTACGTAAAATGTAAGTAACGAAAATCCTACAGAAACATAAGTTATCCACATGTAAAAAAAATCAAGAAACGCGAAAAAAAAAAATCCTAATGTCAATACAGGCCCTGAAAAGAAGGCACACTCGGTGCCGAAAGCTTGGAAGAAATTCCACAAGTTTGTTTTATTCGACCACAAGCCTGATCTCTCCTCCTTCTTATTACATCGTTGGTCAATCCCTCCCTATATGGTAGTTACTTGAGACAACGGATTTATGAGCGGAAACAGGATGAATCACCGGCTATGTACTTCCCCAACACGAATTAACCAATAACATATTCGCTATGCCTCGAAAGCCAGTTGACGTTTGAGCTGAAACTGAATATTTGATTTACACTGTGGCTTCTGCATCTACATACTAAATTTTAAGTAGCTCGTTTGTTGCAAAAGAACGAGTAGCTCGTTTTTTGCAAAAGAATGGAAAAATACACGAATTAATAACAATGAATTGATAGTTCCAAACATATAAAATGATTTAACAGGTCTTAAAAGATGAAACAATAAAGATTACTATGAATAATGGAACAAACTAAACAGTGCGAGAGTGTGGGGGAAAGTTGACCTTTTCTGCACTCTGGTAGCCTTAGCTCTTTCCGCCCTCCGTGGACAACAGACTAAATCTAATTGGACACTGGGATGAGTGGGTGTTCTGGATACATCCTTTCAGCAGAATAAGGAGATGAAGGATTCCCAAATGAATCCTCCCTGTTCTGGTGGATGATGGCAATATGGGCTTCCTCATCTCGACTGGGGTCTCACTCGTCATTAGAATCATTCCTTCGCAACACTACAAACACAAAAATAAATAAGATAGTGATAATATAAAATATAAACTGCGTAAGTATAAATTAAATATATCTACAAACAAAAAATTATTAACAAATGTCTGCACTGAAAACAGTTAACAGATAAACTAAAACGGAAAACTATATAGGAATAAAAAATATATAAAGAAACTGTCTATTTCACAAAATATATGGGAGTACTTTCGGTATTGCTACCATCTTTAGCCACGACTTGACAAATACTCAGTCATGGCTGAAGATGGTAGCAATACCGAATGTACTCCCACTTATATTTTGTGAAATAGACAATATTTCTAAAAAAACATAAGTTTTTCTTTACATATTTTTTATTAAGTGTTTCACAATATTTTTGCAATAAATGTTAAGTATCATACATAGGAAAAATCGCCAAAACGTGCAAAATGTTTGTCATAGTGAGGATTCAAAGCCTACTGATTTCGGTGCCTGTCGGATCTGTTGTTTTGGAAATATGCTCAATTAAGCACATATTTTGCACCGATAACAATATCGTCGTAAGTGGTGTAAGGGCTTTGTGGCAAATCCCGCATAAATAACTCAACAACCATATCCATTAATATATCTAATACATTAATGATTGACTTAAATTTTATCTCGTACCGAAAGAAATGTTTCGGTAATTTTTACCTATTATTCATTAGTCATGATAAGAATTATTTTAAATAATGATTTTGGAACATGGAAGTCATGAATGCTTCTTCATACTGATGCATTTATCTGCTTGAGGACATTGTGGTGACTCTCTTCTTATATATTTAAGAAGAGATATATATAATATATATATATTATAACAATTGTTTTAAGTATCGCGGAGAAGTGATACCCACCTTATTCCCTCTCCTCAATAAAAATTTTGATATCATATTTCATGTCCACACGACGATGGTGTGGAAACATTTGAAAAATATACATACATTATATTTATTTATATTTTTCGTTTAGTGATCTAATTAAAATATTTTTTAATTAAATTATTTTTGGGAATAATTAATAATATTAAACTAGTATAAAATGACCCGTCGTCATGGGAATCAAACCTAAAATTTCCTTTTCTTTATAAAAGAACCGAGGGCGTCCGTAACTCACAGGTAGCGTGGTAGCCTAATGTCCTCAAGATCGCGGATTCGAAACCCAACCGAGGCCCATAGTTTGTTTTATCTGGGAGATAAAAAAAAACTTGAGCACGCCATCCTTCGGATGTGATGTTAACCGATGATCCCTTACCTGTGCGATGTCAAGTACAAGAGGTAGGGGTAAAGACACCTATCTCAGATAACTAAACCTGGGTAGGCAAAATTTAGGACTCCCATAGTAGTAGAGTTGGGCTCATGTCCACAAGAGCGACAAAAGAGCGCCGCACTACAGTAGGCTATATGACCTCGTCGTTAAAGCCCGAGCATGAGTCACAAGAACTAACTTTTTATACTCAATCAAATATTTGAAAGGGAATCACTAAACGTTTAACACCTTCTATCATTAGTGTAGGCCAATAGTGCATTACATTCAAATCCTCACATCAACAATTAAATGATATGCCTACTTATTTTTAATAATTCCAATATTATTTACCTCAATTTAATGATTTTCTCGGTGAGATGATGCAGCTGCTTCTCTTCTCACACCAATCCGGAGATTCTTGTAATTTCCCTCATGATAGCTGAAACAAAAAAATAAAATGAAATATAAACTAGATCGACCTTAATCAATCAAAGTGTGACAAGATATAACACTCTCAGTGTAATGTCAACACCAAAATGTACAAGATAGCTCTGAGTTTGTCATCTGTTGGTTATCTTATTATTCTTGAGTTTGTAGAATAGTAGAAGGTGAAGAATATACTAACCAGTAAATCATGAACAAAAACAGTCAGGAGAATTACTGGTAACGGAGGTAAAATAAATACATATATTGTATTATCACTATAATATTATTTTGAATAGAACTTTGGTTGTTTCTAGTAAAAGAATATTTTAAATAAATAATATAAAAAACTATAAATTTAAAATGTTTGTTTTCATGTAAATGTTTCTGATAGCAGATATGTCTGTGAAAGTATTTCTAAAGAAGAGAGGAAAGGCATTTTTGAAGAGTTTTGGGCACTCATTAGTGGATGTTTGGCAGTTTGTCAGCTCAAAAGTGTGTCACACTTGCACCTTCCTTAAAGAGTTTACCGTTTTTCTCAAGATGAAGGTAAAAGAGTATGCAAATTGTTTCAACTTAAGAACATTCGACACAAAACTAAATATATTGTAAATTCCCTAAATCCAGTGTGATAAAAACTTGTTTGCTACCACATTTCCTGTAGAAATTTGATCTCTTTTGTTTATTTAAATTTTGATTTCTACAGTAGTTTGCCGAAAATTGCCCTAAAAAAAATATTATCAATAATTTAAGACGTGCAATTTTTAAGAAAGTACACGTATACAACGAAAAAAATTCAATTAAACAAACTTTACACTTGGATTCACAAAGAGATACCAATTTTTAAATAATTTTAAATAATATTAATTTCTAATCCAAAGGTTTTTTAAATGATACTACTGGGACAACAGGGAAGATGAATAGGATAGAATTTGAAGAGGACAAATATTTGGGTTATTATCTATATTTACATATTTAAATTTTAAAAAAAACTTAACATTTGAACAAACAAAACAAAAATTTACAATGGCACAAAAACATTAAATTAATACTTAAAAAACTATTTCTTTTTTTATTTTATTTGGGCATATTGAAAATAGATATTATTAATTGTACCTTCTCGACGCCTCTACCACAAAAACCAGACCCCGTCAACTCTTCACACTTTAATTCCACTCCAGTCAACTTTCATCTAATTGTTCAACTTCATTTTATTTAAAACATATCAAACCACATGCACCGTTTAAGAGCTAGCTCACGACTCCATTACATTTTACACTATTTCACAGCTGTTTTTTTTTTATGTTTTCTTGTTTTGTTTCTCAAACACCTTGATATATATATCTAATATATATATGATATTAGATTATAATAAAAAAAAATTACCTCTTTTCATTAAAAAAATGTTCCGTAGTGTACATCACATTTGCCTTTTCCTTCTTTTTAAAAAAAAATGTTTGTTCACAAATTTTTTTTTTTTTTTTTTTTTTTTTTTATATAAGTTCTTTCAGATTTAATTTCTTCCTACACACAGGTTGATTAGCTTCTTCCTCAAACGCACATGTTGGCTGGCTCCTTGGTGTCTTCAACTCATTGATCAACGATGTATCGAAGTCTCTCTCTCACTTACACTCACTGATTTATTTTTTATATGCCCATTTCGACGCTCTTTTTATACATATATGCCCATTTTTTATTTTTTTTTTATTACTATTTACAATTATTAAACTTATATATATACGTACTTAATTTCTAATAAACAAAAACAAATCTTAATCTAAAAATTTACAATTAATCCTTAACCTAAAGAAAATGTTAACTTAAATTTATAAAAATTTGAACTAATTGAACATAAAAAATATAATACTAAATTTTTACATATTTACAGGATCAGTCATAGTCATGAAATCAAGTTTGGAAATAATCAAGTTGGATGCAGATTTAAGAAATTGCCAATTAATTTTACTTTCCGCCTTTACCATCAATATACAATTGTATGTATTCAAAATAATTATATAAAAAGATTGTATATAAAAAAATTTACTTGAAATAAAAATTAAATAAATCCTTTTTTATTTACTTCATCACACTTCCAAAATATTACTTAACAATCAAAATTAGGCCTCACGCCGGGTAATAAGGAATACAAATTTAATTTATTTAATATATATAGTACTTGTCTTTTGAGGTATTAAATTCTTTGAGACGTCCTTCATACTTCCTAACTAAAAAAATGTATCTCACATATATTTCATTTCAATTTACTTCCCTAACTAATTACACCCTAAGAATACTTTCGTCGATGTAGCAAAAATACGGTTCCTCCTATCTCAGGTAGGCAACCAACATTACAATATAAATCTCCATTATATCGCTAGTTCTTTCTAGTCGACATACAAAAATCATCTTCCACGCAAAAAAAATATATATCTCCAATATATCGCTAGTTCTTTCTAGGATTAAAAAAAATAATTTCTCCCAAAACAAATCTATATAATCCCGACGTCTAAAAGAATGTCATCAGCAATTAATTCAAAACTTCTCTAATTAATATTACCCTTTGTTTGTTCCTATTCCTAAAGTTATATAATTTGCTCCTACAACTCTTCCCATTCTCATCTACTCTCTCTATTAAACAAATTTACGTAGAAAAAACATGTTACTCAAATAATAAATGAAATTGTCTAAATAATAGAATTTATAATAACAAAAATTTACTAACCTATGCATACATACAATTTATATAATATATTATCCTTCCATGGCTTCTATACAGTTTCGTTCGTCTTTCTAATTTATAATATTGTTATGATTTAGTCACGTCCGGTATCCTAGCTGAACAGTTCCGAAACAGAAAATCTGTCCCCTTGACTCGGCCTCAGGAAGTTCGTCATGTCTCCAAAGAGATCTAGGCATCTCTCAGCCTGCTGATTTTATCTTTCTAACATTTGTAATAAAAAATATAATAAAAAAGAATCGATCTTCTTCCATATTATGTTCGTTCAAAATCAGCTGTATATATATATATGTTTTAATTTTCAATAAAATCGTTATTAACAAGTAAGTCTCAAATAAATAATTTGTATATATTAAATTTGGATGACTAATCCCTAAATATAATCTTAGATTAATTTTATACTGATCCTAACATCTAATCTAATCCTAAAAAAAAATGTAAATCCTAATTAATTTAAACGCAGAACTATACCAAAATTCATCCATACTCTTCATATACCAAAATTCTCTCATCCAAAAAATAAATTTATCATCCATACTATTATATTAGTCCAATGTCACTTCGTCATATTTTAAATTGATCCTAATTCTGTCATGTTAGTCTGTCAGTCACTTCCTCAAACTCATCCGAGTTGCAAAAAAAAATAGGTTCACTATAAAAAGTGGCTAATGCAATTATATTGCAAAGCCCAAATTTAATTTTATCTTTTTTCGGATGCCCCGGCGAATTATGTCTTAAAAATCCCCTCCCCCTTTTCTAAATATTTGTTCAGTGTTAATTTTGTCCTTGATACCTGTTTAAATTCTCTTACTCCTTTTTTAAAATTGTTCTTATGTCTTTTATTAACCTCCTTTCTGTTTCCAGTTTGTCTGTAAGTTTTAACTATATTTTCTTTAAAATTAAAATTTGTCTTTTGTTTGTTGTCCTCAGTCTGTTCGTTTGTTTTGTCTAATAACATCCAAATGTTCCTTTCACTCTGTCCATCCACATCAACATTCATCCTATTTTCTTGAATTTCACTTAATACTAATTTTTCTACATTTTGACTCTCTTCCTCCACCTCTTTCTCTAAAATTTGGGTCTGTTCCTCCCCACTGTTATTCTCTGTTCCTTCTACCTCATCAACTTGTGACTGACTGTCAATAATAAGAACCTCTTTTTCTACTTCAGAATTCCCTTCATCCAACCTGTTAATTTTTTGAATAAAGTGCTTTTCTAAGTTTTCTCCTGCCTTATTTATCCTACTTTCAGCTTTTTCATTTTCTATTTGAATTTTCTCTAATTGGTTCATCAAATTGTCCACCTTTTTATTTAATTTAACTTCTAAATTTTTAATGTCGCCTCTTAAGTTTGTCTCTAATTTTCCTAATTTTTCCCCCACTTCCCTTTTTAAATTTGTCTCTAAATTTCCTAATTTATTACTTTGCTCTTCCATTTTTTGATTCATATCCCCCATTTCCCTTTTTAAATTTGTCTCTAAATTTCCTAATTTATTACTTTGCTCTTCCATTTTTTGATTCATATCCCCCCTTAAATCTCTACCCTGTTCTTCTATTTTTTGATTGATATTTCCAATATCCCCCCTTAATTCTTTTCCCTGTTCTTCTATTTTTTTGATTGATATTTCCAATATCCCCAGTTAACTTTGTCAACACAACACGGAGCCATTCCATATCAGGAGCAGCAATGCCCTCTTTTTCTTTATCTTTATTTACCCCCTCCCCTTGCGACTCCTCACCTGTACCCTGCATGGACTCCATTGCGGCTGGAGTCTCCCTTTCTCTATCTTCCGATAACTCCATATCGGATCTTTCCTCCGAACTTGACCCTTCCTCTCTACTTTCCTCCTCTAATCTTCTCGCTTGTCCTCTGGTAATTGGCATTTTCTTACTTTACTAAATATATAATTACTAAACAAAAACAATGTTATATAAAATAGTAACCTTCTTTTGAAGTTGGCAAAAAAAAATATTATTTCTCAAAATTAAATGTAACCCTTATTTGTCTCTATTCTATCCTTTTCATCTTTTTCAACCTGTTTCCCTACTTTAATTAATATAAAAAAAAATTCTCCCATCAAGGTTTTGCCAAAATATGATGGGGCTTTGTGGCGAAAATCGGTCCCCACAAGGGATGCCAAAAATGTGATAAAAACTTGTTTGCTACCACATTTCCTGTAGAAATTTGATCTCTTTTGTTTATTTAAATTTTGATTTCTACAGTAGTTTGCCGAAAATTGCCCTAAAAAAAATATTATCAATAATTTAAGACGTGCAATTTTTAAGAAAGTACACGTATACAACGAAAAAAATTCAATTAAACAAACTTTACACTTGGATTCACAAAGAGATACCAATTTTTAAATAATTTTAAATAATATTAATTTCTAATCCAAAGGTTTTTTAAATGATACTACTGGGACAACAGGGAAGATGAATAGGATAGAATTTGAAGAGGACAAATATTTGGGTTATTATCTATATTTACATATTTAAATTTAAAAAAAAACTTAACATTTGAACAAACAAAACAAAAATTTACAATGGCACAAAAACATTAAATTAATACTTAAAAAACTATTTCTTTTTTTATTTTATTTGGGCATATTGAAAATAGATATTATTAATTGTACCTTCTCGACGCCTCTACCACAAAAACCAGACCCCGTCAACTCTTCACACTTTAATTCCACTCCAGTCAACTTTCATCTAATTGTTCAACTTCATTTTATTTAAAACATATCAAACCACATGCACCGTTTAAGAGCTAGCTCACGACTCCATTACATTTTACACTATTTCACAGCTGTTTTTTTTTTATGTTTTCTTGTTTTGTTTCTCAAACACCTTGATATATATATCTAATATATATATGATATTAGATTATAATAAAAAAAAATTACCTCTTTTCATTAAAAAAATGTTCCGTAGTGTACATCACACCAGATATTTTCAATATTAACATTCCATTTTAAAACGAGAGTTTTACTCCAACTTTGTTTGATTTTCTATAGATATATTGTAAAATAATATTTTAATCTATACCTAGTCGATTAATTATTATTAATTAGGCTGTTTAATATTTCTAGTCACGATATAGTTTTCTATATAAATATTTTTATATTTTTCCTCTTAGTCTAAATTAACTTAGTATCTTTGTTTTTAATATTTACAGTATTCATTTTTCAATCATTATTTGTATAAATATTACCTACATTTTCGTCTTTGTTATTATTATGCTTTTCTATCCCCTATAATTTTATTTATGTCTATTCTTTTTTTTTTTTAAATTATAAATACTGTTGTTATTAATATCTTTTTATTTTCTCTTTATTTATTATTACTACTTGTATATTTTAGATAATTTATATATATACTGTTTTTCTTTTTACTTCTCCTAAAATTTTCTTTCTTATTTAATTTTTTCATTGTATTCTTATTGCATCAAATCTATAAATATATGTTGTTTAAGCTTATATTTTCTGCTCAATTGTATCATATTATTATGAGTAGTATATTGGGCTCAATCCCGTCCATAAAGATTATTATTATATTGAATATTTTCTGAAGTATTCCAGTCACTATTATAGATATACAAAAAAATATCTTTCTGACAACCTGAATAGTCTATTATATATACACTATTATACATGTATGCACATGTAGGAATGTAATTGAAAACAATATCACAAAAAACAGGAAACTGATCAAGGAATCTCATTTGCGACGAGCTGAGAAAGCAAGATCCGCTAAAAATTATACAAAGCAGTTGCCAAAAATAACCATATAACAATTGATCAATATCCTTTCATCTTAATGAACATTACCCAGTCCAGCCCAGTCTTAAATTTTAATAACTTGCGATTTACAATGTTGCTGTTCATTATCTGGCTAATGACCAGTCTATGATGTTATTGTGGCATGGATATGACCTCACGAGACTCACAAGACATAGGCTCTTGTTAGCCTAAAGGATATGCGGCAACCTCCTGCTTCTCTGCAGCATCTCATTGTTTTCTGCGACAATGCTGGGGACAAAACAAAAACAAAACAAACATCATTATTTGGATACTGAAGAACCCATCTTTACAGACTGTCCTTAATAAGTTCTGGATATTGAACACTAAATTGAAAAAGGAAGTGTAAGTCTCTCAACATCTCCTTACGTGTCACCACCTCCCATAACAACTGCATGATATCGGAATCTTCACAGGTTACTTCAATTTTTGCCACCTCTTCACCATCCGATTTACAAGAATCTTAAACACAAAGACTCAAATCTGCTGCAACAAACCACGATAAATCTGAATTAATTGAGAGACTCATGAAGACAATACGTGGGAGTCAAATGACAATATTACAGAAACTACTCAAACATAGTAAGTACATAATATAGCTCTTCTACAACACTAACAAGGCTCATTTCAGCAGTGAAACGTTTCCTGTGACAAAACATTTTAGCCAATTCATTGTGAGTAATCACCGCGGTGATCTAGTAGTTGTCTCTTTTTTAGTTTTTAATTGTGATGTAGGTAATAGGTTATTATTGAGACTTAGTTAATATGTTAATATTGAGATATAGTTAATATTGTGATATAGGTAATAGGTTAATATTGAGGTATATTATTTAATTATTTTTCTGATTAAATTGTGATATAGTATGGTAGTTTTTGTAAAGAAGTATGTGTGTACGTACGTCAATTTTTCCTGCCTTTGGTGCCAATCGAAGCGTATCAACGTAAATATGATCTGAAAGGAATTTTATCAAATTCGATCCACCCGTTATTTTGTTTGAACAAAAAGACTGCTAAAAAAGTGGATTTTAGGAATTCTTAAAAAATATTCAGCCGATCTAATTTGTTCTGGTGGCAATGTAGCATCTTGTAGAACCAGATTGAAAAATAGGCTATATGGCGTCTGAAAAGTTTGAACGAGAGGGTGGGTTAGTAAGCATACAAACTGTGGTAACCCATAATATTTTAAATAGGGATAATTGGTTTGTAATGTAAGTAATTAAACATGTAATATTCTTAAAAGCCAAATTGAAAAAAAGGGTGTGTGACTGACGTCTCAAAAATCTTTTCAATAACGGATTATCGGAGTGTCATGCAATTTTACATGTAGTAGTTTTAAAAGCAAAATTTAAAAAATAGGCTACGTGGCCTATATGCATTTGCATATCAATTAAAAATCTATGTATTCGATTCGATTTATTTGTTTCTTATGCCCACTACAATATCTCATTTATACATTTCAAATTTTTTTTTTTTTTTTTTTAAATTATTATTATATATTATACATTGAGGGCGCCGGTAGCTCAGTGGCATGCATGCTTGCCTTCTGAGCTCAAGATCGTGGGTTCAAAACCCGGCCGAGGTCCTTAGTTTATTTTATCTGGGAAGTAAAATAAACTTAAGCACTTCGGATGGGATATTAAGCGATGGTCCCCAGCCTGTACGATGTCAGGTACTGGTTAAAGACCCCTGCCCTAGGTGAATAAAAATTTAGGGTTGGCAAATTTAGGACTCCCACAGTAGAGTCGGGCTCTGCTCACTTGAGTAGTATCGAAAGTTTTATTTGTAGTATCGATTGAACCCTAGTCTGATGGATATAATAACGATATCAACATAATATTGAAGCAAAAATATCGAAGAATGTATCGATATTATCGACAATGTTATATTAACAATAGGAATTATCAATTATCATAGTATTAAAGGTGTGCTACCTTGTGCTAATGGCTAAGACATCGGATTTCTCATCCAAAAAAAAAGTAAGAGGTTCCATCCTCGCCACCTACAATATTTATAAATTATAAATAATTAAAACCCGAGTTGATATGCTTAGTTCAAAAAACAATAATTTAAAAAAAATCAATTATCATTAATGAATATCAATAATCACAAATTGAAAACTCATAGGTACAAAAAATAATGAAGAAAAAACCAATACAAATATTACGATATAATTATCAAAATGTTATCAGTTTTGTGGATATTGAAATTTGAATATATTATTAGTTCAAAATTGCGAAAAAATCATGATAAATTTTATCATTTCGTTGTTTTATCTCCCATTTTCAACCCCTTACCCTTATTGGAAAATGCTAAAAATCTAATCATTACATGGGTCCGAATTTAATCAAAATTGATTCAGTCGTTTTTCTCTTCCTTCTAGCATGTTTGGAAAAAAACAGGATGCACACACAGCTGTTTTTTTCATAATATTGTATATTACGATATATCGATATAAATATCGATATTCCATCCTTAATCTCCACTTTACACCGATAACTCACAAAGCCTGGTGGGGGAAGGTTGAACAGTAGAAGGGGGTAATTTTGGCTACATTAATTAGTTGTACATTTCGTGCAAGTGTGTGGTTCGTGTGACGTCTTTGACGTAAGAACTTCAAATTTGTTGCTTGGGTAAGTGTCAACATTTTCGTATTTTATTCATTTATAAATGTAATTTTTAAATTGTTTTCACATTCATTTAAACCCAAAGCAAACATTTTTATCCTTAAAAAATGTTTGAGTCCAACATAACTCAAAATCTCTACAATTAAAAATATTAAGTTATAACTTATTTCTCCTATTTTCATTTGAATTCCTTTACAATTTTGTTTTAATATACAAATACGACTATCTTAAATTTTTTTAATTTAACCTTATCACAGAAAGCCCATGTATACATCACTTTAAACATATATAATATATAATAATTAATATTTAGGATTTTTATTTATAATTTCTTTATTAGACTTGCAATATAACGTTATAATATCTCTATTGTTAGAAAGCTTTTTTATTATTATTTTTTTTGTTTACGCTGAAATTCATAACATCACAGTTTTTAAATGACCCTAAGATCCTTAATTTTTCGTTTTCATTTTACAAAATGGTTTAAACTATACAAGTGTTCATAAAATATTATTTTGACCTTGAGTTTCAGCCGCGGTAAAATACCGTTGACGTTCAAAAGCCTAGCTAGCCATTATTATTTTCCCGTACACTTGTTTACTATTTCTTTATTTACTCCTCCTTAATTTAATTCATCATTTAAATTGTCTATGAAACAACTTGGAAATTGTTCTAAAGCAGAAGTGAAAATACTACACAATTTTTTGAATTTGACACCTAAGAGGTCAATTTATCAATGAAAGAAAAACAAATTTATTTTAAAAAGGAGGATGAGGCAAATTTCTGATAGGATAAATTTGGTTCGGCAAACGTTTTGTGTCCCCCTCAACAAAAAGATATGATATGGAGCCTAAAATTATTTGAGATTCATGTGAGGAACCAATGTTTCGTCCTTATTTTCACTTTTTATTTCCTAAAAATATTTTTAATGTGTGAAAAGAGTATTTCCATT
Source organism: Aradus depressus (assembly GCA_963662175.1). Lineage (NCBI taxonomy): Eukaryota > Metazoa > Arthropoda > Insecta > Hemiptera > Aradidae > Aradus > Aradus depressus. Next base: position 41,584,127 of record OY759218.1, on the reverse strand, counting down.
TAAAAATCATTATTTGAGTTAATAATTATTTTTAAATCATGAAAAAAAGTCAGTGTAAATCCATGGTGTTTATTTTGTTTAATGAACAAGGAAAAGTTTTTTTTTTTAATAATGAATATTTTAATTTTGTGTGAACCCAAAAATAAATTTCATATTCAAGCTCGGCGATGAGACTGCCGATGAATCTAATCAAGTTACACTGATTTTGGTAACGAATGTGTTCTGTATTTGTAAATATTTTTTTTTTTTTTTTTTTTTTTTTTTTTTTTTTTTTTTTCATTTATTGATAATTTTTGTAAAATGTACATTCAATTGTGCTAAAATAAAATAAAAAACAAAACATCTGGCACTTGAATGAGGCCGCTGACCAGCGTCAGTCCTCTTGATTAAGGTCGCTATGGTGCTTCCTCTTCAGACGACGATCTGGTCTTGGCGGAGGCAGGTGGAGAGGGATGGCACGTAGCAGAGGATTTTGATGATTTTGCATGCTCCGCAGCAGACTGGTGTAGCAAATAGGCAGACATTTTTTCACCTCAGGGATCTCAAGATCATCGTGTATAGTTTTGTTACGGACAAACCAGGGCGCACTAGTGATTATTCTTAAGGCCCGATTCTGGAGTGTCTGTATACGTTTGATTTGAGAATCCGAGGCAGAACCCCAGATAGAGCAGCCGTAAAGCCACATGGGCCTGATGAGCATCATATAAATGAGCCTCTTGAGATGGAGGGGGAGCTCAGAGTTCTTGAAGAGAGGTTTCAGCTGGTTAAGTCGATGTCTTAGTCTGTGAAGCAGCGAAGTGATGTGCTCGTTCCAGGTCAACTTGGTGTCCATGGTGAGGCCTAGGTACCGAATTGAAGAAGTCTGTGGGACAAGAGCTCCGTTGAGGGTCAGCGGGCCTACTACTTCACTTCATTTACCAACGCTGACTTTTGAGGATTTTTTGTTTTATCTTTATATACATACAATCAGGATAGATGTTGATAAGACTAATTCCATTCATTTTTCTCTATCTTTGACCTAATAACATTTTTCTCTCACTTTGACCTATAACAGGCACTAATTATTAATTCATAAATATTATGTTTTTCTTGTTTTTAACAAATGAATTAGAAATAAGTCGTCGGTGAATCTTCGGCAATTTATCAATACTGCACGAATTTATCAATTAAGTTGCTCTCCTGCTCTCAAACTAATCGAGGATTTTGGCTAATAATCAATAGTTGACTTATACAGAATCCTTGTGCTCAATTTCGTCTCGGTATATTCATTATAACTATTAGGTTTTTTGAGTTATGTCTCCCATCTCTGATCATTCCTTCCCTTCGGCCGATTTCTTTGAAAATTAATAGTCCTTATGGGATTTTGAATTTACTTATGAAAGGGTCTAGCCGGATAAGAGGACGAAAACTGCCCCCAACGATTTTCGAATGGGCAATTGACCGACAGTTTGCACATATAAAAAGAAAATTTCAGCTTCCAACTCCCATTATTCGATGAGAAAAAAATAATGCAATTTTCATTTTTTTTTTTTTTTTTTTTTTTTCTTTGCGGTTATTGCGAGTATGCAACTGTCGATTTTTTGTCGATTTTTAAGTTCATAGACAGTTTTTTTTTTTTTTACGGAAAAAAACTGTTTTTTTTTACGGAATTAGGGGGTCGGAAAACATGAAATTCTGATGAAAACACAACATCGAATTTTTGACCGATTACGTAACTCTCCCTCACTTCGTTTAGCTAATACATTCATTACATCGGCAGTTATTAGGCCATAATGAGACAACTTACGATCGTTTGAATGAAAAAAGAAGTTGACTTCCTAATTGTTTTATTTACTAGAATCGAGTTTTGAACACTACAGTGTCATCCTCACTGGTATACCATCATGTATTAGGGGGTTCGGACAACGCCCTGAATGTGGAGATACCACTGAGGATGACTAGTAACACCGCTCAGGTTATAAAATATACAATGGAAAGACTACATTTTAGTATCTTTTCTAATATTTTTGATTCTACAGGATATTATCACTCGACTATCAAACTACTTCAGTAGAGAGTACTCGAAAACCGAGGCTCGATTCTGCCCATCTCCAATTAGTATCCCTGACTCAAACTCTGTGGTTCCGTCGGAAGTTCTCTATCTAATTTGTACCCCCTCGATTCTCATTTTCTTTGTGACTCAGGATGCAGATAATAACACTCCTTCATTTATTTCTTTGATGATAACACTCCTTCATTCATTTTTTTGATATTAACACTTTCATTAATTTCTTTGATAATAACACTCCTTCATTCATTTTTTTCATTTTACTTTAATAGTTTTAATTCCCCAGTTATGCAAAGTATTTACATATAGGGAAAGTAATGTAATCGATCAACAATTCGATGCGGAGTTTAAAACGTTTTCCGACCTCTAGGATTCCAAATTTGAGAAAAACGAAGTAGGTAAGTCTATGAACACGATAACCCCCGAGAAAATGAATGTATCGACACGATGTTTTATATGTGAATCCAAAACCCTCTAACGACGACACCTATTTTTTCCGAAACCGAGTTTTTCAGCCATATCGGTCAAAGAGAAGGGAAGGATTAGGGGGCTTTAACAGAAAAACTCGAATAACTACCGACAGAGTCAATGTATCGACATGAAATTTTATATGTGTGGGCAAAACCCCATAAGGACAAAACCTATCGATTTTCAACCAAATCGGCCGAAGGGGAGGAGGGGTAGAGGAGAGGCTTAACTTAAAAACCCCAATCACTGCCGATGTAATAATGTATCGACATGAAATTTTATATTTGTGAAATACGATATCTCGCGAATGAAAAATGATATCGATTCCGTTTTGGTGCCAATCGAAGCGTATCAACGTAAATATGATCTGAAAGAAATTTGATCAAACTCGGACCAACCGTTTTTTTGTTTAAGCAAAAAGACTGCTAAAAAAGTGGATTTTAGGAATTCTTGAAAAAGATTCATCCTATCTAATTTGTTCTGGTGGCAATGTAGCATCCTTTAGAGCCAGATTGTAAAATAGGCTATGGCATCTGAAAATTTTGAACGGGAGGGGGGTTATGAGAAGGGCTAAGCATAATTGTTCTAGCTCATTAACGGATTGTCATGAAATTTCACATGTAGTATTCTTAAGAGTCCAATTGACATATAGACTACTTGGCGTCACGAAATTCTTAAGGGGAAGGGGGGTTGAGAGGGCGGTTAAACATAAAAATAGGTTTAGCTCATCTACGAATGATCGGATTTTAATGAAATTTAACATGTAGTATTCTTAAAAGCCAAATTAAAAAAAATAGGGTATGTGGTGTCTCCAAATTCTTAAGGGGAGGGGGGGTTGTGGGGGCTCCCTATGCATAAATATAGTGCTAGCTCATAAACAGATTGTCGGATCGTGATGAAATTTCACATGTAGTATTCTTAAGAGCCAATTGACATATAGACTACTTGGCGTCACGAAATTCTTAAGAGTAGGGGGGTTGAGAGGGCGGTTAAATATAAAAATAGGTTTAGCTCATCTACGAATGATCGGATTTTAATGAAATTTAACATGTAGTATTCTTAAAAGCCAAATAAAAAAAAATAGGGTATGTGGTGTCTCCAAATTCTTAAGGGGAGGGGGGGTTGTGGGGGCTCCCTATGCATAAATATAGTGCTAGCTCATAAACAGATTGTCGGATCGTGATGAAATTTCACATGTAGTATTCTTAAGAGCCAATTGACATATAGACTACTTGGCGTCACGAAATTCTTAAGGGGAAGGGGGGTTGAGACGGCGGTTAAATATAAAAATAGTTTTAGCTTATCAACGGATGATCGGATTGTCAGTTAATCTAAATTATGGAACGAAAACCTTTTTTATTGAAAAAATGTCACCATTTTACTTTCCCAGCTATACAAAGTATAGGGCAAGTTATGGAATCGATCAAAAATTCGATGCGTAGTTTTCAACAGAATTTCATGTTTCCCGACTTTTAGATGCCAAATATGAAAAATAAAAAAATGCCTCTAACAACGACACTTATTTTTCTCAGCCAAATCGGCGAAAGGGGAGTAGGAGAGAGGCTTAACGCAAAAACTCTAATACCTCCCATTGTAATGAATGTATGGACACAAAACTTATATGTGAATGCAAAAATTCATTAGAACGACATTTATTAATTTTTAGCGCAATCGGCATAAGGGTCAGTGGGAGGCTCAACTCAAAAACCCTAATAACTACCAATGTAATGAATGTATCTACATGAAATTTCATATTTAAAATCAGTACCCGATGAGGACAACTGTCAAATTTCAGCTATCAACTGAAGGGAATGGAGGGTTCAGGGGAGGGGACTCAATTCAAAAACCCTAAAAATTGATAATGTTATGAATTAATCGATACAAAATTTAGTATGAGGATTTATGAGCCCCTATGTAAGTCAACTGTTGAATATTAGCGCAAACGATCGACTGGTTTTGGAGGGGGAGCGAAAAAGATATTAATTCGTTCTGGGGAAGTACATTGCCGGCGATTCCCCGACGACTTTATTTTTCCCTGAATCAATTGTATATAATAGAACGATTTATTGTCATAATATTCATTAGATATATTATTTTTCTATTTTTTACAGAGGCAACTCAGGCCTTCCAGATTTGACTTGGGGCTGAACTGGATCAAAGAAAGCCAAGACAAATGACTATAATGGAGACAGATTTTCGGCTGAAGAACATCAAGAAAGAACGGTGAGTAAACAATAAACTAATAAATCAATTAATGCTCGACAGAGCAGGCCCCAATCGGAGCGTAGGTGCCATGTGACCCTTGAGATGTGAGCAGTTAAAAGAAAACAATGTCCCGCTAGCGTTTAGAGGAGTTCATGAAAATATATGAGTGAATTGTGTCTTTGCCATGTAAAGTGTAAACACTATCACACAATGGGACTAAAAAAAGAGCCGCGTACGCCCAATTAATGAAAACAATTAAGAACTTTATATGGTAATATGGACGTATTGTATTGTACATCGTTGGAAAGTATTGAATTTAGAAATAGAAATTTCTGTTTTAGATATATTATATTTACAAAAGTTGGTCGCCAGCAGCTCAGTGGTATGCATGATTGCTTTCTGAGCTCAAGATCTCAGGTTCAGAACCCGGCCGAGGACTTTATTTTATTTTATCAGGGGGGTAAAAAAAAAACTTAAGCCCGCCGTCCTTCGGTTGCGATGGTCCCGAGCCTGTACGATGTCAGGTACTCCTTAAATACCCCCCCCCCCCCCCCCCCTACCCTAGGTGAAAAAAAAATTTAGTGTAGGCAAAATTTAGGACTCCCACAGTAGAGTCGGGCTCATGTCCACCAGAGTGACGAAAGAGCGCTCTGGTAGTAGGCGATATGACCTCATAGTTAAAGCCCGGGCATGACTCATAATAACTAACTAACCTACCAAGCTTGAGCAAAACATAATTTTTTTTTGTAAGGTGGTTCTTGTATTCATGAATTATTATCCATAGACATAAAGTATTATATAAAAACCTATATTATATAAAAAGCGATGGTCCCGAGCCTGTACGATGTCAGGTACTCGTTAATGACCCCTACCCTAAGGTACAACCCCCTAGGTTGTAAAATTAAAAAAATTGGGTTATCAACAATTATGAAAAATTAAAATGACATGAGATTGCAAAACACTGCTAAAAAACTCACTCCATATTCATTTGAGCAAATATATTTAAAAAAATATTAAAACTTATTTTGAAATCCAGAATCCTTTTAAACAACTATTTTAAAATATTTACAATTGAGGATGAAAATGAGATTTTTGTACGAAAAGGATGTAAATCCATAAGTTGATATATTTGTAAACGCTGAAAGTCCCTAGTTCATTGAAGGTCCGGCAGAGATAGGTACAATTGACCGGTCTGCAGCAAGAAGGAGGCAGCTCCGTTTCTGCAAAATGTTGGGAAATCGAAAAAAACGAACCGATACGTACTCTCTCCTCTCACATCTCTGTCTTTTGCGAATGATTCTTTTCCAAAGTGATTCATTTCGCACTTTTCTCTTCTTAACAACACGTTTAATTTCCGAAATATCACTTTCACTTGACATTGTAACAGCTCTTAATGCATTTATTTAACTTGATAATAATTATGATACAAAACACACTGAAAGATATGCGAAGCGAAAGAAACAAAACACATAATCTTTATAACTTGTTAATTATCACCACAGGAGGTTACAGTAGCCGATATGACAGGAGCAAGGAGGAGGTAGCTCCAGGAGCTACGCCTTTCTTGCTCCTGTTTCAAAGATGAGAGCTGCTACTGTCCAGCGAGATAACAAGTAACTAATGCCCGGAGCTGCTTCGTTCTTCCACCATTAAATATAGCATATTTTTATTATGGAAAAACTGAATTAAGTGCAATTTGACCAAAAAATGGAGCTACATCCTTATTTCAGCGGACCCCTCAATTGTAACTCCGGTTATCAGTTTGATGGGGAAGGCTGTCCACAAGTGGGGAGGTTTCATAACCTCTCATTTTCTAATAACCGGCTTTGTTTAGAATTAGATCGACACTTCTCACATACTTAAAAATTAATCAGAGTTATTATTTCAATCAATTTTACTATAAATCGTTAATTGACTAATAAAGTTCACCTAATAAAATATCAGACTGAGAAGGCAAGAACATGAAGTCTTTAAGTGAAGGATTTAAAAGTGTGTAAAGCAAGAGTATGTAGGTACAGCCTGTTTAAAAAAACTTTAAATAAAAATAATATTTAAAACCATTTTGATAGAAAGTGGTGTAAGTCCCAAATCCCAGATAATTCTATTATTGCTCTTCCTGAATAATGTAATATTTTGGACTTACACCCTTTTCCATCGTAGGTCCACAATTTATGTTTTACATGTACCTTGAAACGTGGCGTCCTCTTGTCACCTTTTCTGATTTCCTTGTAAACTTCACTGTCTCTATTTTTCACTTAATAACGTTTTCACTACTTTAAAAGATTCAGAAGACTCAGCCCGAACTTAATTTTGAGATCAGATATATATATATAATTTAAGTTCGGGCTGAACACAGGAACTTCTGAATATAACACCTCACTATCAATGGCGTCCTCCGACATGTCCTCCCTCACCGAAGGTGTTAAGGTTACGTGTGACCCTTTCGCCTAATTTCATTGGTTGATAGCAAATTTATATGGCACTTGCTTCTTACCTCACAGATGACTCCCCCTTTTTATCGCTAATATCTGCCCTCCACTTACACACTGCCACATATATTATAAAATTCACTTCTTCTTTTCTTAAAATTAATATCCATTAATTTTGGATATTACAATTTTTTTTTTTTTTTTCGCCTTTTATTTATAAGATACAACTGTTGCTAGGGTGCAATTACTCAAGTATCGATACCTACTCGTATCGATTGAATCGAGTACTTCGTTATAATTAATTTTAAACCATGTATAATGGTACCTATATAATAATAAAAAATAAAAAAATAAATTGAAAGGTATAAATGAGATATTGTAGTGGGCATAAAAAACAAATAAATCAAATCGAATAATATAAAATTATATTATTAAAAACATACTGAAAATAATAAAAAGCCTTACAAAATAAACACAATTTATTTTCACTACGGATATAAAACTACTGGAGACTATTCGTATTCCCACAATATTTCACTTTTTTTAAACACTTTTTGCAAGTCGCTGAGATCGAATCGTTCTTAGTGAAATAAATCCACACTTTGGCCATAGGACGAGGCATTATAATTTGTAATTGACAAAATGGAATGTTAAAATAAAATGAAAAGATGAAATCGTAATCACGTTCACGGTTTTGTTCAAAATCAAACAAACGATAAACCATTTAATGTAAATAAGGTAAGAAATAAGTATGCATCACATCACACGTGAGGTTATTACCATCGATATATATATGTATATCATTAGTCCGTGGACCGTAATTTCAACGGTCAACGATTTTGATGGATTGAAAAATTTATATAATTTTTTTTAACTGTTAAAATTTGAAACGAGTACTTTGAATCGATACAAGTAATATCTATTCGATACCTACGTACCTCGGGACGAAATTTATCTTAATTATTAGGACAAAAATAAATAAAAAGGAATTTAAAGACAATTTTGATGGATGGGTAGTAAGAGAGATAATAAAAGTGAAGGAAAATAATGTTGAAAATATTAATAACAAATATGATTCAAGGTGGCAGTAAGTCGCGGTTCCATCTTCTCTTTAATCTCCGTGGGGGGTTGTTATTTGAAAATAAAGTGATAATTATGTATTTCGTTGTGAAGATAAAGTACGTATTTCTGGGTTTGTGTTTGTATAATGTTTGGTAAAAAACCGTATATAAGTAGTTTGTATTGTTTCTGGTATTGTGTGTATCATCGTTATGAAGTGTTATGTTGTTTATGTATGGTGGGCACTGTGTTATCAGTCTGAGGGTTTTTGACTGAAACGCCTGAATTCGATTGATGTTGGATGTTTTTGCTGAACCTTATATCTGTGATCCGTATGTCCAAAACGGTCTAAGTACGTGTAACAGTTCCGTTTTTGTGTCATGTCTAATTTCGATCGTCTATTTAGAAGTCCGTAGAGTATTTTGAGTCTACGATTCAGCGTGTTTAGTGTGAGACGTGTGTGTGTGTTCCTTGTCAGTCTTCGATCTATGTCAGTCCTTGGTATCGTACTATTACTACATTTCCATGGCACTTCAAAACTGTTTTGAAAAATAATGTTGGTTCAAATCAAAAGTGTTTCCATGATGAGTTTTGAAAACTGTTTTCAAAACAGTTTTGAAAGGTATAAACTCCTTGCCCTGTTATCTCGAATAGGTTATGCTATTTGTTTGTTCTATTTTCGCTTTTTTTGTGCTTATTTTGTTTTAAAAAGTTTATTAATCTATTTTTTAACAAACAACTTTAACTGACAAAACTTCAGAAAGTTGGTAACAGTAGCAAAAAGGTTATAATTGAAAGACAAGGTTATTTATGTACGTGGTTGCTGCGCATGCCTCAAAAATGTTTTTAACTTACTCTCGTTTCCATAGTATTTTTTCAAAACAGTTTTCAACTCAAAACCAAATATTTCCTGTCTGTTTATCAAAATACATACAATACCAATACTGTTTCGAAATCACCGTTTCCATAGGGTTTTGAAAACCAAAACAGTTTTGAAGTGCCATGGAAACGTAGTAATTATTAGTTTGAGGGAGGGGCTTGATGTGTGAATACGAGATGGTGTTATAGTGTAAATGAGGCGTGTGTGTGAAGTTCAGCAGCAGTTAAGGTGACGGTGATATTACAAGGTGAATAAAAATTTAGGGTAGGCAAAATTTAGTACTCCCATAGTAGAGTCGGGGGCTCATGTCCACCAGAGTGACGAAAGAGCGCTCTGATAGTAGGCGATATGACCTTGTAGTAGTTAATGCCCAGGCATGAATCATAATAACTAACTAACCTTCCAAAAACAAGTTTGCGTTTACGTCACTATCTGAATGACCAGCGATATGGAGAGCTAAGCTTTCCTAAAGCTAAAATAAAGGCGTGGTAGGGCTGTGTTAGGGCTTTAGAATGGTACCGAAGGGCCTATTAGCCGTGGAGGTAACGACACTATAGTGTCAGCCATTTTAGAGTGGTGCTGAAGATGAAATGGCTATTCTGGCTACGATGTCGCGGTCTCTCTACCGTCAGGACCCCGAGCATCTTGTAATGTAAGCGTAGTATAATTGTTAACATTACAAGATGCTCGGCGTCGCAATACTAGACTGACCGCGACGCCGTAGACAGAATGGTCATTTCATTTTCAGGATCACTCAAATAACAAGAAAAAATGCATTGCAAGTTTAATAAAATCATTCCCCAAAAAGTGTCTTAACCTGGAGGGCTATAAGCCCCATGGCATTGTTGCATTCCCAAACTAGTTAGGGAGGAGAGACCAGTATTCCCTAGCTCGGCCTCAGCTTGAACTGGCAGTAAGAGCAATCTGAGCAAACCTAGAACTAGAACCAGCAGTAAATGTCGAAATCAGATGTTCAAATTAGTTTTAATTTCAAAAGTCGTCTGTGAGGCACCGGTAATGTATTATTTATTGCTAATCAACTGAATTTTCTCTCTTTTTCTAAACCCTCTTTGTCGTGTTCCGAATTTGAATGAAAATCAACAGGTGCCTGCAACATTTGTATGCATTTATAAAATGTCTTGTCAAAAAGTTTGTTCCGTTCTGGATTATAGAAGTTTTGAAGTTATACTGCATACATAAAAGTGTGTTCCATCAATTATTATAGAAGTTTTGAAGTTATTTGCCTGAAATGCAATAGGGTAGTCTGGAGTCAAAATATAAAGTGTTGTCAATGTATTCATTCTATCGGTAGTTATTTGGGCTTTGGAGTTCCTTCCTCTAAACCACCTACCTTTTGGTCGATTTGACTGAAAGTCTTAGGTGTGTTCCTCAGGGAGATCTGCATCCAAGATGTAACGTGTTTGAAACAGTCCTTCTACCGCTATTTATAGTGACGACCGCCATAATCTCAATATTTTCTTTTGCCTTCCCCAGCTTTGCGCAGTACTGGGAACATTTTGTAATTCGATGTTGATTTTCTCTGACCATTGAATTCAAATATTGAAATACATTTTTTAGACTGACTACGAACAGGATTACTGTCTAATAACATTTCTTGAAATGAACATGTCAATACAACATTTATTGTAGATTCAGTAATTCATAAGGTAAGATAAAATACTGATTTTAAGCTAAATTGAGCAAAGGAGAAGGATGGTTTACAGGGAGAGCAGACATTTAGTTTATTATGCCGGCTACCCACATTTGTCCAAAATGTGTATGGCGTTGGAAACTAAACGTAGGCTGTCGTTTTTTGCCCCAAACATGAAAGGGATTGGCTCAGATTTCGACTTGTCCACACATTGGCCCAACTCCAGTTCAGATTTCGACTTGTCCACACATTGGCCCAACTCCAGTCAGTTCTGTTCCTGTACCCTATACCTCTATTATTGCGAGAATTTAACTGAAATTGAGTCGAATTTTGAAAATAGCATTTTATAATTTACTAAAATTAAATAAAAATAAACAATCAACTTTAACTGAATTATATGGTGCACTTGTAAATTCAATATTGCTATAAAAAAAATTCAATAACTTTCATCATCGTCGTTATTTTTTCTAGGACTTGTTATTAGTTAGGTATTATTTAATTTTTTTTTATACTATTTTTAGTTATGTACCTACTTGCCGCCCAATGTTCGACCAACCTTGGCCCAATGTCTGGAGCCGGCGTTACATATTGATTCTTCTACGTCTTTATACTTTCCCAGTTATACGAAGTATAGGGGAAGTTATGTAACTCCCGATAAGATGAATGTATCAATACGAAATTTTATTAAGGATGACACCTATAGGTTCTCAGCGAAATCTGCCAAAAAGATTTGGGTAGTTCAACTAAAAAAAAAAAAAAAAAAAAAAAAAAAAAACAATAACTGCAGATGTAATGAATGTATCGACATGAAATCTCGTATTTAAATTTAAATCAAAACCCATAAGGACGGTACATATTAGTTTTCCGTGAAATCGACCGGAGGTTTCGGGGGAGGGAACTCAACTCAAAACCTCAAATAACTGCTGATGTAATCAATTTACCGACACAATATTTAGTACGAGGATTCAGTACCCTTTATGTGACTGAACTAGGGATTTCTAGTCCAAACGGTCCATTTGGTTTTGAAGAGAGAGAGAGCATTTAATTGATTAATTCGTTCTGGGGAAGTACATTGCCGGTGATTCACCGACAATTTTTTTTTAGCCTGAGGTAGAAAAATTCTTATTAATCCTACAAGATTAAGAAAAAAAAAAAATCCACCTTTATAATATTTTTAGTGTAATTGTGTTGTAATCGGTATGAAAATCCGAAATCGAGAAATCAACGAATTTTCTCGTTTCAAGGTCTTTGAATACGTTTTGACAATTTTTCCGATGATTTGTATATGTATATGTGATTGGTACTTGTGCACTCTCTAACGCAGATACTATTGTAGCTATGAACTTGAAATTTAGAATGTAGATGTTATTAGATTTTGTTCGAAATCGAACGAAAACTGAGAGCACTTTACTTCGGAGGCTAAGTACATTTTACAAGACATCGCTTTTATTCCTAATCAAAAGACTTTTAAAGTAAAAGTTGTAGAGACAACTGAAAATTTTATAAGCATACGTTTTTTCAAAGATGAATGGCAAAAAGAAACTAAAATGTCGTTTTGAAACATATTTTTAAACGTCTTTGATTTCGCAGAAAAAATTAGTCCTACCGAAAAATTGTTTCTTGCCAAAAATGATCCTCATTTAAATTTCCAACGCTAATTTGTCCTTCAGATTTGAGGTAGGACCAATACAACCAAAGTTTCAGCGCCCCAAAGAATGAAAAAGAATAGGGGGGGGGGGGGGGGGGGGGGGGGGTGGGGGGAATAGGCCAAGCCACTTTCACCTTGAAGATCTGATGGAAACGTCATTCCTTATCCTTTGTATAGAGCCTAGCATGTGGAGAGGATGTTTCCCGCCTCAATTACCCGCCATCTGCCTCACATATGGTCCGGTCCTTCCCGCCAAGCCGTCATCACACCTAGCTATCTAGCTATCCTACCTGGCCTGCCTCCACACGGCCAGCCTTTTATTTCCCAACATTGGCGTAGCTACCATTATTCTGTGAGGGGGCAGCCGCTCAACACGTCCGAGATAATAAAACAATAGTTAACATTTCAAAATCATATTTTTAGTTTAAGTTTAATTAAAATTAATAATTAACAATCAGGTACCATGCACATAAATGTTAGTATGTTATACAAAATAATCAACACAAATTTAAATAAACCATTAAAATTTTCATCAGTCTAGTCATCCAGTCTTATACAATAAATAGTAGTTAGTAAGTATCCTAAATTAATTTTCTCCTTTTTTCAGCAAATCGGTCCATCACTTTTTCAGCTCAAATTAATTTTTTACTATTTCATTCTCGTTCAGCTGATGTCACTAAAAAACAATTATTTTCCCTTTTTACGGCTTTCATTGAATACATTCTAAAATAGTTAATCTTAAACGTGTTTTTATTTTAGGTAAACACTGCACCGCCGTGCTGAGTTTTTGGGAAATATTTTAAAATTACTGCGCGTTTTGTGGTGATACGCACGACGATGCGTTCGGTAAACTCTCATACTTCGCCGATTGACAGCATTCATTGGAGTCCAAACTTTAAGAAAGCGTAATTTGAATCCGAATAACGTTTCATTGGGAACTGAAGCTTTCTATATCTTTGTTTTGTAATGTTTGTCTGTGGTGGAGTTGTCGTTATATATTATAATTGCCCACCCCTGCCCCCCCCCCCCCCCCCCCCCCCCCCCCCCCCCCCATCCCCCAACTATAACTAGTATTGGGGAAGTTGTGCAGTGTATAGTTTTTATCAGAGTTTCATGTTTTCCGACGCCCTGATTACAACAATGTTTTCGTTCTCCCTCCAAATCAGGGTTAGTCAACCTTTTTATATCTACCGCCCACTATTGTATCTTTGTTGGCTGTGAAATTTTCTTACCGCTCACCGGTTTCTCAGTAACTTAATTTAGCGCAACTGCAAATAATTGCAATTTTTGAGTGGAGGTTTAGTAAAAATATGTAGTTTTTATCTTTTTACTTATACTTTGCATATGTTTATAATACACAGAAAATTTAATTTGATGCTGCATTTCTGCATCTCCATCGATACAGCGCCTACTAGTGCGGAAGCTGCTTAAATTAAGAAAAAGAAAATTAAATATAAAAACTATAAAGTCTATTGAAATTACCTTTAATTAATTACTAATGAGATCCTTGAGGCTGGTACTGCGAAACTAAATATTTGAAGGTGGATAAGCAGTTTAGCGTGGTTCCGGGGATGACCGCAGGCTGCTGGTAACACGGCCCAGCTGCAACCATCCTTGGCGCAACGCAGCCAAGAGCATGGATGCCTGGTCCCGAGTTCTCTCGGGAAACGTCGGCAAGGTAGATTGGTGGACCCGGTTCTACAGCCGACCGTAACACCAATAAAATAACAAATAAACGAGAATATTATATTGTGACCTAATTCCCCCCTACGCGGCTGACGGGTGTTGTTGAGCCTCCTTCAGGGGCCGGTACACCCCAAAAAAACTTAGAAGTTGAAAATCAATAGGTTAGTTAGTTATTATGACTCATGCCCGGGCTTTAACTACCAGAACGCTCTTTCGTCACTCTGGTGGACATGAGCCCGACTTTACTGTGGGAGTCCTAAATGTTGCCTACCCTAAATTTTATTCATCTAGGAAAGGGGTCTTTAACGAGTACCTGACACCGTACAGGCTCGGGACCATCGCTTAACGTCTTATCCGAAGGACGGCGTGCTTAAGTTTTTTTACCTTCCAGATAAACAAACTAAGGACCTCGGCCGTGTTTCGAATCTACGATCTTGAGCTCAGAAGGCAAGCACGCATATCACTGAGCTACCGGCGCCCTCTGGATCCGCTTATAAAATGTCTTGTAATACCTATATTCAATTCTCTGGGAGTTTTTGAGCCCTTACTCTCCTTTGGCTGATTTGGCCCAGCTATTCGAGTACTTCATACCATTCAATAAAATAAATTAGTAACTATGCACGGCAGCACTTTCTTACTTATGCATTAATCGTGTAAATCCAGTTTTTGGAATAAATAAATTATGTTTGCATCATTATTAATCAAATATCTACCTTCTAAATCTATAGGAGTGAATGAAAATGAATATTGTTAATCCTTTCTTGGATTTTCCCTTAGTTACCTAATCATTCCCCATCACTTACCTAATTATTGACCACACTCAGGGCGTAGACAGGGGGGGGGGGGGCAGGGGGGCACGTGCCCCCCCCCTGGCCAAAGCAAAAACCAAGATAAAAATTAAATAAACTAAAAAAATAGTTTTTATTAAAAAGGGATTGCTCGCAAGTTACCAATAGGATCTTCATATTTCCCGTGGGTCTGATTCTTAAATCAGCAATCAGCTGTTACTTAATGTACATGTACAAAACAAGTCATATTACATTTATTTAAATATACATGAATTCCATCATTTCAATTCCTCGCTCAAAATCTTCATTCATGTTATACTTAATACTCTTAAAGCTGATTTTACATGCGCACTAAAAATGCAAGCGCAGCAACAGCAAATGCACGCTATTGGCTGTGAGTCATTTAATTCTAAAAGCACAGAAACCACAGCGTGCATTTTTGTTAGCTACTCATCTAAAGTCAGCTTAAGTATTACAGTCAATGGTTACCTCAGTGGGGGGGCTTCTAAGGGTCCGAGTCTTCCAAATTAATAACAAAAAGTCTGCAGCGCTAACCGTTGAAACTGCGGGCTGTGCCCCCGGGAATCTATACCCCCCTCCCCCCCCCCCCCCCCCCTGTAGGCTAACTTTGTCCCCCCCTTGTTCAAACTCCTGGCTACGCCCCTGACCACACTTACCTAAATTTTAAAACACACTTTTCTAATTATTACCCAACTTTTTGAAATACTCGTGAATGATGATGCCTCTCTAAAGTTGAGCAAGTTGATTTAACCGAAAACACCTCTTCACTTGGAATAGCATAGTGAATAAATAGTTAAATGCAGTTATCTCGTGAATGATTCTCAAAGAAGTAGATTGTTGATTTAACCGAGAACATATACAATTTTACGAGATACCAAGAAACCCACATCTTTATAATTCCGAAAGTATTAGAGTTCTGAGCTCCCAACTTCTTCACAGTGCGCAGATGTCTTGGGAGATGTTCACAGTACACTTAATTCATTTTGGCCTTAACAACATTCCCTGTGACCACAGAAATATACTTAGGTCCCAAGGTAAAGTGGTTTCAATTTTTGTCCCGATTTCGGCCAAAATCTAATCAGATCTAAGTTAGCACGTGTGACATCTTCATTTCAAATTTTATGTTATAGCTACAATCGTTTCTGATTTAGAGCGCTCACAAGGACACACACAGACATCATCGTGAAAACGGCAAAAAAACGTGGTCAAAACGTATTTAGAAGTTTTTTAAGTTTAGTTTAAAACTCGATCTCGGATTTTGGCACGATCACAATACTTCCTTATACTAAGGATATAAAATATAAATTAGTGAAACAACGACAGTGCACTTCCCCAGCTCGAAGTATTTGTAATGACCGAATTGTCCGCTCCTAGCAAAAAAAAATTGTAGAGATTAACTAATAAAGTCAGTGAATCACCAGCAATACCTCCCCCAGCGCGAATTGATCATCTAAGTTTTTGCTATCCGTCTGAAACAAATTTATTTTGATTTGGTTCAAAATCAATAGGCGTTTTAAGGGGCCAAAATTTGAGTGTCGACTAAACATTCGTGATGGAAGCACGGCGCATCGCGTTATACTCAGCCATAGCCGCATACGTTTCTTTGCCCAGGGCAAACCCGGAGGTTGAAAGTAGCGTAGTTGTATTGTGTGCAGTGTTGAAGGAGTCTTTAAATAATAAGAAGAAAAGAGCGTGGGTCTGGAATTATTTGAAGAAGCGACCGACCCATGGTCATCGTAACCTACTACGCGAACTAAGCTAGGAACCTACACTTTATCAAAATTTCCTCACACTGCGCTCTCATGCTACAAAATATTGACAGGTCCGCAAAAATTTTCTAAACTTTCAGAAAACTTTTGAACGCCCCACAAAATATTGAATACCCCCTTTTTTGCACAATATTTGTCCTCACACTCTCAATATTTTTGCACAAAACCGACATCTTCAAATTTTTGCCAGTGTGAGGGCCCCTTTACTTACAATTAGGGACTTTTGAATCCTCTTACTAAATGTCATGTTGATACATTCGTTACAGCGGCAGTTATTAGGGTTCTTGTGTTAACCCTCTTCCCTTTGGCCGATTTGACTGAAAATCGACAGGCGTCGTCCTTATGGTGTTTTGGATTTATATATTTTGTGTCGGTACTTTCATTACACCGGCAGATATAGTTTATGTATGAATGTATCAAAATGAAATTTTCTATGTGTCCAGATTAGGGGGAGAGGTTTAACAAATAATTGCCGTTGTAGTGAATGTATTGACACATGTGTAAATTGAAATCCCTTTAAGGACAACTAATAATTTTCCGAGGACTCGGCCCTAGGGAGTGATCAGAGGGGGACTGAAATCCAAAACTCTTTAACTGTCGATGTAATGAATGTATCGACTTAAAATGTCTTGCCAAAATGAGGATTCTGAAGCCCCTATGTTGACTTACTGACTTGAACTTTGGGGTTCTGCCAAGGCTTCTAATCTCCAGCGCATCCAATCCCTTCAATCCAAAATCTTTCGTACAATAGCCAATGCTCCTTACTACGTCTCCAACAAAACTCTTCACACTGATCTTAATGTACCTTTCATCAATGAAGTTGCTAAATCCAATTATAAAAAATTATTTTCCCTTCTTAGTTCCCACAATAATCCTCTAGTCCGTGCCCTCCATTCGGCCATACTTTCCCAACGACGGCATACGCATCAATGGCCTAGAGACCTTCTGAGCAGAAGCAGTGACAATGATGAGCTAGCTATAAACGAGAGAAAAACAGTGACTAGGGAGTGTCACCACTGGGTGATTTCTCCCCTCGTGACATTTTGACATTATCTCTTTATTATCTCATTTGCTTGTTGTATTTATTTGTATACAGTTGTAAATAGCTATTGGCAAAAAAAACAAAAAAAAAAACCCTATGTTAGGACGATTGGTTTTGGAGGGAAAGCGAAAATTCTTTGTCGGTGATTCACCGAAATTCCGGTGAAAACTCAACATTGACTTTCTTATAACTTGCTCTGTATTTCGTATAGCCTAGTGAAATAAAATCTGTTAACGAAGACAAGATAGACTTGTTAAGTCTTCTTCATGTTCCGAGCTCAATCTTTCTTGTCTGGTTTTGTAGTTATGCCCCTCTTTGAACCTCCCTTTCTCTTGACCGATTTGATTGAAAATTAATAGATGTATTACTCACAAACTTCTGAATCCAGATGTAAAATTTCGTGAGTACATATTGTGTGAATTGGTTGATCTGGTGCCCATATTCCTGATGATTGTTGTCAAATGGATTCAGCTGTTTCTGGATGTCAGGAAGCTGCTCAAAACGGCAGCTGTGACAGCTGTTTGTGTCTCCAGTCATAAGATACCCTATTTTCAGGGTTCAACACCTCTCTTCTACGTCACTTCTTGATACCGACTTTTCTTTCCTAAAAAAACAAACAAAAAAAACAGGGGCATGATGTTAATATTTTAGGGTGATTTGAAGAAATTATTTTTACTTTACCAGAAACTCGGAACACGTTTTGGTCTTCAAGCTCGACTCTCAGATCTTCGATTCAACAATTTTTCGAATGTCTTCTGTAAGGACAATATTTGTATGCGCGAACGGATGAAGCTATAAATTCGAAATTTTAAATACAAGAGACATTCACCTCAACTTGAAACTGATTAGATTTTGACGAAAATTAAATAAAAATAATGATGATTCCTCCCATCAAAAGATCTCCTGAACAAAATGTGTAGAGAAAATTGAAAGACACATATCAAGTTATCTTTGTCAGTCTTCATATTTACGAGATATTACCAAAAACCTTCTGTACCAAATGGGAATACGTTTTATTGTTTGCTTAATTTATTCAAAGAAAGAATTAATCAAATATGTTTTTGCTCTTAGCTGAAAATCAATCCGTGTTATATATTTTGGTGAGGGCTGGTGTGTACACCTAGGGACCTAAGCATCCCTTCCCTGTTAGTTCAACTGTGGGAGTCGTAAATTTTGCCTATGTGTACAAGTTTAGTTGCCTAGGTCTTTAACGAGTACCAATTAAAGTACCATTAGCCGAAGTATAGCGACGTCCATTAGCCTAGGTACAGCGACGTCTATAGCCGAAGTATAGCGACTATCATTAGCCGAGGTATAGCGACGTCCATAAGCTGAGGTATAGCGACGTCCATAAGCTGAGGTATAGCGACGTCCATTAGCCGAGGTATAGAAACGTCTATTAGTCGAAGTATAGCGACGTCCATTAGCCGAGGTATAGCGACGTCTATTAGTCGAAGTATAGCGACGTCCATTAGCCAAGATATGCGACGTCTATTAGCCGAAGTATAGCGACGTCCATTAGCCAAGATATGCGACGTCTATTAGCAGAGGTATAGCGACGTCCATAAGCTGAGGTATAGCGACGTCCATAAGCTGAGGTATAGCGACGTCCATTAGCCGAGGTATGGCGACGTCCATTAGCCAAGGTATGGCGACGTCCATTAGCCAAGATATGCGACGTCTATTAGCCGAAGTATAGCGACGTCCTACCCTTTCTTACTGAGTTTCTCATTTCCCATCGTTGTGTCACATAGTTTCAGTTCATATAACTGTACCTCACGAAACAGATAGTTTATGAGGAACCATTTAGTCTGGATATAAACACTTACTAAACTCTAAATATAATGCCTAATTCCCTCTACAGACTGGCGTTAAACTTCCAAGAAGAATACCTTTCAATAAACTGCCTTATTGAAAAACTCCGACTGCTAACCCAAATACATCTCAAGAATAACTATAAATTTTAGCAACTTCTAAGTTGAGGAACGCGGACATATTGTGGAATTTGTAATAAATAAATAAAACAAACTTATTTTTTGAAATATTGTCTATTCCACTAAAGATATTTATAAAAATAAAACTACCGGTTTCGGTCTCACACCATCAGGTCTAGTTATGAACTGTTCTCTGTTGTCTAGTTCACAACTAGACCTGACGATGGTGTGAGGCCGAAACCGGTTTTTTTATTTTTATAAATATCTTTAGTGGAATAGACAATATTTCAAAAAATAAGTTTGTTTTATTTATTTATAAATTTTAGGACTTGGAGGGTTCAGATATCAGTTTTGTCCTGAAAGTGTCTGCAGGCTCTGTACCTTAGACGAAAAGGACGACCTCTTACACTTTTTGTCCCTCTTTGAGTATCCCTAGACAAACATTTCCCCACAAATATCTTACAAATGGATAGATATATATATATATTTTTTTTATTGGAGTTAATGTTCGGATGGGACGTTAAGCGATGGTCCCGAGCATGTACGATGTCAGGTACTCGTTAAAGACCCCTGCCCTAGGTGAATAAAAATTTAGTATAGGCAAAATTTAGGACTCCCACATTAGAGTCCGGGCTCATGTACATCAGAGTGACGAAAGAGCGCTCTAGTAGTAGGCGATATGACCTCGTAGTTAAAGCCCGGGCATGTGTCATAATAACTAACTATATATCTTTTTTTTTTTTCCTTTCTATATCTATAAGAATATTTATTTTGTAAAAAAGAGGTTTATCTATCTTATCTATAACTGTATCTCACTAAGGTGTTATGCCCAAACCGTTAGTTTATGTATATATTTATATTTCTTATGGAACGAAGTTAGTTAGAAGAATTTGAAAAATCTCCAAAATTATTTTCTGGGGATCATGTTTGATAAAACTATAGTGGTAGTTTCTTTGGGGCGTGCTCCCCCCCACCATGGTTCCAATGGAAGGGTTGTTGGGGGGGGGGGGGGGGGGGGGGGGGGCAGGTGTGTTCTCCCCTCCCAGCGATGAGACTCACCACCTGCCCCCTCTCCCTTCATAGGGGGCACCCTTCAGTCGGATCCAAGGTGGCATAGCACTCAAGCTAAGAAAAAATTTTGGGGCTCTACATTCGTCAGTCCTACAGAAATGTTCCCCGTTCAGGGGAATTGTATCTTCTACCATCAGGACTCCTTTGATTCCTTCCCCGATTCCAGGTAATAAGCAAAAAAAAAAAATGTCCTCTTCAATATAAAATTCCATGAAAATTTGTCCAGTCGAGTTACCGGTGGGAGGGGGGGGGGGGGGGGGGGGGCACAATTTCGTTACCAGTGTTTATCAGTAAATATTTAGGCGGTAAAAAAACATATAATAAAATCGGCGGTGAATCACCGGCATAGTACTTCCCCAGCACGAATTAATCAATTAAGTTGCTCTCCCTCCAAAACCAATTGATGGTTTGGGTCAAATACACTAGTTGACTTTCTTAGGGGCTTTTGAATCATACTAAATTTTGTGTCGATACATTCATTACATGGACAATTATTAAGAGTTTCGAGTCGAGCCCCTCTCCTCTGATCCTCCCTTCCCTTTGGCTGATTGTACTGAAAATTAATCAGTGCCATCCTTATGGAGGTTTTAGATACACAACAAACTTTTTCTGTCGATACATTCGTTCTATCGGGAGTTATCGTGTTCACGGACACACACACACAGACATTTTCCTTTTCATATTTCGAATCGGGGGTCGGAAAACATGAAATTCCGCTGAAAAGTCAACATCGAGTTTCTGACTGTTTACATAACTTCCGCTACGCTTCGTATATCTGTGGGAGTCAAATTGTTCAAATAAAAGTTTTAGAAAATGAAAAAAAAAATATACATCAAATTTACTTATGTTTTATACCGATTGTAAATATTCAAAATAAAGAATTAAAAAAAAAAATGAAGTATATATATATATATATATGAATATTTGAACAACATTGCCTACTTCATTTTTTTTTTTAAGTTCAATATTATTAACTGAGGTAATCTCAAAAATACAGGGATAGCCGCGAAATATAGGAGCAGAAATAGGCTGTTTTGCTGTGGGAGGTAGGATACAGTCGTCAGACGTTAGAGAGAAATGGTTCTCTCCTTCGATCTTCCTTCTTACCTGAACCTACCGTTCTTAGGGAAAGTGCTATTTCATGTCCTCTGTCATTGCTGTAACATCGCTGGGAGTCGAAATGGGAAGAAAAATATTGAATTTCCCATGGGACGCCTGATAACACAGGTAGTTAGTTTAATTTTAATTTATTTGAGGTATTCAGAACATTTCGTGACTATTGACTCGGTTTTGTGTGATGTCCGAAAATTTCAAAAATCTCCACCTCCTCCTCCCCCCCCTCAAGAAATAAGGTATATTGTTTACTTGCTCTTGTGTCTCCTCTTCTACTCTTTGAAATTATAAGCCACACAACGTTGTGAAAAACACTGAACCACTCCCTCTCAAGGAACCCTCTGAAAAAGATGAAAACAATGTAATAAGTCAACTAGTATTTTGTTTTTGTCTTCTTTTTAATTTTGATTTATTATTAATTTTATGTAAGCCTGATTTCATTTTCTTGGCCGTGGCTTATATATTTTATATGAATTTCTTTATGAAAAAAATATGTATTCACTTATTATAATATAGATATTTATATATTTATGCAGTAATATTCTGTTATTATAGACTTAGATTGATTAGAATTTGACCGTTGAGACCACTTTATTTCGGGGCTTAAGTACAATTTACAAGATACCGCTTACATTTATGACCTAATAAAAAATCCCTTCAAATAAATTTGTAGAGAAAACCGAAAGACAGATTTGATAATAAATAAGTTTTTTCGAAGGTCGGTCCGTTTGCGAGATTCATGCTAAAAATCTTCCTAAAATGTCGTTTTTAATTTTTTTTTTTTTAGACGTCTAGATTTACGCAAAAAGGGTTAATCCTATCGAAAAATTAGTTCTTAACAAACATTATCTTTATTAAATTAAAAAGAATAAAGTAAAATTTATATGATGTGGTCATAACAGGACTTTCTTATACCAACCATTTTTGTTCATATCACTCTCCCCTCCTCCTCTCAAATTCATTTCATAAAAAAAAAATGTGGCAAAATAAAATAAAAATAAAAATAATGGAAATAATAATAATAAAATTAATTATTACCACATTTCGTGTAGAAATTGTTGCTGGTCTTTTACCAAGTTTTGATTCCTACAATAGTTTCAGAAAAAAGCCCTAATAAAAATATCGAAATTTCAAGACGTGCAATTTTGAAGAAAGTGATGTATTTAAAAACAATTCAATTAATAATTATTTAATTTGGATTTCTTCTGAATAGCATAGAATATAGAACAAATATTGAGTTTATTAACACTAACCTACATTATACAAGAAAAATCTTACGAACTAATTAGTCTCTTTTCTTTTTTTATTTTGGCCACTCTTTATAATTCTTATATAGGGCATATGTACTATATGTATCTCGTGTTTGGGCAAAAGGGCTTAAGTCAGAATAAATCTTGTGATACAAAGGACTTAAGTGCATTTAAATATTTTTACCAAATGTAACTCATTGTTGGAATATTTTACTTTGTTTATATTTAATACTTTCATTGAAATAATATTTCAAGTAACTTAAAAGTGCTTTACCTGATTTGCAGGAATTTTTCAAACCTTCCCCTTTTAAAATTCAGATTTGCTGATTTAAGCCTTTTTGCCCAAACATCCTAGATATATCAATAAATAAAAAATACCTTGGCGCATCTACGTACTTCCACTGTGTTCACCATAATACACTCTCTTATGACTATTGACACTAGAACTGTTATTTTTTTCATTCGTACATCATAACCCTAAAACATCTCTCTCTCTCTCTCTAGACTGTTGACACTTCCACAACTCTCCTTAGTTAGACCCTGTCCCTTGACTATAATAATATATAAACAACTGATCCTTTTTAAATCAAATTCGACTTGACCATCTTTGTATATTTATTTTACTAAGTAATTTACATGTCTTATTAAAAACTGAACAATTTGACGATCCTCTTCATCAAAATAATAATAATTGACACTGTATATTTTAATAATCCTAATGTGTGTAATTGTTTACATCACAATACTGGTAAAATTGGAGGAAAAATCTCACCCAGAATGACGCAGTACAATGAAACAGAAAACTGCTGACGCTGTCACATTACTTTCATATACTGAGTATATTCAATATATTTTTTTAAAATATAATATATTGTGTTATATATTTATATAAATCAGTAAATAAAAAGTACCTTTGCGCATCTACGTACTTCCACTGTGTTCACCCTAAACCACTCTCCTTAGACTGTTAACACTTGAATGTAATATTATATATAATTAACTAGAATTAACGCATTTTCATTTTTCAATCTTAGTTTTTAAATTTATAATGTAGGTTAGTGTTACACTAACTATATAATTGAGTGGTTGACGCGAAAAAGGTTCTAAACGCCAAAATAACACTTCCTTCCGCTGCCATGTTGAGAACTACTGGTGGCTGTTAGAATCTTCTTCCATGAGGCTCAACGCTGACGTGGGCTCAATACTACCAACTGCTGCTGTAACGGCAAAAAAAAACTTTCCTACACAGTCCCTAGAGACCTATAGAACTTGATTCCACAGAAATCTCATTTTCGACTAAAGTGGCGCTTAGAACCTTTTTCGCGTCAACCACTCAATTAATGAGGAAGAAAATTCACTCTCAAAATGACTCAGTACAATGAAACAGAAAACTGCTGACGCTATCACAATATTTTCATGTACGTATATGAAATATATTTTTTGACGTCTTATAATTTGGTAGGCCGGCACCCCATGTTCGAAAACTGCGTTATGTTACTTTCGGTAACACGTAACATAGGTACGTATCGCGCATGCGCCGAGAGAGAGAGACAGCTGTTACTACTAATACAGAATATATATTATATTATAGTACAGCTGTTACTTTCTGTATATACAGATAACCTAGTTATCCAATATTATTATTAGATATATACAGATTAATAATAAACTCGTTTTTTAACAATTATGCTTATGAATGTTTTCTTTCTATATTGTTTTTAAATTGTTTCAAGGTTCAAAAATCTTATTGAAATGATTTGTTATATTTGATTCTTGACACTTTCGCTATCTCGCAACTCAGACATTGTCACGCTCAGAGTTGCACGCACCCGATTTTTTAAATATAATATATTGTGTTATATATTTATATAAATCCACAGTCTAAGGAGAGTTAAGGAAGTGTTAACAGTCGAGAGAGAGAGATGTTTTAGGGTTAAGATGTACGAGTGAAAAAAAGATATGTATGTAAGTATATTTCATATACCAATATTATTGTGTAACGCCTACTGAAACGTCTGCTACAATGAACTTGTAATTTGGTACGATGAAGTCTCTTGTCCTATCTTTGAACTCATTAAATTTTGGCCGAAATGGGACGAAAATTAGAACCACTTTACTTCGGGGCCTAACTGAATTTTACCTGATACCGCTTATGTTCCTGATTTAATGAAATGTCTCTTCAAATAAAAGTTGAGAGAAAACTGAAAGGCTTATTTAATCATTTTAAAATCAAAAATTTAAACTTTTATTTTGGGGTTTTAAGAAAATGTTTTTACTCAATTTCCCTTAATTTTCCAGGAAATCTTGATTTAGTAAGGATAATTTTTTTTCTCGCGTCAATCAATCGAACGTCTAAAAAAATTGGTAATATGTATCTTATATACATATTACCAATTTTTTTAGACGTTCGATTGATTTACGATTGAGCGGTAACAAAACGCTCGCTCACTACTCATTATGCTGTCACTAATTACCCTTAAATTCATTTTTTTCTTTGATGATTCACCGAATTGGTTTTGTTCCCTAGCTATACGAGGTATAGGTAAAGTTGAATTTACACCGGGACAACTCCACACATTTGCAGATGATACTGCAATCCTCTCTCCTCATCCCGACCCTGTCCTATCATCCAGACACCTCCAAGAACAACTGATAACCCTTCAGTCCTGGTACAAAAAGTGGAGAATGAACGTGAACGACACAAAATCAGTTTACATCGTCTTTACCCTTCGTCGAAAATATACCTGCCCTCCAGTGTACCTTAACAAAAATTCCATCCCTTTAAAAAACGAAGTCCGCTATCTAGGCCTTATACTCGACAAACGATTAACTTGGAATCCTCACACGAGACTGAAAAGACAAGAAATGAACAGACGTTATAAACTTCTACTAAGACTACTAGACAAAAGATCCAAACTAACTTTGACAACAAAACGACTTATATACAACGCAATACTCAAACCTATGTGGACTTACGGACTTGAACTCTGGGGTTCTGCCAAGGCTTCCCATCTCCAGCGCATCCAATCCCTTCAATCCAAAATCCTTCTTACAATAGCCAATGCTCCTTACTACGTTTCCAACAAAACCCTTCACACTGACCTCAACGTACCTTTTATCGCTGAAGTCGCTAAATCCAAATATAAAAAATTATTTTCCCTTCTTAGTTCCCACAATAATCCTCTAGTCCGTGCCCTCCATTCTGCCATACTTCCCCAACGACGGCTTAAGCGTCAATGGCCTAGAGACCTCCTGAGCAGAAGCAGTGACAATGATTAGCTATAAACGAGAGAAAAACAGTGACTAGGGACTGTCACCACTGGGTGATTTCTCCCCTCATGACATTTTGACGTTGCCATTACCTCTTTATCAGCAAATTTGCTTGTTGTATTTATTTGTATACAGTAAATAGCTATTTCTGTCTGTGTGTGTCTATGTACGCGATAACTACCAATAGAATGAATGTATCGACACGAAATTTTATATGTATGACAAGAACATCCTACAAGATACCCCTGACATTTATGACCTAATCAAAAATCCTTTCAATTAAAAGTTGTGGAGAAAACAGAAAGACACATTTTATATTCAATACGTTTTTTCGAAGGTCGCTCCGTTTGCGAGATTCATGCCGAAAGTCATACTAAATTGTCGTTTTGAAACCCATTTTTTCTCCCTTTACATTGCTTGCTTATTTTTTGCGAAAACGGTTAAGTCCGAAACATTTATTCTTACCTTAACTTTTCCTTATCAAATTTGCTACTAATGAAATGCCCTCAAATTTGAGATAGGACCAATACGTTCTAGCGAACAATACAGTTCTAGCGCCTCAATGAACTAACATTGAATTTTCTTAAGAAATATTTCTAAGTAAAGTTTAAATTGAAAAAAATTTATTAAAAATATGGCCTAAATATAAATATATATATATTTTTTTTATTTGTAAGCTAAGTTTTTAATCTTCCCCTTAAATCATTTTCTCGAAAATCAGTAGGTGTCTTATTCAGGGATAACCCTAATATATAATTTACCGTAGATATGCTTATTACATCGGCAGTTATTTGGGTTTTTGAGTAGAGCTCCCTTCCCTGAACCCTCTTTTCCTTCTGCCAATTTCGCCGAAAATTAATAGGTGCCGTCCTTATGGAGTTTTAAATTTAAATATGAAATTCGATGTCGATACATTCATTACATCGGTAGTTTTGGGGGTTTTGTGTTGAGCCTCCTCCCCTGAACCCCCTTTCCTTCTGCCAATTTCGCCGAAAAATTAATAGGTTTCGTCCTTATGGAGTTTTAAATTTAAATATGAAATTCGAAGTCGATACCGATTACATAACATCCTCTATATTTCATGTAGATGGGAAAGTAAAAATACACTTTTATTATATTAATTTAGTGACGTTAACAGGAGGTAAGAATTTGACGTGAGTTTCAAACATTTCTCATTTTTTCTACCTCTATTAAAACGCTGTTCCAGAGAGTCTGCCCTTTTTACAAATTACCTCCACTTTATTCCCGTTGCTTCCTTGTAAATATGAAAAAAAGAAAAACAAAGAACTTGTTTCATTTATTTATTGTCTAACTAGCGCCGATTTCAATGAAACTTTTTCTCGTGTTTCTACATCGAAAAATAGTAGTTACGTGTCCAAGCGTTCATGCCAATGGGCCTTCTGAGCAAAGAAGAAAACAAATTTATGGGCGAAAATGGCCAAAAATTGCGTTCACAAAGCTGCCACTGCTCCTAGCTCTCTTTATCAATTTCAATGAAATTTTCAGGGATGTTTGTACATCAAAAAATATTAGACAGGTGTATAGGGGTTTGTCCCAATTAATCCGGGGGTTTACTCTGCCACTATAAAATTCAACTACAGGATGTATTATCGATAAATGGTTTCCAAACTTTAATTTCTCACCTCAAAAAACCCACATATTATCGAGTATTTCAGATTTCAATAACGCAACTTGCACGCTTGTTTCCAAAAATGACGTTTCTCTTATTGCTTTATTTGGTTTCTGCGAACCAAGAAATTATTATGTACATTCGGTTTCTGCGAACAAAAAAACTCCATGTGGAATAAAATGAAGCAATACAAGATTTTCCACCCTGATATTATTCTCCCTCCCTAGAATGTCTTGTAAGAGGAGTCGGAAAAATTCAATATTCTGTTCAGTGCATTATGAAATTTATTTATTTATTATTAGACAATTTTAAAATATTTCAAAACTACTAAAAAATACCCTAATTTTTATTATAGAAATAAAAGACGTCTTCCCACTGTTTTATTTTACACCAGAACCGGTTTTCGACGCAACAGCGTCATCAGTGGTTCATCCCACCCACACAGCACAGCGGTTAGAAGACAACTGGCATATAATTCCTATTTTTATGTATCTGTAGTTGATTTTTAGCCCTCCATAGTGGCAGAGTAAACCCTCATATTGAATATTTTATTCTGGGCATCCTGGGGTTAATTTGGACAAACCCCTATACACATGTCTAATATTTTTTGATGTACAAACATCCCTGAAAGAGCTAGGAGCAGTGGCAGCTGTGTGAACGCAATTTTTGGCCATTTTCGCGCCTAAATTTTTTTTTTATCTAAATTTGGCCCATTGGCATGAACGCTCGGACACGTAACTACTATTTTTCTATTTTGAAACAGGAGAAAAAGTTTTATTGAAATCGGTGACCCACACACTGGAAGGTTCCCTTGTAAGTCTACAAAAATTTATAAATAAAGCCTTACGCCTTCGTTAGCGGAAAGTTCAAAAGTGACTTTTGTACTTTGTACTGACGGTGGCGTAATCCGAAACAGGTACACTTTATGTATATATTTTTGTGCAATTATACAATATAATAGTTAAACGTTAAACGAAGTGTGAGCACGATAACTGCCATGAGTCTAAGTAATGACGGATATCAGCCGGGTGAAAAGAACGAGAGGTTTACAAGGAAGGCTTAATTCCAATCGAATAACTTAAGTACAATTTACAAGATATCGCTTAAATTTATGACCTAATAAAAAATCCCTTCAAATAAATTTGTAGAGAAAACCGAAAGACAGATTAGATAATAAATGAGTTTTTTTCGAAGGTCGCTCCGTTTGCGAGATTGATGCTGAAAATCTTCCTAAAATGTCGTTTTGAATTTTTTTTAGACGTCTAGATTTACGCGAAAAGGGTTAATCCCATCGAAAAATTAGGTCTTAACAAACATTTTCTTTATTAAATTAAAAAGAAAAAAGTAAAATTTATATAATGTGGTCATAACAGGACTTTCTTATACCAACCACTTTTGTACATGTACAGATCACTCTCCCTCCCCTTCCCCTCTCAAATTCATGTGATAATTGAAAAAATGGTGCAAAATAAAATAAAAATAAGAATGAATTACTTAAATAAGACATTCAGAATCAATGAATAACTTAATAAGACATTTTATATGTGGATTCAGAAGTCCAATAAGTAAGAAGCATACTGATTTTTGGTGAGAGAAGGTGGATTTAGAACTGGGGATGTAGATTGTCGGTGATACTTTAGTTTTTGTATTGCAGTTGGAGGCCCTTCTCTGTGTGTTGCAATGAGAACTTTTCAGTATGAGAGCTAAAAAAGAGAAAAGAGGAAGGGATGAACAATAGACGATGGGAGGGTTGTGTAAGGAGGGGTGTCACCCCTGGGTGACCAGCAACCCTCCTATAGAGTCACCCAGGGTGACCCTCCTGTACCTTCCCACACTCCCCACCTTATGTTCCGGGTACACCCCTCAACCACTTTCTTCAATTAGTCTTATCTGCCGAGCTTAAATGTGAGGATTTTTCTAAACAGGATCCAGGGTAACCTCAAACTATTTGTGAATGAGTTTCCGCTCTCCCGTTTTGTTTTGTCGTGTCGATACAATCATTCTGTCGGCATGTAGTTTTGCAGTTAAGCCCCCTCTCTCTTGGACCAATTTGGTAATAATTGACAAGTGTGTCACTTATGAGTTTCTATTATGACTCATGCCCGGGCTTTAACTACGAGGTCATACCGCCTACTACCAGAACGCTCTTTCGTCACTCTGGTGGACATGAACTCGACTCTACTATGGAAGTCCTAAATGTTGCCTACCCTAAATTTTTATTCAGTTAGGGTAGTAGTCCTTAACGTATACTTGACATCGTACATGCTTGGGACCATCGCTTAACGTCTCATCCGAAGGACGGCATGTTTACGTTTATTTTACCTCCCAGATATAATACACTAAGGGCTTCGGCCAGGTTTTGAACCCGCGATTTTGAGCTCAGTAAGCAAGCATGCGTACCACTGAGCTACCGGCGCCTCATGAGCTTCTAGACCCACATTAATTCGGGTCTTCCTTCCCCTTTGGATTTTGGATCGACAGACAATGATATTCTATTGATCACCTTACGCTCTCACCAGTTGTTTGGTAGACAGTAGAGTAGCGAGGCAGGCTGAGGGCCGTGGGCAGCTCGGCAGTGAGCCCCCTCCCCCCACATAAAAACCCAATATTCTGATTCAAAAATTACAATTTAGGCGTTTGTAAGAGAAATAACAACACACTATAAGTACGGGGAAAACAATATACATTTTGACAAGGACAAACGAAAACAAAATAGGCTGTATAGGTACAATCAAGTTAAATAAAACAATAAATACTTTACTTATTTATTAATATAAATACAATATTAATAGTTTTTTATTTTAAATAAGATATAAATTATAGTTTAACGATGTTAAATCGTTAATTTTGTTGATAATTTTTACTTAGGTTTCATTTATAATATATTAATATATTTTTACAAGATGAAATAATGACTTAGATAGTGATTATTAATTAAATTGAACCATAATGGATATTTTGTTTGGTAACTTCCTAGTTCATGATCGCATGTTTTACTTTATGTTTTTACAATAAAACGTAAGAAGTAATAAATAAATAAAATAAAAACAAAGATGCTATATCGATATATAGCGATTTCTTTAAAAAAATTCCTAGCCTTTTTGTTTGAAAACTGTCTTATTATATGATTTATATTCAAATTATTGGCCCTTTTATTTTATATTGAAATTAAAGCCAGGTCCGATAATTATCCGATTATAATCGTTCCTGACATATTGTTGTCCTTAAATACGTTTTTATTAATTTTAACTTGGAAAATGTTCTTTTGACCGAGGCAGATGTTACAGGAATAGTACACAGGAAAATCAAAATTGCTGTAATTATTTCTGAAAATGTTGTGCCTAATAAATTTTGTTTGATTATTAAAAAATCAGCTTGATCTTTAACCGTTGATAAATTTAAAAATTCGTTTTTAAGGAGTTTTTAAATTTCCCAATAAAAATAGGTAATACAAGCTGGAGCCTTGACGTGACACCACATAGATTTCAATGTTCATAACGTCCCTGTATAGGATCGTTCGAACAATGCCATATATTGGTCAAAATGATTATCGTACTTCTGATCATGGTGCTCATTCGTGAATGTATTTGGTATTATTGGGTAATTACCCAGATTTCTGGGATAAAATGATGACTCATACTTGTGCCTTGATCGATTGGAGGGATGGGTTTTGTACCTATGTTATCTAAAGCCTGAAGGCTCATATAACGGCCCCTCGCTAGTATTAGCTACCTACTCTCCTACCTCTTTAATGAAGCTCAGGATCTATTCGAAGCTATGTTTCCTCAACTCATCTGGGTTGAGAACGGCTCTTGGAAGATTCTCCATCGGAGATATGAATTACCTTCAGATTCCCTCAAGATGTGTAACGTAGTTTTCTCCATTATTTCATCTCTCCTGTTAGATACCGATCACTTTTCTCAACGTGTTTGCTTCCTGAGCTCAAGATCGCGGGTTCGAAACCCAGCCGAGGCCCTTAAGTTTTTTGTCTTGGAGGTGAATAAAACAGTTTTGACTGTGACTTCGACTACCCGCCATGATCGAGTTGCGTCAAGATGAGTTTCCTTTTCAAAATGGCCATCCCTCGAAGACTGTTTTGCAATGCGCTGGGTTCAATAAGATCCTCTTCCGTTGCTGCACAAGCGTGTGCCTGCTATTACGATAATCAGAAGAGTCTGTTGCCAAAATAACCCCCTTATGGACAATTTAGTAGACACTTTCAAAGTTAGAATTTGGGTTAGTTTCCCCTCAAGTTACCGTTAACTATAGCTAGTCTCAAATAAAAAATATAGATAGACATAACAAATGTCATTTAAATCCTTACTTTTAATGTATTTAAACATTTTTTTGTTCATATCAAAGTATTTAACATTTTAAATCTGATATTCCTTTAACGTATGTTGTTAGGTTCCTGAACATTTCTGCCATTTCAACATTTTTCGTTTACTAGAAGGAACGATCTTCATTCTCTGGCGGTGCTCTTTCGTTGGTTGAATTTTGTATTTTTGGACTGTTAAACTGCTATTACTATTCAGGAGAATCAGATGCCGAAGAGTTGGGTTAGTTTTCCTTAAATATTTGTTAAGTAACTGATAACTCTACTCGTATTCATGTCAGTAGAACGGACTAGTCTTGAAAGGTTGATCACAGGTAACTGTGGTGCCTCTCTTGTCTGCTTTAAAGTCCTGCTACTTTTGTCCTAGAACAGCTGTTTTCCTCTGTATCTGGTACCATTTAAACCTGGCAAGCCCCCCCTTCTCAGGTATGGCTAGACAACGTCTACATTTTATGACATATTGTGTACCTGAAGTCATTTTAGTTTGAATAAAGGGGCTTATTTTTAGCAAGTATACTTACGCAAATAACCTCTATAGTAGTATCGTGACCTTCGCAGACCAACTCAAAACATTCGCAGCAGGGCAGCGATAACAAAAATTTCGCGTTTTTAACCCCAGACGCAAAATGAGGGGTGTTATAAGTTTGAAGCCTTTGTCTGTGTGTGGGTGTGTCTGCCTGTGACATCGTAGCTCCAAAACGGCTGAACCGATTTCAAAACGGTTTTTTTGTTTCAAAAGCTGGTATTTACGAGATGGTTCTTAGCCATGTTTAGTGGAAATCGGGTATGCCGTTTCCAAGATCTTCAGGTTTCATCAGAGCTTGTGTAGGGATCTCGGCCTCTATTACAGCTAGAGACTTGGAGTTTGAGCTCAAATGTTTATAAGGCCAAGCCCCCTCCCACCAAGCCGCCCATCTAATCCCTTCAAGACCCCCCCCCCTCCCCCCCCCCCCAAAAAGCCCTCCCCACCAAGGTTTTCAGTAAAAAAAAATAAATGAACAAAAAATTTGTTTAAATTGACCATTATTTAAAACACCAAAGGGCGGAATTTTTTTTATTATTGAAATAAATTAAATCAGGATTTTTGCGGGGGGTGTGTCGTCTTGTCGTCGTTGTTACGCCCCCAAAATTTTAAGCTGGGCTCGGCCCGGCATTGGGCTGTCCTTTTCTTATCGTCAAGGTATATTGAGACATGCCATTGTGACTGCGGCGCGCGCCGCTGTGATAAAATACACGACTGCGACATATCAAAGTTCAGTTTCCTGTAAACTCATGTTATGTACAATAAGTTTCTCAATCTTTGTAACTCTGCTAAGGCTGATTTTTCATGGGGACAGTTTGTTCCTTTTTAAATATTTATTTCTTGTGTCGGGTTTTTTTTTAAAATTTTTTATTTAATATTTTCTGTGGAAACGAAATTTTTATGTGCCACATTCTGAAGAGACATACCACTTTTATGGCCTCGAGGTCATTGGAAATTTCAATTTATTTCTAACATTTAATAACTTGAAGTCACTAACCGTACAAACTCGGGTAACCTGCTAGTGTAGCTGTAAAAGCTACCTTCTATTTTTTTGTATTAAAGAGAATTTTCTGGCATTTTTTTGATCCTTTGTTCTAGAGAGAATAAAATTACATACATTTTTCAAATTTTCAAAATCAAAATTTAGGGCTTTTTTAAAAATAAAAACACTTTGATTTTGTTGTGAATTTTAAAAAAGCTTTATTTCTTTTTTTTCTTTTTACAAAATATGACGACTAAAAAAAATGAAATTTTTAAATCGTTAAATTCCGTTTTGGATTCTACGCCTGATCACCACGTGGGATACTGGTTTTATATCTACTTTCAAGTGGTGATTATCAACCTTATTGGTACGGTTAGATGCCCCGGTGTCTGCACAGCACATTCCCACACATCTTTGTTACGCCGCACAGTGTGTTTATGAGTTTTGATTTTCAAAATTCGAGCCCCCGCTCAATTTTTGATCAGTTTGGATGAAACTAGGTGCAAAATATTTGTGAAAGCTGGCTTTTTATCAAGTAACTGCGAGTTTCACAATCAAGGTATTATATGTCAATTGACAGCTGCCAAAACCCCGCGAAAATTCTAAAATATTTTAATTTTTTTTGTCTAAGTTTTTGTTAACGGGTTTTTACAACTTGAGTGAATGTTTTTTGGGTCGCTGATTACGAATTCAATATTTATTTTAGCCAAAAGTGGTCCTAATGTTGTCATTTTGGCCTAAAGTGGTCCAAATTCAATATATTGGCTATTTTTGCCACTGGCATATAAAGTGATTGTGAAACCCGCAGTTATCTGATAAAAAGCCAGCTTTCTCTAATATTTTGCACCTAGTTTCATCCATATTGATCAAAAATTGAGCGGTGGCTCGAATTTTGAAAATCAAAACTCATAAATTTCACACTGTGCGCCGGTAGCTCAGTGATAGCTTGCTAGCCTACTGAGCTCAAGATCGCGGGTTTGAAACCCGGCCCTTAGGTTTTTTATCTGGAAGGTCCAAAAACCTTGAGCACGCCTCCGTTCGGATGGGATGATAACCGATGGTCTCAAGCCTGTGCGATGTCAGGTACTCGTTAAAGACCCCCTAGGTGATTAAAAATTTAGGGTAGGCAAAATTTATGACTCCCACAGTAAAGTCGGGCTCATGTTCACCAGAACGACGAGTGAGCGCTCTGGTAGTAGGCGATATGATCTCGAAGTTTCAAAATTGTTATTACATTATAATGTTTAGATTTTTTTCTCAATTATATCATATAATATATATATATTACTTATATAGCTGAAAATGTCTGTGCGTTGTACCGCTATAACTCACGAACGGCTTGATGGATTTGATTAATTTTTTTTTTTAATTTGTTCGTCATCGTCTGTGGAAGGTTATAGGCGTATTAGTACCTCAATATCTGGTCCATCCCAGCATCCACCCACGCAATCTTTGTAACTCAAAAACCACTGCAATGATTAATGAGGAATCTTTTTGAATAGATAAGTTTTATCTACCGGAAGGTTAAGGTCTATTTTTTAATCAACCCCTGGTCCATCCCAGCATCCACTCACGCAATCTTTGTAACTCGAAAACCATTGCAACGATTAATGAGAAATCTTTTTGAATAAATTAGTTTTAGCTCCAAAGCTAGCGTTACTACAGTTGAAGGACTATAAGCCTTATTCCGTATGAATAATTGAAAATTATAACATCATGAATGTACTGTCGAGGAACTGAATAGCCTTATAGGAGATATTGGGAGAAAAGTCAAAGTTCCCCGGGCAACGCCGGGTATTACTGCTAGTGCTATTTATTTTCGCTGTCAACCGAACTCAAAAAGAAGACCTTGGATTCTGTAATTTATTATTTTTAAAAACTTGTCTTAGTTTTCTAACTAAACCTGATGATGTAATATCGAATGGTAGTTTTTATATACATTTTGTTTGTGGAATAGAGCAATATTTCAAAAAATTAGTTTGTTTCATTTATATAATAAACAAGGTTAGAAATTCCATCAATTATTTTTCTGGTTTTAAAAATGCCATAAATTCTTCTAATATTAATAATAAACAAATAAAGGGAATAGTAAACAACAAAATTTATTATCAGCTTTTCAGTTTTCTCTACGCTATTTGAAGAGTGATTAGGATATAAGTATGAGTGGTATCTCGTAAAACGAGCCCGGAGTCAAGTGAGGGTCCCACAAATCTAACCAGTTCTAAGTTTGTACGGCTGAGATGTGCGTTTAAAATTTTATGTTCGTAGCTACAATCGTTTCTGGTTTAGATAAAGTGCTCACAAAGTTCCAATCACATACACAAATAGTCAAAAGGTATTTTACGCCCGGACGCTATTATCGCGCCATAGTGGGCATATAGAGTCAGCGTCAACAGAGGAAGATCCATCATCGCAGCGTTGGTCTGAGGGCGGCCATCATCATTTTTCCCTAGCGTCACTTCCGTACTCATTAAATATTTTTAGGCCGACTAGTACATAGTAAAACTCATGATCACACTTGAGGATAGACAAAGGCAACGAAACTGGATCTAACTCCCTGACTATATTCTCTAGTGCTGGGCAAAAGGGCTTAAGCCAGAATAAGTCTTGTGATCCAGAGGACAAGTGCATTTAAATATTTTTACCAAATGTAACTCATTGTTGGAATATTTTACTTTGTTTATATTTAATTTAATACTTTTATTGAAATAATATTTCAAGTAACGTAAATGTGTTCCTGGCTTGCAGGAATTTTTCAAAGCTTCAGAAATTCCCCTCCTAAAATTCAAATATGCTGACTTAAGCCCTTTTCCCCAATTACCCGGGAATTAAAAAAAACTGTCCATGAAGGAATGCGGCATATCTCGGCTTCTAACGAACCTAGACCAACCTGTGGCTCAAATTAAAGAAAACACTGAATAATGTATTTCTGTCAAAAAATTATAAATATATAGCGTGACAATTTTTATTTCCCCAGTTATACAAAGTATAAGGGAATTTATGTGATCGGTCGAAAATTCGATGCGGAATTTTCAAGGAATTCCATGTTTTCCGACCTCTAGATTCCAAATATGAAAAAAATGTGTGTCTGTCAACACGATCTCCCGATAGGATGAATGTATATACAAGAAATTTTACTTGTGGCACCAAAATTCTATAAGGACCAACACCTATCGATTTTCAGCTAAATCGGCCAAAGGGGAGGGGGGATTAGGGGTAGGCTTAAATCAAAAATATAAAAAAATATAATAATTGCCGTTAAAATGAATATATCTACACAAAATTTCATATGTGAATTCAAAGCCTCATAAGGACGACACTTTTTAATTTTCAGTGGAATCGGCAGAAGGGAGGGGGGATCAGAGGGGGCTCAACTCAAAAACCCCAATAACTGCCGATGTAATGAATATATCAACATGAAATTTTACATTTAAAGTCAAAACCCAATCAGTCAGCGATATCGGCTGGAGAGAAGAGGGGGTTTAGGGGAGGAGCCTCAATTCAAAAACCTTAATAACTACCGATGTAACAAACTTATCGACACAAAATTTGGTATGAGGATTTAGGAGCCCCGATGTCTTCAGTCAACTGTTCAATATTAACGCAAACATTCGAGTTTTGAAGGGGGAGGGAAAAGTTAATTGATTAATTCATTCTGGGGTAGTAAATAGCCGGTGATTCTTTTTTTTTGCTAACGTTCATGATTTTCTTTTTTCCATGAATGATTTTTGAGAAGTTTGAAAAGTTTGATTTTCGAAAAAAATATTACACTCGGTCTTACGCGAAATTATTAGGTTTTCGTACCATGACGAAATATGGGGTTTGACGCCGATTAATTCTTACAGTCCGTCGCTAATCCTAACTATATTTTTGTACATAAGAAATTAAGAACTCATCCACAGAACCTGGCCTAGCTAAGAGAAAACCTTAAAATTGTCCTAACATCCTCAGGATCGGCTCTGTTTAGCTGGTTCCTCCAAGGGGGTATGAAGGAACACCAATGTCTGGAGAAATTATCCGTGGAAAAGCCATTCAATTTTATGAGAAATTTTAACAAAAAAAATTGTGTGTGCTTGGAACACACGCCAGAAGTGAAACTTCTTTCGCGATTTTTTAATTCTTTGATCCATAAATATTATTTTTATGTTGTATGGGATTTCTCAATTAACTCAACATTTTTTTCTAGGTGCAAACAGTTTTATTTATTGGCTTCATTTATTTTTATTCATTTGTTAAATCAACATTTTTTTCGTTGTTAAGAACATCAGAAGTCACTACATTTGATTCCAGAATAGGACAATAGGCCTACGGTAAGAGAAATAAGAAATATAGGTTTTTGAACGAGAGAGAATAGAGAATTGAGAATGAAAAAGAGATGCTGTTTATAATGCCAGCAACGCTAAGCAGGCGTACACTCACCTTAGTGATTCATTATCAGTAAATTGGGTATTAATATGAAAATGTTCCTCCGAACATGATGCAACACTTGTAATTTCTGAACTTAATTTCCTCTTTTTGGACGATGGTCCTGGACCATTATTCTCATATTCAGAGTCTGTATCACTGTCTGTCAGGATTTTAGGGTTCACCAACGGGGTGAGTGAAGCGAGTGAGTGCCGTGAGGAGAGAGGCGCCTCGGGCTGCTCCGGGAGGCGGGATGAGGAGCGGAGCGCTCTACTAGCACGCCCAACGATCCCCAACTGCCACTCTCTGAATTCAAAAAAATGAAATGCCTTCACTCACCCTGTGCGCAAAGCACTCGTTCGTTTTCGTCCAAATTCGGTGCCCTCACAGATTATACACTTTGTTTTCAAAAAAAGACACTTTAAACCAATTTTTTTGGTGTACGAACTAAAACATGGTGCGGAGCGGGTCTGTGGGGTGTTAAGCGCGTCACATTATTTCGTAACTCATTTACCAGCTTAGTCCCAAGTTGCCCAGTGCGCGTAAAAAAGTTTCACTTCAAAAAATTACTATACTGCCAGTTGAGATAAATAAATTACCATTGATGGATGGGCACTTTTCTAGTCGCTTATCCGAACAACCCTAGCAATCATTAGTTCGGTATATGGGGACTCTATTGTACTTTCGCAGAACTTCGCTAGGTTTGGCTCCCTATGACTCTGGCCTGATGTCTAGTACTTCCTATGACAGTATCCTTGAAAGGTACACATCCTGGAGCAGATGTTCCTTGCTACCACCTGCCCGTTCCTTCAGCCGTACACTCTTAACTCACACCCCTTCTGTATATTTTATTACTAATATATTCACCGTTTGTCCAATCCTAGTTTGTCCAAACCCCTAAGAAGCTCATTAATCAGTCTCACTTGGTCCTAAATTCAGAGGGTGGATAATAGTCACGAGGCTTTGCGAGACGAAAAATCATGATTTTTTTCTTCTAATTTAGGATTTCCTTTTTTTCAGGTCTAGATCGGGGAATGAAAGCAGCTGTAGCGAGGATAATGAACTGTCTGACGAATGTTTAGAGGATCTGCCAGGACGGAACAAGAAACCACAGCCGACCAAGAGTAGATGGACGAAGGATGAGGTAAATTGAATTAAGGAAACCGAAAGGAGACTTGACTCAGGAAGGCTATAAAAGCCGACCAACCTGTCTCAGGTCTCTGTCCACACTGAAGTTAAACTTAACAGTTGTGGTGGCCAGGCTATAATGAAAAGCAGGGCTCAGTAGAATATTCTGTGTAGCTTATGCGTATATTCTACGTAAAATATTCAGATTCATGAAATAATCTATAATTAAAATATCAGCTCATTACTGCCAGAGGCCTTTAAAAGTTGTTAAAAAATAATTTCTATCTCAATTCATTGAAGCCTCCACTATTTTGTTTTTGTTTTAATGTTTATATACCAGGTGATTTGGTGTTTAATTGATCAAGTTTCAATATTGACTACAATATAAAACTATAATAGTATTACATTTTTTAATATTTTCTCATAAGGGTTGATAATGCCTTAATGGCGAAACGTTAACAAAAATAAAATAAATGTAATTTGGGGAGACGGAAGGCTAATCTGTTTGTTTCAAACTTCATCATGTGAACATTATGATATTCTTCCTCAACCTATTGTAAGCCTCCACTATTGTTTAATACCTCAGCCCTCGGTTAGTAGTTTATATTTTTAGTTGGAAAATAAATTTTAGTCAGTAAGTAACTAAAGGTTATGTTAACTGAACTGTTATCATACAGAAATTATATACTGTACATTGTTTTATTTTATAGTCCTGTTAAGAATTTAACGTTTACATATTTCGTTTTTAAAATTCTTAATTTTTACATTATAACATTAATGTATCGTGGTTTGTTTTGTACAGTAGTACTGTACAATAAATAAATTTTGAGTTTTAATCACAAAGATGTTTTGTTAACCCTATCTCAGTTCGTAGGTCGAAAACTTATATCTACAAACATATACATTATGTAGTATTGAATATAAAATTAAGCTGAAGGAAAGGGTGTATTTATGAGAGAGAAAAATTCTTAAAAATATTTATCATTTTACTGCAAATTCCGTTTAATCCGGACTTTCGGTGATTCGGACAGGGTCCGGTCCCATCTAGTCCGGATTAGCGGGACTCTACTGTATTATAGAAGCGCATAATCTAACTGATTTTCCTTATCTTTTAAAGAAATTTTATATTAATTTTATGTTTTTCATTTTAGGATTTAAAATTGCGGCAGCTGGTTGAGGAACATCCGGATAACTGGGCCCGGATAGCTCAACACTTCCCACAAAGAACGGACCTTCAATGTCAGCAGCGGTGGCACAAAGTGGTCAACCCCGAGCTGGTCAAAGGGCCATGGACCAAAGAAGTAAGTGATATTTTATTAGAATGGGCTTAGTTTCAAAACTCCCAATAACTCTGGATGGAATGATCATTTCGGCATGAAATTTTATATCTGGATTACAAGGTAATATTTGAATAAAACTATTTTTACTATTATTATAACTCCCAATAACTCGTTAAGATAATTCAAAATATCTTTCATTCTATTTAACTCATTTGTGTCTACGTTTGTATTTTATATTTCTGCTGTTGTCTGTAACCTATACCTTCTTCATTAAGTCAGCCAAGAATCGTTATTCGTAATTATTGAAATTTAGTTTTAAGTCTTTTTATTTGCCACATCCCAGGTTGAAATATGTATAAAACTGAAAATAAATAAAAATTCAGAATGTTTCCCTAGTTCAATCTTCTGATAGTTTACTAGGTAAAAGTGTATATAAAATGAGATTTTTGGAAATTCACCAAGGTTGCCTTTGGCGTGTAATGCAGAATACTAATTATTTTTAAAAATGTTTCTCAGGAGGATCAAACAGTCGTGAGCTTGGTAGAGAGGTACGGTCCAAAGAAGTGGACACTTATCGCACGACATCTGAAGGGGCGGATTGGGAAACAGTGCCGCGAACGATGGCACAACCACCTGAACCCGCAGATCAAGAAGACCGCCTGGACAGAGGATGAAGACAGAATCATCTATGAGGCTCATCAGAAGCTTGGGAATCAATGGGCTAAAATAGCTAAATTGCTACCTGGCAGGTGAGCCTACTATCAATTAGCGGAATCAATCATGCCAATGATCCATAGCCGTTATCTTTATATGTATATAATATATATTATATAGTAAGTATGCAATAGTAAAAGTCATGTATACACTCACTGATGTTATTCTGAGGCACTTACACATTTCAAACCTGAAATATAGGTTCTTTTCATACGGTCACGGGGAAAAAAAAAATCCTACTCACCACACGCTTGTACAAGGTTTTCCAGATAGATCTTAGGGCTGTACGATGTTTCGCATAATTTTTTTAATGGTTTGTATTTTTTTGTATCAGGAAGTTCTACCTGAAATTAATTGTACTATTAAATACTGAA
The DNA here is from genome assembly GCA_963662175.1 of Aradus depressus. Taxonomy (NCBI): domain Eukaryota; kingdom Metazoa; phylum Arthropoda; class Insecta; order Hemiptera; family Aradidae; genus Aradus; species Aradus depressus. Next base: position 41,542,425 of record OY759218.1, on the reverse strand, counting down.
ATTGTGATACACGGCATTACTCAAAGAACTCATTAACTTCAATGCTATTTTGAAGCTTTTGGCAACATTTACTATACTACTATAAATGTTATTGTTTTAATTTTTAAAAAAGGCTCAAAATATAGTAGTGTCTTTCCCACGTATCAATTGATATGATACCACAGCTGCTTTAAAGTAAAAACTTGCAACTTCGTGATCTTTTCCGGTTCAAAAGTTATGGAGGTGATACTTCTTAATTGCATCACCCAATATATGCTAAATATTACTATACACATCGGCTCTGGAGGACCAGAAGAAAAAGTGGTCGCTTCAAGAAGGTTCTTTTAATTCATTATAAGTTTTCTCTCAATTCATCTAATAGTTTTTCACGACGATATTTCAGGTCCAATGTACAAAATTTAGGAAAGAAAGACAGGGCCCTAAGTTTTTTTTATCAGGGAGGTGAAAAAACCTTGAGCACGCCGTACTTCGGATGGGAGGTTAAGCGATGGTCCTGAGCCAGTACGATTCCAGGTACTCGTTAAAGATCCCTATCCCATGTGAATAAACTTGGCTAAGCAAACTCCCACAGTAAAGGCGGGCTCATATCCACCAGAGTGACAAAAGATCGTTCTGGTAGTAGGCGATATAATCTCGAAGTTACAGCCCGAGTATGAGTCACAATAACTAAGTATTTGGAAAAGAAATTTAAAAAAATAATAATAATTAAAAATATATGTATTATAAGTTGTTGTCTCATGTCCGGGCTTTAACTTCGAAGTCATAACGCCTACTACCAAATCGCTCTAGTGTGCATGAGGCCGACTCTATTATGGTAGTCCTGAATTTTCCCTATCCTAGATTTTTATTCACCTAAGGTCTTTAAAGAATACCTGAAATTGAAGAGACTCGAGACCATCGCTTAACGTCCCATCCGAATGACGGCGTGTTCAAGGTTCTTTACCTCCAAGATTAAAAACCTAAAGACCTCGGCCGGGTTTCGAACCTCCATCTTGAGCTCAGTAGGCAAGCACGCTACCTCTGAGCTATTGGTGATCTCTACAATTCAGAACGGAGAGAGAGGACTAAATGCTGATTAAAATTGACTGTAGAGATCTCTACGTAGATCTTGGGTCTGAATTGATGTGAACAACAAGAAGTCCGTTCACATAGAATTTACCCTTCGACAAAAATATGCATACCCTCCCATGTTCCTTAAAGCCTAGTACACACTAGTAGACCATGTTGCGCGATTTGTCTATAGGCGGTCTCGAGACACGGTCTATAGACCGTCTAGAGACACATTTCTTTGTCTCGTCTAGCGTCCACCCTATGATGTGAATTTCTCAGTCTCATTTTCGCAGTCCACCATGGAGGACATTGTTTTGTGTGGAATAAGTTCCTGCTTAGTGCTAATTACAAGTGAAAGAACGCGAAAACGTAAACGTTTGGTGGACGCGCGAAGTGCTCGCAGAAGGACCTAGGTTCGGTAAAGCATTTTTAAATAAATTAAGACTGGAAGACGCCATGGGTTTTCGAAATTTCACCCGACTGTCGCCTACTGATTTTGAAGATTTGCTTCTGATGTTTGGAGGGATAATAATGAAGCAAGATACAAAATTTAGAGAAACCATCACAGCTTCTCTTCGACTGGCAATCACACTGCGTTTCCTAGCAAGTGGAGACTCATTCACGAGCCTCATGTACACCTTCAGAACTGTAAAACTTTGAAAATAACTGTAAAGAACCGAACCACACCACTCGGAAGCTGGAGACAGACTGGGACGTGTCTCGCCTCTAGACGCCGAGTGACGTCCACACTGTCAAAATGTTGCGCAATATGTCTAACGTTGCATGCGGTCTCCCATTCCGATCGGGAGACTTTAGACCTGCGATTTTTGGTCTCGCAACAGGCCCGTGGACGGGGATTAGACACGTCTCAGAGACCAAAATCGCGCAACATGTCTACTAGTGTGGACTAGGCTTAACAAGTGCAGTCCTTCAAAAAACGAAGTTTGCTATATACGAATCATACTTGACAAACAAATGTCGTGGAATCGTGAAAAAAATGAACACACCACTGTTTCTAAGACTATTGGACTAAAGATCTAAATAAACTCTGAGAACAAAACGTCTAATAAAAAACGAACGCTCAATCCTTTAACTACTTTCAGGTGATATAACGCGAATTTACTCCCGAGATATCGTCGTGCGACCTGCTAATAGGGGAATAATAATTTAGTAGGAGAAAAACAAAATACTAAAAAAATAACAGAAAAATTCATGTTAAGTTTTGCTTAAAGAACAACCTCCTGTATAACAACGACTACATTATCTGTTCGCTTCTGTATTAACAATGAATGTAAAATGCAACAAGGATAATTTCCGATGGAAATCTAAAATTGATGATTGGAATCTTTTTCATGTTATTTGGCAGCTCTGTAAAATTATCGAAAATAGGATGAGCTCCGTTTTCTTATGAATGTTCACATACTATGTTATTAGGAGGTTCACCCAGGAGTTAATGTCCCTCTTATAACTTGCTTGTCCTTGCTTTTTAGCCGGTCACTGTACCTCCCAACCTCCAAAATCCCCTCAAGATAATAGCCCGCTCAACAACCACCAAGGCCTCCTCTCAGCTTCACGCTAATCTCTGTCCTCCAACAGTAATGCGCAACGTCCGTAATTTATAATTTCCTTGAAACTTCCTCGAGTTCAGATCGTGTCCACAACACGGTGTCATGAACTGAAGAATATGATATTTTTGAACTGGTATTGCCAAGACTTCAGACTTAAAAAGAGGCTACAAAAGCCGGCGGGGGGCTTGTGGGTGGGACCCTATGTGAAGTCAAGTACGCGAAATAGTATTGCATTTGGAGAGTTGAGGTGACCACGCGACGCTTTGCTGCTGCATACAATACAGAATCCCCCTCCCCCCTTTAATAAGATGAGCTCCGTTTTATTATGAAGCTTCACATATTATGTTATTAGGAGGTTCACCCGGGAGTTAATAATAATAATAAATATATTTCCTTTCAACCAATACATGGTAATAGGATACATCAAAAGAATTTATACATTAAGATGCGGTTTCAGAAGCCACTTTATAAGTCATATATTGAGTTTTAGCCCAATTGGCTTTGGAGGAAGAGCGAAAACATAATTGATTAGTTCTTGCTGGGGAAGTACATAGCCGGTGATGCTCCGACGACTTTTTTCTGAATGTATCTCCGACCCTTTCAGAGAGATCCGATGTATACCGTAGTGTGCACCTTAGTTCATGCTCTCCGTAGGACTTGGAACTATTGTACACGGATTGGAGCATTAACTTATGTTTCTTTTTGTGGGCCGAATTGCTAATTAAATCATTCTATCCAATTCTGCATGCTAACTGTTTTATGTAATTTAATTCGGTGCTGTAATCTCGGGTGTCTATTTAGTGTGAATAATGATGACATGAACTGTTGTGTAGTATAATGTCCGATGTGCAGGATTTCCCGTTTTTTAAAAACATTTCTATGTATTAATAATTACGAATACAGTGAGGTCCAAATAATTTAAACTATGCCTACCTATTTGTAAAGTAAATTTAATAGTTCTATGTTTTACATTTATGTATTATGAAAACTGTTTTACTTGATAATGATAATAATAATACAATTATTTCAATTAAGCCAATACATGGTAATAGGATACGTCAAAATAATTTATACATTAAGATAGCTTATAAATTAGATTTATAACTACTTGAGTCTAACACAAGTATGATTAGTAGCAATAACAAAACTATTAAAAAAAGTAAAATACTTATATATTTATTCAGTTTTTATTAATTCAATTTTACTTTTTAAAATAGTTTTGTTATTACTACCAATCATACGTGTGTTAGACTTAAGTAGTTATAAATCTAATTTATAAGCTATATATAATGTATAAATTCTTTTGACGTATCCTATTACCATATATATATTGGTTTAATGGAAATAAATGTATTATTATTATTAAAACAGTTTTCATAATACATAAATGTAAAACATAGAACTATTAAATTTACTTTATATATATATATATATTTTTTTTTAAATATTTTAATACATAGATACATTTATAAGTAGACACATTTTTAATTTAATAAAAAAATTAAGATAACTATTTTTCAAAAAGTCTTCGGAAGTGTCTTTATCCCAACGATGTTTCGGAACGTTCTTACGTCCCTTCATCAGGTCCCAATGTGTGGATATAGAAAAGAAAAAGAAAACAATGTAACTATAACAATATATAAGAAATATATAATGTTCCCCTTATAACTTGCTTGTCCCTGCTTTAATATTATCCTTCAATATTACTATAATTTTGGACAGTCTATAATAAGATCTATAAAACGATGTGCTCCTCAACATTTCACTATTAAAAAAAAGCCTGACGAATAACATGGAGTTATAAGACAGGGAATAAACAGACCCTATAAACTTGTTTAACCATTTATTTTAATTTTTAGGACGGATAATGCTATTAAGAATCATTGGAATTCAACCATGAGGAAGAAATATGAAACTGAAGACAGACTGGAAACTAGTCATGCTTCGAGAGGCAAAACTTACAAAAAATGTATCAAGTCTGGCGTCGTTCAGCCTGATACGATTTATCTAGAAAAAACCTCCCATGACGGCCGATATCGAATTAATCAGGTGAGATATAGACATGATATTATTGGGTTCTAGAATATGAAATGTCCGTTTTTATGATTAAAAACATAGAGTGAATACAGTACCTAATAAAATAATGTTATCATCAAAATAGCATCCGTTACACTTAGACTGCAAATCAAGGATACAAATGTTTTATAAAACTTGCACTGCTAACTCCGTCGGGCGATCATAACATAAAGAAACAATGTTTTGTTATGAAGGGCAAACAAACTGTTATTCTGGATCTCAAGGGTTTGGAAAACATGGAAATTCCGGTAAAAACTCAACATTCAATTTCTGACCGATTACACAACTTCCTCTGTACTTCGTATAGCTGAGCAAAGTAAAGGGACAGACAGAAAATGTATTACAATTATATATTACAACTAATGAATAGTAAAAGTGTCGTTCAAGCAAATCTAATTAATTCGAAATTGTTTGTGCATTTATAGATGGCAAGTACGATTACTACAGGATGGCAGACAGAACCAAGCGATTTTGAACATTCTGTGGAATCACCATCAAGGCCTTATACAACGAATAACACGGCTTTAAGGTATTGGCGAATTACTCTTGAGGGAAGTACAGTACAATCTCGATAATCCGACACATATGGGACCAGACAACCGCCGGATTATCGAAAAATTCCGGATTATCGGGAGTAAAAAAAAAAACAGTTTTATTTGTATGTACAATGTACATACAAATAAAACTGTTTTTTTTTTTTTTTGAACATGTACGTTGTACATTTATATTTAAGAAAGGTAACAAATATCTATTTACGTATAAAACAAAATATGTACATACTAAGAACAAATTAAATTGAATAGAAATAACTGAAAACATTTTACGAAAAATAATAAATAGTTTTTTGTTTCTTATCTTTAAACATTTTATCAAAAACGTACTCTTGCATCCTTTTTGGCACTAATACATCATCACTTGCAATGTCGTTTTCTTCTGCCCATTTAGCGGTAGACATTGCGTTCGTTGAACACAGTTCGCCGAGTTGAAACCTCTAGGTCATCATTGGCTTCGTCGTCATCCGTGGAACGAATTTGACTGAGGATGTCTTCGTCAGAAAGGGATTGCAAATTTTCCTTCTGGCTTGTGCCATGAAGCCAATCTTTTATGTCATCGTTGGTCAGGGTAGTAAAATCCACTCCACATTTGTTGGAAAACTCGTTTGAAAATTCGTAAGACAATTGTAGAGTTGAGTTTGCGGAGTTAGCTTGTTCAGAATCGTCAATCACGTCTTCAGAGTTAAAAGCAGGGTGCGTTGGCCACACCTTTTTCCAAGAACACTGGATGGTGTTGCTTTTGTCTTTATTCCAGCTGTGTGTGAGTTTCAAAGCAACGTCTTTGATGTTTTTTTTTGTTTTTTTAATTAATGATCCCCCTCAGCAGTCCTAACAAACTAGAGGATTTTATCGCGGTTGTGTTTGATATCGTAGATGGTGGATCTCCCAACGCATAAGTTCGTGCCAGGTTAGTCGTGGTTTCTCCTTTGTCAAGTTTCTTAATATTCTTCTATTTTTGATAGAAAGGGGGAAGGGAGGGGAGCGCAAGAGTAGGCATGTTTGTTTACATCCGGCGTGGCGCGAAGACAGAAAGGGGGAAGGGAAGGGAGCGCAAGAGTGGGCAAGTTTGCTTACATCCGGCGCTGCTTGGAGACAGAAAGGGGGAAGGGAGGGGAGCGCAAGAGTGGGCATGTTTGTTTACATCCGGCGTGGCGCGAAGAGAGAAAGGGGGAAGAGAGGGGAGCGCAAGAGTGGGCATGTTTGTTTACATCCGGTGCGGCGCGAAGACAGAAAGGGGGAAGGGAGGGGAGCACAAGAGTGGACATGTTTGTTTACATCCGGCACTGCTTGGAGACAGAAAGGGGGAAGGGAGGGGAGCGCAAGAGTGGGCATGTTTGTTTACATCCGGCGTGGCGCGAAGACAGAAAGGGGGAAGGGAGGGGAGCGCAAGAGTGGGCATGTTTGCTTACATCCGGCGTGGCGTGAATACAAAGACAGTACAAGTGTTTCACCAGAGCGCCGGATTACTGAACGTGCAGGGCTAACTAACCGCCGGATTATTAAGATTGTACTGTATTGAAAACCAATAAGTAGGTACAGAGCAGGTGTATATCTCATTTTTAAGCCAATCATGTTTTTGGCCTAAACAAGTGTTTTCCGTCATCTTCACAAATTGTCTATGAATGGGTAAATACATTAAATATTTAATTTTCAAAACTACCTGTAGATTGAGCAAGTCTTGGGCTATTGCGCTGATTGTGAGTGGTTCCATAATATGCATTATTTGCTAACATGAGCATCGAAATAATTTCAGCTACTTAATTGATGTTGTATTTTCATATGGGGAAGCCCCGAATCCGAATACTTATCAGTAAACCCAAGACAAAACCTTCCTCTCGGTTCGCATTTCTTAAAACTTCCCACATTCTTCACACAGCCCGCTAATGCTGCATTTAACATTTCCCTGGAACGTGGGCGCAGTAGGTCTAAGAACCAATTAACCGAACGGAAGGTCTTGGCTTGAGATTAACTGATAGTCCTACTAATTTAGTGCAGTTTTGTCTTCTCTTACCTTGTTTCATTATTCTTAGACGAACATTGTGTAACTGCATAATTACCTGTGATATTTCTTTGAAAATTTCACAGATGATACATTTAATTGAATGTCTATGATACAACCACCCATTTATTCGCTGACTTACAATCGTGTATTATATCCCTCCCGCTCTGCTATACAAACGATTGGTGAATGTGATACAGTATCTTTTTTTTTTTATTAAATAAGTGAACAATGGAAGACTTGCCTTCTCCTCAACCATCGGTACTAGTCTAAGCCCTGATGATATAAAATATATCGAAATGTTGGCAATTGTGAATAGTGGTTCATTTTTATTTAGACTGACCCCTCGATACCCCTAGAATTTGAATTGTACTGGTACTATTCAAAACTTACGATGTTTTGATGTTTTTATTATCTAACACAATATAGATTGAATTTAAAACATATGTTCCAGTGATCTTTAGGTCACCAAATGTAGAGGATGTACATATATGTATTGAAAGTTGCATTTTTGTTTCGATATTCACCCCGATTATCACTTTTTTTTTATGTTTCAGGGTGAAATCTATTGAGGACTTAGCTCCTTCCCTATCTCCAGAAAAAGGCCTAGGAGAATTGGCAGTTGCGGAGTTTATGACTACCAGAGGCGGTAGTTTTCCTCCATCTCCAGTTGCGATTACTTTTAAGCAAACAAATAACCAATTAGGTATATTTTTTTTATAGCTTGTATGGTGAAACGTCTTTATTGAGGTAGTTGAGTGGAGGGCTTACTAACCACGTTTAAGACATTAATTTCTTAGACTACAAATTCGTGTTTGTTTCGCTATAAAAGACGTTAGAATGCGCACTCTGCAGACAAAATAAATCGCTAAAATGTTAGTATATTTGTATAAGTTGGACTAAGGAAAAGGGGTAAAGAAACGCTGTTCCGCTCTCGAGAAAACAAATAAACAAATAGCGTGGACAGCTAATCAGTTATTTTCTGTGTCACATGATGTAAAATTTTAATTTAACTTGTTCATGTGACATTCTGGGTCAACATGGCCTACCTCTTAGAACGCATCTTGATATTAAGAACATTATTGCTTTAAATGTTGTGTGTCGAGAAGTGATCCTGAACTAACTGGATACACTGTATGTCATTCGACGTCAACTCAACAAATCTCATTACCAAAATTGATCTCAACTTCTCAAAATTGAATGACATTTTGTGATCTTTTAAGGGCCCACAAAAAAAAGACCCGTTTGAGTTTGGCGTTATCTCCCATATTCCGTGGTCTGTGGCCATTTAAAATTTCGAGGATGAAATCGAAGTTGTAACTCGTCTTTTTATTTTTGAATAAGGTGTAGAATTGAATTAAATTAAAGGTGAAGTATTTCAAAATCTCTTTTTTATTATTTTTTATGTGTGTTTTCTTTTATATATTAGAGTTTCTTTGTCCTCGTACTGTGAAAATTGTTTGAGGGGTATGAGAAAGCTCAATACCTGCCGATGTAATGAATATATCGAATCGAAACTTATATTAAGGATGACACCTATAGGTCCGCGAAATCGGCGAAGGGAAGACAGAGACCACAGAAGAAGGGCTCGACTTAAATACTCTAATAACTTCCGTGTAATGAAAGTATTGACACATCGTTTAGTATGAAGATTCAGAAGCCACTATGTAAGTCAAATATTGAGTTTTAGTCTAAAGGGTCCATTGGCTTTGGAGGGAGAGCGAAAACGTAATTGATTGATTCTTTCTGGGGAAGTACATAGCGGTGATTCACCGACGACTTTTTTAAATTGAATTAATTTTTATAACAAATTTTTATATTGAGTTCAATGTGTAGGCTTACATGATTTCTTGCAGAGATATTGTGAAACACTTAATAAAAAATAATTAAAAAACATATGTTTTAGTTAATCCAGTTGCTTCTCTTGTTTGCGAGATTATTTGGTAGTTTCTTATATTATCGATTTATCAATATATGATTTGGGCTTTGAGATGCATGTTGTTACAAGAATAACACGCATATAAGTACAATAACCCAATATACAGCAGATTCCTACTCAGCCTAGTCAATTAAATCTGCAAGTGATTATAATTGACTAATTTTATATTGACTTAATTTAAAGACTTTCAAGTGAGCGAAGATATATATATACTTTTGAACATGCAGATCAAAGATATAATAGTTCTGTGTGTCTACGATTGACAGCCGTGGCTGGAAGAGTTGTTGACAACAATGTAGAAAAGAAGGCTGGTTACCTCATATCTTACCACATAGCTGGACCAAGGACGTCAGGGAGATACGACAAGGATTCCACCGGGGTTCCATTAAAAAACATTTTAAGCAAACTGACACCAATTGAAGTAACATCAACAATAGACATTCGCAAAATATTTCAACCTCACACTGAGATGAACTTTCCTTGTTGAGCTTTCATTCTGCCTTGTATCGTAAGTTTTGAAATTCTAAGCTGGCTGAATAATGATTCAATTGACTAAGCCGACTAAGTATCTGCTAAGCATGTGTTTAGATAATGTACATGTACGCGTATACATGTATCTTAATGAATTTTTGAAATTAGCTAAAAAAAAATAATTTACTTTTTAAAACACCTGCTTGAAATTTACACAATCTATGGTAAATAATGTATAGTTTTTGAAAAAGTTTGTCTGGGTGACAATTTTAGTCAATTAATATTTAACAGACCTTTTCTTATAAATTATTTTTTCATGAAAGTACACTTCATAACACCTGTTAAGTTTTTGTTTACTGGCTACGCCCCCGGTGGAGCCTATACTCTTAGCTAGCAATATGGAGCTGTTCTGATGTTCTTATTACTATTTAATTATGGGAAATGTTTTTTTAATAATTACTATTTGAAATTAATTTGATAATAAATATTCTATTATTTAATTATAGCTAATTATTTAGAATTACTAATCTTCTTTCTATAGTATCATAAGGGTTTTTTTTTCTTCGAAAATTGACGTGAATGTTAGTAATTTGATGGAAAGAAGAAGTATTTATTGCCTGATTTTTTTAAAATAATGCGACATGATAAGCTAATATCACAGTCATGGATGCTAACCTAGCTACAATAATTCATCAACCCTTGATATGTTTCTTGTTGGATTACACAATTGTATCATAGTGTTCATATTAGCAGATGATATGAAGGTAAATGAAAGCGATATTATTTAATTATACGAAAGTATGTTGTCCACCTACAACTTTAATTTTTGTATTAGAACTAATGGAACCACGGGTACTTTCCATTTTTCAAAATCGTTGTACCTCTAAGGAGAGATATGTGTATTTTGTAATTTTGTCGGAATAGATGCTTTGTATATTGTGTGTGTTGGTTATGGCATTGTCTGTGTGATCTTATTCCTTTTGTCAAATAGTGTGATGTATGAATTTGTCAGTAATGATTTCTCGAGTATAATAAAATTTTTGTATGATATTGATCAGCACTAATTGGGAAGTGTACTTGTATTAAAGTTTCAGGTCTTGTCAATAGATAAAAATTTTATAGCCAATTGTTGATGTATTATTGTTAGTATTATTTATAATAGTGTTGTAGTTATATTGGTTTCCTTTATTATTTATAATTGTCTGTATTGTTTCATATTATTATTTGTAATTTTATTCTTAGCATTACAGTTTAAGGAAACAACTGTGTAAAATACTCAATAATTTGTACAGAATTTATTTAGCCGTAGTCAAGCCTTTGTAAGGCTTTGTGGCATATTGGCCTGTAAATTTGTCAGTTTAATAAAGCTTGTTATTATTATTATTATTATTATTTAGAAGCCGAGTTACAAATTAAAGTTTGATTTCATACCCTGGAAATTCATACGACCTTAAACCCCGGAATATTGTAGTAACCGCAAAACACCTCAATGGTTATTTTGTTGTTGGCCTCTACCAGAGCACCTATTTTGAAGCCATTCTGAGAGGTCGAGGATATTTTTTGTTTGTTGAGTTGTCGTGAGGGTTGAGTTAATCCATAAGCTTCAAAATGGTGACACATCATCCGTAATGATCTGCAAGAACTTGCGCCCACCCTTTTTAACCGTTATATTGGGCCTGCATATCAATTTTAGTAGCCGAAAGACCGAAAAAATGCCTGGATTTAAAGAAAAATTTCCCCGCGGAAATATGTGTAAAAAGTCGTGGAGAGTAGATTACTCCCTACGAATTAACACCCTACCCTGTCTTATGTTATGATTCCAGATTAATCTGATTTTTAAAAAATTTAATTATATAACTATCATTATCTTTTATGTATTTATTCTTAGAAGACCTTGATCCCAGAATAATAAAATTTCTTTTCATTTTCATTTCACCTTTAAAAAAAAAAAATTTTAATGAAAAAATGTATTTAATACTATTTTTTATTTTTTAAGTTGGACGCCAAGATGTTCGAGTTGAAAATAAGATTTTTGAAAAAGACCTGGATTCACCCCATATCCTAAGACGCGCAACTAGACGCAGAAGAACACAATCTGATTCTTCTTGCTCCCCTGACAAACTCTACCAAGAGGTACTTTCATATATTCATTCATATATTAACGTATAGTATATTGTTCATAAAGTGATCCAAAGTGGCGATTGGATCTCCAGTCCCTTCCTATAATCCGTTCGTGGAGAAGTTGACCAGAAAAATGCCACTTCATAGCGCATAGGGCCCCTCCCATTCTAGTAGTAGCCAAGTAAATCAGTGTTCTTGGATTAGTGTATAGCTGTCATTTCATTTCATTCATCGCTGTTGAATCAAGAGAGCCTAGTGTTTTGGGTGGTGGGGAAGGGGAGTGGTGAGTAGCCAATGTGAGGGGTGCTGTATTGTCACCTCTCTCCGCTATCCCTGGTAGTAGTTCAAGTACTTCACTTCAGTCCAAGGCAGAAAGGGGGTGCAATCTCTCCGCTTCCACACAACTTGTTTTTAAAGTGAAACAATTAATAATATTAAAATCAAATGTTTTCATTATCATTGGTCACTGTGAATATGGACTTAATGAATTTTGATCCCTTGAAATTATTTTAATTCTTTAAATATATTTTCCTAAACCTATAAGTCGGCTGTTGGTGTGGTTTAAGTAGTAATGGAGTTTGTCCCCACCTCCTGTGCAACTTCGACATCACCTCTCTGTGAACTCACTATAGTTATTCTCTTGTTTTTTTTACCATAAAGATTTAGGCCATGTTGGGAATCACAGATGTTCAATGTAATAAATAGTCTTGTGAAACCACATACACACTAAATGGCTCAAAATCACCAAGGTGGGAAATTTCAAGTTTGGTTTTATGACAAAAAATAGTAAATGCTATAATGATGATAACTACTTTATATTGTCACTAAATATGTGTTTAAACAATAGTTTGATAGGGTAGTGCTCAGAATTTATTACTTCTTTTGTAATATTGTTTTTAAACAGAGACTTTGCTAAAAACTGTCATTTCGGGAACGTTTTTGGAAAGTTAATAAATTGTCCAAAAATGTATAAAATATGTTTTTTTGTTTTTACTTTATCCAATGATTTTGGTAATATACTTCAATATCAGCACCGTCATCTCGAAAACATGTCATCATGTCCGGGAACGTTCCTGAAATCACCGTTCACGAAATTACTATTTTAAATAAACGCGCGCATCATATTGAAAGCGGCCATCTTGGACACGGTGTGACAGGTTATGAAAAATGTTTTAGGTTAATTTATTGACAGATCCCATATTGATTCAGATGAGAATATGTTTATGATGTATAAATAAATGTTCATTGAATCCAATTTCATTTTTTTTTTTTAGAATCCGCACGAATATTCGCATTCTATTAACCTTCTTCGTACTCCCGTGAAATCGCCACCTTTAAGACAACTACCATTTAGTCCTTCACAGGTGAGTAACTTTAGAATTACAGATGATTGGTATTTCTCCATTTTGTGTTTATCCAATTCGGATTTCTCCCATGTTTACCAGATGGTTTAATTTATAATATACATTTAATTATGGAAAGTCAATTCCTTTGACATAATTGCCTGGTCCTATTTTTTCTTTAATAAGGTGGACAAGAGATCGTTAAGGAACGCTGATTGTTTTATAATATAAAAAAAAAAATAAAGGAAAATGATCGTCAGATTGGTTTACCACCCTATTTTCACGACATACGATGAAATTAGATAAGATTTATATTATCAATATTTATGATTTTTACTCTGTTTTTATTTATTTATTTCAGTTTCTGAACAGTCCAAATTTGTCATTTGATGTGAACCTTTCCTCCACACCCGTAAGAAACAATTGCGTTACCCCGATCAAGTCAGAACTAGATTCTCCAGGCCCGTTGGTGACACCAACACCATTGCCTCTGCATTCTGCCAATCACAGTCCGGACTCAGGCAAAAAGTCTGAGTGTACCCCGATCAAAATAAGGCAGAATTTTGGCACTCCTCGTACACCGACCCCATTTAAAAAGGCTCTAGCTGAAATGGAAAAGCGAATCGGAATGAAATATCAGGTATATTATTTCTTCTTCTTCTTCCTATTATTATTATTATTATACATTTTTGAAGTGGTATCGTAATTCAGTTAGTTCGCATTTTCGTCTTAATGTTTGAAGTGTTGTTTATACTAACTTATACGCATAGCTCTATCATTATTCTGAATTAAAGGAAAGATTTTCGAAGGTCGAAAAATTACAGGATATCGTAGAAAATATGAACATAACTTTTCATCGGAAATGAAAGAGATGATAAGGAAATAATGTATATCGTTGGAAATCTAAGGAATTTAGGAGAGACATATTTCTGGTTTAAACGTGACACATTCGAAATCACATGTTATTCTTATTGGATTCTGAAACTATATTTTAAAAAATGAAAAATGAGCTTTGAACGACAGTAATCCGTCGAATACTCGCTGATGTATTCATTGTTGAAGGTTGACTAAGTCTCCGCTTGTTCTGTCCCTTTTCGTCCACCGTTTTCCATGTTTGATATTGGAGTTGATATTTTTGATCGGTGGGTTGCCTCGAACTAGGGAATTCAATCCGCTTTTTGTTCGGAGTAAAATCGGCTGTTAAATTCGAAAACGAAATCTTAAAAAAACAAACAAAAAAAAATCGTTTTTTGCAGCTGAATTAACATCAAATTTTAATATCCCATCATAAATTTTATAGAGGGAGTGTCAGCGCTGGCTGTTTTCTCCCGTCAAGTGATGTTATATTTTTCTTTTTGACCACATATTTGCTTATTATGTATATATTATATATAGTTTGCAAATAAAATAAAAAAAAAAATAAATAAATAAATTTGACTAAAGTTGTCTTGTATATTTGGCCGAAATATGTATAATAAAAATGATTTGAATAGATTCTGAATTCCTTAAAAAGGCTGTATCTAGTCGGTATACGGACAATTTTAAGCTCAGTGAAAAATATCTAAATACATATAAATATGTTCCCTAGTTATCACCATAAACAATATAATATGCTTATTTATTTATTCATTTTTATTACACGAGGATCGATAGATAAGTAAGGTCTTCTACATGGCTGTGAAACATGTAGTGGGAATAAAAACGTCTTCTAAACTGCATTCTTCAGTCTCGAGTCTCTAGGCTAAACGTGCATAGTTTCATTTTTATCATCCGGACTATTGAATAATACTTGTCAAGTATCATGAGCATATGTGTTTAGACTAGACACTCATGGGTACAGAATTAGGGTTAAAACTTGCTTCTATCCTCATTACGTGCTCCACAGCCCTGTTGGAGACCTTACTTATCAATCAAACCACATGTATTTATATTTCCTAGACTCAGTCGCCATCTCGTCTTGCTAAAGATATTGAGGAAATTTTGCAAAAAGAACAAGAAGATCAATCTGACCAATCTCAGTATGAAACGGACTCGAACAGTAACCGACAGGTGAATGTTTTTTAGTTATATTTATATTCTCTATAACACTTTGAATTGTAACGTTTAAGTGTATTTCGTGAAAGGTAAGTCGATTCGATTCACCAAATGTAAAAATTCGACGTCACCGGCCATTTTATTTAGCCTGTAGATTACATACATATAGACGAAACAAAAAAGATGAGTAGTGGAAATTTCAAGCCTAAACCACTGGAGCTATAAACTTCAAAATTGGCATACAGCTCTAAGATTAGGACACAAAGGAAAAAAGTTAAAAAAAAAAAAGAAATCCTTCAAAAAATTTGAAGGCGTAAGCTCATTAGGGTAACTTGATAACGAAACGTCAAGGAGTGATGAGATTTTTTTTATTGTGTTGCACTTGATGAATATAGAAACACCTTAGTCATTCTCAGCATTTATCTTTCATAATTTTCTATATGCATTAATGTAGTGTTTCGAAAATATCCTTATTTCTTCAATTGTTTGCTTCAGGAGAAAGGGGAATTTTATTTTAAAATTACTTATTAGAAAATATTTTCCTTATTTATTTCTGACTATTGATCCTTTGTCAAATGAAGGGAGGGGGCGAAGTCGTATTTCAATTTTTAATGCTAGCTAGGGGTCGAGGGAAGTGGTATCATTTAAACTTTCAAATTTGAGCTGAGTGTCTAGGGATGGAGGGCCTTGTTGTATCATGTCCAGGAGGCAGAGTGGTATTTTATTTTCAAATCGAGGCGGGTGTACAGGGTGGTGGTCATATCTTCTAAATTTTTAAGGCAATTCGGCGGGAGGGGGCGCTGTAATATCATCTATATTTTTACTTAGTAAATTTTCTTTTTATGCTCAGTTTTTCGAGGACAGTGGCTATGCGAGTAAGAGGAAGGCGAGTAACATTCACCATGGTAAAGAGAATACACAACCTCACAAGCGGGCAAGAAAAGCACTCGCCACCACGTGGTCTTGTACGGCCAGTGACGTTTCAAACGCTCAGGTACGTTAAACATGTACGTAAAAATTACGTAAACGTAAACAGTGATGGACATGAATAAATCGATGAATAATCGATGGTTTTTCAATTCATTCATAATTCCTTCTTTTTTGGCACCTAACATGAATTAGTTCTCTAGGGTCGAAAAAAGATCCGGCTGAGAGCTTCAATAAGTAAATTTAATTAATGGGAAAGTTAAGAAAATTCAATCAATGCATTATTCATGGCCATGACTCGATAGAATTCCCTGAGTAAGTCACACATTGATTTTCACATTTTTATATCGGATGTTCGGAAACACCTAAATATCTCGTGTTCCACTGATTGTACGAATTTAAAAGAGGGCTTGTTGGAAAGCCAGTGATCTAACCTTTCTTAAAGGAATCATTAAATTGCCTCAGCCCTTCATGAGGGTGCTCCAAGGGAAATCTCTAATGGAATGTCGGCTCAAGCAGTATCTCATTGAAATGATCTTTCAAAAAGAAACATCTTTTGTTCGAAACACTTTTTGGTATTCTACTATGAGATTTATAAGTTAGTGACCGTGGAGCGCCGCTGATGACGTGTATGATGTCATTAGAAAGGTAGTTCACTTGCTTTAGAATTATCTCTCTTTCATTTTTCTACTATCAGTCGAATCTGAGATGTTCGGGTTTTTGAACTTCCGCTGTATGGAAGTAATATTTTGATACAAATGTGCATTCAAAAGTCCATAAGTAAAACACCCTTAGATTTTAAGGCAGAGGGAGGGGGATATAGGAGGAGAGCAGATACGTAGTTTATTACAAATAATTCGGAATGGGGAAGTACATTCCCAGTGGCTCACTGGTGATTTTTTTTTTAGAATTAAATCACCAGTGAGGTGAAGTATATATATTCTGCTCTATTCAAAGGTTTCTATTTGTGCTTAAATAATTGTGACAAGTTGCTTAATTTTGTTCTTAAATAATTATTCCTAAAGTTTGTATGGAAATACTTCAATAAAATTAACCCATACTTTGAAACATTAAGCCGTTTTTTTCCGAAAATTTATATTTTAAAATATTTATTTAAACATAATTAATTATAATAATTGCACATTTCTTAAATGTCATTCTTTGTTAAAATTGCTTTGCATGCTTTGAATCAATTTTTTTTTGGGGGAGGGGGGCGTTTAATGTCAATGTTTTTTTATGCAATAATAGGCAAGGTTGTATTGATTTTTTTATTTTGACTTTTCATGTTTTGATAAGTATTTTTAATTTAATAACGTTTCTTTTAATTTTTTTCCATATAATCTATTTTGTCTACTTTCTTTTTAATTTCAATAGATCCTAAACTTTATAATTTTTTTTTTTAAATTTATTTGTTTTATTATTTTATCAATGAAATATAGTATCGTTTGAATAGTGTATTTTTTTATTTATTTCAGATTTATGATAGGTAAGTTATTGAAGATTTTTAAAGATATTTTATTTTGTTTTGTAGCTTTTGTGTGTGGGTTTCATCTCAGTATTTTTGAATTTGATAAAATGTTTGCACATTTTTGTTAATTTTAAATGTTCACTTTCCTCACTTTTTAAAAATATTGCACAGGCACTTATTTCAAACATTGTACACATTAATTCTTTTGTTTATAGTATTCGCCACTTTATATGTATATTTTTGTGAAAAAAAAAAAAAAAAAAATGCATGCTTTGATACATTTTTATGTATTTTAAATGGATGGCAAATTTCACGGAAATTACGCAATATGAAATTTTCAGAGTATTTTAGCGATAGTCTTACATAAAATATATATACTAGCAGTGGTATCCAATTTTGCCCGGTAATGTCACCAAAATGTCCAATTTTTTTACTTATATTTTTGGTAATTCACACTGTTGGAGGACATTATAATTTACACTGTTGGAGGACACATCAGTGCAAAATAAAGTGACGCTTGGTACCACAACTAGTTTGATTGTATACAGTGGATTTTGGTGCTCAGTGTTGACACAGTTATTTAGCACAAGAAACCTTTTTTCTCGCCAGTGATTCCCCATTTAGACTTCTTTTTTGTTTCTGAAAGCAGACAGGCGCTTGACGATAATGAGTATAAGCATTGTGCATTTTTTTTCCATTGTTAAGAAATGGGAGAAATACTGATATTGAATTTTAGCCAAATTGGTCAGAGGGTTAATCCAAAAGCACCAACAGCTGGCGATTTAATAAACTTATTGTCACGAAATTTTATGTGGATTCAAAAGTCTATAAGTATTGATATATAGCCAAATCGGCAGAAGAGATGTTGGGTTTAGAGTAAACTTAGTTGATTTAATTTAATAAAATCTGGGGAGGGTAACTACAATGCCGGTGGTTCACTCATGACTTTTTCTCTTCACTGAGCTCACTCAATGCACAATACGCATACTTCCATCATCTGGCGCCTCTTCTGAAGAACGAAAAAAGGGAATTTTGAGAGATCACAAAACAAAAGCGTATATTATTTATTGCTTTTCGATTTCTTGAACACTTCTGTAGCTAGTATATCTTTGTAGTAATGAGCTCAGATGTTTTTTTATTAAGAAAAAAAAAAAATTTGGATTTGGGAATCAGTTGAAATTCAGAATTTTTTAAAAAGGATTTTCCAAACAAATTTTGTTTTTTTGAATGATAAATTAAAGGGTTGATAGCATATGAATAACCTTTGTTTTGAATTTTATCTATAAGCTTGAGCCATATTTATCGTCATCTAAGACCTATATACATTAGTTCTGTCCGCAATGAAGTAAACCTGGCATAATTGTTTTATTGTTTAAATAAATGAAAACATTTGAAGGAAAAGTAAAGAAAATGTAATTTATTAATCAGTCGTGTGTCTTGACTAATGAAAAAATTACTATTGAGGAATTAACTAAATTGCACAAAAGGTAAAAAATACGAAAATATGTCTCAATTTTCTCGGCTTGTAAAACTCGGTTCAATTTGAAATTACGCTATGAACAATGGAATGCCGGATTGAACATACCCTGCAAATTGTATTAAAATCCGTTGGGTAGTTCTAGAGATCAATTTTATGTTATGAACGGCCTGACACCTTCGAGATTTTCGTATTTGTGAGATCATATTAGGCCTAAATATGTCATGAAGTCGTAATCGAAATGCATCTGTTCTTTTTGTGGTCACTACTCGCAATGATTTCAAGTAAAAGAAGTATTGGTTCTTGAAAAATCAATTTTTTCAAATTAATCATTTTGCTGTCAATCCTTTATTATTTTGCATGGATTTAACTATCACTTTTTCTTATGATTATTACGTATTGGGTATTTTTATTGAAGGTGAGGTCACAGGTTAAGGGAGTCGAGTAGTATTGGAAAGGGAGAGGCAGGGGGAAGGGAGAATTGTGGGGTCAAAGGAATGTGGCAGGGGAAAAAGAGAGTATTGGAGGAAAGGGAGAGGCGGGGGAAAGCCATGCTCTGGCTACGTTGGTCCCACCTTAAATTTGACGTATATGTTTCTCAGAAATTTAATAAGGAACATTTTTGGGTGCAGGTTATAATCGATATAAATGCCCCTTTTTCGCATAGATGAAGCAAGTGTTTAAAAAATAAGGATATTCAGAATTGTTTACACTTTGCATTTACTTATTTCAAGAGGAGTAAGTGACCGTTTTTGTATATTCATCAAACTTAACCAAATACAGTAAACCACATCTCTCTAGAGCGTTAGTTACTCTGGTGACCGCATAAGTTCAACAATTTTTTGGAAGTACTTGGAGCCAAAAAGTTATGGTTTTATACATTTTTCCTTTCATATGTGACCTTACTTACATACCAAATTTGAAGTTTATAAACTTAAGAGCTGTTTGGGATGGGAATTTACCCCCATTTATCTGGGGTGACCCTCTACAAGGTACATTCATGTTACAAAAAAAAGTTTTCAAAACATTTTGCTGTCAACAAGAGATCAAAAGAGAGAATAGATTTATGCTGATTTCAATGGATATCATTATTATAACCTGTTTAGCTGAAAAGTGGAATGTTTTAAGATACCTACAGAAACCACGGAAATCTCAAAATAGAAACTTTCTTCGTTTCGGTTCACATATATTGTTAAATTAATTACTTCTACTTTTAACCATGGGAAAGAACTAATACACAATGAACAGGTTAATGGACTAGGTTGGCGGGTGACGAGGCAGGTTGGGTGTCAGAAGGCTAGTAGAGGGGAGGGTGGACCTCTCGACTCCTTCAACTCCTGGCCTTGGCTATAGTAGAGATGTTATGTTTTGGGATAAAAATTAGTATTTGGTGTGGAATGTAGAATATGGTATTTCACAGAGAGGCCGGGCCACCAGACGAATTCCTGATTCAAGAAGTACCGTGGTCAAGAGAATTGACTTTGGACACGCCAACAAAGAACGGTGCCTACCACAGGTGAGGTTTTTCAAATTTTTCTTGTTTTTTTAATCCAATCAAAAAAAATAATAAGTTAAGTACAGTGGGGTCCCGATAATTCAGCAAAAATAGCTTCGTCCATCATAATTTATTAATCTAAGTGGCTTTAAAATAATTTTGTTGAATTTTTTCATTGAGTAGCTTTTCCACGTATTATGTATCTGATGTCAGTGTTCCTAAGGCACTCGGGTCGTCAGATATGGCCCGCGAAATGATTCGGACACTTACAAGCTTTTTTTCCTTTGAATAGTTAATTTGAAAGAGAATGAAGAATCAGCCTGGTACAGCGTAAGGTTCTATTCGAATAAGAACATTATAATATATATTTTCCACAGTTTTATACTTCTCCCATTTATTTTTTTTGTTTTTACAATGTAGCAATTGGGAAATCGTAAGATGTTCGTTAATAATTCATTACAGAAGAACATTTCAATTATTCAATTTTTTTTCTTTTATACAGGAATGCTAACTAACCCATAATTTATTTGCTGATTGTTATTGTAAACACTTTTTTTCCTTATATTGATCATAATATTCTGTGCTAATTCACTTGTATTATGTTTGAAATTAAAAAATACATCTTACATATTTTATGAGTCTACCTCTGTGTTGAAACCTTTAGTCTAGACTGATTATTTGATACCAACGAATTTGTTATCAAATTCTTTCGTAGTTAATTAAATTTATTCGAATTTTTATTTATCCTTAGAGCCAAAAAAGTAGCCACCCCCTAGGTTGAGGGTTCTATGTAAGAAATGTGTACCTATGGGTATTGAATAACCTCAAAGACAGATGTAGAATTTCAGTGCTCAATGTCAAATCAAAGTTGAAATTAAACGATGTTTACAGTTAAACATCATTCTGTAAATATGGAGAACCAACTATAAGATTAACTTATCTGTAAAATGTTGTTTATTGGATATTGTTATTGTTTTGGCAGTTCATTGCCGTCTAGTATATTCACGTGATTGTTAAGAATTTTTCTATGCATGATAATGCCCGACATCGCATGATCCAATTTCTTACAATGGCGGCCTCCCCTCACAATTTTATTTATTAAGGTTTATTTTTTGGTTATGTATGCGTTTTTAAAATGTATTATTTATTTAAAATTTATAATATATTTTTGTTTTTTTAGGTGGATTTGAAGTGGGAAATTGTTGCTTGCGGTAGAACTAAGGATCAAGTACATTTGACAAAACTCGCTCACAAGTATTTAAAGAAAAATAGCAAACCAGCTCAACCGAGCGAAATCTAGCAGTGCTTTCTAGTCTTTCCGCTTCCGGTCAACATAAGCACTGTAGTACACATTTATTGAAAAGTGCTCTCACGCTTATTATAATTTTAAAAGGAAACTTGACATTAATATGAAGAATATGTTTTGGAAACGTTTGTTTGGGTAATTCTAGCCAAAACAATACAATATTATATTTTCGAATAATTTTGATATGTTGAACTAATTGATAGTATCCTACATTTCGAAGTTTTTTTTTTATTTCGTGAGTTTCCAAAATTCCGTCTAGCAAGCTTAACTCCGACAATTCTTTTCTAAATTATAAGTGCAGCAATTTAAAATTAGATGAAAATAAAGAACTTTATGTCAAAAAAAAATAATAGTTTTGGCGGGAAATGACCTGTATATTGTATTCTTAATATGATTGTTTTATTCATAATTTCTCAGTTCATATGTTTCATCGCATTCTTAAATGAAAAATATATATTTACAGAGTTTTTATGCCTATGAAACTAGCTGTGCAGCGCGGCATTGCCTGGGAAGTTCACTCACAATTCGTTTCGACGTTTTAACTAGCAATCATATATTAAATGATAGGTAAACGTGACAATGTGTTTTTGAAATGAATTTATAGTTACAATAACTTTTTTTTATTTTGTTGGAGCAATATAGCAATTTATACAATATTAGACCCTAGTCTAATGCGTCATGCCAAAAAAAAAAGAAGTTATTACAAATATAGATTCAATTAATAAACCAAAGAGAAAACTATTATGGCTTACTATTTTTCAAATTATCAGATGCACTACACTGAAAATTAAAATTTAATAATTTCTAATAGAATTACTGACATGTCAGTCCTTATTCAATTTCTGTAATTGTTATTGTAAGTGTATAGATGTTTTTGCATTTATTATAGATAGTTCTTAAAATATTTTAGAGTAGGTACCTTGAATGCCTGTATTTAAAAAAAATCATTTTAATAACAGTTTTTTTTTCTTGAAAAATATATTTTTAACTATATATATATATATATAATTGTTTTCACAAATATTAATTTCCATTGAGTGTTTGGCACCAGCAAACTTTAACAGGATTATTTCATATGTTTTTAATTTTCTCATATATCTTATTTTTTTTGAAAATTAAGACTAGGATTAGCCGCATTTAGACGAAAAGGAGTTGTTTGCCAACAAATTTAGAAAAATAAGAAGGAAAAAATTTGAGAAATATAAAAGGGAGAAAAATCTGGAAAAAAAAAAACATGATGATTGGTCATGATGATTATTAAATTTTAAAAAAAATTATTGATTCAGCACAAGTTGGTGCTATACACAAAATTGAAAACATTGACAAAATGATGATGAATAATGATGATTATTAAATGTGCTTGTTCTCAACAGTTACTCTTCGCTTTTTGGCTGTACAAATACAAGTCCAAATTACCAAAAACATTTGATTCAAAGTGTAAATAAATCTTAAAAACAAAAAATAAATATATAATTTTCCCTGTTTGTCACAGCTCCTTTGTATGTAATATAAATCGAATGCACTTTTAAAATAGTTTATTTTATATAAATATCCTTGGTTGAATTTTCTTTCATTTTTTATACAGAAGTAACATTTGTTTATTATCTTAAATGTGTATATTAATATAAATCTTTAGTAATATACACATTTTTTTAAAATATTTTGAAAAAAGGTGATTGTATTTTTTTTTCAATTTTATTTATTTATATTTTTTCGTTTAAATTGATTTTAAATCTAATAACTTGCTGCTGTGATTAGCAGCTGGGTTTTCAAAAACCCAGAAATATGAAGCTTTTATTTCTTAACAATGAAGAAAGAAATATTTTATAATTATTTATTTTATTTATTGTCAGCCTCGTTATTCTCAAACACGGAATCGGCTAGAGGGTAGTTCTCTATTTAAATTTTTTATATCATCAGTTCCTTTTAAATAAGCTCCGTTTTCAATTGTTCGGATAAAAATTGTAGGGTTTAAAATGGAGGTTACATAAAAGGAAATTTTGAATTAAACAAAATAAAAAAATAATTGATTCCGTTGGAAAAACAAACAAAAAAAAAAAAAAAAAAAAAAAAAAAACGAGGAGCACCTTAGCTGACTCACTGTATTCTCAAATCAAATTGTAAGTTATGAAAAATAATGTCATAAATTGTAATAAGTGGTCTTATGTTTGATGTAAGAAAATAGATTTTTAAATATTCGCTTTTAGTAGTTGAAGCTTTATTCATACAGTTATCGACGTGATCATAAAATTATCTGGATCAGTGGATCGAAATAAACTGACGCAATACGGCGATTTCTTTGCATTACACATTATTCAGTGTGCGTTAGTGAGTAGCTTCACAATTCAGTTGTAAAGTGAGCAAACATATATGTAGCTATGGAGTTTGTCCCACTCCCTGCGCAACTTTAGAACAACCTCTCCGCAACCCGGTATTTAGATCTGGGTAGGTATTATTACACCTATTTCAAAAACATCAGCCGATTTCTCATAATGAATGAATTGAGCGATGTTTCGAAAATGGTTAATACCAGGTGGGGATTTGAGAGGATTGCAGTCATTACCTCTATTCCAAAAAATATCATTACTTCAAGAGCACTGATCCAGATCACTTTACGAACACGTCCTAGCTTAGAAGATAAATTGACTTGTATGAATAATTTTTTTTTTTCATCCTATTTGTAAATTTAACGTTATATGTAAATAAATGTTCTTTGTAAATAAGATTGTTATTATAAATCCTCTTCTTACCTATTTCAAGTAAGCTCGAATTGAGAGAAACTTCACTCCATTGTAATGTGAGTGAAAGAGAAACATTTAGTCACTTGTAAAGAAAAGCAAATTTTGGCTGAATAATTCATTATCATTAACAGACGATTAGGTTACTACAAAAAGACATAGGCCGTTGCGTTAATTTTTTTTTTTAAATTCATGATTTCATTATATATTTCTCAAAAGCCATAAAATATGCTGTAAAATATTAACGAAATGTAGTTTAAATTAAAAAAATGTGACTTCGAGTGAACTCATGCAAAAATCAGAATTTTTCAAAAATTTTCAGCAGCTGTGTTTGCTAATTTGACGTACTGTCTTTCACTCCTGCCTATACCAACATGAAGCTAGATCAAGCCAAAGTGATATTAGAAACAGAACTAAAACAACACAATGCAATAACGTTACTAGAACTTGTCCCGGGTAATTCTAGAACAACAATGATTACATAAAATGACCTACTGACTAGAATGGTTCAATTCGTAACTAAGTTAAATATTCAAATGGATATTAGATTATGCTGTAGAATAGAGTCTGTTTTCCTGAATTATTTAATTTTTTTCCCTCGTCAAGCCATTCTCTTTTAGCGACATTAGCTCAGGATAAGGGATTAGCTAACCCATTAACTCGGACTTTATCAAAGATACAAGGCTGCTGTAGGGACCAACACACACAGGGCACACAATAAGCCTACTCTGGCCGTGGTGACACAAATCAGCCCTCGGAAAAAAAAAAAAATTAACTGGGTGACAGGCAGTGAGTGGCTATCTCTAGGAACTGGTATATCATCTTGAACTTCCCTGTAATTTTTTGACGGGCAACGCCTGGTTTTACAGTTTGGATTTGTTGTTCAATTAATCAATAAATTTATATCAATGTGTCACCTCTACAAGTACTACAAGAAATGAACGTAAGGTGAGCTCCGAGCCTCTGGTCGAATCTTATCCGGTGTTTGATTGTAAATATATATATATATATATATATATATAAATTATGCAAAAAAATTATGCAACGGGCAAAATAGCGCTGATTTCATGAATTACAGGTTCTCCATCCAATTTTTCTAATTCAGGCATTCTTTTCGTTGCTTCTATTCTCCAGACAGATTCTTCAAGTGCCTCGCTTAAAGGATTTCCTGTCAAAAACAAAAAAAAAAAAAGGATTTAGTGGGATTGTGACACCGCTTGTGATATTTGTTGATTTAAGTAATTAATGGCTATATACCAATAAATGAAAGTTCTTTTAATTCGGTACATTCCTGTAATTTTTGAAATTCGCTCCATTCCTTGATCAAGTTATTGGACATGTACAAAACCCTCAACTTGCGCAAACAACCAATTCCTTTCATTTTATCTATAAAATTGTATGATATCCACAATTCTTCCAAAGTTTCTCCTACTGCTTCCTAAATGAAAGTAAAATCTCGGATAGGAAATTAAAATGTTTAGTATTTTTATCTGTTAGTAGTAAATAATGTGAATGTTCATCCTTGAGAGGAGATGGTTTTTGACATCTCTTCCTCTTTAACATAGTACAGGGAAAGTTATGAAGGGGTAGTTAGTTGCGTTTTCACACTGAATTTCATGTTTTCGAACCCCCGATTCCAAAAATAACAAAATGAAAATTCAGCGTCCGTCTGATAACTCTCGATAAAATGAATATATCTGCAAAAACATGTATGTGTAGATTCAAAAGATCCCAAATAAGACGAGTCGGCTACAGACGGCAGGCCTGAGTCACAAAGTTCCTACTTAGTAATACCTATAGTGTTGCGCACACTCTTAAAAGTATCGAATCAGTAACAAAAGTCAATGATTGTGATCTCATATCTTTGTTCTATACTTTAGACTCGAATAAAATACCTAAACCACGTCACTCATTTGGTTGCTGTAAATATTCACTCAAGTCAAGTATTGACAGTTATTATTATTTATTTTTTTTTTGCTGGAAACAACAGTTATGTGACAAAATGCTAAATGACCGAAATTGTAGACCATGAAATTTCCTATTAGATGAGCCTATGTTCAATATTGTATGGCTTAGAAAGGACAAGATATAGACGGCAATTTAGGGGTTCAAGTATTTTACATAAAAATTGTGCCTTTTAGGCAAAAGTGTATAAGGAGTTGTCCTGAAGAGGGCATTTGCATTCAAATTAGCTTTTTTTCAGTATTTGGGACAAGCCATTTAGCTACAAAATATGA
Organism: Aradus depressus; assembly: GCA_963662175.1. Lineage (NCBI taxonomy): Eukaryota > Metazoa > Arthropoda > Insecta > Hemiptera > Aradidae > Aradus > Aradus depressus. The sequence continues at coordinate 41,515,622 of OY759218.1, read as the reverse complement.
AACATTCTAAAAAAGTAAAAGTTGTTTTAGTTTTAACCTTCAAAATGTCGTGAGAAAAGCTGGATATAAGACAAACACTCTCATCTTATAGAAAATTGTATGCTCTTTAATTCTATATATTTTATTTTTGCCCAAATATAGCAGTTTTTGCGAAAAAATGGGCGAGCAGCTGTTTTCCTAAAATACATATTCGTTTATACTTCACGATTAGTGAATTTTATACATTCAAAAAGAGATCGATAGGAAATTGCATGTTCTACAATTGAGGAGGCTACATGGCATTTATTCGTATCTGAGTAACGCTTTCAGTGCAAATTACAAAAGAATAATTAAAATAGACAATCCGGGACCTTCCCAATGCCCCATAGCGCCCGCTCCGAGTATCATTTTCATGCTGCATTGGCTTTACTTCTGTTGCCTTTTCCACAAAAATTAATAGCACTTTCTTTGTAGAAAATTGTATGGGATTTAATTTTGAAAATAACTTTTTTTTTTCCTTACGACCATTACATAATGAGATATTCCTCATCCGGTCGAAAATAAGTGTTTACCTTCCCCCACTCCGTTTCTCCTCCCTCCAAAAAACAAACATATTTTTGAACTGAGGGCGCCGGTAGCTCAGTGGTATGTATGCTTGCCTTCTCAGCTCAAGGTTGTGGGTTCGAAATCCGGGCGAGGCCCTTAGTTTATTTTATCTAGGAGGTAAAATAAACTTAAGCACGTCGTTCTTCGGATGGGACGTTAAGCGATGGTGCCGAGCCTGTACGATGTCAGGTACTCGTTAAAGACCCCTAGGTGAATAAAAATGTAGGGTAGGCAAAATTTAGGACTCCCACAGTAGAGTCAGGCTCATGTCCACCAGATTGACGAAAGAGCGCTCTGATAGTAGGCGATATGACCTCGTAGTTAAAGCCCGGGCATGAATCATAACTAACTATTTTTGAACTCGATTGGTTTCTTTGTTTGAAATGATATGCCACACATTGTTGTTATGATATAGAAAAAAACATGGAGCCTTCCTCCACACCATTTGAAACTTTTGGATGTCACACAGTCTATAATTTAAGTTGGGTCATCCATGAAATACCCTGAAAATTTCGTTTTCGCATGATGCCCGGGCAAATAAAATGACAGATATCCAGCTTTATTTATGTAGATAGTGTTAAATGTTTTAGAACTGGTTATTAGTTCATTCACAGGCTTACCTCAAGGACTTTCATTATATATGGAAAGAAACTCACCAAGCCCGAAAATGTTTTAATATAATTTCTTCCTAAGGACAAAATTTTCAAATTTTTTAAACCGGAGAGACCAGCAACTTTTTCAATCATGTTTGTAGATAGCGACAATTTCCTTAAAAAAAATATATACATATATTAATGCATATAACTTTTATTCTATACGCTATTTGCATATGTATGTGTATATTTCGCTGTTTTTATTGTATATAAATCAGCCTTAATCATTACTATATGATAATATTGTATCTCAATAGCATATATATATATACATGGGGAGGAAGTGGGCATGTTTCAGTTGAAACACCAAGGACAGAAACAAAGTATATATTATTTGGCATCTCACAAAGTTTCTTTTCAGGGGATTTAACTTAGCAATACATTCACAAAGATTGAGAGCTGTTCAAAATGGATATGCTTTTGACTTTTAGACATGTTGACTGATCTGTTTCCAGGTAAAGCCTAGTCCACACTAGTAGACATGTTGCGCGATTTTGGTCTCTGAGACGTGTCTCAGGTTGTCTACGTAGACATGTCTATAGACCATCCCCGTCTATGGGCCTGTTGCGAGACCAAAAATCGCAGGTCTAAAGTCTCCCGTTCGGAATGGGAGACTGCATGCAACGTTAGACGTATTGCGCAACATTTTGACAGTGTGGACGTCACTCGGCATCTAGAGGCGAGACACGTCCCAGTCTGTCTCCAGCTTCCGAGTGGTGTGGTTCGGCTCTTTACAGTTATTTTCAAAGTTTTACAGTTCTGAAGGTGTACATGAGGCTCGTGAATGAGTCTCCACTTGCTAGGAAACGCAGTGTGATTGCCAGTCGAAGAGAAGCTGTGATGGTTTCTCTAAATTTTGTATCTTGCTTCATTATTATCCCTCCAAACATCAGAAGCAAATCTTCAAAATCAGTAGGCGACAGTCGGGTGAAATTTCGAAAACCCATGGCGTCTTCCAGTCTTAATTTATTTAATAATGCATTACCTAGGTCCTTCTGCGAGCACTTCGCGCGTCCACCAAACGTTTACGTTTTCGCGTTCTTTCACTTGTAATTAGCACTAAGCAGGAACTTATTCCACACAAAACAATGTCCTCCATGGTGGACTGCGAAAATGAGACTGAGAAATTCACATCATAGGGTGGACGCTAGACGGGACAAAGAAATGTGTCTTTAGACGGTCTATAGACCGTGTCTCGAGACCGCCTATAGACAAATCGCGCAACATGGTCTACTAGTGTGTACTAACTAGGCTTAATGATTCTGGCAGCTAATACTTTTACATATATATCTAGTATCTAAAGGAAAATAAACATCTATCATTCATAATTACACATCATATTCATGTGTTTATTTTTCTCTTTTTCGTTTTATTGAGATTTCAACTATAATAATATTACACAAAAATAAAGATTTGAAAAATGTAATCTAATTTCAAATACATTTCCGAAACACTCCTCTCGTTGTCCTTACTTGACAATTTTAAAAGTTGGCAACTCTAAGATAATGGCTTCATCGGTTGAAGAAAAAAAGTCGACGATGAATCACCGGCAATGTACTTCCCCAGAACGAATATAATCAATTAACTTTTTGCTCCCCCTCCAAAACTAGTCGACCGTTTGCGATAATATTCAACAGTTGACTTACATACTCCTAAATCCTTATACTAAATTTTGTTTCGATAAATTCATTACATCGGCAGTTATTGGGGTTTTTGAGTTAAGCCTCTTCTCTAATCCCCCTCGCCTTTGGCCGAATTGGTGTCGGTAGATGTTGTCCTTATGGGTTTTTGATCAAACATGTAAAATGTCGTGATTCATTCTATCGGCAGTTATTAGAGTTTTTATGTTAAGTACCCCCTAATCCCCCCTTTTGCTGTGGTTGATTTGGCTGAAAAACAATAGGTGTCGTTGGAGGGTTCTGAGTCGTATAAAATTTCGTGTCATTTCTTTTGATTCATTCTATCGGGAGTTCACTGACAGACAGAAATTTTCTTGCCCAGCTATACGATGTACAGGGGAAGTTATGCAATCGGCCAAAGACTTGATGCAGAGTTTTCACCGGAATTTCATGTTTTCCGACCTCTAATTTCCAAATATAAAAAAAAAATTCTCTCTGTGGACACGATAACTCCTGATAGAATGAATGAGTCTACAGGAAATTTTGTAAGTGAATCCAGAATCACGATAACTATTGTTTTTCAGCCAAATCGACCAAAGGGAGGGGGGATTAGGGGAAAGGCTTGACATAAAAACTCTAATAACTGCCGATAGAATGAATGTATTGACAAAAAATGTTGTGATTGCTGAAAGAGATCATTTTCTTGCTCAGAAAGCAGCAAAACGCAAAACCTCTTTCGTCATTAACGTGAAAATAGGGATTTTTTTTTTCATTTCACATTTATTAATAAAAGGACAGTTTGAAATAAAAAAAAAAAAAATTCATTGGGTGCCAATTCGGTGGCTCCACCCAATCTAGAAATTTCGAAGGTAAAATATCTTTGTGTTAAATTTTTAGATGAGGATGTAGAGTTCAAGGTTGTCAATAATTTTCGTTGTCGGGGAAAATAAGCCAAATAACCGCAAATGCCATTAATAAGTTATGGATCAGTGTCAATCAGTGAAACTGAACAGGAGGGTTCTTGACACTTTTCACAATTCTTAAAAAAATTTGAAGCAAATTCTATGCCGCTCGAGCCTGATTTAGGGTAAATTAATCCAGATACGGAAGACACATTCATTTTTTTAATGTATCTAAATACCTTTATGTGAATAAAAATTTTCATATTTCTACTTTTTTTAAGACGTTTGAATATAAATTATAAATGCTTTTTTCGTATTGTCCACTTTAGTATTGTTTTGAATATTAATTCTTTGGGACTGCAACAAAACTTAATAAAACAGAGTTGATTGTTTTTACATTTTACTTAAATGTTACCACTCCTAAGTAATGTATAGAGAAGAACTAGGTGACGGTGCAAAGTTGGGTTGGTCAGAAACGAAAATAATTTCAACTGAAATACATTTACAGAATCTATTTGAAATTTAGAGGATATAATCCGGTACAAAAACTATTAATATAGATTAAATATGTGATTTTGGAGACATTTTCAAATTGCTTTCCCGTAATATAGGGTTTTATGGTTACCGACTGGTAACCTGTCGCCGCCGATATATGTACCTATTCATAAAGATACAAACTACTTGTATTTACTCGCATTTAACTAGCAGAGCCAAACTATTGTCCATTTTTTCTATTGGCGGCCATTGAAATTGAAGTCCAATTTCCGTTTCTTCGCTTACATTTCTATGATTTCTTTCTTCCCATCTCTTCAGAGCATCTTTGATAGTGGTAGGTTTTGACTGGAATTCAACATGCAACACAGACGATTTTTTTTTTAGTTCTAATAAAGTTAAGATTGAAAAGAAAATTTGAACTTACAAGTAATTACGAGCTATTTCAGAAAATTTTGATTTGTAACAATCTACCTACCATATTTCTCCGTGTTGTTGGTTGCTAACGTAATGTAGTTATGGCAAAGTGCTTGTTAAGTTCAGTGCTCAAACTCTCTAAATAAAGCGATAGTTAAGAATAATGGGGAGAAAGCGGTCAATAACTTATTGAAAGATTCCGTAGATAAATATTAACAGTATTTAAAGGTTTTACAGTTTGAAAAACATTTTTAGGGAGTTAATCGAAAATTGGCGTCATGAAAAAGCATTATGATACAGCCCGGGCATGAGTAAACAAAAACAATCAACAGAAATCCAAGTAATTCAGTGGGTGAATACCTATATTCATCCACCCCCCTTCATCCGCCCATTGGTTATCCCAAAGGGATGGAAAAAATTCATTTTACACCATTTTTTTATGCCGAAAATAATACTTTGTTCATTGTATTGTAGTTAACAAAAACTGTGAACTAAGTAACATAAAATATATTTCCTAGTTCTAATTGATCACCAATTAGAGATGCTTGCCAATTCATATCACGAAATTTTAGTATAACTTTAAAATATTTCCTTTATTTTCGATAATTAGTAATGTATTTGAGTAAAGAGCAATTTAAAAAAAAGCTTTCGGAAATTTAAATTTAAATCCAGTGTTATATGAAAATGTAAACCTCCGTGGTGTAACCTCGTTGGTTAGGTTATAGATTAAAGGTTACATTTATTGTTTTAGTATTTTATCAACATTTTTTTCCGGCCAGCAACAAGTGATTAAACAATTTTATTATTGATTTACGTTTAATGTGTCAATTGCCTGTGAATTGTGTATTATTTGCTTAAAATAATAATAATTTTTTTTTTTTCGTTGACTAAACTGAGTAGTGAATTGTGTTAAGATATGAAATGTTATAATGTAGTTCAGTATTTGTTAGTATCATAATTACTGATTCGTCGGAAGTTTCTGTATGTAACTAGATTGTCTGGAAATATGTTATCTTATATGGAAGACGAAGAAGATACGCCGAATAGAAGAGTAGTGTCTCGATTTCATCCCCGTCGCGGTGGAAATATTGAACTTCATGATGACAGAACAGTAGCATATAGAACTTCAAGCTTTGCTAATGCTTTAACATTTAGCGAGAGGCCTTTATTACCTGGTGAAATTTTTCTTGTTGAAATTGAAAAAAATGAACGAGGTTGGAGTGGATTTATGCGTTTGGGTCTCACACAAATGGATCCAAGACTTTGCAGTTATTTACCACGTTATGCTTTACCAGATTTGACAAATATGTGCCCATCATGGATTTACGCAATAACAAAAACCAACAATTATGAAGCTGTAAATTCTAGATATTATTTGGGGGATGAAATGAATGTGTATACATCCCGAGGGACCATTCCACGTAGTTTACTTCGCCCTGCTAATATTGGTGAAATTTTACCTACTGATGTGGGAAGTAAAATCGGTGTAGTTTTTGTTCCTCGAAGGCATTCTGGTGGGAGAGATATGGCTGAAATGCATTTTATAATAAACGGCATGGAGATTGGTCCTTGTTCTAGAGAAATTCCGTACCGCGATGGACCGCTGTTTGCTGTAATTGATGTATATGGAACTACGAAGCAAGTTCGAATCGTGCAACTGTACGGAGGTAAGTAATTTGGATGTGAGGGTCAATACATACGAACTCTTTTACATAAATGTACCATTTATTAATATTCATTACTTCGTAAAATCACGTTTATTTGCCATTTTTGTAGGCCAATAAAACAGCAATATTTAATTTATCAATAATTTTTGAATCCCGTCGGGAATTTCTATAAAAACTATGTTTAGTAAAAGCAGTTGATAAACATATTTCTTCGCCCCAGAACGAAACTAGCCGGGAGGGGTGTTCTTCAAGATGGAAATGTTTTTAATTTTACTATTTTTTGGTATTTATTACTTGCTAAATCCCTAAAGATCTGTATAGAAACTGTAATACTGTACATTAATTGTTAAGTCGTGGCTGAAGATGGTAGCAATACCGAAAGTACTCCCATATAATTTATTTAACTTGTGAAATAGACAAAATTAAAAAAAAAAAAAACATTCGTTTTTCTTTATATATTTAAAAGAGTAAGAAAAATAATGAGAAAAAAGTAGAAAGAATAAACAAAAACAGACAGACTGAAAAGATAAGCAAGGATATTTTTAAGCGGACGGACGAAAAAATGGACGACCTAATTCTGCGAGGTATTCGCAAGAAAAATATATAGTATTTTAGGCCTTGTGAGACTTCATGTTGGCCAAATTTTAAAGTAATGTAAATATTTCCGAACCTAGTCAAGTCGACCAGACAGACTGACAAACTAAAACATTGACATGACTATAAGACTGCGTTGGATAATATTTTATTAATAATCAATAGACATTAAGATAACTTTTTTTCAATTTTATATTTATGTATCCATCCCGAGAAAGGAAGGAGTTAGGAAGTTTCCCTGTGTTATAACTACATAAGTTATTTCTGTAGGTCTTATATTTTTAAATAATTTAAAACATATTTTATTAGCCTAACTGACAAAGTAATCACTTTCACCGACTGATAAAAATAAGCAAAAGGCACCAGGGGAGTCAAAAACAAAACAAAATTATGTATTCAAAAAAACAATGTTTATTAGTTACATATTACATATGGTCATACTATGTGCATAAATCTTTAGGAACGAAACTAATAAGTATGTACCACATGTGTATTGTAAATATACATATCTATGTACAGTAGTTATGCATAATGTGATGTATGTACATATGTACAATCTAAAAGAAAGGCGATCGTACGATTTTAAGATGTTTAATTTATATGTAGAGCTGAGATCACGACGTTTTGACATTTGTTCGTTTATTTCAATCTGAACGCTTTAATTTCACAAAACAATTCGAGTTTGCGAAATTGACAACGATTGTTAAAACAGTATTTTCGCTTCCCAGAAAATGAAACAAAGAACTAGGTCCGAGATGATCACAACAGGAATAGCTGGTTTTTTGTCATTTTTGAGAACAACCAGCTAAAAAATAACTCCTCGTTACTATCTCGACATTGATCACAATAAACTGAAAAATTTCAATGCATTGATGGGCTGTTCCAAGCCATTTTGATCACAATAGGCACTTGATAACATTTAATTTCCATTTAATTTTGTGTATTACAGCGGAACTCTGTATTTACCAATTAACAGGGGTAAGACGCTACCACATACCGAGGTGATCTCGGCTTCTTATGGATATAGACGAACCTTCTATGGCTCAAATTATGGATAAATTAGTTATAAAAACATATTGTATAAATCTATTTCGCCATTATATTGTATTGAATATGAAACATTTTCATATATATTATTATTTTAGGTCACCGAGTAAGTTGAGGGCGCCGGTAGCTCAGTGGTATGCGTGCTTGACTTCTGAGCTCAAGGTTGTGGGTTCGTAGCCCGACCGAGGCCCTTAGTTTATTTTATCTGGGAGGTAAAATAAACTTAAGCACGCCGTCCTTCGGATGGGACGTTAAGCGATGGTCCCGAGCCTGTACGATGTCAGGTACTCGTTAAAGACCCCTACCCTAGGTGAATAAAAATTTAGGGTAGGCAAAATTTAGGACTCCCACAGTAGAGTCGGGCTCATGTCCACCAGAGTGACAAAAGAGCGCTCTGGTAGTAGGCGATATGACCTCGTAGTTAAAGCCCGGGCATGAGTCATAAAACCTAACCTAACCAATCTTCTATGGCTCAAATTATGGATAAATTAGTTGTAAAAACATATTGTATAAATCTATTTCGCCATTATATTGTATTGAATATGAAACATTTTCATATATATTATTATTTTAGGTCACCGAGTAAGTTGCATTTTCAAATTTCATATTCACCCCGAATAACCGTACATTTAAAATTCAAATTGTTAGTAATATGTATACAAAAACATATATTCATATTTTTTGTATTTTCTACTTTTCCATTTTTTTAAATATTTTGTTTGTTTTGTTTTGCAGTTGCGTCATTGCAGAGTGCTTGTAGAGACACAATTCTCCAAAATATTCAGCGAAGATCTGTCGATGCACTTCCATTGCCAAAATCTTTAAAGGAATATCTCCTTTTTCAAGAGTAAACATTTATTTTTTTTATGTATTTTATATTTGAATTTGTGTTTCACCCAGACGGTTGGAGTTACATGCAATTGCATCATGAAATAAACAGCACTTTTCACTATTTTTTATCCTACTTTAAATCCATCATTGGATCTCTCCAACCCCTTGTATACGCTACGCCCCCAACCCAAATTATTTTTTTTTTAAAATGATATAATGTTTTTCTTCGATTTGGGTGAAAATCGATCGTTGTTGTCTTTATGGGGTTCTGGACACAGATATAAAACATTATTAATGTTGATACATTCGTTCTATCGGGAAATATTGTGTTCACAGACAGCAATTTTGTTTTTATTTTTGGAATCAGGAGGTCGGAAAACATGAAATTCCGTTGAAAACTCTGCATAGAAATTTAGACCGATTACATAACTTCCCCTATACTTCGTATAACTGGGGAAGTAAAAACAAGTGCTATTAATGGATTTATCCACCCCTGTCATTGTTTAGTTTATAATTATATTTATGTTTTGTTTTATATTTGTGTAATATTGAATAAACTGTGTATAAGTGCATACAATTTATAATTTGAAAGAAAATGTATATTTGTGTTTCTTGAAATCTCGTATTTTTTGTAATTATATTCAAGTATTTAAAAAAATATGTATTTTGTTGTAAAATATTGTTCACAAAGAAGGTCTAGTATTTAATTTTCTAAGTGTTGTACTCTAAACTTGCGTCATATTAAAAAAACGTTTATAAATATATATATATATGTAGCAGTTTACTTTTTTTCCCCCTACCAACAATGAAATATTGTTTTAATCTGAAAGCTGAAAAGGGGTTTCTTTGTTTGTTTGTTCCAACTTCACGCCTGAGGATTTTCATGGAACTTCACATGTAGCATCCTTTTGAGCCAGATTGAAAAATAGGCTATGCATCTGAACATTTTGAACTGAAGGGGGGTTACGGGGGGCCCTACGCATAATGATAGTGCTAACTCATTACGGATGGTCGGATTGTCATGGAATTTTATATGTAGAATTCTTAAGAGGCAAGTTGAAATATAGGCTATGTGACGTTTGAAAATTTAGAAGGGGTAAGCCCTAGCATAAAGATAGTGCTAGCTCATTAACTTAAAAACCAGCGTTCGTACGTACTAGCTGGATGACCACTGTTGCTCTGCACACAATACCTGAGCGACCTGTTTGTCACCAGCGCACATGCTAGCTGTAGTCACCAGCGCACATGCTAGCTGTGGTCACCAGCGCTGTAAAGCAATTACTATGTTGGGTGTCCGCCTGTGCAAGACACATCCTAGCTTTGGTGCCCAGCGGTCCTAAGTACTTACTAACTGGGGTTCCTAGGTGCGTACTAGCTGTGGTCACCAGCGCTGTAAAGCAATTACTATGTTGGGTGTCCGCCTGTACAAGACACATCCTAGCTTTGGTGCCCAGCGGTTCTAAGTACTTACTAGCTGGGGTTTCTAGGTGCGTACTAGCTGTGGTCACCAGCGCTGTAAAGCAATTACTATGTTGGGTGTCCGCCTGTGCAAGACACATCCTAGCTTTGGTGCCCAGCGGTCCTAAGAACTTACTAACTGGGGTTCCTAGGTGCGTACTAGCTGTGGTCACCAGCGCTGTAAAGCAATTACTATGTTGGGTGTCCGCCTGTGCAAGACACATCCTAGCTTTGGTGCCCAGCGGTCCTAAGTACTTACTAGCTGGGGTTCCTAGGTGTGTACTAGCTGTGGTGCCTAGCGGTCCTAAGCACTTACTAGCTGAGGTGTTCGCCCCTGCAAGCCTCATACTAGCCGTGGTGCCTAGGGTGGCTAAGTACGTTCTAGCTAGGAAGTCCAGCAGTTACTAGTTGGGGTGTCCGCCGTTGAAAGACACTTTCTAGGGCCTCCATTTCGAAAGAATAAAAAATATCAAAATATGTTAGGACCAAATATATATATATATATATTTTTAAGACCTTTAAAATGAGGTACAACTTGAAGAACCCCCTTTTCATTGTAGATTTTAAAGTCAGTTAGGCTGATTTTTAAATTTCAAGGTCCCCCTAGGATGTGTGTTGGTATGTTATTAGAACTTTGTGAGCGCTTTACTGCAGAAACGATTGTAGATTTCAACTTGAAATGAAGATCGGAGACCATTACTTTGCGGTCTAAGTACATTTTACAAGATACCGCTTGTAGTTATGACTAGACAATTGCACATTTTGTTAACCATCACATACGACCCAGGAGATCAATTATCTTTCCGAATCATCTACGATATCATAGACTAAATTGTATACTGTATATTTTTGCATATTTGAAGAATATTGCATATTTAATGGATTTTGTATATATTGCATATTTTGTGCAAAATATCAATATTTTAAAAGTCAATTTTTGGAGGAAGAATGAAAAAAATTAAGAAAAATAGAAGTTTTATTTGGTCACTACATTAATTGAAAACAGTAAAATCATTAACATTCGTAAAAACGCAATGCTCTTTTTTGGTAAATGGATAAAAAAAAAAAAAAAAATAAATGAAAACCTAGGGAGTCATGGTGGCCGTGCGGGCTAGAGTGTAGGGCTTTGGTCGCATGGAACTCCCTTCTGGAGCTAAGGATGTCGTAAATAACTAGATAACACACTGACATGGCTAATATGCATCGAACAAGAGGGCAAAAAAAAAAAAAATATGAAAGCCTTTCTATCGTTGAAGGTGCGGAAATGAAAATTGATTCCATTCCTAGTAAAACCGGTAATGTACCTACTTAAAACAAAAAATGATGACGTACTAAAAAAAATCTGGGGTTAACAAAACTGAGAACCATCAATAAAATCCTAGGCGAGGAAGACACCGAACTAAATGAAAATGAATGAACCCAACAATTTTAAGTACCTTCATATTTGCGCCCATTACGTCTGTGGATGTACAACGCTCTTTTTCATATATAAAAGAATTTTAAGTGACCGCAGACATAACTTTACGGAAGAGAATTTAGAAAAATACTTGTTTGTTAACCTAAATTATTCGCAATTGCAATACAACTTAAAATATTCTTTAATAATTTTTTTACAACATTTGTATAATTAGAATAATTCTTACGTACGTAATATCGTATCTGTTTAATAAAAATACCCTTGAAGTTCCTTTATTTAAAAGTATTTTCTTATTTTTGCATATTTTAATATATTACGAGGTCATATCGCCTACTACCAGAGCGATCTTTCGTCACTCTAGTGGAGATGAGCCTGACTCTACTGTGGGAGTCCTAAATTTTGCCTACCCTAAATTTTTATTCACCTAGGGTAGGGGTCTTTAACGAGTACCTAACATGGTACAGGCTCGGGACCATCGCTTAACGTCCAATTCGAAGGACGGCGTGCTTAAGTTTATTTTACTTCCCAGATCAACCGGCCGGGTTTCGAACCCATGACCTTGAGCTCAGAAGGCAAGCAAGCATACACCACTGTGCTACCGGCGCCCTCTATAGCTGGAAGAGTCCATTGCCGGTGATTGATCGGAACTTTTCATTTTTTAAATCAGGGAGTCGGAAAACTTGGTATTTCGTTGAAAGCTCAAAATCGAATTTCTGACAGATTAACTAACTTTGTATATATATTCAGGGGATGCAAAAAAAAAAAAAAAAAATTGCGATAATCTACCATGGGAATCTGTTCCATTTTTGAATTTAGTGAAAACTCAACATGGAATTTTGTGAAGTTTGCCTCCTTAGTCGTTCCGATGTGAAGAGCTGGGTTGGAAGTTGGGGGAGGTGGGAGGCGGGAGGTGGAAGCTGCCGCCACCCCCCCAGTTAGTCAGTTGTCCGGTAGTCAGTGATTGGTAGTCAGTGGTGTTTTGTGTGTCTGTGTCTCTGACTACACTCCCCTCCAAGCTGACGTCCCTTCCTAACTCCAGTCGGGGCTCTTCAAGGCCCCGGTCCGTCTCCCGGATCCCGGACAAGCCCAAGAAGAAGAAAGCCGTTTCTTCAGTTTCCATCCCCAACACCATCAAACTGTCTATGCTGAACTCTGGACTTATCTCATACGGTAAATCCCAAATTTTTATTTTCCCAGTCAAAATCGCATGATTTTTAGCAGAATTATGGCTTAGAATTGATTATATATTCTTTAGAAGCTGAGTAGCGTCATACTCCTTTATGAACTTAAGCTTGTGTTTCTGTTAATTAGTAAATACTGGCTATCGCATTTACCAACTATGTTTTTACAGACCAGTCTGTCTTCCCCTCTCGCCTATCAAATTAATTTATCCTTAATTTCAAACTGAAAATGTCAACATCGGTTTTTATTGTTCAGCGTAATACGAGTTTGAAATGATGGAGAAATGAATTTGAGAGAGGAGAAGTGATCTTTAAAAACGTGGCTGGTATGAAAAAGTCCTGTTATGGCCGCCACATCAGATATTTTTATTTTATTTCTTTTTAATCCTTTTTAATAAAAAAAAACTACCATTAGTAAAAACATACGTTAAAATTCGATGCCCTACGTTACAATTTAAACATTGTTGTAGTACAATATCGGGAAAGCCGTGAAAGCCTATCAATTTTCCCAAGCTGCGAAATAAATTACATCAGATATTGTCAAAATTAACAGGATATCGTAGTTTCTGCGCTCAACCAGTTGTCAAAATCTGCGAAAACTACCACCATATTTTCTTTAAACATGATCACCAGAAAACGATTTAAAGGATCGTTCAAATGATGTATTTGTGTATGCTCATTCACCCAAACTTGATGTTCGTTAACCTTAAAAATCGGATATCAGCCGTGTACTTCTCCAGCATGAATTAATTATAATAATTTTAGCTTCTCGCTTTCCTACTCAACCCTCCTTCAACTTTGTCTGATTTGGCTGAAAGTCAGTGAGTGTCTTACTTGTAGACAGATATAGATTAAAATAAAGAAAACGTATGTTTTTTAAAAAATATTGTCTATTTCACAAATAATATATAATATGGGAGTACTTTCGGTATTGCTACCATCTTCAGCCACGACTTAACAAATACTGTCAAGTCGTGGCTGAAGATGGTAGCAATACCGAAAGTACTTCCATATTATATATTATTTGTGAAATTGACAATATTTTTTTAAAAACATACGTTTTCTTTATTTTTATCAAGTGTTTCACAATATCTCTGCAAAAATGTTAAATATCAGATATAGATTATACAGGGTGGCTTGAAGTCAATATGACACCCTATTTTCACCCAAGCTGTTGCAGTTACAAACATGAGACCACTTTTCACTATTCTTTATCCGACTTTAAATCCATCATTGAACCTCCAACCCCTTGGGGATACGCCCCCGACCCAACCTTTTTTTTCCAGAGGGATGAAGGGACGGATTTTTTTTCAAATTCTGAAACTATTTTTTTCTTTTGTTAAATATAAATGATATAAAAATGATATTGATCGGGTAAGTTTATCTAAAGGTATCCAGGGAGGCCCAAATTTCAATAAATTCGGAGCTCCGTCCCGTGGCGAGACCGGACCAGGGGACCAGGAACTGCAATCCCGGGCCTCTCTCCACACACATAGTATAGTAGACATTAGAGCGGCAGGGCCTGAACTGAGAGTGTGCATGTGTGTACACCCGTCCACACTCTCCAAGCCCTGGGAACGCTTGAGTCCAGAGAGTCCGGTAGTGCCGCACCAAGCCCCCAGCCCGGCCGACACCGCACGTCGCACAGTGGGGCGAAACGGGCGATTCACTGGACATGGCTTTTTCACCCAGTTATTCCTTTATAAAAATTTCAATGTGGGTCATATCCAATGTATTTTTTCGTGCTGAATCGAATGGTGAAGTCCGTTTGGCGATAGGTATGATACAAAAGAAGCTAGAGCACATAAATATAACAATAATCTTTTATTTTTAATTTTTACATAAATAGGTTTATGTTTACTTAAATAGGTAGGTACTTAAGAATTAATAAAAACGCTAATGACCATAGTAGCCGATGCGTTAAAAAAAAAAAAAAAATGATTTTTGATTTTTTACTTTTGTTTAATTTTTTGTATGATTTGTTTAATTTTGTAAACCAATATAAAATACAAAACAAAAGCGCAAATAGGAACAATAAAAAAAAAGTTAATAAAATCTGTACTTAGCAACTGAAAAAACTTAAGCAATGAAATAAGTAAAATAAGGTAGGTACCTTCAGTTAACTTATTATCGGTATGTTCTAGCAATTCGGGTCCTTCAACAAAGTCCAGCAAGTAATCTTGTTCTTCTACCTGACCAAATCTTAGCGAAGCGCCCAAAAGATCTGAACCAAGATCATCTTCTTCGGGGACATCATCAGCAACAAGAAGCAACGTTTAGGTTTCTGGGAATAACGTCTTGGTCTTTGAATTTTGAAAAAAAACAGCGTGGTCTCAATGTTGAAATCCTGGGATCAGAGCTGACGAGAAGATTATTCAGGATATCCTCGTTTGTTGATTTTTGCAACATTTTTCTGGCTCTAAACTCTCTGCAGTGGCGAAAAACTTTATTAAGCTTCTTGAGCCTCTTCCGAGAATTTTCCAATTGGAAGAATGAAACTTTCGATTATTTTCTCCCCATGGATCAGCACTTTAAGGACAGTTGGTGGCATGTGATACCACCCGTAGTGTTTGACGTAAATCTCTACGGTTTCTCGGGCAAATAATCCAAATTTTTTGGGGCAAACCGGTTTACCTGAAGAAATCGCTTGTAAAGTAACTGCAAATCTTCTGATAACCTCCTCATTAAGTTCAGTGATTTTCGCTGTAGGTGGACCTCCATCTGTTCAACGTCTCCCTTCATCTTCCAATGACACATTATTCACACTTATTTCACAAGTTTACTTTCTGACTGTTTCCATAGGTCATTCGTTTCTTTTTCAGTTAGAATATTTAACTGAATACGTTATGTGACCATTACAGGACTTTCTTATACCAACCACTTTTGTACATGGCTGATTCTCAAATAAAATATACAATTTGTAGGTGAGGGAATAACGATTGTGTGAGGGAATGACGATTGTGTGAGGGAATAACGAAATGAAACATTATTGCTCAAAAGTATAAAACATAATAGTAAACTTTTTCAGGCGATTTTACAAACAAATATCTTCTAAATTTAGTACTTTAGTTTAGCACTCTGCAAACTGACTTAGTTCATAACTAGACCTGACGATGGTATGAGGCCGAAACCGGTAGTTTTATTTTTATAAATATCTTTAATGGAATAGACAATATTTCAAAAAATAAGTTTGTTTTATTTATTTACAAACAAATATATCATAAAAAGTATATAAATAGTAAGTATATAGTAGTAAAGTATACAAAAAATAAAGCGCTTACGTTTTTACAACACTGTGTGAGAAAATGAGAGCCGAAAATGTAAATTTGAAAAAGTTTTCCTTTAAAATAGCTTTAACAAAAAATCTCATCACTCACACTCCGGTTTGCCATATTTTTTTTCAAAATCAATATTGCCAACTTCTGAAAACAATAAGGCTCCGTTCAATATAATCAAAATTATGCTCCCATTTTCCTGTTACACAACTGTGAGTAAATGACTCGTTTTTCAGGACAAATTTAAAAATATATATTGTGATTTTTCCGGTTGCCTTTTTGAACTATATACACATTTATATACAGCCAGTACTATTATATATTTCATAAATAATAAGATAGCAGATAGTTTTTAAGAAACTTTTCGAATTAGATGCTTGAATCTATTCGAATTTGTCGGTTGGGACACAATGAGGGAATGATTTTTAGGGTATCTACTTAAACATATATTCTTTATTTATGATAAAAGAAATAAATTTGTTCCATAATTTGGTACGCCTAGTGATGTAGTTTCGTAAAAAAAAATAACTTAATGATAACTTACGATTCCGATTGACAAGAGTCATCAAAGACATAAATTTCGAGTTTTTTTGAGAATCAGCCACATATCTTTCTCCCTCCCCACTCTCGAATTCATTTCATACTCCCATAACTGCGCGTATGTATATTTGAAGGCGCCGGTAGCTCAGTGGTATGCGTGCTTGCTTACTGAGCTCAAGACGGTGCGTTCGAAACCCGGCCGAGGCCGTTAGGTTTTTTATCTGGGAGTTGAAAAAATCATGAGTACGCCGTCCTTCGGATGGGACGTCAAGCGATGGTCCCGAGCCTCCCATAGTAGAGTCGGGCTCATGTCCACCAGAGTGACAAAAGAGCGCTCTGGTAGTAGGCAATATGACATCGAAGTTAAAGCCCAAGTATGTGTCACAATGCTCGGGACCATCGCTTAGCTTAATGTCCGGCTTCGGTCGGGTTTCGAACCCGCGATCTGGATCTCAGTAAGCAAGCACGCATACCACTGAGCAAATCCTCAGATTTTAGAAATTTGGAATGTTTATTGAATTTTAAATTATCAGAAAACTACACCCCAAGATCCTTTACAGAATTTAACCACATATTTTCTTCAGTGCATTTAATTCTCTAGATAACGTTTCAGCTTATGGTCTTTTTAATATTAAGAGTTTCATTTTTTGTTGGAGAGAGGCTTAACACCAAAATCCTAATAACTCTCAATGAAATTAACATTTCGATATGAAAATATACAGTAGAACCTCAATTATCAGGGGTAATGGGGGGGGAGAGGTCGCACGGATAAATGAAAACCACGGTTAATCGAGACACTTTTTATTTAGCGAATTACATATATGTGTACATTGTCATGTTATTACGTATCAGGGCTTGAAATATGAAGTAATCCTTCTTTGTTTTTTGATTTTCCTTACTTTAGTTCTAATTTTTCTCAAATTCATGACATCAACATTTTCCTGTTGGCAGAAGTTGAGAGGACATGAACTGCTTCCATTGCTTGTCTTGTCTTAATATTTTCTTCTTTAGCGCCAAAACTGTCGTCATTGTCACTCTACTCTGTCTCGTAAGTTTCTAGGAACCTATACTTACTGCTTACCCACCACGGTTAATCGCAAACACGGATAATCGAGACACGGTTAATCGAGGTTCTACTGTATATGTATGTGATTTCTGAAGTTTATAGGTAAAAACTCCTACTGATTTTCTGTTAAATTGGGTCAAGGAGGGTTTGCAGGAAGAGCGTAAACTTATGTTATTAGAGTTAATTCGAGCCTGAGAGGTACTTTTCCGGTAATTCACCTACGTATTTTCCAAGTGCGGATCATGTATGTAGCTTCTTTCTAGATTTTTTTTTTACTTTATGATTTTCATAATTTAATTTTTTTTTCCTTGTTAAAGGTAAGGGAGCAAGAGAGCCCCCCCCCCCTCCCCCCCGGCTACGCCCTTGTATGTTTAGTAATAACATAATATAGCCGAGTTGGAAAAAATTTTAATTTTGAAAAAAGATTTAGTGTTTACTTGAGAAATGAGTTTTTCCCATGTCAGAGGGTCTTTTCTGTATAACTTCTTTATAAAAAATTTACGAGATATTTATTTTTACTTTTTGTGTTTCGGTGTCACTTGAACGAAGCAATTCTCTATAGTGCTTTCTTTGTTAAGTTAAGAGCGTTAGATGAAGACATTATGGGATCATTCCATGTCAAATCGACTTAAATAAGTTCTTTGCCTTATATTCCAGATTCGAGTAATTTTTAACCCCCAGTAGAATATCCAAATATGTGCCATGAATGTTTTTTTAGACAAAATACAAGGTGAGAAGCTCTGTTCAAATTGTTACTTTACATTTTGGTTGATTACTCAAGTACCTTGTACTTTACGATGACTGAATTTTACGATTATATACCTATGGTCCCAAGGAATAAGTTGTTAAGTCGTAAAATGGCCAAAATGAGTTAAGTGTGTTGATCTCCCAAGCCATCTTCGCACTGTGAAGAAGTTGGGAGCTCAGAACTCTAATACTTTCGGAATTATAAAGATGTGGGTTTCTTGGTATCTCGTAAAATTGTGTATGTTCTCGGTTAAATCAACTTAATCTACTTTTTTGAAGAATCATTCATGAGATAACTGCATTTAGCCATTTATTCACTAGGTACGGTAGACTATTCCAAGTCAAGAGGGTGTTTTCGGTTAAATCAACTTGTTCAACTTTAGAGAGGCATCATTCACGAGTATTTCAAAAAGTATGGTTAATAATTAGATAAGTGTGTATAAAAATTAGGTAAGTGTGTTCAATAATTAGGTAAATGACGATCCAAGATAGGATTAACAATATTCATTGTCAATCACTCCTATAGATTTAGAAAGTATATGATTAATAATGATGTAAACATAATTTATTTATTCCAAAAACTGGATTTACACGATAATGCACAAGTAAAAAGTGCTGCTCTGAAAAGCTGCGAGTTTAGACTTACCAATTTATTCCCTGTGGCCACAAATATAATACTGATTTTTTTAATGCCCATTCCCACTTTTTAAAAGCAATAGATACAACGAAAAGTTTTTAACTTAAACTAAAAAGTTTTATGTTAGAGGAAGCTCTCAATTCGGAAACCGATTTTTTTTTTCTCTGTTCAAAAATAATTAAATAACCATGAGCTTTCATTTTTATTTTCTTGGCAGAGTTCCTCCACAGATATCCTTCTATAAGATCTGTCGAAATTACCTTTTGTAATATATTTTCATTACTAATTTATTTTATTTATATTACTTTATTTTTTATGTATTATTGTTTGTACTTTCTTATATATTTAGTATAAAAAAGTATTGTAATCGTGCGAAAATCCGACATTATTACGAAAACGAACGAAAATTGAGGCCACTTTACTTCGGGTCTAGGTACATTGTACAGGATACTACTTATATTTATGACCTAATTAAAATCTTTTCCATTTTATCATTCCACATGCCGAAAACCTTCATAATACTACGCTTTGAAACACATTTTTTGAGACTGCTAGATTTACGCGAAAAGGGTTAGTCCCATCGAAATTTTTGTTTTTGCCGTAAAAAAATATATAAAATAGATACATAATTATTAAAACTAAAAAATATATGGCCATAACAGGACTTTCTTATAGCAACCACGATTTTACAGATAGCTCTCTGTCTCTCCCCTCTTCCCTCTGAAAATCATTTTGTACTGGCATTACTAGGTATGTGAAAGTAATGTGGCGTCATAAATATTGCCTACTACCAGAACGCTCTTTCGTCTCTCTGGTGGACGTGAGCCCAATTAAAAAACCTAAAGGCCTCAGGCAGGTTTCGAACCCGCGATCTTGAGCTCAGTAAGCAAGCACGCTACCCCTGAGCTACCGGCGCCCTCATTTCAAACTTGTGTTACTGCGTATAAGAAAGTCACCCTCAGAATCATGGTGTACAGTGAGACAAATCAAACCGGTGATGCCACCTCATTATTGGGCGATGTTGTAACCTCGAAAAATTATCTATTCGAAAAAATTCTTCCCTGGTCGTGAATCATTTCGAAAAGTAAAAAAAGTTAAGACCATACTGCCAATAATGGATTTTCGTGAAACTGAGATGTAATTAGGGCGGTGGGAGTGGACGGACTTTGTCAGGTTGGGTACTATCTCTGCAAGATAATTTGATTAGTGCCAATTTTTGAAACGACACTTAGTGAGCTACCCTACTTTACGCTATCCCAGGGTCATCTTTTCCCCGATTCAATTATCATTGATACATTAGTTAGTTATTATGACTCATTCCTGGGGTTTTAACCACAAGGTCATATCGCCTACTACCAGGGCGCTCTTTCGTCACCCTGGTGGACATGAGCCCGACTCTACTGTGGGAGACCTAAATTTTGCCTACCCTAAATTTTTATTCACCTAGGACAGAGTACAAGTACCTGACATCGTACAGGCTCGGGACCATCGCTTTACGTCCCATCCGAAGGACGGCGGGCTTAAGTTTTTTTACCTCCCAGATAAAATAAACTAAGGGCCTCGGCGGGGTTTCAGTAAGCAAGCACGCATAGCACTGAGAAACATTAGTATAGAGTATGTCCCTTTAACTTTTCAACATACACATTTTTATATGAATTTATTTTCTATTGTTTATTTATACATTTTTATATGAATTTATTTTCTATTGTTTATTTATACATTTTTATATGAATTTATTTTCAATTGTTTATTTATACATTTTTATATGAATTTATTTTCTATTGTTTATTTATACATTTTCATATGAATTTATTTTCTATTGTTTATTTATACATTTTTATATGAATTTATTTTCTATTGTTTATTTATACATTTTTAAATGAATTTATTTTCTATTGTTTATTTATACATTTTTATATGAATTTATTTACTATTGTTTATTTATACATTTTTATATGAATTTATTTTCTATTGCTTATTTATACATTTTTTATTTGATTTTTACTTTCCTATAACTATAGTATGTAGGTAATCGTTTGCTTGATTTACGAGAAAACTGTTAATCCTATCAGAAAAGTGCTTCTTACCAAAAATGTTTCTTATTAAATTATGTCCTCAGATTGGTAGTTTTTTTATTAGAAAGAATAAAAAATATAATATATGTCGATAATATGAGGGTTTTTTGAGGTGAGAAAGTAATGTTGCGAAACCATTTATCGGATACATCCTGTAGTTGAATTTAGCCCTCCATAGTGGCAAGGTAAACCCTCATATTGAATGTTTTATTCTGAGCATCCTGGGATTAATTTGGACAAACCCCTATTCACGTGTCTAATATTTTTCGGGGGGGATCACTCGAGCCCCCTCGGCCTCCCCTGCCCTTGTTAAGTTAGAGGGATGGGGATGACAGAGAACCGAAGGTGTTTCGAGGGGTCTCCAGTTGAAGGGCTTTTATATTGATTTTATTTTATCTTTATTATTATGATTTATGTTTATTATTATTTATTTATTTATTTTTTATTATATATATATCTATATATTTTTATTTTTATTATTATTTTTTTTTTTTTATTTTATTATTTTTTTTTTACCTATTATTTTTTACATACTTTGCTCTGAAGGCCCATTGGCATGAACGCTCGGCCACGTAATTCCTATTTTTCGATGTAAAAACACGAGAAAAAGTTTCATTGAAAACGGCGACCCACACACTGTAAGGTCCCCTTGTCAGTCAGAATTAAGTACTCTGTACAATGAAACAAAGAAATCCGCTGATGGCAACACATTACTTTCATATACCCAGTAACGCCAGTTTGAAATGAATTTGAGAGGGAGAAGGGGAAGGTAGAGTGATCTGTACAAAGGTGGTTGGTATAAGAACACCTGATAACATAACATATTCTTCTGTTATTATTCTTACTAATCACATGTGTATCCAACTCTAATAACTGTTTATATATGTAATTCAAGAGGGCACCGGTAGCTCAGTGGTATGCGTGCTTGCCTTCTGAGCTCAAGATCGTGGGTTCGAAACCCGACCGAGGCTGTTAGTTTATTTTATCTGAGAGGTAAAATAAACTTAAGCACGCCGTCCTTCTTATGGGACGTTAAGCGATGGTCCCGAGCCTGTACGATGTCAGATACTCGTTAAAGACCCCTGTCCTAGGTGAATTAAAATTTAGGGTAAGCAAAATTTAGCACTCCCAGAGTAGTGTCGGGCTTATGTCCACCAGAGTGACGAAAGAGCTTTCTGGTAGTAGGCGATGTGACCTCGTAGTTAAAGCCCGGGCATGAGTCATAATAACTAACTATATCTAATTCATAAAGTATCTTAATGTACACCTTATATTTTCCCAGCTATATGAAGTATAGAGTAAGTTATGTGATCGGTCAAGTTCGATGTTGAAAACGTTTCTGTTGTGAACACGATAACTCCCGATAGAATCAATTTATCGGCACAAAATGTTATACTTGTATCCAAAATCTCATAAGGGCGACACCTATTGATTTTCAGTCAAATGGACGGGAGGAGATTAGGGGGGGAGGGGGGCATATCACAAAAACTATAATAACCGCTAATGTAAGGAATATATCGACATTAAATGTTTTCTTATTATAATTATTTTTAAATTCAAAATTTAATGTTAGGATTCAGAAGTCCCTGTATAAGTCAACTATTTATTTTCAGCCCAAAACGTTTTTAGGCATGTTCAAAAAAACCTTGAGTGAGCTTAGCTAGTTAGAAATATGATTTCACCAACCAGTCCGGATAATCGGATGAAATTATCCGTGCTGTTTTATCTGACTGCATTCCTTTTTTCAATGAGATTCCTAACGTAGCATTAAATTCCAATTATTTTCTTGGTAGCTATTTCATGAATAGCGTTCATTCCAGGAATATTTTTCGTTCATGGCCCTTATCCTAAAGAGCAACGAATCACAGAAATATTTTCCAGCTCAAATTATTTGTAATAATTTAAGTTTCCGCTCTTCCTCTAAAATCTCCTTCCTTTCGGCGGTTTTGACTGAAAAACAAAAGGTTGTTTGACTTACTTATAGACTTCTGAATCCAGATACAGAAGTTCATGTCAATATATTTATTCATTCTCTCGCGAGTTATATCCACAAGATAGACATGGCATTTTTTTTTCGTTTTTGGATTTATAAGTCAAATAATTCGAACTGAGGATTACGATTTTTTTCGACGTACCAGTAAAACTCCGGTTATCCGAACAGAAGGGGTGGATGCTTTTCCAGATAACCAAAAGCGCCAAAAAAATTGTCAATTTTCCATGCAATATGAGTCAAGAGGTTTTCAATGGCTTTAATAAATCTCTCTATTTACTTTTTTCTCCATAAGTTAACATAAAATAGTAAATATATATGTTACGGTAAATGTGAGTAGAGCGGCTAATGTGCACATTTACCTGTCAATGTTCTAATTTCCCCCATTTGCCGAGAGTAAATACGAAAGGTTTACGAATGAAATACATTTACCTCACCAATCTGGTAAACACAACATATCAAGTTTTTTTTTTTTTTAACATTGAAATATTTTATTATGCATATTTACAATCATAATACAGACCATAAATAAATTTGTTGACAATAGGTTATTGAACAATTTATGTACAATGATAACTAAATACATGAGAAAAAAAAATAAAATAATAATTAAAATAAATAAAATAAAAATAATAATAAAAATGCTTCCGTGAAGTCATGAAGAATATGTACAAAAAAATAACTATGTATACAATGAGAAAATAATTACGACGATAATAATAAACAATATTAAACAAAATAAAATAAAATAATATAATACTACTACTACTAATAATAATAATAATAAGAAGAAGAAGAAGAAGAAGAAGAAGAAGAAGAATATAAAAAATTAGGTTGAAAAAAAAATATATATATATATATAATAAATACATAAATTAAAAATAAATAAATAATAATATAATGATAAGATCCAAATAAAAATCTTTAAAAAATATATGTATAAATTATAAAATATAAACTGAGCTGGAGATCCCCCGACATGCCACAGCGATGAGGCCGTCCTCATTCCTCCAACCTAATGGAGGTAGAGGAGATATGAAGTTATGCCATTACATGAAAAGAAGTTTTTTAATCTTTATTTGTATGAGGAGAACCTGTACTAATTCACTAAAAGAACCTGTACTGCTTCACTAAAAGGACCTGTACTGCTTCTCTAAAAAAAAACCTGTACTGCTTCACTAAAAGGACCTATACTGCTTCACTAAAAGGACCTGTACTGCTTCACTAAAAGGACCTGTACTGCTTCACTAAAAGGACCTGTACTGCTTCACTAAAAGGACCTGTACTGCTTCTCTAAAAAAAACCTGTACTGCTTCACTAAAAGGACCTATACTGCTTCACTAAAAGGACCTGTACTGCTTCACTAAAAGGACCTGTACTGCTTCACTAAAAGGACCTGTACTGCTTCACTAAAAGGACCGACATGAGAGTCAAAATTGTATTCCTTCGGATATACGGAATGAAAATAACAAATCATATCATGTATCTGAAAGAATACAATTGTTATCCTCTCGGAGATCCTTTTAGTTTAACAGCCAATCAAATTAAATGCTTTATCTACATTCCCCGAGCTCTTTGATCCCATGTATGTACACATTCTCAATCAACTCACTCCACTCAATCTGCTCACATTTACCGTAACATATACCAAGTAAAATTAGAACACATTTACTAATTTGTAAACTAATGAGCAATTTGTACGAAGAAATTAAAAAATAAATATATGAATCGGTGGTAAAATAATCGGCTATTCTCTCTTCTTCTTTCAAAAATTATTTTCAACTAGGTTTAAAAAAAAAAATCAGCCGGATAACTGGGTAATTTTGATGAATGGGATATATGAATGTATTTTCATCCAAATACATATGTTTGAAAACTCGTGTGAAGTCTATTAACTAATTAAACTAGCGCAATTTAATTAATTCCCGAATTCAATTTCATTAGTCATGCCCTTTAAACATGCAACATGATACGATCTTATCATCTTCATGCAACCACCAAATACATGTGGATAGTGTAATCAGTTTGAAGTATAATTGAAAATTTTTTTTTCGAAAATGAAAAATTGATATACCTATATTTGAAAATGTATTTAGAAAACTTAAATTTGTTTAGCTTTACAGAAAGAGCTTGGACGTAGCAATGAACCTGAAATTTGAAATGAAGTTACATGTATTAACTTAGATCTGATTAGATTTTGACCTAAACAGTGGCGTAACGATCCCACCCGGGGCCCCGGTGCATGGTGGGTGTCGGGGGCCGCCGCTAACAAGCAAAAAAAAAAAAAAAAATCGAAGAAACTGCAAAAATCTGTGCGAACGCTGTATTAATAACAGTTACAGTTATTTACAGTTTACAGTTTATTCAATCTACTTAAAATCTAGCCCTCCGGACTTTCGTTTTCACGAACGCATCGATAATGTCGTCTAGATTCGCTTTCAAGGAGTTGGTAACCTTGTTCTCTATGGACAAAATACTCAAGTCCGCCAATCTCTCCTTTCCCATCGAGTTTCACAGGTAATTTTTGATTTTCAGTTTCGAGAATGATCGCTCTGCCGTTGCAACTGTCACGGGAATAATCAAAAAGAGTAAAATTGCGGAGCACACATCCGGGAAACTAGCCGAGAGAGTGAAATACTCGATCAGGACCAAGTTTGCCAACTCCCTGATGAAACGGATTTTCGACAATTGGTCTTTCAGGCAGCTTCGCAAGGACAACAGCTGATTGAACAGTTGGTCGGTTACGTCGTAATAGTACGTTTCCCTGAACTTTTCGCCACGCTTCGCAAGTTCTTCTTCCGAAAACTCCAACAAATTCTCTCGCAACAAACAAGCAAAAAAAAAAAGGGGGGTCGGGGGCCCCACGCCACTGGGCCTAAATCAGACGAAGATAAGACCATTTTACTTCTACATAAGTACATTTTACAAGATACAGGTTTTTATGTTTGAATGAAAGATGTAGAGAATACTAATACGCACATTTTATATGCAATACATTTTTTTTTGAATAAGCTTGGTTTGCTAGATACATGCCGAAAACCGACATGAAATGTCGTTTTGAAACCCATTTTCTTAGACGTTTCCTTGAATTACGCGAAAACGGTTAGTCCAATCGAAAAATTGGTTCTTACCAAAACTTTTCCTTATTAAATTTTTAATGTCAGATTTGAGATGGGTTCATACAAATAAAGTCATATCGCCCCAAATATGTAAAATAGAATTTCGTAGATTAAAAAAAATACTAGTTAATGTTTAATTTGTAACGCTTAGCAATCCATTTTAAAATATTGGTAGCTTTTTTTATTAAAATGGTTAAAAAATAAAATAGGTTTGGTTAGGTTTTATGACTCATGCCCGGGCTTTAACTACGAGGTCATATCGCCTACTACCAGAGCGCTCTTTCGTCACTCTGGTGGACATGAGCCCGACTCTACTATGGGAGTCCTAAATTTTGCCTACCCTAAATTTTTATTCACCTAGGGCAGGGGTCTTTTACGAGTACCTGACATCGTACAGGCTCGGGACCATCGCTTAACGTCCCATCCGAAGGACGGCGTGCTTTAGTTTATTTTACCTCCCAGATAAAATAATCTAAGGGCCTCGATCGGGTTTCGAACCCACGTTCTTGAGCTCAGAAGACAAGCACGCATGCCACTGAGCTATCGGCGCCCTCAAATATAAAATATATTTAATGTATTCAGAATCCCATAAATATACTTAGTGATTCTCAGTCAAAACGACTGGGCTTAACACAAAAACTCTAATAACTGCTAATGTAATGAATGTATCAAAACATTTTATTTGTGAACCCAAAACCCCATAAGGACTATACCTATCAATTTTCAGCCTAATCGACGTAAGGCAAATGGTGGTTCAGGATAGGGAGCCTGACACTAAACCCTAATACTTGTCGATTTAACGAATGTATCAACAGGAAATTTAGTAAGATGATTCAGAAGTCCCCGAGTAGAAACACATTGATTTTTACACGAATTCATTTCGGAGGGAGAGCGAAAAATTAGTTCATTAATTCGGGGAAGTATATACGTCTACGGTGATTCAACTAAGATTTTTTTTTTTCATTTTTTGAATGAGGGGTCAGAAAACAAGAAGTACAGGTGAAAATCCAACATATAATTTTTGATGGACTAGTTAGTTATTATGTCTCATGCCCGGGCTTTAACTACGAGGTCATATCGCCTACTCAGAGCGCTCTTTCATCACTCTGATGGACATGAGCCCGACTCTACTGTGTGAGTCATCAATTTTGCCTTAATTTTTATTCACCTAGGGCAAGGGTCTTTAACGAGTACCTGACATCGTACAGGCTCGGGACCATCGCTTAGCGTCCCATAAGAAAGATCGCGTGCTTAAGTTTATTTTACCTACCATATAAAATAAACTAAGGGTCTCGGTCGGGTTTCGAACCCACTATTTTGAGCTCAGAAGGCACGCACACATACCACTGAGCTACCGGCGCTCCTTTTGACGGTCTATATAACTATATGTACATTGTATTGCTGGTTATGTAGAATGTGATTGGGATCGGGCAGATGTTACAACCCCCTTGGCTCCATTTATTGTTTGTGTTTGAGTTGTGTTGTAAAGTTTGGCATAGTTTGCTTGATAGTTGTAATGTTTGTTTTGTTCTCCTATCTAATATCTCATGTTTATGTTTTCTTATCGTCTTTATATCATTCTTTACTTTTACATTTTTATTCCCTTTCTAAGTAATGGACCAGTTTCCAGTTTCACCTATACGAAGTACAGGGGAAGTTACGTAATCGGTCAAAAATCTATTTTGAATTTTCACCTAAATATAATGTTTTTCGACCAAAAATGAAAAAAAAAATTCTGTGTTAAAAAATCTGGTTAAAAACACCACGAATCTCGATAGTTTACATCAGAACTTTTTTTTTTTTTTTTTTCCGAGGGCTGATAGTGTCAACACGGCTAGAGTAGGCCTATTGTGTGCCCTGTATGTTGGTCCCTACAGTAGCCGTGTATCTTTAATAAAGTCCAGGATTCTTCTGCAGGTTCCTTCCATTACCTGCTTCGGTTCCATTATGGCAGATCCGAAGCAGTGAAATCTTCTGCTTTCTAGTGCCCCACACTGGCTTAGAATATGAACCGGAGTCTCATTTTCCTCGGCACATTTCCTGCACAGAGGGCTTCTAGCG
The DNA here is from genome assembly GCA_963662175.1 of Aradus depressus. Classification (NCBI taxonomy): domain Eukaryota; kingdom Metazoa; phylum Arthropoda; class Insecta; order Hemiptera; family Aradidae; genus Aradus; species Aradus depressus. Next base: position 41,487,249 of record OY759218.1, on the reverse strand, counting down.
ATGCCCATATTGTGTAGGTGTTTGTTCGTGTGACAGTGTCCTGTAATCAGCCCTGTCACAGCTCTTAGATCCATTCTGCTCATATTCAGGAGTTCTCGGCTCCTTCTTACATTAGAACATGGTGTAAAGGGAGGCTACGAAGCGGGAAGGGGAGGAAGACAAAGGTGGTTGGTATAAGAAAGCTCTGCTTTAGTCACATCACATATATTTTACTTGAGGGCGCCGGTAGCTCAGTGGTATGCGTGCTTGCCTTCTGTGCTCAAGATCATGGGTTCGAAACCCGGCCGAGGCCCTTAGTTTATTTTATATGGGAGGTAAAGTAAACTTAAGCACGTCGTCCTTCGGATGGGACGTTAAGCAATGGTCCCGAGCCTGTACAATGACAGGTACTCGTTAAAGACCCCTGCCCTAGGTGAATAAAAATTTAGGGTAGGCAAAATTTAGAACTCCCACAGTAGAGTCGCTCGTGTCCACCAGAGTGAAGAAAGAGCGCTCTGGTAGTAGGCGATATGACCTCGTAGTTAAAGCCCGGGCATGAGTCATAATAACTAACTATATTTTACTTTCTCTTTCTCTCTCATTTTTATGAAGACAATAAACACATTTATAAAATAAATATTGTTTGATTTTTCACGTTTTATTCTCCTCGGGCAATTGAAATTGAACTTTTTTTTTTCTGGTAGGGGAGGCAACATGAAGTCCAGAAGGGACTTTAAAGAAGGGCAATTGATAAAAAAGAAGGAGCCTATGAACAAGAATAGATGGAACTATTTCTGGAGTATTGGGGTCATGGCCTCAGCAGGTTTTGATATTTTTTATGAAGAACAACTAGAAATACTGGGCACTTTGCAATCATTTTTACTTTTGCAGCTCAGCTATACGTAGTGTGGGAAATGAAAATGAAATGAAATGAAAAATAATCTATATTCTGGGACATACGTCCCCTAAGAATAATAACATAAAGAATAAACAAGAGTATACAAGTATGTTAAAAACAGGCAATCAGTAAAACAATATAATAAACTAGTGAAGAATAATAAAGAGAAATAAAAAAATAAAAATTAGAAAAACAAGTATGAATAATAATGTGAAACATGATAACAATAATGACTTGTATATGAATGAATTGTCAAAAAACTGGACTGATGAAACAGAAGAGTGACAATCTGTCCAGTTGGAGTGAGAGACTTATAGGAAGACGAAAACTATCTTCATAGGAGCCAGCCTTAGGAATCAGAGGTTTTCTGAGTTAGGAGATAATGGAAAAGTAGGGACTTAAATGAAAGGAGAATAGGAGCATGGCGAATCTGGAGAGGGAGAGAGTTCCAGAGGGAATTGTGGTAGGTTGTTGTCCTGTGGGAAGGTAGATAAAGATCCGAGGGACGGTGTCTAGTGACTTTCTGCTGGATATGGGATTTAAATTGGAGCATTTGGAAGATATAGGAAGGCTTTTGGGAAGATATGGTTTGATAGAGAAAGGAGCCTAGGAAATATTGTCGACGAGAGGATGGGAAGAGCCATTTTAGGTCGGTATAGGAACTAGTAACAGAGGAAACGTTACGTTGTCCGTTAAATATTCGGTGAAACGTTTTCATCGTTATTTCATGTTTTCCGGCTCGGTTATTGTCGGTCACAACATTTCAATTATTTTTACTGCCCTAGCCAACGAAGTATGTCGAGTATTTTGAGATTCTAAAAAATTAAAAGAAAAAAATATTTTGACGACATTTTATATTTTTGTACGCTAACTACTATACCAGGGAAGTGATGTTGATTCTGATTCGAGAGTTTCAGTCCCCTGACGAAGAAATGAAGAAAATTGTATTGAAGGTAAGGACTGGAAGAGGGTTCTCTTGTTAATGTCCAATTGAAGTGTATTCTATGAAGGAGTATAAATTGATTTATTTTAATTAAAGATCTGTCCAATTATAATTAGGCTTCTGAATCATACTAAATTTTGTGTCGATACATTCATTACATCGGCTCATGAGATTTTGAATTTAATTATAAAAATTCATTACATCCACAGTTATTGGGATTTTGGAGTTAAGCCTCCTCCCTAATCCCCCCCCCCCCTTTCTTTTAGTCGATTTGGCTGAAAATCAACAGGTGTTGTCCTTAGAGGGTTCTGGATAAACATATATAATTTCGTGTCGATACATTGATTCTATTGGGAATTATCGTGTTCAGGAGGTCGGAAAATATGAAATTGTGTTGAAAATTCCTCATCGAATTTTTGACTGGTTACATAAACTATCAACAACTAGAAATATGTACTTGGCACTTTGCAAACATTTTTATGAAGAACAACTAGAAATACTGGGCACTTTGCAAACATTTTTATGAAGAACAACTCAGCTATACGTAGTGTTTCATCGTTATTTCATCTTTTCCGGCTCCCTGAATGCATAAATTACCAAAATAGTCGTCGGAATCACCGACACAACTGTACTTCCACACAACGAATTAATCGATTAAATTTTTTCTTAATTAAGCTTTTGTGTGGATTCATTCATTCTATTGGGAGTCATCGTGTTCAGAGACCCACAGACACACACACATCACACACGTCTCACAGACAGAAAATGTCTTTGTCGTTTTAGGAATGAAATGAAATTCCAGTGAAAATTCAACATCGAATTTCTGACCGATTACATAACTTCCCCTATACTTCGTATAGTCGGGGAGTAAAACTAAATATCAGAGTTTGAAATTGAAAATTATTTTTTATGACTGAAAAATTAAATCATAACTTGATTTTTATTTATAGCTTTTAAAATTCATTTTTTGATTTCCCTCAAAAATTAATTCTTATTTTTCTGTCAATAAATAAAAAATCACCCCGCCATAATTATTTCTGAGCGAAATTTTTTAGATCAGAAATAACACTTATTACTTGAGCAATATTTTTTTCACTCAAAATAAAACTCAAAACGCTCTATCTCGCTTACGATTAAAGCTATCTACTTGTGGTTAGTCTTATTTGATTCAGCTTGGAAGTATGTATAACAATCAGTCTCTGCGGTTTCTTCAAAAGTAAATTTTTTCAAAAATTCTTTCAAAAAGTAGGATATCTTTTTCTATGCTCTAAACAGCTGTTTACGTATTGATGTTTTTATAAACAAGATCAACGTTCAATATTTAGTTTTCTAGAGGAGTTTCGTTTTTGTATTACATCAGCCATTAGTCCCCCCTGTATAATTCAGTTACCATTGAACTGTTCAAACAGTACATCTGAGTGTGGTGTTTAAGATTCTGATTTAATTAATTAATGATATATCGATGTGCCAAAATGGGACGCAAAAATTTAATTTTGTCTTTTATACTTTTCTTTTTGAATTTACACCTAATAGTTTTGTCAGGCCTTGTACACGACTGGTTACAACTATTTCCTACTTTTGAAGACAGTTTTTGACAAAAGTTTCCTTTCTGAGAAAGTTAAGTGATTTATTCTTAAAGATTTTTACAAGTTGATTGGAATAAGACCAACTGCAAGACGATAACTTCAGTATTAAGAGAGATAAAGCGTTTTGAGTTTTATTTTGAGAGAAAAAAATATCGCTCAAGTAATAAGTGTTATTTCTGATCTAAACAATATCGCTCAAAAAGTAATTTTTCTTTTTGATTCAAACATTTTTCACTCAATAAGCAATTCTTGACGTTTAATTTAAAAAATATAAGTCAAATGTTAACAGTTATTTTTAACTAGATGTATAAATCTTACCGATTAACTTTTTTGACTTTTATTTAAGAATCATCAGTGATTTTTACTTTTTCAATCAAAAAATAACTGTTATTTCTTGATTTTACAAAAAAATTAATTCTCAAATTCAATCCCTGCTAAATATATGTCTGTGTTAACATGAAAACTCCTCAAAGAAAATGTATATCGAAATTTTATGTATGACCCCAGAATGTTACAAGGACAACTATATTCAGACAAATTGTCAGAAGGGAAAGAGGTATTCAACTCAAAAAGTCAACTCGGCTGATTTAGCATGTGGGTATAGAAGTTATGCCCCTCCAAAGACCTAACATACACATACACGAGGTATAGGGGAAGTTGTGTAATCGGAAACAAATTCGATATTGATTTTCACCGGAATTTCATGTTTGCGGATCACTTGATTTCAAAAATGAAAAAAAAAAATCTGTCTATTTGTGTATGTGTCTGTAGACACGATTACTCTCGGAAAAATTAATGTCGATACATTTTGTGACGATACACAAAATGTTATGTGTATCCAGATGAAGGAAGGATTGGGGAGACTCAGTCAAAAAACCCTTATAACTGCCCACAAGGACGACACCTACTAATTTTACACGAAATCGGCTGTAGAGAAAAGGGACGGACTGACATACAGAACATTTTTTTTTCATTTTTGAAATCAGAGGTTCGGAAAACATGAAATCCCGTTTTAAAAAAATGTTTTTTGCCTCATGATAAGTCTAAAAGTTTTTGAAAACGCCACCCGAAAACAGCTATACGAGTATAGTCCGGCTATATAGTTCAGTTCAAGAGCTATATAGCTGGAAATAAGTTTCCCAAATGGTTGTTGGTAAAATCAAAGGGGACTATGCAGCTGAGCTATATAGCCGGCCTGGAAGCGCGTTTTTTGTTGTAGCACAGCTATATGAGGAGCTTTTATCAAAAGTGAACATTTCCATTTTGTAATATTTTTCAGGAACTAAAAAAAACTAATAGCTTTTAACCTCATGCATTTTTTTCTACACTTTTCTCCCTAAAATTTTAAACACAACGCCACCTATGTTATAGATATAAAAAGAGATCTTTTTTGTCATCCAGGTTATTCCATGGTTTCAATTGGAGATGTGCTGTTTTGATAAAAAAATATGGAGATGTTAAGTTTGAAAAAAAAAACTTAAAAACTTAATTTATTTTATTCTTGTGATTTTCAATAATAAAATACGACTAGTACTAATGATCGACTAATATGATTGAACATGATAATAATAAAGATTTCTGATTTTACACACGAAGAAAAAAACCTAAAAACTTAATTTGAATGACAATAAAATTTTAATTTTTAATTGTTAAGAACAAAACGACTAGTGCTAATAATGGACCAGAATGATTGACTTAGATGATTAAGTAAAAAAAGTAAAACAAAACAAAAAAACGTTTTCTGTCATTTTTACACCTGGAGTTGTCCGCAGTCTTCCTCTAAGCAGTCACAACTCACGAGTTCTACGTCATCTTCATGTTGTTCAGCATGCTAGGTTATATTAATGGCCTGCATGTACCACTTGAGCTCGGCCTGCTCGTGCCAGATATCACCAAAATGCATTCTTAAAAGTTGGGCAACGTCACATGCCTTTTCTTTTGTTATAGTATTATTCAAGGCGATTTCAGGAAGAATAAGATCCTTTTCAGTTTTTCCTCGTTTCCTCCTCGATCCACGATTTAGTTTGGAGATACATTTGTCCATTTTAAACAGTTTTTATTCACCACAGAACAAGTTGGAACAGGCACATTCAACAAGTTGTAATCGGAACCGCTCAGGAAACGTCGCCGCAACGAGTGGCGGAAAGGTGCGGACCTGCACATGCGGCATCTATCAGTAGGGGAGGGGATCATACATGTGGTGATCATTCACAAACCATCACCCGAATGCCGTCTAGTGAGGAAACGGCATAAGTAATGGATGTGGGCTGTCATGTTATCAGGCCATGAAAAAAAGTAGTTTTGAAAAAAAAACTACATTTAATGAAATATGGCTTTGGAAGTGTTCAGTAGAAAGGAAATTCGGCACATTTTATTAGGGATGGAAATGTTCGATCTTGAAAAAAAAAACGGTTTTCAGATTCTTTTTTCATAAGGAAATAATTACTTTTGACAAAAAAGGAGCACATAGCGTGGTGTAGGAGTATATGAAGAGCAATAAAACGCATTTTGAAAAAAAGTGGAAATGTTCACTTTTGATATAAAGCTCCTCATATAGTGTTAGAGTTTTATTAAATCATTAAAGTTAGTGTCTTTCTTTTCAATTTTGTGTCCAATGGTGCCGAGTAGATATTCGAAATCAGTACTTGTCATTCGTAAGAAGTTCTTAAAACTTCCATCGCAGCGAATTTCATAACACAATGACGTGTCTTCTGCATTATCGTCTAGGTTCAAATAATTTAACATATCACTACTGTACTTCTTTTTGGCCTGAAGATAGGTTAGGTTAGGTTTTATGACTCATGCCCGGGCTTTAACTACGAGGTCATATCGCCTGCTACCAGAGCGCTCTTTCGTCACTCTGGTGGACATGAACCCGACTGGATAGTGGGAGTCCTAAATTTTGCCTACCCTAAGTTTTCATTCACTTAGGGTAGGGGTCTTTAACGAGTACCTGACATCGTACAGGCTCGGGACCATCGCTTAACGTCCCATCCGAAGGACGGCGTGCTTAAGTTTATTTTACCTCCTAGATAAAATAAACTAAGGGCCTCGGTCGGGTTACGAACCCACGTTCTTGAGCTCAGAAGTTAAGCACTGAGCTACCGGCGCCCTCTGGCCTGAAGATATGGTCGCACCCAAAACCTCCGTTCCCTTCTCAAAGTTGCTAATAAAGCTCTTTTTAGTCATAGCTCAGCTGTATATAGCTCGGCTATATAGCTGTTTTGCTACATAGTGTAAATCCGGCATAAGAAATGAACAGAAGTTGTGTAGGTATTTTTTTTTTTTTTTTTTCGGCTTCCAATGGACATAGACCAACCTTATATGGCTAGCTGAAAAAACAACAAAAAACATTGTATATAATCTATTTCGGTATAGGTATTTTCGCCGAATCAGGCAAAGGTGAAGGAGGCTTTAGAGGGAAAAAGTGAAAACTTTTTATTATTATTAATTCGAGTCGGGGAAGTTCATTGCGGACGAGTTTTTGTATTGTAGATGACTCTAGCTGACTGTTGGAGAACTATTGTTGGCAGTGGTTTGATCTAAGAATAGTTGAAGAGGGGATTGTCTCAGCTAGATTCTAAATATCCTACTAAAACCATCATCCTTGTAAAAATCCTTTTTTTTTTTTTTTTTTTTTTTTTTACGAAAATCTGTTTTTTATAGAAATCATCTTAAGTCGCGTTTACACTATGTAGCAAAACAGCTATATAGCCGAGCTATATGTAGCTGAGCTATATAGCTATGACTAAAAAGAGCTATTATACATATAGCTATGACTAAAAAGAGCTATTATACATATAGCTATGACTAAAAAAGTTTCGTTGTGTAGCTGTAGCAGCTGTATGAGCTTGTAAATCGGCCAGTTTGCTTCGAGATGGCAAGCACACAACTGACAAGCGTCTTCGGGCGACAGCTATATAGCTGTGCTACAACAAAAAACGCGCTTCCAGCCCGGCTATATAGCTCAGCTGCATAGTCCCCTTTGATCTTACCAACAACCGATGGGAAACTTATTTCCAGCTATATAGCTATTGAATTGAACTATATAGCCGGACTATACTCGTATAGCTGTTTTCAGTTGGCGTTTTCAAAAACTTGTTGCACAGTTAAATAGCTCGGCTATATAGCTGTTTTGCTACATAGTGTAAACGTGGCGTTAAGCGCGCGTCTCATACTTTGGTAAGACCTACCGAAACTACTACCATATTACATAAATAAAACAAACTTATTTTTTGAATTATTTTCTAGGTTTAGTTATAAATATTAATTTTCTATTTCATTTTACAGCGTGATTCTTAGAGTGACTCATATTTTCAGTCATGCCAGCATGAAATGAATTTGAGAGGGGGGGGAGTGATTTGTACAAAACTGGTTGGTATAAGAAAGTACCTTTATATATATATATATATATATATATATATATAAAGGTACTTTATATATATATTATCCTTTTTAATAAAAAAAACTACCAATAACAAAAGCATATCTTAAAATTTGTTGCAATGCGTTACAATTTAAACAATACTTATTGAAAATATTTGTTGCAATGCGTTACAATTTAAACAATACTTATTGAAAATATTTGTTGCAATGCGTTACAATTTAAACAATACTTATTGAAAATATTTGTTGCAATGCGTTACAATTTAAACAATACTTATTGAAAATATTTGTTGCAATGCGTTACAATTTAAACAATACTTATTGAAAATATTTGTTGCAATGCGTTACAATTTAAACAATACTTATTGAAAATATTTGTTGCAATGCGTTACAATTTAAACAATACTTATTGAAAATATTTGTTGTTGGAAATTTAATAAGGAACTTTTTTGATGGTAACCATTTTTCGACAGGACTCGCCGTTTTTGCATAAAAAGGAACAGGAGCCTAAAAAACTGGGTTTCAAAATGACATTTCAGGACGGTTTTCGGCATGTATCTCGCAAACCGGGCAATTTGTGAAAAATCGTATTCCATATAAAATGTTTTCTCCACAACTTTTCTTTCAAGAGATTTTTGATTAGGTCATAAATATAAACGGTATCTTTTCAAATGTACTTAGGCCCCGAAGTATTGTAGTCTCAATTTCCGTTCGATTTGGGACCAAATGTAATCAGATCTATGTTAGCCCATGTTACATCTTCATATCAAATTTCAAGTCCATAGCTACCATCGTTTCTGAGTTCTGACAACACTCCAAAGTTCTAATCACTTATACACACACGCCGAAAAACTCGATCTCTGATTTTCGCACGATTACAATACATTCATTTATCAATTTGAATTTATTATACCTTACTTTTTTTGATCTTTCAATATGGTAATTTGAGGCAATTGAGGTATATTTATTTTAAAACAATAATTCTTTATTTCATTATCATTGTCATTTTCAATTCTAAAAATACAAATTCTTTTTAATAATAACAACATTATAATTATAATTCTCATAACTATGTTTTTCATATAATATTACAAAGACCGATAAGGACTCACCTAAATACAGAATGATCCATAATTTACTCTTCCAATAATATATTCTACAACTAGATTGTCGTCAAATTTTATACTATTTCACTTTTTCCAAATTTCACCCTTACATTTTTAAAAAAAACAATATTTTATTTATAATATTGGTTTTTAAAAAAAATGTAAGGGTGAAATTTGGACAAAATGTGAAATAGTATAAAATTTGACGACAATCTAGTTGTAGAATATATTATTGGAAGAGTAAATTATGGATCATTCTGTATTTAGGTGAGTCCTTATCGGTCTTTGTAATATTATATGAAAAACATAGTTGTGAGAATTATAATTATAATGTTGTTATTATTAAAAAGAATTTGTATTTTTAGAATTGAAAATGACAATGATAATGAAATAAAGAATTATTGTTTTAAAATAAATATACCTCAATTGCCTCAAATTACCATATTGAAAGATCAAAAAGAAAATTCATTTATATTATAGGTATAAGGAAGTAAAAGGTAATCAAAATAAGTGGCGGGTAAATTCTGGAAAAGTAGCCATCTTTCGGAAATTTAACGTTGCACAACTTTGATTAGAATGTATTTTTTGAGTTGAGTTGAATTGAGATAGTTCTTAAAAGTTGTGTTAATGTTGTTTGGTTGAGTGTTTAAGGTAGCGTTTGCGGATATTATAAGAAATTGTTTACTCAAAATTAAATTTGTTATAAGGTCTCAAAGTTTGGGTGGGTACTATGATCGTGGCCTTATTGCCCCCTTCTCCTGGCTCTCTACTCGTTACAAATTCTGCAATTACCAACTAGTCCTCTTGAATCTCGTTAGCTCGTTAACTTGGCCAACGTGTTATTGTAAGGTACCTCAGCCTCGGTATGGCTAAAAGCCACATCCAAGTGATATTTAATTTATCACATCCCTATTCACTAGTTTGTTAGCACGATCCTTTTGAAAGTATTCATCTGAATATATATTAGGGTCCATTTCATCTAAAATATCTGAATTCTTCTCGGATTTTCATGATTTTCTGGGAATAAATTGAGCTTAGTGAAAATACAAAAAGTACAGATTTTCAAATTTTTTTTTTTTTTGAGAGAGAGAATCCTATCAGAGATATGAGCTTGTAAAAAGACTGAAAAGGCTCAAAATTGGACATGTTTTGGATATTTTTAAATAACTCGAAAACAACTGTATTTTATTTTTTTTCAAAGCTTCAAAGTGAGATAAAGATAAATATTACCTTTTAGAATGCCATTACAACACTTGTTATCCCAATATTTACAACTAAGATCAACTCCAACCATACCTAAACCTGAATGCTTCTTTCTCACTCATCAAAGCACTAGCTCAACTTCGTCTATCTGGCAAGTACTGTCTTAAAAGCAGTTACAAAAATAATGTATACACCCTTAATCCCCAGGAACTTTGTACAATCTTCAATAAAAACGAATTGGAAGACGTATACCACCTGTTAATATCCTGTCCGATCTACTCTCCCATTAGAAGCCACTTCCTGCCACAGTGTCAGTATAGACCGATCCAACTTCCTAACATTACTTCTGTCCCATAATAAGAATGATATCTCAAATATTTTCTATTATTTAAGCAGCGCTCTGAAACTTAGATCATTCATTGTTGATGAATAATGTACTTCAACTTCCATATTATATTGATATTCAGTACCTACATCCCCACTCCATATTTACTGTTTTTGTTATTAATTTGTAATTACTTATTTTATTTATAATTTTTTTATTTATTTATGTTATTTATTTAGTTTGTTGAAGGTCCCTTTATATATGTCATTATTGTTCAGCTGATCTATAATTTTGGAAATGTTAATGTTAATATTGTAAATGTAATGGTCACTGACTCAATTGTATCGTATATAGGGGTGATCCCTTTAAACAATAATAATTATTATTATTAAGCGAGATAAAATTAGTTCATGTGAAAAAAATTGTTCGAATTTTAATTTGGCTAATCTTTTACTTTAGCATGCTTTTTTGGACTTATTTTAGACATGAAACGGCTTTCGTGAATCACTGGCAGTTTACAGCTTCACATATTGTAATCAATTAAGTTTCCGCTCTCCATCTAATAAACCCTTCTTGTTTTCGGCCAATTTGGCTTATTCAAGTCATATTCAATAAAAGGGGATCAGAAAAGATGGGTTCAACTCTAAAACCCTTATAACAACTGCCAATATAATGAAACTATCTATACGAAAATTTAATATGTGGGTCCAAGATTTAATTAGAATGGAACCTATTGATTTTTACTTTCTTATACGAAGTATAGAAGAAGTTATGTAATCTGTCAACAATTCCATGCGGTGTTTTCAACGGAATATCATGTTTTCCGACTTCCTGAAGATAGTCACATTATTCTGATACACCACATATTGTATACTTGTAATTCTGTATGAGTTTAAATATATCTTTTGTTTTATAATGAATGGGCTTTAGAAGTAAATAGGTGGAGCCCCTATGTATGTTATTTCAGATAACATTTATGTAACCATATTATTAAATAAAAGTATTCATACTTCATAACTTTGTTATTAAAATGTATCTTGGTTTCATTGGCGTAGCTAGCATTATTCTCTGGGGGGGGGGGGGGGGGGGGGCAGCTAGTCAACACGACCGAGATTACAAAACAATCATATTTTTACTTTAAGTTTAATTACCCACCACACATCCTGCAGATGATAAGAGAGAAAAGAGCGGCCAGGTCTCGATGGCAAAGATCGAGGTACCCTTCCGACAGACAGACATACAATCAACTCCGGCGAACCCTCTCTACAGAACTTTCCAAACTAAAACAGTACAGACATGAGACATATATCTCGACTCTGGCGGCTCGAGATAACTCACTTTGGACAGCGACGAAGCGGCTTCTTGGCAATGGTCGGGTATCACACCCCCTTCGGCAGGATGACGGGGCTTGGACTAGGTCAGACCAGGAGAAGGCAGACCTCTACGCTGATTATCTTTCCAAAGTATTCACTCCCCACGAGGACATAGGAGACGACCAACACACAGACCGAGTACTGACACAACTTACCATCCCTCTTCAGCTAACTCCCCCACCAAAGGCATTCAATCCCAATGAAGTTGAACTGACAATCAAACAACTCCCTTTACGCAAATCTCCAGGTCATGATCTGATAACCGCTGAGATACTAAGACAGCTACCGAGAAAAGGACTAATTTACTTGACGAACCTATACAACTCAGTACTACGACTATGTTACTATCCCCTTGTCTGGAAGATGTCAGTAGTAAGGATGATTCTCAAACCAGGGAAAACCCCAGACCAGGCCTCGTCATACCGTCCTATAAGTCTGCTTCCTGTGATATCCAAACCACTAGAGAGACTTCTACTGGACAGACTAACCTACGTCACTGCACAAGACAACCTTCTCCCAGACCATCAATTTGGCTTTCGACAAAGACATTCGACAATACACCAGTGCCATCGTTTGGTCGATTACATCGCCACCAGCTTTGAAAGAAAAGAGTTTTGCACAGGCGTATTTCTGGACATTGAAAAAGCGTTTGATCGTGTCTGGCACCCAGGCTTGCTATACACACTTAAAACTCACCTTCCTCACACATATTATTTAATACTTAAGTCATTCTTAGAGAACAGAAACTTTAGGGTGTCTGAGGGATCTTTTTCATCGCATTTTTTGGAGGTCAAAGCTGGAGTCCCCCAAGGAAGTTCCCTCAGTCCCCTACTCTTCTCTCTCTACACATCACACATTCCACAACACGAAAACACACTACTCGCTACGTACGCAGACGACACAGCCATTCTCTCAACACACTCAGACCCAACACAAGCAAGCTCACACTTACAGGAACATTTACACCAGCTAACAGATTGGGCCAACAAATGGAGAATAAAAATTAATGGAGACAAATCTCTGCAAACCACATTTACCCTCAGACACAACACTTGTCCACCAGTTTACATTAACAACCAGCCCATTCCTGCATCCGACACTGTACGATATCTAGGACTTCATTTAGACAGACGTTTAACTTGGACAACTCATATCAGACTGAAACGCACAGACCTCAAAAGACGATTTGGACGACTGAAATCCATCATTGGACGACGATCGACATTATCGCTTGAAAACAAACTTCACATTTACAACACTATACTAAAACCCATCTGGACTTACGGCATCGAGATATGGGGATCAGCCAAAAAATCAAACATACAACGCCTTCAGTCAATACAATCCATCATACTACGCCACATTGCCAATGCACCATTTTACGTTTCCAACCTCACATTACATAATGACCTCAATATCCCATTTGTACCTTCTGTTATCAAGACACGATATCAAAATTTTCACGACAAACTCCATCATCACGCCAATCCACTTATACAAGAATTATCTACAAACATTCTCCCCACAAATCCACCACGACGCCTCAAGCGGATATGGCAGAGGGACCTGCTCCAGGACTAGCCTGGACTCCTCTTCGGTCACGTACCTCAGCAGTACAGCCACGCACCTGACACTGCTCTATTTATCACAATTGCTAATGGCAAATGTTATTATGCCGTTGTAAATATATAAATAAATAAATAAAAGTTTAATTAAAATTAACAATGAGGTACCATGCACAAAATATTACTATGTTATAACCAAATAATCAACACAAATTTAAATGAACCATTAAAATTTTCATCAGTCTAGTCATCGAGTCTTATACAATAAGTAGTAGTAGTAAGTATCCTCAATTAAATAAGTCTTAATTTTATTTTTTTTTTTAGAAAATCGGTCCAACAATTTTTCAGCTGAAATTTATTTTTTACTATTTCATTCTCGTTCAGCTGATAGCACTAAATATACTGTAAAAAACAATTATTTTCCCTTTTTACTGCTTTCATTGAATACATTCTAAAATATGCAGTCTTAATAGTATTTTTATTCTATGTAAACATTGCACCACCGTGCAGAGTTTTTTGGAAAGATTTTTAAATTGCAGCGCGTTTTGTTGTGATACGCACCACGATGCGTTCGGTAAACTCTCATACTTCTCCGATTGGCAGCATTCGTTGGAGTCCAAACATTGTAATGTTTGTCTGTGGTGGAATTGTCGTTACATATTATAATTTTTTTTAATTAGATCACAATTTTCTGGAGGCGGGCACCGGGCATTCTGGAGGGCCGTGCCCACCCCTGCCTCCACTAGCTACGCCAACTTTTGGTTTCCTTATTTATATCAACAAGCATTAATAAGGGCGCCGGTAGCTCAGTGGTATGCGTGCTTTCCTTCTGAGCTCAAGATCGTGGGTTCGAAACCCGGCCGAGGTTCTTAGTTTATTTTATCTGGGAGTTAAAACAAACTTAAGCACGCCTTCCTTCGGATGGGATGTTAAGCGATGGTCCCGAGCCTGTACGATGTCAGATACTCGTTAAAGACCCCTGCCCTAGGTGAATAAAAATTTAGGGTAGGCAAAATTTAGGACTCCCACAGTAGAGTCGGGCTTATGTCCACCAGAGTGACGAAAGAGCGCTCTGGTAGTAGGCGATATGACCTCGTAGTTAAAGCCCGGGCATGAGTCATAATGGGGGAGAGGGGGGGGGGCGCAAAACAGTGGTACTTTCCCAGTTATGTAATCGGCCACAAATTCGATGTTGACTTTTCACTGCAATTTCATGTGTTACCCCTGATTTCAAAAAAAGGAAAAAATGTCTGTGTATTGCGAAAAATTAATTGATAATAATTCGTCCTGGAAAAATACATTGCCGATGATTCACCGACGACATTTTTTTAATAAAGTTAATTTAGCGGTTATTTCGTTTTTATTTTATCTTTTTTTTTATTCTATCTTTATTCAAGAAGTAACAGTTTTACTTAAGAAATCATTTAATTTAGGAACAATCATTCCTCACTAGTTGTCCTTTTTCCTTTTTTTCCATTTTTTTTCATTCATTTAAAAATTTCTTTACTGTTTTTTTTCTGTTGAAAGAGCAGTAGACACAAAACCTCCAAAAGGCTTTTGTTCTAAAAGAATTTCAATAAAGCTATTTTATTTTATTATATTTTTTATATTAGCGGAGACCTCCACGACTCTTCCATCAGTCAACTATACAGCCTTCGACACTTCTCCCCCTCAAGACGAAGGGCTCCCCTAAAAACGTCCATTAAGATAGATCCTCTAAAGCTGCATCTCAAAGCTGGATGCAATAGTATTAGATGAATGGATATAATTAGGGAATACAAAATGGAAAAGTTCAAAAAGAAATGTAAAAAAGGCGTTCGGTGATCACCGGCAATGTACTTCCCCAGTACGGATTAATCAATAACGAATTCACTCTCTCTCTAAAACCAATTCATTGTTTGGGCTAAAAATCGAAAGTTGGCTTACATACGGGCTTCTAAAGCCTCATATTAAATGTTGTGTCGAAACATTAAGTTTTTGAGTTGAGGTCCCCTTCTGATCCCCCCTTCCCGTCGCACACTGGGACAAAAGGCCTCAAAATCTGGCCAAAATACCGAAAAACAGATCGTCGCTTAAGCAGCAACACGGCATATCTCAATTTTGAGAGGTTTATAGGAAAGAGGAAAAACTTTTTTAAAATGATTATTGTAGTAATTTTACTTTATCAACGAGTGATCCAATGTTTATTTGGTCAAATATTTATTATTTGTTTAAACCAAAAGTAATTTAATTAAAAAGGCTGGTATTTATGGTGTTGAGTTATGCGCTGTTTGCAGGTAGGGTTGAGATGTGTGGTGTTGTCTTTTTTACATTTTTCACGTTCCTAGTGACCGGTAGAGTGAAACTAGTAATCTGAGCTTGTTTCTCGCGAAAATACGAATCCAACGATATGCATAACTCAATTTGGGCAAAAATTGAGTTATGCGGTGTTGCTGCTTAAGCGATGAGATGCAGGTTTTAAGAAGGGAGTGAAGGTGGGTTTACTTCCGTACACCTGTTCAAACATAAACAAGACCATTGCAGCCTTTTAATACCCTCTACATTGCCTCAGTTTTTTTTACAAAAAATTATTTTTTTAAGTTATTTTTTTAGGTTATATATTCGTTCGAAGAAGAAGTAGACGCAGACGTTTAATTTTAGCGAATTTTCGAAGAGCTACAGCACGTGTTCACCTCCTCTTGAAGAGCTGATGTATTTGTCAAAATACAGTACTCAATGAAGGGTCGGGGAATTTTTTAAGTATTTTTTTCGTGTTCAGCACACCAAAAAACATAAAGTATATAAGTTTAATAATTTTGGCTAGTTTGTTCATTTTGCCCCAGTGTGCGTCGGCCGATTTCGCGTAAAATCCCCATGGGGCTTTGAATTTACACATGAAATTTCGTATCGATACTTTCATTATGTTGGGGATGATCGTGTTTACAGACACATAGACAGCTTTTTACTTGGCGCGGAGTTTTCAAAGAAATTTCAAGTTTTTTGACCTCTAAATTCCAAATAAAGAAGAAATGTCGGTCTGTGTGTGTGTATCTATGAACACGATAACTCCCGATAGAATGAATGTATCAACACAAAATTTTATATGTGAATCCAAAACTCTCTAACGAAGACACCTATTGTTTTTCAGCCAAATCGGCTAAAGGGGAGGGGGGGGGGATTAGAGGAGAAGCTTAGCTCAAAAACTCTAATAACTACCGTTGTAATGAATGTATCGATTCAAAACTTCATATGTGAATTCAAAATCCCATAAGGACTACATTTATTAATTTTCAACTGAATCAACAGAAGGGATGGGGGGATCAGAGGGGGGCTGAACTCAAAAACCCCAATAACTGCCGATCAAATGAATGTATGGACATGAAATTTTTATATTTAAAGTCAAAACCCAATGAAGACATAACCTGTCAAGTTTCAGCGATATCGGCTGAAGGGGAAGGGGGTTCAGAGGTGGGAGCTCAATTAAAAACCCTAATGACTGCCGATATAATGAATTTATCGGCATAAAATTTATTATGAGGATTTAGGAGCCCCTATGTATGTATATGTTTTATGTAGTTTTAACAGATAACTGTTATGAAACTGATGGGAATCCCAGCGAGCCTCAGTTCAGTTGTCAGTTCATTTTTCTCTTCATTTTTCTGTTTATACGTTAGTTAGACTGACAGTTGAGTTTTATGCAAGCCAATTTATATCACCACTTTTTTTTCACCATGAACGTCAACATAGAGTAAGTATTTTTAATTAGTTCTAATTAAACTTTTATACCGGAATGGATGTCTACCGTCTGTTTATGACATATTCTTACTATTGCAGAGACTAGAATGCGAATTTTCAAATTTGGACAAAAGTTGGTTACAAAATTTGGTGTGTCCGTAGGAACACACTAAGCACTTAAGACATAATTTGCTTCACCAATTATTTCCGCTTATTTTTTTCGATTCAATCATAAATATTACAAATAAATATTCATTTCGGTCCACATAATATATTTAAATAATATGGTGCACAATTTTTATAACGTGTTATTTCTTGAATCTAGGCGTTTACAGGCCATCTTAGGACCTGACTTGTACAAGAAGCATCGGACATTTTATTGTTCGAGGAACAAAATCAAAACTAAGTGGATGCTTTATACATATCTTCTCTTGAACCAGGTATTTTGTCAGACGAGGATTTAGCTGATGAAGATGCCGGAGGAATTCCTAACAGTCTTAGCAGCCGGCAACTTCGGGCCGATGCTGAAATCAGATTCCATCGAACTTCAGATGAAGATGTTCATGTGCCAACAACTACAAGAAACCTAACGTACCTCCGACCGAAAGAGAAAAAAACTTGGATAAAAGGTGATATTCAGTCATATTTGCAGCCATTTCAATCATTATACAAAATTCAGGACATGACCAATAAATCTGCCGCTGACTTTTACAAACTATTCGTTGACGATGAAGTAATCGACTTGCTCATATCGCCGGCTCGCACTGACAAGGCTTGACCGAATGAATCATTTGATTCATATGTGATAGTAAGATGTTGTGGGACTAGATTTCTAATATAAATAAAAGACGTTGTCTTCCCACTGTTTTATTTATACCAGAACCGGTTTTCGACGCAACAGCGTCATCATCAGTGGTTCATCCACCCACACAGCACAGCGGTTGGCCAGTTATCTTCCAACCGCTGTGCTGTGTGGGTGGATGAACCACTGATGATGACGCTGTTGCGTCGAAAACCGGTTCTGGTATAAATAAAACAGTGGGAAAACAACGTCTTTTATTTCTATTAGAAATCATTTGATTCAAAAAGTCAAAAATAATAAAAAAAAGGAGATGTGTAGGAAAAGTTTGCAAGATCATGAAAAAGACTTCAGCTGCCACTACACAGTACGGAAAGTGTAATGTTGGATTATGTGTTTCCTATTTTGAAGATTACCACAATGTTTTGTAATGAATTTTTCGCTCGATTATTATGATTAATCATGTTTATATCACATCTTTATTTAAAAAATTAAACAAATTTTACCAACCCGTTTGTATTTTACTTTAAAACACTTGCGAAACGTTTTGATGCCTCAAGTGCCTAGTGTGGCCAAATGGACAGGTACCATAAAGCCATAAAAATAAAGCCATATTTTTTTTCTTATTTTTCCACTGTTGTACAGTTGCATACAAATAAAAATCACTGAAAAGTTTGAAATTTTTAACAGAAAAATAAATCTAGGTGGGTTAACTGGACAGCAAAATCGATGATGTGCGTCATTCTGTAAATCCCTAATTTTCTAGTAAAAATATATGGTTTGGATTTTTTTATATTATTATTATTATTTTTTTTATTGGTCATATTTACAATCGGCAAAATCCATAGGTCAATTTAATGTGATCATTAAACTTTTAAAATTGTATTATTTAAAAAAAAAATGTATATATTATAAAAGCTAAAACAAGAAAAAAAATGGTATGTTCATAACAGGTTCATGGTATGTTTTGTACAGACCACTCTCCCTCCACGCCCCACTCAAATTAATTTCGTACTGGTATTAGATAAGGGCTGTTGAACATTTAATAAAGACCATTTCTGATCATTTTGCAAATAGGACCAATCGTTTTCGTGAAAATCAATCATCCAAAAAATGGGTTTCAAGTTTGTTTTTTTTCTTACTATCCCCTATACGAAGTATAGGGGAAGTAACATAATCGGTCTGTGTGTCTTCATGAATGGGATAACTCCCGATAGAATGAATGTATGTAACACGAACAAAATTTTATATAGTAGAAATAAAAGATGTTGTCCTCCCACTGTTTTATTTTATACCAGAACCGGTTTTCGACGCAACAGCATCATCATCAGTGGTCCATCCCACCCACATAGCACAGCGGTTAGAAGACAACTGGTGGTGTAACCGCTGTGTGGGTGGGATGAACCACTGATGATGACGCTGTTGCGTCGAAAACCAGTTCTGGTGTAAAATAAAACAGTGGGAAGACAACATCTTTTATTTCTATTAGAAATCTCGTCCCACAACATCTTACTATCACATATGAAAATTTTATATGTGAATCCAGATCTCCATAAGGATGATCCTTAGCAATTTCTAGCGGTGTTGGCAAAATGGAAGGGGGGATCAGAGAGGGGCTAAACTCAAAAATCTCAATAACTGCCGATGTAATTAATGTATCGATACATTTAGTATGAGGATTCAGAAGACATATAAGTCAACTATTGATTTTGGAAGGAGCGCGAAAACTTAA
Source organism: Aradus depressus (assembly GCA_963662175.1). Taxonomy (NCBI): domain Eukaryota; kingdom Metazoa; phylum Arthropoda; class Insecta; order Hemiptera; family Aradidae; genus Aradus; species Aradus depressus. The sequence continues at coordinate 41,467,640 of OY759218.1, read as the reverse complement.
TTGATTAATTCATTCTGGGGAAGTACTTTGCCGGTGATTCACCGGCGCCTTTTTATTTTTGTTAATAATCTGTCACAATTATATTAGGTACCTATATATTTTCGTGCACAAATGATCGAAGACATTTTTGAAAATGAGCCAATTTTTTGTTTGAAACAATGTTCTAAAATAACAAAATATTTTGAAAAACACAGTTCGTGGGTATAAAATGTACAACTTCATTGGTGATTATAAACAATTATTCTTTATTTTGAGTTTGGTGAACTGTATTTTAAAATTATTAATCTTAAAACATATTTTTAAAACTTGGCACAGATTCAAGATTTTAACTCAAACCATCTGGCAATATACATCGATGTTGCAAAATCAGCAACAAAATTTATATTTTATCTATTATTTTCAACTCAGATTGTCAAAAAAGTCGTCGAATCACCGGCGATGTACTTCCCCAGCTTTTGGGAACAGTATAAAAAGAAGAGGTAAGACCTAATGAAGAAGTTCATACTGGCCCATACTTCTTCGGAAAAGTGAATGAGTTCACTTACCTAGGGTGTCAGGTTAATGTGGACAATAATCTCTCAAATGAAATAAGAAGCAAGAAAGGCAAGTCCAACCTCTGTTTGTTTGGACTCCCCGGTGTCGCCTCAGAAGTAACTTGCTTTCTAGGGAAACAAGATGGAACTTTACAAAACCTTGATTCGTCCAGTGTTAACTTACGGTTCTTAAATATGGACAATAACAAATCTCTGTGAAAATAACAAAAATCTTTGTGAAAAGGAAATTGACATTATTGCAGAGATATTGTGAAATAATTCAAATGAACTTGAAAGAAATAAAACTTGTTTATTTATGATATTGTCTAATTTCACCAACTATATTTACATGGGAGTACTTTCGGTATTTCTACCATCCTCAGCCAAAAGCATAAGAGATAAGACTATTTTCTTTTAGGCATTGTTTGTTAAAACAAATGTTTCTGTTAGCTTTTGCGAACCTAACACTTAACTCTTAAACTGCATTATTTGCCCGACACGCATTATCAATGAAAACTGACATTATTGCAGAGATATTGTGAAATAATTCAAATGAACTTGAAAGAAATAAAACTTGTTTATTTATGATATTGTCTAATTTCACCAACTATATTTACATGGGAGTACTTTCGGTATTTCTACCATCCTCAGCCAAAAGCATAAGAGATAAGACTATTTTCTTTTAGGCATTGTTTGTTAAAACAAATGTTTCTGTTAGCTTTTGCGAACCTAACACTTAATCTCTTAAACTGCATTATTTGCCCGACACGCATTATCAATGAAAACTGACATTATTGCAGAGATATTGTGAAATAATTCAAATGAACTTGAAAGAAATAAAACTTGTTTATTTATGATATTGTCTAATTTCACCAACTATATTTACATGGGAGTACTTTCGGTATTTCTACCATCCTCAGCCAAAAGCATAAGAGATAAGACTTATCACAGTCTTATCTCTTATGCTTTTGGCTGAGGATGGTAGAAATACCGAAAGTACTCCCATGTAAATATAGTTGGCGAAATTAGACAATATCATAAATAAACAAGTTTTATTTCTTTCAAGTTCATTTGTGAAAAGGAGTTGAGCTTCTGAACTTGAGCGGAATGAACCTAAGAACTACGACAGAGCTGATCACAGGACATTGTCATATGAATAAATACCCACACAATATGGGCATCGCTAGAAGCCCTTCTAGCAGAAATTGTGACGAGGAAAATGAGACTCCGGTCCATATTCTAAGACAGTGTAAAACTTTTGGAAGCAAACAATTTTTCTGCTTCGGGTCTGACATAACAGAACCGAGGCAGGAACCTGCAGTAGTATTCTAGAATTTATTAAAAATACAGGGCTGTTGTAGTTTTTTCTATATTAATATTGCAATGAAACATGAAAAAAGTTAATTTGTACTTATAATGGACTAATTGTGACCCCGATGAACCAAAATTACTGCATAGAAAGGATTTTTCAGAAATCCTACGAGAATTCGACATGCTAGGTGGACCAACATTGTATATTTCCTCCACAGTTAATATTGCAATAAAACATGAAAAAAGTTCATTTGTACTACTATTTAGGGGCCGGATTCCAAATGGAATGAACATTTCAAAATGTTATATGTGGATTCAGAAGATCAGGATTAAGACAAGTACGCATTTTCAGCCAAATCAAACTAAGGAGAAGGAGAGTTCAAAGAAAGAGCGGAAACTTAGTGTGCTAATGATAAAGTGTCGTTTTTTTTTTTCACAAAATCTTGAGACACTTCGACGAATTAAGAAATCTTTGACTTATGTTCCAATATCGGTGAACCGACGATAAGTGAGTCTTAACAGACTATCTTTAACTTCGTCTGACGTCTAATTTCTTTAAATAGATGACCGTGATATTCGGAATATTTCTTTTTTTCGGGACAGTTTTTTTATTACATATATATATATATTTTTTTCATAGGAGGGACATAATTTTCTTTTCTATTAACAAGTAACTGTATTTGTAAATTAGACACGACAAAAGTTCCAAGCGCCATTGCATGAAGAAGAAAAATAAATCGGTGAATCACATGCAATGTAGGTACTTCCTAACATCGAGTTAGGTATTAATAATAAATTGAATTTCACTCTAAGCCCGATTTGGCTAAAAATCAGTTTGTTATGAACTTCTGAATCCACGTATTTCGTGACGAGTTTTTTAAAATTTATTAATTCATTCTACAATCTGTTCATTTAGAAAAATAGTTTTATTATGATTTGCCCTCTCTTTCACCTTTTAAATTAAAATTCCAATATAACACATATCATTTTCATAACAGTTGTATTCTCTTTTCTTTTCTTTACTTACTTAAAATATTGTAACTTCTAAAATTAATTTATTGTTTAATTAAGTTTTGTTATATTCACCATATTTAATAAGTTGTACACTATATAAACATTTATATACTAAATTATATTATATATATATATATATATATATATATTTAGCATATAAATGTTAAATATCATTTAGTATATAAATGTTTATATAGTGTACAACTTATTAAATATGGTGAATATAACAAAACTTAATTAAACAATAAATTAATTTTAGAAGTTACAATATTTTAAGTAAGTAAAGAAAAGAAAAGAGAATACAACTGTTATGAAAATGATATGTGTTATATTGGAATTTTAATTTAAAAGGTGAAAGAGAGGGCAAATCATAACAAATATATATACATATATATATATATATATATATATATATATATATATATATATATATATATATATATATATATATATATATATATATATAATGTGTTAACTATCAAGGTCAACCCTCGCTATGAGATTTGTATCTCTAAAAGCAATAAAGTTTCATTTCATTCTACAATCTGTTCAAAAACAATAAGCAGAAGGGTTGACATGATAAAAAAATGTATACATATGTGGATTCAGAATTCTGCACTTATGTAAGACACAAATTGATATTCAGCCATATCAGCGCAAGCAGAGGGTACGTTTAGAGGATTCCTTAACTCCAAAACCCTTAATAATAATAAATCTATTTCTGTTAAACCAATACATGGTAGTAGGATACGCCAAAAGAATATATACATTAAGATAGCTTATAAATTAGATTTAGGTATAACTACTTGAGTCTGACACGCATATGATATAATAATAACAAAACTATTCAAAGAAAGTAAAATGAAATTAATAAAAACTGAATAAATAAATACTTAAAAATATATGAGTATAAAAAAAATTAATACATAGATACATTTATAATAAGTAGACATATTTTTGAATTTAATAAAAATTAAGATAACTATTTTTTTAAAAACTCTTCGGAAGTGTCTTTATCCCAACGATGTTTCGGGACATTCTTACGTCCCTTCATCAGGCCCAAATGTGCGAGATATAGAAAAGAAAAAGAATTTTTTGCGATTTGAAATTTCCTTACTTCAGTTCTAATTTTTCTCAAATTCATGACGTCATGGAAGTTAAAATTTTCCTGTTCGCGGAAGTTGAGGAGGACATCAACTGCTTCCATTGCTTGACTTGTCTCAATGTTTTCTTCTTTAGCACCAAAACTGTCATCATTGTCACTCTACTCTGTCTCGTAAGTTTCTAGGAACCTATACTTACTGCTTACACACTACGTTTAATCGCGAACACGGATAATCTAGACACGGGTAATCGAGGTTTTATTAATACATCAATTATAAATGAATAAATAAAAAAGTCTAAATAAATAAAAAATTATAAAATAATATATATATATATATATATATATATATATATATATATATATAATAAATGACTCTCAATAGAATGAATATATAAACAGATTTTATATAGAGGGGGATGCAAATCGTGCCGCCGATTCTACTGATATTAGAACAACGAATATTGGTTACATTCAAATATATAAAAATACAGGAGTGCTCTTGTTCGGGGCTCACATAGTGCATCTCACATAGTGCCGTCCTACCTATCTATTGCAGTCACAGAGTTAAAAAGTTTATTTAAAAAATATAGAGAGGGATTATAATTTCAAAGAAAAATTCAAACATGTAAATAAGATTAATTAACTGAACAAAGCCATTGTCAGAACCCGGGTTTTGTGTCAGTGAAATGAAACCACGTCCAAATTGTCTTCTCAAATCCATTTTCTCTGTAGATTTCATTTCAACGAAATATTCACATCCATTTATATTTTGAAATAGCAATTAATCTTGTACAAAATCCCTTTGATAATAAATATAAATTTTACACAAAGTGAGGTCGTCGAGTCATTACATATTGAAAGTTAAAAAAGTTCTAAAATCAGTGAATTAACAAGAATGTACTTCCCCATCTTGAATCATTTTAAATAAACTGTATTTTCACTATTCCTCACGCAGTGGTGACGTGTGGCCGTGTGTACAAAGTAGGCTGTACATTTCCAGTGGTTCATATAACAGAGGTGCGTGAACATTCTCAGTAGGGACAAAAAATATATCGGCACTAAATAAATTATTATATAATAAATGAAAGACTTCTTATATTGGCTCCAATTGAGAAAAATACACTATAATTAAAATTAACAAAACTATACATGTGATGCGGCCAAATAGTATTTATTAACAGAACAATCTTAGAACCTTTGTTGTTTCTTATATATATTAATGATTTACCTAGTGATATGGAACCCTTTAGTTCGGTCCTTTTTGGCGGATGATACTAATATTCTCGTATCATATCTTAGGGGGTTAAGGACATTTATGACGGGGTTTTCCTAGCTCCCTGTACCTGTTTCCGTCAGCACCCCTGTATTATTGTACCATTTCATTGCAATGTAAGACTCCATCCAGTGTACATGCCTTCTCCCCAACCCTGCTTATTCAAAGTAAGTCAGTTTAATTTTTAACTTGTTACAATGTCTATTTTAACGTTCAGTAATGTTTATCAACACACTAATTTTGTTTAATTGTGATTCTAATCTTGATTCCCCCCCATGTTTGTAGGCCCTGATGATGATATAAAATATATCGAAACGTTGGCATTTGAATAGTGTTGCCTGTTTTCTTCCATCTTTGACTGACCCTCAATATTCCTACAATTAGAATCTACGGTCGCTAATCAACATCTATATCTTTAATTATAGTGTATTTTTCTCAATTGGTGCCAATATAAGATCATTTATTATATATAATCTTTGATTAAGTCACTTCATTACTTCGATACCAATATTTCTGTGAAACTTTACGAAACAATGACAGCGTTTCTAATTCAGAAACTATCTCTTGTTACATTTTAATTTAACTTTTTAATTTTTCTACAATATCCAGAAGTCAAATATATCTGGAATGTCAGGAAAATAAATAAATAAAATGGCTGAAGTTTGAGTTCTTTGTAATATACTTAGTTTCTGCTCCCCCTGTGAACTCTAGTTCTCCTTTCCCCGATTATGATGATAAGATTTCTATAAGTTCTTTTAGTGAAGCAGTACAGGTTCCCCGAATAAGAATCTTAAAATATTAAGACTGCATAAAACTAAAAGTCAGCAGTAATTTTAGTGTGTCTGCGGTCGTTAGGAGTTTCAGGTTTTGTCTATTAACTTCGCGAATTGCTTCAATTTGGCATGTATATGTAATCCGAAATATTTGAGACAGTGATCGTTAACTGTCGAAGCGATTGATGAATGGTTCAGTGTAAGTTGACGTAAGAGGCTGTCCGTAAATTACCTAATGCATTTTTCGATAAATGTTGCTCTCTTGTCACAAAGTGTCACACTCTTCTAAAGTAACATTTTGGTATATTATTGGTTAATGTGTATTTCCAAGACAGTCTAGAAAGGTCTATGTTCCCTTTAAAATCAGAATTCAGGCAATTTGCGAAGTAAGTAGGCAAAATCCGAAAATCCCAACGACCGCAGATACTTAAAGACAGAATACTACTGTTTTTTTTAAAAATAGATCAATGATTTTATATATACGACAGGAGTGACTGTTCTGCTTCAATAAGTAGACGGACGAGAGGATCAACATTTTATTCTTCCGAATACATGATATGATGTGATTTGTTTTTATCATCTATGATATTTATATAAACTAATGTCTGTATGTTTTTGTTTTATAGACTCCTAAACTTGGATCCGATTTTGTTCTTATGTTCAGCAATTATGTTCGTCGAGTCGCCGAGAAGGTTTAGAACATAGTTTTATCCCACCCACGTATCCACCCCCGCATTTCGTGCATTCGCTTATGGAACACAAATCATTGCATGAAATGGCATTAAACCTTTTTGTATTGGATTCTATAGAGCACTGGAAATGTTTCAGACTTCTTTGTATCCTACCCTTACCTTACTCCCGTACCCACCCGCATTTTGTCCATTCGCTTATGGAACAAAAATTATTACACGAATTGGCGCAAAATGTTTTGTATTGAATTCTATAGAGCACAGAAAGTGATTGAGACTTCGTTTTACCTTAACCCTACCATGTGAATATCAAGAAAGTCGTGTATGTACCACGTATAAAAAAATACATTTACATATTTTTTTGTTTTGTAAAAAAAATGTCGTTTCAGCAGTATTAAATTTTATTTTTTTCGCAATGTTTGTTTTTGAAAATTTACATTCTACAAGTAATAACTTTTCATCTATATATTTAATTGTCTTTTCCGAAACGAAAATAATACGATTGTTATTGAATTGACAGTTCATTGTTTTTAAAACTGTCAGATTTTTGTTTACACTGTCTCAAAACTAACTTCTCGTATTACACTAATTTAAATTGTTTTTTATTGAATTCTATAGAGCACAGAAAGTGTTTGAGACTTCGTTTTACCATAACCTTACCAAGTGAATATCAAGAAAGTCGTGTATATATCACGTATAAAAAATACATTTACATATTTTTTTTTTGTAAAAAAAAATGTCGTTTCAGTAGTATTAAAATTATATATATATATTATAAATAATATATATATATATTATAAATAATATATATATATAAATGAATGTCCGTCTGTGCGAGGCTTTTAGGATGCGAAACTGGCGAAGCTATTGCGCTCAAACTCATGGGTTATGTTTGACACATCGCTGGAACGGTTTAAAAAGTGGTTTGACAACTTTTAATTAAAATTTTTTTTTTTTTATTACAAAAATAGCCATTGATTCAAGTGCCAGATGTTTTGTTTTTATTTGATTTTAGCACAATTGAATGTACATTGTACAAAAATTACCAATAAATTTAAAAAAAAAAAATAGCCATTGCAACGCATGGCGGGTTTAGCTACTATATAATAAACAAATCATACCATAATTTATTTTTATTGAGATAATTTTGGGAATATATTCCCAAAATGTATTTTATTTATTTTTATTGATTTATAATTTTTTTTTTTCACTTAATTGTATTAATAATAATTATTACAACTATAGATTTTCAGCCAAATCAGTTAAGCGGAGAGATGGATAGGGCAGGACGATATCCTTATCGTGTATCCTGGAAGCTCCAAAAAGCTATTTTTATCCCCTAGAGGACTCGGCGGAAGCTTTGAGGAACTTTATTGATTCAATCAAGGTCTATGTCCTTCCAAAACAGTTCGAGTGATCTGACAGTGACAAATTGACTAGCGATCCAGAGATCCAACTTAGCGACACATTCCAACCCATCAATTTCATAATTATGAGCCAATCTATTTTCCAAACTCAAAAATTTACAGATGATTAATTTTTGTCTCACTTGGTCCACCCCAGTGGGCGAGTGATGTGTACAAGAGTCGAGTGTATTGTGTCTTGAGTGGGGATGTCTTGCTTTGGTAAGTGTTTGGTTAATCTGTCTTTCCAAGAGAGACTAGGGCCTATTTTTATCGTGAAAACAAGATATTAGGCATTTCGCGAAGTGACTAGCAAACTCCTAACGACCGCAGACACTAAAAGGACCAATAATTGAAGAACCATAAGAACCTGTATTGCTTCACTAAAAGGACCGACGGGAGGGTCAACATTTTATTCTTTCGGACACATGATATGATGTGATATAGTATATAATATACATATAATAAACAAATAATACCACATCATGTGTCCGAAAGAATAAAATGTTGACCCTCCAATAAAAAAAATAAAATGTATAACCAAAATTATCTCAATGAACATTAAATTCATCTACAAGTCGTCTATATTGCGAGGCACATTTAACGTTGAGATATAATTGCATCCTAGTTCTCCCCTTTCAGGCATTCATTCTAATTTAGCATTTTCTTGTTCAAAAATTCATTACGAAATTCCTGGAGAATGGAATTCTACCCAAGAAGTGGATAATGTTTTCGTCCTTATCAAGGTTACAGAAAGGGCTTCTAAGGATATTTTTTTCGCCATTGATGATAGTTAAGTTTAAGGATTCAAATAGGGAGTTTGATATTGTGTTTTAATATTCTCAATTTTATTTTTATTCTGTATGTGGTCTGTCCTTACGAAAAGATCTCTGTCTCTAAGGACGAGCTCTTTATGCGTATACGAGTACGTGATGGAAGCCTGTCTAATTAGATACTCTGGAAAGTAGAAAATGGGAACGTTTAGTGAATCTAACCACTATATTCGCAAAGAACATACCTCATGGGAGATAGGACTATGAAAGACAAACCCCTTAAAAACGAGGTCACCCCTGAAGTGGTTCGTTGGCTCTCAACCTCGCCTCCCAGACACCAAGATCCACACGTCCGCCGCTCGATCTAGGGACAATGGTCACCCTTGAAGAGTATCTCGGCGGCTAAAAACCGCGCCTCCCAGACACCTAGATCTACACTCCCTTCACTCGATCTAGGGACAATGGTCTCCCCTGAAGAGTGTTTCAGCGGCTACGAACCTCGCCTCCCAGACACCTAGATCCACACTCCCGACACTCGATCTAGGGACGTTGGTCACCCCTGAAGAGTATCTCAGCGGCTACGAACCTCGCCTCCCAGACACCTATATCCACACTCCCGTCGCTCGATCTAGGGACAATGGTCACCCTTGAAGAGTGTTTCGGCGGCTACGAACCTCGCCTCCCACACACCTAGCTACACACACAAAATTAAGTAACTTTTTTGTAAAAATTACATATTTAATTGTAATTCCTCTCCCCTGAAAATTTACGACGTTTTTAAGTTCTACAATACTCCTAATAACTCCAGATGTAATATAAATGCGGCTGTAACGAAACGAAACTTTATGTAAAAAAAACAAGCTTATTTTTTGAAATGTTGTCTATTCCATTAAAGATATTTATAAAAATACAACTATAAATTGTTGTACTAGACCTGACGATGGTGTGAAGCCGAAACCGGTAGTTGTATTTTTATAAATATCTTTAGTGGACTATTCCACTGTTGTCTATACAACATTTCAAAAAATAAGCTTGTTTTATTTATTACAAATTCCACAATATGTCAGCGTTTCTCAACTTAGAAGTTGAAACTTTATGTGTTGACCTAAAATCCGTATTGGTTTTCAGCCAAATCGGCCGAAGGGAAAGGGGATTAGAGGGGGCTTAACTTAAAAATTCTAATAACTGCCGATGTAATAGATGCATCAAAATGTAAATTCAAAATCCCATAAGAACGACACCTATTAATTTTCAGCGGAATCAGTTGAATGAAAGGAGGGATCATAGGGGCTCAATTCGAAAACCCCAATAACTGCCGGTGTAATGAACATATCGACACAAAATTTAGTGTCCTTTATAAGTCAACTATTGATTCATTTGTTTGGAGGGAGAGCGAAAACTTAATTGAATAATTCATGCTGGGGAAGTACATTGCCGGTAATTCACCGACTAACGTTTGTATTTACTATTTTTTTTTTTTTTTGTCCTTGAATTATCAGGAACAATAATGTATCAAAATTAGACATTTGCAACTGGGTCTGGAACCGGATCCGAGCGTGGAATTGCATCCGGGTCTCGAACCATGGAACTGGACCAGGGTCTGGAATCGTTGAACTGGTTCTAGAGAAACCCCGTGGAACCGAATACCCGAAAATTCAAATAGCCGCTTCTTCAGATTCCCACCAGCTCTACTTTTTAATAGTTAATTATAAATAATTTACGTTCCTTTATACCTTTTACGAATCAACTTCATGTTTAGTATATCAGTCAAAAAATAGTTTTTAGAATTAGCAGGGTAGGGAAAATTTAGGAATCTCACCATTGAGTCTGGCTCATGTCCACAAGAGGAACGAAACAGCTCTCTGGAAGTAGGCGATATGGCCTCGGAATTGAAGCCCGGGCATGAGACACAAACAAAACAAGAAACCAGTGGAATGGCATGACGCCAAATTATAAATTAACAAACTACACTTTGTCAAAATGATGAAATACTCGTTTGGAAAAAAAAAAGAAGAAAAATGTAGACAATAAAAGAAAAAGAAAAAAAATGTCAGAAGAAAAAGAAAAACTAATGTACTTGAGAGAAGTTCGGGTCTCAGAGGAAAACATGAGATGAGGAAAGTGGGCGCCGGAGCATCGATTCAGGCTCACCTACATACTTCCTTCATACTTTAGGTTTCCGTAGAGCAAACTAAACAGAAACCTTTATACCTATAATAATAATATATTTTTTGGCAGCTATATTATTCTCCAATTTATTTTTTGGTTTTACATTTCAAATCATACACGTTTCGGGAAGTACTCCCATCATCAATCAGTTCTTAAAATGTTTTATACAATCATATGATGTTCGTCACTAATTCAATATAATGTAAAATTATATCTCAATTACAGTAGAGTCCCGCTAAACACCGTCCTTCTGATGGGACGTTAAGGGATGGTCCCGAGCCTGTACGATGTCAAGGACTCCCGCAGTAGAGTCGGTCTCATGTCGCTCTGGTAGTAGGCGATATGACCTCGATGTTATTAATATCCATGGGGGCATGAGTAACAATAACTAACTATAGCTCGATAAACTCTCTATACAATATTTTTGACCGATAATGGCCAATTTATCGCGAACTACGAATTTTTTGAAAATCCATCCCATTTCCCCCTATTTCGTTGGTCCGCCTTTTCTGGTTAAAAAACTTAATTCTTCCTTTTTAAAAGAACAATTTTTGTGCAAACTGAAAAAATCAGAATAAGCATTCAGGAGTTTGAAAGGACACAACACCGTATCTCGGCTTAAACGTAGAGGAATGTTATGGCTCAAGGTAAAAAAAAACTTTCTATAATCAAATTCTGAAAATGGCGAATTCGAATGTTTTGTGCGAAAAGGGAGGCCTCCTTCCGGTGGTCCGATTTTTCTGGTTAACGAAATTTATCTTCCTTTTTGCAATAAAGATTTTTATCAAAAGTTTGAAAAAGTCAGAATAAGTGTTTATGAGTTAAAGCGCAGATACATATAGATAGGTGTATACATATATTAATATACAGTAGAGTCCCGCTATTCCGGACTAGATGGGACCGGACCCCGTCCGGATTAAACGGAATTTGCTGTAAAATGCACATGATAAATATTTTTAAATATTAGCGTAAATACTTAAAGCGCCTTCTTTGTCGGCACTTTTTCATCGTAGCTAACTGAGTAAGTCAAGTCAAACCCTCACTTTGAATTATTTTCGTACTTACCGCTCGCTAAATTAAATTTTTAATTTACTAAATTTTAATTAGTTTTTTTAAAAGTCCTGTCCGCATTAACCGGTTGTCCGGATTAGCGGGACTACTGTATTTTAAACATTTATTCATATTTTTATATACAAAAATGCTAACTATCTCAAATGTATTTGCATTATCTGTATGTCATTTTTTAAATATATACTTATCGAAACGGCCCAGCGCCTGTCACGTTTGTTCCTGCTCCCCGCCTCCTGCTTAAAATACCTTGATTATCAAATTGCACATCAGTCTCATTGCAATACTCATAATGACCAGAGACACTGTCATAAATAATGATATTTAAATACTTAATAATTACTTTGCCCGATTCGATTTTTCATTATTCAAACTGCCAATATATACATACATATATGATATGGATATATAATATATATAGCTTATAAATGATATCTGTACATCAACCGATATACATATAAGAATATAAACACATATAAGATGAATAATAATAATTATTATTTCTGTTAAACCATAACATAGTAATTGGATACGTCATACTATTTCGTACATCAAAATAGTTTATAATTGATTTACATCAACAAATATTAAATTTTGGAATTTTCTTTTTTCTTTTTTTAGTTGACCTTATGTCCATGTTTTATCTACGAAAAACTCACTCCCGAACGGGATTTGAACCCGTGACCATGGATTTTAAAAAAAAATAATAATGGAAGATAAATGAATGCACATCCACATTTTAATGCAAAACACCCACTGAAATGTACCCTTTGCAGGAAACCACTGTCTGTTCTAAAACTTGCTTAGTCCTGAAGCCCTACAGAGATAGAGAAGGATTGCCTCATTCAGCAGTATTAAAGATTAGCTCTCCATATATATCAATTTATACAATAGAATATAATATACATCTATTTACTAGATTTACGTTCTGCTGGTTTATACTGAAACTATTTATCAGTATGACTGTATTTATAGTATGTTCGAATATTTATACAGTAGAACCTCTTTAAGTCGAAAACCTCCAAAACTCGAAAAAAAGTTTTGTTCCTTTCCCTTCAAGCCCCAAAACCTCCATTACTCGAAATCTCAACCCTCTATTAGTCGAAATAATCAGTGAGTCCCTACAAGCCATTTTGGTACATATTTTCCCTCTATAACTCGAAAAAATAAATTGGATCTCTGTGTCTCGAACATAGCAATGTTTTATTTTACAACCTTTACAACTCGATTATTTGAAACTTAGTATCTCTATAGCTCGAAGAAAAATAAGTTACCGACTTTAAGAATGTGCCGACAATGTACACCATTGTTTCTTAGAAAACAATTTAGGAGTATAAAATAAATAGGATTACCAATTATATATGAAAAAAAAATTACTGACTTTTTTTAATACCTACATATACTATGTATTTTTTATTTTAAGGATGTTTTGAAATAATGTTGATTTATAATAAATATAAATATGTTTGTTACCTTTGTAACTTGAATTTTTATTTATTTTACCTCTCTAACTCAAAATTAGTTAGAATGAGTCTTAACCTCTACAAGTCGAATCAAAATCCGCCCAAGTCGAAAACTCTGTAACTCGAATTTTTTGGCGTCTCCCTTGATGTTCGACTTATAGAGGTTCTACTGTATATGGCTTGGAGGAAGGAAGGAATATTGAGTTCTCCTTCCACTGTAAATGGAGGTGCGCCCACTGAACGAATATCCTACTTATGCTGGCGCTAATGATCTTAGTTGTCCATGCGCCGAAATTAAAAAAAAAAATTGTTGACTTATTAAATTGAAATTGGATTCATTTTTCTGGTTTCAGGCGGAGAAAACAATGGCTTACTTTCTACAATTCCAGATCATCCAATCCAACTGAAAAATTATGTAAAACATTGTGATCAAAGAAGAAAATTTCCAGTTTTGTATAAACTAGAATTCCAGGTAAGTAGACACCATTTGTTATGCAATTATTAGAGTATTTGATATATTTTAACTTATTTATATATGAATCATTACTCTCACCCGCTTGATAAGACATACAATAAATACTAAAAAATACTCCCTTGAATTCTTATACCGGGTGATTCATTTAACCTGAAAAACAAGAATAAGTCAAAAAATAAGCTTTATCGAAAAAAATTGTTCAAACAAAAGTTGTAGGGTTTAAAGGGGGACATATAATGATAATACGAAATTTAACCTCGAGTGGCGTTTTCAGGGTTAAATCAAGGGCAACTTCTATTTTTTTAATAGAAACCTATAGTTTTAATTGCATACTTGTATTCTACGTGAAAAAATACGTATCTTTTGTAGGAAAATTTTTGTTTGAAAATGTAAATTTTTTATGGTTTTGAGAATTTAAAAACACAAATTTGATGCACAAAGAAATAAACATCGATTAAATTAAAATGAATGTTATTGTAACACCACTTATCAACAATTAATTATCATCTTAATAAATGTTCAAAATGATGTCCCTGAACTTCAATACATTTTTCAACACGTGTAGGTAATGAAACATTGCCCCATCCTTAATAAAGTTTTTCTGTCAATTTCTCGACATGCATTTCTGATTCTCTCTTTCATATTTTCAGTTGTAGTTGGCACATTTTTGTATACTTGTTCTTTTAAATATCCCCATAGAAAAAAATATGGCGAAGTTAAGTCCGGTGACCTAGCTGGCCAGTTTACTGGACCACCTCGACCAATCCATCGGTTAGGATAGTCTCGTTTCTTATATTCTCAAAACCATAAAAAATTGACATTTTCAAACGAAACTTTTCCTACAAAAGATACGTGTTTTTTCACATAGAATACATGTATACAATTAAAACTATGGGTTTCTATTGAAAAAATCGAAGTTGCTCTTGATTTAACCCTGAAAACGCCACTCGAGGTTAAATTTCGTATTACCATTATATGTCTCCCTTTAAACCCTGCAACTTTTGTTTGAACAATTTCTTTCGATAAAGCTTATTTTTCGATTTATTCTTGTTTTTCAGGTTAAATGAATCACCCGGCATATATTTTTTATGTTATATCTCTTTATGCCTTTGAATCTGTCATTTTTGGACAGAAATAGATTATATAGAAGAGGGTTATCAATCAAGGCTTCCAATGAAGCCCAGATATTCCGCTCTTATCCCTACCTGAACAGCTTCTCTTCCCCTTAGAAGATGATTCGACCCAATTTCTTACTCGGATAATCGAAAATTTCCCAACTTCGTTCGAAATTGTTTTTTCAAATATTTTGTGAGGCCCCTTGCCTACGCCACGAAGGAGCCCCTTTTAGAAATACTATCCTGTGACCTAGTTTGAGAGCTAGGACCATCTGTCAATGTCTGCACTGTTAGTAGACAGCCGGTGTAGTAATTAGAGTGCCTTACTCAACCATCCTAAATGACACTTCACATCTACTCCACTGCCAGTAATTGGAAGGAGCGTGCCAGGTGCTTGCTCCGTTACCACATTTCTGACTGACATAGAACTTAGTCGCCAAAATAACAATTTATTAAAACAGTCCTGAGACCGGTCGTTACATATGCGAGTGAAACCTGGGTCCTGACTAGAAGGGACGAAGTCTTACTCAATACATGGAGAAGAAGGTATTGGGGAAGATATACCTACTCCAGAGGGGGATAGATGGAGGATACGGACCAATAGGGAGCTGAGGGACCTGTACAAGAGCCCGAACCTGGTGGCCTTAGTGAAGCAGGGGCGGCTGCGATGGCTGGGACATTTACAGAGGATGGAACCAGACAGATTGCCGAGGAGGATACTGGAGGGACACCCGGGACAGTGTTGCCATATCTGGAACAAGGGATTGCGGATTCGAGCGTTTGAAATTGCGGAATGAACCAAAAAAATGCGGAATTTTTAAAATATACAATAATTGTATATTTACAACTGACCAGTGTTTCAAAAAAGATAGAAGAATATAGATAGAAAAATATGATTTATTTAAATTTATTAATTAAATAATCAACATTTTAGATTGTGCAATTTCAGATTAGGCAAAATTATGATAGGTTGGTCGTGTGCAAATCTCAATGGTATATACTCTCTTTTAGGTAATAACACATCACAATATTAAAAGCTATCAGAAGCAAGGTTACGTTAAATAAAACAAAACTAACAGAATTGACCAGAGTTTAACATAAGTAGTCGAATAAAATCAGCAATCTCTGCCTGCCTTAAATCACTGGTCATTTTGTTTGTTTTGTTAGTTTGCTGTTTAGAAACTTTGGTCAGTTTCTATGTTTTTTTTTTTTCATTGTACTCAAAAATGGAAAATGCGGAATCCGCATCGGTCAATGCGGATTGTGGATTGAACTACCAAAATGTGGTACAAAATGCGGAAATGCGGTGCATCTGGCAACATTGACCCGGGAGGACAAAGAAGAAGAAGTAGACCCCGCTTATGTTGGCTGGAGGACGACCTCAGAACGATGGGTGTGAGAAGATGGAGACTGGAGAACGAGGATAGAGAAGATTAACGGAAGATCGTTGCGGAGGCCCAGGTTCTACAAGGACCGTAGGCCAGGGAAAGTAAAAAGTAGTATAGAACTTAGTGACTTCATAACTAGAGATAGGCTGACCCGACAGGTCACGAGGATAAACTTTATATCAAATAGAAATGATAAGGAATAATCTGTCAATAATTAAAGAAATTCATAACTGCTTATTTATATAATCTTTGGGTATCATTCCAGTCCAGGACATCCACTTATTTAATATGCTGTTTCGAAGTAGAATAATTCAGACATCCTTTACCTATATTCAAAATTTCAAGATCTGGTCAAAATGTAATCAGCAACCTTTTTAGTGGATTCGCATCTTCCGAAATGGCGGTAGTGAATGTGACTTTTTTTTAAAAAAACGAGCGAAAGTCTAAAAAAAGTGTTTCAAAACGACAATTCAGGAAGTTTTTATCGTATATATACATACATATATTTATGTATCTCACAAACCGGGAGATCTGCGAAAAATCTTATTTCATATAAAATGTGTCATTTTGTATTCTCTACAAATTTTATTTTGATTAGGTTATAAATATTAGCGGTATCTTGTAAATCATACTTAAGCCCCGAAATGAAGATGTCTAAATTTTCGTTCGATTTCGGCCAAATTTTAATCAGATCTATATGACATCTTCAATACAAATTTCAAGTTCATAGCTACAATCGTTTTTGAGGTAGAGCGCTCACAAAGTTCGCACATTCTCACACAGACACACATCATCACTAAAATAGTCAACACGTATTCAGGGGGCCTTGAAACATGTAAATCCGTTGAAACTCTATCTCGGATTTTCGCACGATTAAAATACTTTCTTATACTAAATATAAGAATGTAAAAAGTGTTATACTCTTCAATATGGTCTCTTTTCTTACACATTCGCATAATAAACGTGAAAAGGGTACAATCCGAAAATCAGTTCTTACTCAAGTTCCTTATAAAATTAACTAGTGTTTTTTTATCAAACTAGAGATAGGACCATCGTGGGAGGAGCCACAGCACTCGCTCTTCGTATAAAGTGCAGTGTATTCATCTAAAAGTCGCGAAGAATCCACCCTAGAGTGCATTACTACTACAGAAGGTAATATTAGTTATAATAATTTCCGTTAAACCAAAACATGGTAATAGGAGACATCATAAAAATGTAAACATTAAAATAGGTTATAAATCAGATACATACCCTAAAGGCGTTGCTTCACACTTCAGCTTCTTTCACAGGTTGTCAAATAAGATGTAGTCTGACCTCTCGATTGTGATTGTTTTTATCTTGGGCAGACAGGCCGGAAGCTGAGGACTAGAGTGAGGGAACATTTGGGGAAGGGCGACTCTGAATTTTTCTAACACAGGACATGAGGCCGGTTCAGTCTCGTTACTACATCATATCCAAAAAGTAGAAAGGTGGATATCTTAGAGAGAATAGAAACTAAATTGGAAAGGAGGAAGAGAGAGTCCCCCCTCCTCAACTCTAGAGAGGGGATGGGAGGTTTTTCCAGTCTCACGTACTCCGTTCTCCCAGTTGTGACTCAGATGTGGGACAGAAATAAATTATTTGTCCCATCCATGAAATTTTAAATTGTTAAAGTTTTTAGATGGTTTTATTTATTTATTTTTATTATAAAAATTTTAAGTTTTATTTATTAATTTTCATTCAAATTTCAAAAAAAATTGTTTTTATCAGGTAAGGTTATTTTAAACTTTTTTTTTTTTTTACTTTTCATAATTTAATGTATTTATATTTATTTAAATCTTTGTTGCCTTTATATTTTATGATTGTTACCAACAGCACCTGTTTTTTTGTTGCTTAAGGATGGTTTCTTTTGTAGACTGCCTGATGATGAGGGCAACCTCTAAAGCCGGCTAGCTAATACTAATAAAAATCTGTGAGAGGTCAGACATCTTATTTGACAACCTGTGAAATAATCACTCCTCACTACATCAGCCATCTTCATATTAACATCAGCTTCTCTAAATACCAACTCTGCGCGGATGACCTCATTTATTTATCCTTTCATTCCTCTTATTTCCCTTCCGCTTACTCTCAGCTATCAGATGACATCAATTCCATATTATCCTATGCCAAACAGAACAAACTCCATGTTAATCCTCACAAGACCCACGCGATTATATTAGGCAACGAGAAACTCTTTAATAACTTACTTGACCCCCTCTCTTAACGCTGGACAACACCAACATAAACCACTTTACCAGAGACAAAAACGTGGGTATCATCCTCGACCAATCCAATTTAAACGTTCCCGTCACTCTCTGTCACAAAGTTGCCGGCAACTCCTCTCTCAACTTTCCCCATTTCGTCTACGGGTGCCTGGTCTTTAATGATCTGAGCAAGGGACTCGATAGCAAACTCCGTTTCCTGTTTTCGATGTCCCTAGAGACGCCCACATGTCGCCCTGGTACTCCCAGTTGAGATGGCTCGAACCCTCCTATCGCCGAGATTGCTTCTTAGCTTCCTTTATTTTTTCTCTATTTTTATTTTTTACTTCCACAGCTTTACGAATTATAGAAGAAGTTATCTAATCGATCAGAAATTCGAAGTTTAGTTTTCAACGGAGGTTCTTGTTTTCCGACTCCCCGATTCCAAAAATAAAAAAAATAAAAAAAGTGTATGTGAACTAGGGTGGTCCTTAAATTGAAAAAGTTGAAATGTTAAAACGTGCTCCCCCTAGGTCGAAAGTAGTTCCCAAAAAAAATTTTTCGGCGCCGAAAAAGCGAGAAAACATTAAATAACCCGTCCCCCATCGAGGTTGATTTTTAAATGGGATTTAACATGGGTTTCAAAGTTTTCTTCAGTCGATCGATTACTGAGCCGTTGATTTGCATCGCTTTAAGGTAGAAAATGGTACTCAGGGGTTTTCGGGGTCGCTGAAGCAGAATATGATGTTAAAAACTCATTTTAATACATGCCAGCTGTCAAAAAACCTGTCATTATCATTTACTTTTTTCATAATCATGGTTTTTTTCAGTATTATCATTGTCGACAGCTGTCAAGTGTGAAAATTATTTTTAGAAATTGATTAAATATCGAAAAATGTTTTCCTTACATTTTTTTAATCGAAACTAGTAGACATTTTTGTTTAAAAACTGATAATACTCAAAAAACCGTGATTATGAAAAATGTAAATGATAATGACAGGTTTTTTGACAGCTGGCATGTATTAAAATGAGTTTTTAACATCATATTCTGCTTCAGCGACCCCGAAAACCCCTGAGTACCATTTTCTACCTTAAAGCGATGGAAATCAACGGCTCAGTAATCGATCGACTGAAGAAAACTTTGAAACCCATGTTAAATCCCATTTAAAATTCAACCTCGATGGGGGACGGGTTATTCAATATGTTTTCTCGTTTTTTCGGCGCCAACATTTTTTTTTGGGAACTTCTTTCGACCTAGGGGGAGCACGTTTTAAAATTTCAACTTTTTCAATTTAAGGACCACCCTAATGTGAATACGCGCAGATAAAATGTATCAAAATTTTACATGTGTATCCAGAATCCCATAAGGACACACCTATTAATTTTTCGCGAAATCGGCTGAAGGGAGGCAGGGATCAGAGGGGGCTCGACTGAAACTCCCTAATAACTGCCGATGTGTATGTATCCATGCAAACTTTAGTATGAGGATTCAGAGGCCGGTATGTAAGTCAACTTTTGATTTTAGTCCAAACGGTTGATTAGTTTTGGACGGAGAGCGATAACGTAATTGATTAATTCATGATTCACCGGAGACTTTTGTTTTTTGTTCGAAACCCAGCCGAGGCCCTTAGATTTTTTATCTGGCAGGTAAAAGACCTTGAGCATGCCGTCCTTCGGATGGGACGTTAAGTGATGGTCGTGAGCCGATGTCTGGTACTCTGTACTGGCCAATATGGATGAAACTTTGGTGTGTTTCTAGTCAAAAGACCGCAGTCCTCATTCAAATCTGAAAAAGTATGTATGTATTGACCTCCTGAAATTTAATGTGTTTCTTAAGCTTCTCTGGGATGATAGTAATCAGTAAAACTGAAAAGCACGGCCAAGTACGTTACACTTGTACGATTTGTACGTTACACACGTTTAATACGATACCAATTGTATTAAACAATTAATTAGCAGTTAATAAACTGGAATTGGTTAGAAAACTGGAACAGGTTTGAACACGTAATAACACAAACTTTTTTCACTTATTTTCTTATTTTTATTAATTTCCTGAATGTATTTTATCGTTGCTGTATTTTTTTCGTTATCGTTATAATATTGGGTTATTTTTTATTATATATGTATTTTTATCTTTATCTTTGCATATATAGATCACATGATATTTATTATACATTTTAAAAAATCCATATATTAACGTTGATGACGTCATCCAGACGCCCGGACACTGAAAAAGGAAAAAGAAAAAAAAGTTATTTTTTGCCAATTTTGACCCTTCGAAACTTAGTCAAAAATGATTCTTTTTGGCTATTTTTTTTTTATTTTGTTCAGCTTGGGGTTCTCCAGCCGGCTATGTCGGACAAAACATCATTTTGTTAATGAATAATATACTTTTTTCGATGCAAAAAGTGACATTTGGTGTCACGAGAAAAGTAACACAGCAGTGTCTTTCGACATTTTTTTCGAACTTGGCCAGAGACACTGCTGTGTCTCCTGATGTTGCTTGTTTCCTGTGGTGTCTTTTCTTTTTTGACAATATTTCGGGACCCGGTATTCCGCGAAATCGGTCGAGGGGAAAGGTAGATTAGAGGAGAGGCGGGATGGACTCAAATACAATAATGACTGTTGATGTAATGAATGTATCAACACAAATTTCAGTATAAGGACCTTATGTGTCAACTATTGATTTTTGCCGATTTGCCGCTTCCTCGCCTTAAGCTGTATTCAGGACATGGGACTCCCACCGCAGAGTCGGACTCATGTCCGCCTGGAGGGTGATACAATACTTTGAAGGCCCTCAAATTATTACAAATTTTAGTAAATCCCTAAAATCATATAATTTAAACATAGACAGTAAAAAATGATGAAACCTATGGAACCTTTCAATGTGTCTTGAATGCAATATATTTTTCTTGTGTGAGATATTTGACTGAAGAAACATGAGATATTCTCTTGTATTGATGTAACCTGAAGCTCGCTAACTCATGTGCATACAATGATTTATGTAAAGAGGGACTTCAGCTGCATGCCGTGTCACTAGCTTACATATCGTAAATATCTTCTATTATTTATTTAAAATATATATATATATATTATCTATCTTATATTGTGTATTCTAAGATTTAATATCGGTTGATTTATATAATTTATGAGCTATTTTGATGTACATCATTGCATGACGTATCCAATTACGATTTTATGATGGTTTAATGTAAATAAATATTATTATTATTCATTATTAATTACAGAACAACAGCTATTAATGCAATAATAACTAAATAAATTTGCGTAGCTATTTAATGAGTTATTTTCCATAAAGGTCCATACATGGACAAAATATCGGCGGTAGCGTACGGTACAGTATGGTGTACTTTAAGTACCTACATACATACATGAACAAGGAACACACCTGAAAGTCTGACATTCTGTCTATTTGTCCGGGCATCACTCCAAAACGGCTCAACGTATATTCACGATGCAAGATATATGAAGGGTGGGCCAACTTCAAAGATAGGCCATGCGGCATTCAAAAATTTTAAATTGGGGGCACTGATAGGGGAAGAGTAAATTTTTTTCTAACAACAATTTTTGGTATAGCATTTTGATAAGTTCGGAAAATTATACTTTTTTTTCGTTAAACTTCTTATGAACAATGGTGATGCGGAAACTGCGCATGCGCGAAGGGGAGGGAGGGAACGTGCAGCCGCTAGTCACGTGTAATGTCACGAATTGAAAAAAAAAAGAATTTCAACGCATTTACCAACATTCGTAAACTATATTGATGAATTTTCTCCGATAAAGGACTGAAGGAACACTTTTGACCTTTCCGACAACCTCAGCTAATGTTCTAATATATGACATACCTGTTCTGTTTCGGCGTTCATTCCTTACCGTTCTTCCTATTTGAACGTATTTACCAACATTCGTAAACTATATTGATGAATTTTCTCCAATAAAGGACTGAAGGAACACTTGTGACCTTCACGACAACCTCAGCTAATGTTCTAATATATGAGATACCTGTTCTGTTTCGGCGTTCATTCCCTACCTGCCTTCCTATTTGATCGTATTTACCAACATTCGTAAACTATATTGATGAATTTTCTCCGATAAAGGACTGAAGGAACACTTGTGACCTTCCCGACAACCTCAGCTAATGTTCTAATATATGAGATACCTGTTCTGTTTCGGCGTTCATTCCCTATCTTCCTTCCCATTTGAACGTATTTACCAACATTCATAAACTATATTGATGAATTTTCTCCGGTAAAGGACTGAAGGAACACTTGTGACTTTCACGATAACCTCAGCTAATGTTCTAATATATGAGATATTTGTTCTGTTTCGGCGTTCATTCCCTACCTTCCTTCCCATTTGAACGTATTTACCAACATTCGTAAACTATATTGATGAATTTTCTCCGATAAAGGACTGAAGGAACACTTGTGACCTTCCCGACAACGTCAGCTAATGTTCTAATATATAAGATACCTGTTCTGTTTCGGTGTTCATTCCCTACCTTCCTTCCCATTTGAACGTATTTACCAACATTCGTAAACTATATTGATGCATTTTCTCCGATAAAGGACTGAAGGAACACTTGTGACCTTCCCGGCAACCTCAACTAATGTTCTAATATATGAGATACCTGTTCTGTTTCGGCGTTCATTCCCTACCTTCCTTCCCATTTGAACGTATTTACCAACATTCGTAAACTATATTGATGAATTTTCTCCAATAAAGGACTGAAGGAAACTTGTGACCTTCACGACAACCTCAGCTAATGTTCTAATATATGAGATACCTGTTCTGTTTCGGCGTTCATTCCCTACCTGCCTTCCTATTTGATCGTATTTACCAACATTCGTAAACTATATTGATGAATTTTCTCCGATAAAGGACTGAAGGAACACTTGTGACCTTCCCGACAACCTCAGCTAATGTTCTAATATATGAGATACCTGTTCTGTTTCGGCGTTCATTCCCTATCTTCCTTCCCATTTGAACGTATTTACCAACATTCATAAACTATATTGATGAATTTTCTCCGGTAAAGGACTGAAGGAACACTTGTGACCTTCCCGACAACCTCAGCTAATGTTCTAATATATGAGATACCTGTTCTGTTTCGGCGTTCATTCCCTACCGTTCTTCCTATTTGAACGTATTTACCAACATTCATAAACTATATTGATGAATTTTCTCCGGTAAAGGACTGAAGGAACACTTGTGACTTTCACGATAACCTCAGCTAATGTTCTAATATATGAGATATTTGTTCTGTTTCGGCGTTCATTCCCTACCTTCCTTCCCATTTGAACGAATTTACCAACATTCGTAAACTATATTGATGAATTTTCTCCGATAAAGGACTGAAGGAACACTTGTGACCTTCCCGACAACCTCAGCTAATGTTCTAATATATGAGATATTTGTTCTGTTTCGGCGTTCATTCCCTATCGTTCTTCCTATTTGAACGTATTTACCAACATTCATAAACTATATTGATGAATTTTCTCCGGTAAAGGACTGAAGGAACACTTTTGACCTTCCCGACAACGTCAGCTAATGTTCTAATATATAAGATACCTGTTCTGTTTCGGTGTTCATTCCCTACCTTCCTTCCCATTTGATCGTATTTACCAACATTCGTAAACTATATTGATGCATTTTCTCCGATAAAGGACTGAAGGAACACTTTTGACCTTTCCGACCACCTCAGCTAATGTTCTAATTGTGATGATGTTGATGATATTTTTCAGACGGCTGTTAAAGTGGAAACACATTCCTGTCGTCATGCCACTAAACTTGTCAACAAAGAAAAGAATCAAAATATGAAATGTATACCATGTAAGCTGAGTTCATTTTATACATTTATTTTTATGATTTACTAGGGAGGGGGGGGGGGGGGGGGCAACGGCAAACTCGGTCCGCTTCGCTGGAGGTTTTGTAAACAGGCAAACAATACAACAATACAATACAAAATATAAATATACCAATAAGTTCATTCTATCTTAACAACGAAAATCATCTTTTAATGTGATTAACGCGTTTTTCTTTTATTTATTTTTTTTTTATTACTGGTTCACTGGAAATATTTTTCCTAACAGGTGATAAAAGAGGAGGTTAATGGAGGAACCACTGGATAAAGGTGAATAAACATATATTTTGTTTAGTATAACCCAGAAGCAGCCACCTTTGAAAAAATTTTTGTATTTCAAAATTTCGTGCACAACTAGCATTCTAACATATCTAGATTTTATTTTAAAAAATTATTATAAATGTGTTAAATCATTTTTTTTGTTTTGCGTCCTTGTTTTGTTTCTTATTTTAATATTAAATATTCAATAATTTTTTTTTTAATCTCAAAATAAAGAGAGTAATAAACTTTTTTTAAAAATATAATTATAATATAGGTGATTTTAACACAGATTCACAGTAAAGCATGTACCAAATTTGGTTTCAAATTTTTGAAGAATCTTGTGTATTCAACCGTTTTCAAAAAATTATTAAATGTTGTTCTTGATGTTCTACACAAAAGAAAAATGGAGGGCGTCGGTAGCTCAGTGGTATGCGTGCTTATCTTCTGAGCTCAAGATCATGGGTTCGAAACCCAACCGAGGCTGTTAATTTATTTTATCTGGGAGGTAAAATAAACTTAAGCACGCCGTCCTTCGGATGGGACGTTAAGCGATGGTCCCGAGCCTGTACGATATCAAGTACTCGTTAAAGATCCCTACCCTAGGTGAATAAAAATTTAGAGTAGGCAAAATTTAGAACTCCCACAGTAGAGTCGGGCTCATGTCCACCAGAGTGACGAAAGAGCGCTCTGGTAGTAGGCAATATGACCTCGTAGTTAAAGCCAGGGCATGAGTCATAAAAAAAAAATGTAAAAACACAAATTCCAATTCAATTTTTTTTACCATTTACAATATCTGTACTTACCAGACACAACTAACGAGTACTATATCGTGTGAAACCACTCGTCTACTTTTTTCACGATTCCAAAAATAAAAAAAAATCATCACATTTATAGATACATTCATTAATAGGTGCTGTCCATATGGGGTTTTAAATTTGAATATAAAATTTCATGTCGATTCTATTGGGAGTTATCGATTCCACAGATACATCACTGGCAGACAGGACTTTTTTTTAAATTTTGGAATCAGGTGGTCGGAAAACATAAAATTCTGGTGAAAACTCAACATTGGACTTTCTAGCCGATTTCATAACTTCCCCTATACTATACTTTGTATAGCTCTGGGGAAGTTAAAACAAAATGTCTGTCTATCTGTGTGTGTCTGTAAACACGATATCTCCCGATAGAATGAATATATCCACTCAAAAGCTTATTTGAAGCAGTGGCGTATATAGGAAAAAATTTCGGGGGGGGGGGGGGGGGGGGCCACCAGGCCGATTTTATAAGGAAAAAAAAAAAGTATCACCTTGTATTACCAGAGGTAACATCGGTAGCAGGATTGGCGGTCCCACAGGGACTTCTCCCAGAAAAATTAAATTTTATTGTTTTTGTTTTTAACTTTTTTAATTTAATTTGAAGCTTTTTTAAAAAATAAACTAGCTAAGTATATCAGTTATGTAGTTATTTGAAAGTATTTCATAAAGACCAAAGAACTGTTTTTATGGGGGTTAAGAAATAAAGTAAGTTTTTACGACAGACAAAAGTCAATATATAATTATAATATTTTGAATTAGGTATAATATTTTTGAGTTATAAAAAATAAGTGAATATATCAAATTAAAAAAATGGTTTCCTTTAGGTTGTTTTCTTTACAAAACAAAGTCCAGGTTTCTTGGGACACTTGCAAACTTGTCCAGAACGTCTTCAGCGCCTATTTTCACATCTTAATTAATATTCTTTTTATTTCGGGGGGGGGGGGGGGGCCGGGCCCCTTGCCCCCCCCCCCCCCCCCCCCCCCCCATATATACGCCACTGATTTGAAGGGCTTTTAAAAACCGGAATGTGTAGTTGAAATTAATTTGTATTTTGAGAATACTGCAATAGGTTGCCATTTCGTAGCCAATAGTAGTTTAAAAAAATATATATATTTTTTTAAATGAGTTGCAAGTTGACTCTGTTCCATTGAAGAGCGTCAGTAGGTCACTCCAACGAACCCCCTCCTAACTGGAGACGAGGGAAAACCGACATATTCAGGTGTTTCCGAAATGTTTAAACATGGATAATTGTTATATATTTGTAGTAATATTTTATTTTAATTTATTCTATGTTTGCAGATGACTACAATCGAGTTGTGCTTGACTCAGTAGAAGGAGTTCCCGATTCAGACTATATTAATGCTTCACATGTAGACGTAAGTAATATTAACTACAATCGAAATCATAAAGAGTGGTGTAAAGTGCCTCCCCCAATCCGTCACTCTCCTTCCGTGGCTTCCTTCAAATCCTCACTATTCCAATTCCTCTTCACCAAACAATCTACTCCCCTTTGATCTCTCCCCCGTATTCTCTAATTCGTCAACCTGTCTAATCATTCAAATTACTTTTCCCTTTTTTTTTTCTCTCTTTTTTGTCTTTGTCATTCTCTATTTTTATTATAATTCTTTTATCATATTTCCTAAATTATTCGATTATAATCAATATTATTCCTTTTTGGTTCATTTACACATTAATATATTTTTATCATTTATTTATTTTTTCCTATCTTATTTTATTATGTATTTTTATTTTTCTTCTCTCTCCTCTCACTTTTCTATCTAGCCTCTACTGTCTAAAATTAATTTTATTTCAAACCTTGGCTGGGCATCCCTCCTTCTCTTTTATAATCAACCATCATAGTACCTATTATGCTCGGTCGATTAATATTATCAATTTTCATTCTTTCTTAGTTATATAGATTTTATTTTTTACTTATTTTCTTTTATTTTTGTTGATACTTTTATTTATTTTTTTCATCATAATGAAGTTGTTAATTTTATGTTTTTTCCTGTTAATCTTTTGTTTATCTATTTTTTTAATTGTATAGTTTTTCTCCAATGTAGCACTAATTTTTATTTACCTATCTTTTAATTTCTTTGTACTGATACTATATTTCATTGTTTCATTTTCTTTACTCTGTATGTATTTATTCTTAGGGGACCTCGGTCCCAGAATAATAAAATTTCTTTTCATTTCATAAAGAGACAATTTCTGCGCAAATAGGATTATTAATGACTAGTCTTTACTTGAAAGAATATCTGGTTTGGCTTTCTCATATACGGTCAACTTTTTCTTTGTGTGTTCATTGCGAAGAGAATGTTATTTGTCATTGAACAGCTGAACTCATGCTAACCATATTTTGAATACAAGTACTGGCTGCTTAGCTACTTGTATTTAAAATGTGGTTAAGATTAGTTCAGCGGTTTATTGACAAGCACCTAGATTCATTTTTTCAGAAAAATCCAGTCTCATCAGAGTTAGATCAAATTTACTACACTACAAAAATCTAATCATTCCGACAATATTATATACTCTGAAAATAATGACTTTTTTTAAAGAAATATTAGTATAAAGGAGCATTTTAATCATTTTTCTTTAATACATCAAGGGTAAATTTTCAAAGATGAGGAATATTGCGCCGGTAGCTCAGAGATAGCGTGCTTGCCTACTGAGCTGAAGATCGCAGGTTCAAATCCCTGGGATTATCTGGGGAAACCCTGAGCACGCCGCATAGTGTGAAATTTATGAGTTTTGATTTTCAAAATTCGAGCCTCCGCTCAATTTTTGATCAATTTGGATGAAACTAGGTGCAAAATATTTGTGAAAGCTGGCTTTTTATCAGGTAACTGCGAGTTTCACAATCAATGAATCCATTAAAACCACCAAAAGTGGCAAAAATAGCCAATATATTGAATTTGGACTACTTTAGGCCAAAATGACAACATTAGGACCACTTTTGGCTAAAATAAATATTGAATTCGTAATCAGTGACCCAAAAAACATTCATTTAAGTTGTAAAAATCCGTTAACAAAAACTTAGACAAAAATATTAAATTTTTTAAAACTTTTCGCGGGGTTTTGGCAGCTGTCAATTAGCATATAATACCTTGATTATGAAACCCGCAGTTACCTACCAAAAAACCAGCTTTCACAAATATTTTGCACCTAGTTTCATCCAAATTGATCAAAAATTGAGCGGGGGCTCGAATTTTGAAAATCAAAACTCATAAATTTCACACTGTGCTCCGCCTTTAGGATGGAACGATATCAGGTATTCAGGACCTCTACCTTAGATAACTAAACCTGGGTAGGTAAAATTTAGGTCTCTCCACAGTAGAGTTGGAGTCATGTCCATCAGAACGACGAAAGAGCGCACTGGTAGTAGGCGATATGACCTCATATTAAAAGCCCGGGCATGAGTCATAATAACTAAAGAAATGTATTGTAGGTACGTTCTTTGCAGAGCAATAACATATTGGTCGTATTGTTCCTATCTCAATTCTTAGAGGATACATATATATCTTTGGTAAGGAGTGCTGATTTCGATTTGGGTACAATTTTAGGGTCTTAATGAAGTACACAATATGGAAGATTTCTAACTTTTGCTCTGCAATTATTTGCAACACATCTAAATGTGTTTTTATCCCTGATTTCGATATACTCTGAATATAGAAAATAATGACCGTACGTAAGAAATATTATTAGGCATTTTAACCATTTTTCGTACAATGTTTTGAAAGTAGGGGCCAATTTTCAAAGTTGGACAATACAAGCCTCTCAAACTCTTTTTCACAAGACTGCTGGGGGCAGATACAAATACATCCATATGGATCAGTTAGGTTTAGACCTTACTTTTTATTTTTGACGTCTCATTTTCGATCTGATTGCCTTTTATTTATTTACTTTGCCCATTTATATTTTATTTGAGAAAGAATACATTTTAGTTTGAAATGAAGGGGGAAATGTTAAATATTTGGTAATAGCTCCTTAGAAAACAGATAAAATTTAATTTTCCAGCTTAACAATCAGTTTACATTTGCCAAAGTTGCCTAGTTTCACATTCACTCCAATTCACAATATGAAGATTTCCAACTTTTGATCTGCAATTATTTGCAACACATCGAAAGAATTTTTTTTTTTATCCATGAATGAGTTTTTTTTATTTTTTGGCCAACTTGCACATTAACCATGACACTGCTGAGGTTATTGGTTATTTACACAACAACCAAGGCCCCCGGATGGGAGTTCTATTTATGAAATTAAACTCTCGGGGATTCAAACCCAGAACCTTGGTAGAACTATGCGACCAAAGCACTACGCTCTAGCCCGCACGGTCCCGATTTCTAGTTTGAAATCGCATTTTAATCATGAAATATTTTTTGTAGAAACTTTACTAAAAATGTTTTTTTTTTTTTAATTGTTTCTTCTTTCAAATATTACATATATACGTGTTCAGGCTCCTTTAAATGATACCATTCTTGATTTTTTTTTTGTAACTTTCCGACGACATTATTGTTTATACTATTAAAGAAAACCGTGATATTCCTTATTAACTTTTTTTTAAATATCTTCTAAGTCAATAACATTATTTAAGTTGTTTCTTAATAATTCGTTTCGTCCTAGACATTTTCTCTACTAAAGAAGAATTTTAATGACAGAGATCTGTTGAGTTTTATTATGTCCGTTCAATCTATAATAGTTTTTTAGAATATCTAAAGTAAACATTTGTACATTATTTTTAAAATTCACAAGTTTCATTTGATAGAGGTATTAATAGGGATTCATATAAAAAAAATTTCATATTTCTTTAAAACCCAAATTTCTACCTCCCATCTTAGTTTTTTTAATTTAAATTTTGTATCGTCTTTCAACGACTAATCCAATGACATATCACTCATCAAAATACAACCATTAATTCGATTACAATACTTCCTTATACTGAGGCATAAGAAAAAAAATATATACATATATATTTACTGAGGACAAGACGAGCTTCGCCATGTTTGTTATTTAAAGCGCCCCTATGGAGTAATTAGTGGAATGTAATTAACTCTGGGAAATTTGCAAATCTTCTGCACCTGCCCAAAACCATAATTTTCTTTTATAATTATTTTTTTCTTCAAAAAAGTATCTTGAAAAGTAAATAAATAAACTGTTTACAGAGGAGTGTAATCAAATCACAACAGAAAGGAAGTTTTTTAAGTTCACCTTTTAGAAGAACTTTTATACGATTATTTGTATTGGAGAAATCAATACATTTGAAGAAACAGAATAAAATAAAGTATAAACCAACAATGTACCTCCCCGGCTCGAATTATTTATGATGTTCTTCCCACTAGCATATACAAAAGCGAAATTCGGATTTACATTACACTTTGTGGAATTTCAATCAAATAAATTCCGATTCATGATGTTGCCTTCAGTAGGTTTCATTCGATAGGTAGTCCATTTGTACTTCTACCAGGTCACGCCAAATGTTGGTTTTTGTCCTCTGGGATAAAAAGTGTTAATTTTTAATGAATGTTTTTCACCATTTTTTCATCTTACTTCTAAACTTTCAATTTCCTTTAAAATAAAAATAAAAAACTTTGGGTATTGATCCGAAAAATAAAACACTTGTCTTTCTACCTCTTCAGTTGAATCCATACGCTGGCTAATTAGAAAGTTTTGGAGACTCCGTTTCTGCTTCCATTGCAGCTTTGATAGTCGGTTCTATTTCGGCTTTGGCCTGAGCGAATGTGACGGGTGGCTCCGGCTGTGGCAGGCTGCCCTCGTCCTTAGCCGCCTGAACACCACAGTGGCTCGGTGCACTGATAGACGATAACGCGTTTATTCTTCTGTTATCACTTAGCTTGCCGGAGCTTGATAACAGCATTTCTACGATCGATGAAGAAATCGAGCTGGTTCTGGCTCATGTTCAGGTGCGCGATCTTTAATGCGGCTTCAAAGTTTGTGGCCGTCTACCCAGTGTTACATTGCTCTCAAGGAGGATGCAGCAGAAGCCAGTCTCACCACCTCTCTGGCCGAATCCACCGCTCCTATTGTGTGAAGTGGATCCACTCTTATATCCTTTTATTCCTAACACTTGCGACGTCGTTACACTTTTCTTTTCAACAATTCCTTTGGAGAAAACACGTTTGGAATTTCAAGACATTCATTTTTTGGGTACTCGCAAGTGACGACCGACAGACCATCCAAGGATACATTTGTTCCGTAGTTCTACTGCCTTTGTCAAGAAGGCATTTTGGATAAATAGCATTCTTGCCTCAGGCACGTGGTTCCTCCAATGGCTGACCGGAAATCTGATGCATTTTCAGCTAATTTTAGTGCGTTTTTGCCCCGTCGTTTTCAAAGCGGTTCGATTACAGTTTGGATTTCTATGATAACCCTCACAGCTATGTTCAGAATGGCGGTTGTGGCTCGTCTAGGATGTCTTGATATAGTGTGATGTATAAAAAAAATAAAAATCGGGTGCGTGCAACTCCGATGCGTGGCGAAATGAGCGTGACAACGTCTGAGTTGCGAGTCAAGAATCAAATATAACAAATCATTTCAATAAAATTTTTGAACCTTGAAACAATTTAAAAACAATATAGAAAGAAAACATTCATAAGCATAATAGTTAAAAATCGAGTTTATTATTAATCTGTATGTATCTAATAATAATATTGGATAACTAGATTATCTGTATATACAGAAAGTAACAGCTGTACAATAATATATATTCTGTATTAGTAGTAACAGCTGTCTCTCTCTCTCGGCGCATGCGCGATACGTGTGTTCCGCGTTCCGCGAGACTTTCGTTACGGGACATCGTTTTCGTGCATGAGGGCCCGGCCTACCAAATTATAAGGCGTTGTCACGTCAAAAAATACACACATTAAAATGATTAAATTATTAATATTAAAAAATTAATTATATTTATTTTTCTATAAAAAGCAAATTTCTTTTAAAACAAATGAGTAAAAAAAGAAAACACGGCCATCAGCTGTTTTTAGTGTGTGTAGAGTAGAGTCGAGGGTTGAGTCAATGGAGACAGTCTGAGTGAAGATGGACAGTGGTGTTTAGGCTTAAGATGTGATGAACTAAATAGAAGTGAATTGACGGTGAGATTGATCCGCAAAGAAGGTACAGTTGTTTGTTTATATGAACAGGATATATGCCTAGAAATATATAACTTAAATTTAAAGAATGGCCAAAAATATCAAACAAAGAAAAAATTGAAATAGTTTTTAAGAATTTAGTTTTTTGCTTTTGTTTTTTTCAATTAGTTTTTTTTATTTAATAATGTAGAAGATTAAAAAAAATAAACCCAAACTATTAGTTTTCGTAAATTCTATTCTATTCATTTTCCTTGTTGGCCCAGTAAGATAATTTGAAAACCTTTGGATTAGATTTAATATTATTGAAAAACAATTTTAAATGGCATCTCTTTAGAAATCCAAATGAAAAGTTTATTAATTGAAATGTTTTTAAATATACGTGCACTTTCTTAAAAATTGCACGTCTTGAAGTTTTGATATTTTCTTTAGGGACCTTTTCGGAAATTACTGTAGAAATCAAAATTTAGTAAAAGAAAAGAGATAAAATTTCTACAGGATGTGGTCATTTATTGTTTATTTAATTATTGTTTGTATTATTATTTCATTATTATTAATTAGGTATATATATTTTTATTTATTTATCATTTATTTAAAATTAACACTTAAACCTTAAATATTTACAATAGGTTATGTAAGTAGAGACCAGCACTTCTTGGGTTAAACCCCACGTTATTCCTGATAGCCTTTTGAGGAGTTTTAGACTGGATTCAGTGCTCCTGGACAAGGACTTCCAGAAATATTTCCTCTCCAAACTGAGGCCGAGGCATTTCCCGGTATCCTCCTCCGAGATTGCTTGGACCTTGTACCGTAGAGAAAAATATTAAAACATTAAAATTTCGATGAGTGAATTAGTGATTAAAAGTTTAATTTTATTATATCTGATGACTAACTTCTTTAAATTAGGTAGTGTTTTTGTTTGATTTCAGAGTTTATTGACCCCAAATGCCTACATTGTGACTCAAGGACCGACTGAAAATACAGTGAATGATTTTTGGCGAATGATTTGGCAAGAAAAAGCAAGTTGTATTGTGATGTTAACAAAAACATTTGATTTTATTAAGGTAATTATTTTAAAAATAATTTTTTAACGTAATAACAGCTCTTCTACTGAATTCCTTTTCACGAAAAATTATATATTTTTTATTATTATTATTTTCTTTTTGGCTTTATGTACGGTGCATATTCGCCATGTCAATGTGTTATATATAGTTATTTACGACACCCATAGCCCCGGGGGGGAGTTCTATCTACGAAATAAAACTCACTCCCGGACGGGATTTGAACCCGCAAACCAAGGTGAGACCATGCGACCAAAGCCCTTCGCCCGCAGGGCCACCATGGCCCCCTAAAATTATATTTAAGAGAATAACATAAGAGTTTCTTCAACAAGCCATATGTATTTCAGTTCGAATCAACCAGCTGTGACCTCAAATTGAATCCATTCATAATCCAATTTTTTTTTTCTTCTCGATTATTTTATTTAATATTGAACTTAATAAAATAAAGTCGTCGGTGAATCACCGCCACTGTACTTTCCCAGCTCGAAGTATTCGTAAAATAAGTTTCCACTCTCCCTCTAAAACCTACTTGTCCAACATGGCTGAAACTCAGTAGATGCCTACTTATGGTCCGCATATAAAAATTTCATATCGAAATGTTCATGCCATTGCGAGTTATTGGGGGTTTTGACTAATCCATCAATATTGATGGATTAGTCAAATTAGTATACTTGTGAAGCCATCATTCATTCTACCGAGAGTTATCTTGTCCACAGACAGACAACATGAATTTTAGTTCTCCAGCTACGCAGTATAGGGGGAGTTAAGTGATCAGTCCAAAATTCTAGGCTGAATTTTATTTTTTCGACCCTCTGAATTCAAAAATGAAAAAAAAAAAAAAAAAAAAACACGATAACCCCCGAGAGAATGAATGAATCGACACGAAATTCTATATGTGTATTAGGGTGGTCCAAAAATGACAATTAAGAAGAAAAAAAAACGTGCACCCCTAGTTTGGAAGAACTCGACGAAAGAAAAATTTTGGCGCCAAAAAAAACGAAAAATATTTGAAATAACCCGTGCCCCACGGCGTTTGAATTTTAAATGGAATTTAACATGGGTTCTCATATGTATTAAAGTTGAAACAATAGGCGCTTCCTCGTTTCATCAAAATGGGCTAACAATTTCCCACATTATGGTTTTTGGGGTCGGAGAACACGAATTTGACGTCAAAAAGTTATATTGACACATGACAGCTGTCAAAAACACGCTGTCAACAAAATGACAATAACATTTTTTCTCATTTAACAATCGGTTAATTCATTTTATTAAGTGTCTTGGAGGTCGCTGATTACGAATTTGATGTCAAAAAATAATTTTGACTCTTGACATGCTGTCAACAAATCCGTGTAACCGAGAGGAAAATTGAAAATAATACCAATGTCCGAAACACAATTCAATAATTTTTTCATTTGGTTTCTGGACATAATCAGAACAGATAAATTTTTCCAGTCATTTTCTGTTTTGATATTTTTTATTTACAAATTACAGCGACCTCAAAGACACTTAATAAAATGAATTTACCGATTGTTAAATGAGAAAAAATGATATTGTCATTTTGTGGACAGCGTTTTTGACAGATGTCATGTGTCAAAATAACTTTTTGATGTTAAATTCGTGTTCTCCGACCCCAAAAACCATATTGTGGAAAATTTTTAGCCCATTTTGATGAAACGTGGAAGCAAATTGTTTCAACTTTAATACATATGAAAACCCATGTTAAATTCCATTTAAATTTCAAATGCCGGGGGGCACGGGTTATTTAAAATATTTTTCGTTTTTTTTGGCGCAAAAATTTTTCTTTCGTCGAGTTCTTCCAAACTAGGGGATGCACGTTTTTTTTTTTTAAATTATCATTTTTGGACCACCCTAATGTGTATCCAGAAGTTTTGAGAACACCTATAATTTTTCAGCACAGTACACTGGTAACTAATCAGAATAAACATTTTTTTTTTCTTTACCATTGGAAGACTACTTATTTTATTTTATTTTTTAGGTAATGTGCATCCAGTATTGGCCTTCAGCAAAAGTGAAAAGCGAAAACTATGGAGACCTGAATATCTCTATTCTTCACGAGGAAGAATTGGCAAATTTTCACATAAGAACGATTCGAGTCATTTATAAAAAAGAAACGGTGAGGTAATTACCATTCTTATGGAATGGTTAATGGTAGAAAACATTTCAAACAATTCAGTATTTTTGAAGGAATACAAAAATTAGCCATTGCGAATTTACTTTAACCCTTAGTCAATCACGTCTGGTCAATGTGGCCCATTCGTATTTTTAATAACATTATTTTTTTTTATTTTGTTAAGAGGATGGCCACAGCCTCTGGTCCTCCAAGTTGGAGGCTGGAACGATAGCCTTACAACATATCTTCTGTAAAAATTCCATTGTAGAGAAGCAATCAAAATTCTTACCAAGATGATTACAGCGTCTACTAGAGAATTCTCCGTAGGGGTCCATTCAAATCCGGGGGGGGGGGGAGGAGTTTAAATTTAGCAACGTGGATCGTGGAAAGTTTGCTTGAGCCTGGTGCTAGTAGAGTCCTGGAAACTGAGCTGATTAGGTATCAGATATATGTAAGAGTTCAGAGTCAAGAGAAGGGCTGCAAAGACGACGTGTAGAAGGAAGAACCGGAAATTCCAGGAAAGGAGAATATAGAATCATTCAAAGGAAAGTTATATCGTCTAAATTATGTCAAAATATATTTTAAATTAATTTCTTGCCCTGAACTAGTTTTAAAAAATAAGAAAGTGTAGCTATATAAAAAAATGTAATTATTCATGTATGTTTTCTTAATCTTTGAAAATCTTTCCTAAACAAAAAGTGAAAAATTATTAATTAATCCCAAATTATATATATATTTTTTACTTTCGCGAGTGTTTAGGTGTGGAAATCCGCGCGATTGACTAAGGGTTGGATAGGTGATACATTTTGCTTGTGTTCTCTTTAGAACTGACCACCTCCTCTATGGCCCATAAATTTTGGTACAAACTTGTTCATTTATTCCTTAATACTGGACCTAGACTAAGAAAAATAATAACGAGAAAAATATAAATAAATGAATGATTAAAGTTTCGGTTATTCAATGACAGAGTACTTCCCTAGATCGAATTATTTGGAATAAAATAAGTTTCCGCTCTCTCTTTAAACCTTCACTCCTCTTTGACTGAAAATCATTAGGTTCTTAGAACTTTTCAATTCCCATACAAAATTTCATGTAGATATATTCATTACCTACATCAGCAGTTATTAGTATTTTAAGCCCCCACGTCCCCTCTTTAATTCTTGTCCATTTGGCTGAAAATTATTTAAAAAACTTAAAACCCATCGGAAACACCAAATTTTCGACCGATTGCATTATTTCGCCTATACTACTCATAGTTGGGGAAGTAAAAAGATGAGAGAATAAATAGCAAATTGAAACTTCTTTTTTTATGAAGACTCAGTTGAGCCCCTTCCATCCTCACTGCTGCACTATGTTTTGAGTATAGCCATTTAAAACATCCAAAACCTACAATTTTGAACTTTTTCCGTCTCTTTATAAGCGCATATCTCTGAAACAATTGCGCAAAACATTTTGAAAATATCTACTTTTTGTATTCTCTTTAGGTACAAATTAGGCAAAGAATATCGTAGAGGTGAAGGTTCAGACGTTGGTTGACTTGATATGATTATTTATATCCGTATGTTTTATTTAATATTTTTAAGGTGTTTTTTGGTTAATTTTGATCTGTTGAGGGGTTGTGGCTTTGATGTTCATTGAACAGCTGATGAAGTTCTCTCAATCAAACGTCTCATCCCACATTCAATGTTCCCGTTAATTAGTTTATCTGGTTCCAATCCATAATCGAATAATTTTCAATTAATCCTCTGTTTATTCAACCCATTATTCCCTATTTGAAATTAACAAATAGAATCAGTGGCATGATATCGAATAAATTATCGAGAGCTGAAAAATTTTGTTTTAGGCTTGGCTTGGAGATTCTATTATTGAGACCTATTTATACATATACTAGCAGTAATACCCAGAGTTGCCCGGGGAACTTTGAATTTCTCTCATATCTTTCATGCGATTCCTAGGCAATTCTTCGACAGTACTTTGAGGACGTTGCAATTTTCAATGATTCATATGGAAATGAGGCATATAGTCTTTTAAATATCGGAAAAAGGCAATGATGTTTTTTGTTTTAGTATGAAAACATGGAGGACAACTCAGCTAGTACGTACTTAGGAACGCTGGGCACCTCAGCTAGTATGTGTCTTTCAATGACGGGCACCTAGCTAGTAAGTACATAGCATCGCTGGACATCCCAGCTAGTACGTATTTAGGAACGCTAGGCACCACAGCTACTATGTGCGTTGCAACGGCGGACACCCACGTTAGTAAGTGCTTAGCAGCGCTGGTGATCACAACTAGTATTTGCCGAGCAACGGTGGACACCCGAGCTAGTTGTAACCGTGCAACGGTGGCCCCACAGCTAGCACGTTCTTACGAACCCCCTCCCGTTTAAATTTTGAGACGTCACATAGCCTGTTTCTTAATTCAGTTTAAAAGAATGCTGCATATGACATGCTATGCAAATCCGATCATTCGAACATTCGTCCAGCGGTTTGGGAACGTAGAACAAACAAATAACTCTCGTTTCATATTTATTAATATAGATAAAACCATTGAACCTTTTTCCTTCCTGACTCGTCCAGTCAAGTGAAATCCGAATCCTGTGGACCTCCAGTCCAGTACCTCTTGCTATACATGACACCGGTTTTCTATATATCTCGCTCCACAGCCTCCTGAAATGGCTTCTCTTGTAAAACATCACTTCAGTCCCACTTCCAGCCTATACATTACCAATTTTTTTGTTATTCTCCTGACAAGTTCACTTAAGTGAAGTCCGTCTCCTGTGGTGCCCTTCCCTCCTGATTTCCTACCCCTAACCCATTTTTCCACTGTTTCAAGGATGAAGAGGAAGAACGAAAGCTGTTACAATTTCACTACACAGAATGGCCTTGTCATACGTGTCCATTTCCGAATGCAATTCTTGAATTTCGTCGAAGAATGCGAGCAGTGGTGGGAACCAGAACGCAGCAGGGTGGACCAATCGTTGTTCATTGCAAGTAAGTACAAACTAAACATGTTCTGTTATTTACGTAACAGGTGTGGGTCTGTCACTGTAACGGTATGTTCCTTGCTACTGGCAATATTAGCTCCTAAAAGTACGAGCCACAATTTAGCTTCAAGTTCTTTTTTTCCTTGTTACACGGGCGAGTTCCAATATTCACCATTAAGTTCACCGGTTACACTAGAAACGGGAAAGTTAAGTATGTATGTGGGAAAAGAGAAACGAGTTGGTATTTACCATTATTTAATATATTGTTTTTGTTAAATAACTAGAAATTAAATACTATTGTATTATAAAGTACCGAAAAATGGTTTAAAATTTCTGAAGCTCTCTTCACATATTATGATTCAAATGTCCCATTCTTCGTGGTTTAACCGGTGAGCTATTGGAGTGTAATAGAACTGGCCTTTTATAAGGGGTCACCTACCTTTTCGCTCTTGCGGATCCATGTTATAGGTTTGCAAGTGCAGGTCGCAAACGGCCACTATAGTATTAAGTAGCCGAATTCCATAACTTTAGCTTTTATTATTTGGTGAGTTTTTTACCTATTTATTATGATCCTGAGAAAGAGGAAAAATAAAAAGGAAGACGTTCTTCTTTTTTCCAAAAAAAAGTAAAAAAAATCGTTCACCAATTTTCTTCTTTATAAAATTAAATCACATACAATAATGAAGAAACTCACCTAAATATACAAATGGAAATAAATTTAAAACAAACAAGACAATTGAAATTATTTGAAGAAGGTAAAATAACATAGGTTTAGTATGTCTAAGTAGGTAATATCTAAAGAAAAATAGTAAAAACAAAATAAATTTTCAAGGAACTGAGCAGAGATGAAACTTCTTTGCCTATCACTGATAGTAATTTATTTTGTATAAATATTATTTTATATTTTTAGCGATGGTGGTGGCAGGTCTGGTGTGTACTTAGCTATAGACGCTAACTTGGAGTTATCTGAAGAGGAAGATGGTTTTGATGTGTTCAGGTATCTCAAAATGTTGAGACAATCTAGAAAAGGAATGATAGAAACCCTGGTGAGTCAGAAATTTTATTTTAATACCTCACTTTTTAACAGTGGCGGATCTAACATGAGGCTTAATTCTCATATATATATATATCATATGTATATATATATATTAATTAATAAAGTCTACTTTTACTATTTTGAAGAGAAGAAAATGTAAACTTTTATTATGTTATGTGTTATATTTTCATAGACTTTAATTGTTTTTGTACCCATTCATAAAGATGAAAAAAAAACGATATAGGTACGCAACTAAAGTTTAACATAGAATTTAAGCTATGTTAAACTTTACTTATATCGTTTTTTTTCTTCTTTATGAATGGGTACATAAACAAATAAAGTCAATGAAAATATAATAATGCAGAAAAAGGTGTTTCTGGAGAAATTAGGATTTATTTTAGGCTACAATCGTTGGACTTGGTCCACTTTTGGACTGAACTTTTTTTGTAGTATAGCTGAGGGAGCACATGTTTATTATAGGTGGTATAAAAAGTTCCACCTCATCACTGACTCCATCAGTCTTATATTTCTAAACTAATATTATTTATTTTATTTTAGGACCAGTACAAATTTGTTTACGACACTTTGGAAGAGTTTGTGGTATGTGGTGTGTCTTGGTTTCCTGTTAAAGAACTTTCTCAAAGGCTTAAACAAAAATCCATAAAGAATCCTATAACCAAACTCAATGATTACCAGCGCGAATACCAGGTCTGAATACACTATGTATTTATATTATATAATAAGGGGCTCTGCTCATGCAACTTCATATAAAGTCACTTTTTCCTCAGTAGTTAACAGTCTAGCATTATATACAAGGTGTTTCAAGTTAAAGAGGCCAGACTTCCGAATCTACCAAAAAACATCAAATGAACATAGCCTTGCAAATGTTTTCTTCTAGAACATTTTTGTTTTTTTAGGCGAATTCCTCGCAAAAATAAGTAGCTATTTGTACACATTTTAAAGTTCTCATAAAAACAAGAAACGTTTTCAATTAATATTTTTTGATATCTCTCACCAGTGGTGGATTAACCATTAGGCAAACCTAGGCAGGTGCCTAGGGCCCCCGATGATAAAGGGGCCCCCGATGCTGAAGGCCCCAATGTCTAAAAAAAAAAAAAACTTGTCACTTTTAAAATGATTTTACACGCTTTTGGGAAAAATAATTCAGGTCAAATTTGACAAGGAATTTGACGCGAGTTATTTTTCCCAATAAAAGGTATGAGGGGCCCCCTATTAAGCATGATTTTTTTTAAATAAAAAAACAAATCGGCTTTTTCATTTTTCACAATGTTATTTCAGTTTTCCCAAAAAAGGTATTAAAAGCTATTAGCAACAATGGGTTAAAAATGTCTCATCCCAAAACAATAGACTATTAAATAAATAAAACAAACTTATTTTTGAAATATTGTCTATTCCACTAAAGATATAAATATATATAACTACCGGTTTCGCTGAAAAGTCTTCGTTTTTAATGGGGGGGGGGGGGGGGGGGGGGGGGGTAAAATAGGGGGGCCCCACATTTGCAATCACCTAGGGCCCCGCAGAAGCTTAATCCGCCACTGTCTCTCACCGTTTCGTAATGGCAAAACTTCGACAAAGGGCGTATTTAAATTATCAATTTTTGTCTGCAGTTTTACGTGGCTCAGTATAACTTTATTGATGATTTTTGGGTAGTTATTGGATCCTCAGCCTATGCTACGGAAGTAGTGGAAGAAGTATTTTCTGAATAATAATATGCATTTAAAGAGCTTTCCAATGATGTGGCTACTCAGTAGAAATTCAATCCTACTTGCTTCATATTGCAGTTAATTGCGTATAAAAAATCGTTTTGAACTCAAATTACAAGTATCAATTCATTCAAATCCGTATTAACACATTTAAGCAGCAATAAACCTACCATAAATGCGGCTTGATAACTTTTTTCCTGTTTAGTATCCCGTCCTTTGAGGGCATTTTTAGTAACATATATATTTTTATTGCGAAATCGGCAAAAAAGTTGTTATTTTTTTAACATTTAGGGTAAAAGTGAGTAGAGATTATTATAATAGAAATATTATATTTCAAAGCGTCGCCATTTTGAAACGGTGAGAGATGTCAAAAAATGTTTATTTGAAAAATCAAGTTTATATCCCCAACTTTGACTAGTTTGGGCTATAAATTTGACTTTTCCAAACAAGTAGGTAGGTCGTTAAATAAACTGTATTTTGTTACTTCTTTTATTTTATAAAAATGAAAATAGGTAGAATCGAAGTAAGATATTTTCAGTACGAAGTCAAATATCTTCATCTTTCAAACGATCTCAAAATCCCATTTTTTTTCTTTCTTTCTTCACAATATCCAAACAACAAATGTAAAAATGTTTTTGTTTGAACTTTGTTACAATTTTTTAATTATTACTTCCTCAGGTTGTACAACACTAGTTTTATGATAAATACTGCTTTCATTGTAGAATATTGCTTTTGTGTGATGATGTTCC
This sequence comes from Aradus depressus, assembly GCA_963662175.1. Lineage (NCBI taxonomy): Eukaryota > Metazoa > Arthropoda > Insecta > Hemiptera > Aradidae > Aradus > Aradus depressus. The sequence goes on along the minus strand of OY759218.1, from coordinate 41,425,122 downwards.
AAGCCCGCGCCGTTCACCTGGCGGCCAAAATCTACCAACTGCTTATATAAATATTTCTAAGTTGAGAAACGCGGACATATTGTGGAAACTTGTAATAAATAAATAAAACAAACTTATTTTTGAAATATTGTCTATTCCACTAAAGATATATATACATATATAACTAAAGATATATATACATAAAGCCGAAACCGGTAGTTATATATGTATATATATCTTTAGTGGAATAGACAATATTTCAAAAATAAGTTTGTTTTATTTATTTATATAAATATTGTTTTTTGTTTTCGTAGCAAATCTGCAAGCAAACACCTCGATTCACCATTGGCGATTGCGCTGGGGGTCATAGAGGCGACAACAGAGAGAAAAATAGAGATGTCTTGATAGTGCCACGTAAGTACATAAATAATTATAGATATAATTGGGAGAAACGAAAGTTCCCATTAAAGTTTTCATCTGTCTAGTCATCCAGTCTTATACAATAAGTTGTAGTAGTAAGTATCCTCAATTAAATAAGCCTTAAATTTTTTTTTTTTTTAGCAAATCGGTCCAACACTTTTTCAGCTGAAATTTATTTTTTACTATTTCATTCTCGTTCAGCTGATAGCACTAAATTTACTCTAAAAACCATTATTTTCCCTTTATACTTTATTCATTGAATACAGTCAAAAATATGCAGTCTTAATAGTCTTTTTTATTTTAGGTAAACATTGCATCGCCGTGCGGAGTTTTTGGGAGAGATTTTAAAATTCTGTTGTGACATGCACGACGATGCGTTCGGTAAACTCTCATACTTCCCCGATTGGAGTCCAAACTCTAAAAAGCGTAATTTGAATTCGAATAACGTTTGACTGGGAACTGAAGCTTTCTATATCCTTCTAATGTCTTGACTGTAATGTTTGTCTGTAGTGGAGTTGTCGTTATATATTATAATTTTTTTAATTAGGTACATTAGATCGCAATTTTCTGGGGGGACACCGGGCATTCTGGGGGCCATGCCCACCCCTGCTCTCCCTAGCTACGCCAACTTGCCTTGTAATATGAAAAGTCCGTTTTTATGTTTGAAGAATAGGGTGAGTGGTGTTGAACTTGCGGCTTCACCTTTTTCAATTATAGTTGCCAGATTTTCAAAATAATATATTATGGGGTCCTTGCATTCATCGCATGGATGTCCATTCCTCCCTCTCCAGCTTCTGCAGTTATCAAATCGAGGTGCCCGGAAACTGTCATCCACCTCACCCCAAGTTGTACACCAACCTTTTGGTCCATCTGACTGAGATTTGCCTAGAGCTATCAGTTCATGGACCACAGGAGACTTTGGTGTTCCACTTCTTTAATTTTGTATTCTTATTAAGGGCGAACCTCCTCCTTACAAATTATTTCTTATTATTTATTCCCTTTTTACTACTAATTATTATAATTTTTTTTTTTAGCTGACAACTTCAGGCCCTATTTGACATCTTTCCAAGGAAACAGTTTCACTGATTATATAAATGCAGTATTTGTTGATGTGAGTAACATTAAAAACTTTTTTTTTAAATAACTAGTATATAAATAATCAATTATTTACCTTAATAAAATATTTTCTGTATTCAATATTTTCTGTTATCATATAATGGAACGAGTTCCTCCCGATATATTTTTTAATTTTGTGACTTTATAGCTGAGGATAGTCTGAACCGATTTAGACATTTAAGGTATCGAACTGTCGAGATAAGCGAGGACAAGAGCTTATGTCTATCAAAAATAAACAAATTTAATTCCTTTGAGGAATCGTTAGTCAAAAATTAACTAAAAAAAGGATTATTTATCAGTGTAGTTGTGGTTAAAACAATGACCAGTATAGTGTAGTCATGAAAGTTCATGAAGATGGCCAACAGATACCAGAAGTTAGCACCATACACAACCTTCGTTATATATCGCTGTAAATATGATCAGTTTTGAAGCCTTTGAGGAATAATCGACACGGGAAAGATACGAGTGGATGTCAGAAACGTTACCTTCTCAAAAGTTGAGTTGATCTATATATTATATTTTACATCGATATGATCTATTAAAAAAAAAAAAAAAAATGTTTTTTATATTTAAATCTTAAAGCTTCTCTGTTGTTTTTGTATGTATCTATCTACAAAATAAATGTATCGTTCCAGTTCGCTACCGTTTATTGAGTCCCGTTGAAAGTAAGTTTTGAACCTAAGTTAGACTTTGTATTAATAGTAATTAATTGCAAAATGTTTGAAGTTGTCGGATTTTAGTATCATTTATTATATTCGATATTGTAATAAAAATATTTTTTTATTTTTTTCTGTTAGGGCTACACGAAGCCAAGGGAATACATTGTAACAGAGTGGCCCCTGAAGCACACCCCTGGCGATTTTTGGTCGCTTGTCTATGATTATGAAGCATCCGCTGTTGTTGTTCTCTGTATACCACCTCACTCTTCTGTAAGTCAATAAGAAAATTGCATAAATAAATTATGAATAAATCTATTATTATCATGTTTATTCTCGATTAATTTATTCTTTCCGTTAATTTTTTTGGCAACTACAACTTGCATCAGTTCTTTAGAGTCAAAAATAATTATTTTTGGGATTGAGTACTTGAATAAACTCAGGAAAAATGAAGATACATTTATTCATTAGTCAGTTATACCACTCCCTGAATATCAATAGATATATTATTTATCTCTATCCTCGTATAAAATTTCATATCGATATATTCATTACATCAGCAATGAAGGTTTTGAGTTAATCTCTCCTATTCCCCTCTTCCCTTTGCTCGCTTTTGGCAGAACATCAATAGGTCTCGTCCATATGAACTTCCGGACACACGTATAAAATTTATTTTCAATAGATTGGTAGAATTTAATTGTAAATTACAATAAGGTTTTATATGCAAATAGTTGGCCTCTGTCCACATTTACAAATGAACTCTGTATATGCTGCTTACAAAACAAAAACTAAGAGACAGTAAAGATAACAAACTAAACAGATGTAATATGCAAGGTTGAAGGTAAAAATGTGCTGGTGAATCTCCGGCTATGTACTTCCCCAGCACACATTATTTATTTATTTCTATAGGCGAAGCCTATTATTACACAAAATAATAGGTTTACAAATAACCTCATAAAATACATCGTAACAAAACAAAAAGTAAAATAAATTATTTTGATATGTACTCCGTGCCGCAAATTTACTAAATTTTGATTTTCGCGGTCCCTATGTTTAATAACAAGCTAATCCCCACTTCTATTCTTCAATGACATGTCTATGAATGAACACAACAAGTAGCGCATTGATCTGATATTTTATCAGTCGATCTTGACTCAAGAGTATCTAATTTAAGAGAAGAGAGAAAGATATTATAGTCGATATTAGGTACAGATGATCCTGATTTGAATGCAACATATCGAATGAATTTGTGTTGTACTTTTTCAACAGTATGAATTAGTATATTAATCAACGTTTTCGCTCTGCCTGCCTGGTCAGTCGACCGTTTGGGCTAAAACTCAATATTTGACTTACACAGTGGTTTCAGAATCCTCATACTAAATTTTGTATAGATACATGCATTACATCGGCAGTTATTATCATTTTATATTCGAGTCGAGTCCCCCTTCTCTGGACCACCGCTTCCCTTCAACCGATTTCGCGAAAGAATGATAGGTGCCATCCATATGTTTTTGAATTTTAATATAAAATGTCGTGTCGATACGTCTATTGCATCGGCAATTATCAGCGTTTTTGAGTTCTACTTTGGCTGATTCCCCTGAAAATCAATAGGTGTTGTCCTCAGAAGGTTCTGGATACACATATAGAATTTCTTGTCGATTCATTCATTATATCGGGAGTTATCGTGTTCACAGACAGACAGATTTTTTTTTTCATTTTTGGAATCAGGATTAGAAAACTCCTACACTTCATATAGTTGGGGAAGTAAAAAAAAAATATTAATACAGAACATGAATAGAAAAGAAAGAAAGATATCGGATAGTTAGACAGATTGGAGTGTTTCCATTTTTGTTATATTTCTACCGTTCACTTCAAGGCCATTTATCTGGATCACTATTTAATATTACAATAAACATGTTTAGAATAAAGTGTTCCCATTCAGGAATGGCTGCTTTATTCTTTTTGCTTAGCTTTATTATATCTTACAATTAGGTTAGGTTTTATGACTCATGCCCGGGCTTTAACTACGAGGTCATATCGCCTACTACCAGAGCGCTCTATAGTCACTCTGGTGGACATGAGCCCGACTCTACTATGGGAGTCCTAAATTTTGCCTACCCTAAATTTTTATTCACTTAGGGCAGGGGTCTTTATCGAGTACCTGACATCGTACAGGCCCGGGACCATCGCTTAACGTCCCATCCGAAGGACGGCGTGCTTAAGTTTATTTTACCTTCCAGATAAAATAAACTAAGGGCCTCGGTCGGGCTACGAACCCACAACCTTGAGCTCAGAAGTCAAGCACGCATACCACTGAGCTACCGGCGCCCTCTATCTTACAATTAGGTTTCTTCCAGCGTGAATTGCTCAAGGACGACACACATTTGAGTAAAATTCAATTTTTATCTAAATATATCTACTAAAATATTATTAGAATACTGTTCTCGTTTGATTTGCTATAATTTCAAATTTTGTTTACCGTTTTCTAAAAATCAGCGGCGTTTTTGGCTTGAGCTAATAATAAAATTATTTTTATTTGTATTATACAATATTTTATGTTGCAAATATCAGTACTTATTTCCCTTCGTTAATTTGTTTTTTTTAAATTAAACTTTTCAGAATGATATTACTATTATTTGTAAAAGGAAGCAATGAAGATCGGTAGTATGCGTGCTTGCGAACTGAGCTTAAGGTCGGGGGTTCCAAACCCGGCCGAGGCCCTTATTTTTTATTTTTATTTGGGAGGTAAAATGAACTTAAGCACGCCGTCCTGTGGATGGGACGTTAAGCGATGGCCCCGAGCCTGTACCATGTCACGTACTCGTTAAAGACCCCTGCCCTAGGTGAATAAACATTTATATGACCTCGTAGTTAAAGCCCGGAACAATAACTAACTAACAAGGACAAGGATAATAGAATTATTATAATTCAATATTTTAGTTTCCTGTCTAGCACTAGCCAGACTCTAGCTAAGTGGTGGGAGGTCGTAACTGCTGGTTCTAGGAATTCAGCCTTTCCCATTGTTTAACTTTCTGTTTTTGAAGCCACCGGTAGCACAGAGGCACCATGCATGCTTACTGAGCACAAAATCGCGGGTTCGTAACTCGGCCGAGGCCCCCTAGATTTTTTATCTGGGAGATGATGAAACCTTGAGCACGCCGTCCTTCCGATGGGACGTTAAGCGATGTTCCCGAGCCTATACGATGTCAAATACTCGTTAAAGACCCCTACCCTAGGCGAATAAAAATTTAGGATAGGCAAAATTTAGGACTACCATAGTAGAGTCGGGCTCATGTCCACCAGAGTGACGAAAGAGCACTCTGGTAGTAGGCGATATGTAGTTAAAGCCCGGGCATGAGTCATAATAACTAACTATAAATACGGATTATGATTCCTTTATGAGATACTTTTTTCAAAAAGATAGGGACAATGTTTACCTAAACTAAAGTCTTCTTTCTTCCTAGTGTTATAATCATTACTAGTATTGTTGAGGTGGAAAATATATATATTTTTCCAAATAACCGTCAATATTTCGAATATAAACAGCGCAAGCAAAGGCAGGAATCTATGTTTTTTAAATATCTCTCTGCAGCTTATTTGTGTAACAGTCGTTATAGTATTTTCTCTCTCTTCAAATATTACATAAAAATTTAATTATTTGAATGTATATTATTTTTAACTTTATTATTTTTCTTTGCGTATTTAAAACTATGCCTAACGTTTCTTTTAGCGCCTTACAATCCTCATCGAACAGTCATTTTTATTTATAGATAGAAAAGGATTTAAATTGTGCTTTTTAATCTGAAGTAATCATATTTCTTAAATGTTAGTAACATGTTATTGAGTAATGAATTTAGGTCCTGCAATATTCCGATGAAGAGATCCTAATTTAGTGTTTTCTTCGCTTCACATGAAGTATTATTTTATAATTTCTTTTGGACAACAAGGGCTTTATTACTACTGGTTGGAACACATACTATATAGATTTACAGAGTATTTATTATTAATATTTATTAGTTGTTAATAACAAAACCATTCAGATTCACACAAAATTAATAAATGGAAAAACCAAGAAATTAACCAGGTCTCTCGTGTAACATACAACCTTTTCTACTAGTACAAATTTCAGTGATGAACAATAATACAAAATCAAAAATATAATACGTGAAACGTGACTCTCGTTCGTAATTTGTTAAAAGTTACAAGTAGTAAATTACGTCATACACAAATATTTATTCTCTCATATTTAAATGGAAAACCAATCTTGAAATGTTGAAGGTGCCATAGTTTCACTCACTTTTATTGGAAACTAAATCACTGAAAAACACTCACAGAATAAAAAGTGGAATAACGGATAAAGAACATCAAATGTGGCGCAACAGACACTAATGTATTTAGATATACCTATAGATGTCTTACTTGCAGATCTTCGGGCTCATTGTGGCGCTCAGCAACCCTACCATGAATTTATCTATATATTGCTCATTTGCTGCAACAGCGACATAACTCAAAAACTGTGATTTTCCAGAAGGAGCAATTCAATTTTTTGATGTGTTATAATAACTTATCAGCATGTTTTATTGGATGAATACAATATAAAAAAAGAGAAAATGTACTGAAATTTCTCTCTTAACCTCATAACTACCCTCACTTTGAATTATGACATTCTTGCAGCAATAATTGTTTTCTCGGCGAGCAGTTGAAGCTCAGATGTGTCGTTGTACCCGCTAAAAGTATATGTGAGAATGGTTCTTCCTGGGCACATACTCAAAAACGCCCATTTTTTATTTATGTCGTTGCAGCAAATTCTGTGTATTAACTTCATTTTTTATTTTATTTTCTCCATTCACAGCAACAGTATCCACCCTTTTGGCCAGAAGGACGACACTCAAAAAAATACGGACCAGTGTTCACAATCGACCATATTTCACATAATCATTATACTAACATCAAAACATGGCTGATGAGGATTAATAAAAAGGTAAGAAATATATACATGTTTTCGTTTTTAATTCAAGTTACATGTTTTCTTACAGACCTAATGTTATTAAGAGGCCACCTGCAGTTCTTATCTAGTTTACCCCTAGGTTTTCTAAGAATTATTTACCCAGGTCTCCTCTATCCCTCTACATAGAATAGTCTTTGCCTGACTCCCGTCGAGTGGACATCTTTCTCTCTTAGACCATATAAGTAATTAGATGTTTTATTATAAAATAACGTTTTTTTTAAAAAATCATTCGGTGTGTAAACTTTAGTCCATCTGCAACCAACCAGCGAAGGCACATCGCTGCAGACATCCCAAAAGACAGCAAAAAATATAGTAAATAACTTCAAAAGAGTGGTATATTTGCTTAGTTTAAAAAGAAAAAATCAGTGAAATAAAATAGGCTAGATTGGCCGATCAATCTAGGATCACTGACACCAGGGAGGAGCGGAGGTCAAATGTAAGGGGACACCATTCATTATCACAGCCAGGGACGGGACCTCCCAGTGGTGACAAAATATTATATTACGTCTATCAAAGAATAAAACGTTTTTCTCCTAAAAAAAAGAATCTATACATTTTCGAACTCGTCTCATCGACCCTTTTGAAATGATATGATATAATGTCGAAGTACATTAGACATAGATGTATACATACTTACTATTTATAATAAACAATATACAATATACATATATACTTTTTCAGATCGTGTCTCTGACAGAATTGATGGCCGGAGTTAAAGCACCACCCCGGACTGTACAGCTGTTTCAGTTAACATGCTGGCCGATGGGGCATAAAGTTCCTACATCCACGAATTCCTTAGTCGAATTAATGAATATGGTGGAAAGATGGCGTCAAAGGACCGACTATGGACCTGTTGTTGTTGTGTCACCGTAAGTTTAATTTAAATAGATCAATCAAACCCATATCACGCTGAAAAGTTTGCTTAATTTCTGTAGAAAATGTATACATATATATCGCACCCCCGCTTCGGATTCGGTCGCAAATGAGGTAAGAAAAATGATCTCTTTATTCAGGAAAAACGACACCTGGGGTTCCAATAGATTAGAAACTAGAAAGAAAAACGTACGAGCCCTCATTACTTCAAAATAGTTATTTCAAATTACAGTAATTTTTCCGTGTCGTTTTACAGGCATTCATGATTTTTGATTTGTGTCACTTCTGAAGCGGGGGTGCGACATATATATATATATATGTATATTTATGTACAATGGGTGTTTAATATTTTTTATTTAATAATTATTTCGGGATGATGTAGGGGAGCCCAAAATTTGAAGAAAATAACAACATATGAATAAAAAATAAATAAAACAAATTTGTTTTTTGAAACATTATCCATTCTACAAGAAATTGATACCGGTCTCGGCATTAAACTATCCTCAGTTTTAATTATTTAGTTGGATGATATTTCAAAAACGAAGTTTGTTTTATTTAATATACATTCCCACAATATGTCCGCGTTTCTCAACTTAGAATAGCGACGCTTTGGAATAAAAATGTTTTATTTTAAAAATTTCCATTTACACTAAATGCCAAACAAATGTAATATTCCTTAGTTAAAACCCCTTGAAATTAGCTTCCAAACGATGTGTCACAAGCCCAATTCTTCATCCAACATGGATGGTTATCTCAAAAAAGTCATGCAGTAATGGATGCAAGTAGTACATCTATTGAAGGACTTTTTGAACTGAACCACTTTTGTATGAATGGTTTTGTGATTACTTGTGCTGTGTCAAAATGGGGGTGGGGGGGGGGGGGGGGGGACACGAGTATTATACTAGGCCCCCCACCATCGCCAATGTATCCCACGATTTAGTGCTAATTGCTCTATTCCCGATTTTGTAGCTCGAACTGTTTTTTCTAATAGGAGGGGGAGAGGTTAGCTTAACGTTAAGCTAGCTTCACACCCAGGACTGCAATTTTCTGCTAAACAGTTCGAGCTTCAAAATCGGGAATATAGCAATTGGCACTAAATCGTGGGATAGATGTCCGGTCTGATTTGGCCATGATTATGGGCCCATTTTGTGCTAATACATTTTTTCTAGTAGGGCCCCCCTCCTACTAGAAAAATGTATTAGCACATAATGTGCCCATAATAGTACAATTTAAAAAATTGAGATTATTCAGTTGTTTCTAAGATGTGGGACTATCTATTTTTTCTAGAATGGGGGCCCATCTTGTCGTTAAACTGTCAGGTACTCACCACCTATAACCGCAAATTTCTGCTAAACAGTTCGGGCAAAAAAATCGCGAGTAGAGCAACTAGGTCCTAGGACAGGTAGTAGAACACCACCCAACACTCATTCTTCATTTTACTCATCCTGCGTCGTCAAATCGCGGACAGACAGTAATATATATACATACTTTTTTTTTTAATTTATGGTCATATTTTTTAGGGATGGAAGAGGAAGATGCGGAGTTTATTGTGCCGCCAATGCTTGCATTGAACAAGTTATACAGCATGGTGAAGTGGACATATTCCAAGCAGTGAAAACTGTCAGACGTCATAGGCCTCAATTAATTGAAAACATGGTATGTTAATTAATTATTTCTATGCTATTAAATTATTTTGAGGATTTCAGAATAGAATAGAAATATCACTAGAGGAAAATGTCTCCGGTGAATTATATAAAATCTTTGGTTTCTGGGGGTTACTGAGGTTCTGGAGTAAAGCGCCTTCTAATCCTTCCCATTCTCCGAAAATTCCACCATCTCCTTGACCAATTTTGGCTGAAAATCATAAGTGCCTTACTTATGGAGTCCATATTTTAAAGTTTGTGTATGAATATGTTAATTCAATTGGGAGTAATTGTGTACACAGACACTCGAACCTATAGATATTTGTTTTTTTGTCATTTTTGGATTCAGGGGATCCAAGAATTTTACATCGATTACATGACTTCCCTTGTACTTTTTAGAGCTAGGAACGTAAAAATAAATAATATATTAGTAAATTTTGAATGAAGCGGGAAACGAGAATCAAACCTAACAAAGATGTGCTAAAAAGTATTTAAAAAATTTGAAAGGAAATACTAATTTATTCATTTCTAAACATTTCTATTACATTTCAGACTGAATACAAGTATTGTTACGATTTGGTTTTGCATTATGTACTGCACTACCTTAATAAAGACTTGAAAGAGAAAAAATGATTCTTAGCCGGAGAACTAAAGGATGGATAAGTTAAAGATGAATGGATGGAGTTATGGAGTCAAGGATGGATTCATGGAATAACGGATGGAGTTATGGTGCAAAGGATGGAGTTATGGAATCGAATCCCCGTTGGAACTCCAGCAGAGACTTCAGGGCTTGATGATTTTTAGTTGTAGTTTTTTCTTCTCTAATGTGACTAAATGTTGTTACATTGCATATGTTATTGTGATATAAACGAAGAAAAGTTGTAAAATTGTATTTTATGAATGCTTTAGGCTGGATCATAAACTCATGACATAACATTCCAACTTCATTCTTCAGAATTCAGTTATTTTTCAACAATATGTTTCAGAATAACACACTAAATTGAATTTTCCTTTCTTCAGAATAAAAAGCATAGTTTTCTGGCTTCTTCATAATTTCGAATTTGGAGAATTCATCATGTTTCGACATTCGAGTTTATTCTTTACGCCATTACACTGGCGAGAGGTCTGGACGAGAGGGATCGAGGTCCCTTTAGTCTTATTCAACATCTTAAGCTTACAGGTATAAGATGTCTGGACGTAGCTATTCCTTAGTTACATGAAAAGGGACAACAATTTTATGTAATTTAATTCCATATTATTGTAAAAAATATTTCATGTTTATGCTGCCAAAGTTGTAAATTATAGTTTTATTTATATATTTTACCTGTAATTAGTTATTTTATTTTGTCTGTAATTATTTATTTTGCTTATTAGTTTATGTCTAGTTATATAGTTGTTGTTATTATTATTATTATTATCATTATTATTATTTATTTTTTTGACTTCTTAACTAAGCATTAGACCTGTACATTTTCAACTATATTTCCAATAATTTAAACTAGCTATAAGAAAACAAAACCTTTCGGAATATTGTTAGTTGTACTATTGTATTAATAAACATTTCTTGAAAAAAAAAAAAAAAAATACACACAAAATGTGCAATCCAAAAAGTTTTAGATTGAACAGAGGATCATAATTTCTATAAAGGGATGGTTCTGAAAATAATTCAACATTTCTTATTTTTTTTCGAATTCATTTAATTATATAAATATATTTATTTACACTCAATCGATGTAATCATATAAAAACAAAATAGTTGTTGAGATAAGTAATAAGAGTATTACCTCAAAATAAATAATCATAATATTAAGTAATTATAATAACAAAAAGTTGTTTTCTAGTTATTTCTGTGGCTTCCCGGAAGAACGACAAGTCCATTTTTTTGAAAAATGAGAACACTGAATCATGTGTTTCTATGTAGACCTCTTTCATCCTAGAAACCGTTAAAACTAAATATTCAATACATTGAGTGGTTATTAAACATTACATAATGAGTGAGTTCATTAGTTAGGTGTGAAACAGATTTTAGGTTGAACAAAGAGAGAAATTAAATAGTACAGTAGGACCCCGATATGGAACCAGACTGTGTCGGATTACCGGGAACAAGGGATTCGGATTATAGGTGTACAACCACCTGAGTCAAAAATGGAGTGGTTTCGAAAAGAGGAAAAATTTATATTATTTTCAGTAAAAATAAAAAAAAATTGTTCATAACACTTGAAAACATTTGTATGAAACATTAGTTTAAAAAAAATCTGTAATAATCTTTTGGTGAGCTTTGTTCGACTTTCATTTATGATTAAGTTTTTAGACACATAAGGTATGTTTATTTATGTCTATATTTTGTTATAAGATAAAATGTATTTATGAATAAGTGTAAATATACTACGGCTAATTGTCAATAACTCAGTAAATTTTTGTTTATAGTTTTGGGAGCGAAACGTTAATAGATGTGTAAAAAATAAATATATTTGGGAGACCTTAAGGCCAATTAATGTTGTTAAACTACCTTTTACCTATTGAAGTTACAATAAAAAAAATAAAATTATCTGTAATCATCTTTTAGTGATCTTTATTCGACACCTTTCATTTCCAAAGCGCTTTCTCTCATTCGGAGTAAGAACATGATTTCAGTCCTGCCCATGTGATGATTGTAGACATTTTTTGAATGTGAAGATGGCTGATTTAGTGAGAAGTGATTAATTCACAGATTGGAACATAAAAATGTAGGCTCAACTCTCATAGATTATATCTACGACAAGAGTGGGGGAACATTTAAGGAAATGAAATGAAAATAAATTTTATTATTCTGGGACCGAGGTCCCCTAAGAATAAATACATACAGAGAGTAATGAAAATGAAACAATGAAATATAGTATCAGAACAAAGAAATAAAAAGATAGGTAGGTAAATAAAAATTAGTGCTACATTGTAGAAAAACTATACAACTAAAAAATAGATAAACAGGAAATAAAAAAAACAGGAAAAAACATAAAATTAACAACTTCAATATGATGAAAAAAATAAATAAAAGTGTCTACAAAAATAAAAGAGAATAAGTAAAAAAGAAAAAAAGAAAATCTATAAAACTAAGTAAGAAATAAAATTGATAATATATATAAATATAAATCGACCGAGCATAGTACTATGATGGTTGATTATAAAAGAGAAGGAAGGATGCCCAGCCAAGGTTAAAAATAAAATTAATTTAGAAAGCAGAAAATAAGATAAATAAAAAATAAATAAATGCATAATAAAAATATATTAATGTGTAAATGAGCTAAAAATGAATATTATTGATTATGAACGAATAATTTAGAAAATATGATAAAAAAATATAATAAAACTAGAGAATGACAAAGAAAAGAAAGAGAGAGAAAAAAAAAAAAGGGGGAAAAAGTAATTTGAATGATTAGATAATTAAGGTTGACGAATTAGAGAATACGGGGGAGAGATCAAAGAGGAGTGGATTGTTTGGTGAAGAGGAATTGGAATAGTGAGGATTTGAAGGAAGCCACGGAAGGAGAGTGACGGATTGGGGGAGGCAGGGAGTTCCAAAGAGAGGAGGCCTGGACAAGGAATGAATTGTGGAAGGCTGAGGAGCGATGGGAGGGGATGAAGAGGTCTGATGATGAGGACGGAATCTAGTGTGCCTCTGTGAACCGAGGACTGGAATTGAAGGGCGACTATGAATTCTTCCAACGCTTTCAAAGCACAGGACATGATTTTATGTTACTCATTGTTTGGATTATTTGTATTTATTCATTTTAGCGTACCATTGTTCACATGTGCTTGTTTTGACAACTAGAATTTGTGGCTTTTTTACTAAATGGTGAGGATTTTTGTAGACCGCCTGGTGATGAGTGCGACTTCGAATGCCGGCTAGCATAAATATAAATATAATAATAAAATCTGTGAAAGGTCAGACTACATTTTTATCGACATGAAACATTTTTTGACGCTGGCCATAACAACTTGCAAAACGTCCTCGCTACATAAAAAATTTCTTGATTTCTCTAAACTTTTTCGGCGCCACCTGAAGCCTCGTGGGAATGGTTGACATAAATAGTCGCAATCGGAAGATGCCAGCGTAGGGAAGGAGGAGGTATGGACGAGACACCAGGGCGTCCACCGGACTACCGAGGGTCCTCATTATTGAGGTCCTACTGAATTACTTTCTAAATACAAATTTCCTGAACAAACTTTTGATTTATTGAAGAATATTTACAATCGGTAAACACCATTAGTAAATTTGATGACTATGTAAGAAACGACAACAGAGAAAAAGTATAAGGTAAATAATAATACAGTAAAGTGATAAGGGAACTATGTACAAAATAATAATAATGGAAATACTTTGAATAAATAAGATCAAATAAATGACAAAATAAAATACATGCTAATGATAAAAAATGTACAAAATGAAAAATAATTATAATGTATAAATAAATAAATAAAATTACATAATAAAAAAATAATATAAATAAATAAAATTCATAGATAATAATGAACTAGCCCGAAACCACTCGGAATCACCCTACATAAGTAATAATGATCAAATAAAATCAAAATGTTTTATTTTGACCCAGTAGAGACATAGTAATAAAAGAAACTATAAAAATGTATTCTGTTTATTTTAGGTTAGGTTAGGTTTTATGACTCATGCCCGGGCTTTAACTACGAGGTCATATCGCCTACTACCAGAGCGCTCTGTCGTCGCTCTGGTGGACATGAGCCCGACTCTACTGTGGGAGTCCTAAATTTTGCCTACCCTAAATTTTTTTATTCACCTAGGGTAGGGGTCTTTAACGAGTACCTGACATCGTACAGGCTCGGGACCATCGCTTAACGTCCCATCCGAAGGACGGCGTGCTTAAGTTTATTTTACCTCCCAGATAAAAGAAACTAAGGGCCTCGGTCGGGCTACGAACCCACAACCTTGAGCACAGAAGTCAAGCACGCATACCACTGAGCTACCGGCGCCCTCTTGTTTATTGTAGGCGAATCCATTATTTGTTCTTCACTTAAAAATTGATCCACTTGTTTCTACTTTTTTTAATTTTATTCTTGACCAATAATTAATTATTATTGAATTTTCAAATATTCTTAATGCTTTGGCCTTATAACAATGATTATAATAATAAGAAATTGGGCAGTGAATCAACGGCAATGTATTTTCCCAGCACGAATTAATCTACTAAGATTTCGCTCCCCCTAACACGAATCGACCGTTTTGGATAAAAATCAGTGGTTCACTTACACATGAACTTTTGAATTATCATACTAAATTTCGTGTCGATGTGGCGATGCTTTACTTCGGGAGTTATTAGAGTATTTGAATTGACCCCTTGTCTTCGGCCGATTTCGTTGAAAAGCTATTGATGTCGTCCTTATGTCGTTTTAAATTGCCATACTAAATATGGTACCGATACATTCATTACATCGGCAGTTAATGGAGTTTTATGTTGAGCTCCGCTCCCCCCCCCCCCCCCCCCCCCCCCGCTTACCCTTTCTTTGACCTATTTGTCTGAAGATCAAGGATCAACAGGTGTCGTCCTTATGGAGTTCTGGTTACACATATAAAATTTTATGTCGATACATTCATTAACCAGGGAGTTATCGTGATTACAGGTAGACAGGAAATTGTTTTTTGAAAGGGGGGTCGGAAAACATGAAATTCCGGTGAAAACTCAACATCGAATTTCTGACCGATTACGTAATTTCCCTTATACTAAGTATAGTTGGGAAAATAACAAACTACAAATGAAGAAAATAAAAGGAGGTACCATAATAACTATAGTTACGAAGTATCGTGAAACGGAAAGGGATAATTTAATTATCATAACCCAATATCCTGGGTTCCTGTTTGCCTTCCTCTTACTAGGCTTTTGTTGGACTTACTACTTCCCCAGTTAGACGGAGTGTAGGAGAAGTTATGAAATCAGTCAGCAATTATAGGCGGAGTTTTCAACCATCCTGTTTTAAAAAATTAAAAAAAAAAGTTTGTGAACGCAGTAACTCCCGATATCATTCTATATTGATTCATTCATGCATCGACACGAAATTGTATATATGTGTATCCAGAAATCTCCAAGGACGACAACTATTGATTTTCAGCCAAATCGGCCAAAGGGGAGGAGGGTTAAGACAAAAATTGTAATAACTACAGTTGTAATTAATGTATTGAAACCGCTATAAGGACAACACATATTAAAGCGGAATCAGCCGAAGGGGAAAGGGGATCAGAGGGAGCTCAACTATAATCCCAATAACTCCTGATGTAATGAACGTATTGACAGGAAATTCAGTATAAGGATTCAGAAGCCACTATGTAAGTCTATGTAAGTTTTAGCCCTTTGAAGGGAGAGCGAAAACATAATTAATTCGAGCTAGGGAAGTACATAGCCGGTGATACACCGACGACTTTTTTTATTACAACTGTCTCCTTTCTCTACAACTCCTAGAACTCTCCTTGCCCTCCTCAGAAAAGCAGATCTTTCATTTCAAGTAGTTATATAAGAATATAAATAAGGAATGGAACGATAAAGAAGACTGAAGAACAATTAAAGAGTGAGCTACTAAAGAAGGTACTGTTTTTTTTAATTAAATTATATATATATAAATAAAATATTGGGTTCGAAACCCAACTAAGGCCTTTAGTTTATTTCATCTGGGACGTAAAATAAACTTAAGCACGCCGTCCTTTGGATGGGGCGTTAAGCGATGATCCCTAGCCTGTACGATGTCAGCTACTCGTTAAAGACCCCTGCCCTAGGTGAATAAAAATTTAGGAATCCCACAGTAGAGACGGGCTCATGTCCACCAGAATGACGAAAGAGCGCTCTGGTAGTAGGCGATATGACCTCGCAGTTGAAGCCCGGGCATGAGTCATAAAACCTAACCTAACCTTTATACCATTAAAGAGTGGCCACAAAAGAATACTGATATAATTTTAGGAATTAGTAAGTAGCATAATTTTTGTAAATAATTGATTTTAATTTTCAAACTTATCTTTTCTTTATAATGTAGGTTAAATATTTATTTATTTTTTTGGCCTTATGGTCGATGCATATTAGCCAAGGTTATTAATAAACTCAATGTTTTCTACTACATTCTTTGCTATTCATTTTCCTTGTCAACCAAATAAGAAAATGTCTTTGGATTAGATTGAACATTTTTCCGAATTTAGAAACATTTTATGGCATCCCAGAATTATATACTTAGAAGAATCCAAATGAAGAAATTGTTAATAGAAATTGTTTTATATAGGTACGTGCATTTTCTCATAAACTTTCTATATTTTTTTTATTATGGCCCTTTTCGGAAACTACTGTAGAAATCAAAATTTAGTAGAAGACCAGACAACAGTTTCTACAGGGAGTTTGATAATATTATTTAATTAATGTTAATTATTTATTATTTGATTAACTTATTTTATTTTATTATATATTTTTTTATTATCACAACAAATAGACTTTCACTTCCCCAGCTATACGATGTATAGGGGAAGTTATGTAATCGGTCAAAATTCGATGCGGAGTTCCGACCCATTCGACCCCTAGATTCTAAAAATGAAAAAAACAAAATTCTGTTGTGTGTCTATGAACACGATATCTGCCGATAGAATGAATCATCTCAAAATTTTATATGTGAATCCAGAACCCTCTAACGAAGATACCTATTGATTTTCAGTCGAATCGGCGAAAAGAGAGGGGGAATAAGGTGAAACGCTCAACTCAAAAACTCTAATAACTACCGTTGCAGTGAATTTATCAACACAACTTTTAATATGAGGATTTAGGAGCCCTTATGTAAGTCAACTGTTGAATATTAGCGCAAACGGTCGACTGGTTTTGGTGAGGGAGCAAGTAAGTAATTGATTAATACGTTCTGGGGAAGTGCATTGCCTGTGATTCACCAACTACTTTTTTGTTTCATTTTTTAAATATGGAGGTCGGAAAACATGAAATTCCGTTGAAAACTCCGAATAGATTTTCTGACTGATTACATAACTTCTTCTATACTTCGTATAGCTGGTTAACTAAAAAAAAAAGTTTTTTATAGAAAGAAAAATATTTAATTCCGTTTTTTTTATCAATTAAAATAATGTTATTGAAAAATAAATATATCATTAACATGATATATTTTTTGTTTGCCCAATGCATCCTATTATTAATAGAGAAGTCGAAATGACGATGGTTTAGCAATACGCATCACATTAACTAAATCAGAATACTAAAGTCGCAGCGTCTCATTGATATATTACTATTGGTATAATTGGTTTCATGACATTACGTTTTTTTAAATTACTAGAAGATAATGGGATACAATTCATCTGACTGATATATTATTTCTGAGTTTATTATATATATTTATTATTCCATCGATTTTCTTCGATTAAAAAGAAAATCATTGTCAAGTCACCCGTCATAGTCTAATTTCGGTGTTGTTACCTGGTTTTTTTCTGAGTCTATCGCGTTGTTATTCAATTCTTCTAATAGTTTTTGGTTGACACATTTCAATGCTGTCCTCTCTTCCTAATCAAATGAAAGAAAAATTATAATTAAAAATAAATTGAAAGGTGTTATATCATGGATTTATTTTCATGCCTATTATTAGCAGTTTATAAGAAAAAAATCAAGGAAAAACCTGCATATCCTTCAATTCTTCAAGTAAGACTTTTTGCGTTTGTCGAATTGAAGATAATTCTTTTGACAAATATTGCAGATTAATGTTTTTCTCCCTTTCACGATCCAACTCAGATGATAAAATATCTGTGAAAATTAATTATTTACTGTTAATTAACAATCTAAAGTTTTGTAAAATTGTAGTAGTAACTCTTACAAGAAAATGGGAGAAAGATTGACTGCAAACCGTATACATTTTTGGTGTTTATAAAAAAAGTTGAATTTACCAAATTCTCTTCGAAGACTCATCAGCAAATGTTTCAACTCATCAGCTTCTTTGATGGAAAAATCAGCCTGGGATGATAAATTTAAATTTTGTTCCATTAGTTGCTTTACAAGTCTTCTTAATCGTATAACACATATTTTTTCTAATACTGTGTCTAATCCGTTCTCGTTATGTACGCTTATTTGGTTAATTTCGTCGAAACATTCCACCTGAATATGTTTGAATTAGGTTTTACACAGTTAGGATTAGGCATCAGAGAATTCGAACATGAGTCAAGAAAAAAATACGGTTCAATTTGAGAAATTGGTTCGTTGCCCAAAGCCTTCCTGAGTCAGTTTCTTCAAACTTCAGATAAGAACAACTGGCACCGGGTATTTCTTTCCTGATTCAAGTTCGAATCCTGTGGCACCTCACATTTGCACTTATTAAGGGCCTTCATACGGTGCATTTCAGTTAAATATATAAATCACTTATTTTTTGAAATATTATCTATACCACAAAAAAAAGTTGTGTAACAGAGAATATTTCAGAAAGAAATTTGTTTTATTTATTTATCATAAGTTTCCATTATATGTCTGCGTTTCTCTCTTACAAGTTGCATTACAGTTGACCTCAGTCAACCAAAAAAAGTGATCAGCCGGTGATTCAGGCGTTTTTTTTTTTGAGGTTAGCCTTATATATTTATTTTTTATTATTATGATACCAGAAAGAAAGAAGAATTTCGAATAATAAAACATTGTTCCTCTCTTTTTGAAAGAAGTATAAGTCATATAGGAACGCCCTTTATGGCCCTTCTCCACTACTTGAAGTCAATAGATAAAAAAAATTAAAATTCAATTAAAAATGTTTATGTTAGAGGAACAATTTTTTTTTTCTCATTGTTGAAAAAGTAAAAAAATGAACTTATATAAAAGCTGTAATTTTTTCGTAACTACTTTTATTTAATATTATTATTACTATTATTATCAATTTTTTTTTAGTTTTATATAATATTTACTGATATTTTGTTAATTTACTTATATATTTGTTTTCTCAATATTTCGCTCATTGTGACTTAAGGAAGGGGCCCGTTATCGCCCCGAAATATCTCCTTGAAAGAAGATTTATCTAAAGAAAAAAACATAAAATATAGTACTTACCAATATCATTAGGAAGTTTATCTTCCATTATTTATATATAATAAAACATTATTATTTATCTCATATGTGTTTGTATTCTAAAACTTAATATTGGTTGATGTATATGTTTTATAAGCTATTTTGTAGTTGTCACTTTGTAGTTGTCACTTTGTAGTTGAGCATAAATGAAGGGAAACAGGTCAAAAATAAAGAGTGAGAAATGAAAATTGGTTCCAGACTGGACTCGGAGAGGAAGACGTCAGAGCCATCGAACCAAGAACTGATCCTATGGCTATTAAGTATTTAAATGCATACCTTTTTAAAAATATAGTCATTTTCTTTGCCAGGCCGTGCATTAATTGAAGTATCTTCCCTTATGTCTTTTCTTAATAAAACAAATAAAATAAAATATATAATTCATATTTATTTGAAAAACAACAAAAAAAGTGTCCAAGAACTTACATTATAGGCCAAACTAGACTTGGCTTAAAACTTTTTATGCATGAGAGCTTCCGAAAGCATTTGTGAACTTCCGTGTGGTATCGACTATGGTTCAGCAGTTGATGGGTCAAAACAGCTATCTAAGAATCAAGAAATAGACATATTGGACAAAAGAAACCATCGGTGAATCAATGGTAATGTACTTCCCCAGCAAATATAATTTTTAATAAACCAACAACCTCTAAATCCTCTTTTCCCTTATATAATAATACATAATTGTGTGTTGACACATTCATTCTATCGGGAGTTATCGTGCCCCTCACAGACATGCACATATTTACTTCCCCAGTTACGTGGTAAAGATTATACAGTAGAACCTCTTTAAGTCGAACCTCGATAAACCTCCAAAACTCGAAAAAAAGTTTTGTTCCTATTCCTTCAAGTTACAAAACCACCATTACTCGAAATCTCAACCCTCTATTAGTCGAAATAATCATTGAGTCCCTACAAGCCATTATGGTACATATTTTACCTCTATAACTCGAAAAAATAAATTGGACCTGGAAATGGAATGAATCTTAACCTCTACAAGTCGAATCAAAATCCGCCTAAGTTGAAATCCTCCATAAGTCGAAAACTCTATAACTCGAATTTTTTGGCGTCTCCCTTGATGTTCGACTTATAGAGGTTCTACTGTATAATCATTAGTTAGTTATTGTTATTGTGATTCATGCCCAGGCTACCTAAGTGCTCTTTCGTCGCTCTGGTGGACATGAGCCCGACTCTGCAATGGCAGTCCTACATTTGTCTGTCCTCAATTTTTATTTACCTTGGGTAGGGGTCTATTTGGCCAACGTTTTTGAAACTTCCATCTTCAGGTCCTTATAATGACTTGAGTGTATAAATTACATACACTCAAGTCATTGTAAGGCCCTGAAGAAGGAAATAAATAGTTTCCGAAACGTTGGCCAAATATTGAGTTTTCATACACGACAGAACCTCGAATTCCTTTAACATTTAAAAGATACTGTCGACTCTATTAATCATCGATTTAGAAGTTCATAAATCAGACATAGGTAAAATTTCAGCCCTATCAGACAAAAAAGAAGGAAGGTTTAGGGGGAGAGCGGGAAAATAAGTTATTACAAATAGGTCGGCTGAGGGAGTATACTGCTGATGATATGAATACAGGAGAATGGAAAAAATGGAATCCGGTGATAACTCAAGATGGAATTTTTCACCAATTACAAACCCCCCTCCCCCCCCCAAATCCCTCAGAGCTAGGGAAGTAAAAATATATAAGCAGATCAGAGCTGCACACAACTTTCCCGTAGGGCTATCAGTGGGCAGTCAGTATAATAATTATTTTTGTCTTACCTTTTCATTCAACAATTCGTTATATTTTCCAGCCATTTTAGCTTTATCAATAGGTGGATCAATTTTTTTATGATTTACAATTGAAAATAAATACTGTAGAATCAACTGCAACCTAAAATTGAAAATTAAGTTCATAAAAAAAGTCACTTTTCCAGAATAATATTTCTTTATATATTCTATGAAATTATTCAGAAATATCGAAGGGTTTTTCATTAATTCGTTTATTTACAGCTTTAATGGATTGAAATTCAACTAACATCTTAGCAGATTTCTATAGATGCCAGATTATGCGCTTCCCAGCTTGCGTATAGCCAAGCCATTCCCCATCTCTGTTTATTCTTTAAGACGATCGGATCTCCCAGAGCTGTACAGAGCAACTATTATTTTTAATTTGCTGTAATGTAGTGCTCTCTCTTGAGGCGAAAGGAGACCGTCAGAAAAGTCACTTATAGAATTATTCATTTTTGGAATCAGGGGTTTGAAAAACACAAAATTCCGTTGAAAACTCAGCATCGAATTTCTGACCGATTAAATAACTTCTCCTAAACTACGCTGTACAAGTAAAAAAGTCCTCTGCCTATGTGTGTGTGAATCTATAATTCCCGATACAATTAATGTATCGACACAGAATGGGAGGGATTATGTGGCGCTCAACACAAGACTCTAATAACTGCCGATGTAATGAATATATCGGCACAAGTTGTATGTGTAATTTCGAAACCCCATAAGGATGATACATAATAATTTTCAGAGAAATCAACTGAAGAAAAGGGGGGACTTAATATTAAAAACTCCAATGACTACCGATGTCGATGCGAACTTTCATTAGTAAACTCAAAAACCCATTAGAATGTCACCTATTGTCACATAGGTCATGGTGGATTAGGGAGGGGCTTAACACAAAAACCTAATAACCGCCTATTCAATGAATAACTATGGATGTAATGAATGTATAAACATGAAATGTTAATTGTGTATCCAGAATCCCCGATGGACGACTCCCGATTTTCAGCCAAGTCTGCCAAAGGAAAGGGGGACATTAGGGAACGAACTAAACAGAAAAACTTTAATAACTGTTGATTCAGATATCCCTGTGTAAGTCAACTATTGATTTTTAGTCAAACAGGTCGACTGGTTTTAAAGGAATAGCAAAAACGTAATTAACGCTGGGGATGTGCGAAGCCGATGATTCACCGACGGGTTGTTTTTATACTCATCAAGCCAATAAAGAAATCTAGCACGTTTCGCAAACGAATTACACTGGTGCTGTATGTGTTCAACAATATTTTTCGAGAACTTACAATCAAAATTTTCGTTTTTTGGAATTTTTCACCCAAAAAGTGACCTCTAGGTCCATGCCAGATTTTGAATGTATAAATGTCAAAAAGGAAACAGTTTATTAAATCAAGTAGGGTTCTGTACTTCTTCATCTTCGGCGGCTTATAGCTCCTGGCTACGTTCGTCCCATCTTACATCTGACCCAAAATTCATGGGCAAACATTTTATTAGGAAGATTTTTTTGCAATGGGTAATTTTTCACCCTTCGAAGAAAATATACTTGCCCTCCCGTCTTCAGCAATCCCATTTCCTGTTCATTTACCTAGGCCTAACTAGACAAACAAGTACACCAGACTGAAAAGACAAGAAATGAACAAACGATACAAACTGTTCTAAGACTGCTAGACAAAAGATCAAAATTATCTCTGAGAACAAAACGACTAATATTTAACGCAATACTCAAGATATGGACTTGAACTCTGGGGTTCTGCCAAAGTGTTCAGCGCATTCAATCCCTGCAATCTAAAATCCTTCTTATAATACCCAATGCTCCTTATTACATCCACACTGATTTCAATATTCGCTTTGTAACCGAATTAGCTAAATCCAGGTGCAAAAACATATTTTCCCTTCTTAGTTCCCACAAAAATCCTCTAGTCCGTACCCTCCTTCTGCCGCACTTCCCGAACGACGCCTTAAGCGCCAATGGCCTAGAGACCTTCTCAGAACAGGCAATGACGGTGACTAGTCATAAAAGTGTGCAACTAGTGCCTAAGAAGTGTCAACACTGGGTGATTAAATTTTTTTTTTTTTAATTTTACAAAATGATATTTACAACTGTATAAGGAATATATATACAAGAAAATGTGTTATGGGACAAAAAAATAATGGCAATGTCAAAATGTCAGGAGAGAATAAATTTATTCCACAGTGAATAATATTTGAACGGACTTTTTGTCGTTCACCTTATTCGGGGGGAAACTTGAAAAAAAAAAATTAGTTTTTCTACTTTTTTGTCAACATTTTAATCAACTATCTCAAAATGTATAGAAGATATACACTTCTCCTTATTAGGTCTTTTCTAAACTCATCAGGCGAAACCAAATTTAAAAAAGCACACATCTCTATAGCACTTTGTTATCGAATTCCTTCGTAAAGATGTATATTGTTAGATTGTTTGTTCCAATATCACGCTCAAACCGCTGGACGGATTTCCATGAAAGTTCATATGCATCCTTCTAAGACAGATTGAAAAATAGGCTATATAGCGTCTAAAAATTTCGTACGGATGGGGTTGTTGGGGGGGGGGGGGGGGGGGGGGGGGGGCTAAGCATAAATATATTGCTAGCTCATTAACGAATGGTCGGATTGCCATTGAATTTCACATGTAGTATTCTTAAAAGCCAATTGAAATACAGACTGTCTGGCGTCACAAAATTCTTAAGGGGAGGGGGGCTAAGCATAAATATATTTTCTCGTCTTTGTGGCCAATATGACGTCATGAGGAAAAAATAATTAAGAATATCTGCTATGAAAATCCGTTAACATTAATCAGCTTGTGCATGTACATATCTTAATGATACCTCAAAAGTATATATAAATAGAAAATTTTATGCCGACAATATTATTTAAAAATAAATTGAAAGTATACCATACCTAGTACTTTCATTAATTTGGTGCTCAAGACTTTTTTTGAGATAAATATTTTCTTTTTGAACACTACAAAAATTGTTTTCGTTTTCTTGACGTTTCATTTTGGACAGAATATTGCAATTTGTGGCTGAAAAAAAACCAAAATAATTATTAGGTTTATTGTAATACTTATCGGCTGATATCCTTGAAATGTGTCGTCCTCACTGGGTCCCACATATAAAACGTTGTGTCGATATATTCTTCTACCTTCTGTCTCTCTTGCACACTTGATGCAGTCACGAGGGAAGAGGGGGGTACAGGGGTACAATGTAGAGTATTCAGTTAAAAGTTCTTGGGAAAGTCAGTTCGAAAAATATCACAATTGAAAAATTATTTTAAAGAGAGAACGCAGGCCGAAATGAATGGTTAGAGTGACCGACTCTTAACGTAAGAGATGTTGGTGCCTTTGATGTATGCCAAAACGAACTAAGTTGTAGCTATATTAAAAATAAAATCAATAATGACAAATGACAACATTAAGACAATAAGGAGTATGTATGTAATTTTTACAAATATTATTTCTACATTTTACCTTTTATGATTTATCGATTATAAACTAATTAAAATGAACTACTTAAATACTTTATAAAAATGTTATTACCTTCTACAAGTTGGTTAACACTTGAGAAAATGAAACAACTTCTAAACAACAATTGAACTTGTTTGTAGATAGGAAACCAAGGAAACTTAAATCGATTTCAATGACTTGTATTTTATAGAAGGTTACATAAGAAATTTGTTAACGGCGGAAACCCTTAAAAACCTAGGCCCCATTAATTTTATACGTATGTTTTGTATTGTGAAAGTATTTCAGATAAAAAATAAACAGTCTTACCTATTTATTAATTTTTGATGGATTTCATTAATATTTGGAATTAAGTAAGTGTATTTCAAGAAAACAAAAAATTAGGTATAAAACATTTCTTATTCTAAAAATGAACTCTAAAAAAGTATATGAATTTGAAGAATCAAAAAATATATATGTATATACCTACATACATACAATATGTATACACCAATTAGCAAAAGCAACCTTTCGCCCGATATCTTTCATCTTCACATAGACAAAATACTTATCTAGGTCACACAAGATGAAAACAAACAAAGACTATAATAAGGTACTCTTTACTAATTGGAAAGAAATTTCTAATATTATGGAGAACTTGAAAAGCGCCAGGTGTGGAGACACTCCGGATGCAGTCACTAAACGGATCCCTCAAAGATAGTTCTTTTCTGTTCAATAATTATTGAACAGAAGCAATAATTATAATTATAATTATTGCTCTTGACTCTGACATCACCACTGGGTGATTCTCCTCTCATGACATTTTTTTTCTCCCTTAGCACATTTGCTTGTTGTATGTATACTCTATACTTTATTCCATTTGAAATAAAAACAATTTTATTTAAGAAGGCTGGCTGAACTCCTTCCAATGAAATGTATTTTTTTTTTTTTTTTTTTTCAAATGGAATAAAGATATATAGTATATATTATATACTCTATACAGTTATAAATATCTCTTTGTAAATTAAAAAAAACCTGTTTTCTGTCCACCCAATTATTTTTGCCCCATTAGCTTATGGCTAGACTCACAAATCACCCTTTAACTTTGAGCGAAGTTTTAGTTAAATAACTTAAAATATATTTCAACATTCCAATATAATACAGTAAAATCGGGTAATTTTCATTTAATTTCAGTTAACAGAGCTTTACTTGAAATGATACGTTAAGCTGTTTGATGCAGACATGTATACTATATTCTATACTAGAAATACATTTATAATACTATAGTAGTTAGTGGGAGTATGTTCGGAAACTAATGCCGAAACAGATAGTAAACAATGTTGTTTACATTAGCAAAGGTTGCATTGGAATTAGAATCATAACAAAGATGCTACAGTCAGTATAAACATTCCTTTATCAAAAAAACGACAGAACTTTTGAAAGGACCATATATTTATTATTTTTTCGGCACCATTCATGATGTATGCCACTATAGTGTGTCTCGCACAGATATACATATGTATATTGGGTGTGTACAACTGGGGACCTAAGCATCCAATGCTCTTATCTCTTCCCTGTTAGCCCTACTGTAGGATATACGTAAAATACTATTGATTATAATTATATTATAATTATAATCAATCAATAGTATTTTACAAAATTTTATAATTTTAAATTATAATCAATCAATAGTATTTTACGTATATTATACTTTCCGCATCAGAGGAAAGTGGCTAAAATGAAATAATAGAACAAGACCTCCAGGGGCAAACGTAGCCATATCACCTACAATGTTAAATAGGATTAATTAGAATAAATAATATAACTTATTATATATAACTTTAAGAATAAATAATATAACTTTATTTTATTAAAATATTGTCTAATCCAAAAAAATATTTCAGGTTTCACCATGAACATTCTCAGGTTTAGCTATAAACTCACTCGAACAATTCAGAATATTTTATTCATTGAATGTTGCATTTAAATATGGTTCATGTAGTTGATCTATTTGATTTTCTACTGTAGTTTTTAAAAGTATTTTTTCTTTACAGGCCCACCCACATGAAATTATATATACCTACATACAAATATATACAAACTATATGTATGTATGTACTATATTATATATTATATGTATGTACTATATACAAATTATATGTATGTACTTAAAATATGTTCAATATATTCTCCTTTCTTTCTTCTTCATAAATGATGATAAAAGGGAAATGGTACCAGAATCCATCACATCTTCAACCATTCTGTATTATTAGTAACTTTTACAACTCTTGTCTAGATTAATTATGACTTCGTATATCAAAATTCAAATTAGCCAATTTATTTTATTAATATCACAAAAATGAAACTATTTTGCCTCGAAAATGCTATGTTTTGACATCCTCAAAAGGGTTGCAGGATATCTGTTGCAGTGAACTACACAACTAGAGATTTCACAGATATCAGTATCTACCAGTAGTTAACTAGCTCCAAAGAAGATACTAAAATAACTTACGTGGCTCCTCTTCAGTACAGAATCTTTCTTCCATCAGTTCCCAAATTTTATAAAAAAAATAATAATCCTCTATTAAATTTCAACACTTTCAAATTAATAAACCACTATTAATTAATGATATACATCTGTTATTTATTTTTTAGAATGTTAATACACATGGAATTGTTTACTATTTTATAATGATATGCTTCTAGTATACTGAAGTGTAACACATCAAGTACATTTCTTTTATAAACCTATATTTAATTTCTTATGAAAATCCCGAAAAATATTATCAAACTTGTTGCTCTGTTTTGCGGAAAAAAAAAATATATATAAATACCTACATAATTTTGTCTGAATGGCCCATTGTACATATTATCTTAACTGTAGACAATAAAACTTGAGCGATACGGATTGGAAGTTTATAAATACAGATTACATTTCCACAAAACTGTTTTTTCTAAAACTTCTTTATTTAATTTCATATACATCTTTCTTAGACCAGGACCTAAAAAATGTAAACCCTTCCTAGGTCTTGACACATGGGAAGTGTGGGTCATAAGATATTTCCTAAGGGAGGTGAGACAGCAAAACGTTTATGAACCGCTGTTTTAGAAACATATGGCTAATCCAGTCAATATTTCTGTGATGAAAACGTTTGAAGGCATTACTATGTTTTCGACTAGTCGAATTTTCAAATGTTTCCACACCATCATCGTGTGGACATGAAATATGACATCAAAATTTTTATTGGGGGGAGGGAATAATGGTGGGTATCACTTCTCCGCAATACTTAAAACAATTGTTATAATATATAAGAAGAGAGTCACCACAATGTCCTCAAGCAGAAAAATGTATCAGTATGAAGAAGCATTCATGACTTCCATGTTCCAAAATCATTATTCAAAATAATTCTTATCATGACTAATGAATAATAGGTAAAAATGAAATACTGAGTTTTCTATTTACACGACAGAACCTCGAATTCCTAAAATATTGAAAAGATACTGTCGACTCTATAAATCAATATGACCACTCATTGTGTTATTGAATTCTAGCCATTGTGTTACCTTCAAGTCAGATGGAAAACCTTGAATTAAGTTAAAGTTGCTTTTCTAAATGCTAGTGGGAATCAAAATTCAAGGAAGTGGTGCTTCCATAGGACACATTTTAATATTTAGCAATAAATAGTTCATTCAATAGATTATCTATTCGTATATGAATTGTATCAGACAATCTATTCGAAAATGGTGAAACTCCTTCGAACCTGCGGTTAGGCAAACTTCATTACTTCTGAAATGAATTGTCATCATTTTTTGTCAATGATGAATGATAAAGAATTGTGATGTTTTAGGTATATATATAAATATATATATATAATATAAATATATATATATATATATATATATATATAAATTTAATAGGAGACAGCAGGGACACACAGATAGTATGTAATAGCTTTGAAGGTGGTTAAAATGTATATTAAAGGATTATGAGGTATATTTTAATTCAAAATATATGTAAACAATTTTTTTTTTAAATTGATTTATTTAAATATTATTACATATTTTTTTCATAGTTGATGACTTAAGCCGATATACGTTAGTCTTCAATACACAATATTTTACAATAACTACAAATTAATATACACAATATTGTCTGTTTTTATATAATACTTTATGTCTATGGATAATAATTCATGAATAGAAGAGCCACCTTACAAAAAAAAATTATGTTTTGCTCAAGCTTGGTAGGTATACATAGATTTGTCCAAAAGTAGGTACTAATTATTGTATATTTTTGCACTGAATTGGAATCTATAATGAGAATTGTTTGACCACCTCTAATTGCTGAGATATTGTTTGATTTATAGTTCGCTCTTCAGTGTCACATAACGAGCATTCTCTCCGATATTCTAGACAACACTAAAACTTATATTGCTATCAAATGTTGTGATAATGCTCTGTTAATTGTAAGATCTGATATATACA
Source organism: Aradus depressus (assembly GCA_963662175.1). Taxonomy (NCBI): domain Eukaryota; kingdom Metazoa; phylum Arthropoda; class Insecta; order Hemiptera; family Aradidae; genus Aradus; species Aradus depressus. The sequence continues at coordinate 41,395,618 of OY759218.1, read as the reverse complement.
TAGATAAAACAGATTCTTCTTGCGACAAAAATATTCCCTTAGCTGCATATATGTAGAGTGAAGAATGAGGACATAATCCTTTATCCCCCTACAAATTTTGGTTAGTTTGTAAGGTATTATTTACAAAAATAGAAGTCAATGTATGTAATATTTATGATGTATAAGTGATATTTAATTAAATATATTAAACATTTAAAGTTTAGTTAACATTAGACACAAACTCATAAGAGAAGGAAGGGGACATGGCCTGAAGAGCTTGTGGCAAGTAGCAGGACATCAAGGTGGTCTTTAATAACATGGACTATAGATAGGGGATAGGGGACCTGTTCTCTTTATTGTTTCGTTAAGTACCGTGGGGCGGAAAATGATAATAATAAAAGTATGAAATATACATATTGTAAATAAGTATTATTCATATAAATAAAAAGAAGAAATTAAATAAACCAATGAAATGGTATTCATAATAAAGTAAATATAACAAATAAATTATTTCCGATTATTAAGATATTTTCTTATTATGAATATAATTTATTTAGTTTATTTGAATATATATTTTTAAAATATATATTATTAAAATTTTGTTTCATATTTATATTATAGAAACAAGTTATGTACAGGGTGTCCTATGTTAAGGTGTGCCAAACTTCAGGAATCAATTCTACACCTTATTTGCAACAAAAAAACTCTATTGACTTCATTCTGAAATCTCTTCGTTTTCTGGTTATTTCATTTTTTTTTTTTTCTATTATCGTCTTTTTTTACCTAAAAGTAAAGATAACTTCAGTTCTATTTGTGCTACAGAAAATCTGAGGGTACCATTGGAAAAACACCGAGTCGAGTCAGCACATCCTATCCGTCTTCCTATAAATACCTCCCCTCCTCTTCAGATGTATCAGTATTATTTCCCCATTCTTGTCTTATCATTGTTAAAGCTTGTACATATTTCACTATATTGTGATTTCCTGATAAAATAAATCTTTTTTTTTAAGTGACTTAACTTAGTTCGGATTTAACTGGCGCCCGAAGAGGGACTCTGAAAACAAGTGATCAAGTGTCAAGTGCTTCAAGTATTCACGAGGAAATATTAACAGTGAAGAAAGGAAGTAGTTCAGGAATACCGAAGAAATACACCAACAGGTATTTGAACTTATCTCCAGTGTTCCAAGCATACCTTGGCTAGCACGAGACTTTGGCCAGCGACATCACTTCGTTTGGATTTCAATCCTTCATTCAGAGACCTGGAACCTACAAACTTGATGGATCTTCAATTCTAAGTTAAAGAACACTTTAAAGTTAGTTTAGTCCTAACAATTCATGTATGCCTAAGCCTAATAGTTTAAAGATAAAGATAAGCTCTCAACTTACCGAACAATTAAAAACAGATTATTTTAACATGGCTAACATAACTTATACTATGACCATATTATGATGGTTCGCCAGAGAATTTAATTTATTTTGTACAGGCAGTGACAAAAGTCTTTTCGACAGTTTGCTCTATTAACAATAGAAATCATGCCAGACTTCTATGTAAAGTTATGAATGTACCAACACAAAAACGACTGTACAGAATATAAAACCAAAATAAAGGAATAAAAGAACCCAAAACGGCATTAGCAATACCTAATTTCTCACTCAAACACAATTTTAATTTTGAAGATACAAAAATACTACACACCGAAAAGAAAACTATAAAAAGAAAATGCATAGAGGCTTTATACATTACAGACAATATAGAGAACAGAATAAATTTCAAACAAGACGCTAAAAATTTAAACTACGTTTATTCTGCTACACTAAACTTATTTTAAAAAATATAAAAAAGTGTGGGGGGACAAAAAAATCTTTAAATATAATAATAACAGAAATAGAAAATAATGTTAAATTAAAAATCGAGAAACAAAAAAACAAATATAATTAATATGACACATAGTCAAAAAAACTATAAATTTAACATTGGATATATAAAACGTAAAATCAAAAAAATTAAAATAGATAATTGTAATTAAAGAATCGATAAACAATAACCTCTAGGGTTATCAAAAATAAAAACTAAAGAAAAAAACAATGCAACAAATTACCACCAATGAGTAGATAAAAATAGGTATGTTATTCATATAATTAAAGTAACTTCATAGAAGTAAAAGATTTTTAAAAAAGGAAAAAAAATGTAGTGAGATTAATTAAGAATTGCTTTTTCCAGATGCACAATATTAAAAATGACACGATATATTAGAATATATTATAAGGAAAAAAAAGGAGTTTTAAGAGTGGCGTTCATAAGTATTTGCACAAGCAATATTTTACTCATAATCATAGTAAGGGACAACTAAAAAAATCATATAACTAGGTACACAAAAACGTTATTTATTTAAGCATATATTTACGTAAAACCCGTTAATGCGAAAAAATAAAACATATTTTTACAACAATTTTTTTTGAAAAAGCTCCGTTCAAAAGTATTTGCACATAATATAAAGCTTGAAATAAAATTATTATAAAATCAATAAAACAACCTATAATATTTTTAATACTTGGTATAAAGTCCATTGGCGTCTATCACAGCCTGAAGCCTCCTTGGCATGGAATTAACTAAATTTTTTATGAAGTTCCAAAGGGAATTAAAATGGCTTATCGACACGGGCTCCACAAAAAACTATATTCATCCAAATTCCTTACCCGAGGGAATTCAAATTAAATCGGAAGCATTCATTGTCAAAACTCCTGTAGGGAAACAAAAAGGTGAACAGATAGTAACCTTAAATCTTCAACCTTACTTAGGATTTGACAAGTTTGAAAACTTTTATGTATTCCCATTTAGTGATACAACATATTATTGGGATTCGAAACAATGAAAAAACTAAATTGCGAAACACCAGAAGCAGAAACAACCAAGACAGAGGAAAAAACATTCCGAAATCTGAAGAAGAAATTGGATGAGAATCAAGTAGTAACTGTAAAAGCAGATAAAGGAAATACTCTAGTGTTGTTAAACAATAGTGATTATGTGAACAAAGTGTTGAGTTTTATAAAAACGAACAGTGTTTTTCAAATAAATAAGAACCCAACCATGTCAATACAAAAGAATGTACGTGCAGCATTAAATAGATCGAAGTTCATCATAAAAGGTATGTGAGCACAAAGACTTATAGTAATGAACCCCACAACTCCTAGACTAACAGGACTACCCAAAATTCACAAAGAAAATGTCCCAATAAGACCTGTAGTGTCATTTATCAACACACCAACTCACAAATTATCTAAATTTCTAAACAAAAAACTGAGATCATCCATACAATTTCAACCCTCACACACGGTCATTAACTCTATGACTTTGTAGAAAAAACCAAATTTATAAATATCACATCGGGGGCGAAACTATTGTCACTAGACGTAACCAATTTGTTTACTAATATCCCCGTGGAGGAATGTCTCCTGCGGTAATCAGACCTTGTGAACAGTGATTGTGTTAAGCCCGAGGTGTGGTCAATTCCCCATTAAAAGGATTAATCATCGCTACATAAGAAGACACCGTAACTGTGAGTCAAACTATTTGAGTACTGTCGTTTTAACATCTTAACATTTAAGTGTATTCTTTTGTTGTACGAACTCATCAAAATTTCACACTCCCGAAATATTTTGAGACCTGCGGTTCTTAGACCCAACATGGTCACAAAACCATTTGAACCCAACATGAGACGCGAGCCTAATCACGCAAGATACCAAAATCAAACTCAACCTCAGTTTACCCCCAACTACTCACGACGCGATCAGATTCCACAAAACCCACAATATTTCAGACCACAATACGGCCCTCCACAGTATTCCCCCAGACCGCAATATCGTTCCCCACAAAGCCAACAATCTTTTAGATCTCAATTTAATGCACGACCCCCCAACGGTTTCCCACCTACTGTCTCCATGAAGACATGGAACCGCCCTAATGTCAAAAATTTTGTTTCCCCCTACGAGTTAACACACATTCAAGACTATGAGCAATCCCCAGAATATCAAGAGCCCAGAGAAAATTCCACAATACGCGCATTAATGTCAAGGATTGAAAAATTAGAAAATGAAGCTAAATCCAGTCAAGAATCTTTTTTAAATTCCAGCAACAGTCAGAACTGTGTAAGCCCAACTCAGCCCCATTCGAATTAAATACAGTTAATAAAACCCTTCCATATTATTTGGATAATCATGGCAACACATGGTTAATAGACACATGTTCCAGTAAAAATTACGTTAACCCCCAAATAATATCACACAACACCCGTAAATACAAAGAAAAATTTGTCATAATCACCCCAGCAGGAAGGAGAGAAGGAGGAGAATTTATTATAATAAATTTGAAAAAATACTTCGATATAGATAAATGGGTAAAAATGTATATCTTTCCTTTTTCTGACAAATATAATATTCTCTTAGGCAATGAGACCATGAAAGATCTTGACCTTAACATTGATTTTAAAACTAATACTTTGAACAGTAACTATAGGAAGTTTCAGCTTCATTACACTATGACAGAAAACCACAACAACGAAATAACTAGAATTAAGGATAATATTATCAATAAGGACACTATTAATAATAATAAGATAGAATTACAAGTAGGCGTAAATTACGTAGAATTACCAGTAAATAATAAGAATAATTTAAGTATAGGATTAATTAAAGAAAAAAAATAAAAATTTCGAAATACAAGGTGTCTATGTACTAAATGGTAATAAAGTTAAATGTCGGATCCTTTCTCAGGAGCTCATCACCATTTGTCTCGAGCCAATGGAAACAGACGAAATTGACATTCTTAGTGACGAATTCCATGAACATAGTAATAAAATAAAAGAAATAAAGAAACAAATCCCTTCATTAATTAGAACAGAGCACATGAACATAGAGGAAAGGACTAAATTAATCAACTTACTGACAGACTTCCCTGAAATCATAAAGAGAGAAGAGGACCAATTAAGCGCAACCAATTTACTAACACATTCAATAAAAACTAAAGACGACATCCCAGTGTATTCTAGAAATTATCGATACCCTCAAATCTTTCGGGGAGACATTAGAATAGAAATAGACAAACTTCTTCAAAACAAAATCATCCAAGGGTCCACGTCTCCCTATAATTCCCCGATATGGGTTGTACCTAAGAAAGAAAAGTTAGGATGGTTATTGATTACAGGAAGTTGAATGAAAAAACTATTGACGACAGGTTCCCTCTACCAAATATTGAAGATCTATTTGGGAAAATAGAGAGAGCCACTTATTTTAGTGCAATAGATTTGGCTTCCGGTTTCCATCAGATCCAAATGGATCCTGAATCAATACCCAAGACCGCCTTCAGCACCGAAGACGGGCATTTCGAGTTTTTGAGAATGCCATTCGGTCTTAAAAACGCGCCTCCAACTTTTCAAAGGGCCATGAATTCCGTTTTCGCAAGAATTCCAAACGTTTTAGTATATATGGATGACATCATTGTCTATTCAGATAGTCTAGAAGAACACATAAAACACCTTCGGACAGTATGCCTACTCCTTAAAAAGCACCATTTAAAAATACAATTGGACAAAACAGATTTCTTTAAAAAGGAACTCTTATTTCTGGGTCACATCATAATATGTCTGGGTCACATCATTCTTATATTATAAGAAAAGGGCATCCAACCCAATTCAACAAAATTAAAAGCTATCAGTGATTTCCCTATTCCTCAAAATCAAAAGCAAATCAAACAATTTTTAGGTTTGACTGGATATTATAGGAAAATGATTCACAATTATGCAAAAATTGCCAAACCCGTTACAAATATGCTCAAAAACGATACACAAATAAACCCAACCGACAAAGAATACGTTACAGCTGTACAAACTCTCAAAGACATGCTCCAAAACAACCCTATACTTCAACTACCAGACTTCGACAAGACTTTCATATTAACAACAGACGCATCAAATTACGCAGTAGGAGCGGTGCTTTCACAAAACTTTGACGGGAAGGACCTTCCTATAGCCTACGCTTCTAGAACCTCCCTTCTCCGAGGTGTGATTGCGACCCGGACCAAGTTGCTGATGCTAACCACATACTCCTGAGCTGTTCACTCACCTCTTCCGGTCGTCACCTGTTGTTTAGGCGATTGGTAGACAGTTGTATTCCGTTTCCCACCTCAATAGAGCTTATTCTGGCCTCGGCAATTAAAAAACCTGAAATTTCTGAATCCCTATTTCAATTCATATCTATCAATAACATAATAATCTAATCATTTGGATTCAATATAAGTATATAAGTACAACTATTAAAATCATACGTTTCCCTAAGAGCTGAGTGCGGGGTCCGGGTGGGGATCCCTTGGGGTGGCGTGGCGGGCGGTATTGGCCGGGCTGGGGGGTTTGGGGCGGCATCGCCGGGCTCTCTGGACTTGAACGGTCCCGGGCTTGGAGGGTGTGGACGGCCTGGCACACATGCACACCCTCGTCTCAGGCCTTGTTGCACTAATGTTTACTGTACTGTCTAAGTGTGATTGCAGAGAGCGGCCCGGAGGTGCGGCTCCTTGTCCCCTGGTTCGGTCTTGCGGCTGGTTGGGTGCTCCGGGGTTCTCCCCTGGGCTCTTCGTCCTCTTCCCATGCCCCATGCCGTTTGGCATATCCATGGCTAATATGCATCGTTCATAAGGCCAAGAAAAAAAAAAAAATCTGATAGGACCACAAATTTAAATGAAAACAGAAAAACGTCTCAATATCTCATGGCAATATTTACATACAGACAAATGTAAGAAATAAAGCGAAAAACAAATTTAAAAGAGTTATCTATGATAGGAATAAACAAACTGCTAAAATCGGCAGAAATAAAAACATTAAAATTCATCCCAGTCAAATGAGGAGACCCAGAAAATTTGAAAATAGGAACACTAATTCTTTAACCCTCTTCTTACAGGGAAGAAGACAGAATGAAAGCACCGATCCTGCAGTCGCTCCTGATAGCTCTCCTCAGCCAGGGCCTAGCCACTTATAAATTCACCGACTTATCTAAAGGACCAGGAATTATTCCCGTAAAAATTCAGAGTTCCTACATGATCACCAATTATTTTACATACATACATTCGATCAATATAACAATATTACAAGAAGAACTGACCAATATTCTTGTAACACTCAACTCAGTAGAAAAATTAAATGCAAACAATTCTTATATAGCCTCCCTAAGAAGTCATCTTTCCGTTGCTCAGTAGAAACACTCAAAGCCCATCTCTCTTATGTACAGGATAAACTAGACCATATCATTTCAAATACTCGAGTACCCGCCAATCATAATCGTGGTAAAAGAGGCTTTGTTAATGCCCTAGGAACTGCCATCTCTTGGGTAACGGGCAATCTAGATGCCGATGATAAAGAACATTATGACAAAATTATTAATAAAATAGAATCCAACAACTATCATGTGGAACATAATGTTGAAAATCAATTAACCATTAGCAAGAAATTAATTGATGAGTTCAATAAGGATTTAGATGTAATTAAACAAAACAACTTTAGGATTAAGAAGTTACTAAACTATAATATAAGTAGTATTTTAGCATCTACTCAGCATTACATGCTTCTATATTTTAATATTGCCCTTTTAGCTAATAAGATTAGTGATTTAGATACATCGTTAGAATTTTGTAGGATGAATATCATCCATAATAGTATTATGTCAAAGGACGAATTGAGATCTCTAACTATTAAGAATGATATAAAATTAATTTCCGACTCCCCAGAAATATTATGGCAGATAGGAAAAGTCCAATGTTCCATGACTCCTACACATTTGCATTACTTCCTAAAACTTCCTCTCCAGGTTCCCCTTACCGAAACCTACTTTCTCCTATCCTATCCATATAAGAAAAACGATAACCAAATACTCACTATCCAATCCAACCCTACTTTGGTTCTTAAACCAAATGTAACATACGTAGGTGCATTTTAGACTATTATTATTGCACAAATGTAACAGAAATTGTCAATCCTTGTATTACCACTCTCCTAGTTGATAATAATAACAAAAATTGTAAAACATACAGTATTCCTAAACCCAAACCATTTATAAAATATATTAATATTATAAATCAATATCGTATATTCAATACACCTATATTATCTATACATAAAAATAATATAACATTCAATAATAATATTAAAGACACAGTACTCCTTCAATTAGACTACAACGAAAAACTCGGTAACTATTCGCCAATGTACCGCTATAGCGCTACACTGAAACAGAACCCCTTCAAATTCTTCCACTTGATACCCAAGTCCTCTCATTGAATCTAACATTTGAAGAACTTCACATGCTTAATCTTCGGATGAAATCACTTGAGATCCTCGATGAAGAAGGCCACATAGACCACACCTCGTATATATATGCACTAATAAGCCTATTGTTCTTCATCTTATTCATACTCATATTAATTAAACTTAGAAAAAAGGTTTGCAGGTGGATCCTCATAAAGGCCGCAAAGTCAGCAATTGAACAACAAGACGATGAAGCCTCTCATGAATCTTCAGTCTACCCAGCTCTTCCCCTACACATTACGACGTGAGGACATGTCCAAATTTACGAAAGGAGGAGTTATGTCAGGATTTATCGTTATCTATCCACCAAGTCAGCAGCTTCCTATATATACCCCCACCGACTCTACAGAAGGAGTCTCAGTAGTCAAGTAGGACCTATAGAGTTAATATCATAGACTAGTGATTATATTTTAGAATAAGGTAAAATAAACTGTGCTTTTTAAAAAACCTTTTTTTTCTAATCAACTCTTAACTCGGGAAGCAATACACAATGATAAAATAAACTTCTGGTACCGTTATGTTGATGACATATGCATTCTATTTAATGGTTCTAATAGACAAATTAAACAACTTTTCGACTTTGTGAACAATATTCATGATAAAATAAAATTCACCATAGAATTAGGGGGTGACAACTTAAATTTTACAACATTATATAGTCTACAATATTACCTAGATCTTAGAAGGGGTTCAATACATTTGAAAAATTGTGACTTTCTTTTCATAAAATATCTTAACAGTTTGGCAGTTTAGCATAGATAGGAATGTCTGACGTCATGAACGCCAGGAGGGAGGGTGAGGGGTTCCACCAAGAGGCTGGCCTTCTGTAATATTTTAGTTAGTCTTACCTCTTATACTTTTGGCTGAGGATGGTAGAAATACCGAAAGTACTCCCATGTATATATATTATGTGAAATTAGACAATACCACAAATAAACTAGTTTTATTTCATTGAAGATCATTTGAATTATTTTACAATATCTCTGCAATAATGTCAGTTTTCATTATGAGGTGGATATTTCAGCTTAGTGATTTCGAATTCGAAGTTAAATATGTACCAGGGAAAACTAATTTTGTAGCAGATGCTCTTACTAGAAATCCAGTATAACAGGAGATGAATACGTTAGAGGACGAAGAATTAGAAGTAATTGACGAATTTCTAAATTCAGAAAATATTAACAACGGTGGTAATAACTCCACCACAGAAATGCTAGAACTAGCACAGGAGCAAGGGATAGAAATTGTATGTATATATAGTAATGAGATAGCATAGCAACCATACACTCCCAAAAGTCATCGAACCAGCAAATTTGGATAGCAGATGAGGAAAAACCTTTAAATATAGAAAAATACCAGATCTTTTTCCAAAGAGGTTCTAAGACAATGCCACACTCAAGACCGTTCGAAATGAAACATAGATACATACTTGAAACTTCGTACCATGGACAGAGGATCTGGTAGATCAATTAAAAGAGATTCTAAAGCCCGGAACGACTTACGGGATATACTGCGAATCACCCATCAATAGCGATATCGACAAAGGAATATACGACCAAATATTTAATAAGGTATCAAACATTATACAGCAATAATTTAAAACGGTTTAAGTCAAAAAGTACAAAACAAAACTCCTAGATGTCGAACCCGAGGATGAACAATTGGAAATTACTCAGTGTTAAAATGAAGGAAAGACATCTCACCGTGGAAGTTTGGAAGTATACAATCGACTGAGACAAAAATACTACTGGCCGAACATGAAATACAAAATAACAGCTTTTGTCAATAACTGCATAATTTGCAAAAAGACAAAATATGACAGAAGGCCAATAAAAACAAAATTTCAACCAACACCTACACCAAACAAACCATTTGAAGAATTAATGATGGAAACATTTCACTGGGACGGAAAATGTATTGTTACTATAATTGATACCTTCTCAAAAAGCATTTTTTCTAAAGTAATTAAGGCAAACAACGCGGTAGAAGTAACTAAGGTAGTGGAACAATATCTCTAGAATTTTCCTACACCGATCAGAATTAAAATGGATAACGGTAGGTAAAATAACAAATATAATAATATAGAACCCCATTATGTTACCCCTGTGCATAGCAATTCTCTAGGACTAATTAATCGTGCACACTCCACTATCATAGAAACACTAAGAACAATCTGCAACAAACACCCAAAGAAGACATTATATGAAAATTCAAGATAGACCGTAATAGCTTACAATAATTCTTTAAATCAAAATTACATTCGGAAAAATTAATGATGATAAAAATCCTAATTACATTACAGAAAATCAAACCAAAAAATATCATGAAAAATTGGGAATAATCCATGCAGCAATCAAAGATAAAATTGATAAAGAAAACCGCGAAAGAACCAGTAAACTAAATCAAAATCGAGAGGAGGTCGAATTACCAAAATAAATAATGATTAGATAATCAAATAATAGGAAAACAACCAATCAATATAAACCATGTGTAGTCGTAAACACCGGAAATCAGGTAACAAAGGTTCACCCAGATCGAGTTAAAAGGCCAAGTAAAAATTAAAAACATACATTTAATTAATGGATTAGGGTCAGCCATTAGTTGGCTCACAGGTAATATGAATTCGGACGACAAGGAACGATATGACAAAATAATTAATCATATGGAGAGCAACTCTTACCACCTGGAACATAATATCGATAACCAAATAAAAATAAATAAAGCCCTCATTTCGGAGTTAAATCAAGATATTACAGTCGTACAAAGTAATAATAAACAGTTGGATATATTAACGAATTGCAGCCTCGAGGCTAAAAGAGAGTGGAATAGAGCGGGACACTCCAGAATTAAAGAAGTATTAAGCGAAATAGACCCTATATCTAGATGGAGAAAATATGAGATGGTACAGCGCACCAACCTAAATAGGAAGTATGCAGTAACTATCAGCAGTAGAGAGAGAGCACAGCAAGAAGCGACAGAAGTTACTGAGAAGCATATACGATGCTTTACAGACGGTTCTAGACAGAAGGACAAAGGACTCACGGGAGGGGGTGTATGGATCCCGAGTCTGGAAGTGGAGGCCGTCATTCCGCTGGGATCCCATGCTACGGTATTTCAAGCAGAGGTGATGTCCATCCTGGAATGCGCGACTAGAAGAGAGGTAATAAACAGTTACATGGAGGAGGTGAAAATCTTCTCCGATAGTCAAGCAGCACTCCAAGCACTTGCCAGCGCAGTAATCAGATCAAAGCTGGTAAGGGAGTGCGCAAATCAGTTAAACATCCTAGGAAACTGCAAGAAGATTGGAGTCTACTGGGTTCCCGGACACTCGGGGATCCAGGGAAACGAAGTGGCAGACCGACTAGCCAAGGAAGGTTCAAGTAAGCCTATTATGGGGCCAGAGCCGGTGCTGGGAATATCTCGGGAGACATACCGAACCCGAATCAAAGAATGGACTAAGGACCTTTTGGAGCGTACATGGAGAGAAAAAAAACCACATGCAGGCAGTCGAAGATGTTCCTGGGAGTGGAGTCCAGAGTTCTGAAAGACGGGATCCTGAACCTCAAAAGGAACGAGCTTAGGCAACTGACTGGAGTTCTCACAGGACATGGTCCGTTCAATAGACACCTACACACTGTGGGAGTCAAGAACAGTCCTACCTGCGATCGATGTGGGGAAGAAGACGAAACGGCGGCAGACTTCCTGGGCATCTGCTCGGGATATGCGCGAATGAGATTCCGTATCTTTGGCAGAGATGTAATCGCCGAGGAAGACTTTAGAAGATTGGACTATGAGAGCATTCTCAGGTTCATTAAGGAAACTGGGAGACTGAGAACTCCATGAAGGGCTTGGTTCAGGCAGTATAAGTACAGTGTAAGTATAAACATACAAATGAATAAAACAAACTTATTTTTTGAAATATTGTCTATTCCCAACTTCTAAGTTGAGAAACGCGGACATATTGTGGAAACTTGTAATAAATAGATAAAACAAACTTATTTTGGAAATATTGTCTATAATTGTCTCTGTGAGCAAACAATTCCGCCGATTGGTCATAGACTTCAAACCAGTCAGTCCAAGAATCTGCATCATCCGCATTAAAGGTAGATTTAAAAACTACTCAATTATGAGCGTCCACGCACCTATCGAAGCGGCAGAGGAAGCAGATAAGGATGATTTCTATGATTTAATTGAAAGATCCATGCATCAATGTCCTAATTATGACATAAAAATTATAGTGGGGGATTTAAATGCCAAACTGGGTCGAGAAAGTTTCTACTCCCCAACTATAGGAAAGCACAGCCTCCACGCAGTGACAAATGATAACGGGCAGAGGCTGATTAGTCTGGCAGAATCATGCGACCTAACCGTAGGGAGTACTCTATTCCCACATAAAAACATATACAAAGGGACATGGGACGTCACCAGATGGCCAAACAGTCAACCAGATTGATCACATCCTCATCGACTCCAGGAACAAATCCAATCTGCTAGACGTCCATACTTACAGAGGTGCTAATGTGAACTCCGACCACCATCTGGTTACCGCACGCCTCCGAGACAGGATTTCCATGATTAAGAAGCACCCAACTGAGCGTATCAAACGGTACAACCTTTCCAGGCTCAAGGAGGAGGAAACTCTTTCAAGGTACGAAACGCAGTTGGAAACAGGGATAAGGACATTGGAATTTCCTGATGGCTGTAATCTGGACGAAAGGTGGGGCAAGATTGCCGAGGTCATTGCAAAAGGAGCCGAGGGCTAGAGCCACGGAACCCCTGGTTTGATGTGGAGTGCAAGGCTGCTACAGATCATAAGAACGTAGCGTATGCAGCAATGATTCAACGGCGTACACGGAGGAGTGTTGAGGTATACCGCCTAAGAAGAAGATTGGAAAAACGCCTGCATCAGAGGAAGAAAAGACAATGGCAGGATGAAGAATTGGAGAAGATACAAGCACTAAAGAACCGTAATGAATGCCGAAAATTCTACCAGAAGGTCAATCAGGGAAGGAAACCCTTCAAGCCTCGGTTAACTGCCAGCAGAGCTGAAGACGGGACCTTGCTGACAGACGAAGGTACAATCCTTGAGAGATGGCGGCAATACTTCCAAGAACTTCTTCTTGGTGATGTACATAGCACAGGTCCACCTCCCTTGTCATCCCCGCTGCCCCGTATAGACGACGACCTTGAGCCCCCAGATGAAGATGAAATAACTGCAGTCTTAGGAAAACTGAAGAATAATAAGTCACCAGGGTATGATGGACTTCCTGCAGAGCTCTTGAAGCATGGTGGTCAGGAGCTGATGAAAGTTTTCCAAGACTTAATCCTATGCATCTGGACGAGTGAAGCAATGCCGCAGAGCTGGTATAAGACCATACTGATAATTTGACAATGACAAAATCCGGGGAACATGGCTATGATAAACTTTATAAAATTCGGCCTTTATTAGTTTCGCTGACAGAAAAGTTCAACTCGATTCCTCCAGTGGAAAAACAATCAGTCGACGAGCAAGTCATCCCCTTCAAGGGCCGAAGCTTTTTGAACCAATATAATAAATCTAAACCCCACAAATGGGAGTATAAAGTTATTACACGGAACCAGCAGCTCTGGCTTGATGTATGATTTTCGAATATACGTCGGTGATGGTACATATAATAAAATATAAATATAATAACTACGGCTTGGGTTTGTCAGGTGATATCGTTATGGAGTTGACTAAAGTTTTACCAACTTCTAAGTTGAGGAACGCGGACATATTGTGGAATTTGTAATAAATAAATAAAACAAGCTTATTTTTTGAAATATTGTCTATTCCACTAAAGATATTTATAAAAATACAACTACCGGTTTCGGCCTCACACCATCGTCAGGTCTAGTTATGAACTAGTGAAACCGGTAGTTGTATTTTTATAAATATCTTTAGTGGAATAGACAATATTTCAAAAAATAAGCTTGTTTTATTTATTTAAAGTTTTACCTTCAAATAAAAACTATTAAATTTTTTATGATAATTGGTTTTCATCTATCAGGCTATCTTTGGCACTGAAAGAGAGAGGCATTTGGTGTGTAAGTACCATTAGGTCTGATAGAATAGGTGGTTGTTTTGAAAACTGAACAGGAGCTAAAAAAAAGTGGACGCGGCTCTATGGACACAAAAAGCTGCAAGACGGTTCGGTCTGTCTCAACAGATGGTTGGATAATAAGTGTATCAACATGTTATCAACATATTGTGGCACAAATCCTATTACATAATGTAAGCGATATTGTCGTAAAACAAAAACTCATATTCAAGTGAATCGGCCTGATTGTATCACCCAATACAACCAATTCATGGGTGGTGTTGATTTAATAGATATGCTCGTCGAACTCTACCGTTTAAACATTAGGTCAAAAAAATGGTATATCCGCATTGTTTTATGGACTATAGGTATTTGTACAGCAAATAGCTGGCTGCTTTATAGGAGCCATCAAAAGCAAAGAGGTGAGAAGGCCAAACTCACTCTCCTAGAATTTACTTCGAAAGGAGCTCACGGATGTTAGAAAAAATTTGAAGAAAACTATCAATAAATTTAAGTTGGAACAAAATGATAAACTTATATCAGAATCATCCAATAAAACTTGTTGGAATATTATTAACAAGGAAGCCAAATCTAGAGATGGAAATTTGTGCAAAATAGAACCAGAAAATTTTAATGATTTTTTTATTCATAAGCCTTTTGAACTAAAAGAGAATTGCCCAGTTTCTAGATTTAATTATGTACACTATTTCTTCATTCTAATATGAAATAGCTTTTAAAAATAGATTGTATAGTTATTTGGAGACATTTGGTATTTTATCCGATTCACAGTTTGGATATAGAAATGAGCTGGGCACTACTACATTGATTAGGAAACTGGTAAATAAAGTGTACATGGATTTTGAAAATAATAAATCTTTAAATATAGCATTATGTGATCTGTCACGTGCATTGGCACTGTTGACCAAAAAATGTTATTTGAAAAATTTGGTTATTTTGGTATAAGAGGGAGATCATTTGAATTATGTTACAATTTCGTTACCAATAGGAAACATGCTGTAATGCTGCATAAATAATGTATCCAGTCAAAAAACTGTGATGAATGGAGTACCTCAAGGATCCATATAGTTAAATTTCTTCCCTTCATAATAAGAAAATTTGAAACCAAATACAACTTTCGAAAGGTCTTGAGTTGTAGAAGTTCTGACCGTAGAGAAAGCGGAGTTTTGAAAAAAGTGGATAGAAAATCAAATGCAGGTGAAAATTTTAATAACACTTTGTGAAGTATTAAATTTTAACTTTGTGCCCCAAACGTCAAAACCAGATGAGGTCAACATAATATGGTGACACCACTATCCAAAAGAAAATTTTCTCTACTTTCCAATGGTACCCTCAGATTTTCTGTAGCACAAATAGAACTGAAGTTATGTTTACTTTTAGGTAAACAAAGACGATAATAGAAAGAAAAAAAAAGTAAAATAACTATAAAACGAAGGGATTTCAGAATAAAGTCAATAGAGTATTTTTTGTTGCAAATGAGGTGTAGAATTGATTCCTGAAGTTTGGCACACCTTAACATAGGTTGGAGGAGTGTTAGCTGATGGAGCCAGGTGTGCTCCTCCGTCTGTCCTCAGTCTTCCGAGGCAGTCCTCAAAACCAGGATACTTCTCAACTTCGTCCCCCTCTCAGGCAGTCCCTCCTACAAAAAATACATTTAGGGATTTTTGGACAAAAAATAAAGATAAAAAAAGCATTAATTTATATATCGTTAGAGAACAGTGTCCAAATGAACATTTAGTAAGAAGCAACTTATTATTAATATTCATTATTTATTATCTATACTTGGCACATTGTTACTTGAGGAAGGGGCGTAAGAATGTCCCGACATATCTTCAAGAAAGAAGACACCTTTGATAGAATTATGAAAAAATTGATAATAATTTAAAATGTAATTAAAAACTGTATCTATTGTATTTACTAGTATGTATTATTATTTTTATACATATTTATTTTCTAGTATTTCGTTAGTTATTGTGACCTATAACCGGGCTTTTACTACGTCATATCGCCTACTACCAGAGCGCTCATTCGTCGATCTGGTGGACATAAGACTGACTCTATTGTGCCAAATTTTGCCTATCTATGTTTAGTTACCTATTTTATCGCTTACTATTATTATTATTATTATTATTACTAATCACATGTCACCGTCTGTTGATCTATCTACTTTATAAGCTATCTTATCTTTACTTTTTTATGAAGTATCCTATAATGAAAATAAATATTATTATCAATAAGACAGGTGAAATGGACATATTGCTTTAGGTCTCTGTGTATTGCTCGGTCTATGGTGCTCTCGTCTAGCCCATCTAGTAGAACATTTTTACTGCACATTTCTATATCTTTATATCCCAGGTTTCAGGTAGATTTTAGCTATTTTTCTTGAAAAGATTGAGTAAAATACCTTAAATTAACACTGAAAAAAATATCAGGTCCACAGGCCGCCGACAAAAATGAAAAATGAACTGACATTATAAAGAAAATATCCTTTATTACGAAACAAGGATTTAGGACATTAGGATTTTTATATTTAAAACTGTTATTTATACTAAATTAAAGACGAATATCGTCATGATCGTTTCTAGTTAAATGTTTTATACAATTCTGGAAGCTGAAGATGGAAGAATATATCCGAAACGTCTGTTGTTTGTTTAATTAAATTTAATTGTTATATTGTTAATATAGTTAGTTCTTACGACTCATGTCCTGGCTTTAACTACGAGGTCATATCGCCTACAACCAGAGCGCTCTTTCGTCACTCTGGTGGCCATGGGCTCTACTCTACTATGTGAGTCCTAAATTTTGCCTACTCTAAATTTTTATTCACCGAGGGTAGGGGTCTTTGTCAGGAGTACCTGACATCGTAACAGCTCGGACAATCGCTTAGTGTCATCCGAAGGACGCTGTACTTGAATTTTTTTCACCTCCCAGATAAAATAAACTAAGGACCTCGGTCGGGTTTCGAACCTACGATCTTGAGCTCAGAAGACAAGCACGCATACCACTGAGCTATCGGCGCCCTCAAGACACTAAAAATGGGCTCACATGCGCGGGGACTGGAGGCCACACAGGAACCATGGTTCTGACAGAGGAAGCCCTGAAAAGGGTGGTGGCTGCAGGAAATACCCACCATATGACTTTCTTCAGGGACCAACATAGAGCTCCGGAGACAGCCCACCAGCCCGAGGTGTGTTCCTGCGGTCTGGAACACTCTGCAACAGTGTTTCCACTCATGTATATTAAAATTTCCCATGACAAATACATCGTAATTAGTAAATACATCGATCAATCGCATCGAAAATATAACAAATAGTTGTATATATTTCAAGATCCAGAATAGTGCATTCATAGTCAGATATAATCAATTGTTTTCTAGATACGATTATACATAGATACAGATATTCAGGGGCATACACTCCCACAAAAAGTTTTTTAATTACCGCCCCCTCCAAAGGATAGCGTTTTCAAGGTTTGTTACCACTCAGATAAATAAAAAACCTGAGTTTCAACCGGTTTTGAATCGCGGCTGAAGTAAAAGTAGAAATTATGTACATTTTGACAGTTATTATCTAGAAAATGATATGTCTCAGGAAATGTAGGGAAAAAAGAGCCCCGGACATATCTGTCGGAGTACTGTACGTTGGTTGGCTTTTGTTCCAATAGTGTGTGCTATTCAACACTCCCAGAAAAATTATAGAATAGCCATGAAGTACTATATTTTGTTATATTTGTATGCATATATATTTATGTTACCATAATTGGATATACAGAGTAGAGCATCAATAATTCGGAACTCCCTTAATTCGAACCGTGATTATTTTTCACATATCTTTATTGATTTACAATACAAAACAAGAATACATCAGACAAGAGAATGTTATCTCATAGCAGGTCCCGCGGCCGTCGACGTCGGGGGTTGTCAAGGTAACTCTGGTGGGGATAGGCGTTGTGTGAGATGGGACGTTAAGCGATGGACCAGAGCCTGTACGATGTCAGGTACCTCGTTACGAAGACCCATCCCAAGGTGAATACAAATTTAGGGTAGGTAAAATTTAGGACTCCCACAGTAAAGTCAGACTCATGTCCACCAGAGAGACACAAAAGCGCTCGCTCTAGTAGTACGCAATATAATCTTGATGGTAAAGCCCGCGAATGAGTCATAATAACTATATATATATAAATTTATATTTTGTTTGTACATGGTCGGATATATATTTACTGTTCTAAAGGGACCTCGGTCGCAGAATAAATAACTTTTTTCATATATAACGTTCTTTTGTTTACCTAATACGCCGTGTTGGATGCTACGCACGTTCTCGTCGCTCTAAGGGACTAAGGACCCTCACTTGAAGACGGATCCGCAGAAGCCCCGATTTAGTGAAATGTGTCCATCGATATAACGCCCATGATGGTGTACATCGCACGAAGTTTGTCCTATAACATAAAAATAATACTAGTAGACCAATGGTTCAGTCAATCACTCAACAAAACATTGTACATATATATTTCATGATTTAAAGTAGTTCTTTCATGATTGAAACCTGCGGTGGATATAATCCATTGTTTTATCGATATGATTCTGCATGGACACACATCTCCACCACAGAAGAGGGGCCAGCTCTTTATTAGGCTTAATTAACTTCAACTTTACTAACATTTTGTTCATACAATTCATAATTTATGTTTCGAAGATATGGTTTCACAATATTTCATTTCAGTAGAACCGCGTCTTTAGCCAAAAATACTAATGATACCTGAGTATTTACTCGGGGTGACAAGGAAGGAGGTAGAATATTGAGTATCCGCAGCTAATATCTTCAGTAAAACAATGATTTGGAATACTCACAATCACTTACACGACCGTTACATCCGACATCAATAAAAATCAGTTTGTATTCAGCGCTACGCGTTAGATACGATCCTGTCGCTATTTTTATAATTTGTGTAGTAAGACCCAGATTATCATGGCGCTTGAAAAACAATGATCTAGTGATTCGAGAATCGCTTTCCCTCTCTAATAAAAAAAAGAAGTCTTCTACAACGGTCGGATATATATTTACTGTTCTAAAGGGACCTCGGTCACAGAATTAATACCTTTTTTCATATATAACGTTCTTTTGTTTACCTAATACGCCGTGTTGGATGCTACGCACATTCTCGTCGCTCTAAGGGACTAAGGACCCTCACTTGAAGACAGATCCGCAGAAGCCCCGATATAGTGAAATGTGTCCATCGATATAACGCCCATGATGGTGTACATCGCACGAAGTTTGTCCTATAACATAAAAATAATACTAGTAGACCAATGGTTCAGTCAATCACTCAACAAAACATTGTACATATATATTTCATGATTTAAAGTAGTTCTTTCATGATTGAAACCTGCGGTGGATATAATCCATTGTTTTATCGATATGATTCTGCATGGACACACATCTCCACCACAGAAGAGGGGCCAGCTCTTTATTAGGCTTAATTAACTTTACCTTTACTAACATTTTGTTCATACAATTCATTATTTATGTTTCGAAGATATGGTTTCACAATATTTCATTTCAGTAGAACCGCGTCTTTAGCCACAAATACTAATGATACTTGAGTATTTACTCGGGGTGACAAGGAAGGAGGTAGAATATTGAGTATCCGCAGCTAATATCTTCAGTAAAACAATGATTTGGAATACTCACAATCACTTACACGGCCGTTACATCAGACATCAATAAAAATCAGTTTGTATTCAGCGCTACGCGTAAGATACGATCCTGTCGCTATTTTTATAATTTATGTAGTAAGACCCAGATTATCATGGCGCTTGAAAAACAATGATCTAGTGATTCGAGAATTGCTTTCCCTCTCTAATAAAAAAAAGAAGTCTTCTACAACAAGAGAACTGTGCCTTGTATCTCTGATACACGTAGAGGAAGGATATCTTTCGATGTCACCTCTTGCTCTTCTCCATCGGGAATAGATACACCCCCTGCCTCAAGTGAAGCAGACCAGTGGAAACCTGTCTAGCTTCTTCTCAACGACGACTGAAGAAGGTAAAGAAAAAGCAAGGGGATAATGAATCGATGATAATTTAAACTGTTATCAGTGCTATGCAGAAACAGAGCTACCTGCCGCGCCTCCCGATGAAGATATGCTATTCGGCAATTTTATTAGGATGACGATGAAACAGTTGCATCGTTCAAATAACTATATCTGCAAGCTGGGCTTATGTCTTATACTTGAGAGAGAAGTTTTTTTGTCAGAATTTTTCAACAGACCCACGAAAAACATTTTCAGCAAGGAAATCTAACCGTAATCTGTATTAGGGACAAACAAAATCTTTCTTTGTATTCTATGTAACTGAAAAAATAAAAATATCCTTCGGAGGAGGTTGAAAATAGAGGGACTGGGAAGTGTGTAGTCTTATTGCCTGAGCAGGCCTCTTCCAACGTCTAAAACTTATGGTTCTTACGTAGTGACCATAAACCAATCATTTCATTTATAGATTTTGAAGAAAATAATGTGCATGATACTGAATGTGACGAGTCTAGGCCAATGATATGGATGTTGATAGCTAAGATGTCGATAGATTAAGTTGATGAATAATAATTGTTGTTATAAACATAATTATTATTATAAACTACTTGGAAAATAATTATGATGAAATGCATCTATGTACATGATACCATGACAAATTGTACATTATACGGTAGAATTGTATATTATACTATTTTAATATTATAATATGTAAATAAAATGTTACAACTACTCTACAATATTACATTCCTGAATTCTCTCCTAAGATCGCCCACTTTCAACATTATACTCCTTAAGAGCATGCATTCCTCAATACGATTATATTTCCCAAATAAATTTAACAATATTATAATTTGATAATCTCAATTTGAAATTATTTCGATTTAAAATTACTTTCAGCCAAGAATTATTTTCAACAAACAACATCACGGAAGAGCTATGCTTCTGCCACACGCCCCGCATACACCGTTTTTTTTTATTTATTTTTTTTCTAGCTCACTACAAGGAAGGATGTAGAATATTGAGTATCCGCAGCTAATATCTTCAGTAAAACAATGATTTGGAATACTCACAATCACTTACACGACCGTTACATCCGACATCAATAAAAATCAGTTTGTATTCAGCGCTACGCGTAAGATACGATCCTGTCGCTATTTTTATAATTTGTGTAGTAAGACCCAGATTATCATGGCGCTTGAAAAACAATGATCTAGTGATTCGAGAATCGCTTTCCCTCTCTAATAAAAAAAAGAAGTCTTCTACAACGGTCGGATATATATTTACTGTTCTAAAGGGACCTCGGTCACAGAATTAATACCTTTTTTCATATATATTTTTTTTTTTTATTTATTTATTTACATATTCACAACGACAACATTTGTCACTAGTGATCGTGATGATGTGCTGTGGCAAGTGTGTCGCTGTACTGCTGAGGTACGTGACCGAAGAGGAGTCCAGGCTAGTCCTGGAGCAGGTCCCTCTGCCATGCCCGCTTTAGACGTCTTGGTGGGTTTGTGGGGAGAGTGTTCGTGGATAATTGGAGAATAAGTGGATTGGCGTGATGATGGAGTTTGTCGTGAAAATTTTGATATCGTGTCTTGATAACAGAAGGTATAAATGGGATGTTGAGGTCATTATGTAATGTGAGGTTGGAAACGTAAAATGGGGCATTGGCAATGTGGCGTAGTATGATGGATTGTAATGACTGAAGGCGTTGTATGTTTGATTTTTTGGCTGATCCCCATATCTCGATTCCGTAAGTCCAGATGGGTTTTAGTATAGTGTTGTAAATGTGAAGTTTGTTTTCAAGCGATAATGTCGATCGTCGTCCGATGATTGATTTCAGTTGTCCAAATCGTCTTTTGAGGTCTGTGCGTTTCAGTCTGATATGAGTTGTCCAAGTTAAACGTCTGTCTAAATGAAGTCCTAGATATCGGACAGTGTCTGATGCAGGAATGGGCTGGTTGTTAATGTATATTGGTGGACAAGTGTTGTGTCTGAGGGTAAATGTGGTTTGCAGAGATTTGTCTCTATTAATTTTTAGTCTCCATTTGTTGGCCCAATCTGTTAGCTGGTGTAAATGTTCCTGTAAGTGTGAGCTTGCTTGTGTTGGGTCTGAGTGTGTTGAGAGAATGGCTGTGTCGTCTGCGTATGTAGCGAGTAGTGTGTTGTCGTGTTGTGGAATGTGTGCTGTGTAGATTGAGAAGAGTAGGGGACTGAGGGAACTTCCTTGGGGGACTCCAGCTTTGACCTCCAAAAAATGTGATGAGGAAGATCCCTCAGATACCCTAAAGTTTCTGTTTTCTAGGAATGACTTAAGTATTAAATAATATGTGTGAGGAAGGTGAGATTTAAGTGTGTAGAGCAGGCCTGGGTGCCAGACACGATCAAACGCTTTTTCAATGTCCAGAAATACGCCTGTGCAAAACTCTTTTCTTTCAAAGCTGGTGGCTATGTAATCGACCAAACGATGGCACTGGTGTATTGTCGAATGTCTTTGTCGAAAGCCAAATTGATGGTCTGGGAGAAGGTTGTCTTGTGCAGTGATGTAGGTTAGTCTGTCCAGTAGAAGTCTCTCTAGTGGTTTGGATATCACAGGAAGCAGGCTTATAGGACGGTATGACGAGGCCTGGTCTGGGGTTTTCCCTGGCTTAAGAATCATCCTGACTACTGATATCTTCCAGACAAGGGGATAGTAACATAGTCGTAGTACTGTGTTGTATAAATTCGTCAAGTAAATTAGTCCTTTTCTCGGTAGCTGTCGTAGTATCTCAGCGGTTATCAGATCATGACCTGGAGATTTCCGTAAGGGGAGTTTTTAAATTGTCAGTTCAACTTCATTAGGACTGAATGCCTTTGGGGGGAGAGTTAGTTGGAGGGGGGTAGTAAGTGCTGTCAGTACTTGGTCTGTATGTTGGTCGTCTCCTATGTCCTCGTGGGGAGTGAATACTTTGGAAAGATAACCAGCGTAGAGGTCTGCCTTCTCCTGGTCTGACCTAGTCCAGGCCCCATCATTCCGCCGAAGGGGGTGTGATACCCGTGCATTGCCAAGAAGCCGTTTCGTCGCTGTCCAAAGTGAGTTATCTCGAGCCGCCAGAGTCGAGATATATGTCTCATGTCTGTCTTGTTTCAGGTTGGAAAGTTCTGTAGAGAGGGTTCGCCGGAGTTGATTGTATGTCTGTCTGTCGGAAGGGTACCTCGATCTTTGCCATCGAGACCTGGCCGCTCTTTTCTCTCTTATCATCTGCAGGATGTGTGGTGGGAGGGATATGTTGTTGTGTGAGCGTCTTGGTCTGGGTGGTCGGCACGATTTTGTCACAGCTTCTTGAATCCACAATGTGAAGTTACCTGCTGCGTCGTCAAGTTCGTCTTGTGTCCGTATGGTATTGTTTAAGTTTATTTTGTCGTCCAGTTCTTCTCTGAAACAGTCCCAGTTTATTGGTCCTGTTATTAATGATGGCCTCTGAGGCCGGGCCAGGGGTTTGGAGGCTAGTTCAAGTAAAACTGGGGAGTGGTCTGATGATAAGTCGTCTAAGGCAGTCACGTAAGTATGAGATGCGTTTATATGGGATGTAATAAAATAGTCGAGTAAGTCAGGGGATTAAGCGATGGATGTGGGCCAATAAGTGGGTTGTCTTGGGGCTATGATGTCGTAACTGGAAGAATTTAGTAGTCCAAGTAGTCGCCGTCCTCTAGTGTTGGTCGTGCGACACCCAAAATGCACATGTTTGGCGTTCAGATCGCCACCAGCTATGAATCGTGGACCCAGGCCATGGAGGAATGTGGTCATGTCGTGTTGTGTCAGTGCCTTGTTGGGTGGGCTGTAAGCTGAACAGATGGTTAATGGGTTGGAGTTGCAATTAATAGAGACGGCTGTGTATTGAAGTGACATGGTAGGTGTTTGTGGTATGACGGTGTGCTGGATGCTGTTATGTATGAGGATGAGACTGCCGCCATGTGCTGTTCCGTCAGGATGGTCTGTTCTGTATGTTACGTAGTCCGTGATGTGAAAGTGTAGTTTGGAAGTTAAGTGTGTCTCAGTAATTAGTGCTATGTCAGTTCGTTTGTCATTTAGAAGTATTTCCAGTTCGTTTTTATGGGAGATCAGCCCATTGGCATTCCATAGTAGGAGTGTTAGCTTGTTGTTTGTGTGTGTTGTGTGAATCATTTTGATAGTTTTGGAATGAGCTCTGAAACAAGTGTTGTGAGGAGGGTGATGAGGGGTGTGATGACAGATTTGAAATCAGTGAGAAATGAGGTGAGCGTGTTGGCGATGTCGATACTACCTGAAGCAGGCATGGGAGGGGGGACCGTCTCCGAGGAGGCCGCATCTCTGTAGCTCCTCTCCGGCCGGACCCCAGCAGTAGGGGCGGCTGGCATCGTGGCTGGGTAGTCAGTCTGGCTGATTGGTGGCGGCCTTCGGACGGCTTCTTCCTGGCTGCTTCTCCTGTTTTTCAGCTGTTGGTAAACCACGCAGCCGCGGTAGCTGGCTGGGTGCGGGCCTCCACAGAGGGCGCAAGTCGCTGGTGTGTCTCTCGTTTTCTGGCAGTCCTTTGTAAAATGGTTCTGACCACATTTTACGCACTTGGGTGGATGGTTGCAGTAACCCCTTGTGTGAAGGAGCTCCTGGCAGCGGTGACATTGAGGAATGTCTCCTCGCTGTCGTGGCTCTTCTACCGTTATTTTCTGGCAAGCCAGAAATTGTAACTTGAAAATGTTCTTATTATTTTCCCTAGGATCTAAATCCACAAAAAATAGGGGAAGTGGATTTTTAGTTTTCCTATTAAGAGCATTAGTGACGCTCCTAACACAGTAGCCTTGTTTCATAAGGTCCTCTTTAATTTCGTCGACGTCGGTAGTTGGGTGTAGTTGTTTCAGAACGACCCGAAATGACTTTTCAGTTTGAAGCTGATAAGTATGAAAGTCGGCGTCTCGCATTTGTAGATATTTTATAGTTTTCCGGTAACCATCGGAACTATTGGTCGCTATGGATGTTTTCTCAGCCTTTGTTTCCAGTGTGAATGCGTCCTTCCCAATGAGTGCTACTAGGTCTTCTTTTAGTCTTCTGATGTCATTCAGGTTACGCGTATAAATTTTCGGGGGCTTTTTTAATATTTTTTCCACTGTGGGCTCCTCATCCATTTTTTGAGTATTATTTGTATCCTTATTGTCTATTACGAATTTGGTGAGAGGCTGAAATGGATTGGGAGTGATGAAATTTGGAATGACAATGCTCTCGTGACTTTTGAAAAATTTTTCAGGTATGGGTGGTGAATGGGATGAGGATGGTTTCGATTTTCCGTGGGCTCGAGTGGGTGCGGGGCTGGGTGATGGTTGAGGAGTGGTCATATTGGCTGGCTTACCTTCCGTCTTCAAGTTCCTTTGGGAACCCGCGGGGCAGCAACAATAGTCCGGGTAATATTTAATGAAAAAACAATAAAACTGATAACACTACTTATAAATAAACGTTAATAAACTGAAAAAGAATAATTAAAATGCAAAAGAAAAACATAAAAACTAAAATCTCAAAAGTTAACCTTAAATAGTAATGTTCACTCTTTTTTCATATATAACGTTCTTTTGTTTACCTAATACGCCGTGTTGGATGCTACGCACGTTCTCGTCGCTCTAAGGGACTAAGGACCCTCACTTGAAGACAGATCCGCAGAAGCCCCGATATAGTGAAATGTGTCCATCGATATAACGCCCATGATGGTGTACATCGCACGAAGTTTGTCCTATAACATAAAAATAATACTAGTAGACCAATGGTTCAGTCAATCACTCAACAAAACATTGTACATATATATTTCATGATTTAAAGTAGTTCTTTCATGATTGAAACCTGCGGTGGATATAATCCATTGTTTTATCGATATGATTCTGCATGGACACACATCTCCACCACAGAAGAGGGGCCAGCTCTTTATTAGGCTTAATTAACTTCAACTTTACTAACATTTTGTTCATACAATTCATTATTTATGTTTCGAAGATATGGTTTCACAATATTTCATTTCAGTAGAACCGCGTCTTTAGCCACAAATACTAATGATACTTGAGTATTTACTCGGGGTGACAAGGAAGGAGGTAGAATATTGAGTATCCGCAGCTAATATCTTCAGTAAAACAATGATTTGGAATACTCACAATCACTTACACGGCCGTTACATCCGACATCAATAAAAATCAGTTTGTATTCAGCGCTACGCGTAAGATACGATCCTGTCGCTATTTTTATAATTTGTGTAGTAAGACCCAGATTATCATGGCGCTTGAAAAACAATGATCTAGTGATTCGAGAATTGCTTTCCCTCTCTAATAAAAAAAGAAGTCTTCTACAACAAGAGAACTGTGCCTTGTATCTCTGATACACGTAGAGGAAGGATATCTTTCGATGTCACCTCTTGCTCTTCTCCATCGGGAATAGATACACCCCCTGCCTCAAGTGAAGCAGACCAGTGGAAACCTGTCTAGCTTCTTCTCAACGACGACTGAAGAAGGTAAAGAAAAAGCAAGGAGATAATGAATCGATGATAATTTAAACTGTTATCAGTGCTATGCAGAAACAGAGCTACCTGCCGCGCCTCCCGATGAAGATATGCTATTCGGCAATTTTATTAGGATGACGATGAAACAGTATCATCGTTCAAATAACTATATCTGCAAGCTGGGCTTATGTCTTATACTTGAGAGAGAAGTTTTTTTGTCAGAATTTTTCAACAGACCCACGAAAAACATTTTCAGCAAGGAAATCTAACCGTTTTGGATCTTAAACCTATTTCAGTTGAATATTTTTTCGGACGGAGTTGGATTACCTTAGATGGATTACCATTACACCTGTGATGTGTAGATGCAGTCCTAGTAGCCGGACCGTACCATCCGCGATCACGATGCCCCAGGGCTCCTCTCTCCGGCTCCTTCCCACCACCTCGGCACCACTGTCTAAGGAACACTTCCACTCGACATCCTCCACCTCTTCGCATTTTGTTGTGTGCCATAGAAAAATCTGTATTAGGGACAAACAAAATCTATCTTTGTATTCTATGTAACTGAAAAAATAAAAATATCCTTCGGAGGAGGTTGAAAATAGAGGGACTGGGAAGTGTGTAGTCTTATTGCCTGAGCAGGCCTCTTCCAACGTCTAAAACTTATGGTTCTTACGTAGTGACCATAAACCAATCATTTCATTTATAGATTTTGAAGAAAATAATGTGCATGATACTGAATGTGACGAGTCTAGGCCAATGATATGGATGTTGATAGCTAAGATGTCGATAGATTAAGTTGATGAATAATAATTGTTGTTATAAACATAATTATTATTATAAACTACTTGGAAAATAATTATGATGAAATGCATCTATGTACATGATTCCATGACAAATTGTACATTATACGGTAGAATTGTATATTATACTATTTTAATATTATAATATGTAAATAAAATGTTACAACTACTCTACAATATTACATTCCTGAATTCTCTCCTAAGATCGCCCACTTTCAACATTATACTCCTTAAGAGCATGCATTCCTCAATACGATTATATTTCCCAAATAAATTTAACAATATTATAATTTGATAATCTCAATTTGAAATTATTTCGATTTAAAATTACTTTCAGCCAAGAATTATTTTCAACAAACAACATCACGGAAGAGCTATGCTTCTGCCACACGCCCCGCATACACCGTTTTTTTTTATTTATTGTTTAAATATATTTTTTTGGAAAATAATTATGATGAAATGCATCTATGTACATGATTCCATGACAAATTGTACATTATACGGTAGAATTGTATATTATACTATTTTAATATTATAATATGTAAATAAAATGTTACAACTACTCTACAATATTAAATTCCTGAATTCTCTCCTAAGATCGCCCACTTTCAACATTATACTCCTTAAGAGCATGCATTCCTCAATACGATTATATTTCCCAAATAAATTTAACAATATTATAATTTGATAATCTCAATTTGAAATTATTTCGATTTAAAATTACTTTCAGCCAAGAATTATTTTCAACAAACAACATCACGGAAGAGCTATGCTTCTGCCACACGCCCCGCATACACCGTTTTTTTTTATTTATTTTTTTTCTAGCTCACTACAAGGAAGGATGTAGAATATTGAGTATCCGCAGCTAATATCTTCAGTAAAACAATGATTTGGAATACTCACAATCACTTACACGACCGTTACATCCGACATCAATAAAAATCAGTTTGTATTCAGCGCTACGCGTAAGATACGATCCTGTCGCTATTTTTATAATTTGTGTAGTAAGACCCAGATTATCATGGCGCTTGAAAAACAATGATCGAGTGATTCGAGAATCGCTTTCCCTCTCTAATAAAAAAAAGAAGTCTTCTACAACGGTCGGATATATATTTACTGTTCTAAATGGACCTCGGTCACAGAATTAATACCTTTTTTTCATATATAACGTTCTTTTGTTTACCTAATACGCCGTGTTGGATGCTACGCACGTTCTCGTCGCTCTAAGGGACTAAGGACCCTCACTTGAAGACGGATCCGCAGAAGCCCCGATATAGTGAAATGTGTCCATCGATATAACGCCCATGATGGTGTACATCGCACGAAGTTTGTCCTATAACATAAAAATAATACTAGTAGACCAATGGTTCAGTCAATCACTCAACAAAACATTGTACATATATATTTCATGATTTAAAGTAGTTCTTTCATGATTGAAACCTGCGGTGGATATAATCCATTGTTTTATCGATATGATTCTGCATGGACACACATCTCCACCACAGAAGAGGGGCCAGCTCTTTATCAGGCTTAATTAACTTCAACTTTACTAACATTTTGTTCATACAATTCATTATTTATGTTTCGAAGATATGGTTTCACAATATTTCATTTCAGTAGAACCGCGTCTTTAGCCAAAAATACTAATGATACCTGAGTATTTACTCGGGGTGACAAGGAAGGAGGTAGAATATTGAGTATCCGCAGCTAATATCTTCAGTAAAACAATGATTTGGAATACTCACAATCACTTACACGGCCGTTACATCCGACATCAATAAAAATCAGTTTGTATTCAGCGCTACGCGTAAGATACGATCCTGTCGCTATTTTTATAATTTGTGTAGTAAGACCCAGATTATCATGGCGCTTGAAAAACAATGATCTAGTGATTCGAGAATCGCTTTCCCTCTCTAATAAAAAAAAGAAGTCTTCTACAACGGTCGGATATATATTTACTGTTCTAAAGGGACCTCGGTCACAGAATTAATACCTTTTTTCATATATAACGTTCTTTTGTTTACCTAATACGCCGTGTTGGATGCTACGCACGTTCTCGTCGCTCTAAGGGACTAAGGACCCTCACTTGAAGACAGATCCGCAGAAGCCCCGATATAGTGAAATGTGTCCATCGATATAACGCCCATGATGGTGAACATCGCACGAAGTTTGTCCTATAACATAAAAATAATACTAGTAGACCAATGGTTCAGTCAATCGCTCAACAAAACATTGTACATATATATTTCATGATTTAAAGTAGTTCTTTCATGATTGAAACCTGCGGTGGATATAATCCATTGTTTTATCGATATGATTCTGCATGGACACACATCTCCACCACAGAAGAGGGGCCAGCTCTTTATTAGGCTTAATTAACTTCAACTTTACTAACATTTTGTTCATACAATTCATTATTTATGTTTCGAAGATATGGTTTCACAATATTTCATTTCAGTAGAACCGCGTCTTTAGCCACAAATACTAATGATACTTGAGTATTTACTCGGGGTGACAAGGAAGGAGGTAGAATATTGAGTATCCGCAGCTAATATCTTCAGTAAAACAATGATTTGGAATACTCACAATCACTTACACGGCCGTTACATCCGACATCAATAAAAATCAGTTTATATTCAGCGCTACGCGTAAGATACGATCCTGTCGCTATTTTTATAATTTGTGTAGTAAGACCCAGATTATCATGGCGCTTGAAAAACAATGATCTAGTGATTCGAGAATCGCTTTCCCTCTCTAATAAAAAAAAGAAGTCTTCCACAACGGTCGGATATATATTTACTGTTCTAAAGGGACCTCGGTCACAGAATTAATACCTTTTTTCATATATAACGTTCTTTTGTTTACCTAATACGCCGTGTTGGATGCTACGCACGTTCTCGTCGCTCTAAGGGACTAAGGACCCTCACTTGAAGACAGATCCGCAGAAGCCCCGATATAGTGAAATGTGTCCATCGATATAACGCCCATGATGGTGTACATCGCACGAAGTTTGTCCTATAACATAAAAATAATACTAGTAGACCAATGGTTCAGTCAATCACTCAACAAAACATTGTACATATATATTTCATGATTTAAAGTAGTTCTTTCATGATTGAAACCTGCGGTGGATATAATCCATTGTTTTATCGATATGATTCTGCATGGACACACATTTCCACCACAGAAGAGGGGCCAGCTCTTTATTAGGCTTAATTAACTTTACCTTTACTAACATTTTGTTCATACAATTCATTATTTATGTTTCGAAGATATGGTTTCACAATATTTCATTTCAGTAGAACCGCGTCTTTAGCCACAAATACTAATGATACTTGAGTATTTACTCGGGGTGACAAGGAAGGAGGTAGAATATTGAGTATCCGCAGCTAATATCTTCAGTAAAACAATGATTTGGAATACTCACAATCACTTACACGGCCGTTACATCCGACATCAATAAAAATCAGTTTGTATTCAGCGCTACGCGTAAGATACGATCCTGTCGCTATTTTTATAATTTGTGTAGTAAGACCCAGATTATCATGGCGCTTGAAAAACAATGATCTAGTGATTCGAGAATTGCTTTCCCTCTCTAATAAAAAAAAGAAGTCTTCTACAACAAGAGAACTGTGCCTTGTATCTCTGATACACGTAGAGGAAGGATATCTTTCGATGTCACCTCTTGCTCT
This sequence comes from Aradus depressus, assembly GCA_963662175.1. Taxonomy (NCBI): domain Eukaryota; kingdom Metazoa; phylum Arthropoda; class Insecta; order Hemiptera; family Aradidae; genus Aradus; species Aradus depressus. Next base: position 41,364,210 of record OY759218.1, on the reverse strand, counting down.
TCTCCATCGGGAATAGATACACCCCCTGCCTCAAGTGAAGCAGACCAGTGGAAACCTGTCTAGCTTCTTCTCAACGACGACTGAAGAAGGTAAAGAAAAAGCAAGGGGATAATGAATCGATGATAATTTAAACTGTTATCAGTGCTATGCAGAAACAGAGCTACCTGCCGCGCCTCCCGATGAAGATATGCTATTCGGCAATTTTATTAGGATGACGATGAAACAGTTGCATCGTTCAAATAACTATATCTGCAAGCTGGGCTTATGTCTTATACTTGAGAGAGAAGTTTTTTTGTCAGAATTTTTCAACAGACCCACGAAAAACATTTTCAGCAAGGAAATCTAACCGTTTTGGATCTTAAACCTATTTCAGTTGAATATTTTTTCGGACGGAGTTGGATTACCTTAGATGTGATGTGTAGATGCAGTCCTAGTAGCCGGACCGTACCATCCGCGATCACGATGCCCCAGGGCTCCTCTCTCCGGCTCCTTCCCACCACCTCGGCACCACTCTCTAAGGAACACTTCCAATCGACATCCTCCACCTCTTCGCATTTTGTTGTGTGCCATAGAAAAATCTGTATTAGGGACAAACAAAATCTTTCTTTGTATTCTATGTAACTGAAAAAATAAAAATATCCTTCGGAGGAGGTTGAAAATAGAGGGACTGGGAAGTGTGTAGTCTTATTGCCTGAGCAGGCCTCTTCCAACGTCTAAAACTTATGGTTCTTACGTAGTGACCATAAACCAATCATTTCATTTATAGATTTTGAAGAAAATAATGTGCATGATACTGAATGTGACGAGTCTAGGCCAATGATATGGATGTTGATAGCTAAGATGTCGATAGATTAAGTTGATGAATAATAATTGTTGTTATAAACATAATTATTATTATAAACTACTTGGAAAATAATTATGATGAAATGCATCTATGTACATGATTCCATGACAAATTGTACATTATACGGTAGAATTCTATATTATACTATTTTAATATTATAATATGCAAATACAATGTTACAACTACTCTACAATATTACATTCCTGAATTCTCTCCTAAGATCGCCCACTTTCAACATTATACTCCTTAAGAGCATGCATTCCTCAATACGATTATATTTCCCAAATAAATTTAACAATATTATAATTTGATAATCTCAATTTGAAATTATTTCGATTTAAAATTACTTTCAGCCAAGAATTATTTTCAACAAACAACATCACGGAAGAGCTACGCTTCTGCCACACGGCCCGCATACACCTTTTTTTATTTATTTATTTTTTTTCTAGCTCACTACAAGGAAGGATGTAGAATATTGAGTATCCGCAGCTAATATCTTCAGTAAAACAATGATTTGGAATACTCACAATCACTTACACGGCCGTTACATCCGACATCAATAAAAATCAGTTTGTATTCAGCGCTACGCGTAAGATACGATCCTGTCGCTATTTTTATAATTTGTGTAGTAAGACCCAGATTATCATGGCGCTTGAAAAACAATGATCTAGTGATTCGAGAATCGCTTTCCCTCTCTAATAAAAAAAAGAAGTCTTCTACAACGGTCGGATATATATTTACTGTTCTAAAGGGACCTCGGTCACAGAATTAATACCTTTTTTCATATATAACGTTCTTTTGTTTACCTAATACGCCGTGTTGGATGCTACGCACGTTCTCGTCGCTCTAAGGGACTAAGGACCCTCACTTGAAGACAGATCCGCAGAAGCCCCGATATAGTGAAATGTGTCCATCGATATAACGCCCATGATGGTGTACATCGCACGAAGTTTGTCCTATAACATAAAAATAATACTAGTAGACCAATGGTTCAGTCAATCACTCAACAAAACATTGTACATATATATTTCATGATTTAAAGTAGTTCTTTCATGATTGAAACCTGCGGTGGATATAATCCATTGTTTTATCGATATGATTCTGCATGGACACACATCTCCACCACAGAAGAGGGGCCAGCTCTTTATTAGGCTTAATTAACTTCAACTTTACTAACATTTTGTTCATACAATTCATTATTTATGTTTCGAAGATATGGTTTCACAATATTTCATTTCAGTAGAACCGCGTCTTTAGCCACAAATACTAATGATACTTGAGTATTTACTCGGGGTGACAAGGAAGGAGGTAGAATATTGAGTATCCGCAGCTAATATCTTCAGTAAAACAATGATTTGGAATACTCACAATCACTTACACGGCCGTTACATCCGACATCAATAAAAATCAGTTTGTATTCAGCGCTACGCGTAAGATACGATCCTGTCGCTATTTTTATAATTTGTGTAGTAAGACCCAGATTATCATGGCGCTTGAAAAACAATGATCTAGTGATTCGAGAATTGCTTTCCCTCTCTAATAAAAAAAAGAAGTCTTCTACAACAAGAGAACTGTGCCTTGTATCTCTGATACACGTAGAGGAAGGATATCTTTCGATGTCACCTCTTGCTCTTCTCCATCGGGAATAGATACACCCCCTGCCTCAAGTGAAGCAGACCAGTGGAAACCTGTCTAGCTTCTTCTCAACGACGACTGAAGAAGGTAAAGAAAAAGCAAGGGGATAATGAATCGATGATAATTTAAACTGTTATCAGTGCTATGCAGAAACAGAGCTACCTGCCGCGCCTCCCGATGAAGATATGCTATTCGGCAATTTTATTAGGATGACGATGAAACAGTTGCATCGTTCAAATAACTATATCTGCAAGCTGGGCTTATGTCTTATACTTGAGAGAGAAGTTTTTTTGTCAGAATTTTTCAACAGACCCACGAAAAACATTTTCAGCAAGGAAATCTAACCGTTTTGGATCTTAAACCTATTTCAGTTGAATATTTTTTCGGACGGAGTTGGATTACCTTAGATGTGATGTGTAGATGCAGTCCTAGTAGCCGGACCGTACCATCCGCGATCACGATGCCCCAGGGCTCCTCTCTCCGGCTCCTTCCCACCACCTCGGCACCACTCTCTAAGGAACACTTCCAATCGACATCCTCCACCTCTTCGCATTTTGTTGTGTGCCATAGAAAAATCTGTATTAGGGACAAACAAAATCTTTCTTTGTATTCTATGTAACTGAAAAAATAAAAATATCCTTCGGAGGAGGTTGAAAATAGAGGGACTGGGAAGTGTGTAGTCTTATTGCCTGAGCAGGCCTCTTCCAACGTCTAAAACTTATGGTTCTTACGTAGTGACCATAAACCAATCATTTCATTTATAGATTTTGAAGAAAATAATGTGCATGATACTGAATGTGACGAGTCTAGGCCAATGATATGGATGTTGATAGCTAAGATGTCGATAGATTAAGTTGATGAATAATAATTGTTGTTATAAACATAATTATTATTATAAACTACTTGGAAAATAATTATGATGAAATGCATCTATGTACATGATTCCATGACAAATTGTACATTATACGGTAGAATTCTATATTATACTATTTTAATATTATAATATGTAAATACAATGTTACAACTACTCTACAATATTACATTCCTGAATTCTCTCCTAAGATCGCCCACTTTCAACATTATACTCCTTAAGAGCATGCATTCCTCAATACGATTATATTTCCCAAATAAATTTAACAATATTATAATTTGATAATCTCAATTTGAAATTATTTCGATTTAAAATTACTTTCAGCCAAGAATTATTTTCAACAAACAACATCACGGAAGAGCTACGCTTCTGCCACACGGCCCGCATACACCTTTTTTTATTTATTTATTTTTTTTCTAGCTCACTACAAGGAAGGATGTAGAATATTGAGTATCCGCAGCTAATATCTTCAGTAAAACAATGATTTGGAATACTCACAATCACTTACACGGCCGTTACATCCGACATCAATAAAAATCAGTTTGTATTCAGCGCTACGCGTAAGATACGATCCTGTCGCTATTTTTATAATTTGTGTAGTAAGACCCAGATTATCATGGCGCTTGAAAAACAATGATCTAGTGATTCGAGAATCGCTTTCCCTCTCTAATAAAAAAAAGAAGTCTTCTACAACGGTCGGATATATATTTACTGTTCTAAAGGGACCTCGGTCACAGAATTAATACCTTTTTTCATATATAACGTTCTTTTGTTTACCTAATACGCCGTGTTGGATGCTACGCACGTTCTCGTCGCTCTAAGGGACTAAGGACCCTCACTTGAAGACAGATCCGCAGAAGCCCCGATATAGTGAAATGTGTCCATCGATATAACGCCCATGATGGTGTACATCGCACGAAGTTTGTCCTATAACATAAAAATAATACTAGTAGACCAATGGTTCAGTCAATCACTCAACAAAACATTGTACATATATATTTCATGATTTAAAGTAGTTCTTTCATGATTGAAACCTGCGGTGGATATAATCCATTGTTTTATCGATATGATTCTGCATGGACACACATCTCCACCACAGAAGAGGGGCCAGCTCTTTATTAGGCTTAATTAACTTCAACTTTACTAACATTTTGTTCATACAATTCATTATTTATGTTTCGAAGATATGGTTTCACAATATTTCATTTCAGTAGAACCGCGTCTTTAGCCACAAATACTAATGATACTTGAGTATTTACTCGGGGTGACAAGGAAGGAGGTAGAATATTGAGTATCCGCAGCTAATATCTTCAGTAAAACAATGATTTGGAATACTCACAATCACTTACACGGCCGTTACATCCGACATCAATAAAAATCAGTTTGTATTCAGCGCTACGCGTAAGATACGATCCTGTCGCTATTTTTATAATTTGTGTAGTAAGACCCAGATTATCATGGCGCTTGAAAAACAATGATCTAGTGAAGGATATCTTTCGATGTCACCTCTTGCTCTTCTCCATCGGGAATAGATACACCCCCTGCCTCAAGTGAAGCAGACCAGTGGAAACCTGTCTAGCTTCTTCTCAACGACGACTGAAGAAGGTAAAGAAAAAGCAAGGGGATAATGAATCGATGATAATTTAAACTGTTATCAGTGCTATGCAGAAACAGAGCTACCTGCCGCGCCTCCCGATGAAGATATGCTATTCGGCAATTTTATTAGGATGACGATGAAACAGTTGCATCGTTCAAATAACTATATCTGCAAGCTGGGCTTATGTCTTATACTTGAGAGAGAAGTTTTTTTGTCAGAATTTTTCAACAGACCCACGAAAAACATTTTCAGCAAGGAAATCTAACCGTTTTGGATCTTAAACCTATTTCAGTTGAATATTTTTTCGGACGGAGTTGGATTACCTTAGATGTGATGTGTAGATTCAGTCCTAGTAGCCGGACCGTACCATCCGCGATCACGATGCCCCAGGGCTCCTCTCTCCGGCTCCTTCCCACCACCTCGGCACCACTCTCTAAGGAACACTTCCACTCGACATCCTCCACCTCTTCGCATTTTGTTGTGTGCCATAGAAAAATCTGTATTAGGGACAAACAAAATCTTTCTTTGTATTCTATGTAACTGAAAAAATAAAAATATCCTTTGGAGGAGGTTGAAAATAGAGGGACTGGGAAGTGTGTAGTCTTATTGCCTGAGCAGGCCTCTTCCAACGTCTAAAACTTATGGTTCTTACGTAGTGACCATAAACCAATCATTTCATTTATAGATTTTGAAGAAAATAATGTGCATGATACTGAATGTGACGAGTCTAGGCCAATGATATGGATGTTGATAGCTAAGATGTCGATAGATTAAGTTGATGAATAATAATTGTTGTTATAAACATAATTATTATTATAAACTACTTGGAAAATAATTATGATGAAATGCATCTATGTACATGATTCCATGACAAATTGTACATTATACGGTAGAAAGATTTGGAATACTCACAATCACACGACCGGTATATCCGACATCAATAAAAATCAATTTGTATTCAGCACTACGCGTAAGAAACGATCCTGTCGCTATTTTTATAATTTGTGTAGTAAGACTCAGATTATCTTGGCACTTGAAAAACAATGTGTTTTCCATCCTGACTCCGACGCAGTTTGGAAAACCCCACTTCTTCCAATAGTTTTCTGCTGTCACGCCATTCCCTTTCCACACTTGGGACCTGTAACATAAAATAGAGTATTGAAGAATAGAAAATAGAGATGATCATAGGGGTGGAATGTGATAATTAAGGATTGACTTGGGAAGTAGGTCTACAGAATACAATAACCAACCGCCAAATGTCTGATTTTTTTTTTTTTTTAAAATTTGTTGTTTAAATAAGAACTCATCTTTTAACATTCAAACAACACCACAGATAGGAAATCATTCGAAAACTCACTTTAATGTATTCACAAGTAACTAATTACAAATAAATTTTCTATTCATTATACTTATTAACAAAATTATTTGTTATTGTTAAGGACTGAACACTGGCCAGAAGTGCATATGTACGACTCAACCGCATCATTGCTAGTGTGTTACAATCTGAAGATCTAGTGATTCGAGAATTGCTTTTCCTCTCTAATAAAAAAAAATAAGTCTTCTACAACAAGAGAACTGTGCCTTGTATCTCTGATACACCTAGAGGAAGGATATCTTTCGATGGACTTATGCAATCAGAATTTGACCTTAAGTCGAACACAATTTTTAGAGCACATCACCAGACTTCCATTTCCTTACAACATGCAAGTAAAAATAAGCTATAGTACAGTATAATGTCAAGTTCAGTTTATATTGAAACTGTCGTTTTGCAAAATTGATTAGATTTGTACAGAGCTTTTTAAACACTTTACTCACCAGTTCAACGCACAATAGAAATATAATAGTTCCTTGAAGCAGCAGACATTTAGCTTGGCAACTCAGTATTACTACCTGTAGAGTGACCATCATTGTTGATACGACTTAAAAAAATGTAGAAAAAAATCTACAAAATTTACTATCCATTGTATTTATGAAATCTTAAGTAATGACTTTGAGACTAAAAGTCACACACAACAAAACACTACACTGGGAGATAATGAACTATGACCATCAGACAAACAACTGGTATCAGTGTTACCAAGTTAGCAATTCTTTTTTTAAATCCAAATAGTCAGTATTTGCAGAGAAATATTGTCTCAAGTTATTTTAACAGCACAACAATGATTGATTCACAGCAAATTATTGGTGACGTTTGTTCAATAAAAAAATAAATACATTTAGCAACACTGCTTACAGAAAATAAAATTGTATGAATCACTTCCGAACGGCAAGGATGGGGTTGAATCTTGAAATACGTTACGTACTGCAATAAGATTTCATAATTTCAATTGTGATTTTGTGAACTTTGAAACAATGATATATCTGCAAATTAGGATCTGCAATTATTTTATGCAACTGTCATATCTCTAAATGGAATGTTCTGAAGTGCTCTTTTTGAACTATTGATTATGCAGAATATTGTTGCTAAATCGTTTTCTATTCAACGTTTGCATAATCGGAGCTTATAAAGACTTATAGAAAAACATGTTGAATTAAACACACTTCTTACAATTGAAATTGGTTCAGTAGATCTAACCGAAACAGAAATCTACTCGTACGATTTCAAAGAAATAATTGCGGCCCACCCACGACAATCAAAACATCTTTCTAATCACATGCACCCCCCATCCTGCCTGGTCTTCTAAGGAGAATTTTCTGCCCTTTCATGTGAATAATGATTTGTATAGTTCTAATTTATATGCATTAAATTACCTCAACATATTCATAACATCTTTATTTTTGACGATTTCACTAGATTCTCTATCGGAAGGATGCAGCAGTAAAAAAAGATATTTGTAGGTCGGAGCTGCACTGAACTTTCCGTGCTGTTCAAGGGCTTTGGAATATTCAAGAAATGCTCCTATCTAAGTACATTAGATGAGATTTAGTACGGAGTATAAGAAGGGCATATAGGAATGTTCCGTGCAGCTCCAACCTACACGTATGTTTTTTTTAAATAAGAATTAATAAAAGTTTCAAGGGTGGTTATTCAACTTTGCAATACTGTAGCTCTGGAACGACTGATTAGAGGAGAGCGGAAACTTACGTGTGACTCGGGGTGTAGCCTTCAATTCAAAGATCAAAGAACCCACAAAAGAGCAAAAACTTAAGATAAGTTCCAGCAAATAAAGATTTCGAACGTTTAGAAGAAGAGCGAAACTTACGTCTAAGTTTCTCTATAGAGATATAGATATCAATCCTTCAACCACATACAAATGTCAACCATGAGTAAAAATGGAAATTTGCTCTGGTTTTAACCAAAATAGCCGAAGAAGAATTGTAGAATGTAGGTTCACCGATTCTTCGTATATAGTGCAAAAACATTAAAACAGCAAAGTCGGGAGATAGGCAGGCATCAACCAGATAAGATGATTGTCTACCATAAATAAAGTTGAACATTTTTTCTTGTTGATTTTAACCAATATAACCCAAGAAAAAATAAAGAATATAGGTTGTACTTGTGGCACCGATTCTTCATTCATACTAGAAAAACCTTAATACAGCAATGTCGGCTTTAACCAGCTACGTTGATGGTCTACCATAAGGTAAGATAAAAAAATATTCTGGTTGGTCTTAACCAAAATAGCAGAAGAATCCAAAACAACCGATATTTCATATCTCCGAAAAAAAAACATCGGTTCCACGATTCCAGATTTTCATAAGCTTTCTGATAAGAGTGAAAGCATGCAAGTTCTTTACCGCTCAGACGTAAGTTTTCGCTACCCCTCTAAATTTTTGGTGAACCCTTGCCTTTGGTTATTTACGAGGGCCCTTCCACCTATTTTCATTTTTTTTAGGGTCCACTGATCTCCCATCTTAGTTAAGTTAAAATAGTGTAACATATATTTCACTAAAATGTTATATCTTAGAAATTTGAGCTCTTATACAAAAACTAATGCCATATTTGAATTCAGGGCATCAAATTCATATGAAATCAGCTCCAAATACTCCGGTACCAAAACAACTGTTGGCCTGTGTAATCATTAGGCGTCCGAAACACTGAGGATGATTAAAGAAACGTGTACATGGAAAAATATTCTTAAATAAAGTAGGAGGAAAAGAGCTACACCTAAAGAATACAACTTACAAGCATCATTAACTCGAATAATTATTATGGAACACTATATAACAAGTAGTATAATGTTTAAATGAAATTCAGTCAAACTAATCCCTTCCCTGACCGCCTTTTTTTTTTTTTTTTAATTGAGTTAAATACATTTTTAATTATTTCCATCTTTTCGCGCATTTACTTCCGTTTTTCCTCTTCTCTTTATAAGCAAAAATAAATAATAAAAACTTCGTTGAATAATCGATGGAAATGATTAAAAAAACATTTTAAGTTGTAACCTTTCTTAGAAGGTTACTTTACTTTACAAATTTGTGAGGTTCTTTTTTTGTTTTGTTTCCTTCTCTTCAGGATACACAATGGCAGGTATTTGTTAAATTTAGTTCTGTTATACATACAATGATGGATTCGAACATTTAGTTATCTGAAAATGTTATTGTACTTATTTGTTCATATTTATTTTTTCAGGTGGAGTGAAATAACCATGTTGGAACAAAAATTAAGCTACTTTTAAGTTATAAAATTAAAAATTATGGGTGGATTTGGCGACCTAGCATTTTTTGTAAGGTCCGATTGTTCGTCGATGTGTATGCCTGTCATCTCAACCCTTTTTTGGGTATTAGTCTAACAATAATGGTACGTAACATTTTAGTTCCACGTCAGACCTTTTTCCTTTAAAAAAAGACTGTTTTTCATATTTGTTTTCACAGTTGATAGAATTTAGTGTCTTTGAGATCGTGAATATCAAAGCTGCCTACATCCATTATTTTAGTATCTATATTAGAAAAAATATATTGACTGAACAGATTTTTTTTGCATAGTTTTTGTCGCCAAAAATATTAATTGGGGTCAAATTGATGATGGTTTTCCATTTTCTCAACATTTTCTGATGGTTTTCTATTTTCCCAACATTTTCTTTTTTTGGATATAGGCATTTTTGTTAATCATAAATTTTTGTTGCGTTTGAAATTTACTATTAATTACTAAATAATTCTTCACGTTTCCAGTCTTCGTATCTAATTAATTCCGAGCAAAAAAAAAGAAGTAAATACTCTGGAATTCCGTTATAAACGCATTTTCTGCATGACTTTTTTTGTAGTGTATAAGCGTATGATCTATTAATATATTTTTTCAGACATAATATATATGAATGGAATGGATTTATCAGAAATTCCCTTAATAACCCTCAAAAAGACAAAATGGAACTACAGGGGAGAAGGAAATGCGAATCTAGTTGTAGCTGTACCTGAGGTAATTTGTTTTAACAGTTCTATTGAACTTATTTATTAATAAGCACAATAGGATTGGTTTATTAGATTCTATCAATTATAGGCAGTGATGGAACATTTTTAATGCAGTACCGTTATTGTGTCTTATGAGGTTATAAGAAAAAAAAACGTTGGTATCTTATAAGCAATTTCTACTCTATTGAAAATATACTAATTACTTATTATTTTTTTATTTTTAGGAAAAACTTATAGTGAGAATGCAGAAGAGTGAATATGGTACTAAAATTAGTCGAGAAATAATCAAATTACGAGAACAAAAATTAAGGAGAGATATGGATTTTTATATTAAGATAATATTATCTTTTCTTGGCAAAGCTTATATGCAACCTCCGATTTTGGGAAAATTTCTAGAAGAAGAAATAAAAGAAATGGATTCAAAAATGTTGAAAGAAAGACCAAGTACGTATTATATTTATTATTTTTAGTCTGTGAGGGAATCTATGAGATAAGTCAGTTCCTATTCCAAAGAAATCCGATTTTTTATTATTAAAAAAGTCCTTACAAAGAGACACGCCATAAAGTTTGCAGATTTCTATAGTATTTACGTAATTGGAGGCTAGGACGATTTTCGGGAAAAGTCGCTAGGATTGTGTTATGACTAGTATGAATATCAGCAGCGTTGATTGTATAGAGGATGGGACCGAGAACACTTCCTTAACTAACTTTCGCTTCCAAAGGCGCATGTAGTTAGAGTATTCACTATCCTAACGAACTTTTAAGTAGTGGTCAGAAAGACTTTAAGGTTGAGATAGTATGTGTGAGGAAGAAAGCGCTGTAGCATGAAGATCAGTCCAACGTGTCAAACCCGGTTGAAATGAGCCACATCCAGAAAGATATTTGCACAGTAGTTCTTGTGATATGTGGCCTAAAGTACGAAGGCCCTACTGTATAGTAGAGTGATAAGTCCTGAAGGCTATGAGCTATGAGGTCAGCAATGATTTGTTGGGGTATAATCGCAGAGAAAAGTAGTCATAACTAATTGAGGAAAGGACTTCTTTCTAGGATTTTATATATATATATTGAGATTTGTGGAGTTTTCCAGAAGAGATTCCATTCAAAATGGGATCGCATATTTAATACTAGGAGAATAGATGTCCGAATACATTTGATGCGATCTGTGTCGATATAGTGGAAAGCTAATGAAAAAAATTTAAGAAGTAGCCCACCTCTAAGAGCTATTTCCTCCATCAGTAACATAAACACTTGGACAGATTTCTTACAGGTGGTGACTACAATGCGAAACTTCCTCAGTGAGGTAGTAGAGAGACCAATTCGCGAGGCCGAGTCCTTGACCGCGCGTCCTTTCCTCAATTAGTTACGACTACTTTTCTCTGCGATTATCCTACATACTGGCCAACGGATCCCAACACTCTCCGAACAGCTGGATTTCTTCGTCTGTTGCGGCACAGGAGCCTTTCACTCGAACATTTCCCGTCTCGATTACCTATCCTCAGACCATAGTCCTATTCTCCCTGAGTAAATAAAAACAAAGAAGTTGTTTAACTTTTATATTGTCTAATTCCACAAAAATATATACATGACGTGTACCGGTTTTGGCTTACGCCATCCTCAGCCAAAGTTCAAAAATCACTTTTGACGAGTGGAGGGCTCCTATACCGCAAAAGACGAAGAAATCCAGCTGGTCGGACAGTATATTGAGGTCCATTGGCTAGTATGTTGGAGAATCGCGGGGAAAATAGTCGTAACTGCCTGGGGAAAGAATGCGGTAAAGGACTCGGCCTCGTGCATTGGCCACGTCACTATCTTTATGAGGAAGTTTCGCATTGTAGTCACCACCTGAAAGAAATCTTGGTCCAAGTGTCTGTGTTACGGGTTGGAAGAAATAGCTGTATGGGGTGGACAGTAAACTATTGACAGGAAAAGGAAGTACAGACATTGAGGTGTGGCCTGGAGACGACAGTCTGTAGAATGGGGAGGAAGACTGTGTAGAGCTCGGCGGACATGGATTGTCGTGCCATCATGGCACCTTGGTGTGCCTACACTGCTCAAATCAGTGGCATTGTGGGATCTCCTTTCTTTTATGCGGCTCTTCCACTTTGACTTTAGTGTGAACAATTGTTTTCAAAGTGAATATCTCATCGTTGTTTTCCTGTGGTTCTAAAGTAGATCTACAAAGATGGGTGGTAGAAACAGTTTTGGGCCACCCAACTAGCACCACCTTCTTATTTTCCTGACAGAAAACCCAATTTTTTCAAGCTCCTCTTTGGTAAGGGTGTGATAGTGTGAAGCATTTAGTTGATAGCAGTGGTAGTTGTAACCACTCTGTTTCAGATGTTGGATCATGACTAGACCTCAGAGGTGATTAGTTGTGATTTCATATGCCGCACGTTGGTTCTACATGGGAATTTGTTCTGGTTCTGAAACAGATTTTATTTTGTTCGCAAAAGACGCTGTTTGTCTCTCACAAAAAATTGTGGGGGTTTTTGGTTAGAGGTTGGTTTCTCTTTTCTTCGGTCTGAATGCAGATTAGATGATAGTACTTCCCCGGTGCTAGGACGGCCAATTTGTTGCTAACCACCCAGAATGGACGCGAAACTTAACTTCGGACGTCTAGGATGCATTTGAAGCAGAACGACCTGCCTCAACTTTTTGTTTTTGAACATCTCCTGTTGAGTATCCTCAAAACTTGGGCAATCTCTCTTCTTATTTTGCTGTCTTGCATTAAAAAAAAAAATAAAAATAGGGGAAAGAACTTGGTTCTTCCATATTATAGTCCTGCATTTTTCCACTCTACCTCTAGAATTACGGTAGAAACATTACAGAACACTCATACATGAAGTGAAAAATAAAACTTTTCAACTATAAAATAAGATCCTTCACACAATGAAATCTTTTTGCATCATTATTTGTGGACTCCACGAAGTTTTACATAAAAACCTTGTATTGGAAGTATTTTTATGAATAAAGTCTGAAATGTATGAAACAAAATCGATATAATTAGGTTAGACGAATTAAAAAGAATATATATATATATATTTTTTTTTTTTTGAATCGGAAGGAGTGAGTTGTTATGACTCATGTTTTCCTCCAGCAGTTTGGTTTTATTATATTTCTGTTAGGTTCCAGAACTTGGAAAGGTGTACACTTTGGATTGGTGACAGTTCATCCGGATTATACCTGTTTACCTCCCGTACTTGGTACGAACCTACCAACATTGGAGTTCAGCAACGGACATTCGCCCAAAACAAAGTAAGCTTAATTTCTTAATTTATTTTAATAATCACTAATGAAATGACTTCCGTAAAACTTAATAAGTCGAAAATCTATTCTAATCCAAAATTTCTCCCAGTTAAATACCTTTTCCCTATTGGTCTAGTTGCTATGGTAACAACTCGACTGTTGTTACTTCGTCTTTTCATTTCATATATATATATATATATATATATATATATATATATATATATATATATTATTATGAACCAAATTCAGGCCATATTGAAGTTCCTTAAAAATCTATCTTCGTGATGGCGGGCAAAAATGTGGTCTTCCGCCCAGTCGGACACCCGGATTTTCGGCCAACAGATCCCTGATTTTTAAGGGATATGTTTTTTTTTGGTCTTATGTACGATGCATATTAGCTATGACTCTTATAATGGTGTTACCTAGTTAATTACGACATCCATGGCCCCAGGAGGGAGTTCAATCTACGATATTAGGTATTATTATTAGGTTGTAACATATGAAATGTTTTAAAATAAAAAACAGAAAAAATACAGTACCTAAGAAAATTATGAGATTAGATCATCAAAATAGTAGCCGTTATTCACTTCTTGGAATTTGGACATAGATACTACAATTTTAGAATCTTGAGTTGTCAATGCCATTGAACATTGGAAATGCCATTTCATTGGGCTTAGGGCTCCATGAGCCATCGAGATAATATGTGAACGGAATCGGAAATTTCATATGTTTCAAACCAATATAATTTAAACCTCCCTACTATCCTCGGAGCGTCGACGAGCCGAAATATGTATGGCAGGGATCGGCAACAATTCAGGCTATGGTGGCTACTTTAAAAATCGTCCACCCCTTAAAAATATACCAATTATGAAGCATCTCTTTAGAAAATAGAGGTAATGTTGAGGGGGGTGGGGGAGTTGTGGGGTCTATCTAACGCAGTATTTCTCAATATTCCAGTCACCCTCGTGGCTTGGAATATTTATAGGATGCACGTATTTATATTGTCGTATACTGTTGGGACATATTTGTATAAGCCGCTTATATTTATGTCTGGGCATATACAGGGCGTCACATTTTATAAACTCAGCAGTTTTTCTTTTAAATTATATATTATGAAAATATTTGTAATGGATTTTTGCCGTGAAATCAAAATACACAATCAACATTTTTTTTTCCAAGTATTAGGCATATGGGATTTCGAATTCGACTGTTACATTTCAAATGGGATCACATATTTTTTGAGAATTACTGGAACCTCTGGATTTTTTTGAATGAAATGAGCTTTTGAACATCCCCTTTTTCCGCATTTGACATTGAAGATGGTATTTGTGATCGGTGGGATATCCCGATCTAGAGAATTGATTTGAAAAACTTTATGAAGATTATGAAGGAGGACGGATTGGGTCGTTTTACAAAGGCATCAACCAAATAAAAGCAGGCTTTAAACCCAGGGTTGAGTGTTGCAAAGATGAACAAGGAAATCTGCTGTGTGATGAGAAGAATGTTGCCGAGAGATGGACTAGGCACTTCCAGCAGATTTATAATGGAAATGAGGACCCTACAGCTAACCCAAACTCTAACTTCAGGATAGACAACGATGAGACAGCAGACGAAGAGGAAATCCCGCCTGAAAAGGAAGAGATTAGAGAAATAATCTATAAACTTAAAAACAACAAGGCCCCTGGCGTGGATGGTATCCCTTCTGAACTGTGGAAACATGGCGGTGATGCTATCTTGGATGAACTATACCGGCTGATATATGACGTTTGGATGGAAGAAAGAATGCCGGAAGAGTGGTCAGTGGCTGCAGTTTGCCCCATCCACAAGAAGGGTGACGTCCTCAACTGGGATAACCACAGAGGCATTGCCTTGTTATGTACAGCGTATAAAGTTCTTTCTACAGCAATAAATGACAGAATGAAGCGACATGCAGAAAGACTCCTTGGGGAGTACCAGTCTGGCTTTAGGGCTGGCAGATCAACGGTGGACAACGTGTTTTCCTTAAGGCAGATGCTCGAGAAGAGCAATGAATATAACATCCGTCTTCACCACTTATTCATTGATTTTAAACAGGCCTATGACCGGGTAAAGAGAGAGGAGCTGCTAAATGACCTGATAAGGCTGGGAATTCCAGGGAAATTGGTTAGACTTGTAAGAATGACTCTGGGGGGCTCAAAGTGTCGGGTGAAGCTGCAAAATAAGACGTATGAGCAGTTTGAGGTGAGCAATGGACTGAGACAGGGAGACCCAATCTCACCTGTTCTGTTCAACCTGACTCAAAAAAGAGCTGTTAGGGCCATCCGGACAAATCCGGGAGGAACTATTTATAACCGCCTGACGCAGCATATGGGGTATGCTGATGACATGGTGGTCACAGCATGCACAATAGCAGCATTGGCCGGGGCTCTACAGGAATTCGGAGGAGAAGCAGAGAAACGTGGTCTTCATTTGAATGTAGATAAGACCGTGTACATGAAGACCTCACGGAACCCTCTGCAAGACGCTCCTGAGGTGATTTCTATCAATGAGCACCAATTTCCAGTAGTCAAGGAATTCAAATGTCTCGGGGCTCTGATCACAGAAGATAATGACGTTAGCCACGAAATAAGAGCACGCATTGCTGCAGGGAATAGATGTCTATTTGCTGTCCAAAGAATACTCAAATTCCGCACATTAACGTGGAGGGCCAAGCTAATAGTCTATAAAACCATTGTCCGTCCAATTGTAACTTACACTGGTGAAACTTGGGCGTTGACAAAAGAAAATGAAGAGACTCTGCTACTGTGGGAACGCAAAGTACTCAGAATGATTTATGTACCTCGAGGCGGACCTCCGAGTGTTGGGCATCAGAGGATGGAGGGAGAAGGCTTTGGATCGAGACGAATGGAGGAGGATTCTGACGGAGGCCCGGGATCTTTCAGGACCGTAGCGCCGAAGAAGAAGAAGAAGAAGAAAATTGATTCCTTTTTTTTAAATTAACTAATAAAAGACAACATCGGGTGTTGTAATCAAAAACGGCACTGAAAAGGGTCGTTTCTTCACCCCAAATTTTCTCATGGTGTTAGGTCCAAACGAAATGAAAAAAAAATAACTTTTTCCTTTTTTAATTAACAAACTAGGGCGCATTTTTTAAATTATTTAAATTTGTGCTAGGGTAGTCCGCTGGAAACTCGCGGAGATACTCGATTTCAAAATGTATAATAAGAAAAATTTTTGGAGTAGAAAAATACTGTCAAGAAAAATGTTGATTTAAATATTTCGATGCGAATATCCATTGTTCTCGTTCAAAGCTAATTTTTCACCTTTAAAAGTCTAGTTTTAGTATTCATCAAGGAAAATATAGGATTCTATTCGGAACAAGAAAGTTGTGTTCTCATACGTCTCTTAATTGGAATTATCTTTCATGGTAAGATTAGATTCCTTGGCAAAAATTAAAAAGAAATGCATTGTAAATATTTTCGTAACTCGCATATTTTTAGAGAAAAATCGCTGATCTTATATAGTTATAGACATCCTGTATATGAAAGACATTTCCTGCCGCCAAGTTTTTTTCCGGCCCGCAGCCCAAAGAGTTGTATACTTAGGTTTTTCAGTTCAGAAGACATCACTGCTTGGAAACTCAGCCATCTCAATTTCTTCTAGGTAAAAAAATGTATATATTTATATCAACAGTGGATATAACATTCTCAAATATTGTCTAATGGAGATGGGGTGAGGGAAGCACTGGTAGGTGTGAAATTTAAGAATTTTTGTGCATTATGTAAACGTTTATGTAAAAATTGCTCTTTCTTCTGCTTTTTGGATGATGATGAATATTTTGTAAAGTTTGTTTTTTCTATAATTTTGTGGAAAATATGCATATACATATCTAAGGCTCCATACCTGAGGAGATGGTGATCTTCATTGCCAGTTGACGTCAACATTTTGTTGATTTTTTTTCGAATGTTGTGAAGAAAAGCATTCTTTGAAAAAATTTGGAATATTTAAACATGCATTTTCAATTCTCTCACAAGAGAAAAAAAAATCGTTGGTGGGAATTCACGAATTAATTTTAGTGAACGGAGATTTCACTCTCCTAAACCCTTTCCACATTCGCCTGAATTCGCTGTAAATCAATGGAAATCGTATGAATGGACTTCTGAATCTCCACGTAAAAAATTTGTTCACGAAATATTTATTCTATTAGTTTTTTTTAGAGTTTTGTAGTCAAGCCCCCTCCCCATCCATCGTCCCTTGTGGCAGGTTTGGCTGAAAATTAATATGTGCCGTATTCTGGGAGTTTTTAATCCAGATATAAAATTTCGTGTATGTATGTTCTTCATTCTATCAGGAGTTACCATGCCCAAAGACAACAGACATTAATTTTTTTTAAATTTATGGATTCAGGATTTCGGAAAACATGAAATTCCATTGAAAACTCTTCATCAACGAATTTTTGACAGATTTTCTAACTTTGTCTATGTCATGTACTGGGAAAGGGATATTCTAAATACAAGTACAACTAGTGATAGTGGAATCTTTAGATGAAAGAGCATGATTTTTTTGCTTCTCTAATTGTATCTAATCATAAGATTAGCAGCACTATTGACATATACCTTTGAGAATCAATTCGAACAGTCAACACTTCTTTGATTCCTCTTATATTGAATTTTTTGATACCAATTAGGGTGACCGTGATTTTTGACGCTGTTATGTTATTTACTTATGGTTACATTTATCAGAAAAATGTCAGGTTTCATCCAAAATTACCAGCATTTAATCAATTTGTGACATTTTTTTTTATGTGTGTGTTGCTTAACAGGGTTCTAAAGGCACCGGGAAAAATAATTTTTGATTCAAATTACATAATTAAGGAATCAAAATTGATTGATGTATTTTTTCCTTGAATGTTTTTTAATGGTAATTTTTTAAAAAAAGTATTAACATGACACAATTATAACAGAATGGTATTGTTAATTTTCCAGATTTCAAGCAATGGGTGCAAATTTCGTGCAAATACTTATGAATAGTTCGAAATCAAAAAAAGCAAACGACTTTCTGCGGTCACACGACAGTTTTGGAATAATATACGCACCCCAGCTTCCTTTCACCCCAATCCATGGCAAGAATAGTTGAAAAATGTAAATAATTTGTTATATTATTAGTAATATCGTATTATTATTTTATTAGTGTCATAAATTCAAGTAAGAGGTTTTGAACTGAAATATGAAAGACAAAACCAATTTTAGTTAACAGAGTTTAACTATTTATTATACAGGTCTACGAAAATTTCATGCACTTTTTTCTTTTAACTTTGAAATGGTATTTTACTTATTCTTAAATGCAGAAACCGAATCAGATCCTATTTAAATTTTCATAATAAAGCATCTATCTTTTTGCTCAATTTGCTTTTTTGTATTTTTTTATGCAAGACATGCATTAGTTCCATAGGATCAAAACGAAGTACTCGCTACGAAAATTCCAGTCAGTTAGATTAAATTGAACCAACTTAGGTTGGTGTTTAAAAGTATCAATAAAGAATTAAAAGTGAGCAACAAAAGCATGTAGAAGTATAAATAAATAAAAATATATGTTACTCACAGTTTTTACAGTAGATCACACGGTATTAGTCTAATCTTGACTCCCATCATATTTGTAGTCATCGATGATATTCTAAAATACATGGGAACTTGGCGATGGAATATTGGTCCATATTTTGTCTTGACTGGCCCTTGATACCCGAATTAGATCTTCAGTTCATTGATTGGAGGTACACATTAACAAAAAAAAGTTATATATACCGTTATGTATATATTTTTTGCAGTAACAAAGATTCCACTTATTGTATTGAAATTAAGCCAAAACAAGGCTGGGTATATCCTTCGGATAGACGTCACCCGAAATGTACTTACTGCCTAAACCAGTACCTTAAGGTTTGTATTTTATATTACTTTATGTATTAATTGTTTTATACTTGGTCTTTTTGGAGGTTGGCCATAGCTAGGAAATAAATGAACCCTAATAGCGCATATCCCTCCGCACGCTTCTCCTCCCCGCCTCCTCTATCGTTTGTGAATTTCATAAGTATAACGACGTGGGGATGCTGTTAAATTTTATAAAATAATGGCTTTCACTGATCCACCAATCTGTTTTAAAAGTGTAAAAGATAAAAATTAACAAATTATTGTTCATTTTGGTCCAGCAATTTTTGTCCAGCCGACCACTGTATGCATGTATAGTTGTACGTCTCGACGAACGTGGTACATAATGTTTTAAGTTGAATGAATATGTTATTATTAATACGCTTTAGCATAAAAGGATCACTTCTTAAAAAAACTTGTAATTCCCCTTAATTATTTTCTAGTTTGTCGACTGACAGCGTTGGGTCTGCCGATGTTATTTGCATAGAATGAGTCTGGCTGATATCTCCAAGTGTAGATATTGGGACGAGGTTGAGATTCTAGGGGAACATTATCATAGTTCTGTCCCAGGTTTGATCGAAGATGTATGGAAGATGGGAACCCAGCGTTTTGTTACACCATATTATTTGCTACGAAAAACAGTGACATCTTTGGTAGTTTTGTGGTGTGTTCAGAGTCGGTGGATGAGAATGTTTGCATTTATCATTTAATTGAGTGAGTGGTTTGACTCTGCCGAAGTGTTTTTCAGAACTAAGGTTACAAACAAGAAAACAAAACGTGCAAGTAAATAAATCTGCCGTCTCCCACCAAAATGAACTTCGAGGAGGCCTCAGAAATTCGGCGAAGCTATTAGTTTCTTGGTTCCTAAAGCCTCTTGGATGTCGCATAGGCTGAGAAGTACAGTGCTTATTGATTGATCAGGCGATTAATCGAAGGAAAATTGCTGCTATTGTGCCAGCTCGTCTTGGGTACACCCAGTACTGATGTTGGGACTGTTATTCAACTTGAATCATCGTTATAACAAGTTTAACCCAGATAACATTCTCTCTTTTATTTTAGGTGCGCCGCTAGCGCAAAAGTAGCATGCTTGCCTACTGTGCTCATGATCGTAGGTTCGAAACCCAGCCGTGGCTCTTAGGATTCTTATCCGTGGTATCCAAACAAAAAGTCTCGAAACTCTTGATTACTCAACCTGGGCAGGCAATTTCCCGGGTCAGGCTCGACCAGAGAGAAGAAAAAGTGCTCTGGTAGTAGGCGATATGACCTCGAAGTTAAAGCTCGGGCATGAGTCATAAAAACGATGTATTCCTTTTGTTTTTAAAAACAATTATGATATTTTGTGTCTTATGGATAATGTTGTTCCTTAATCGCCCCTTAAACATACCAATGAAAGTGCCCTTTGAACGTGCACATAACAAAATTCTAGTAAACTTTTAAAGGGAATTGCAAGGTTTTTTAGAACTTTTTTTTCCTTTTACGTTTGTCCTTGTGGTATGTAAATATAAAAATAAATATTAATGATCCATAACTTTTTTTCAGATCTTAAAAAATAAAATTTATAGAATCAGTCATTATTGTCCTTTGGATCTTTTCTCTGGGTAATTATTATAGATAATTATATTATTAATTTATATTTTTAGTAAAAATCGAAAAATGCATCTACAGATCAGTCAGCACGTTGGTCGGTTTAGCTGACTTTCTGTGTATTTTGTCCATAAGGTGTTCTGTTTTTAGTCTATGGTTTCTTTTTCTTTTCAGGAATGTCAATAGGATGAAAAGAGCCATGAAACATCTTCTAGATTCTCCTCAGAATAATCTCAAAATTTTTCAGGTAAACATTTCTAGTTGGATGAAACATTTTACACTGTAAGAACTACACATCTGTTTTCGTTACAGAAATAGCTCTTCGTTTAATTTTTAAGGTACCGTTATTTTAGATTCCTTACTTTCATTTTTGTTTTCAATATAATTTCAGAATGGAAGGCTTATGTACAGTGACGATACTCAAAGAAGTTACGCAGAAATATTAGAAGAATGGCTAGAACCTTGCGAGAATGGGCAAAAATTGAATAGAGAAAGGTATCAAATCAAATGTATACATGAGGATTGGACATGAAGCACTAAAGTTTCGAAACATTTTAACGAGGAAGTTAGTCTATTATTACCTCGTCCCCAACTCAACGCCGGGGGGGTCCGCTCCCCTGGAACTCCAGAAACTGTTGTAGCAAACAGAGACAATGGGGTATTTCTTCAAAATTGCGTTAGACAGAAAAAAATTAGAAATATACAGAATTTAGCAATTTTTCTAAAAATAAGTCTGAGGGAAACTTGAAACGTTTGGTTTTATTTTAAATAATTTCTAAATCAGGGCCTGGCAACGCTGGTATCGGCGGCACCACTTGTGTTAGTGGTGCTGCTATGTCTTTACTTTTTTTCATTCATCAACAAAAATAAATGTTGATTGTTACACGATGTTTGTGGTGCGGTTATGTCTTTACAAGTTTCTTGTTTTTTTCATTTTTCATTCATCAACAAAAATAAATGTTGATTGTTACACGATGTTTGTGGTGCGGTTATGTCTTTACAAGTTTCTTGTTTTTTCATTTTTCATTCATCAACAAAAATAAATGTTGATTGTTACACGTATAAATAGTTTTGATATTAAATAAATTAATATTTTAAAAAAATAATTGAAAATATATGTGCAATTAGATAGAAAGTTGTGGGAAAGTCTGTTCAGTTTTTACTTCGGGCAGTACAATTAAGAATAATTTTTAAGAAATATACCCTAGCTAGTTAATACCTTGTATAATAATATAAATTGTTTGTTCAGTCTGGTAGACAAATGGAGCAGTCTGTTGACCAAGGCACTAATGAGAGAAATGACGGAGGAGCCACCTTATCGTTTACCTATGGTCTACGAGTCCTCTGAGACAGATGAAAGAAAAGATCAAAAATGTTTCGAATCCCCTCTCTCTGGAATAGTTGAACCCTGCGACTACACGGCCAGTGTTCTTCCTAACAATTGTGTGTTGCATAGGATACTCATGATACAGAAACTTCAGATGGTCGGATTTCCTCTCTTGTACAAATTATATAGGTGAGGTTTTAATCGTTTTCTGTATAACTTTTTTTTTTTACATCTAAGTTTTGATTGTTAGTTCTCTAGATCAAAAATATGTTGAGTGATTAAATAAATAAATTTCAGCTGTAGGAAGAATAAAGAAATGCTACCTTTTAATTGTTTCTACTTTTCATCCAATTTAATTCATTTATTTAAGCACTTGACTTCTTATCAACTCTATAAAATTATTGAAAGCCGTGTTAAAAAAAAATTGATTAAAAATAAAAATAAATACCTACCTTGAAAAAGACACGCGTTTTCACAGATTTATGCATGCCCATCATTAGGTCATTTGGTGGACCGCAAAATGAATGAGTTCAATATTTTATGTTTTGAATGTTCGTTCCCCTGGAGTCTTGAAAGTTTCAAGAAAAAAAAAGGTTTTATGATAAATTTCGTTCATTTTTTAAAATCGCTTAAGGTTGAGGTTCCACTTTCGCCTTAGTGCGGAAATTGTGAAAATCCCCATTATAGTTACACTGTCTACGATGCAAGGCAGATATCAAATTTAGATTCAGGAGGTTGGAAATCCAAGTACCAAGTCGATTGTTTATTCTATGTCGTTTTTCACTGGTCGATTCTGGTGAAACTTACATATTAGAATAATTGAGGGGAGCGGTAGCTCAGTGGTATGCGTGCTTGTCTTCTGAGCTTAGAAGATCGTGGGTTCGAAACCCAACTGAGGCCATTAGTTTATTTTATCTGTGAGGTAAAATAAACTTAAGCACGCCGTCCTTCTGATGGGACGTTAAGCGATGGTCACGAGCCTGTACGATGTCAGGTACTCGTTAAAGACCCCTGCCCTAGGTGAATAAAAATTTAGGGTAGGAAAAATTTAGGACTCCTACAGTAGATCCGGGCTCATGTCCACCAGAATGACGAAAGAGCGCTCTAGTAGTAGGCGATATGACCTCGTAGTTAGAGCCCGGGCATGAGTCATAAAACCTAAAGGCGATCATCAATCATAATCCTATTTTATTTTAAATGATGGAAATTTATTTTAAAGGGAGCAGGTGTACCAACTAGAAAGACTTAATAAATGGAATTCAAAATGAATTTTGGAAATTAAAACAGTTTGTGATGTTTAGAAGTATTTACTTTCGTGTATGTGCATTTTTTCTCTTTATTTCAGAAAAAAGTTTTCTCACCATAATAAAACGCGAGGGACTGTTATGATATGAATGTTTCACTTCAAAAACAATTCTTGTTTATCTGGAAGTTAGAAAACATACCTCGTGACCCTTAGGAGCGAAAGTGTAGCGTTTTTTTTTTTACCTTTTTCTTCGTCTGTCTTATAATAAATCATTTTCAGGCAAACTAAAGACAATGAAGACGACTACAACTACGTTAATAGGCTACTTAATTCGCATGAACCTCCGGGAGCGATGGAGAGATATCTCTTATCGACCACAGCCAAAGATTGTTCTATCTTCATAGCATTTCAGCGAACAAAAACCAGGTGAGATCTATATTAGAGTAACCGAGCTGGAGAGGGCATTCACGAATAACATATTCTATTGATGTGAGCGTAAGAGGTTGATGAGATCTATGGAAACTACCTATGATTTCTTATACAGTAGAGTCCCGCTAATCCGGACATCCGGTTAATCCGGACGGGATTTTAAGAAACTAATTAAAATTTAGTAAACTAAAAATTTAATTTAGCGAGCGGTAACTACGAAAATCTATCTATATGTGTCTGCGCTTTAACTCATAAACGCTTATTCCGACTTTTTCAAACTTTTGATAAAAATCGTTATTGCAAAAAGGAAGATAAATTTCGTTAACCAGAAAAATCGGACCACCGGAAGGAGGCCTCCCATTTCGCGCAAAACGTTCGAATTCGCCATTTTCAGAATTTGATTATAGAATTTTTTTTTTTATTTTGAGCCGTCCTCTACGTTTAAGCCGAGATACGGTGTTGTGTCCTTGCAATTTGCACAAAAATTATTCTTCGATAAAGGAAGAATTAAGTTCTTTAACCAGAAAAGGCGGACCAATGAAATAGGGGGAAATTGGATGGATTTTCAAAAAAATTGTAGGTCGCGCTAAATTGGCCATTATCGGTCAAAAATATTGTATAGAGTTTATCGAGCTATAGTTAGTTATTGTTACTCATGCCCCCATGGACTTTAACATCGAGGTCATATCGCCTACTACCAGAGCGCTCTGATGGACATGAGACCGACTCTACTGCGGGAGTCCTTGACATCGTACAGGCTCGGGACTATCGCTTAACGTCCCATCCGAAGGACGGTGTGCTCAAGGTTTTTCACTTCCCAGCTATAAATTCCTATCGTTCTATAAATCGTCCATCTACTAATAGAAGCCGAAATATGCCGTTCAGAATAGTAGCTCCTTACCTCTATCGAACAGTTAATCTTAATTAGTAAACCCAGTTTTACAATTCCCTTCTGAGTATCTAGCCTATATGAAGTAAAAAAATATACCTCCCAAGGAAATTCGACTGGGCTAAATGAAGTTTTACGCTTTTCATTTTAACAATTGTTTGATTATTGAATATTTACTATGCTAATAGTCACAGCGAGAATGCACTATATTTCTTTACCGAAATTACGCTCAATATTTTTTACTAATTATTATTATTTTTTTTTTACAGAATAGAGGATGATTTGCATTATATACAAGACTGTGATGGTAACACATACAAAATGAATATTGGGGTTTCTGATATAGATCCAAAACCTTTATCCTGTATCGACAAACATTATGAGCGAGATAAGGACGTCGTGGCAGCCATTTTACACTACAATGAAATTGTATCTTGATGTTTTTTTTTCTTATGAAGGATTCATATAAATGGTTTATTTTGAGTTGAGAGGGCGCACCTACTCTCGAAAGATATCACGGATCTAAACACCCACTCTCCCCTACTATATGCCAATTAAGAATGGACTACCCGTACATAAAAAGTATCAGCCAAACCGTCCTGTTTCTCGAAACTGAAATATGTTAAACGGGCGTTTTTTCTCGGAATATTGTTTACTTTAAAATTGCCTTTCAAATAAGCTCTGTTTCAAGTTGTTTTAATCAAAATTGTTCGCACAAGCCTAAAAAGTCATTAAGTTATTGCGATGACATAAATCATGAGGTATGTAGTTTTAGAATTTTTTTTTTTATCCTATGCCTTCGTCCGTGGCTACTCGTGTCATACGACGTCGTGCTGCGGGGTATAGAGTGCTTTTTTTGTTCATCATTAGTAGTGTGCCGTATTTTCCCGTCATTCTCATCAGTGATTCTGGGAAGAAGACCACCCACGTATATCTTCTTTGTCAAAAGTGCTCTCTGTTTATTTTTATTTCGCGCTAATGATTGTATTTTGGTGAGTGACATATTATTGGAAAGGTCTTTAAGGGACGAGGGCAGTGATGGAACTTTTAAATAGAAAAAATGAAGTCGAAGGTAGAAATTTGGGTTTAAAATAAATGTGATATTTTTTTATAAGAAAACATTTCTAATAATACCTCCCTCAAATAGAACAAGTGAAATGTAAAAATAATGTATTAATGTTAACATGAGATATATCATTGGAAAGACAATTAAAATACGATTTGCTGAAACATAATCAAAACGGAGCTCTTTTAAAAAACAAAATCAAGACCCACATAACTAACGAAATCCCCGAAATTTGAGTAAAACTCTGGAAACGGTTAGCTGATTCATCGATATAAAAAAAGTTTAAATTGAATTTGTGTATAATTGCATTTTTTCTAAATTACCTACCTATTAAGTTCTTTATTGAGCACCAAAACTAAAATTTGCTTACATAATACCCTTATGTCTTCTGTTATTTAAATACATTTTTAAGTATTTATGTTCTCTTGCAATGTTCTTAAATATTATTTGTACTGCTGAAAAATCGCTGAGAGGTTTAGGTCAATTTTTGTGAAATTTGCAGATCTTATTGAAAAAATCGTATATCCAGTTTTGTCATCATTGGATTAACGATAAAATTTGTTAATTTTAATTATTTATTTATGTCTAATTTATTTTTTATTTATACACCTTTGTAATGACAGTTAAAAATATATATATTTAATATATATTTATTTATTTATTGTTACTTTTAATATTTCTAATGTAATAGTTTTAATTATTACGTTTTATTTTAATGTGTTTCTTAAACTTCTCTGGGATGTTCCACTGTTGTTTAATTCCGGCATTTCTTCTAGAGGTGTCTTCTTATTATTATTTTTTTTTTTTTCCTGACAATATTTCGGGACTCTTCCAAGTGCCTTCTTCCGGTCACTATGAACCGTAGGACCCTAAGGGCCCTTACACACCAAAGCCGAGCCGTGCCGGGCCGATGCGATGCGAAGCCGAGCCGAGCGGAATCTGCCTGCGTTCGCACCGAAGCCGATTTGCTCTCAGTAGGTTTTCTAGCCTTGTAGTGAGAGGTGCTTCTTTCCTATTCAGTCTCAGTTGAAACGTGGTGCAAAATGATGTCATCAACTTTGATGATGATGATGTTATTGGATAGTTCATCACTTGATGATGAATGTGTGGCAGAAAGAAGGCGATTCTTTCTTGAATCGAACTAATTAATATTTCTATGTCAACACTCATTATAATATTAAAAAATTTAAAAAACAAAAACCACTTCAAACAATATGTTGCGCAATATGATGTAACTCACTGGGCTGAAACACCGAACTAGACTGAATGACGGAAGAAACGGCTTGGCAGAAAACGCTCGAATTGGCGGGAGGTAGTACTGCTCAAAACCGCTCGGCCCGGCCCGGCCTTGGTTTGAATACTCCCATCTAAACCCTGCGTATCTAGCGCTCAAGCGTTTTCCGCCCGGCGCGGCTCGGCTCGGCCCGGCTTTGGTGTGAAACCCCACTAAGAAGGGACTTGGAAGAGTCCCGAAATATTGTCAGGAAAAAAAAAAAGAAATAAGAAGACCTCTGGAAGAAATGCCGGAATTAAAGAACAGTTTTATTTTATGTGTATTTTATTTTCTCTATATAGTTTGTTTTTTGGTTCATTTTTTTTCCTAAGTAAACCGAAATTGTTTTCTTGGTGCAAATAAAAAATTTGAGAATTTTTTTTTGTAATAATTGAAAAAATAATAATGAAATACGGGATCTTTTGTTGATTTATTAAAACCCTCTATCCTACGTGCTCTATAGGTTTAGTCTCCGAGAGGATGACGTAATTGTGGGTGAGTACTCCCTCCTCGGGTGGAAAGACGAGCTCTCCTCTCTACAGACTGCAAGCTTTATCTAGCTATGAAATCGACTCTAATGCAACCTTATTATGTTTTATACATTGTAGTGTATCACTTATTATTAATCGGAGTCAGTAGCAGTATTTAAAATAAGTTTTATTAGTTATTTTTTTTATGTTAGCCTGTTCAGACACAGATAAGGCACGATAAAACTTTCGAACTTATTGCTACAACTTGTTACCAAACTTTATACATATCTTTTTTTAGACGATTGGGGAAACTTTAACCTATCCGTATAAACAATTTTAATTTGGCCGGGTGTATGCTGAAAATAAGAACACGCATACATTTTTCTGGCTACTGCTTTTGAAAAATAAATACAGTTTCCTAAGTCTTGTCCATAAATTACAGTAACGCGTGGGAGAGTGGGGATCTAATTTTGTGAAAGGAGAGAGGGTCTTGAAAAATTAATTCGTACTTTTGTCAACATGAAAAAATATATTTAATTTGAATACTTGGAATCTTTACACCACACTGAAAAGACAGAAAATGAGCAGACGATACAAACTTACTAAGACTACTCCACAAAAGATCAAAATTTACTTTGAGAATGAAACGACTCAAGCCTATGTGGACTTGAACTATGAACATAACCCTTCACCCTGATATCAATATTTTCTTTGTCGCTGAATAAGGTAAATCCAGGTACAAAAAATTATTTTCCTCCTTTAGTACCTACATTAATCCTGTAGTCCGGGACCCCTAAGGTAAGATAAAAAATCGCGTTTTCTCACTCTCCATAAATATTTATTTCTTTTTACGTCTTATTGTCACATTCAATAGAAATGTTATGCGCGTCGCATGAACTATTCACTTAACAGTTTAGTGTAAATAATACCAACGAAATATGCAGAAGTGCTACATGACCGCGTCCCGAACACAAAGGACAGAAAAGTTCAAGAACTTCCTAAACTGGTTCATGTCTAAGAATGAACCTAGAAACATCCCCTGAAGGAACATTTTACGAACACCCCTTCACCATGTTTCTGTATTAGGAAGGTTTTGTTTATTGTGCGTATAGGTTTTAATTAATTTTGAATGCTCAATTTTTTTTAATTAAACTTTTTTTCTTGTTTATTCTACAATTACACATGTCAAACTTGTTATATTTTCGCGTATATTTGAATATTTTTGGAGGTTATGCAGTCAGAACACGGGCATTATTATGGATGCTTGACTTTTATCGCCAAACGAAGATCTCATGACCTTTGCGGTAGTAATGGATTACCATTGACATCAAATTCTATTAAAATTTTGGGAAGAGCTCAATATTTAAAAACGTTGTCTCATCCAAATATTTTTTCTTATGTCGACATTCTAAGAGGAAAACATGGTATGTTTTATAAAAAAGTTTATGCATTAATTCCCGTCCTTAAATTTTTAGACGATAAATCTTGTGTGCTGTG
This sequence comes from Aradus depressus, assembly GCA_963662175.1. NCBI lineage: Eukaryota > Metazoa > Arthropoda > Insecta > Hemiptera > Aradidae > Aradus > Aradus depressus. Next base: position 41,334,987 of record OY759218.1, on the reverse strand, counting down.
TTTTTCTTAAAGTCCTGTTGTCTTTCGTAAGTGTTTCGTCAAAACCGGTAAGATATAATGTTCCTTAAATGTGTATTAGCAGAAAATTCATTCACTTCAGGATTGTATCATTTACTGTGGAGAATATCTAATTTTGACATCTCTTTGTCTTAATCAAAAGAAAAAAATGCAAGAAATAGTCTGAATCAGTAAATGATATTAAAGTTTATACAAATCCGTTTGAAAATGTTTCGCTTCATAACGTTAATGCCTAATAATTTCGTATCTTTTGAAGCATTTCTGCTTCTACTTTTGTTATTTAGTGAATATTTTTGACTTTGTGTATTTATTAAACTTTTCATAAACAAAAATATGCCTGCTTTTGCAAACGGGGGAAGGAGGGAGAAACCGCGACCAAGCTAGGTTCGCTTAGTCTAGGGAACGTAGCGGAAAGATTCAAAGGAGGAACAAGGAATAATAAAAATGAACCCACTTCTTTGGAGTATTAAATGTAATCAGGAGCTCCTTACAAAAAAGAATTACAACAAAAAATCAAATTTTCAAAGTGCGCCGGTTTTTCTTGAGGAGCAGTGTATATATTTATATAAATTTCACCTGTAGCAGACTATACTTGATGCACTTATATCATAAATTATTTTTTTCAGAAAGAACAATTCTTGTCAGTGAACATACCGGGATTTCTTTGTCCGGTTGCATTTTCAAAAATTGGCTACAAGTTCTTTCCTTGGCGAGGGATCTTCTACGAGCATTGTCTTATCTACATAAAAGAAATGTTATCCATCGTTCACTTTGTAAAAGGAACATCTATTTTTCGAACAACCAGTGGAAGTTATTTAATTTTGGTTTATATTTCATGACCGCAAGTGGAGAAGATGTTTTATTTCCTATCGGGTATGTTTTTTTTTTTATTAATTGCAGAATTTAAGATTTTTAGAATCCATCTAAATTTAGTATCAGCCAGTATCACCTGGAGTAAAATCGTATATGTGTTGGAAAATTCAACCCACTATATAATTGAAATGAAGAACATCTTGAGGCCTGTTGTCAGACCTATTAAAGCTAAAGCTATGTGCCCGCCAAATTCGTAATATTCTTTTTAGGTGGTCTACTTAGGGCGGAATGAGCCATATAATAATAATAATTGCCAATTTTTGTTTTAGGCATCTCAGATATTCGGCTCCAGATGTTATTCTTGAAGGACCCTACCATAAAAGTTGCGGCAAAGCGGATGTGTGGTCTTTGGGTATGATCATTGTTGAACTTCTTTTGGGATGGGACATATGGAAAGAGGAGACTTTAGATACTATTTTGAAATTCTACTTATCAATTGTTGATGCGAAAAATGTGTTCTATCAGTTGGCGAAACTATGCAATAGGCTGGATATATACAATGTGAGTATACACTAATAAATATAAAATAAAATGAAACAAAAGATGCCATAACTTTTCTTAGATTTTCTTATACCTATTAATGCTAGTTTGAAATGAATTTGAGAAATGCGAGAGGGATATATGTAAAAACATGGTTGGTATTAGTGGGTTCTGTAATGACCCAATCAGTGATAACTCATCACATTTTTTGCCTATTATATAACTTCCCCTATACCTACTTCGTATATGGGAAGGGATAAAGTACTCGATACAAAAAAATATTGATTTTTTTTACTATTATTGGTCCTACAAGAATCATTTATTATTATTATTTAGTATCATTTATTACACACATTTCTAACAAATATTCACAGAAATATATAATTTAAATTATCTTGGGGAAAGAAATTCAAAACAATAAATTAAGAGAAATTACCAACAAGGATGTGTATGGCTATAGGTAAGTTATAGATACAAAAATTAAAATTGAAAAAATTATCACTGTTCAGAGTCAACTTTCAAATTTCTATGTTAAAAATCTACTTTTGAAATTAATAAAATAGAAAACTACTGAGGATATCAAATTTTAGTACAATAGAAGACATTAACTGCTTGCTTTTTACAAGGAGTTAAAGTTTCAAAGTGTTATTTTAATAGTTTTTGAGATTTTTGTTAGTCACTATAAATGACATAGACAACTAGTGCTGCGCTAACAAACTGGCCTTGTCGCCTAGTAAAACCTTGGCTTTGCTGATGAGAGGGACACCCAATGCACAACACCCCCTTGTTTTGACGATCTACGGGTGTCGCATTCAGAGTCTGGCCGCATTTACGTACCTCGGCGTGCGGATCGCGCCGGGCCTGAAAGTGAAACTTCTAAATAGAAATCCCCTTAACATAAGATATTGACATTACATTAACTTATTAAAATAATTTTTAGAAACTTCCCAAAGAAGTTATAAGTTTAGTGGATAAATTTCTTATTATCAATCCCACTGAAAGACCAAGTGCTAGAGAAATTTTGAGAGAAGAAATATTCACTTTGATCGATTTTGAAAATTCTTTTTTTAGGTAAGTGTAAAAAATGTATTGGTACACCATTTTGTATTTTAAGCAAATAATCTTGAATGTTTTGGTTGATTACAGGAGTTATGAAAAAAATTGTAATCACATACTTTTGAATAAAGCATCACTACTAGAATTGTATCACTATTGGCAGCTTGCAGGGGGCGACGTTTGTACGGAATTGCGAAAAGAAGGTCTTATCAGGACAAATCCACCGATTATATCTCTCCCAAAGTAAGTAGGGATTTAGCAACAGTATTTAGTAACAAAATCTTGATGAAACTAATATAGTCACGGAAGTGAGACAATATAACACAACATAGAATATAACAAAACAAACAACATGTGGCAAGTGAAAGATGATTTGCGTCAATTATCTATCAGTTCTTTTTTCATAGTATTTTTCTCTGATATCTCCCTTTCAATTTACAAAAAAAAAGATGAAAATGTATGCTTTACATTTAAAAAATACAATTAGAACAATATTACAAAACATGACGGAGTTAAGGCCTTTTTCTATTTCACAATTTTCTACCGAGTAGTCAGCATTGTGAGACAAAAGTGACTATATCTCGGCATCGAATCATCATAAACTCTGCAGTGAAGTTATTTTAAATATAATTTTTTTTTTTAAAGACATCAACCACGAGGGTCATTGATGCCTGTCTGTTCTAATCAGTATGAGATCCCGAAAAGAAACCAGGGGGCGACCGGACCCAGAGCGTCCTTACCAGGCCAGAGGACAAGCAACGGCACAACCGGGCGTCTCTCTTTAGGCATTGGGCTTAGACCCCGTTGTTGTTAGGCCTGTTAGGGAGGGTGTGCTTGTATGTTTAAAGATGATTGATCAAGGATTATGATAATATTGCATATTTTAAATTTCGTGCAGTTTTCATGTTTCAAACTTTTGAATGAGCTTTTTGCTCAAACCTAAAATTATTTATTTTTTAATTAGTTGCAAAATATTTATTATTAATAAAATGCTTAATGAAAAGTTTAAAATATCAAAAAGGAATAAAGAAATGCATGAAATCTAAAAATTATAATATATTTCCATAAACCATGATCTTTTGATGATTCGACTCCATGTTATAGTCACTTTTGTTTCACAATCGCTATTATTAATTTTTTTTTAAATGTCTCAATTGGTATTTTTGAATGAAAAAAACATTCTCGCAAGTTTTTACAGAAATCGAAGAGATGAAGTGCACATTTTCCAAAATTTTGGCTGATTTGTCAAGAAATGTTATTATAAGATGGAAAGCAATTTCGGTACTGAAGTTGTTTCCGAATGTCATATTGATGGTTGAATGGTAAAACTTGAGTGTTCGTGATAATCGTCGTTACTAGAGTGTATTTAGTCTTGTCTCTGGCTATAATCACTAAGCCTCAAAAACTGGTTGTATTAGATTATTCACCCGTTTCCTAATCAACTAAGTCATCAGTGGCAACACAACAACAAGCAACACTTTACAAGTCCTCAGTTTCTTAAGACTGTGAAGATTGACTAGTTTTATCATTCAGCAATCGAGTAATTTATTATTATTTTTTTTTGCCTCCGTATTCTAATAATTTATTTGAGATTTATTTATTTTGTCTAGTGTTTTGATGCTGGAGGGTACCTATTATGGGCAAAAAACCAATGAAGCCGTGTTTTTGGATGAACAAATTGTATTTTTAAATACTGACCATCTCATAAAACGTTTCACAAAACTTTTTGCCAAAATACAAGTGTACAATAATGGCTTCAATCGATCCTCTGAATTTAATGATGGAATGGCTTCTTTACCACTTGCGATCAAAGAACGTGACACTGACTACCAATTTAGAAGGATACGGCTTTTTAAAGGAATTATCAAGGTATTTTACTTTCGCTTCTTAAAGAGAGTTGGCCTCTCCTATCCTCTTCAGATGTTTCTTGAAGGCAGTCGTGTTCTGTGAGCATCCTGAAGCTGGCCTCAGCCACCCTACTAGCCATGTCGCTAGTTATCCGATGTTTCTCCTCCAGCAGGACTCCCCATGTCAGTTGTCACTCCATTCAAAATTATATTTGAAGCGAACATATTTTTTTCTGGTCTTGTGTATATTTTTCCTTGACATTCTTAAATTTCCAAGACGAAAGCACATGAGGAAGTGCATGAGAATTAGTTGAGTGAGTCTATAGATGTCATTTCCCTTTTATATATGTAATGAAGATAACAACTTGTTTTTGTCTAATTTTATCTAACCTCATTCTTATTGATGTATATTTTTTTTATTTTCAGAATCGTCAACGATTGTTGAGAGAAGCAAAGCAAGATATACCTCCATTTATACGCGCAAAAATATGGGCTAACATTTTGGGAATATCGCCGAACTACAAAAAATATTACAAGTATATTGACAAGGAAAGAGCTTTGGTTGCAGATCGGCAGGTTTGTTCAATCCTGTTTCATAATGATAAGTCTTGAGTAAGTGAGTAGAAACAAATGTGGCTATGTTTATGTAGCGTTCGTTTCGTACTTGCAGAAGTTAGTTAGATTTTCATTCAACTACATACTATATTTTATTTTAAATTACAATTTTTTCTTGTTTTTTTTTTCTTTGTGTTTGTGTTATATTGATCAAATGCAAACACGAAATGCAAAACTCAGTATTTACTAACACATGCTTTTCGCTTAGAGTAAGTCACTACTATTCTATTATTCGTCAACCTCAATTATCTAATCATTCAAATTACTTGTCCCTTTTTTTTTTCTCTCTCTCTTTTTTGTCTTTGTCATTCTCTATTTTTATTATATTTTTGGTTCATTTTACACATTTATATATTTTTATCATATATTTATTTATTTTTTATCTTATCTTATTTTATTTTGACTATTTATCTTCTCTCTCCTCACACTTTTCTATCTAGTCCCTACTTTCTAAAATTAATTTTATTTCAAACCTTGGCTGGGCATCCTTTCTTCTCTTTTATAATCAACCATCATAGTATTATGCTCGGTCAATTTGTATTATCAATTTTATTTTTTTTCTCTAGTTATATAGATTTTCTTTTTTTCTTTTTTACTTATTCTCTTTTATTTATATAGATAATTTTATTTATTTTTTTTCATCATAATGAAGTTGTTAATTTTATGTTTTTTCCTGTTAATCTTTTGTTTATATATTTTTTTAATTGTATAGTTTTTCTCCAGTGTTTTATTGTATCTATTGTAATGAAAATATTAAACAAAAGGTAATTTTCGGATAGGACTTTAAGCGATGGTCCCGAGCCTGTACGATGCCAGGTACTCGTTGAAGCTCCCCTTTACCCAAGGTAACTCACATTCCCATAGTAGAGTCGGCCTCATGTCCATAAGAGTGACAAGAGTTATATATTATATATATATATATTTCATCAAGCATTTATTTATTTTTTTATCTTATCTTATTTTATTTTGACTATTTTTATTTTTCTTCTTTCTCCTCACACTTTTCTATCTAGCTCCTACTTTCTAAAATTAATTTTATTTCAAACCTTGTCTGGGCATCCTCCCCTCTCTTTTATAATCAACCATCACATTATAATGCTCTGTCGATTTTATTAATCTATTTATTTTTTTCTTATTTATATACTTTTTTTTACATATTCTCTTTCATTTATGTAGTCGATACTTTATTTCGGGAATTTAATTTCTAGGACCCAATCAAACCTCCTTCCTTCATTTAATTTATGATTATTACCATTTACCCATGTTTAGTTAATTTTATTTGGTTTCTTGTCTTTATTTTATTCTCTCATTATTCGCATTATTATTTTTGTATGTTTTATGTTTACATATATATATATATATATATATATATATATTTTTTTTTTTTTTAAAGGAATTTAACGATGATTATTTATTCTCTTCATTTATTTATATAAGTTAATATTTTTTGTTCTTCATTATCAAATATCTGTAATGCCAACTCCGACTGACGGCCTAAATGGCTATAGTCTGTGTTTTTTTTTTCTTTGTATATTTCTTGGAATTATGTTATTTTTCTTCTTTTAATAAAAACCATTCTATTCTATTCTACTTTTATTTTATTTTCTTCATAATTAAGCTGTTAATTTTATGTTATTTCATGTTAATCTTTTGTATATTTATATATTATTGATTTCTAGTTTCTCCAATGTAGCACTATTTTATTTATTTCATTTTACGACATACTGATACTATCTTTCATGGTTTCCTGTTCTTTACTCTATATGTATTTATTCTTAGGGGACCTCGGTCCCAGAATAATAAAATTTCTTTTCATTTCATTCTGAATGGCAGAGGATCCTTGGTCCGGTCCAGGAGAACGGCATGGTTAGGACATTACGACTTTTTTCAAAAATGTTCATCTCCCCTTCTGGTGGGTTTTTTCTTTCTCGTTAACAAACTTGATTTATTTTTTTACCAGAACAATTTTTGTGCCAAGTTTGAAAAAATATCGGAGTAGGCGTTCGGAAGTTATTGCGCGAAGACACATCCATAGAATTGTTGCGCTAGTTTTTTTTTTTTTTTTTTGTTAGAATATAACAAACAATTAATACAAAATATGCAATTTCAGATAGAAGTTGATATCCCTCGCTGCCACCAGTATAACGAGTTACTCTCTTCAAGCGCTGGTCATTGCAAATTTAAACGCATACTAAAAGCATGGGTGAAATGCCATCCTCAGTACGTTTATTGGCAAGGTTTGGATTCCTTGTGTGCTCCATTTTTATTTCTAAATTTTTATAATGAGGGTAATTATGATGATTACATATTTAAATTACTATTAATATAATTTTTAAACGTCCTTAAAAACCACGCATGAGTAAATCTATGAAAAACGTGTATTTTCTTATTATTTATACTTTTAAATAATTTTCTTTGGCATCTAAGATTTGCATCAATTTTGGTTTTGATTCTTAAATAAATAAATAAAAAATTAAAGGGCAAATGTAGAAAATGCTGTTTATTCATTATTCCATGAATAATTTTTCTTTGTTTTTACTTCAACTGAATTTATTTATTTAAACACTAAACCAGGCAATCTTTTCGACCCGATTGAACTAACGGAAAGCCTTAGTGCTAAATGAAATTAATGAAAGATATACTAAATAAATAGAAAAAGTTTTACATAGCTTTATTCATGCCCATCATTGTTGAAAACATTTTATTAATTTCTAATTATTTATATTTCAGCGCGTGCTTATGCATCTTTAGAAAAATTCATAGACAAATATCTTCATAATTTCTTTTTGAGAGACAACACAGCAGTAATTAGAGAATATTTAGCTAAATTTAAGCATTTAATTGCATTTTTGGATCCAACCTTGGCGAATCACTTACAAGAAATTGGATTCTCACCTGAATTATTTGCTATACCCTGGTTCTTGACGTTGTTTTCACGTATGTAATTTTTTTAGATATAATTTTTATTCATGTATAGTGCCTCGAATTTTACATATTTATGTTTTTCCAAAAATATATGTATTTCGAGGATTGCATCCATTTAATCGTGCGAAAATCCGAGGTATATAGGTTAGGTTAGGTTTTATGACTCATGCCCGGGCTTTAACTACGAGGTCATATCGCCTACTACCAGAGCGCTCTTTCGTCACTCTGGTGGACATGAGCCTGACTCTACTGTGGGAGTCCTAAATTTCTCCTACCCTAAATTTTTATTCACTTAGGGCAGTCTCTTTAACGAGTACCTGACATCGTACAGGCTCGGGACCATCGCTTAACGTCCCTTCCGAAGGATGGCGTGCTTAAGTTTATTTTATCTCCCAGATAAAATAAACTACGGACCTCGGCCGGGTTTCGAACCCACGACCTTGAGCTCAGAAGGCAAGGTATATATCACATTTCTAACTCACGAAATGGCATCAGATTTGAGATAGAAGCAATACAGAAAGAACAATGCCCCTCAAAGAACGAATAGTGAGTTTCCTTAGAAAATATTTCTAATTCATTTTCAAATTGAAAGCATAGCATCGAATTTTAAAATATCTTTTTACTATCGTTAGTTTTTTTATTGAAAACTGAAAAGTAAGAAAAAAAAAATATATATATATATATGTGATGTGGGCATAAGAGGACTTCCTTATACCAACCACCTTTGTACAGATCACTCTACCTCCCCCTGCAGCCTCTCAAATTCATTTCATACTGGCATTACTGGGTATGTGAAAGTCACTCACAGAACATGTTGTACAGCGAAGGACAGAAAGTCGCTGACGCCAACACATTACTTTCGTATACCCAGTAACGTCAGTATGAAATGAATTGGAGAGGGGGTTGCTATGAGAAAGTCCTGTTATGAATAATATGAAATTTTAGTGAAAACTCAACATTAAATGTTTGATTGTTTACATAACTTACCTGTTCACCAATTTTTTTTATTGCGAATGTATGTATTTTTTTCTTTTTTTAATATTATTTTGTGTTTTTTTTTCAGATGTTTTTCCAATTCAAAAAATTTTACATTTATGGGACACCCTATTACTCGGAGATGCATCGTACCCATTATTCATTGGATTCTCAATTTTACAGCAGTTGCGGAGTATACTTCTCAATTCGGGATTTAATGAGTGCATACTTCTATTTTCTGATCTCCCTGGTTCGTTATATGTATATTTAGTTATTATAGACTATTTATTTTTAGTTGGCCGGCCCAATTCGCCTTCTAAGGTTCCTCCCTTTCCTACCTCCACTATCTCTTTCACTTACCACTATTGTCCCTGATCACTGGGAATGTTAAACAGATGTAATGATATGATATCCTCACGGAAGTAATGACCTCAACTTTATACATAATAGCTGAAGAGAAAACGCATCTTCTCTCTTGAGATTACTCCCCTTCATAACCTCATTCTTCCTAGAGGAAGGGAAGAGCAAAAGACTCATAAACGAAAACAACGAGAGTACGTCAAGAAGATGAGACATTTCGAACCACTGCGGAAAGGAAGCTTTAGTAGGCTGTTCTAGGAATATTAACGAGATTAGGATGGAGTTCAAACCAAGAACAACCAGAGCACTTTTTTTTCTTTTGTAATTCAAATATTTTATTTATTTATCTTATTCAATTTATTTTTTTACAGAGATAGATATCGAAAAGTGCATGGAAAAATCAGTTTTCTATTATCAGTGTACGCCAAAAAGCGTTACTTTCAGACGATACGAATTGAAGGGTATTAATGAAAATATCTCGATAATTAATGGAGAGGTATTTATTATTATCATTATTATTATTAGGTATATGATTATACAAACATACGTACATGTATACACTCTAAACTAAACATTTAAAATAAAATCATATTTTTTTTGTTTAGTAGGATGAGAGCACGACACCTCGCTTGCTCTTCGAGCTCAAAGCTAAGGTAGAAGGGTAGCTCTGGAGTTTTTACTGGTGAACTTTCTCAAAACTGTATAATTTTCTCGATTCTTTGGGCTTCTGAGTTTTGAAATGAAAGGCCACCCACTTATGTTTATCCAGTGGCTCAGATTCAAAGAGGCTCACAAAAAGCATATATTCCATTTTGAAAAGATGCTCTTTTCTTATACAGTAGAACCTCTATAAGTCGAACATCAAGGGAGACGCCAAAAAATTCGAGTTATAGAGTTTTCGACTTATAGAGGATTTCGACTTGGCGGATTTTGATTCGACTTGTAGAGGTTAAGATTCATTCTAACTAATTTTGAGTTAGAGAGGTGAAATAAATAAAAATTCAAGTTACAGAGGTAACAAACATATTTATATTTATTATAATCAACATTATTTCAAAACATCCTTGAAATAAAAAATACGTAGTATATGTAGGTATTAAAAAAGTCAGTAATTTTTTTTTGCTTTAGATAATTGGTAATCTTATTTATTGTATACTCCTAAATTGTTTTCTAAGAAACAATGGTGTACATTGTCGGCAAATTCTTAAAGTCGGTAACTTATTTTTCTTCGAGCTATAGAGGTAATAAGTTTCAAATAATCGAGTTGTAAAGGTTGTAAAATAAAACATTGCTATGTTCGAGATACAGAGGTCCAATTTATTTTTTCGAGTTATAGAGGGAAAATATGTACCAAAATGGCTCGTAGGGACTCACTGATTATTTCGACTAATAGAGGGTTGAGATTTCGAGTTTTGGAGGTTTTCGACTTAAAGAGGTTCTACTGTAGTATAAATTATGCCGATGTGTCATTCAAGAGTCAATTTTGTTTTCTTGTAGAATTTTCCTGAAATTACTTTAGAAGATTTGCAAAACGAAACCAGTCCTAGAATTTGCGCGACGGAGTTGAGAAAAATTATATTGAACCCATCACTGAAATCAAAAATTTTGCTTCTGGACATTCGTCATCCTACTGTGTATCCTTTTTTAACATTTTTTTGTTGCTTTGAAGCAAAGTTTGAAGGTGCCAAAGGCTTGATTTGATTTGTGGATATGCGACCTGCCAGGTGTCCTGGAGTCAGGAAATGTGGACCCCACTTTGTTTGTGTATCTTTTGTGATTGAATTAAGGTGTATCGTATGAAATGTCCGTTTTTATGATTGAAGAACAAGGAATAATTGCAATACCTAAAAAAAAATAATTTAATCTTCAAAATAGCTTCTAAAACGTCGGACAACGTCTACTAAGGACAAAAATGCCTGTTTTTAAAGACTGATAAGAGTAAAAATAGTGGCACTTACGGATTTGGACCAACAGTGAACATGGAAAGCTGTTTACCATAGGAGTTAGAGATGTCATTCACAAAAGGAGGGGAGATATGCATATTTAGTGTAGCAACAGGTCTTCCAATTCTTCAATTAAGGAGACAATTGGAGACTTGTTCCCATCTCGAAATTTTCGAATCCAATGCAGAACCTTTCATGAATGTACAGTGTCCTCGCTGTGTTAATTACGTGAATAGATTCCACGACATTATATGTCAAACTTATCACAGAAAATTGTAGAGACTTGGACGATATTCATTGTAAGATTTAAACAAATGTAAAGGTTCTTAAAATGCTGTAGACAAAGAAAAGTTGTTTTTTCTGGAAAAGTCTGCTATAAAAGTCAGAGCTATGGCTTGTTTCATTGACTCTTGGCCTTCGAGACTTGTTGTGAACAGAAACGGACATTTCATACATTAAGTATAACCTAGTATTTTCTTTTCATACTTCCGTTTTACACAGAACTATATTAACCTTATATAAAAAATAATTAGATTCAAGCAGTATTGCATCCCAGGGAGTGTTAATGTTCATGGCATCGACCTAAAAGGTGACAACAACCACTTACAAAAGACAGAACTGAGTATACTTCAGACTAGTAAGGGGAAGATAGTTGTTGTAGTTGGGGATAACGTGAAACAAGTTTCTGAGGTAAGGAACCATTGCATTTTCAGTATAATAAAAAAAGAATGGATCTTGCTTTTTTCTTCTCTATAATTAAACAAGTAGACTAAATCCTGGTCATTTTAGTACAAACCTTATATTTTTGTGACAATTGTAACCATTTGTCAAACAAGTAATGGTTCCAAAACATATGCCTTTTTTATTTATTTATTTATTTCATATAATCCACATTTTTTACACTAAAGACTTGTATTTGTTCTCTAGGTTCGAAAAGCAGTAATAAAGCTTAATTAAGTAAGGTCCATTAAAAGAAATATAAATAAGAGCTATTTTATTCATTACTCATGGTATTGAATAAATTGCATTTTCGCAATCTTTCCTCTAATTGAATTTATTTATTTACGCCCTTGACAGGATTACTACAAAAATTTAAGTTAGAATTTATAAACTAAAATTATAGCATGCTTGCGTACTGAGCTCAAGATTGCAGGTTTGAAACCCGACCGAGGCCTTTAGGTTTTTTTATCTGGAAGGTGAAAAAACCTTGATCACACCGTCTTTCGGGTGGACGTTAAGTGATGGTACCGAGCCAGCAAGATGTCAGATACTCGTTAAACACCCCTACCCTAGGCGAATAACATTTAGGACTCTCACAGTAGTGTCGGGGTCACGTTCACCAAAGCGACGAAAGAACCCTCTGGGAGTAAGCGATATGAACTCATAGTTGAAGCCCGGGCATGAGCCACACAACATAACTAACTAAAAGTATAAATTAATAGATATATTCAACCCATCACTGAAACTACTACTTCTTTGAAACACTATATACTTTTTAAATATATGTTGTTCTTTTTTGTTTAGTTTTGCCACTTTCTAGTTTCTTGCGGCATTCCAAAAGTGTGCTGCTTGAACGGAGGATTAACTGCTATATTTTTCGAAGGAAAATTATTATTTTGAACTTGAAAACCAGAAAGAACCATGTGAAAAGCCAAATTTCTTGCCAGACAGAGGTATGTAACATTTATCTTTTATTGATGTCATAATTTTAATGTAAATATGAATAACATATTGTACCTTCAGTTCAGTAGGGCTTTAACTACAAAAATTTTAATTTTGAGTTACATCTAGGAACACCACACTCAAAATCTTTTTCAATTTTCTTTATGTACGACAAGCAGGTTGCCCGGGAGTAACAATGCGTTTCATTATTTAGTTGTTCTTTTGAAAATACATAAGAGAATCTCATATATAAACATATCGGGGTTCGATAACAGACTCACTTAGCCGGAGCAGATCGCCCCTCTTTGAAGCCATTCGTGGGAAAAATAATATACATTTTCGACACAATTTTCTACTGTTTCTGTTTCCATAAAACGTTTCGTAAAAGGGCTAATATTTTTTTTCCAAATGTTGTTGTTCACACCTTCAAAATGACGTTCCACACCTTAATTTTATAATCTGTTCAACAATCTTTCATTAACTTGAAAGAAATAAAACTTGTTTATTTATGATATTGTCTAATTTCACCAACTATATTTACATGGGAGTACTTTCGGTATTTCTACCATCCTCAGCCAAAAGCATAAGAGATAAGACCAATAAGTTTTATTTCTTTCAAGTTCATTTGAATTATTTCACAATATCTCTGCAATAATGTCAGTTTTCATAATCTTTCATTACTTGCCATTCAAAAGGAAATCCTGAAATCGTCTTGAATACCTGGGAATTAACACATTATAACAACATGCTGCCTCCCCCAACAACGCCCTCACACACACAAAAAAAAAACAGAATTTTCTTTATTTTAAGGGTAAGTTGGGCTATCATTGAGATAATCTATAAGTTTCAGAATTTTACGTTCAGCCGTTTTGAAGTCATTTATGCATACATGCAGACATACTGACTTTCAGCTTTATTTATACAGATTAATGTGTCGCCGTATTAGGAACATTCTTTTTACTTCCCCAGCCATATGCAATATGGAGAAGGAAAAACTTCTTTAAAAATTTAAGTAATTTATTACAACTAATTCGAGCTGGCGAAGTATACTGCCGGTGATTCACCTCTATATACAACTCTTCAATGAAAACTAATCATCTCTTAATAATAATTATAAATTACGTTGACAAAATTTCCTATCTGCTACTTGTCACAACATTTCTTTTGCTTTTCACGCAAAACCTATGGCATAGGTGACACTGATTGATAGTGCAACATTTATTGCATTATAATATATCTTTAGTTTTATTTTCTAAGAATTTTTGATGTCTTGCCGATTCCTACCAGAAATAAATGGATTGGCTGAACCCAGTTTGAAGTATTTATAGCATTTAGGCTCGAATTTTTGTCATTAAAACGTTTTTTAATCGACCAAAATTTCAAATATTGTATTTGTTCTTCGTCAGGGTCTACACAATACTTTTATTAATTTTTTTTCTAGGGCGACAATTTTTTTTTTTTTTTTTCAAAGAAAGATGTTCTTAAAATTTTGCATAACTCTCATTAAGAGAAAGAAAAAAGAAATTGAGCAGGTCAAAACTGACCAGGACTTTCTCATAGAGCTTCGGAAATGTGATAATTTTAGTGAGGTGGTCTTGTCATTGTAATACAGCTCTCAACTGTTACATATATGTTTTTTCATTATATATTTTATTTCAAATTCTATATATTTTTATTATTTTTTTTTTAGATGATCCAACCGCTGAAGTGATTTAAACAGAATTTGGTCGTCATGTATGAAGAGCCTTCCCTCTCAACGTATTTAAAAAGAGAAACGTTTTTGAGAAGATATTTTGTCGGAATGAAATAATAATTTTGTAGTCCTTGAATATTAGCCCATTTCCGCCATAGGAAAACAATAAAATATATATATATTTTTGGTTATTTTAAAAATAAAACGCAATAACCTGTTTTATCTTGACCCCATGGGTCGATGTTGAAAATCCGGTTTCAATACAGTAACGATGAGAAAAACAATGATAAAGTTGTTATCCTTTATTGAAATTTGAGTAATAAGTTAAGAATCAAATTTGTTAACTTAAAAAATATGTATATATTTTAATCTCTATGAATGTATAAAAGTTACTGCTACATGAATTGGCATTTTGTTTCTGAAAAATTATATTTTTATTATACCTAGTTATTATTATTATTATTATTATTTTTTTCCGAAGATCCAATATTGAAGGCAATCCAGGTTCTGTCGTGTAAATAAAAACCTCAGTATTTGGCCAATGTTTCGGAAACCTTATTTCTCTCTTCGGGCCCTAACAGATTATAACTAACAAATTAGCTGGTTTTATTATTACGGACAAACGATAAAACCAACTAATTGTTTTTTATATTCTGTTGGGCCCTGAAGAAGGAAATAAATAATTTCCGAAACGTTGGCCGTTTTCATTTACACGACAGAACCTTGATTTCTTTCAATATTAAAAGGTACTGTCGACTCTATCAATCATTATTTAAGCTATTGCAGCAATAAATCAATTTTTGAATTGGAGCGAGGGGCCACATCAGCCAGATTTGAATCAGAAAATAAATTAAGTTCTATAGTTTTTCTGTGCCACACGACGGAGTGTCGAGAGACCTGGTTAGTTCCGTTTAATGTAATTTACGTAACAAAAATTAACAATAAATGAGAAAAAAAAGTGTAGTGAAGTCAAGGTTCTTGTGGCGTGATTTTAAGTTGGCAGATATGTTACCTTCCGCATACTTAAGGTTAGGTAAAAAGCAATTGTGCGAAGTGAAAGAGAGAATGGGAGTATGGCTGGAGGAAGTTTAGGAGGGGAGGTGCCTAATCTGCCAACTCAAAATAAATCAATAAATGTTTGAACAGTATATACGATGTTTATTTGTTAATTTTTAACGGTAATGTATCATAATTTTTGAGAAGCCTTTGTTCATTTTGAGGACTATATTTATATTTGTATTTATATGTAAAAATATTTTCATACAATAAAGAGTTTGTATTTGTTAATCACGTGTAATATATATATATTATCTTAAATCCATAAAAATATATTTGGAAGATAATCGATAAAGTACAAGTAGGTTGAAAACCGATTACGGAACCTTATAAAGAACTGTGGGTGTTCGTCTCTCTAGAGAAGAAACCATTTGAGCTAAAAAATTGTTTTGTTTTTTTTCCTATGGAAGCTAAAATTAGAGAGGTCTCAAAAACCAAATATTTAATGTCGAGTAATTTCCAAATATATTTTTTTTCGACATTTTATATTTAATATGGTAGCTATGGATACCAAAACCATCGTCCATCGGTTGTCTTCTTCCCTCCTCTCCCTCAGATCTCTGCTCAGTGGTAAGCGTGCTTGCTTACTGAGCTCAAGCTCGCGGGTTCAAAACCCGGCCGAGGCCCTTAGTTTATTTTATCTGGGAGGTAGGTATTAAGCAAGCCGTTTTTCGGATGGGTCATTATGCGATGATTCCGAGCCTGTACGTTGTAAAATAAAATTATTTTTTTTATTTATTTATTTACATATTCACAACGACAACATTTGTCACTAGTGATCGTGATGATGTGCTGTGGCAAGTGTGTCGCTGTACTGCTGAGGTACGTGACCGAAGAGGAGTCCAGGCTAGTCCTGGAGCAGGTCCCTCTGCCATGCCCGCTTTAGACGTCTTGGTGGGTTTGTGGGGAGAGTGCTCGTGGATAATTGGAGAATAAGTGGATTGGCGTGATGATGGAGTTTGTCGTGAAAATTTTGATATCGTGTCTTGATAACAGAAGGTATAAATGGGATGTTGAGGTCATTATGTAATGTGAGGTTGGAAACGTAAAATGGGGCATTGGCAATGTGGCGTAGTATGATGGATTGTAATGACTGAAGGCGTTGTATGTTTGATTTTTTGGCTGATCCCCATATCTCGATTCCGTAAGTCCAGATGGGTTTTAGTATAGTGTTGTAAATGTGAAGTTTGTTTTCAAGCGATAATGTCGATCGTCGTCCGATGATTGATTTCAGTTGTCCAAATCGTCTTTTGAGGTCTGTGCGTTTCAGTCTGATATGAGTTGTCCAAGTTAAACGTCTGTCTAAATGAAGTCCTAGATATCGGACAGTGTCTGATGCAGGAATGGGCTGGTTGTTAATGTATACTGGTGGACAAGTGTTGTGTCTGAGGGTAAATGTGGTTTGCAGAGATTTGTCTCTATTAATTTTTAGTCTCCATTTGTTGGCCCAATCTGTTAGCTGGTGTAAATGTTCCTGTAAGTGTGAGCTTGCTTGTGTTGGGTCTGAGTGTGTTGAGAGAATGGCTGTGTCGTCTGCGTATGTAGCGAGTAGTGTGTTGTCGTGTTGTGGAATGTGTGCTGTGTAGATTGAGAAGAGTAGGGGACTGAGGGAACTTCCTTGGGGGACTCCAGCTTTGACCTCCAAAAAATGTGATGAGGAAGATCCCTCAGATACCCTAAAGTTTCTGTTTTCTAGGAATGACTTAAGTATTAAATAATATGTGTGAGGAAGGTGAGATTTAAGTGTGTAGAGCAGGCCTGGGTGCCAGACACGATCAAACGCTTTTTCAATGTCCAGAAATACGCCTGTGCAAAACTCTTTTCTTTCAAAGCTGGTGGCTATGTAATCGACCAAACGATGGCACTGGTGTATTGTCGAATGTCTTTGTCGAAAGCCAAATTGATGGTCTGGGAGAAGGTTGTCTTGTGCAGTGATGTAGGTTAGTCTGTCCAGTAGAAGTCTCTCTAGTGGTTTGGATATCACAGGAAGCAGGCTTATAGGACGGTATGACGAGGCCTGGTCTGGGGTTTTCCCTGGCTTAAGAATCATCCTGACTACTGATATCTTCCAGACAAGGGGATAGTAACATAGTCGTAGTACTGTGTTGTATAAATTCGTCAAGTAAATTAGTCCTTTTCTCGGTAGCTGTCGTAGTATCTCAGCGGTTATCAGATCATGACCTGGAGATTTCCGTAAGGGGAGTTTTTTAATTGTCAGTTCAACTTCATTAGGACTGAATGCCTTTGGGGGGAGAGTTAGTTGGAGGGGGGTAGTAAGTGCTGTCAGTACTTGGTCTGTATGTTGGTCGTCTCCTATGTCCTCGTGGGGAGTGAATACTTTGGAAAGATAATCAGCGTAGAGGTCTGCCTTCTCCTGGTCTGACCTAGTCCAGGCCCCATCATTCCGCCGAAGGGGGTGTGATACCCGTGCATTGCCAAGAAGCCGTTTCGTCGCTGTCCAAAGTGAGTTATCTCGAGCCGCCAGAGTCGAGATATATGTCTCATGTCTGTCTTGTTTCAGGTTGGAAAGTTCTGTAGAGAGGGTTCGCCGGAGTTGATTGTATGTCTGTCTGTCGGAAGGGTACCTCGATCTTTGCCATCGAGACCTGGCCGCTCTTTTCTCTCTTATCATCTGCAGGATGTGTGGTGGGAGGGATATGTTGTTGTGTGAGCGTCTTGGTCTGGGTGGTCGGCACGATTTTGTCACAGCTTCTTGAATCCACAATGTGAAGTTACCTGCTGCGTCGTCAAGTTCGTCTTGTGTCCGTATGGTATTGTTTAAGTTTATTTTGTCGTCCAGTTCTTCTCTGAAACAGTCCCAGTTTATTGGTCCTGTTATTAATGATGGCCTCTGAGGCCGGGCCAGGGGTTTGGAGGCTAGTTCAAGTAAAACTGGGGAGTGGTCTGATGATAAGTCGTCTAAGGCAGTCACGTAAGTATGAGATGCGTTTATATGGGATGTAATAAAATAGTCGAGTAAGTCAGGGGATTTAGCGATGGATGTGGGCCAATAAGTGGGTTGTCTTGGGGCTATGATGTCGTAACTGGAAGAATTTAGTAGTCCAAGTAGTCGCCGTCCTCTAGTGTTGGTCGTGCGACACCCAAAATGCACATGTTTGGCGTTCAGATCGCCACCAGCTATGAATCGTGGACCCAGGCCATGGAGGAATGTGGTCATGTCGTGTTGTGTCAGTGCCTTGTTGGGTGGGCTGTAAGCTGAACAGATGGTTAATGGGTTGGAGTTGCAATTAATAGAGACGGCTGTGTATTGAAGTGACATGGTAGGTGTTTGTGGTATGACGGTGTGCTGGATGCAGTTATGTATGAGGATGAGACTGCCGCCATGTGCTGTTCCGTCAGGATGGTCTGTTCTGTATGTTACGTAGTCCGTGATGTGAAAGTGTAGTTTGGAAGTTAAGTGTGTCTCAGTAATTAGTGCTATGTCAGTTCGTTTGTCATTTAGAAGTATTTCCAGTTCGTTTTTATGGGAGATCAGCCCATTGGCATTCCATAGTAGGAGTGTTAGCTTGTTGTTTGTGTGTGTTGTGTGAATCATTTTGATAGTTTTGGAATGAGCTCTGAAACAAGTGTTGTGAGGAGGGTGATGAGGGGTGTGATGACAGATTTGAAATCAGTGAGAAATGAGGTGAGCGTGTTGGCGATGTCGATACTACCTGAAGCAGGCATGGGAGGGGGGACCGTCTCCGAGGAGGCCGCATCTCTGTAGCTCCTCTCCGGCCGGACCCCAGCAGTAGGGGCGGCTGGCATCGTGGCTGGGTAGTCAGTCTGGCTGATTGGTGGCGGCCTTCGGACGGCTTCTTCCTGGCTGCTTCTCCTGTTTTTCAGCTGTTGGTAAACCACGCAGCCGCGGTAGCTGGCTGGGTGCGGGCCTCCACAGAGGGCGCAAGTCGCTGGTGTGTCTCTCGTTTTCTGGCAGTCCTTTGTAAAATGGTTCTGACCACATTTTACGCACTTGGGTGGATGGTTGCAGTAACCCCTTGTGTGAAGGAGCTCCTGGCAGCGGTGACATTGAGGAATGTCTCCTCGCTGTCGTGGCTCTTCTACCGTTATTTTCTGGCAAGCCAGAAATTGTAACTTGAAAATGTTCTTATTATTTTCCCTAGGATCTAAATCCACAAAAAATAGGGGAAGTGGATTTTTAGTTTTCCTATTAAGAGCATTAGTGACGCTCCTAACACAGTAGCCTTGTTTCATAAGGTCCTCTTTAATTTCGTCGACGTCGGTAGTTGGGTGTAGTTGTTTCAGAACGACCCGAAATGACTTTTCAGTTTGAAGCTGATAAGTATGAAAGTCGGCGTCTCGCATTTGTAGATATTTTATAGTTTTCCGGTAACCATCGGAACTATTGGTCGCTATGGATGTTTTCTCAGCCTTTGTTTCCAGTGTGAATGCGTCCTTCCCAATGAGTGCTACTAGGTCTTCTTTTAGTCTTCTGATGTCATTCAGGTTACGCGTATAAATTTTCGGGGGCTTTTTTAATATTTTTTCCACTGTGGGCTCCTCATCCATTTTTTGAGTATTATTTGTATCCTTATTGTCTATTACGAATTTGGTGAGAGGCTGAAATGGATTGGGAGTGATGAATTAAGCAAGCCGTTTTTCGGATGGGTCATTATGCGATGATTCCGAGCCTGTACGTTGTCAAAGACCCGTACCCTAGGTGAATAAAAATTTAGGGTAGGCAAAATTTAGGACTCCCATAGTAGAGTCGGTCTCATGTCGACCAGAGTGACGAAAGAGCGCTCTGGTAGTAGGCAATATGACCTTGTATTTAAAGCCCGGGCATGAGTCATAATAACTGACTAGCTTAAAAATGCATTTTATACTAGGTGGGGGAGAGCTTAGAGAGGCGTTAAAGGAAAGCTTGGGAAATCAAATGAAAGATGATAGGTAGAATGAAACTTCTAAAAGTGGCACACTCCATGCGGCTGTTCGTTTCCTCAGTCGCTATTTGCGTTCAATCAATGAATAATGGTAGCAGTAGTCTCACTGAAATTTGAAGTATGATTTCACGATTTTTTTAAAATTTTAAATATTGTCAGTCGTAAAACTAGATTATATACTCCAACTTTTCTCGGGGAAATGAAATCCAGGTCATGAAAGCATTTTCGATAGAGGGCACTT
Source organism: Aradus depressus (assembly GCA_963662175.1). Lineage (NCBI taxonomy): Eukaryota > Metazoa > Arthropoda > Insecta > Hemiptera > Aradidae > Aradus > Aradus depressus. Next base: position 41,314,339 of record OY759218.1, on the reverse strand, counting down.
CGAACACGTGTCTCCAGTTGTACAAAAAAATAGGATTACGCCAAATAAATAACAATTCTTAATACCTTAATGATAGTCTACATCATTTTCAAATATTATTGCCACTTTATGAAAATGTCATTCATTGTCAATTGTTGAAAAAAGTTCAAAATTTAAATGTATCTACGGAGAAGATAGACAGTGCTTTGTGTATCAATAGGAGCTATTTCGAGTTTACTTCTCGACCCCTTGAATTTTCAAACTGAAATTATTTTTAAAAATTATATCAAAATTCATTTTTTACTCTATTAATACTTTAAATAATTTAATATTTACTTTATCAAGATATAAATATATATATATATACCTACACTTAGGTTTACTTACTTAATTTCTTGAAAACGAGAAAATTAAACAAAACAAATATTAAATTATTTTAAGTATTAAAAAAGTAATAAATGAATTTTGATGTATTTTTTTTATTTCAATTTGAAAATGAAATTTTTTTACTTTTAAATCAAACAAAAAATGGAATTTTTTTTAGTAAAATAGCTATAATTTTAAGTTTTTATGTTCCCACTCTAAAAATGTAGGATCCTACAGATTTTTGAACGAGGAATCCATTTTTCATAGTTAAAAAAAAAAAATGGTCATTAATTTCTAAAAATCTGAAACTTTACAAAAATACTCAGAGGTACAAAGGGAACATTCTCACAAAGTTTGGAGAAATTTTTTTTCATCCTTGTACGTTTGAAGTGTATATTTCTTCACCTCAGTTCTAGCTGAGTGCGCTCCAGGCATTCACTCCTCTCTCCTCCCGTCTATCTACCTAACATATTATCTTGCTCAATAACTGTTCTTATTTCTCCTTGAACCTCACCATCTCTTTTCTACCTCCCGGAAGCGTGTCCACGTGCTGGTCATTCGTGTCCCGGTAAACTTCCTCACTCTCCTTGAAACGCCCGCTGCTCCCGGGTGCTCAGATCATCCCTGATCCACTCGCTGGTCTCGCATGGTCCATTCCAGGCTAATGCTCGAGCTGGTCCCTCGGGCACGGGGTACCTTTCCAGCAATTTCCCGAGTCGCCCGCAGGTCCCGGGCGCTCATATTTATTCCTAACTTCGGACTGGTCCTCCGAGGTGTACACCACCCAGCCTCCAGTTGGTCGCTGGGACTCCTCACTTCCCCCCTTCTTACCTATCGCAAAACCTAAGGAGTGGATACAGAAGATGCAACCTACCGGGCTGTGTATGTGTATGTGCGTAATCATACCCTTCTGATATAGTGTGTAATACCACACAGCAGTAAGAAATGAAACAAGAACCCCTTAACCTGTCTTGCTGTGCAAGGACTTAGCTGTAATATTTTGTTTTTGCATTGCTCATGATAAGGAAGATGAGAAAAATGTAATAATTTAAATTGTACAAGTAAACAGAATAACCAAAAATTAGATAGAACTTCAATATGTTACAGAGATTCAGGACTGTACACTCCACTATCACGCACTTACGACGTTCGAACTTTTCTTCTGCAGCCTTTATTAGCGTGCCACACTCCATATATACAGGATTTATTGGAAATATAATAAGGATTATTTTTTATAGAACCTTTACCGGAACGTGACCTAACTCAAAAAATTTCGATTTTCAGGTTAACACGTTTTTCGGTCAAAAAGTGTCCATATTTTTACTAGAAATAGGACCTAATGCGAAATACTGGATATTTTTCATCAAAAAAATATATGTATATTTTAATTTTTGAAAAGCATTAATTTTCTTGCGAACAGACCTAAGCTCAATAGGCCACTGTTAGGAGATAGGTCACTATTCCGGTAAAGGTGCGATTCTATCTAGAAATTCGCTAAAATGTAGGAAATAAATTAAACACTTTTGAAAAATTTAGTTTTATTATTATAGTTTTTTTTTTTTACATTTTTATTAAAAATTATCTTAACATTATTTGTGTAATAATGTATAGTTTTACTTATTATTAATTATAACATAATGTTATAGGATTAAATTTATGGTATAGATTATATGTACATTTAACAAATGCAATGGTAATAGACATTTAACAAATTGTTAATACAATTAAAATTTAAACTAAAACAATCATTTACATAGAAAAAAAATATATAGAAATTCGAGGTAACTCTTAAAATCACGTAGAATACGAAAAGTACAGTCGGGGGAATGTGTACGAAGAGTTGACTTTGGTTTTTATACCCTAGCATAAAGTTCAAGACCTTACGATAGATTTTTGAAGACATTTCTACACGCAGCTTTCTTGCTGACTACCCATCAGTGGGGTTCGCACGGTAATAATTTCGCGATGTCCTGGGATCCCGCTTGGCATCAGTTTGTTCTGATTGATTTCGTCTCCACACAAATTTGACAATTCTTTTTTCAAAAGGGATATGTTATTTGTACCCTCATGAAGATTTGCACAATAATGTTCATCATAGCTTAAATCTTCTTCCTGTAAAAATATATTAAATTAGTTTTTTTATAATGTTATTGAATCAAGAAACAAGGAAACTGTAGATATACGAGTAGATATAGATAATATGGTACAATTACGTTATCTTTGTTAGGTTATGAAATACATATACAATCACTGAGTTACGTGAGTTTTTTTTGTTTCTTACATATCACATAGTGCCTACATACATACTATAAGAATACAGCAATAGCGAAGAGAGAAAAATGGAAGCAAGTAAGTTTAGAAAAATACATTCATCATTAGTTTCAGAATTCGCGTAAATTAAAAATTATTTAGAAAAATATCCTTCGCTGTACACCCTCAAATTGAGCTAAATTTGTAGCGTTGGATTCTCTTTGGGAGAAATTTGATTACACACAAGATCAAATTGACATTTCAACAGATGAAGATCATTTAGAAAAATAAATAAATTACAGAAGCAATGTTGAGGACTTATATTGCTTTAAAAGTAGAACTTTTAAATTATGTTTTTGATAATCGATATTCGAGTCAAAAGGACTTCTTTCAAGAATCTTAGTTTTATGTTGACAAAGGAGGCCTCAATAAATACAAGGACAGAGCAGAGAATGAAAATAGTGTATTAGGCGGAGAAAAGGAATCAGAGGACAGTTTCATCAAGGAACAGAAGATAGAAGGAGGAGACATGGACCCGTCAATACCCACCGATGGATCGGATAATGATGGCACAAACAGAGCCAAGAGGTAGGGGATAGAGAAGACATTAGGGCGGCCGATATTTACCGTTCGAATGAGTATGTAAAGGACTACTTGCTGGAAGGCATGGCGGAACAAGAGAACCGACGATATCACGAAGGATACTGAGAATCTGAAGTTGCACATGGAGCAAAAGACAGAGGCGGTGAAGAGGGACGCAGACTGCATCTGGATCAGAGAGGACTCTTTGGATGTGTTGTGGAGAGGAAAAGTCGAAGTAGGAAGAACCTTGTTCAAAATGGAAACCATGTCGAGCCATCCTTGCCTGCAGCTTTCGAAGGAAGAGGTAGGGAGGGCCTTACAATCCTCTTGTACGGCCTAAGGAGACGATAAGAAGAGGGAACGGAAACAGCATTGCAGCAGCCTTTAACAAGGGGAGAGACCGGGGAAGTTATCGGGGAAAGTAGATCGAGGAAGATGAAGCCAATGCCAGCAAAGGAGCACAAGAAAAGACACGGGGATCAAATGGTAGAACCAATGTCGAGGGGAGGGGGTGATATAGATATAAATCTTTTGGTACAATTACATTATCTTTGTTAGGTTATGCAATACATATACAATTACTGAGTTACGTGAGTTTGTTTCTTACATATCGCACTAGCCTACATACATAGTATAATAATACAACATATCTATAGGATGGAATGCGAGCAGTTACAAAAATGAAACAAACTTCACGTTTCACTATTTTTCCTGGTGATAACTTTATCTTTGAACCTTTTCCTCCCCTCTGGGAAGCTAAGCCCCAGCCCAAACGTTTTCCCCCTAAGGTGCGCGATGTTTTTCTTTTCAAATTCTGAAATTAGAATTTTTGAAAAGAAAAATTACAAAAATAATATTTATGGAATGTGTTTCCTGGAGATATTTAGAAAGTCAAAATTTCAGTAGATATTAATTTTTCCCCCAGATCTTATACTTACTGACATGAAACAAATACATGCCATGTTTCATCATTTGTTGATCTAATTTTAAATCGGCCATTCAACCTCCCCCTTCCCGTTGAGGTTGGGTGGGGGGGGGAGTCAACCGAATTGAAATTTGGGCCACCCTGAACATCAGAAATACTTATCCGATCAATATAATTGTTGTGTCATTTCAATTGGTGCTGCGTAGCCCCAAGGGGTCGGAAGAGTTTCAATGATGGTGTAACCGGGGGAGGAGGGAGAAACCGCGCTCAAGCTAGGTTCCTTAGTCTAGGGAAGGTAGCGGAAAGATTCAAAGGAGGAACAAGGAATAATAAAAATGAACCCACTTCTTTGGAGTATTAAATGTAATCAGGAGCATCTTTCTCGTTACTAACAACTTAACAATTCTTAACTAACGATTCTAAGTAAAATTAACAATATACATAAATGGGTAATTGGAACATAAGCTATTGGCTAAGGCCACTCACAGCCTGACTGACCAACTGTCTCCTCCCCGCTGAAATCTCCTCTTATATAGTCAATACAATACAGGGGGGTAGTTTATCTGTGTCCAGGAGCAGGTATTCACTTTGACTTTGACCACTGTTAGACGTACACGTTATAGTAATTAAGATAAAATGGCTAAGGAACTTGGGGCCTGGCATGGTGGACTTACGAAGAAACCATCCCTTCTTAATGGGTCAACTATGAGTTTTTTATTGGCGGGTAACTTACATCAGATACAAAGGGTCTTGTTTAATGGTTGGTGGTTGATGTCCTAACACAGCCCTTTTGGCTTGTCACTGGCGGCTCTTTACAATGGGTTTAAAGTCAGGAGTAAGAAATTGTGAAAATTGATGTTTCTAACTGCAACAATCTGGGTGAAAATAGGGTGTTCTACCCTGTATAACAGAGAAGCGTGATTGGATTACATAAGAAGTCACCAAAGACGGTTATAGCCAAGGATTAGAGGATGAGGTCAAAGGTCAATTACGATAGACCCTAATCATTACCCCTTCCTCTCCTCCCTACTATCCCCACCCAATCCTTCACAGGTACAAAGACCGATGCATCTATAAACCTACAAGATGAACCATAATTCCTGTTGCTATATAATTGCAATACTCAATATGGGTACAAAGATTGATGCATGTCTCATTCAGCAGGAGGACATCAAGTTGAATTTATTACCTGATCGTTTCTTTGCGGCTGAACGTTTTTGTAGTTTTCGAAATTACCAATTTCTAGCAATTCCTTAAAATTTACAGCATCCTCATGCGGTTTATGTTGATATTTTTCTTGATCTGTTGTTATATTCTTGTCCCGAACTCCAATGTGAGAGACTAGTAAGTAATCAGAATCTGGGAAAAAAATGAACATAATTTATTTTATTTTATCAAATATGGTGAAAACATTTCAGCAAACGTGAAGAAAATTTTCAATCTGAATAAAAATTAACATTAAAAAAATAGGTTTCGCCAACATTTTCGACTGTATAATTCAAATGGATGTCGAAACAGTTATTTGTTAGCTCTAACTGGCCCGAATTCGCTCTTGGAATTCAATCCGATTCGAAAATTACGAAATAATAAAATAATTTAATCTGTGGTTTTACCTTTTTTATTTGGTATAAGGTCGGGATTATTGTCGTCCATATCATACATGTCTCTAACATCAATTCTCAAAGGAACTTTAGTTTTTTCTGTCAATTTTGACACATTTTCAGTTACTTGACTGGCATTTTTTCTTGCTCTGAGCACTCCAAAAATTATAATCGTACAAGTAATAAGAATTACGCCAGTGATTAAAAGCACAACTAGTACAGGAGTTAAAAAAAATGGCATAGGAGATCCTGAAAAAAAAAAAAATAATAAAATGTATGTATGTATCTACAGGGTGAATCCAATCTTATAATTTCGTGTTTAGAAAACTAAATTCTGAGCAGAAAATTTCCCATGAAAATAGATTCGTCAGTGCCTCCTTAAAAAATTAGTAAAGAAACACTTTTTTATTTTTTTATTTTTGATAAATATTTCGATTACACCTCATCGAAGTAATAGAGACTTAATCAAAAAAACTTTTGGCATAGCAGGGCGCTTCTCAAAATTATTCTTATGAAAAGAGTGCTAATTTTAAAGATCATATAAAAATAGGAAATATGTTCAGAGGCGTAGCCAGGATTTTGAGCAGGAGGGGGGAGGGGGCAAAGTTTGGCTACGAGGGTGGGGGGTATAGACTCCCGGGACACAGCCCGCAGTTTCCGTGGTTAGAGTTGCAGATTTTTGTTATTAATTTGGGAGACTCAAACCCCTAGAAACTCCCCCTGAGGTAATCACTGACTAATACTTAAATTGACTTTACATGAACAGCAAAAATGCAAAGCGCAGCAGCAGCAAATGCACGCTGTGGTCTCTGTGCTTTTAGAATTAAATGACACATCCAATAGGTGCATTCGCTGCTGCTGCGCTTTGCATTTTTACTGCACATGTAAAATCAGCTTTAAGAGTATAAAGTATAACATAAATGTCGATTTTGAGCGAGGAAATGAAATGACCGAATTCATATATATATATTTAAATAAATGTAATATGACTTGTTTTGTACATGTAAATTTATGTAACAGCTGATTGCTGATTTAGGAATCAGACACACGGGAAATTTGAAGATCCTATTGGTAACTTGCAAGCAATCCATTTGTAAAAAAACTATTTTTTTAGTTTATTTAATTTTTATCTTGGTTTTTTGCTCTGGCCAGGGGGGGCACGCGCCCCCCCCCCCCCCCCCCCTGGCTACGCCCCTGAATATTTTCAAGTAACATTTTTTGATATCTCTCATCGCTTCAAAATGGATACTCACTGAAATAAAATGTTTGTTCTATATTAATCTCCACACACTCTTAGCTAAAGGCCAACAAAACAAAATATTCCCTGATTGTAAATAGCTCGAAATTAGCTTTCATACGATGTTTGACACTGGGACCTTAAGATCTCTCCCAAAATGACAGGTATATTTATTTGTGAGGAAGGCTATGTAAGAACACAAAAAACAGGGAGCTCGTACTTACCAGTCTGTTTTTCAGCGATTTTCAAAGTAAAGCCATCCAATAGAATTGGGTCGCTTTTTCCTTTTGTATTAAAAGCATAAATGACAATTTTCAAATTTGCCCCAGGTAATAAATGATCCACTTTGAAAGAGGTTTGTCGAAAAGTTTTGTTCAAAATGAGAAAATCAGTTAGATCATCATAGGCTTCCAATTGAAAAAATTGATTTTGACCGCCGTCAAATCCTTCCATACATTCCACCTCTAAAGAATCAAGGGTTTGGTTGGTGAGTGAACAATTGTAGGGGGGATCCGGACGACCTGAAACAGAACAATAATAATAAATTTATTTCCGTTAAACCAATACATGGTAATAGGATACGTCAAAAGAATTTATACATTAAGATAGCTTATATATTAGATTTATAACTACTTGAGTCTAACATACCTATGATTAGTAGTAATAACAAAACTATTAAAAAAAGTAAAATGAAATTAATAAAACTGAACAAATAAATACTTAAAAATATATGAGTACATAAACAAAATTAATACGTTTATAATAAGTAGACACATTTTTCACAATCATTTGTCATTTGTCACATATGTATGTATAACTATAGGCGGCCAAAGAGAGCTCTGGTAGTAAGCCATTTGACCTCGTAGTTGGAGCCTGGGCATGAGCCACAAACAAACAAACAAAAAATTTTAAGCAACTCGGATGATGATAGCTATTTACAAAAAGCGATTATAAGTAGTGATACATATCGAAAATAAAATATCGATATTTTGTATCAATAAAATATAGGGTCATGAGAGGGCGCCGGTAGCTCAGTGGTAAGCGTGCTTGACTTCTGAGCTCAAGGTTGTGGGTTCGTAGCCCGACCGAGGCCCTTAGTTTATTTTATCTGGGAGGTAAAATAAACTTAAGCACGCCGTCCTTCGGATGGGACGTTAAGCGATGGTCCCGAGCCTGTACGATGTCAGGTACTCGTTAAAGACCCCTGCCCTAGGTGAATAAAAATTTAGGGTAGGCAAAATTTAGGACTCATACAGTAGAGTCGGGCTCATGTCCACCAGAGTGACGATAGAGCGCTCTGGTAGTAGGCGATATGACCTCGTAGTTAAAGCCTGGGCATGAGTCATAAAACCTAACCTAACCTAGGGTCATGATATCTACGCGTGAACATATCGGGACTCAAAGTATAGATGTATCACTGGAATAGGTTTTTTTTATTATAAAAATATATAATCATTTTGTTGAGTAAACCAAAACCAAAGTAAAATATAAACGTACAAATAATATTTTATTTATTTTATGAATACAGTAGAGACCCACTAATCTGGACATCCGGTTAATCCAGACGGGATTAAAAAAAAAACGAATTAAGATTTAGTCAACTAAAAATTTAATTTAGCGAGCGTTAAATACGAAAATAATTCAAAGAGAGGGTTTGACTACTGACCTTGAGTCGCCTACAAGATCGTACGGCAAAACGACGTCGGTCTTCTTTAAAGCAAAAATAACATTACTCACTTTTTTCAGTGAGTCTAAAAATATTATTCTTGTTTTCATTACGTACTGTACATTGTTTTATTTTATAGTCCTGTTCAGGATTTAACGTTTACATATTTCGTTTTTAAAAGTCTTAATTTTTACATTATTACTTAATGTACCGTGGTTTGTTTTGTACAGTAGTACTGTACAATAAATAAATTTTGAGTTTTAATCACAAAGATGTTTTGTTTTGTTAACCCTATCTCAGTTCGTAGGTCAAAAACTTAGTTCTACATACATATACATTATGTAGTATTGAAAATAAAATTAAGCCTGCATTTTACTGCAAATTCCGTTTAATCCGGACTTTCGGTGAGCCGGACGGGGTCCGGTTCCATCTAGTCCGTATTAGCGGGACTGTAAACTGTTTTATATCAATTGTTGAGAAGATTTCCAAGTATATATAAAACTATGCATAGAGATATACTATTCTCACAATTTATTTCTGAGATTCAAAATATATTTATATATAAACGTTTTGGACTTTTTGTCCCATCAATATCTAAAATTTTATAAACTGAGGAATGGAAAATAAAGACTACACGCCGGAGTACCGATCGATATCGAACTGGGAAGTGATGTCTTTCCTCTTGCTACCGGCTCGCATTGTGCCACCTACCGATAAGCCTACATTGAAAATTGTCATAGTCATTCCTCCCGCGGCCAGGTCATGTGCTGGGAGTTGGGAGATCATTTTAGTTGGCAATGACGATAATGATATGAGGGCATGGTAGTTTTTGCTTAAATAGTTTTACTTTAAATACACATATCGGTTGTTAAAACGCAAAAAAACAATATATCGGTACAGTAAATATAAAAAAAACAAAATATCGATATTATCCCTTATAGACGGATGTTATATAATTCCTTATTACCTGCAGGAATGATGTGAAAGACACATGGATCTCTTTGTTGACCGGCCGTGTTTGAAGCCCAGCACATGAGGGTGCCATAGTCCATCTCGTTTTGAGGCGTGTAGGATAGTGTGGAGAGAGCGAGTGGAGGCGAGTTGATGTACTGGCTTGAATGGATCTCTGTTAACTCGGCCGAGTTGTTGAACGACCATCGGAAGTTATCTGGGAGAGGGAATGAGTCCACTTCACACAGAACTCGGGCATCCTCATTTCGAGCCACTCCGAAGATACGCTTCTGTTCACTTCGACATATCGGCTTGTCTGAAATTTCAGAAGAAAACAATAGTCTTACTGAAGGACTTCTCAATCATCATATTTAACGGCTTATTAAAAGCGTCAACTAATTTCCATTTCAAATATTAACTTTTAAGCATCAAGAGTTTTTGGGAAACAGTAATGAGTGAATCAGTGAGGACACTCTTTTTTTTTTAATATTGTCTTTTTAAAAACATATTATGTGCAAAGCGTGCATGTGTTCCTCATTTAATTAGATATTTATCCGAGCTTTGGTTAAAATTACATGACTAACGACTTTTACTCACACATAACCTTGAGCTGAACCAAATTACTTTCTCCGTCTCCTTCTACGTTGGACGCAATGCAAGTATAGTTACCAGCTTGCGACCTTCTAACAGATTGCAATGCCAACGCCTTATGGCTTATAATAACTCCACCTTTCTGATTGTGCTGAACAACATGATTCTGAAAAAAAAAATCCTTATCGAGCCGTTTGATATTTATACATTAAATGCTCAATTAATTGGAACTAGTCGATGCAAGATAGCTTCTGTTTCACATCCTCTCTCTCCTGTCTCACATGGAAGTAAACTGCTCTCCACCTCTCTCTATAGGAATGTTGAACAAGTCAGGCTAGGTAAAGTCAGTTTCAAAACATCTCCCAAAATCAGTGGAAGTAGCCTGCTCTCCACCTCTCTATAGGCATGTGAAACTAGTCAGGCTAGGAACCTTCTGTTTCACAACCTGTTCCTACTCCTCCTCATCAGTGGAAGTAGCCTGCTCTCCACCTCTCTATAGGCATGTGAAACTAGTCAGGCTAGGCACCTTCTGTTTCACAGCCTGTTCCTACTCCTCCACCTCTCTATAGGCATGTGAAACTAGTCAGGCTAGGCACCTTCTGTTTCACAGCCTGTTCCTACTCCTCCACATCAGTGGGAGTAGCCTGCTCTCCACCTGTCTATAGGCATGTGAAACTAGTCAGGCTAGGCACCTTCTGTTTCACAGCCTGTTCCTACTTCTCCACATCAGTGGGAGTAGCCTGCTCTCCACCTCTCTATAGGCATGTGAAACTAGTCAGGCTAGGCACCTTCTGTTTCACAGCCGGTTCCTACACCTCCACATCAGTGGAAGTAGCCTGCTCTCCACCTCAAAGTCTAAATAATGTTCATGATACAACCTCATTCAAAAAAAGCAATGATATCAAAAATCATTGCCGCGAAGGAATATCACATTGGGAGACTTGTCAGCCCCTCTACACGAACATCATCGCGAATCTTCGCCCAAATCCAGCCCCCCGTTGACCCTTTTTTTGACATCATTTCGCGGCGAAACGCGGCCGCGTTTCTAGATAAAATAAGATATACTAATTATTTTTTATAATAACATACATTATGCTTCCATACAACTTTGTATGCGCTTGGATTGGAGTTGATTCTGCATTCAAAATAAACATCGTCTCCTTCTTCGATATCCTCTGGATTCATCTTTGAACCCAGATCCAGCTTAACCATCGGAGTGTCTGCAATAAAATAAGACATTTGAATTTGATGATATAATGGACGTTAACAAGAAAAAGGTAAACTTAGGACTTAGGGATGAACCTAGCAGCTTTTCCAGAAACGGCACCAAGATAAATGAAATAAAGGGTGACTTTCATGTTTTTAATTCCATTTTCAGATCAATTAATGTTATATTATTATATATCTGAAGCTGATATTAAAAACTTGAAAGTCTCACCACTTCACTTTTCTATTAGCTGTGGCTGGAATCATAGCCTGTTCGTAAGGCTAAAACCTGTTCGCCTTTGAGGTTTGACAATGAAAATGACATTTGTTCCGTTATTATGAGAAAGAGACTCATGTTATTGGAACAGAGTGGAGACCTGACGGGAACTGACCTCAAGGACGAACATTTGCCAGACTCTAACATTTAACTAATTTCTTACAATAAACGTCTAACTTCCATGTGTCTTCTTGAGCAACGCCGATTATTTTAGGATTGTCCGCTCGGCAGGTTAAGAATCCGCCATTGTCTGCAATGTTTGGAATAAATGTCAATGTAGATGTCGTTACATTTTCATCTTCGGAAATCTAAACAAAAAAAAAAAATTAAATTTGTAATAAAAACAGAGAATAGTTGTTAAACACGCTAAACATTTCCTGTTTTCCCAAGATTTTCATTTATTAAAGTTTCTAAATTTCTCAAAAACAAAAAATATATATATAAATGTATTTTATATTAAATAAGTTTGCATTTTAAATTAGATTATGAGATTAGAATTTTTTTGAAAAAAAAAAGACATGTTAAAACTGTGTTTATATTTTACAATATTGATTGAATTACCTAGATAAAAGTGTATGATATGATTAACGTTTCATTTTCTCTTCAAATTTTATTTTCATACTTTTCTAGAATTTAGTCAGTTTTTTTTTACTCTTGAATTGTTATTTTTTTACTCGAAAATTTCATTCTTTCGGATACATAATATAATTAGTTACAAATACAATATATACTTGGGGAGAACTTGTCCTGCTTCACTAAAAGAAAAGGGGGTCAAATTTCGTGGACAGGTTGAGTAAACAGACTGAGTCTGTAAATGAGTGACGTCATTAAAGTCTGTGAGCAAAACCGCAAGAGGTCCTTCGCGCAACCCTAGGACCTCTTTCCCAATTTAACGTGCATATTTCTTCATCCTTAACAAAACTAACCTATGAGCCTCTGAGTTACATACATACATACATATATATATATATATATAACTCAGAGGCTCATAGGTCAGTTTTGTTAAGGATGAAGAAATATGCACGTTAAATTGGGAAAGAGGTCCTAGGGTTGCGCGAAGGACGTATATATATATATAAAATCGATATATACAAATTATAATTAGTAACTATTATAGCACAGCTGTAGAGAGATGGAAGAATCCAATGTTTTTGAGACATTGCCAGTTCAAAGGAAAGCTTCCACATTCTTGACGGAGAAAATGAATAGAATTTTTGTAATTATTTATTTGTTGATTAAGTGATGTCATACCTTGTGATTTACAGTGGTGAGTAGTTTATTGTCTCGCCACCAGGATATTTTGGCGGGAGGCCTTGAACCCACACTTTCACACACTATTTCGTATTTCCTCTCCACTGACAACGGTTGAAATCCAGACATTATAGTAACAGTCATTGGCTTGACTGAAAACAATTACATAAACAGAAATATATTATTGATTATATTTCAGTATATAAATAAGTCACTAACGAATCCGTTTGACTCCCGACAGAATGAATAGATCAATTCGAAATTTCGTGTGCGGATTCAGATGACCGAATGGAACATGGGATTAGAAGGGGTAACTCCAAAACCCGAATAAAGGTCATTGGAATTAAATTATTGAAGTACATGTGAGTTCAAAAGTCTCTGAGTAAGACACCTATTGATTTTCAGCCAAATCTGCCAAGTCGAAAGGCGGTTATAACCCTCGATGGAATGAGCATGCCGTTATGAAATTCTGGATTCAAAAGTTCATAAGTAAAACACCTGCGGACTTTCAGCCAAATCGAGGAATGGAGAAGAGTTGAGCACCAGCATGTCAAACTCTCCAGGCCTCAACTGTATGGCCCCACGCCAACAATGAGGCCCCCATGCCTCAACTGTATGGCCCCACGCCAACAATGAGGCCCCCAGGCCTTTACTATACGACTTCACGACAACTATGGGGCCCCAGGCCTCAACTGTATGTTTATTCACTTAGGGCAGGGGTCTTTAACGAGTACCTGACATCGTACAGGCTCGGGACCATCGCTTAACGTCCCACCCAGAACGGCGTGCTTAAGTTTATTTTACTTCCCAGATAAAATAAACTAAGGGCTTCGGCTGGGTTTCGAACCCGCGATCTTGAGCTCAGTAAGCAAGCACGCATACCACTGAGCTTCTGCCCTGTTGACGACATCCCTGGTTTAGAAGAAGAACGGGAACGTACGTTTACTACAAATGATTCCAGGAGGGAAAATATGTACATAATTTTTTTGTTGAAATTTCGCCGGAATTTCATGTTTTTCGACTCAGCTAAAAATTGGAAATAAAATTTCTTTTCAAAAATTATTAGGAAACATTATTGGTAAAAAACAATTTTTCAATGAGACCAGGTAAGAAAGGGGTTGAAATTTCAACTTGAAAATCCCCGTGGATATACATTCAAATGCTAGTTATTTCGGCCTGAAATATATAATCTGGTAACATTTTTTTGTGAAACTTACAATGTATCTGGATGGTGACGCTGGTGGAGACTGGATGACTGATATTGTTGTTTGAAGCCTGACAGGTGTATACAGAATTAAGGTGGCTCCTGTTGAGTTGCCCAACAACCAGCTGGTTTTTCTTGACGTTAGGGTAGCCTGCGTTTGTATCTGTCGAGTCGACCAAAGACTCATCTTGCCACCAATGAACCCATGGCTCTGGCTTACCTAAAAAAAAAAAAATAATAAAACAACACGCTGTGTAAGGCATTAATTTCTTATGTCTTCACAAGTCGTAAATCTTACACTAAATTAACTTAGTAAATTCAACGTTCGTATATAATTGTTGTTAGGCGTGCTAAAAGCAGGAAAAATAAACATTAAAAAGGAGGAATTCTATAAAAACCTTATTCCGGGAATTTGTGGTACACTGGATATTTCTCTTTTTCTTCAAAACCGACAAATAGGGCATCAAATGAAAGATAATTATAACCATAATTTTATAAAAAATTCAATGAAATTTCATTTCGTATAACCTTGCCTCAAAACCATTGATACATAACGGTCGATAGTAAAGCCTTTGAACCTCGGGCATCGGCCATCAACGCTCATCCTTAACCCCTAGTGAATACACAGTTCTTCAATATATTTAGTTTCAGCCTAAATGTAGAGTTACCTTGAAAAGATTATGTTTGCAGATGAACTGAAACAGGAAAGGCAACGTTCTGGAATTTAGCCCTCCCACCACATTTCTATACAGAATTTATAAAAGTTATTTAGTTCTCTATGTGAAAATCTGTTATGTAGCCATTTCATTAATTGAGTTAAAAGGGAAGCTGGATGAAAAAAAAATAATAATAAATTCAGTGTATTTTAAATAAAAGTTGAAAATGATGTTTTTCACTTTATATCTTTCTCATACATTCATATTTTTATCTATTTCTTCCGCTTCGGCGATCACAATTTTGAAAATATGTATTGACAAAATGGATTCAGACCTATCTTTTATTTGATATACCTCCCTATAGGTTAGGTTAGGTTTTATGACTCATGCCCGGGCTTTAACAACGAGGTCATATCGCCTACTACCAGAGTGCTCTTTCGTCACTCTGGTGGACATGAGCCCGACTCTACTGTGGGAGTCCTAAATTTTGCCTACCCTAAATTTTTATTCATCTAGCGTAGGGATCTTTAACGAGTACCTGACATCGTACAGGCTCGGGACCATCGCTTAACGTCCCATCCGAAGGACGGCGTGCTTAAGTTTATTTTACCTCCCAGATAAAATAAACTAAGGGCCTCAGTCGGGTTACGAACCCACGACCTTGAGCTCAGAAGTCAAGCACGCATACCACTGAGCTACCGGCGCCCTCAACCTTGCGCAGAGGCAATATCGTAACCAATGAAGGCCTCCTGAGGTGCGATTATTGCTAGTTGAAAAACCTCCCTATATATATTTTTTTTTCTTTGTTAAGACCACAGCATGAAACCCTTATAACAGGAAACGCTTACGTCTAAAAAATAGCTTAAAAAAATCTAGTTTTGATGTATTATAGGGTCGTAAAGGTACTTTTTGAACTCTTTGAGTGCAATTTAATAATATATATCATATTTAATATATGAACAAAATGTAATACAATAATTGTACTGTCGCAAGCGACTAACGCGTTATTTAAAATTTTTAAACTGACTCTTCTTATACAAAAATTTATGCTCTAAAATGTTGGCCGACATTTATGAGACTAGAGAAGAGTTGGGGCACATGCCCACTAGAGCGACGAAAGAGCCTCGTAACTGCTCCACACTAAATATAAACCCTTCTTAAAAATGGGACTCAGTTTGCATTTGTCATGTCCATCAGGAGCTCGTCATCACAGTCAAGATTTAAAACAACAATAAAAAATACATTTTTTAAAACAGAATGAATACATTTAATTTCATTTTTTCAGGTTTTTGTATTTTGTTGTCATTGGTTTAAATGTGTGCAAATAACATAATGTCTCTGTAAATGTTAACATTAAATGTTTTCATCTGAAACATTGCCCCTCCACAACAGACATCTATAACGGACTAATATTCTTTCAAACCGATGTCTGTTATAGACAAGGTTTTACTTTAAAACAAAATCCCGAACTTTTTTACAGTTATTAGAAATCTCAAAGGGCAATTTTTAACACTATTAAAAATCAAAACTCGAGTTTAATTTTTTTATTACTGTGAAAAAATCAAAAAATAATTGATTAAAAAAAGTTATATTTTCTGGGAGTTCTCCAATAAAACAATATTTCGCAATTAGGAATGGTATCAGTTTACTATTATTGATTTTAATATTTAAATACAAAATTCCATAATATGTTGGCGTTTCTCAACATAGATGTTAATATTGACTCACCTCCAGAGACGAGGCAGGTTAGTTTCATTTCTGATCCTTCTTGGTACGGTCCTGCGACTGAAGAAAGTTCGCGACCGCTTTCGTCAAAAATCGTCGGCTTCTGCGGTGGCACTATAACAGAAACATTTTTTTTTTCTACTGTGACATGCTCACATTTCAAATTTCCAAATAATTAAGGTAAATTTTTGTTGCGAGGATCTACTATTATGTGGCCTTCTTCTCACACATATCTATCTGTATTTGTTGTATCTTTATAAAAAAAAAACGAATAACATAACTACTAGCAGTATTAGGTAAATATAAAAACAGTAAAATTAAAATGAAAATGCCTAACAGTTATGAAGTTGTGAATGTTCAAACGAGAGCTGTACTTAGGAAGAAACATGTTGGGCAGCCGAGAAGAATCTCAGGAATTTCTTTTTGGCCCTAATTAGACCTCTTTTCCTCCAAACCTGGACAGAGTGGAAAACCTTTGAGGCCCTCTACACCAATCTTTCTTCTTCTTGAAAGATTTCCTGGAATTTTCTTGATTTTAACTTGGGAAGGGGGGGGGGGGGGGGGGGACCCCTACTTTCTCTTCAGAAAGGAACCAAACGAAGACTAAATACTTTTATGCCCTGGCTCTTTTATTGGTTAAACGCTAATTGCCGATATAGAAAATTTAGTTGTATAAATTAAAATAGGCTAGCTATTTAAATTCACCAAAAAAAATGGCGTATAATTTAATGAAAGTTGCATGTCTGAAATCCGAATACTAAGTTAAGGTGTTCAGAGGTATTTTTTATGTGTTGTCAAGAACTATCACAAAAAGAGTACATTGGTTAAGATCAACTGCAAAAAGTGGTCTACCATGGTAAGGGCCTTCTCATGTGGTTGTTTATTAGTGCTATAGGACGACCACAAAAAGTGGCCAGATATGTCCTTGCTAGGAGAGTTTCGGGTAACCACCAAAAGTGGTCTACGGTGGGTAAGGCCTACCCACATAATGTTTAACTTGAGGTCCACTGCAAAAAATGGTCCTAGAAAAAGAGTAAATGCTATGCAGTCTGTCAAGGTTATCATCGACTTGGACAATTACAAGGTCTCATATCACTTGAAACCTAAGTAAATTTGAGTTGTAATTAATATAAACTAATATAGTTTATATATATATATAATTGATATTGTAATAGTTGGTGGCCTAATGTTGGATGGAGCAATATGTGTTTATCGATGTTAGATGGTAGATGGAAGGTATGGTATAGAACATCAGATATGCTGGAGGGAGTGTAGCGGTTGTCATCCATCTTCTCTATTTAGATACCCTGAAAGGTGTCCCATCATTCAAAAATCAGCACTTACCACCGCTGACTACTCTTTGTAGTCGACCTTAACCACAGAGACAATTCCATTGGCTTCCAGACTAGCCAACATGATCCTTTTTTTAGTGGTCAATATCAAACACAAAATCAAGCCTACGGTGCACAGTGGGGCAATTCACCAACTTAACACGAAAAAATTCAAATTATGAAACTCTCACTAGAAAGATGGGAACAATTGGTATTGGAAGTAGACTAGCTGTAGACATTGAAGCCAAGAGGTGGGCCTCCGTTGTTTACAATAAGTGCGCAAAGCCGGCATGTTAACAAAGGAACGTCACGTCATTATATTTTCACATCAGTTACATTCTGACAGCGGTACAGTGCAGTTCATTTTTTTTTCAAACCTTAGCTAATATGTCTGATTCAGGAGAAGGTAAGTGAATAAACTATAATGTTTATTTTGCCAAAATACTGAATTAATTAATTAAATTCAATGCATAAAGTTGTTTATTGGAAATTTTACATTTTGAAAGCCGTCCAAAAAATTGCAGGCGATTGAATGCCTTCTATTTAGCATTTTTCACTTAGTAATTTAGTATTCTAATTGTTGTAAAAGAAACAGAACCAACTCTCCTTGATAAGCCACAGTATTTTTTTTTCCTTTTACAGGAAGTTCTAATGTAGTGAAGAACTCTTACATGTTTTCACTATGGTTGAAATTCAAGAGTATTAAACGAAACATAGCAGTTCGGGGAATGGCGGTTGCACTTCAAAAACGATTATCCAACAAAATCGATGGGAAGCTCTTCCAAGAAAATTGAATAATTTCATAAAAAGTGCGGAATTATGTTGGAAGCGCTCTGCAAGTAATTTATCTAATTTAAATTATCAAAACAAAGTTTGGCTACAGAAGGACTTCGATATTCCTTTTCTGGCGAAAGTCAGTTCCCGTGGTAAGGTTGGCCGTCCTAGTAAACCATTCACAGGGGAAAACAACTTGTTATTTACAAATCGCCAAAGAAATCCCACCCAAAAAAATTCATCATCATCATCTTCTATATTCTGACGCTATAATTTCTCTAACAGGTCGAAAGTATCGTTCTACAAGAAAATATTTTCCGACGGATGTGTTATCGCTGCTAAGAGAACCCAACTTGTCGTTACCAACCAACTCATCGGATGATTCATCGTATTATTTTATTATATTTCCATTATTAAACTGCTATTGTACAAGTGCTTTTTTTTCACGTATCTCTTTAATAATAATCTTTTCCTATCATATAGATGCTTGTAAAATATGAGCATTCTCAATATACCGGGTGATTCATTTAACCTGAAAAACAAGAATAAGTCGAAAAATAAGCTTTATCGAAAAAAATTGTTCAAACAAAAGTTGCAGGGTTTAAAGAGGGACATATAATGGTAATACGAAATTTAACCTCGAGTGGAGTTTTCAGGGTTAAATCAAGGGCAACTTCGATTTTTTCAATAGGAACCCATAGTTTTAATTGCATACTTGTATTCTACGTAAAAAAATACGTATCTTTTGTAGGAAAAGTTTTGTTTGAAAATGTCAATTTTTTATGGTTTTGAGAATTTAAAAAAACAAATTTGATGCACAAAGAAATAAACATAGATTAAATTAAAATGAGTGTTATTGTAACAAAGAATCAATATTTTACACAAAATTTTGAAAACAAATTTTAATTGAATAATTTCACACCACTTATCAACAATTAATTATCATTTTAATAAATGTTCAAAATGATGTCCCTGAACTTCAATACATTATTCAACACGTGTAACGAAACATTGCACCGTCCTTAATAAAGTTTTTCTGTCAATTTCTCGACATGCATTTCTGATTCTCTCTTTCATATTTTCAGTTGTAGTTGCCACATTTTTGTTCTTTTAAATATCCCCATAGAAAAAAATCTGGCGAAGTTAAGTCCGGTGACCTAGCTGGCCAGTTTACTGGACCACCTCGACCAATCCATCGGTTAGGATAGTCTCGTTTCTTATATTCTCAAAACCATAAAAAATTTACATTTTCAAACGAAACTTTTCCTACAAAAGATACGTATTTTTTTACGTAGAATACAAGTATGCAATTAAAACTATGGGTTCCTATTGAAAAAATCGAAGTTGCCGTTGATTTGACCCTGAAAACGCCATTCAAGGTTAAATTTCGTATTACCGTTATATGCCCCCCTTTAAGCCCTGCAACTTTTGTTTGAACAATTTTTTTCGATAAAGCTTATTTTTCGATTTATTCTTGTTTTTCAGGTTAAATGAATCACCCGGTATATATAAATGCATTCTCAAACCAATATTTTTCAATAGATGAGGTCGACTGCAAAAAGTGGTCCTTGTAAAAAAAGGAAGCATGGTCAAGTCCGTGCGAAGGCAGCCGTCGGTCTGTCACTTGAAATCCTTGTAAGTTTTACGATTGTTTTTTTTTTTTTTTCCTAATACAGTATAATATAGATGAAGTTTACTTTATGTAGATGATATTGTAAAAGTTGGTGGCCTAATGTTGGATGGAGCAATATGTATTTATCGATGTTAGATGGTAGATGGAAGGTATGGTATAGAACATCAGATATGCTGGAAGGAGAGTGTAGCGTTTGTCATCCATCCTCTACATGTTAGCTCCTACCCCGCTCGAGCCCTCTATAATAATGACGCATATGGAACCTCGAGAATACTAAACAGACCCTCCTTCCACTGTTACTACACCCTTTTTCTTGGCCTCTCTTGTATACAGTAATCTCTCAACATTCCCGAATTTCGCATATTCGCGATTAATTAAATGTACATTAACTTGACAGTTCTGAATTGAATATTCCTGATTTTTTTTTTCCCACTTAACCTTTCCAATTTTACTTGAGAGTTACAACTGATGAATGAGGTGGCAGGAACACGTAAATAATTTAGTTAACCAACTATATAATTTATGTTCCTAAAATACTTCAAAAATGATTTACTATGTTTTAGTTGAGTCACACATACTGCATTGTGGTGTGGGGACCGTTCTGAAAACCCTCACAAGAATGCAGAATATACATATGAATCGGGATAGGATGTGTTTTTTGGAATTATTTCATCACAATGTACTTTTGATGTTCAAGATAAATCACATTTTTCATGGAAAAGTAACAGAGGCTTTGTTAGTTACAGAACATCATACCAGGAAAATTATGATTTGTAAATGTTTCATTCCTTTATTGAAAAAAACAATGTTTTGCTCCCTCAAGGTAACCTTATGATGGTGAAATTTCCCTATCATGTTTCTATCTGATATTTAAAGTGTATGTAAATATATATTTTAGTTTGTATGTAATTCAATAAATTGTATATTTTAAGAGTTCTCTTGTTTTGTTTAAATGATTGTATGTAATTATAGATAAATAAACGGAAATATGTTTTTAAAAAAATCAATGCTAATTGTCTACTTGGACAATTCATATCAGACTGAAACGCACAGACCTCAAAAAACTCTCTATCTCAAACCGTCTAGACATATGAATTTTTTAAAGTTTGTTCAGAATTAACACGACTTGATACCGAAATAAGCATTTTTTTCAGCTTCTGGGACACGAATTTGCATTTTTGACTATGGTTTCAAAAAGCGCGCAAAATTTCCCGTCCAACGAAATGACAACCAGTCTTTTACCTTGCTTAAAAGTATATTTTTTAACTGTTCTACGTCAAAATTGCAGAAAAAATTAAATTTTTCTAAAATTTCAAAAATTTGCAACAAACTACACAATGATCTAGAAGTTGTCAAATTTCACAAAAACTTTTTCATTTAATACGCTATCTAACGGTAAGTCAAATGATGCGATACTTTTAGAGAAATTCCATTTTGAAGATAGAAAAATGTGGCAGGATACAGTAATTCAAAAGGGGAGCCGATCAAATACTATTTACAACTATTTATATTCTAACTTACTAACTGGTCACTGTACATGAACACAATCCATAAAACAGCTGACTGTCTCTTAATTTCTATTACCCGATGTCCATAGAATTTTTAAAACCTAGAATATTTATAGAATCCTCACTATTGACAAACACTAATGTATTTATATATACATTCAATAATAGAAAAATAATAAATATTTATATATACATCAAATAATAAAAAAATTAAAAAAGTAAGGTAACCTATGATGGTGAGGTTGACCCTAAAGTTGGTGGTAGGCGAGGTCTTGAAGTCGACCCTGCACCGGTAGACGGCCTCATCCTTCTCGTCGATCCGGTCTATGGAGAGAGTAGGAGGTTCCAATCGAAACTGAGCACGACTTTCAAGAACTCCTTCGTCCTTCCAGTGGCTCCCTCCGGACGTCTTACCCCGGTGGTCCACACTGAAACAGTACGGCAAAAGGTTCTTGATAAACTGTTTCCGCAGTCTCTTTAAACTTCATTTCACTGAAAATCAATAGATATATTTTTTATCGCCTTCTGGATACACATATACAATCCCAACAAGATATATACTAAATTAAAAATATTTATGTTATAGAGAACTCTCTATTCGGAAACGATTGTTTTTTTTTTAATCTTCTGAAAGAAAAAAAAATAACCATAATATAAATGTCGTGTTTCACGTATAGAAGATTTAATTCATACTTTGCTTTCGTTTTTATTTTCTTGTCAGAGGTCCTCCACCAATATCTTATAGGTCCTATCATAGTTACTTTTTGTATAAGTAACTACTATTATGTTCAATAAAGTTTCTAAAACAGTATATTTCACACTCGATCTTTGAAATAACGATATAACTCAATAAAATAAAATATCAATTTTTTTATCAAATTATGTATATATACAATTTTTTATTTTTTGTACCTACTATTAAAGAATCATATTATCGAAAGTCTCGCAGAGTCTCATTGCTATAAATTGATTTTTACTTAGGTTCCTAATTTTTTCTCATTTTTCATAAAACGTTGATTTATTTTCTCTATTTTCTATTTATTTTCTCTTATCTATTTTCTTGGCAGAGGTCCTCCACCAATATCTTATAGGTCCTATCATAGTTACTTTTTGTTTAGTATATTTATTATTATCTTAATTTTATTAGTTATTTACTACTTACTTCATTGTTATATATACAGGGTGTATCGCAAGCAGATGACAATACTCGGGGGGGTGAATGCCCCACTCAAGTACGCTAAGAAACCGGGATAGTAAAATCCGTTTCAACTTAGTGTAGAAATAAATGAGATTTTAAATTTTTTTTCGATAACCACGTTTTTTTAGCAAAATGTCCGTAAATATCACTTTTTGGTTAAGGTAAAGTGAAATCTGACTACACTGTCGTAATCTACGTTAAATTTCCTAATAGGTGACATGTTTTTTGACATGAAAATCGAAAAGAATAAAATAGGAGGCTAACGTTTATTTCAAAATGAACACCTGTTTAAATTTTTTGGCAAAGTTTCAGTTTACCGTAATTTGTTTTCTCCATTTGCTAGGATGTTCCAAATTCACCAAAAGTTAACAAAAATATGGCTCTTTAAAAATACCTAATGTTGTTCTCTTTATTGTCGACCATAGCCGGAATGAGACAGCAGAAAAGATGAAAAACATGGGTAAACCTAACATACACAAAACGAGACTTTTTATAAAATTAACTAATTCCTTATTTAAAAAAAATTGAAATTATTACATTAATCATTCAGAGATAAAAAATGTTTTGTACTGTGCATTGTTTTGGAAAAATTATAACAATTGCTGAAACAGACCTCCATCTTCTCACAATTGACTCCTCGTTAGAACGGATGTGGTGGCCCGTTGAATCTCAAGCCTGTTTGTTCCCATTTCCTCACAAATCTCTTGAATTTTCGCGATTAATTGGTCCCCATCATCAATAGATACGCTGTACATACGGGACTTAAAGTGCCCACACAAAAAAATCTAATGGCGCCAGGTCAGGACTCCGAGCCAGTCATCTCACAGGTCCATACCGCCCAATCCACCTTCCACAACTCGCCGGGTGCTCGTGGACGAATCATTGTCAAACCGCACTAAAATATCATCGACATCCCTTCGTGGTCGACCGGCATAATTAGCAGGTTGTCTTGGAATCGAACCAGTTTCTCCCATAATCCGATAGGCATTTTCTATAGTTCGCCGATTCGGCATCTTTGTCGATTTGGGAATAGATTACGGTAAATTTGTTCTGCTAGCAGACCGTTGCCTCCAGCAGCCCCGTAAGCATAAATCATGTCTATGTATTCCCGCGCTGTGTAAAAAACCGGCATGATTCTCTTAGACTAATGTCTCTCAACCGAATCTTTGCATAAAACTGTTTATTGGATCTAATAATGTTTACATTAGCTAATGCGTCTAACGTTTGTTTTCAGTTTCAAAATCCATTGGACAGATTAGGATTATTTTTATTTTTTTTTACTCTCTAATCGTCGACAGAAGCCAACATTAGGGAAAACAAATATAACTTTATTTATTCAGAGAAAATAATTAATTAATATTTCAGAGAATAATAGTAATTTGGTGAATTTAGAACATCCTAGCGAATGGAGATAACAAATTTCGGTAAATTGAAAATTTGCCAAAACATGCTGTTATAATTTTTTCAACACAATGTACAGTACAAAACTTTTTTTATCTCTGAAAATAATTTCAAATTTTTTGAAATAACGAATTAGTTAATTTTATAAAAAGTCTCGCTTTGTGTATGTTAGGTTTACCCATGTTTTTCATCTTTTCTGCTGTCTCATTCCGGCTATGGTCGACAATAAAGAGACAACATTAGGTATTTTTAAAGAGCCATATTTTTGCTAACTTTTGGTGAATTTGGAACATCCTAGCAAATGGAGAAAACAAATTACGGTAAACTGAAACTTTGCCAAAAAATTTAAACAGGTGTTCATTTTGAAATAAACGTTAGCCTCCTATTTTATTCTTTTCGATTTTCATGTCAAAAAACATGTCACCTATTAGGAAATTTAACGTAGATTACGACAGTGTAGTCAGATTTCACTTTACTTTAACCAAAAAGTGATATTTACGGACATTTTGCTAAAAAAACGTGGTTATCGTAAAAAAAATTAAAATCTCATTTATTTCTACACTAAGTTGAAACGGATTTTTATTACCCCGGTTTCTTAGCGTACTTGAGTGGGGCATTCACCCCCCCGAGTATTGTCATCTGCTTGCGATACACCCTGTATATTAGGGTGGTCCTAAAAGTGAAAAAGTTGAAATTTTAAAAGGGCTCCCCTAGGTCGAAAGAAGTTCCCAAAAAAAAAATTGTTGGCGCCGAAAAAACGATAAAACATATTGAATAACCCGTCCCCCATCGAGGTTGAATTTTAAATGGGATTTAACATGGGTTTCAAAGTTTTCTTCAGTCGATCGATTACTGAGCCGTTGATTTCCATCGCTTTAGGGTAGAAAATGGTACTCAGGGGTTTTCGGGGTCGCTGAAGCAGAATATGATGTTAAAAACTCATTTTAATACATGCCAGCTGTCAAAAAACCTGTCATTATCATTTACTTTTTTCATAATCACGGTTTTTTCAGTATTATCATTGTCGACAGCTGTCAAGTATGAAAATTATTTTTAGAAATTGATTAAATATCGAAAAATGTTTTCCTTACATTTTTTTAATCGAAACTAGTAGACATTTTTGTTTAGAAACTGATAATACTAAAAAAACCGTGATTATGAAAAAAGTAAATGATAATGACAGGTTTTTTGACAGCTGGCATGTATTAAAATGAGTTTTTAACATCATATCCTGCTTCAGCGACCCCGAAAACCCCTGAGTACCATTTTCTACCTTAAAGCGATGGAAATCAACGACTCAGTAATCGATCGACTGAAGAAAACATTGAAACCCATGTTAAATCCCATTTAAAATTCAACCTCGATGGGGGACGGGTTATTCAATATGTTTTCTCGTTTTTTCGGCGTCAACAATTTTTTTTTTGGGAACTTCTTTCGACCTAGGGGAGCACTTTTAAAATTTCAACTTTTTCACTTTAAGGACCACCCTAATATATATATATTTTTTTTTCCTCCATATTTAGCTTTTTGTGATCTGAAGAAGGGCCGTTTCATCACTCTGGAATATCATAGTGAAAGAAGACTTATCTTAAAGAAATATAAATATTTTAAATTATAAATTGAATAAAATTTGTGTTGTACTTTCTATTATTCACTTATTTTATTGTTATCATTATTATTATTCAATTATGCGCCCTTAGTAACTTAAAGGTCTGCGGCAACTGCAAAGTAATGAGCCTGAATAAGTGGTTGAATAACGTATACCTTTTTAAGTTTCTTTATACTTTTGTTTTTTCTGGGACCAGTGATAGAAAAAATGAACAAAACCAATTTATTCCTTAGTCATGACCATGAATATTGAATAAATTGCGTTTACTCCAATTTTCCCTGAAATTGAATTGTAATCATCTCACCTTTTCAACCTTCGAGAACTAATGAAGCGTGCCAAACAAAAAAAATAAATAAAAATAATAATTGTATATTGATTTTATTTCATCTTTATTATTACGTTTTATGTTTATGTTTTTTTTTTTATTTTTTATTTATTTGTATTATCTATTATTATTATATATTTTTTAAATTATTATTTTTTTTTACCTATTATTTTGTACATAACTATATGCTTTCGATGTATTTATTTTCTATTTTTTATTTTTATTATTATTTTTTCTTTTTTCTTTATATCATTCATCAAATTTACTTATGGTTATACCGAATGTAAATATTCAAAATAAAGAGTTATTATTATTATTTAAAAAAAAAAAAAAAAAAATAATAATACTATAAATACATTTGAAAACGGATTAAAGTTTAATCTCTGAAAGCGTAGAAAACAGACCTATGAGAATACTATATGGACATTTCATGAAAATTCTATGAACCGTTAAAGAGCTATCAATAATTGTGTGTGTGGTGCCCCCCTCATGACCCCTCTCCCATTCAAAACTTTGAGATGCCACATGACCTATATTCGAATCGGGTTCATAAGGATGCTACATGTGAAATTTCATGAAAGTCTCATTAACCTTTAAAGAGTTAACTGATGTTGAGAACGTTCACTGTATCACATATGAATTGAGGGGATGTGTGCAAGATTGATATAAGTTGAGTTATACCGTTTTTCCGTAAATCAACTACAGTAGACTCTCCCTTATCCGGCGTTGCCGGGACCAACGTGACGCCGGATAACGGAAATCATAAATTAATGAGAAGAAATATATCAATTAAAGCATAAAAAAAAGTGTTTTTAGGTGAGCTAAGGAATAAAACACGTATGTATTATGTTGATAACATTTATTAAATTGACAAATATGTACATACTGAACATTGATTTATTATATGTACATACCTATGTACTTATGTATATTTATCCAAGCATTAATATTATTATATTATTTCTGTGGAAAAAAATTAAACTTTGACTTTACTAGTTAATTGTTCATTTCCCAATAAGACGATATTGTGCCACGGACGGAACGGTACATTTGTTTTTCTATTCTAGGAAACATTTTTTATAATTGTTTGATTTTCAACTAGGTATGTATTTATTATAATTTATTTATAGGATATTAGTGAAGTAATAAAATTTTGTATTAGAGTTCCCTTCATTATAAATACAATGTACATATGTATGTACAATAAAAATACATGAAAGATTCGTGAGTTACGGAATTATTATGTGCTCGTAGATACACGTGGCCCATATAATTGATAATCTAATAATTGAATGTTAATTTTAGTTTAACAAATTTGATATTATTTTGCGAGCGCCGGTTAACAGAACGCATAAGGGAGAGTCTACTGTAAATAGAAACAGTAGCATCACATACACATACAAATGTGGAAATGTTATTTTTTTGCTTTAAATATTGAAAAGAATCTTACTGAAATTGCTCCTGCGGGTTTGACTTCTGACAAAAAACAAGACTTGAAATTTTTAATACAATTTTGTAGAGGCGAAGCATCGAAATGGTACGAAAATATATTCAAATACGCAGGCGTTAAAACACAGAAAACGCAAAAAGAAATAATAAATAGAGTTATATGCATTTCAAAATGTTACAATCTAATATATTTTACATTGGTTATTAATGTAACTACTATTTTGTTCAATAAAGTTTCTAAAACAGTACATTTTACACTCGATCTTTGGAATAACGCTATAACTCAAAAAAATAAAATATCTATTTTTTTATCAAATTATGTATATATACAATTTTTTGTTTTTCTTACCTACTGTTAAAGAATCATATTATCGAAAATCTCGCAGAGTAGCATTGCTATAAATTAATTTTTACTTAGGTTTCTAAGTTTTTCTCATTTTTCTCAAAACGTTTATTTTCGAGTTATACCGTTATTCCAGACATCCCCTCAATTAAGAACCATAAAAGGTAAAGAAATGCGTCCATGGATGTCCTGCACTGCCCCGTTGCACAATTTCTTTCTATAACATTAATGGAAGCTCCTAAAATCGATGGCCATCAGCCCAAATTTCCTGACGTGTTAGAAGTTATTTAACTTGCTCCTCCGTTTAGCAGAGCTCACAGATAGCGTGGTTCCATCCCCTCCCCCTCCCCCTCCCTAGCCCCACATCCACAGCCCATTCGTGCCTATATTTTCTGAGTCGATAAAGAAAATTATGGCTACTTATTTGGAGATCGATATTTTGAATAGGATGAATTAGAATTCTGATTTATGTAAATATTTTTTTTCTGTGTATAAAATTTCTTCAATGTCACGTGAATTACAGATCGCAAAAGCTTGACGATACTATCGACGAAGTTTATATAAGCCGCATAAGATTCGTTTCAGAAAATTTCTACACAAAAGAGTTGGTAAGACCTACGGAAACTACCATCAAATTTTCATCAAACGTGTTTCTCAGAATACGATTTCTGGGTCGTTCAAATTTTTATGACAGCTTGATGATAATTCCTGAATACTTATTCTTATTTTTTTTTTTTTTAATTTGCATAAAAAATAGTCTTAAAAAAAAGGAATTATCAAGAAAACCAAAAAAATTGGACTAACGGAAGAAGTGAAAACAGCTGACTTAAACAAATACTGTGGAGTCCCGATAATCCGAACTTCGGTAATCCGAAAGTCCGCTTAATCCGAAACAGAAAATAGGATATTTTAGGGAAAAAATAACTAAGAAATAAAAATTTAATACAATGTATTTATGTACATACTAAAAATTAAAGTACGTTTCAAAGATGGACAGAATAAACAAAACAGAACAATGTTACTTGTAGTATTATAGTATTCGTTTAAAAAAGTCTGTTACATTTTTTTGTCGAAGAGAAGAAGACCTCTCTTTTGAAGCAAAATTACGCCAACGCCTTAGGAACAAGGTGTCTGCTGGGGTCGAGGTGGACTGTTGTTCCATGTAGCGTAGAGCTACATGAAAGGCAGCCGCCGCGTCCGAGTGGGATACCTTCTGCTCGCTGTCGTCGTCTCAGATGTTCTCCGGTTCTTTCAAAATCATTTCAACCATCGGCTCATCGTTTAAAATTTCATGATCGTTATCGTCAGCTTGTAACCACTCAGTAACATAATTTTCATTTGCATCTTCACAGCCAGGAATATTTTGTAACAACTCCTGAATCTATACAACATTGTTGTTGTCTGCATTTTGGCTTGAGGTTTCTTCAAATGTTATGCTTGGCCAAAGTTTACTCCAGGACTTTTGCAATAAGTGTTCACTCGTAGATTTCCATGCGTCCGCTACCCAGTAAATAAGATCTTTAATAGTTATCATCTTGAAAACCCCTTCAAGGGTTGCCAACGATATAATAATTATCGTAGGTACTTATACTGTATTGTACCATATTTTAGCGCTTTACTATGTTTATCACTATATCCTGTACCAGTTTATGTAATTACACGTTGTATTTCATAATTATGTACATTTTGGTAATAAATTCGCTTAATCCGAAATTTTCGTTACTCCGAAATAGGTCCGGTCCCGATCATTTCGGACTATCGGGACTCCACTGTACAAAGTTTCAACTCCCCAATGAAAGTAAAATAAACTGAAGGAAATTTTTCAAAGTAATATTTAAATTGTGATTAAATTTTAAAATATGGTTTTATAATCGGTAGTATTTTATTAAAAAATTGTAAAAAAATGTATGGAATGTGGCCATATTACTGGATTTTGTTATACCAACCACTTTAGTACAGATCACTCTCCCTCTCCTCCCCCCTCTCAAATTTATTTCATACTCACTATTGGAGAGTCACTCTCAAAATTGCGCTGTACAATGAAACAAAGAAAACTGTTGAGGCCAATACATTACTTTTATGTATCCAGTAATGTATGAAATACATTTGAGAGACAGGAGGGGAACGAGATTTTTATTTATTTTTTATTTGATTTTTTCTCTCTCAAGGGAGAATGCATTAGATTGCGAGGTAGAGATACACAGTACAAAACATGGTGAGGGTTTTTATGCAAAGACAAAGAAGAGAAAATTGAGAAATAAAGAAGTTTCCTGGAACAATATCAGAAAGTATCCCTTGTATTAGTTCTGGGCGGCTAGTATGCAATAGCTTAGCGCCTCTTTTTGATTGGAAATTATTGTGCAGATTATAAAGAGGAGTGGTAGAGAGGGCTCTGGTAGATATAGCCAGAGTTGGATCCTAATCCTGGGTCTGGGGCTGGGGTATATTGGGACCCCAGCTTATTATTGGGGGCTAGACTCACCTCCTTAGTCCCATTTTTACTCGGGATGGTCTTACATCCACAGCCCTTCTACCTAATATACCGGTTGGAGACCCCAAAGAAAGGCATTCACAAAACCGACCATTCAGAAAAGTAAAGAGAAGGCAGCTCAGTGATGATTGTACTAACAACTCCAAAAACATTCAACCCTGAACTATATAGGATCAGGAAATACTAGAGTATTTTAATTAAAAAAATAAAAGTTGTCGAATCATTGGCAATGTACTTCCCCCATCAGGAATTAATCAAGTAAGTGTTCGCTCTCCCTTCAACACCAGTCTACCGTTTGGGCTAAAAATCAATATTTGACTTAAATAGTGGCTTCAGAATCATATTAAATTTTGTGTCGATACATTGATTACATCGGTAGTTACGTAATGCCCTTCCCCACTTCTTGAAGTCAATAGATACAATAAAAAAATTTAAATTTCAACTAAAAATGTTCATGTTAGAGGAAACCCTATATATGGAAACGGAATTTTATTCTCACTGTTCAAAAAGAATAATATAATCACAATAAAGAATCGTGTTTCAGAGTTCCTCCACACCTTAAAGGTCAGTCCAATGTACGTTATTGTTTTATTTATTAATTTATAATTTTTTATTTATTTAGACTTTTTTATACATTCATTTATAATTGATTAATCTATATATATATATAAATTATTTTTCATATATTGTTATAGTTACATTGTTTTCTTTCTTTTCTATATCTCGCACATTGGGACCTGATGATGGGACGCAAGAAAGTTCCGAAACATTGTTGGGATAAAAACACTTCCGAAGAGTTTTTTTTTTTGAAAAATAGTTACCTATCATAATTTTTATTAAATCTACTTATTATGAACGTTTTTTTAAAACTGGGATGTGTTGAAATTGAATTTCGACCCGAAATTTGAGCTCAGTGACCGCGAAAACATATAAAAAGCGTTCTTATACGGCTTTTTTGAAAATTGGAGCCTTGTTGATAGCGTTTTGACAGCTGTCAACTGTCAAAATCGACTTTTTGACAATGGCATCTTATTCAGCGACCTCAAAAACCTCTAAATACCATAAGTTTTAAAAATACCAATGAAAACCGGTGGAGCTAAGCATGCGCGAAAGCAATAGTCGTTGAATCCTATGTTAAATTCCATTAAAATTTCAACCCTTGTGGGGCACGGGTTTTTTAATGGTATTTTTTACTTTTTTAGCGCCAAAAATTTTGTTCCGGGTTGAAGAAATTTTCTAGGGTGCGCACGTTTCAAAATCGCGATATGGCTTATTTAAGGACCACCCTAGTATTCACATAACCGACCATTCTGAAAATCAAGAAAGAAACTACAGAAAAGTTGTTTACTGAAGCTAAAATGTTCGTCCTTGAGGGGAGGCAGTCAAGAGTGAACTAACAACTCCAAAAACATTTATTCATGTACCATACCCATACAGGATCATGAAATGTTGGAGCAGTAATGGTAGTAAACTTCTCTATTAGAAGTTGGTTCCTTCATCTTGATTCTGTTTAACGTCTCTTATCCTCTTTTTAGTTTTTATTCTTCATTTATGATTTTTTATTTTACTGATAGTATGAATTATTATTTTCTAGGCAGTTCAAAAACGGTGCATTTATGAATTTATTTAGGTATGGTTTTCGTTTTTAATTCTCCATCTATACGAAGGGAAAATAGTGAATTGCCCGTGAGCACCTTGGTTGCTATTTAGCAATCTGTAATCAATTCTCCGCTATACTTAGTACAGGAGTAGTTACGTAATCGGTTAGAAATTCTATGTTGAATTTTCAATGGGATTGATTTCAGACCCCCTGATACCAAAAATTTAAAAAAATCCCTATCTATGTGTACGTTTGTGAAAAAGATAACTCCAAATAAAACGAATATAACGACAAGAAATTTTATTGAACATCCAAAAAAAAAAAAAAATTAAATCATTTTATTGGTTCAGCACAGGTTTACACATACTTGAAAACATTCAGAATGAAAAGGTAACATTTAAATTAAAAAAAGTTCATGGATAATTAACAAAATCTTGAATTGAACATCCAGGACAATATAAGGACGACATATAACAATTTTCAGCAATCGGCCCAGGGAGAGTTGGGGAGAAGGATAGTACTAAAAAATATTAATTTCAGGAAAACAAAATTTTATACATGGATCCAAAACCCAATAAGGATGACACCTGTCGGGTTTCAACGAAATCAGCTGAAGGAAGATCAACTCGAAAACTCAAATAACTGTCGATATAACTGACTTTCTTTCTACTTCCCCAGCTATAGTATAAAGTATAGAGGAAGTTATATAATCAGAAATTCTATGTAGAGTTTTTACGGGAATTTCATGTTTTCCAATTTCAAAAATGAAAAAAAAAGTATATTTATGTGACTGTGTATGTTTGTGAACCCGATAACTCCAGATATAATGAATATATCGACACGAAATTTTATGTGTATCCAGAACCCCATAAGAGCAACATCTATTGTTTTTTTGTCCAAATCGGCCAAGGAGAAGGGAAAGATTAGATGGTGGGGGCTTGGAATGAAAATGAAAATGAAAATAAATTTTATTATTCTGGGACCGAGGTCCCCTAAGAATAAATACATAGAGTAAAGAACAGGAAACAATGAAATATAGTGTAGAGTAAAGAAATAAATAAATAGATAAATAAATTAGTGCTATATTGGAGAAAAACTAGACAATTATAAATATAGATAAACAAAAGATTAACATGAAAAAACATAAAATAAACAGCTTCATTATGATGAAAAAAATTAAATAAATAAAAGTATCTATATAAATAAAAGAGAATTTGAAAAAAAAAAAAAAATCTCTATAACTAAGAAAAAAATTAAATAGATAATAAAAAACGACAGAGCATAATAGTATGATGGTTGATTATAAAAGAGAAGGAAGGATGCTCAGACAAGGTTTGAAATAAAATTAATTTTAGAAAGTAGGAGCTAGATAGAAAAGTGTGAGGAGGAAGAAGAAAAATAAAAATAGTCAAAATAAAATAAGATAAAATAAAAAATAAATAAATGCATGATAAAAATATTAAAAATGAATAAAAAAAGAATAATATTGATTATGAAAGAATAATTTAGGAAATATGATAAAAGAAATATAATAAAAATAGAGAATAACAAAAAAAAAGGAGAAAAAAATGGGATAAGTAAATAATTTAAATGATTAGATAATTGAGGTTGACGAATTAGAGAATACGGGGGAGAGATCAAAGAGGAGTGGATTGTTTGGTGAAGAGGAATTGGAATAGTGAGGATTTGAAGGAAGCCACGGAAGGAGAGTGACGGATTGGGGGAGGCAGGGAGTTGTAGAGAGAGGAGGCTTGGAGAAGGAATGAATTGTGGAAGGCAGAGGAGCGATGGGAGGGGATGAAGAGGTCTGAAGGATGGGATCTAGAGTGCCTCACACACAAACTGTAATAACTGCCGATGTAATGAAAGAAGGGTCATAAAATTTTATATTGAAATTCAAATCCCTATAAGGACGATATCTAATAATTTTCAGCGAAATCGACCGAAGGGAAGGGGGATTAAAGATGAGCTCTCAACTCAAAAACCCAAATAACTGCCAATGTAACGAATGTATACACACAAAATTCATGAGGATTCGGAAGTCTATATGTAAGAACTATAGTTTTTTAAACCAAACCGTCCATTGGTTTTGGAGGGAGAGCGAAAAGTTAATTGATTAATTCCTGCTGGGGAAGTACATAACCGTTGATTTACCGACCACACTTTTTATATCATTGATCGGAAAATATGGAATTCCATGGAAAATTCAACATCCCTATAGTACATAAAACTGGAGAAGTAAAAAATAATTTAAAGAAAAAAGTCGGGAGATGTGCTCATATTGAAAACAGAAGTTATACGATGGAATCAGTGGAGTTTGTCTCTAAATAGGAGAGCATGTGTGGGGAACGAGATGGGTTGTACCAAGTTCATATAGCCACGGGTGGCTGGTAAACGCACCGAAATACATACATATATATATGTGTGTGGTAGCAACTCATATTTTTGTAGTCACAGGAAATAAATTGGTAAGTCGAAATTCTCAACTTTTCAAGGCAGCACTTTTTTACTTTTGCATAATAAATTACAGATGTTGATTAGCGACTGTAGATTCTAATTGTAGGAATATTGAGGGTCAGTCAAAGATGGAAGAAAACAGGCAACACTATTCAAACGCCATCGTTTCGATATATTTTATATCATCATCAGGACCTACAAACATGGTGGGGGGGGGGGGGGGGGGGGGGAATCTAGATTAGAATCACAATTAAACAAAATTAGTGTGTTGATAAATATTACTGAACGTTAAAATAGACATTGTAACAAGTTACAAATTGAACCTGACTTACTATGACTACATTACTAAACATTAAAATTAAATATAGATACATTGTTAACCATAAACATGAACGTACACTAATACAAATTAAAATTAACTATGAATACATTACTAAACATAAACATTAATAATCATGGAAATAGACAAATAGGTGGAACATAATAAAGAGTAAACATTAAACTGACTTACTATGAATAACCAGGGTTGGGGAGAAGGCATGTACACTGGATGGAGTCTTACATTGCAATGAAATGGTACGATAATACAGGGCTGCTGAAGGAAACAGGTACAGGAAGCTAGGATCATTATATTTATATTATTTTCAACAATAATAAATTATGTTTGCATCATTATTAATCCTATACCTTCTAAATGAGTGAATGAAAATGAATATTGTGAATCCTTTCTTGGATTTTCCCTTAATTACCTAATCATTTCCCATCACTTACCAAATTATTGACCACACTTACCTAATTTTTATACACACTTACCTAATTATTACGAATTAATCAATTAACTTTTTGTTTCCCTTCCATAACCAATCGACCGTTTGGGCTAAAAATTGATTAGTAGTTTAGGAGGAGTGATGCGTGCAAAAAAAAAAAAAATATATATATATATAGATTTGGCACATCTATACTTCAACCCCCTTTCAAATGACACCTCATTCATTAAAATCGATCCAGTAGTTTAGGAGGAGTGACGCATACAGAATATAATATATAATAGGGTGATGTGACCGACCCCCCTCAGGGAGTCAGGGGCACCTAATAAAAAAAAAAAAATAAAAAATAAAAAAAAAAAATAATATAACAGGGTGTAACAAGTGGAGAGGGCGATACTGAGGGATCTTATAGTAAACTTAATTCTGAACAAAAAAGTTCCTATAAACATAGGTCCGCAAATGCTTTGTTTAAAAGTTATTATCAAAAAACTGCAGGGCAAAGAAAGAAATACTTGCAATTGGTATAAGGGTTTAGGATCTGAATAGGGTTCAAGGTTCAATACCATTCATGTTTATGAATGTTGGGTTCTATTTCAATGCAACTAATCTAATTTATTGTGAATCAGTTTTGCAAAAAATGCCGGGAATGTTCACCTCTATCTCCTTTCGCCAATATTTCTTCCTGCCCGATTCAATTCGGGTGCAATGCTAAATCTATTGGAAAATGATCTAGTGGACATCCTCGAGGATATACCATTGAACCTGCGAGTACATAGTTGGTTTCAAATGGATGGATGCCCAGCACATAATGGCAGAGTCATTCGTGATTGGATGGACAGAAATTATCCAAGGAGATGGATAGGACGTTTTGGACCAGTAAGATGGCCTGCAAGAAGTCCCGACTTAACGCCCATGGATTTTTACATTTGGGAGGCGTTAAAAACTAACGTTTATTCGCAATTTGTAAACAGTAGGGAAGAACTGGTTGAACGGATTCAGAGCGCTTGTGACGAAATGAGAGGACAGGAACAAGAGGCATAAATTCAGTTGCCCGGAGGTGTCAATTATGTGTACAACAGGGAAGACATTTTGAACAATTATTGTAGTTACTCTTTACTTTCAAGTGATTAGTGTTGTATTAGCGTTTTTTGATAATAACTTTTAAACAAAGCATTTGCGGACCTATGTTTATAGGAACTTTTTTGTTCAGAATTAAGTTTACTATAAGATCCCTAAGTATCGCCCTCTCGACTTGTTACACCCTGTATAATATATTATATACAGATCTGCTACATCTATACTTCAAGCCCTTTCATGTGAAACCTTGTTCAATAAAATTTACCCAGTAGTTTAGAAGGAGTCATGCATACAACATATATACATATATAGATCTGCTAGTTCAAGCCCTTTCAAATGACACCTCGTTCATTAAAATCGATCCAGTAGTTTAGGAGGAGTGACACATACAACATATATATAGATCTGCTACATCTATACTTCAAGCCCTTTCAAAAAAAACCTTGTTCATCAAAATCTACCCAGTAGCTAAGAAGGAGTCACGCGTGCTATAAGAACGGCACATTTAAACTTCAAGCCCTTTCAAATGACACCTCGTTCATCAAAATCGATCCGTTTAGGAGTGACGCGTTCATAATATATATAGATTTGGGACTTACTTCCAGCCATTTTTAAATGACACTTCGTTTATGACTTCGCTCGTAATCAGCTTCAGTTAATGTAATATAGCGCAAAGTACCGAGTACCTTACTTATCAAGTAAAAATATAAAAAAATTGAAAAATACAAAAACACATTATTCATGGATTTATTTCATCACTCCTTTCAACCCAGGTTTCTGAGTAAGGTTGTGTAGCAAATTTACCTGCCGGGTCGATTTACATATACGAAAAGAAAACCTGGTAAATGGGGAACAGACAGCAATTAGCTTTAGGCTATAGGAGTTCTTAGAGGAACACACCAGCTGGGAGAGCAATAAGGAACAGGCCAGGAACTGAAGGCCGCAGCCAGTTCCTCCCTATGTAAATAAGCTCCAATTTGACTTACAAATGAAACTTCTGACTCTAACGACCCCTAACTAAACCCTTTATGGCAGTTTTGATTAAAAGCAAAATCTTCGAAAAGTCCTTGTTGCTGCATTTGATGGAAATGTTGACTTTAAACTACAGTCCATTCAAAATGCAGATCAAAGGTTGGGGGGGGGGGGGGGGGGGGGGGGGGAGAGGAGGGGGCAAAACTGATTTTCACATTTCCGGCTAACTGACAATTAGGGGAAGTTTTTGGTAAAAAATTCCATGATAAGTCATCAGAATTTATCGACTCAAAATTTAAAAAAAAGTCATCGGTGTATCCCGGAAATGTACTTATCCAGCACAAATCAACTAAGTTTCTTCCTTTTTTCCGATTTCGCGGAAAATTAATAGGTGCTGTTTTTATAGGGTTTTGAATCTAAATATTTAATTCCAAGTCGTTACATTCCTTTCATCGGCAGTTATTGGGGTTTTTGAGTTGAGCCCCTCCGTCTGATCCCCCTTCCTTTTAGCCGATGTGGCTTCAAATCAATAGGTGTCGTTCCTATGGGGTTCTGGATACACGTATAAAATTTCGAGGCGATACATCCATTCTATTAAGAGTTATCGTGTTCGTAGACACACACAGACTTATTTTAATTTTTGGAATCAGGGGGTCGGAAAACTGGAAATTCCGGCTACAATAAATCATAAGTAAAGATGATTGTGCTCATATAAATATATACAAAATCATAAAATAATACTGAAAAATTAAAGTAAGACTAAATAAATAAAATACATGACGGGGAATAAAGTAAAGCACATAAAGAAATCATACAGTAGAAAAAAATAAAGAAAACTCATACAAAATAATGGTATAAATCATAAGAAAAACAGCTGTCCAGCTCCGAGTCCTCTGTACCCCCTCCCGGATCTGCCCATCCTCTGTCCAGCGGTGGAAGCAGACCGCGAGGGACAGGAGAACTGAAGAGAGGAGACAATGAGGGAAGATACTGGTCATTACCAGCACTTCCAGGACTCTGTCTTATTGTAGCAGGTCTTTCGATGAGCACCGCCTCACTCTTCGGGGAGGAACGTGATGACAAGGACCCAGCAATAGAATGGTCATGGGAGGAAGGATTGGTGTGAAACATTAAAAAACGGGACTTAATAAGGTCGATGACAAACAAAAAATAATAGGAAAAATGAAGAAATATTTAATATTTTTATTTGAAATTAGACAATATAAATAAAAAACAAGTTTTTGTTTTTATTTGTTATCATTGTTGTGAGGGAACGCATTCTGTTGTCGACTATTGCAAACTGTTCTCTTGTCCAGCGTAAAGTGTGATAAGTCCTTGCTAAAGCGGTATATCGACCACGCCACACTGTGCACATTCACCCGTGAACTGCTTCATTCAATTTGTTTGAATAGAGTTTGTTCAAAAGGGAATTGAGAATATTAGGGCCTTGTTTGGCCAACAAGAAACCTCTATAATCCTGAGAGTGCTCTCTTCACTTACATTAATTTGGTGGAGGCTACAGACATGTGAACTGAATCACCTAAATTCCCAGCCAAACCGCTGGAACTACAAGGGGGCGCTATAAGGCTAATAAACTCCACATTTGACATTGAAGCTCTCAGGTGAGAAAAATCCAAGAAACAAAACTTTGTAACTCTAAATGGCCCAAAAAAATGTTTGAACTCATGCGCTCCCCAGTGTAACTCGAAAACGAAACGCACCTAGGAGTGATGCAGTTTTCTTCATTTGGTTGCCCTTGGTTAGTATAAAAAACGACTCACTTACTCCAGGCGCTTATGTTCCATACTTTTTATAAGTTAATTCAATATATTTCTTGGTTGGTAGACGGATGTAGTGGACTTACTTGTTAAATAAGTAATACAGAGGTATCAGTCCAACAATTCCATCTATTCCACAACTAGTTTCGGCAATTTTCCATTCTCAGGTAGTGAATCTTAATGTAGAGAATGATTTAAAGAAATAGAGGAAATTCCTTATTTCTTTAACCCCTTCTCTACATTAAGACAACACCTGAGGACAGGAAATTGCCGAAACTAGTTGTGGAATAAATAAAATTGTTTGACTGATACCTCTGTATTACTCAGATTTCAGATAGAAATAAAAGACATTGTTTTCTCTGTTTTATTTAAGACCAGAATCGGGTTTCAACGCAACTGTGTCATAATCAGTGGCACATCTTTGAATAGATATAAAATACAAGCAGGTTCTCGGATATGTGAGTTTCGCCTCTTTGCATCCGAAATCAGAGGACATTACTGGGCCGTGTATTAGGACTCTACAAAGGTGGCATTTGTAACTAAGTGCGGCCCTTGAGGTCCACACGGCAAACTTCCGAGCATGATATCAATGTCAATAGTAATAATATCATAAAAGTAGGCATTTTATTCAGTACAAAATTATTTATTCATTTAATTGAATTTAATCTATACATCAATTTTTATTTGATATGAAAATGCACATAGCCTATTTTTTAAATTTTGCTTTTAAAACTACTACATGTAAAATTTCATGACAATCCGATAATCCGTTTATGCTCAGTCTCCACTCACAGTCCCCCCTCCCGATAAGTGTCCCTCAGTGTGGTGTCTAGTGTAACAATGGCTAACATAAATTAATATCTATCTGACAAACAGCCAAATGATATCATCGATATGATATAATAATATAAATTTTATATAATTGTTTATATATATATATATATTTTATTATTATTATAGATATTTATTCAATTTATTGTGCATATATTATTTTCGAATGAATGTTCAAGTATTTATTTGAATGTATATAGAGTGTTGAATGAACCTCGTTTCTCCTACCCTTTGAGCTGTTAGCCAGCTCTATTAGACTCCACACTATACGGGTGGTAAGTAATTTTATTTTATTTTGTTACTCTGTACCCTGAGCCGTTATGGTTGGAAATAAAATACTGGGAAGACAACATATTTTATTTCTATGAGAAGTATAGAATTTTACCTACACTATTTGATCTCAACAAATGCTTCTTTTTTTCAATTACAAACGCAAAGAAATACGGAGGGAAAAGCAAGCGAGGCGAGCCGGAGTCCAGACTTGCGGAACCCCCAAGTACTCAAATAAACTAATTCGTGATTAAAACCAAAAAATTTTTTTGTTGTTTACAAGTTGCAGGGCATCCTGATAGCCGCCATGTTGGGGTTGAAAGTTATTCGTCGGAGGGGTAGAGTCTGAATGATTTTAAAGTGTTCAAGTTGGGAAGTTTTTGAGGCTTCCAAGGTAGTTAGTTCACAAAGTGAGTTTATGAGGTTTGAATATGAAAGTAGTCAGGAGTTTAGTTGACTGGAATTCCAAGACTCAACAAGCTTGGAATTTATAAGAGTGATAACGAGAGACCTGTGTAGCTCACTGTTTCATGTTTCACCACAGACTGTACCGTGACAGTTCGCAGTGAGGCAGTTCAGTGAAGCATGTCTACTATACTATACATTGTATAGGCCACTCTTGAGACAAAAAAAAATACTGGAAGAACTTTTCCTCAGTATAGGAAAACGACGGATGTTTTCGAAACTGGCGAAGTTTCGTCTCAAACTAAAGAGTTCCCGAGATAACAGGTCAGGACTGCTGAGGTACTAATTAATCAGACATGAACCAGAATAATTCGATGAGAAACTAGTTTATTCAATTTATATATAATTTTAATCAATTTTTTTCGGCACTTGAAACTTGCATTAGTTCCACAAGGTCGAAAAGAAGTAATTTTGAGCATGTTTGGCAATTCACGCGATAACTAATATGGATATGATAAAAAAATATATGTCCGAAATTTCCTATCAGTAGACCTCTTTGCAAAGTACAAGATAGATTCATAAGAATTATATAGGATATATATTTATACAGGAATAGTTTCAAAGCAGTTAGCCCGGAAACTAATGTTCAGTCAATCGGGATGGGTTTCACCTCAGTCGAGGGCTTTAGTTTCATAATCAACTTCACAGAAATTACTTTAGTTATATTTTTATTTTTTGTTCTCTAATCTTTCATTTTATTTTTTATTCAAAAGTTAAACAAACCCTATTTTTTACAAGAAACTTTTGATGAAAATTAAAATGAAGAAAGTTTGAAAGAGTTTAATTTTTGGATGAATATTGAAGGATATGGAAGTAGAGAGGGAAGAGGGGGGGGGGGGGGGGGGGGGGAGTTTTGCTTTATACCCCTAAATGCACAAAAAGTCATAAAAAATTCAGTAAAAACTATGTCATCCAGTGACACATACAAGGAGGTTTGCTCGACGTTGTCCGGGAATAGCTATATCAAACATGTACAGAACCTTACACAGGTTGGGAAAACAGCTTTATCCGGCTATAGCTCCAATGGTTGTGGTACCCGGTGTTGTCCGGAACGGTCTTCCATGCCGTTTTAATTTTCTCAACAACATTTATGATACTGCAAAAAACTTGGGCGCCACGCTACTGTATTTTAAGCGGAACTGATGGCGATCCTGGAATTGCGTCTAGGGGAGAAGTAATGATTAGTCATGGAGAAGTTGGAGTTTCTACGACAGCCAAGCAGCGCTAGCTGGCGATGGAATGAGATAAAGCAAGTAAGGAAGTGCGTAAATCAGTTAAACACCTTAGAAAACAACAACAAAGTTGGACTCTACTCGGGCATAGAGGGAAACGAGGAAGCAGGCTGAGTGGCCAAAGAAGGTTCAAGTAAGCCCTTCATGGGGCCT